>OY728133.1:562823497-565323497 GCA_963277665.1 Viscum album | reverse complement strand
ACCCTTAGTTACCTTATTTACTATTAACCGTGGTAAAAAAGTAAAAAGTTACTATTCACCAAAAAATTATTTTCATCTCATTGAACCACATTTTAGTCCTTGATATTAACCGTGTCTCTCGGATTTTCGAAATTCCATTCACAGAAGCGGTAAAATTAAGTTTTATGCAAAATTCAGTTTTTAACCTACCACTTAGTAGTTTCACTATTCATCAAAAATTGATGTTTTTCAGAACAATGCCAAAATTTCATCCCAAGCTATATTTCATATTCAGAATTCAAAAATGAAGTCTATTTTACCAAATTCATAACATAAAAGTTGCATTAATTAATTTTATAATTAAATCCCACTGTTAAAACAAATAGCGTGTTTTTAAGAAACAATATCTATCAAAAGATTGACACTTGTTTATGTCTAGTTTAAATGTGAAATTACATCCAATGACCAACATTGTATTAAATTGTAAAAATATATTCTAAATATACTTTAAAACCACTCAAATTAATGATTTATCACTATTAATTATTTCGATTAAAAAAGTTGTTTTTAATTATAATTTAGTAATTTTCACTATTCATCAAAATATGAAAGTTATCCGAAAAGTACCAAAATTTCACCTTAGGCTAAATTCGATACTCCGAATCCAAAAATGAAGTCCATTTTGAGAGCTAAAATTTATAAAATTTAAAAAGTGGTTATTACTATTCATAACGGCTAGTTTTAATAATATTTTAATAGCATATCATTGTTTCGTGAAACTCAGTATTACGTACTACACACGCTATCGAGGAAGGTTGCGATTGCGTGTAATGCAAGGCTAGTCAAGGATGTGTGTTGTTCAAGCTCCTTTTGGAGTAGCGTACAATACAAGACATTAATAAAATTAAAAAGAATAGTTTTCATAAAATCTCGGGCTGTTACATTCTACCCCCCTTAAAATGAATTTCGCCCTCGAAATTCGTCGGGGTTATAAATAGTTTACTATTCGAAAGTTTCTTTAATAGAAACCCACATCGTAAAAAAAAGAATACCAAAACCAATCTTTAAAAACAAAAGTATGAAACGTAACGGTTACCCAAATAAACCAATCACTGGGTTTCCACATAGGTGAAAATATGGATATGGAAGAGAAATCTAACCATCATGTTCTGATGGAGAGTGGTAGAGAACATGGCTATGGAAAAGCCAGTAATCACAAATCCATAAATTTGTGACGATCTAAGGTACCATCTGATTCATTAGGTATAAGAGAACTAGGACAACATTTTTTGGTTTTCAAGATCATTTCCCTAAAGTTAAAGAATTTGAATTAGAATAAATACTTACTTTATTTTGGTACAATCTCGCTGTTGTTCGTGCCTTTAACAATTTCCACTTCATCTCTTAAATAAATGAAGTTGAATTTGTTATTCGTGAAGTGTTAGCAGATCATGTGATAGAATGACGGGTCATTCCATCTGTCTCAAACAAAAGGTTAGCAAAAATTATATACATAAGTCGATCTATAGTGAGATTAATCACATATGGTTCCTAAAATGGACTTATACTTCATATATCATACTGCTTAATATAATAAAACTGGTTTCTACTAAACAAGGACTTCCTGTAGGTCAGTGGTAGGCGATAAAGGCCAGTCGCACTTCGGTTGTGGGTTCGGTTCCCACAGCCTTGTCCGAAGCGATGGGTTGTCGCACGTCCTGCAGGTTGTCCTTTTTCTAAAACTACGTCACTATAACATCCCATCAATAATATCGAAAATCTTCTATCCTTAAACAATACTAACTTATGTCCAACATAATCCAGTCTAATCTTTAGGCTTATACATAATACTGTAGTCCACTCTCATAATATAGTGACAACGATTACCAGAGATTTAATACTGTCGTTGATCCCCACATAAGATATGTCTTGTTGGTCACATTCCAAACATTCAAAGTCCTTAATCGTGTATTCTCTTGAATACCTTAGTGAGTGCAGTTAAAAGTTAACACTTTCCATATACCAAAATCCTCAAAATTCTATATACTCAAACCATGATATCACTTAGTCCTTATATCAATCATGAGCTCATGAATACTGTCAAACATTTCATTTTCCCCTTATCCCTTCATTATGCGCATATCATCTTCATTCCAAAAATATCTGAATAACCTTTCATGGATACTGGTAACATTAATCAGACAACAATGTTACAATCCTTACATGTCTCTTTATTCCATAGTACCATGAGATTACTTATACAACATTACACATGATAAACATGTAATCATTCCACTACATTCTTAAACCATTGACCGAGCTTCAACAATTCTTTCATCTCACATACCATTGGTAGTCTCTTCATCATCATCCACATAAATACTTCCCATATGACCATACTGATTCTCTTCATGAGTCTTTCCCTTAGGGCATTTGTTTGCATAATGCCCATACATTCCACATTTAAAACACTTAACCATTTTTGATGTCGTAGCAATACCATTATCCTCATCCCTTGTATTAACTGAACCTTTTCCTTTGCACTTACTGGCTTTGTGTCCTTCTTTTCCACACCCAAAGCATCTTCCAGTTCCTTTGAAACATTCTCCTTGATGCCTCTTCCCACATGATTTACATAGGGGAAATTGAACTTTCTTTCCTCTATGATCATCATGAAACTCCATCTTTCTCTTATTAGCCGAGTCAGGAAACTTACCAAATTTTACTTTATTGATCATATTATGAGATTGCTGATTCGGCATAATAATGATGTTTGGACTTCCAAATCCCATTTCATTTGGTTGCTCATAAAGAATATCATTCCATTGTCCATCATTTCCTTCATTATCGTGAATCACCTTGTTTCCAGCCATTTTCTAAAACCCAAAAAGAATAGCGTGAGAGGCAAAAATCATGCTAGGGAAAACAAAATAATAAAGGGGGAGTACCTTGAACATCTAACATATTAGGTTTAATTCAATGATCGTTAGCGTAGTTCTAGTACTATAACCTATACGTATACTTAACCTTAGGGACATCTTAAGACATACCTTAGAAATATCTCTAGGGATCTCACTAAAGTTCTCGCATCCTAGTTTCAAAAGGTTGACTAAACCTTTCCTTTGATACCAACTGTAGAGACCCGTAGCCTGACGTACATGGACATTACATTACTTTTGCGGAATACTTAGTATATAACAAAAATAAACACACAAGGATCGTAATAGTTTAGTGTCTTTGGAAACTCGGAGTATAATCTTCTAATCGTGGGGAAAGATCTTCAACATCTCCCATAAAGATCTTCTTTTTTTTATACCTAAAACCTTTCTTTATATCCTGGGGAAAAGAAAACATAAAAGGGTGAGCTCAAATGCCCAGTAAGGGTAAACAAAGGAAATATCAATCACATAATTTTCATAAGAACATAACATTTTTGGAAATCTTAACCTGCAAAAGAGAGCATAATTTCATAACATGGGATAAATCATAGTAGTGAAATGAAATCATAACTTTAAACATTACTCATTGTGTCATACACACATAATCATAGAGAATCATTTCTTGTTAGTCAAGACTCATTGCCAAGACTATCTTAGTGGACAAAGTCCCTTTCTGAATCGAGTAATCCTCGTTTCAGTCCTGTTTCACTGAACCGGTATAACCTACCATTCCAGCCATGTCTATCTCATGAGATATAAAATCTTTACCCAATGCATTGGAGGGAGATATAGGTCCCACCCATCTTATAATGAATCCTTTCTTATGTGTGCCACATAATCATAAAACATACATCATCGCATAACACATGTAACAAAAATGGGATTCTTGAAACATCATGACATCATAAATCAATTCATATAAGATAAAGGAATTCATAAAAATAATTCCATCATAACATGATCAAATCAATGTAATAATAGGGATAAAAACAGAACCCTTTATTATCTTAGATGGAAAATAATTTTGATAAAACACTTAAACTCCATTCTTGAGGAAAATATCCTTTCTTCTTCAAAAAACATTTTTCCTTTCATAACATGTCATATAACTTTAAAATAAAAGAAGTTGATTAAAAATAAACTTGAGAACTTGTAAAGGAAGCTTCTTGGAAATAATGTTTTAAAAATCTATTCATGCTGTATAAGTTAAAAAAAACATTCTTCGTACTTTTGTCGGAAAAGTCAAAAAGTACCTCGTACGACACAAGATTCCTTTCATACATATTACTAAAAACTCACCAAAGGGTAAAAATGGATTTAAACAATTGTAGGTGGATGGAAATAATATTAAATTTTGATGAAACATGGATGTGGATGATAAAATACACCCCAGTAAATACTTACGAATAAACAATCTCGGATAAAAATGAGATTGTGATATTTCCCTTACCTTAGGTCCAATTTGCTTCGTATGTGTCCGAATCTCCTCTTCTTTGAAGCGCCTTTTGGAGACCTCCTCTTAGGGAACTAAAATTGGTCTTTGAGTAAGACCAGAACCTCTAGGATGTTTCTAGGGAAGTGGAGAAGAGATTTTGGCAGGGGTTGGCCGAGCTTGAGTGCTCAAATTGGTGTGAGGAGGAGGGGGAGGAGGTTTCCTTTTATAAGGGAGGAGAGGGGCACCTTAGGAATATCTCAAAATATTATTTTATATTAAAGTCAAAATCGGTTTATAATGGTTCCAAAGGGTCTTATTTCGAAGATAAAGTGGGGATGGGTCGAAATCCTATCAACCAATAGGATTTATACAAGTTTAGGGTATTATTTTAACCTTATCAATTAGATTTAACTCTAAGTTAAATAATTTAACTTTTACCGTGTCTTTTTGTTTTCTTTCACTATATGGTTAATAAACTTACTATAACATGCCAAACGAACCCCAAATTGTATATTATTAATACATATATCCTTATTTAAGTCATTTGGCCGAACCTTAGATTTTTAGGAATAAAATAACAATTAATAATATAATATTTGATTTAAAAACTATTTTGTGTCAATTTTGACACTATTTGATATATGATTTTTGTGAAAGTCATAACAGAATTATATGTTCGAACCAAGTTGATTAAATCAACACTAATATATCATAGTAACCTAGAAAATTAGTTAAATTCATAAAAAGTCTTAAATTACATTTATTTTGGTATTTATATTATCAATTATGTCAATATTTCATTAATAAGATAATTACTGCATCATCTTTGTGTCATAAATATATTAAATTATTTGATGTCTAAAAATTAAAAATAAAATACCAACATGTAGGAAATATTTTTAGCTTTCTAATGAATATTTATAGTCGAATTTATCTTATGTATAACCCCATATTAAAAATGATTTACTTATTAAACTTTGATTTTAACTATTTTAACCCTTCTTTAAATAAATTAATAAAAAATGTCCTAATCTAATCCAAGTGGGCCTAAATGGTCATATTTTATTCCTAAGTTTGTTTTTGGTCGAATTAAACTTGTCCAATAGAATTAGGACAAGTGTTAGGGTAATATTAATATCATATTTACCCTTAGTTACCTTATTTACTATTAACCGTGGTAAAAAAGTAAAAAGTTACTATTCACCAAAAAATTATTTTCATCTCATTGAACCACATTTTAGTCCTTGATATTAACCGTGTCTCTCGGATTTTCGAAATTCCATTCACAGAAGCGGTAAAATTAAGTTTTATTCAAAATTCAGTTTTTAACCTACCACTTAGTAGTTTCACTATTCATCAAAAATTGATGTTTTTCAGAACAATGCCAAAATTTCATCCCAAGCTATATTTCATATCCAGAATTCAAAAATGAAGTCTATTTTACCAAATTCATAACATAAAAGTTGCATTAATTAATTTTATAATTAAATCCCACTGTTAAAACAAATAGCGTGTTTTTAAGAAACAATATCTATCAAAAGATTGACACTTGTTTATGTCTAGTTTAAATGTGAAATTACATCCAATGACCAACATTGTATTAAATTGTAAAAATATATTCTAAATATACTTTAAAACCACTCAAATTAATGATTTATCACTATTAATTATTTCGATTAAAAAAGTTGTTTTTAATTATAATTTAGTAATTTTCACTATTCATCAAAATATGAATGTTATCCGAAAAGTACCAAAATTTCACCTTAGGCTAAATTCGATACTCCGAATCCGAAAATGAAGTCCATTTTGAGAGCTAAAATTTATAAAATTTAAAAAGTGGTTATTACTATTCATAACGGCTAGTTTTAATAATATTTTAATAGCATATCATTGTTTCGTGAAACTCAGTATTACGTACTACACACGCTATCGAGGAAGGTTGCGATTGCGTGTAATGCAAGGCTAGTCAAGGATGTGTGTTGTTCAAGCTCCTTTTGGAGTAGCGTACAACACAAGACATTAATGAAATTAAAAATAATAGTTTTCATAAAATCTCGGGCTGTTACAACAGTAGGTAGTGTCACAAACATGGATGCATGAAATGCTGATATACAATGAGGGAACATGGGATATTCTTATAAAAAGGTAAAAAAGAAAAAAAAGTCCCCACTAACATCTTGAGTGAATGCTTGGTCTTCTTCTCCCATGCTCCATCTATGAGTAATTCGTATTGATAACCTATAACTAGGCACTTTCCCTTATCTGATCCTACAATCATATAATAATATTAGCTATCCAAGGTAGACAATGTAGTTTGTGATATATAAATATACATAGTCCAACACCTAAATTTTCTAGAATTAAATAATATAGTTCTTGTAATTATAAAGTGTGTGGGTATTAGTAATTAATTTAGAAATTAGAAAAAATAAAAAACAACTCGATCATGTTGCTATAAGATACATGTCCGACCTATCTAATTTAGCTCAAAGATAAAATAAGATTATAAGGTTTAACCACACACACACACACAAATATATATATATATAGTAATAATATATATATATATATATATAATTTATACATATTGCATCTACCTAAATGAACTATGTACGTGCGAACGCAAGTCACCATAAACCTATAATTCTAGTGGCTAGATGAACAAAAGAGTATCTATGACAACATAAATAGTTTAAGGATCCTTTAAGATCTAGAAATGGGTTACATTACTTACATATAATAATGAATTAGTGGGTTCATGCTTGTCACATCATATGGTGATTGTTACATCATGTCAACTCTCTAACAAGGTACCCAATGTGTTATGCCCATCATCTAACTAGTGTTTGTGGTGTGAGACATCATGCTCAACACCCAATGTGAGTGATTATTATATCATCAAAATAACCCCTACCATTATACCAAAACCCATACCAATTCCCAATCATACTTATAAATATAGGAATAAGGCAATACCTCTCACACATCTCCTTTATTAATCTCAATGTAAACAAGGCTACACAATTCAATTAATTACATTTAACTAAACATGAATATTCATGTTAATAACCCCATTATAATTAATTCTATTTAACTCATCCAATTCATTTAATTAAGGGAATCCATTATTTAATATCAATTCTACTTAATTATTCCATTCAAATCCTTTATAAAATTTAATTAAATTTATATGGCTCAAGTGATATTTATAAGGTCATAAGGTCAAAATATTGAAATTACCGATTTGAGGAAAATCCAATTTTAGGTTCATCCAAACACATAAGAGGTGAATTAGGATCAATAAAAATTCATAAATCAAATGTAAATCCATTTAAAGTTTATATCTTTAGCTTATAAGGACTTCATGGAATTTGAACATTTAACTACACAGATAAATTCAACTTGTCACACCCAATGGGTGTCCATATATGAGGCCAACATCCTCTAAAAAACTATATAAATTGTAACACCCCAGGTAAATAAAGAATATGACATTTTCATATTTATCCATATTTGTGAATAAAATATTAATATTACATTAAAGGGAACGCTACGCTTGATGGCGTACCCAATACGCAACAACGAGTTTCTTTGAAATCTTACGTTGCACTCTTATAAGAAAATAATATTATTTTAAATGGTAGTTAACGCCTAGCCGTTGTAATGGAGGGAATGGATGGAACTAACTAAAAAATTATTATATATGTTTTTCAAATATTTTTACTTTTATCCAATAAATGATAGAGGCGTAAAATGCAAATGAATCCAATTTTAAGTATAAATCTTCTAATATTCTTTAAAGGTAGATTAACCGCCTTTTGATGGAGAACCCTTTTTAAATATACTTTTTACAATTTTATTTGTTGTATTTGACAAAATAAAATCCTTCTTTAGAATCTGGACATCAAAATTTACTTTGTGTTATTTTTCCGATAAAGATCACTGTTAGTGAAAATGTTGCATTTTAATTCAAAACCTCCTTTTAATCTGATTTATTTATATGGATAGAATATATTTTTAATTGAGATTAAAGTGTATTTAGAATATATTTTTACCATTTAATCCAATCTTGGTCATTGGAATTAATTTCACATAGAAACTGGACTTAAACTAGTGTTAATCTTTTAATAGATATTGTTTTCTTAAAAACACGCTATTTGTTTTGACATCGGGAATTTATTATTAAATTAATTAATACATATTATATGTTTTGAATTTTTTAAAAGAGAAATCATTTTTTAATTCTGAATATCAAATATATCTTCCAGAAATTTTTTGGTATTTTTCCGAAAAACATCAATTTTTGATGAATAGTGAAACCACTAAGTAGTAGTTAAAGAAACTGATTTTTCGTTTAAATGAAACATTACCACTTCTGTGATTTGATTTTCAAAAATCCAACATACATGGTTGTCATTAGGAAGTAAAATGTGGTTCAATGATATTAAAATAAATTTTTGGTGAATTGTATCTTTTAAGTTTTATTAATCGCGATTAATGGTAATTAGTATAATTTAAGGTAAAGACAATGTTATAATAATATGAAATGACCTTGACACATGTACTACCCTTATTGGATGAGTCATTTCCAACCAAGAAAATCCATGGTTCAACTCGGGGACCCCATTGATCCACTTTGGTTGGAAAATGACATTAATAACTTTTTATTTAAAATTAAAATTAAAATGTCACAAACATGTATTGTTTTACTAAAACAATTTTTACATGGGGTTATACGAGTCATATTTTTGACTATAAATATTCATTATAAATTTAAAAATATTTCCTACATTATGATATTTTTTTAAAATTTTTAGACATTAAATAAATTAATTTATTTATGACACGGTGATGATGTAGTGATTATCTCATAAATGAACGATTTAAATAAAATGAGAAGATAAGGAAATATATAAGTCTTAAACTTGTCAAAAACATATTTTATGGGTGTATATCGAAACCTTATCACCTTATACTCGAAATATATCCTTTTGGGACCTTTAAAATCCGAAAAGCATTTTATAATAAAGTAATATTTTATAACATTCCAAGAGTGCCCCTCCTCTTCTCTTATAAAAGGCCCCCACCTCTACCACCTTACCCACACCACTCAAGCCTTTGGCTTGGCCAATCCCTGCCCATTTCATCTCTCTAAATCCTTCTCTTTATCATTGAAGCCTCACCTTTTGCAGAATGATCTTCAAGAAACCCTTTTGGTTCAAACCAAGAGGAGTTACCCGATTTAAATGTAATGTATTCACTTGTGTTCTTTAGTTTTATATTGTTTCTCCATACCCCTAAACTCTTTTTATTATATTATTTTGTAACAACAAAAGTATCTTCAATATACTAGGATGTTGTTATGTGAAGTATTCTAGCTTAACTTATACACTCATCCATCTAATTGTTAAAGAACATACTTTTTCTGTGGATGGCGAATTACTGCCTCACAAAATGATGATTGTTCAATCTTCTCTTAACACCTTTAATGGTGGCCATTATGATGTCACTGTATTTTATATATGATATATATGGTGTTTATGTTTTCTATATACTTCTATATTTTATATTTAAAACATACCTTTATGCTTTTCATGTAGTGAAAATGTGATAATTTCATACGAGGAAGTGTGGACTACCGCCCTCAAGTGATGTGACTCGTTCATGCAATACATGGAATGCATACAAAATGAAATTAACGAACTTATGTGACGTATAAATAATATATATTATACTAGAATTATAATATATATATATATATATATATATCACCCAATTATTTTTAATTCCATTAATATGACAATGAAATGAAAGTAGCGTTCATGCGTACGTACGGCCTACCATCTCAATGAATGGTGCATTTCATTTTTTTTTATCTCCAAATGTAATGGAATAGTATAAAATGAATATGTACTGGATATATATGATATTTAAATCATTAATACTATTCTAGAGATGGTTTACTTATAACTACATGGACAATCATTTTCAAACAAGTTCATTTTTGACTCATGTACCAAACATCGACAAAAACGTCTGATATGAACTCAAATTATTAACCAATTATTATAACATTATAATATGTGATATAAACTGAATAATAATATTTAAATTAGTACCATAATAAATTATAAATTGACCAAATTTTATTATTCAGGAATATAAAGAAACGAACATGACAAGTCGGACTTGAGGCAAGAGATCCTACCTCTCTTTTTTTAAGTACTCTCCTTTATGGCATTTCTTTTAAGATCTTCTTTATTTTGTTTGGGGATGTTATTTTATATTCTTAATTATTTAATTTTTATGTTAGTATTATGAAAGACCCTATTTTACCTCATAAATCCATTTTTGGAAGTTTTAAGTGGCGTCGTTAGGCTGTCGAGTTTTCGTAAGGGATTTTTCATCTCACTTTTATTCCCGTGAGATTTATGCTACATTTTCCACCATTTCCTTTGAGTGGTGTATGTACTGCCCATTATTCTACTCTTTTTGTAATATAATTTTGTTTATGAGTATTTACATCAATGTTGTATAGTCCTTCTTTCATGGGGTGTACGTTTTGAAAGTTACCCAAGTAGGTAAGGGAACCTTTCACCCTCCTCTTTTTAAAAAGAATTCTTTTGTTAAGTCTATTAAATTACATATTCTTATGTTGGGATATGTTATTATATATTCTTGTTGCTATAAAATTTATTTCCAAGTGATGAGATACCATTTTTGTCTCATCAACTCATTTTCTGAATTTTAATGTGACGCCGTTAGGCTGTCGAATGTTTACAAGGGAACTTCTTAACCGAATTTTGATTTCTTTGGGTTCAACTTGTAATTATAGAATATTTCATCCTATGAATATGGGTGAATGAACTCTGGTTGTTTTACACTTAATATCCACTTATATTGGGTGTATTTATATTTGTCACACATAATTATGAGATTGACTTTTCCTTAATTTAAGGATACCTTCTTTATAATGGATTTCATCAGATTTTTCATTTCTATTGAGACTTCATTATTGTTATGCACCAATTCACTCTTATATGGTGTATATACTGTCCTTTGGAATATTATATCATGAATCCCTTATTCTCATGATATTATAAAGTTCTGATTAAATGTTATTCCTCAATTATTGTATTCAAGTGTCTCTCATTTTGTTAAAAATCCTTTAACTAAAATATCATTTTAAATGTTTTAATGATTTATTCTTAAAAATATTTCTCATTAATAAACATGTTTTCAAAATGGTTTTAAGGATTTATTTATATGGATAATAATTGTTTAAAATGTTAAAAGCTACAAAGTGGTATGTGACACATTGATTCAAAAATCTCTTTATTAAATGTTTCAAATGGTTTTGAAAATGGTTTTTAGAATGGATTCATTATTTCAATATATTAAAATGTTGTATTGTTATTTCAATGTGGGAAGGTTATCTTTCCTTTATTTTTAAGTTATGTGCTATGATTATGTCATGGTTTTGGGAATTTTTTATGAAGACGGGTTTTCCTGTGATAAACTAAGGGAGGCTGATCTAGATATAGCTCTCCAATGCATTGGGTAACGCGAAGGAGTTAAACGTTAAGGTTTCTCCCAAAAAATTTATGGAATATACTGTGATGGGTATTCCAAACGTAACCATGAGGGTTACTCCCTACGTAAGAATGTTATGAATACCTCAAGTTACCTTTATGTCTTGTGATTTCTATGAGTTATTTGTAAATCTTATGATTTCATGAGGTATGTTAAATTGCTTAGGTTTTATGAGTAATGTATGATCTCATTGATTCTTATGTATACATGGACTAATGTTTTCATTCCGTATTTTTATAACCCTTACTGATCTTTTTAAGCTCATTCCATGTTTTTTTGAATTTTTTTCCATAGGACATAAAGATGAATAGGGTCAAGGATGGGATCAAGGAAATTTCAGGCTGTCTAAAACAAGGAACTAGACATGACTCTTGTGTTCAAGAGTTTATATTTTGTGAAAAAATGGAAGTTGAGTAGATGTGTCTACTTTGTAATCTTTGAGATATAATAGTTATTCCCTAATTAAATAAAACTCAAAACATGAAAAGATCCTCAATGTTAATTATTCTTTTAATTCAATAATAAGTAATGTTTAAGGACGGGTCCTTATAGTTGGTATCGAAGGTCGGTTGAGATAACTTTAGAGGTTAGGGTATTATTTAAGCATAAGGGACATTAAAAAATGGCTAGGATTTCTGAAGGAGTCCTACTTTTTAGATAAAGTGAATTAGTAAGTATATCTTAGTGTTTATCTTCCTTATTAGGACATGATGATTTTGTTCATATACTCACACTGACATTTGTGGTTTTAGTAAATGGATGGATCTAGCAGGCACTATAGTGACAATGGGTTTGAAGGAAACTGTGGTGGTTCTCTGATTAAGAGATTGGATGAAATGGGGGATTCAATGAGAAATCTCATGGTTATTCTAAACCAACTATCAAAAGTCATGATCAACCCCTTGAACCTTAGTGAGTTATCTAATGCATCATGTACGAGAGAACCAACTCGGCGTGGAATTTCAAGTAATAATTATAAAGGTAACCATTAGGGTTTATATTATCATTACTTTTGAGGTAATTATGGGTTACTATATGTTATGATGGAATATAAATGACATGAGATAAACTTGAGGTTAAATTATGTTATGATTAATTTTGAAGATTTTATCTATTTTTGGGGAATGTTATAAGAATTATGTAGTTTTGGAAAAAGGAAAACACGTAGACCGTGTGACAACCTGTCACGTATGACGAAGCTATGAGAATCGAATCCATAACCAATGGTCGACTAGTATTTATCACCTACCACTGGACTATGTGAAGTACCTGGTTAGTTTGACTAATTATTTTTAGTTAGATGATATTATGAATCTAGAATAAGCTAATTTTGGGTTATCTATTCAAATTATTAACCTATCATGGAGGATATGTGATTAGGTTAATTACTTTTCAGTATGAGACTTTAAGAGTAACTGATGTTATTTGGAGATAAATGTTAAGGATTATCTTAGAAGACTATGTGATTAAATCCTTCAGATATTTGGGTTTCAGTCTTAGTTTTGATTACATTGAAGAATTTTATGGATAAATGTTTATTGAATGGTCTTTGTTGAACTTTGGGTATTGATTGAAAATTTTTGGAGATTAAGAATAGCTTTTTAATAGAGGATTATCCTTTTTTGGTATTATCTGATGTCATACTAACCTTTTTGGTTTTATTTTTGGTAAAGGTATAAAGACCTGGGAAGTATATAGTTCTCTTTTGTGGATTAGGTGATCTCTAGAAGTAGATTATATCTCTCTTAATGTGAACAAGTCATCTTAAATACTCGTCTTTTGGAGAAAATATGAGTTCGTGTAAGAAATCTAGTAAATGTTGAAAGTCAACATGATAAGTAAGTATGTTTCCTTATGTTTTAGTTAAGCTCATAAATAAATTCCTCAATGAAAATTAACATAAAACAAAAAATTTGTATGTTTATTTTTCCTATTGGGGAATCAAATACCGTTTAACCCATCACAATTTTGTGATTTTCTTGTGGTTAACATTCTCCTAAACATGTTTCCTATCACTCTCCATCAGAACATGACCCTTTGTTTTCTCCTACATGTTCATGTTTTCCTACATAGAATCCTTGTATGGGTTAACTCGAGTGACCTTTGTACTTCTCTTTCTTTATTATAGAGTGATAGTTTTACTGACTCTTGTTCCGATGTGGGATTTTCAATGAAGATTCCAAGCCCAATTTGAAAATTGCAAGGATGAAATTCCCAAAAGGTGGAAGGATGTAACACCCCAGATAAATAAAGAATATGACATTTTCATATTGATCCATATTTGTTAATAAAATATTAATATTACTTTAAAGGGAATGCTATGCTCGATGGCGTACCCAATACGCAACAACGAGTTTCTTTGAAATCTTACGTTGCACTATAATAATAAAATAATATTATTTTAAATGGTAGTTAAATCCTAAACATTTTAATGGCAGGAATGAACGGGACTAACTACAAAAATGAGTATATAGGTTTGTCAAATATTTTTATTTTTATCCAATAAATGTGAGAGGCATAAAATGAAAATGAATCCAATTTTAAGCATAAATCTTCTAATATTCTTTAAAAGGTCGATTAACCACCTTTTGATGGAGAACCATTTTTAAATATACTTTTTATAATTTTATATGTTGTTTTTGACATACTAAAATCCTTCTTTAGAATATGGACATCAAAATTTACTTTGTGTTATTTTTTCGATAAAGATCATTGTTAGTGAAAATATTGCATTTAAATTAAATACCTCCTTTTAATCTTATTTATTTATATATATATACATATATTATATTTTTAATTGATATTAAAGTGTATTTATTATATATTTTTTCCATTTAATCCAATGGTGGTCATTGGAATTAATTTCACTTTGAAATTGGACTTAAACTAGTGTTAATCTTTTAATAGATATTATTTCTTAAAAGCACGCTATTTGTTTTGACAGCGGGAATTAAATATTAAATAAATTAATGCAAATTATATGTTTTGAATTCTGTAAAATAGAAATCATTCTTGAATTTGTAATATCAAATATATCTTAGGGTGAATTTTTGGTACTTTTCTGAAAAAATTCAATTTTGATGAATAGTGAAACCACTAAGTGGTAGTTAAAAAAAATGATTTTTCGTTTAAATGAAACTTTACCACTTCTGTGATTTGATTTTCAAAAATCTGACATACATGGTTGTCATTTTGATGTATAATTTGGTTTAATGAGAATAAAATAATTTTTTGGTGAATAGTAACTTTTATGTTTTATTAATCGCGATTAAAGGTAATTAGTGCAATTTAAGGTATAGATAATGTTATAATAATATAAAATGACCTTGAAACATGTCCTAACCGTATTTTATGAGTCATGGACGACCAATACAATCTATGGGTCAACTTGGGGACCCCATGGAGCCACTTTGGTAGGAAAATGACATTAATAACTTTTTATTTATAGTTAAAATTAAAATGTCACAAACATGTATTATTTTACTAAAACAATTATTACATGGGATTATAAAAGTCATATTTTTGACTATAAATATTCATTATAAAGATATAATTATTTTCTACATAATGATATTTGTCTTATAATTTTTAGACATTAAATAAATTAAATTATTTATGACACTATGATGATGCACTGATTACCTCATAAATGACCGATTTAAATAAAATATAAGATATGGTAAAATATAAGTCTTAAACGTGTAAAAAACCTATTGGATGGGTGGATTACGAAACCTTATCACCTTATCATCTAAATATATCCTTTTGGGACCTTTAATATCCCAAAATCATTTTACAATAAATTTTTTTTATAACTTTCCAAGAGTGCCCCTCCTCTTCTCTTATAAGAGGCCCCCACCTCTACCACCATACCCACACCTCTCAAGCGTTATTCTCAACCAATCCCTGCCCATTTCATCTCTACACATCCCTATCTTCATCATTTAAGCATCACATTTTTCATAATGCTCTTCAAGAGATCCCTTTGGTTCAAACCAAGAGGAGTTACCCGATTTAAAGGTAATGTCTTCACTTGTGTTCATTGGTTTTATTTTGCTTCTCCAACCCCATAAAATCTATTTATTACTTTATTCTGTAACAAAAAAGATTTCTTCAATATACTATGATGTTTTTATGTGAATTATTCAAGCTACACTTACACACAACTCTGTCTAATGGTTAATGAACATACTGTTTCTGTGGATGGCGAATTACTACCTCACAAAACGATGATTGTTCAATCTTCTATTAACACGTTTCATGGTGGAAATTATGATGTCACTGTATTATATATATTATATATATGGTATTTATGTTTTACATATGCTTCTTTATTTTATATTTAAAACATACCTTTATGCTTGGCATGTTGTGCAAATGCAATAATTTCGTACGAGGAAGTGTGGACTACCGCCACTCAAGTGATGTGACTCTTTGATTCAATACATGGAATGTATAAAGAATGAAATTTATGAACTTATGTGACCTATAAAACATATATATTATAGTGGAATTATAATATATATATATCTCTCAATTATTTTTAATTCCATTAACATGACAAAGAAATGAAAGTAGCATTAATGCGTACGTACGACCTACCGTCTCCATGAACGGTGCATTTCATTTCTTTTTATCTCCAAATGTTATGGAATAGTATAAAATGAATATGTACTGGATATATATGATATTTAAATCATTAATACTATTCTGGAGATGATTTACTTATAAATTCATGGACAATCATTCCAAACAAGTTCATTTTTGACTCATGTACCAAACATCAACAAAAACGTCGGATATAAACTCACATTATTAACCAATTATTATAACATTATAATATGTGATACGAACTAAATAATAATATTTAAAGGAGTACCTTAAGAAATTATAAATTTACCATAGTTTATTATTCAGGAATATAAAGAATTGAACAAGACAATTCGTACTTGAGGTAAGGGATCCTACCTCTCTATTTCTTTTTTTAAGTAATATACTTTATGTCATTTATTTTAAGCTCATATTTATTTTGTTTGGGGATGTTATTTTATATTCCTCATTCTGTTCTATTTATTTTCATATTATGAGAGACCCGATTTGATCTCATAAATCCATTTTTGGATGTTTTAAGTGGCGTCGTTAGGCTGCCGAGTTTTCGTAAGGGATTTTTCATCTCACTTTTATTCCCTTGAGATTTATGCTACATTTTCCACCATTTCCTATGAGTGGTGTATGTACTGCCCATTATTTTACTCTTTGTGTAACATACTTCTTTTGTTATGTCTTCTAAATTTCATCTTATTATGTTTGGATATGTTCTTATATATCCTTGTTGCTGTAAAATTTATTTTCATGTGATGAGATACCATTTTTGTCTCATCAACCCATTTTCTGAATTTTAATGTGACGTCGTTAGGCTGTCTAAAGATTACAAGGGAACTTCTTAACCCAATTTCTATTTCTTTGGTTTCAACATGTAATTATATAATATTTCATCCTATGAATATGTGTGAACGACCTCTGGTTGTTTTACACATAATATCCACTTTTATTGGGTTTATTTATATTTTTCACACATAATTATGAGATTGATTTGTCCTTAATTTAAGGATACCTTCTTTATATGAGATTTCATCTCATTTTTCATTTCTATTGAGACTTCATTGTTGTTATGCACCAATTCACTATTATATGGTGTATATAATATCCTTTGGAATATTATATCATTAATACCTTATTCTCATGATATTATAATGTTTTTATTAAATGTTATTCCTCAATTATTGTATTCATGTGTCTCTCATTTTTTTTAAAACCCTTTAACTAAAATATCATTTTTAATGTTTTAATGATTTTTTATTAAAAATATTTCTCATTAATATCTATGTTTTCAAAATGGTTTTAAGGATTTATTTATATGGATATTAATGGTTTAAAATGTTAAAAGATACAAAGTGGTATGGGACACTTTGATTCAAAAATCTCTTTATTAAATGCTTTAAATGGTTTTGAAATTGGTTGTTTGAATGGATTCATTATTTAAATATCTTAAAATATTATGTTGTTATTGCAATGTGGGAATGTTATCTTTCCATTATGCTTAAGTTATGTGCTATGATTATGTTATGGTTCTTGAGCATTGTTTATGAAGACGAGTGGTTCCGTGATAATCTAAGGGTGGGTGAGCCCGATATAGCTCTCCAATGAATTGGGTAACGCGAAAGAGTTATACGTTAAGGTTTATCCGAAGAGATTTATGGAATATACTGTGATGGGTATGCAAACATAACTGTGAGGGTTACTCCCTACGCAATAATGTTATGAATGCCTCATGTAACCTTTATGTCTTATGATTTCTATGAGTTATTTGTAAATCTTATGATTTCATGCAGTATGTTAAATTGCATAGGTTTTATGAGTAAAGTATGATTCCATTAATTCTTATGTATACATGGACTAATGTTTTCATTCCATATTTTTATAACCCTTAATCAAATTTTTATGCTCCTCCCATGTTTTTTTGAAATGTTTTCCACCGTCCATAAAGATGAATAGGTTCAAGGATAGGATCAAGGAAATTTTAGGCTGTCTAAAACAAGGAACTAGACACGACTCTTGTGTTCAAGAGTTTTTATTTTTTGAAAAAATGGAAGGTGAGTAGATGTGTCTACTTTGTAATCTTTGAGATGTAATAGTTATGTCCGAATTCAGTAAAACTCTAAACATGAAAATATCCTCAATGTGAATTATTCATTTAATTCAATAATAAGTAATGTTTAAGGTCAGGTCCTTATATAAATATCAAAGTACTTGTATCAATGTGATATTATCAATTTGATATGAATAACTCAATTGAAATGGGGTGATCAAAAAAATCAGGTGTGCAACATAATGACTTAATTACAAAAAACTAAAACTCATGGGGAAATTGATGTGACCACTACCTTAAGGATGTAGAGGACTCCTCACTCAATATCGGCCTCATATTTGTAGTCTGTTGTAAGAGATATATCAAATGTTCAACCAAATTTAAAATAGGGGAAAAGTTCATGCATTTAAATAGCACGATGGATTAGAAGATAAACTGAAATAGGATGTGAAAGGACCTAGAAGATCACCTTAATGAATCCAACACCTCCGACAGATCATGATTGAGACACAAGACATTATAGAAAAATTGATTCCTAGTTTGAAAAGATTATGAGTTCAATGAGATAAGTGTAATCAAATTCATCCATTTGAGGAAGAATGGAGATTGGATTATAAGTTTATGTTAGTAAAAAAATGTAGTTTCATTATTAAAATAAAGGGTGCACGTTTTTCCACACAACAGATCAAACCACGAACCAAATGTGCACCATTAACTACTTCACCAGGGAACCCTACATAGTTAGGAATAAATTTTGTTTAACCACGCATAGACCATGAAAATGGGATCTATCTCAAAAGTCCATAGCACTGAACAACGATGCACTCTTGGTCACATGGTTGTAGAAAAACTTTGCATCCCCATATTTTCTTATCATTTTAGGGCTTTGGGCTCAGAATGACCCCCATATGCACCAGAGACCTCCTTTACTTGATTAAAAATTATTATTGGGTACTTTTGAAATGAATTTTAACAAAACATTTATCCATACCTTCATGAAAATATTATTTATTACTATAAGGATATTTATGTTTAAAAATTATTCCAAATTTTATGAATTAAATATTATTTGAAAAAGTAATTCGAAAAAAAAATCTTATCACCTATACCAACATATTTGAGAAAAATTGGAATTGGTACTTGTATTATTGTTAAATATACCAACATGTTTTGAAAAACCATTAAAATAAGGTATGTATAATATATATATAAAGGTATTCTAGTGAGTTGTTTGTATGTATAATACCTATACAAATTATATTCAAAAAACCATTTTTTTAGGGTATGTATATCATACTTATAGAATCATTTTTGGAAAAATCATTGGTATAGGGTGTGTATAAGAGACCTACACCCACAGTTTTGGAAGAACCATTCGTATAAGATATGTATAAGGACATATAACAATAGTTTTTCCATCATAATTGGTACCATGTATGTATAGGTTCCCTAATACAATATTTTTCAAATCCATTTGCACAGGTCCATTTGTATAGCTCTAACTTCTAGTATTTTTTGAGGAAGATCAAAATAGTAAATACACTTCCTTACCGATTTCGTGAATGTTTACCAGATGATTTTCAATATATTTGTCATTGAGTAACATATACATTGAAAGGGTTTTTTGAGTGACATTTATTAATTTGATGCAGAAGGATATATATCATCTCAGTATGTTGTATGTGACCCCTTTTCAAAGTGGCTCCATGCGTTGAATGTATTTTCAGGTGGGAAAATATATTTTTTATTTTCTTAAAATAAGTACATTTTTGTTAGTATACTATAAACCTTTACTTTTTGGGATACCTATAAAATTGATAGTTCATTACACCAGGATCATGATAATTGTTACATTACATAATTTCATTGATATTCATCAGTTTATGAGATGCTTATATCATTTTCTTTTGGATTTTGTCTTATATATTTTTCATGAGGGTTTGGAGTTAATACACACACGATTATCTTCCCATTATTTGAGATAGTTCTGTACTCCTTCATATTTACTTCATATTGATATTATCATTTTATTTGGGATGGACAACGTTTTTATTGTGGTGATGTTATATTTTGAGGGTAACATTTGGATTGACATTTATCATGAAAATATTTCATGATTCAATTCACATTTATTCCAAAAATATAGACTAAATTCTGGATCCAATGCCTTAGTGATTAATTAAACCTAGTTTTAAGACACCAATATTAGTTTATTCCATTGATTTTTACTAGTGGATATGTGAAATTCATGAAAATAATATGGTTATGTGTATAGGAATTTAGATCATCATTGATCATAAGTTTCGTTGAGTAGTTGGAGTGATGGAGAGGTTGGTTGCATTGATGTGTGAGTGTATATTTTTTGGAATGGAATAAAGTGGAAGAGAAATTATTTTTTAATGTTTAAATTATAAATGAAGGATGATATTTTATGGGTAATAGAATTCGGGAAATCATAAACCTACAATTTTGATGTTCTATTTTGACTAATGGTAAATTTTTATATTGTTTATATATTCTTTACATAGAAGTGAAAAAGTTTATGCTTGTAGGATTTTATTTATATCTAAATCATTAAAAATTTCCTAATTTTAAGAAATAATTAAAATTAGTTAGTTTAGTATCTCAGGGGTTTTTTTAATCATTTTGTCATGCAGTTGTGTACTTATTTTTATAATATTCAGTTAGTTATATATTAATATTTTTTATTTATTGTTTAAATGAGTTTATATTTTTTTATAATAATTTCATATATTATTTTAATCATTCAATTATTTTTAATTTCAATATAAAAATTCGTAATAGTATTAGGATTGCCTTTATTAAATTATGTTTATTATTATTAGAATTAGAATTTTTAGTATTGATATTTTTTTGTATATTTTCATGTTTCATGTAAATTTAGTTAGTTATAGTTATTATTATTTAGTTAAAATAATTTCAAGCTCATAAAAACTAATTTGTTGTATTTATTATTATTCAATAATGTAATTTGAATTTTAGAACTTGATTCCATATTTTTTTGAGACAATTATTCATAAATTTGAAATATTAAAAATTGGGATACCATCCTTGTAGTGATTCAACTTCAAGGAGCAGTAGTAAACCTAGAACCATCATTATTACAACCCAAAATTCTCTACTCTATGCATCTAGATAGGGGATCCCTATCCAATCACACCATTGAAACCATTCTAGGATGAACCTCCTCTTAACACCAATATCCCTCCCTCTTTCACAATGCACTATCACACACCAACCAACAGTGGTTCAATAGTTGTACAACATTCAAAAGTAGTCCAAGCATAGAAATTCCTTATTAAAATTTTCTTAGGTTTGGGACCAGAATCTGACCCTCAGTTTGGTTATTGGATTCCTACCAAATCATTTGATTTTATCTGGAATGTTAAAACAATTGAAAATAAAAGATAATTCAATCATGAAAAAAATGTGGGAAATTTTATTTTGAGTCAAAAAAAAATCATGGAAGTGTTTCTCTATCAGGGGTGAAAATATTGATACTATGATGTTTTTGAATAATGGAGAACCTGATTGTAACACCATCCTAATTATTTTTTTGTAATGGTAAATTAAAAATGGTGTTCATAGGGTGTTTTTTCATGGTTCATTTTATGGGGGCATTTTCAGGGTTCATTTTGAGGAGTTGTTTTCAAGAGTATTTTCATAGAGGAATTCCATTTTCATAGGTTTTTCACAAAGTGGTTTTCAAGTATAAATGAAATTTTTATTATAAACTTCACTGTGAATTATTAGTTGAAATAATGAGTTGGAATTTTTTATGTTATCAAGGGAAATATTTTAAATTTTCAAAAAGATTTAATTTGTAATATTATTTTTCTATATCCCCATCAAAATATAAATGTGATTTAAAATGAAAATCTACGGTTCTAATTTCCATTGGAAATTTCCAATGGTATTTCCCATTTTCAATTCAGGATAATATTTCTTTTCCAGTGGACTTTTCAAATATATTTGATGAACCACGTGTAACTACAAATTCCACAAAAAATTTCTCTAATGATATACGAAATGAAATATCTACTATATATACTCACTATTACATCACAATTGAAATTCCTTGTTCAAATTTTTGGACGTTTTAGTAGAATATAATTCTATATTTTAATTGATTTAAATTTTAAAATTCATATATTATTTTTCAAACAGAATTTAAAATTGAAATTGTGGGGAAATTTCAAATTGGATATTCTGATCCAACAAATCAGGGGACATATAAATGGTAATTTATAATTGATTCAAAATAAATAACCCCTTAAAATTAAAAAAAATGTGATCTTATATTTTGTGCACATAAAATGTACATCTCAAAATGCTAGTGAGGACGCTAAATCTGGATGATCAACATAATATAAAATATGTAAATTCATTTGATTTGAATACTATGAAAAATTCATCAGATTTTTACATGAGTTATCATAACAATGATGATATCCCAAACTCTAAGTTAAGTGCATGAATTTTCATGATATAGAAGAATTTATGAATTTGGAAGAAATAACCCCATGTGATATCATTTCTAAACAGATATGGTTATGGAGACATGGCATTGGAATGATTTTTAAATCAGATTCTTAATACTACTCATTTTATGTTGTTTACAGAGGCAGTGTTCATTTCATTGTATGGAGGTAGTATGATTACAAAAATAAGATTTAAAATATCTTAGTAACATCAAAATTGTATACATATTGAAAATAATGTCGTCAAAGATCAGACAAATGTGATGTTAATGCCAAAAAACATGATAGAAATAAGGACTAATTGTACAGTTTTAAGGGGATTTGTCTACATGTCGAATAACTTATATGTGTTCACACAATTCATAGAGGAGAATAAGAAATATTTACATTATATTGAGACCATTCGTTTCCTGAGGTTACAAAAATTAATCATTGAAGCATAAGGTGTCGAGTTGGATGTTATTCACAACGATGGTTTGAAGCCCGGTGATATTCATTAACTTTAAACAGTGATTATAGGTAGACCTTGGTGTCTTGGATATAAACGAGTGGGAAAACTGAAATATCCATCGTCCAAAATTTAGAGGTACTTGAATCTATATGATATTGAGGATATGTTACAATACATTGGGAAGAAATCAAAGGATACTATATCATTCCTTTACACCGTGCAACTTCACTTATATGGTCAATTTAGGAACATTTTTTGGGATAATCCAAAAATAAAGGTGGATTATGAACATTTTATGGACATTGTTGTGTTTGGAACTACATTCAATACAAACATGTATTCCAGGACATTTTGAGTGCTTATAGGTATAAAAACATATATTCAGGTTGTAATTTTTAGTGAAATATTGTTATATGATGATAAAATAAGATAATTTAGTTCGTTTTTTAGTAATTTATTTTGGATTTTCATGAGAGATAATATCCAGAGAAAATTTTCCCAGATGAAGATAAAGCTACATATAAATCCACAGATTTAACCCTACAGAAAACAAGACACCAAATATGCCCTTGGAACATAATAAAAAATGCCATTAAACAGTTGGGGCATGTAATAAATGATGAATTGAAATTCATGGAAAATTTAAAAAAATGCATGTATGGGGTTTTGTAGAAATCAATATTTGAGGCAATATGGAATCCAATCCATGTATATTTCAGTGATACAAATTCAACATTGATTGAAAATATGTAATAATTGAGGAAAAAAATTCGATCACTATTTTATGAAGACTGAATTAAAAATAAAAAATTAAGGCACATAATTAAATGAGATAGTCAATCGTGTATTAAAGGATTACTTTAATTAAAAAATCAGTGTCTTAAAATTCATCCAAAAATATAATTATGTGATTTTGATGAATAATTATCAGGAAATAAAGGATTAATTTTAATGGAAGGTAAAATCTCCCACAAAATCATTTTCCTTATCATCTGATCATGTTTGAACCATGTCATTTGATATCTCAAAAAATATTCAATATTTTTTCACATGAAAACCAACAATGTTGTGCTTGTTTCTTGAAGTCAACTAATGAATCACATTTCCAAAAATTCATGTTTTCGTAATGAAAGGTTCCTCAAAATATTTTTTAGTTTCAATGTACCAAAATTCACCGGTGATAATTTTTTGTAATTCTATAGAATTTGAGTGTTATGGATATTTGTGTTCTCATGAACTCAAAATATTGGAAGGGTTGTATGTGTAGTTATTTCTTGTGTTATATACCCATAAAATATAGACAAGATATGCCCACACCATCAACTATGTTAAAATAACATTCAACCATGTCAAATAAGATTTTATATCAAGATAATTGAAAATTTACCCATGGTTGGAATGATTGTGAATAAATCTCTTAATAGAATCTGGTGAATTTGAACAAGGATATAAAATTGGGATACCAAATCTGAACATTTCTGCTAGGGAGTTAAAAGATTCTAAAAAATAATGAACCCTTAACATGCATTCAAGAAAAATTTGACATGAAAAGTTAAAAACAATATAATTCATCATTTTAGAAGAAAGATAAAAGTAAAATTGGTGACAATGTATAATTTTTTCTAGAGCCGAAAAAAATATTCTTGAAAAATAGACACAATATTATAAATCAAGATACCAAAAAACTTGTATGGGATTACAATTATTTTCTTAGTTTATTGAAAGACTACACTGTGTTTTACCATTCATAAATAATGGTCTAATGTTATTTAAGAAAATATCTTAATAAAACCCAAATTTTGGATCCATGGTAATCCTATCACAGGTCTCAATTTATGTAAATAATGTACCATAGGTTTGGAAACCATGATATTTAAACCCACCTTATAGCACTTCATATATTGTGATTCATAAAATCTTATGGAACACTTCTAATTTTATTTTCTAATGTCATTGAACAAATAAAATCATTGTTATCATGCATAAAAATTATTTTAATGTTGTTGCAAGAATGTGGTACAAATCCGTCAAATTCTAGTAACTATGGTGAGATTACCATTGAAATTAGTGTATGTGAAAATTTTACCATATGTTGTAAACCTACAAATTTAAACACACTTCATAGTGCTCAAGATGTTCTAATATTTTAAAAATTATAGAAAACTTTTTTTATTTCTCTTCGTAGTTATTAATCTATAATTAATGATAAAATTAGGATGCACCTATGTAAAATTTCCCCCATTAAGGCTTAAAAATTCCATAACCATTGTAAATTGGAAAGAAAAAATAAAATTGAGGACCGAAATTTCATTAGAAGAATTTCGAAATTCAGTTCATGCATATCTTCAACTAGAAATGTCATCATAATATTAAACATTTTATGAAAATAAGTTTTTATAAATTATGATGTGGTTGTCTTTAGGGGTGAAAAGTTTAATTGGAATATTATAATTAATGAAAATGGAAATTTCCACTTCAAGTTTACTATGGAAATTTCTAGGGTAAATTTCTAATGGGAATTCCTAGATGTAATTTATATGCACAGAAAATTTCCATCCAATATATTGAACAAGGAGACTACAATGATATATTTCAGTGTTAAAACTATCAATCTATAACATATTAAATCAATATATGCTTTATCAAAATGATCATCTTGATTAGAAAATATTCATTTATACCCCACTGTACCACCCAACCTATTGATGTAAACCAAATTGGATATTTCCATTAAGAATATAGTGGGGGGCTTTAATGGATATTTAAAATAATATTTCCCAGTTGTAATTTCTATACATGACATAGTTTCTTTTAATGAACTAATGGAGGACAGTAAAAAAAATTATAGGGGAAAACCTATCATACTATCAGATAAAATAACAATATCAAATTTAAAAACAATGTTTATACACATCACCAAATAACAATTTCCACTCCCCGTGTATGACATATCCAGTATATGCAATCCAATGTGGAAATTTTCATTGAGTTTAATTGAAATTTCTAGTTAGTTTGCACTGACTGTTTCAACACTAAATTACCACTTGGATTTTTTAGTGGGGTGTTCCAGGGGAAATTTCCACTAGTTATTCCTAGTTATAATTTCTATTCGTATCATGTTTAAAAATGGGTCATAGAAAAGAAGGTGAAGACTATAAATAAAATGAATAGTGAAACACCTATATAAAATCACATAATACATATATTTATTAATCAATATCTTAAATTTACCACTTGTACCCCTAATCCCATGCCCAACTAAACCATCATAAAAAATTACAATAGTTAAGTTTGTGAAATAGCCCGAAATATCTATTTCGGTGAACAACTGAACCCCAATCTCAATCCCAGATATACCATTACAATAAGTTATAGAAGCTATGTTTGGAATTCTACAAGTAGATGTATCGACTCTCCTAATCAGAAATACTTTTCACTTCTGCTTTCAAACGAAAAGGATGTTTTTTTCATCAGTAACCCACTAAACAGGGTTTTAGACATAAAAAGGATTAATTTCACCCTATAGATTTTTCATAGGGATGATGGATTCATAAATGGATTGTGGAAACATTAATGCTGATGTTATAAATTAAAAGTAAAATAATTGACTCTTTGGGAATATAGTATTCTAACAGTACCTCTATAGTTTCTTTAATAGTAGAAACAATATTTTTAAAACTCCACTATACAAATAAGGGTGCACCAACTATTTTTTGGAAAAAAATCCCAAACATTTATGCATACCAATACTATGTCATTTATTACTATTAGGAAATCCTTATTAAAATTGTAAAAATTAATTAGTTAAATAATGATTAAATCCATAAAAATAAACTAAAAATCCATACAAAAACCATTAAAGGAGTTGTGTGATTTATTTAAATGCTATAATAAGTTGGGCATGACTACCAACAACCCATGAATAACTCTTATGTTTTGATATATCTTCAAAATATGTTGCAAAAATAAAAGCCACATAATAATTGGATGTAGGGAAAAAATTTCATACACGCAATAAGACAAAGCAAGAAGCTACATCAAATAAGTATTTCTGCTCACTAGCATAAACATTCTCAAGAATGGATCTATTTAACACACACTGTAGAAATAGTTGTCCAAAATTAGAAATCCTCGTCCTAAAAATCTTTGACTTATTTTTTCATAATGTATACATAGATGATAAATTTAAATAACCACCCTAAATGATTATTATTTTTTAAATGGAAGAAAATTTTAACTTCATCATCATACCGACAATGTCAAACATTTTTAAACCACTATTTTACCACTGTAGTAAAAATAAAGCAGACCCATCTATTATTTTATAATCATCAAATGGATCAAGGTTATCAAGAATGACCTAATTTTTTTTTAAAATATAATCCTTTGATTCATGTGATTGTCAATAATATTAGGTTTAATCTCATTAAATTTAATCCACAATATGTTAATTGAAGACCAGTAGTGGCTGCTAACTAATTTAGAGGATTCTTCTTCAATAAAAAACAAGATCCAAGAAAATCAGCATTGTTTATATATGAATTTTAATATAAGGAAAGAATGTGAAAATAAAAAAATCCCATTGAAAATTCCAAATACAGAAATTCCACAAGTCATTGAATTGTTACATTCAAAATATTGGAACAATAAAAATTCACCAATGAAATCCGACTACAATCTTGTAGTACAAATATCCACTATAAATCCTTTTGAAAATTATAACTAGAAATATTAAATTAGATCCAAAAAGTAGTTATCTAATTTGAAATTATTGTTCATTTGAAAAAATATAAAAACAACCCTGAGTGAATGTTCTAGTGGAAAATCTGATTAAAAATTCCCAATATGAAATTGAAATTGTTTATAAAAAATTATCCTATTTGAATCCTTTTTTTAATTTTCTAACTAAACAACTTTTTGGGTTAGTTGGAAACTCACAATAAAAATTCAATAAAAGAAAACCATTTCAAATACCAAATTCAAATTTCCAACACAAATACCAAAATGACAGCACAAAACAAAAATATCCCAACACATACCACCTTCCAAGATTCAAATTTTCAAATTGAAAATATCAAACAAACCACTATCACACTGCCTCAGTTGAATGAATAATGCAAGAAGATGAAACCTCGCTACAGAAACTCCGAACATCGTTGAATATCCTCATTGTGTTGCCACCGTTTTCATCACCAAATAAAAACAAAAAACACATTGACATATAAATCAATGTAAGAAGAATAACCACCCCCATGAACACCTCCCAAAGCTTCCTCAGATACATATCACCCTACCGACCTAGGAAGGATCAATGGATCTGGAGAATAGAGTAGGGTAAGAGTAGTTAGGCCTCCACAGAGAGCCACGACATGACCAGCACCAGAAACCCCATGAAAAACTCATCATCAAACCGTAACAGACGTTGTCTTCAACGGGATGAAACTAAAAAAAATCCAACACTCAACCATCTGATTAAACCAGAAACCAAGGCATGAAAACAACAAAACTTCACAGTTAAAATATCCAAAGTAAATCACACTATAAATTTCCATTTAAATCCCCTATGGAAATTGGGGGAATACGTGGTGTACAATCTCAACTAATTCATTCTGATGTCGTAAATTACAATTGAGACATAGTGATTTTACGCTCCTATTTAAACTTTCCGGTGGGAATATTTAATGGGAGTTCCCAGTGAGAATTTATTTTGGTAATTTTAAGTGGGAATATGCAGTGACAATTTGTATTGGGAATTCTAATGAGGAATTTCAACTGGGAATTCCACAAAAAAATTGGATGGAGATTCCTAATGATTAATGGGATTGATTAATTAATAAATGTAATTTATTTATCCTCTGAGCATGATACATTTTCTTATTTAGATGGAAATATGGATTCCATATGCAACATAATCCATCCCATTCAGTGATTTTATTATGATTCATGGGTTTTTAAATTCCATTAGAAAAACTCTTAATTCAATAAATTCTTCGTAATTTGGTGTGGAGCCTTTTGAGCTTCGATAGTAGTTTAAAGGGACAACGTCACCCTTGTTATCCACATATATCTATTTAGGTAGATTTTTCCAAGGCCCCACATGTTTTTGTGTAGATATAGGTTTGATATGAGTATTTTTGTTTTCATAAGATGAATTTTGAATGATAGTGTGATTTATATTATTCTAATAATGTAAGGGAACACATCTGTCAAGCATGCCAGCTATGCCCCACTAAGAATATGTCTTAAATTTTCAACACTTTTGGTACTTATCATAAACTCAAGATGATCGGAAATTCTCCTATAAATACAATTCCAAATGGAATCTCTTTGAATGTGGTGTCTTGTCCGAGAAATATTCTTGTTGTGACAACCTATGATTAATATGTGAGGAAGGAACCATCGAATTCACTAGGCATATCCTTTTTGATAGGAACAATGAAATATGGAAATATGTAACAAAATATTTTCCATAGTTGGTGTGGATTTATCCTTTGTTATAACAAGGAGTATAGAAGTTGGAAATGTTTCCATGTAGGTGATAAAAGTGGATGTTGTCTGTATTGTACCACCCCCAGGGCCTATGGATGCATGCGGCTGAGGAAGCAAGGGCTGAATATTACAACTTACTGTAGAATCAGAAAACAAATTCAAGTAAAATTGATGATGTGGAAGATATATGGGCATATTTTATGGTGTATAGTTGTTTAAGAATCATAGTTGACGTTCAAATATAATTTGAAGGCTCTATGGGTTCTCAAGACACATACATATAGAGGAAGAAGGAAAAATCCATTATTAAATACGTTTTGGCCAAGCTAGTAGAACAGTATGACTCTAAGGATCTATGGAAGTAGATAAGAAACATCATAGGGAAATGGAATCTAGATAATATTCCTCAAACAATGAATTGAATGGAAATCAAAGGATTTTCGTTAATACATGTGAAAATAACGATTAAAAGGGTGGATTATAGCTGAGAAGCTACCCAATTAACAATTAAATGAAATCTAATCATAGGTTCAATTAGTCCAGTATAACCAGTTAAATTTTTACTAGATTAATGAGGAAAAATATAAGACCAAAGTCACAAGATAAATTTCCCAAAAAGGTGAAAATTAACATGGATCTAGGTAAACATTAATATAATTTTAAAACTAACCCAGGATAGATGGAGGAATACAAGGTAATGATATACGATCTTTCTAAGAATATCCCATATCAAGGTGCTGTTAAACCCTATACCAATACGGATCAAATAAATTGGGAAGACGACATGATATTGTTATCCCTAGAAGATAAAAAGGGGTAAAATAATAATTAACAGATAAAATTGGATGATTTAAGTGATCGAGTGATTAAATTTCACATATTAATACACTCCCAAGAAGAGTGAAAATTATTGATTATGTCTATCTATGCAATAGCGGTATTTTCTAGTGGGAATTTCTTATAGGTGGTTATAGTGGGAATTTCTAGTGGGAATTTCTAGAGGGGCATTCCAATGTTAATTTATATTGGAAACTAACAGCGGTAATTTTCCGTGGGAATTTTTAGTGTGATTGTTTGTGAGAATACCCTCTAAGATGTTCAATTGGGAATTCAATCCTGAATTTTTATGGAGAGCTATTGATAGAAAATTGAAACTTAATTAAATATAAATTGATCATTATTTTAAAAGTATAATAAAATTTCAATGAATATTTACATTGTATTATAATGAAACCTCCCACATGCAATTTATAGCGGGAATTTCTAGAGGGAATTACCATTGGGAATATATAGTGCGAATTTCCATGGATATTGTGGGAAATGTGTTTTTACAATTTCAAATATTTATATAAATGGATATATAGTAACAAATTATGTTTTAATTCCATAGTTAATTTTTACTAGGAATAGAATTTTTAATGGATATTTCTAGTGGGAACATCAAATGGGAATTCAATACCCAATTTTCAGGGAGATCTATTACTATAAAATTACAACTGATTAAAATATAAATTGATTATTACTTACAATGTGTAATCAAATTTCACTATGAATTTTCAATAGATTACAATGACACTATACATTATAAATTTTCAATTATAATTTTACGTGGTTATTGCGAGTGGGAATTACATGTGGGGATTCCCAATGGGAAATTCTTGATTGAATTTCCATGGATACTGTAGGAATTTGAGCTGAAAAATTTCAACTACCTCTATTATTTTTTAAGGAATATGTAGTTGTAATTATAATTTCAAGTTGAAATTTATAGTGGGAATTTCAAGAGGGAATTTTCAGTTGGAATTTCCATAGGAAAATTAAACTAGGGATTCAACACTAAATCACTAGTAATTGTCACTCGAAAATTACAAGTGATTCAACAATAAACTGTTCATTAGTTAAGAAATCTAATTGATTTTCAATGTTAATCTCCAGTGGGTACTGAGATAGTACACTTGGAATTTCCACATGATGTTTCAACTATAAATTATAGTGAAAGTTTTACTAGGAATTTATTGTGGGTTTATTTGAAGGAATGTTTCAACTGATTGAATTTAAATGTTTACTAGTTGGAATTTATAAAATATTCATACTAAGGAATTCAATTATAAATTTTCACTAGGAAATTCCACTCAACATTCCACTATTAATAGACACTAGAATTTCATGTGGGAAATTCCCACTAGAAATCTTGAGTCATAATTCCCACTACCACGTCAGAACACTAATTGTCTATGAATATAAATTACTAATAGAAACACCTATATGAAATTTATATTGGAAATCGATAGTTGAATCTACATAAAATTTTAAATTTTATTCAACATTTAGTAGGAACTCCATATTTTCATATCACATTTGAACTTTAAAAAAACTTTCTTATTTCCAAACCATGCCACTTATATGAAATCAATATTTCTAGAGGTAAATGAATGCTTGTAGTCAAAATAAAAACTATAAATTCAATGGGAAAATTTACACTAGATATTCCTAGAATAAAGTCAAAATATTTTTTAATATACATTTAAAATAAAAAACAAATGATAGTCAAAACTCCCAATAGAAGATTTCTCTAGAAATGAAAACTATATCAATTCTGTCCACATAGTAAATAGAAATAAAAATTTCAGTTCATAAAATAAAATTCAAAATACTGGTTTCAAATAGTAATTAAAAATTGAAACTAAAAATGGATATCAAAAACTATTTTTTAGACATTAAATCAATTGAATTACAATGGAAATTACCACTGCCAATTCCCTTCAAAAATAAATTCAAATTTCAACTGAAAAATACCATTATAAAAATTAATCAAAAACAAAGTAAACATCAACTAAATAAATGGTAAATGTACAACAAAAAATAAGGAAAACAAGTAATCAAATTTATATTTTTTTAATAACCAAAAAAACACAGACCAATTGACAAAAGATTAATGTATCTATCTTTCTATCTACAGAAGACTAACAAATACCCTAATAACATTATATTATAATTATTTTAATAAATATTAAATAATAAAACAATAACTAATCACACAAACCACCTATCATATTATATCATTTTCAGTAAAAACCCATGGTTGTCTGAGAGATTTATCGATGGGTTCACCAAAAGCATCATAGATGTATTAGCAAATGGATAACCATAAGGCTCACTAAGGGGTTTGTAGAAGTGTTATCTATCTGAGGGGATCACAAATACATTGAGTTTCTCCAAATCATCAACATTATATCTTCTAATAAATTTATCAAAGGACTTGGAGAAGATTAGAATTATTTTTCAAAAAATTTCATTATGGTTTCACAGAGAGATTTGATGACGGTTTTATGGAGACTTTCATCAAGGTTTTGGACCATTGATGTTTTATTGAATCTAATCTGAATTTCCCTCACAATTTTCAAAACATATTTTTGGTCGAAGGTCCTAAAAATATTTAGACATTTGGCAGCCATCTAATGGCCAACCTGAGGGTGATGTGGTAGTCATAACATGAGATGATAAACCATTACAAGCACCCATTAATTTAATTTTTTTGAATAATTGTTATATTAATTAACATTATATTTCATTTTAAAATAAATAGTTATTTTAATGTGGATATTAAAACAAATAAAAATAAAAATATATTTTATAATTTTACTGTTGATTCATAAATATAGATAAAGTTAACCATTTAGAGTGATTGTAACACAAATCGGTGATGCGACTTTATCATAACTGTTTGGATTCATTTAACATAATAGTTTGGTACCAAAATCAATATACTAATTTCTTATAACATTATATAATGATAATTTAAATAAATTAGTGTATAAAAATAAGCTTCTAAAAAAGGCTTAAAAATTTGGAACTACTGTTAATAGGGAAGATAACTATTATTCTCAAAAGGAAAATATTTTCTTGAAGTGTGGTGTAGCTTCCTAAAATTTTAGCATTCCATACATATTTGGTTAATTTATCTTCATTGTCATTATTTTATTTTTTTTCTCACTCACATTCCTAATTTTTATTTTTTTTAGAAATAGAAAAATATCATACAGTACGTCCAACTAAATTTTTTCGGATGAGAATTCATTTAGTGACCTGGACCATACGATCTCTATTTTTCAAACATGCACATGCTAACATATTTTGTAGTAGACAGTAGGTTTATTTCATAAATTGAACACAATATGAAATTGAACACCAATCAACCTCATACATAAGGTTCCCAAGCTTAATTAAAATTACGGTCTTGAGGGGAGAAGTGACACCATGGAAAATGAGGTCATGTGGTGACCTATTTAATATTAGGATTTTTTGGGGTCACTCTTACATATAATTACCAATATTTCAATAAGGGTCCCAGACATTGTTAAAATCATATAATGGGGGAGATCAAACTATGATCGGTGGGAATAACAATGTGATATAAAAAATTAAATATGAGAATCATTCCATGAAGATAGGTTTCATACAGTGGATATGGCACTAACGTATTGATCCGTATGGTTGTCCCATGAAAACATTCATGAGAGGTGTTTGTCACACTCTGACCCTTGAATTACATCATGATGGGGGTGTGTAAAGTGAGTTAATGTCATGGGGTTAGATATGAATGTAATTTGATTATTGTAGAATGAAGGCCATCCCATTATTTTATGGTCTTAGGAATCTTGGTTCTTCTAAGAGTAGATGTGCCATACCATAAGCATCGAGGGTCTCACTTTGATGTGTCAATAGAGGTGGATCCACATCTTGATGTATAAAACCACCACTACTAAAAATTGGGCAAATGTTAGAGCTATATAAGGTCTTTATCAATGCTAAAAAATAAATGTTCTCCTAAGCATCATTGAATGGGGGTTAATTTTTTTGAGTGCTAGAAAAACAAAGATGATGGGGCCATTATCAGTGATAAGAAAACAATTATAAAGTTAGTCTTTTATTAAATATTTTCAAGTGTCGATAAAGGGTCATTTTATCAATGCTAGAAATAGAAATGATAAAGGCAATATTTATGCACTGTGTTGTTAAAATTACACCACATTAAAATAATAAATACAAGAGTACGAAAAATTTATAATTTAATTGAAATATAAATTATAGCATAAATATAAAAACAAAACTATATTATAGGAATTTAGAATATTGTTTTGTATAATTAAATTTGCACAAAAGAAATTCCACCATCATAAAATAAACATAAATGAATTTATTTCCATTGGTACATGAACTACCCTAAAAAAATCCTGATCATGATATAAATTACCAAAGAAAAGAACCCAACTCGGTCATTAGAACCCACCAGTATATAAAAAAATTCATATTCCAGTAAAACTATAAATAGATAAATTAAAAAAAAATATAAAACAATACATTAATAAAATTCCATTTCAAAATAAAAACAATACAATTTGTGTTCTACCGGTCACACCATGTATTATATTGAAGTCCAACTGATTACTATAAATCTAAAATAAATTAACAATTATTGGCCTCAATTATCAAAATAATCTAAATGTTTTTCATCATTATTGATCATGTCACATGTAAATTAAACTAAAATGTCATTATAAAACTCACAATACTCAATTTTAGTCATACTGAGAATAACATGTTTTGGATTGAGGTGTGAATAATCCCCATTTTTCAAAAATTGCATAATTATTTTTTTCCACATTTATCAAAATAATTAAAATTTATTTTCTCATTTTCCTGTATGTGATGAGTGTTTTGAACTAAAATTCCCATTTTAAATAAAAAACACACCTTGAGTCATACTGGACACAAGTGTTATTAGATTTATGTGTGGTTGATTAATACACATAAAAAATTTCATGAGTAGCATTTTTCTAATGTATTCAAATAATCCAAATTATTTTTCGAAATTTTGAGGTTTCCATTTTTCTTTTTTTCTAAAATAACATTTAAAACTGAAAACATCAACATTCATTCATAATGGTCACATAGTGTGACAGATTTATGTGAGAATGATACCAATAGATCCAAAATTATTTATTAGTCACATTCCCAATCCTTAACGAAAATTTGAGCACATTCTCTTGGTTTTGAGTTTGTGACAAATGTTTGGAACTAAAATGTCAATTTTAAACTGAAGAAGGAATCTGAGTCATATATGGAACATCATGTATTTGATAGAGGTTATGTTAATCCATACACATAAAAAATTCTTTATGGATCATTTTCATAATGTATAAAAACAATTCAAATGTGTTTTCTTGGTTTTTCGTATTTGACATGTGTTTCGAACTAAAATGTTAGTTTTAAATAAAAAAGACACAGTTAGAGTCATATAGATCGCACCGTGTACATAAATAGCATGTGGTTGATTCATAAACAAAAAATATGACTTAAGTGTTATTTTCTAATAATATTAAAACAATCCAAATTCAGTTACATGGTTTTGTGTATGTCGAATGTAATTTTTAATAAAATATCAATTAAAAATGAAAATGTGCCATTTGAGTAACAGTGATCACATCATGTGTTAATTTAATGTGATAATTGTTCTTATAAATAAAAAATGACTTATGAATTAGTGTACTAATGTATGGAGACAATTTGACTACATTTTATTGGGTTTTAGTGAGTCACACACGTTTTGACCAAGAATATCAATTTAAATAGATTATATACATTTTGTGTTATACTAGGTGAAAAGTGTATCGTATTAAGGTGTGTCTGATTCGTACATGTCAAAAATGATTTATGGATATTCTAAATATTTATTCCAAAATATATATGTTATTTCTTTGTTTTTGAGTGTGTGATGTCTGTTTTGAACTGAAATGTGAATTTTAAATAAAAAACATTTTGAGTCATACCAGTCACATCATATGTTTGATTGATGAGTGGTTGATTCGTACTTGTCCAAAATGACTTAAGGATATTTTTATATGGTATCAAACAATCCCTCATTATTTTATTTATTTTGATTATTTCTCATTCCTTTTTAATTAAAATGAAAATTTAATATGAAAACGTACTCTTTGATTTATACCAATCACATCATCTGTTGGTTTGAAATGTGACTAATACATACATTTAAAAAATGGATTATGAATTATTTTCCAAAATTATTAAGTCTATTTGTGTTCATTTTATTTGTTTCTATTGAGTATAACACGTCTTGTTCTAAAATGTCAATTTTGAACTAATAACATACACTTTGAGTCATAATAAGAAGACAACGTATTAGATGGAGGTGAAAATGATTATTTTATTGCTAAAATTATTTATATATTGTTATCCTAAAGTATAAAAACAATCCGAATGTGTTTTCATAGTTTTAACTATACAACTTGTGTTTTTATCTAAAATGTAAAATTTAAAGAAAAAAACATCAATCCATAATGATCACTTTGTGCATCAAATTGATACGTGGTTGATTCCAACTTATCAAAAATTACTTATAGACCATTTTTATAAAGTATCAAAATAATATGATTTTGTTTTTACGATTTTGCGTTTGCATCATTTTTATATTAAAAAATGAATTTAAAAGAAAAACAAGCACTTTGACTCATACCGATTAATTCATGCATTGATTTGATGATAGAATGATTAAAATAGATTAAAAATGATTTATTTATAATTTAACACAATTATCAAGAAAATTCAAGTTAATTGAATACATTTTCAATGAATGGCACATGTATTGAAATGAAATGTTAGTTTTAAACTAATAATATAAAATTTGAGTCATAATGGAAAGACCATGCATCATATTTAGGTGAGGCTAATTACAACATGTCAAAAATTAATTTTGGACCATTGTATAAGAGTATTTTTAATAATTTGAATGAATTTCTTTGGTTTTGATTGTGACTTATATTTTGAACTAAAATGTCAATTTTATATATAGCACAATTTTAGTCATAACAGCCCCATTCTGTGTCATATTATTGTGTGGTTTATTCCTAAACAACAAAAATAACTTTATAATGATTTTCATAATGTATAAAATCAATCAGGATGTGGATTCTTAGTTTTGAGTCAATTCAATTTTTAGAAAAATGTCAATTTATGCTGAAAAAATGAACATTGAGTTTTATCAGTCACATCATGTGTTGTTTTGATGTGAGGAAGATTCCTACGCATCAAAAATGACTTATGAATCAATATTCAAAAGTATCAAGAAAACATGAGTGTGTTTTCCCATTAATTAGTTTATGAAACATGTTTTGAATTAAAATGTAAATTCTAAACTAATAACATACACATCGAGACATAATAGACACACCATGTATCAGTTATAGGTTAGGATTAATCATACTCATCAAAAATGATTTATGGGTCATTTTCCAAATTTTAAAAAATGATTGTGTTTACTCATTTTTTAGAATGTGATGTGTGTTTTGAACTAAAATGGAAACTTTTAACTGAAATCATAAACCTTGACTAATATTAGACCCACCATATTTTGGATTGGGGTGAGGTTGTTTATTACACATAAGAAATGACTTATGGATCATTTCTCTAAACTATAAAAAACAATATGTATGTGTTTTCTCTCTTTTGAGTATGTGATTTGTGTTATGAACTAATATGTAAATTTCAAACTAAAAACACACCCTTCGATTCATTCCAGGAATATAGTGTATCAGATTTAGTTCCAGTTGATTCATATACACCACACCATGTCTTTTCATTATTCAATGCATTCAATATTCAAGGATATATTACAAAATTTTCGTTTCATAACGAAGAATGATGAATGTATTTAAATATATAATATAAAATTCATCATCATGAGTGCATCATCCTCATAGAGTGCATAATCATAGTACATATGTGAATCATGAGTGTATCATCCTACTTCATGAGAACTATGAAAATTAAAAAAATATTAATCAAATTAAAAAGATAATGAAATTAGCAAATAAATAGTATATGAAACGACGAGAAAACTGGCCGAAGTTTTTTTCCTAGTGTTGATTATGTAAGATGGGTTTTGAACTAAAATTTCATTTTTAAAAATACAAAATAAGGTGCATGTCATACTGGTAATATCTTGTATTGGATTATGGTGTGTTTGATTCCTACACTTGACACTACGTCTTTCTATTTTGTAATGAATTTTGTATTTGGGGTTATCTATGAATATTCATGTTTAATAACCCATAATTTTGAATATATTACATAATAAGAAGAAAAGGGCATCATCATGAGTGAATCATCCTTGTAGATGAAGTCGTTTCATCAGGATCTCAACTAAAATATAAACAATATGCCTTAGATAAAAATGATAAAGAAATTAACTAAAAAATAGATAAAATAATCATAAAATTAAATAAATAAGTATTAATAAGTCAGTAATTCCTGATTTCAATATACATTTAGACACCATGTATTATACCCATTGATTTCTAGAAAAATATATTTCTTCTTTAGAATATGAGTACTATATGCAGTCTTTATAGTAATGGATAATTATAAATAAAAAATGGATTAACACATTTTTGAACTAATTATTTATTATCATTGGATATACCTATTTGAGGATTTTAGTTTTTTGGTGGAATATGATACCATTCATAAATTTTCAGGCATAATAACTGAAATATTTTCCATCAATTGGTTACATGAACTCCTGAAACATTGGGAAAAATATTTACTTTGTTTTGATATATGGTTTGATAGTGAAATGTTATTATATATACCCTAAATTTTATCCATATTTAGAAGTAGATAGCCTTTTTGTACTCATGAAAAATATTAATTCCATTATTTTGATAACATTTAAACTCCTTCCCATCATAACATAGAATTCATTATAACATTTAAAATAAATAACATGATGTTTATTTGTAAAAATTTTATATTTAGTGTATTAATAATTGTTAGAATTAATCATATGTGGTCTATTCTTTTAGTATCCTTTAAGTTAATCCATAAAATAAATATTTAGAGTATCAAAATTGTTTTCAACGAGTAACCAATGTTGTAAAATCTCATTAACTTCTTTTAGGTATTCCTGAACCTTATTCTGATTTACTTTTAGTTTTGTCTTATCTTGGATAATATCTTTTTAATTTTAGATAATTATAGAATCCCAAGGTGTTTTTCATGGTCATATCATGGTCATGGAAAATCATGTGGTCTGGCCCAGAAAACCATGCACCCTGTTGGGATCCACCTGAAGGGGGACACAAGTTGTCCAAACCATGAGGCCAGCCCCTCCAAACTATGAAACCTAAGACAATGAGGGTTTTCATGGTTGGCATATAGTTTGATAAGTTTATCACCCTTTTTGGAGAAACTGTTAACCATACTAGTAGGTGTGCATGTTCAGGGCACACATTTTGTCAAACTATGTGAACCTACCCAACAAACCATGTGCATGAGTTTTAATTCTCATGAAAATTTTATTAACATTTATAAATACTCTGTTTCAAAACATAATCTCACTATTTAGACCATAACATGAATCTTTTATCATTGAAGGTTCCTATGAAGTGATTTTGACTTCTCTAACCCCTTTTATTGTCGGATCAATGATTTAGTGATTCTTTTTTATACCCTCTGGGTAAGTGGATCTCCTCCCATGTGGTTTCTTCTGATATATGTTTCTTTATTCCATTGATATTGATGGATCTAATATCCATTTTGAAGTTTCTAGATTCTAGTTTTTGTTTCATGATCACCCTCATCTTCGTTCTATGGTGGTGTTCCCCATTACGAGTGTACTATTTTGTGATATCATGGTTTAATGTTAGGTGATTTCACAATAGTATTCCCTATGATCAAAAACTGAAACAAAATTATTGAATTGATTGTTTTTAATAATCTCAAATGACTAATTTTAATGGATTTGATGTTTTATATTGTTATTTGAATGAATTTATGAAAGTATCCAATTTTAATAAAACTGAAATGTGGAGTGGTTTTTTTGAAAAATGAAATATTAATTTATAAATGGATTTGATGTTTTAAAATGATAGAAATAGAATAAAGTGATAGATGATTTGAAATTCAATTTAATTGATAAAATCCACTATTTTGGTTTTGAAATTAAAAAGGCATGTTGAAAACAAAAACCTTGAAATTGTAATTTGAATTGATTTGAAATTCGCGATTTTTCAATGATTTATTGATTGATTTTGGAATCATACATTATCTTTGGTAGTTAGTGGTGGCAATGTTAATAATGATAATACATTGACTCCCTAGAAATGGATTGAAAATGAAAATTGTAACTAAATAAATATAGAATGGATTCCTGAGAGGCTCCCCTCTGGGGGTTTAGATGGCAGATGATGGTTCTTCGGTTTGGGTGTGTATTGATTTGAGTGTGAAAACCTATCTAGAGATGATATAATTATTGAGATGTGTGAGGATCATATAACATGATCTAACATACCATGCATATTTTTCACATGGTTTTATGAATTTTTTAATTCGATATACATGAAATTATTTATATAATTGTTTTGTTCAAGTCAACTATTTATATATGTTTTTTATATAACCAGTTCATTTAGTATGGTTTTGATATATATTATATCATTTTTAATGTGGTTGAATGGTTTTTTACAATATGTGAATGAAATACTATTCCTTATCTAAATTTAAATGATAGATTAATTTTTTTACATGATATGAAATTGATTATTGAACACATGATGGGGTCGTACTATGCTTTATAGCTCACACTCTCGCTTTACCATTGGGAGTTTGTTGATTCTCTAATGCTAGTTCCAAGTGATGTTAAATTTCTAGTTATAGGTACTGCATGTTCACGATCCCTGTTTTGGAGTGTCTATCATAGGACCAACTGATTTTACTTGGATTAAATTTATATTCAATGCGTTGAATTTTAATTAAATATTTTATTACATATAGTTTATTTTTATGAATGGATTTAATATAATAATAACCTGTAGTATTTTTATCTGTGATAAGGGTATAATATTTCCCCACTATAATGAGAAACATGAAGTGTTATGAATATTTTCTTAATATTGTTCTATAGTTATATAATGTTTTATAGTGGGAAAATAGTATCTAGATCATCAAGTTAATGTACTCATAAGGGGATGAGTCCTATTCTCATGAAGTTAACTCTTGGTAATCACCAATATGGGTGATTATGAGAATATAACCACTATTATAAATTATGCATGTTTTGGTGTCATAAGATGTTCATGTCTTCAAGCACATGTAATGGTCCTTACACGTTAGGATTATCATTGGTGTATGTCACGACTTCCACTGTTAGTGTTACTAAAAAAACCATCACGTCGTATGTTGGTAAGAATTAGGTTATGTTGGGGGCATCATGATTGAGAAGCCATTAATTTATTAGTATATAATGGATTTGTCCCTTCCATCTTCATGGAAGCTGATATATCATTCCTTTTAATGGAATAGAACCTCCACCCAAAATTTTATGGCTATTGTGTATCAACATGTTAATTTAAGATAGCCTATGAAAGACGTATAAATCATATAGGTTCATGACACCTTCATGAAGCGTTCTTGATGAGATATTGAGACAAATGGATTATATTACACAATAAGTAATTTTAGGTGGACTTCATCATTGCAACATTAATTCTTTTTATTGGATGTCTTAACCCATTTCTTGATAGTAATCTGGGACTTTAATAATTCCCACCTAATTCCAAAAATAAATAATCATATTGGGGCACAAACTAAGTGTTTATATTGATCTCAATTAAATTCTATTTTAATATAATTAATATAATAAATATTATTCTCATGATTAGGGAATAATTTTATTGATGTTATATTGTTTATATAAATTAAAATACTATTTATTCATTGAAATGTGAATAAAAATATTTTTTTTACTAAAAATTACATAAATATAAATTCGTAGATATGTGAAGGAAATATTTATTTTGGAATAAAATATTTATAAAATAATTCAATAAATTTTAAGGAGTTCCAATGGACTAAGACTATTTCTAGTGATAAATAATTATTTATAAGGTGGAAAATGTTATTTATCAATCTAAGCAAGTTGGAACACTCCAGAAAATATTATTATTATTATGTGGAATGGATTTTTATTAATGGTTTTGATATTATTTTATAGATGAAATGAAAATAAATTATTATTTTAAACTAAACCCTTACTCTATAAATAGAAAGTTTTCTCTATTTCATGGATCATTACTATGAAATCCATATAATAGAGATAATTTTTTAGCTCAATTAATTCTCTATGAATTCATAATTTTATATCCCTATTATAAAAAATAATCATTTGAGATATTTATTCAAGACCGAAGAACAATAGATAAAGAATTAAGAATGAAAAACATTTCATTCACTGCACTAGCACCTTGAAATCTAGTGTCATTTCTTGGATATCAAAGGGGAACATTTGGATCACTGATAGAGAAATTTAATCCTTATATCATTATAGATAAATTAAGGTAATCCTATGGTATCCTTTTGAATGATCAATATTAATCACCAAATATTATCCCCAATAATATGTATTAATTTCATTAGATATTAAATATATTAATTATAAATTTAACATGAAAGATCCTTCCTTGTGGTTTTGGTAAATGATAATTAAATGATATATTAATATATCTCCCATAACCACACAATTCCATTAATCTCAGAACCAAAAAGTTGTATCAATGTGGTCACATTCAACTTTATAATTATTTATTTGATTTTTGATCTATGTGAAATTGTAGTTAGATTTTCATTTCATGTTATTTTCTCATTTATCCGATTTAAATTTAAATTCGTCGAAATATTATTCATTATTCATTTTTTGTTTTATTTTATTAATTTTTTAAGAATAGATAATGAAAAACTAAAGCTTCCATGAGGAAACATCGGTTTTTTTGGCATGTAAGATAGGGTTACATGGGGTGTAATCGAAATTGGACGCCATGTACTTTATTGTGTTATAATTGGATGATTCAATGTATACATGGTATGCCACATAGTAATTCCTCATACTGCACACCATATTTTGACGCTGAAATATGGAATATCACTTTTAGATTACACAACTTGAATCGGTGTACATGTTGTGTAGTCTACACGAGTTTGAGGCATAAATAACAGAATATGTGTGGTCATTATTCATGGTCAAAACCATGTGAGACTAAAAAATAAGAGAATTTATGATACACATGATGTGTATTTTGTGTACACATCATCTAGTTCATCAAATCCCACGTCCAATGAACACATCGAGCCACTCCGTGTGAAAATGGAGACATGACGCAAGGATATACCCAATTTACAAGTTGTGTAATCCTTCACCACACATGCCAAATACCAATGAATGCATCCTAAACACAAGGAAAGTAGATAATAAGGAATTTATTTGGTTCGAAGAAACTATGTAGTCCAATTGAGGTACACAATGTAGACCCATACTTTTGACCTTGATACACAAAAACTGAGATACACTACATGTATCTGAATGTACATGATTTGTAGTCTCTCTTTAATAGATAGATTAAAAAATTAAATTAAGTTAGATAATTTGAAAATTAAAACATTATTTTATTCATTTGAAAAACATTATTTGTTTGGAAAATTAATAATTTTTTTAAATAATTTTAAATTCTTAATTAATTTATTGTAATAAATATATATCATTATTGGTTATGCTGTTTATTTTACATGAATTCTATATGTGATGGGTATCATGAATAATGTTTTCTTGATCACTATTAAGAAAGTGAATTAATTAAATAATTACTTAATAAAATCACATTTATATTAATTATAATTAATGAATAAATAGTTGAATTTTATCTAGTTACTTTTTCATATTCATTTCATGTATGACCATTCATGATCTTATCTATGACCTTTTCATTTGTTGGATGTTTTAATTAAATTTAATTCAAGGGTTTTTAATTATTTAATATGAAATTAAATGATTTCCTTTGAGTCATCTCTTCCTCCACTTTTATGTAGAACATATGGGTCCCTATATATTTATATATTCCCATTTTAACCAATCATTTAGTTCCCCTCAAATGCATGTGAGTCATAAACACATGTAACTAATAGAGTATCCCATTGTGAATAGTGGTAGTTCAGGGAAAAACCATTATGATTCCAACTCAGGTGATACAAAGTAGTATTTGTAGAATGTTATCATTCATGTAAAGAACACAAATAAGAGTTATTTTCTCTGATAGGAAGGTTGATATAATGTATTCCCATTAAATCAAAAATTTGATAAAGCTAATGAATGGGTAATTATTTATATGTCTGTGTGTGAAATTATTTATTTTAGAGATTCATGTCCATAATCACATAAATAAATTAATAAATTTGAAAATATAGAAATTATTTAAATGTATTTTGTTTTTGTTTTTCGAGCATTATTAATAAAGTAACTATCATCCAGTCAATATTAACATGACATGTAAAGGATAAAATAAGATAAAATATATTCATAATAAAATAAAATCCCTCAATTAAATATTAATTCATTCATATAATTCTATTATGTGATTTTGAATGAAACTAAATAGAATTATGTGATTTTCCAACCATTTTTGGGACAGACAATTTTATAATGGGAGTTAATATAATGGTTTTGGATAGACATACCAATATTAAATAAACTGGAGTAGTCCTTTATAAACATGGTTTAATTTAATGGCAAGTGCTCTGGAAGTCCATGTTAGTATTTTTGGATAGGGGAGCCCACTCAATAGATCAAGGAGTTTAAATCTTATAGTTGGAAAATGCCTTCCAACAAAAACACCTTCATGTATATTAACAAACCCTTGTTAGGGGTATGTAGAGGGGAATGTGGATCATTATCACAAGAATGTTCAATTAAATTGGATTTTCAATTTAAATGATGTGGGATATTGGGACTTGATAAAATATTCATAGAATTAATAATTACTAAACGAAATAAAATTAATATTTATAACATAATTTTTACTCAAAAAATTACTAATAAAATGTTTTTTTAATTGTAGAACAAAATTGAATGTTCATCATCAACATTATACCTATGATCAATATTAGATAAAGAATGCCTTCGAACTGGAAAAAACTTCCAGGATTGGTTTAGACGCCTTCTAGTATTGATATTCCATGAATGAAAAATCATACATGTTAGAATACTCTTTACGTGATTCACCATCAAAAGAGGTGAGTGATGGAGATTTAAAAGTCTAATAATGGAATATGAGAGACGTGGTTGAAATTTAATGTTTGATGATTTTGGCTATGTCTAGTGAACTCATGATGTTTTAAAAAAAGTATGGATGTGTATTAAATTCTTGATCACCTCCATGGTCTTCACTAGGAGAGAGATAAACTAGAAAAATTTTATATTTCCAAGGTGATCATAAAAATAAATCATAGAAAGGGTTCCACAACTAGGCCTCACATATTAATTATCATTGGATATATTTAGTGATTATTGGTTCTAGGGTTTAAACTAAACGAATAAATTAACACCGATATAAATCTGGCATCACCACTTTAGTGTTTCTCTAGATTTGTTGTTACTTTTAATATGAAAAACATTTAGATGTATTTTATAGATCTTTTTGAGATCATTTTCGGAGTATATAAGTACAGAAGCTTGAAAAACATCTATCCTTATGGTGATAAAATGGAATGGGAATGAAACAAATATTTTATCCTAAATCATCATCATTCCATTCTTAGAAGAGGATTATCAAACGTAAACTAGGGGAACATGATTCTATCTATTTTTCATGTGGAAAGAAGGGGCACATGAATAAAAACTACCCCAGTTAAATAATTAAGGGGAATATTATAGTGATCTTGTTATCGATTGAAAATTATCTATTTATTCATATTTTGTATTAGATACATTTTTTGGTTATCACATATGAATTCCACTACAAACACCAAGTAGATTCAGAAATGTTGACTGGGGGGAGGTAGATCTACACCCAGCCAACAGAACAAATCTTTTAGTTGTGTTAATCTAGGAATACCACCTCACATTATAGAATAGAATGATATTGTATCGCCCACTCCATAGTTACCCAGAGTCGGTGAATTATTACCAAACATTGGAATGATCACTAGTGATCAAGTCTCGAAATACCGATTAGTTTTGTATCCTTGGAAGTACTAGATTCATACATAAGTTTTACATTACATCATATACTAAAAAAAATGTGTCCCCTTTGAAAATGGTCATATCCTTTGGCATATCTCTACAGATTAATCATAATACAATTTTTCACATCCTACTAAAAAGAAAACATTAGAATTGGGTGACCTCAGATGCTCAGTAAGGATAACAGTACGGAAAAAACCATCATAAATAAGCATATACATTTAAGGCAATGTATAAGACTAAAAAAAATCCTTTTAGACTTAAACTTCAACATAATATGGTAAAAATAAATCAAATAATACCATTCACTTATTCACATGGATATTATACTATTCGAATATTCAATTTAATATCAATAGATAATTTCCTAATGATAGAATTCATAATACTGAACATCATAACCTCAAGTTCAAGGCCTCGTAGAAAGAAGACAAATAAATTTTTTTCTAGGACTTGTGCCATGATACTAGATTTTCTCATGAGACATGCCGATGCATCGAGGGGATGTAGCAGGCCCCGCTTGTCACTTACTACATACAATGAATTCCTCATATGAAAATGTTGAAACATAATATAATCATTCATATTAAAACTAGCATACAAAATTTTAATACATTAACCATAAACCATGAATGGTATAAATATAACACATCCACATTCAACATATGACAATACCTTCACTACAATGTGTAAGATTGCATCATAATAAATCAACATCAAATAAACATAAAATCCAACCAAGAATGTTGACATTAATGAAATCAATCCAAAAAACTATTTGAGTGAAATATCTCTTTCTATTTTGAAATAAATAAAAATTTATGGAAACATTTATTTAAAAACTATTTTTATAATATTTTAAGGGATTCATTGAATGTTTATAATGGTGGAAAATAGTCATACAAACCGTATAAGTTAAAAAACATTCTTTCCTTAATTTGATAAAAAGGTCATAAAGCTCCTTGTTTGTAAAGACACTGAAAGATTACTTTTAATCCATTTTATAAAAAATAAAACAAGGGTATAAATGACCGTTCCCCATAGTAAAATAAGGAATAATTTTTTTTGAAATAAATATTTAAGAAATAAGGATGTGGATGATAAAGAGGTCCCAAAAGATACTCATGTATAAAGAACCTCGAATAATATATAGATTGTATAATTAACCCTTACCATGTGCATTTCCCTAGTAGAGGGTAGGTTAAACTCCTATATAATACTGATATCATTGTTATTAAGTCACAAAAGAACCAAATACATAAATATGATATCGTATATGATCTTCTAATATTGCTTTGTTAATTATATATCAGTAGAAACATTGTTTTGGGTTTTAACTAATTTGTTTTTCTTAAATGTTTTGTTACATAAGTCATCTTTTTTATGGATAAGATGTATTTGATTCATATTCATAATGATATTATGTTATTAATAATTATTTTTAATCATTAGATTAATATTAATCTTGAATGGTTAATATGGGGAATAAAATCTGATCACGTCGTGGATATGGTAAGCCGTACGTATGTACAAGTGATAATATCATTTTATTAGTGGTGAAATAATATGAAATTGGATGGTATATTATATATATATATATTATTTAACATGTTATATTTCTCATTTACATAATTTATCATCATTATTATACTCATCCAAATTATGATCTGTTTAATATCAATCTTCACTACGACATGGAAATAGTGTGTTGTATGTACGCACATATGGTGACATTTCATTAATATGATGGATATAATAATGAATATGGTTGTACAATAATTATTATAACATCATAGTATTATGAAGGTACTGGAATTATAATTTTAGTATGGAAACAACACCTAAAGAGTATGTGGATCAAGAAAAGTACATGAAAGAGGGGTTGAAATAATTACACGTTCTTCTGGTTCTTCCATTTGATTTGAACAAAAGTGCCCCTTAGGATAGATTTCTGATAAAATTAAGGCCTCTAGGTGTAATTGAGGGTATTTGGGAGGATATTTGAGAAGGGTTGTTCAAAACCAAAAGTCTTTGGATGTGTGAATTTGAGAGAAGGGTATGTTCCCTTTTATAAGAGAGGTGATGGGGAACTTTAGAAAAAGATTGAAATATTATTTTATTATAAATGGATTATCCGAATCTAATGGCTCCAAATGGATTTATTTGTATTCTATGTTGGTTATGTATCGAATAAATTTCAACCAATAGGTTTTATACAAATTTAGGCCACCATATTATCCTTATCTTTTAGATTTAACTCTTAGTTAAATATTTTAACTCTTAACACGTATTCTTGTATTATTATAATAAATTGTTAATACACATACTATGAAAATCCAAGAGAACTCCAAGTTGTTCATTATTGACATATATTACCTTATATAAGTCCTTTTTCAAAAAATTATATATTTATGAATATTATATCATTTAATAAGATAGTATTTTTTTTAAAAACTCATTTATGTCAATTTTGACACTATTTGGCATTTGGTTTTTGTGAAAGTCATAACAACTTTATCACTTCAAAAAAAATTAATAAATCAACCCTAAAATGTCATATTAACCTAAAAAATTATTTTAATTCATCATAAGTATGAATTAAAATTTATTTTAATTTTTAAAATATCAATTATTTTTATCTTCTATTAATATGGTAATTATTGCATCATCATTGTGTAAAATATAAATATAAATATTTTATTTCTAAAAATTATACATAAAATACTATGATGTAGGAAATATTTTTAGATTTATAATGAGTATTTATAGTCTAATTTATCTTATGTATGTACCTATATTCAAAATTATTTAGTTATTAAAATTTGAATTCAAGACTTTTAACTCTTCTTTAAATAAAATATTATAAATGTTCTAATCAAATCCATTTAGAAAAAAAGAATAATATTCATTCCTGAGGATTATTTTGGTCGATATACACTTATACAATAGATTTAGAACATGTGTTAGGGTAATTATAATATCATTTTTATATTTAATTGTCCTATTTTCTTTTAACTGTGGTAAATAAAATCCAGAAGTTACTTTTCACCAAAATTATTTTCATCCTATAGAAAACTATTTTACTCACTGGTGTCAACTATGTCTCTTGAATTTTTGAAATTTAATTCATAGAAGCGGTAAAATTACGTTTTATGAAATTTTTTAAATGTGCCTAGATTGCGGGTAAAAGACGTTAAAAAGTGAAATAAAATTATATATATCTAATCATATTATAAAATAAAAATTGAAATAAATTATAATAATATAGGTATTATGTATCTATTTTTACAATAAAAAAATTAGTAAAAATAAAAATTAATTAAATAAAAGAATGTTGTAAACAATAACACGGTGTTTTTAACTATTCGTCAAAAATTCAACGTTTTCAAAAGAAATACCAAAAAAATACCATAAGATAAATTTGATATTTCAAATCCAAAAATGATGTCCATTTTGAAAAATAAAATTTATTAAATATCTAAAATTGGGTATTACTATTCATAACTATTTTTGAACGACTTGTTTGAATGGGCATGGTGTGTTAGAACTCGATGTTGCATACTACAAAAGCTATTTCATTATTCAAATAGAAGCATACTGTGGATGCTTGGGGAGTTACATTATCCCCTCATTCAAATAACATCATTCTCAAAATTTATAGAATATTAAAACACAAAAATATTCAAGTGTTTCATTATCATAAGTTCCTCAGGTTCCAATGTTGCATCTTTAATTTTATAGTTCATCCAAAGAACATTTACCAGACCATTCATCATGATTCTCAACACTTGTTCTCTGGTATCAAGAATCTTGATAGGCTCTTCACAATAAGACAGATTGGGTTACAATTCTAATTCTTCATAGGTGTGTACCTGTGTTGGGCAAGGCATGTATTTTATCAACAGTGATATGTGGAACACATCATGAACATTAGAGAGACTTGGGTTCATTGCCAAACGTTTAGCTACAAATTCAATTTGTTCAAGAATTTTGAATGGTCTGATGTACCTGGGGATTAATTTACCATTCTTACTAAATCGTATAACATCCTTCCATGGAGATAAATTGATGAAAACATGATCACATACTTGAAATTTTAAATCCATCCTTCGGTTAAAGAAATTTCTATTTTTCCTACTTTGAGCTGCATTGATGTGGGTTTGGATAATCTTCAGTTTTTCAATTGTTTCCTCAACATGTTATGGGCATATAAATTTTCTTTCTCCTACATCATCCCAAGAAGTTGGTTTGCAACATCTTTTTCTATATAATGATTTATATGGTACCATCGGAATTCTTGAATGAAAACCATTTTTATATTAAAATTCAATTATAGTTAAACACTGATCCCACATACCATGAAATTCATGTGAGAAAGATATAAACATTTCTTCTAAGGTTATAATAGTCTGTTCTGACTATCCATCAGATTGTGGGTGATAGGCAGTGCTCAAACGATAGTTAGTATCCAGGTCCTTCTGAATAATTTTGTAGAATTTGGATGTAAAATGGGGATCACGATATAAAACAATCGATAGTGGAACACCATGATGTATTACAACATCATTAATATATAGTCTTGATAAACGTTCAAGTGGTTAATCTTTATAGTAAGAAAATGTTCAGACTTGGTATGATGATCAACAATGACCCATATTGCATCATTTCTTCTAGGTGTCTTTGGTAGCCCCATGAAAAACTCCATCGTATTATCATCCCATTTCTACTTAGGTATGGGAAGAGGTTTCATGACTCCTCTAGGATGTTTTCATCCAGCCTTCACCTGTTGAAAAACCATACATCTTGACACATAATCAACAATATCCCTCTTCATGTTGTCCCATCAAAAGTGATCCTTCAAATCTCAAAACATCTTAGTGCTACTAGGGTGTATATAGATATTTGAGCTATGATCTTCATTCAAAAATTCCCTTTTTAGAACAGGATTATTGGGAACCCAATGTATCTTCTCAAATTTCAAAATTCCATCTTCACAAAAAAAGTCGATCAATCTCCCATTTTTCACGGAATTAATTTTCTCTTGAAACTCATAATCATCATTCTAAGAAATTTTCATCCTTTAAAGTAGATATGGTTTGGAAACCATTGGAATGTGTATCGATGTTTCACCTTTCATGATTATTCCCAAATCCATGATCATTGGATCCCTTTATACTCTCTTCTCGATCAAAACTCCATGATCCATTCTACTCAAATCATCTGCCACATTATTTTCCTTCTATGAGAGGTAGTGTATAGTGAAATAATAATCCTTGAGTAGTTAAAGCCATCTTCTTTGCCTCATGTTGCATTCTTTTTTGTGAGAGAATATACTTCAAAATCTTTTTATCGGTATATATCTCATATTTTCACCATCGAGATAGTGTCTCCATATCTTCAGAAAAAAATATTACAGTTGCTAACTCCAGATCATGGGTGTGATAGTAATGTTCTGAATTTTTAGCTTTTATTATGCATAGGAAATAACTCTATCCTTTTTCATAAGGACACAACCAAGTAATTTATTTGAAGCAACACTATAAATAACAAACCCATTATTCCCTTATGATAGAGTCAAGATAATATCATTGACTAACCTTCTCTTAAATTCCACAAAACATTCATCACACTATTTTATCCAACAAAAATTAACCCCTTTACATGTGAATATGGTTAATGGGTTAGCCAATCAGGAAACATTCTGGAGGAAATGCGGATAATAACCTGCTAATCCAATAAAACTGAGTACCTTAGTTATACTTGTCAGTGCTGGCCATTCATGGATTTCCCTTGTCTTTGAATGTTCAACAGTGATTCCATCCTTAGAGATAATATGGCCATGAAATGAATTCTCTTAAAGACATAATTCAATCTTACTAAACATCCCATATAATTCAGTTTTTCTAAGAGTGTTTAGAATAGTCTGGAAGTGATTTTAAAGATCTTCGTATCTTTCAGAGTATACCAAGATATCATTAATAAATACCACTAAAAATTCATTAAGATATTTATTGAAAACAATATTCATTAGATCCATGAAAACAGATGGTGAATTACTCAGTCCAAAAGGAATTATTGTAAAATCCTAATGCCCATACCTCGTAAAAAATGTCATCTTTGGAATGTATTCCTTCTTCATGCTCAACTAATGATATTCCAGTCGATGGTCAGTCTTTGAAAAATATTGAGCTCCACTAAGTTGATTGAATAAATAATCAATATGACATAAGGGATACTATTTCTTTATTGATATAGCACTGATATCCCTGTAGTCATTGGACAACCTCATAGATCTATCTTTCTTCTTAACAAAAAGAAGAGGGGATCCCCATAGAGAAACACTAGGGAGAATAAATCATGTATTACTCTATTACTCTAGTTGTTTCGTTAGTTCCACTAATTCCACAGAGGCCATTCTATAAGGTGTATTTGATATGGGCTTTGAACCAGGAATTAAGTCAATGGAAAACCCAATATTAATTCTGGAGGATGTACTGGTAAATCCACTAGAAACACATCAACATATTTTTTCACAATAGGTACTCCATCATTTTAAACATTCCATTCCTCACCCATAGTTTTTTCACTCTTTTCCTCCATAATAATTGAATTTAAAAGATCTACTTGGGGTGGATACATATGATATTCAGATGAGGATGTTTCTGCTCTAAAGATAAGGTATTACTTATCATCATCAAAAATTGTAACCTCCTTCTTCTTATAATAGTTTTTTGCATCATGGTCCAAAAACAAATATATACTGACGATTATATCAAATACAATCATGATTATGGTGAGGAGATATATATATAAATAATTTATATATTCCATAATGGTAACTGATTTACAAAAGATTGTTGCAATGATACATCCCTTAATAGTTTTGATTGTCAACACCCTTGTTAAATAAATCTTGAAATATCTAATTTTTGTGGAAAAAAGAGAATATATGAAAGAATGCGATGATCTAGAATCATATAAAACATTAGATAAACTTGAGGAAATGATTAAAGTACCCACCACCACGTCATTTAAAACTTCAACCTCGGCTGTTCTGATCGAATAATATTGTCGTTTCTCTTTTGTGCTTTTCTAATGTATGTTTCTTTGGAATTTTTTACATTAATTTGCATAATTCTCCATTTCTATACAATTGTAGCATTCACCAATTACATACTCTTTATTTACTTTGTAATCACTTGTTTGGTGGAATTTTTCACCACAACTGTAACTAACTCACATTCCCTTCAGGCAAGTATCATAGAGTATCTTTCCACATTTACTGTATGTTGGAAATTCATGTTTTCCCTTCTACCCCATATTTCAATTTCTTGAGTGTTCAGTAGATCTCTTCTTATCCTTATTTACATTAAATCTGTAATACATAGAGAATCATTTTCTATCTTGATAGCACATGAGTCAACATATTCATAAGATAGGAAGGATTGTGAGAATAATGATCGATATAGAAATGGTTTTAACCCATCAAATAATCGATAAATATTTCTTCTTGGGTTACATATATAATTTTCCTCATGCCTTTCTAACATAGTGGTGTTAGCCTCATACATTGTGACATTATTATCCTATGTTTTCCTTAGACTCAGAAATTTACATTCCATATTAGCATGATGTTCTCTAGAAAAGTACTTTTTTAATAAAAGATATTTAAAATGTCTCCATTAAATATTTGATACTTCTACATCCACCTTTTCATTTTTAATTATTGAACACCATTGATCTACATCTCCTGTGAGGTGATAAATTTCCATGAAATTTTTTCCCTTTCACTAATTCCAAATAAAATGAAATATTTTTTCTTCATATAAAAATGGATTTGTAATCCCATTGAATGTTTGTGGTTGTTTCCTCATGATTAGTTCTAACATTTATCCTCGGTGTTGTGGATTAGGGTGATCCATATGGGTATGGATATTATTCATAACCTGAGTGAGTTTCCAAAGTATGGTTATAAGTTGTTCAACACTAGTTACATCACCATCTCCACTATAATTATATTGAGTAGGAGGGAAATCCATACATTTATTACATTCATTGATATGGTTTCCATTCCTTCCAAGAGGTATCATTTCTAAAATATGTCATACAGTAGCTTAGTTTATGAATCACAACACATAATTCCAAACTAGTAAAATACCTTACATAAAAAGTTTATGTTTATAATCCATAGTTGCTAAAAAATGTTTTCATTGAGGAACTATTTACTCATAAATCCTTTATTATGGTTTTTAAATAAAATGTGAATTATCCTAAGAATATCCCCCAGGAGTGTCGTAACCAAGAATGCAGCATGGACCGTTGTCGTGCAGTAGTTTCCATTTGAGTCAAGATCGAATAGGTGTTTTTGGTTTTTACCCCTACATACATTTGTGCTAGATACGCCTCTATCTTCTCATTTCTAGATATGAATGTATTTCTTAAAAATTCCCCAAATCCCTCCATTTCCAAAATTATAGGAAAATCTTCTATACTAATTCTCAAATTCAATCTTAGTGTAATGTTTACTAATTAATGTTATTATAAATCCAGGTTTAAAGGTTTTTACTAAACATCCCATGATACCAAATGTACTGACCTGACCCTAGTTACCCAGAGTCAGTGCATTTTTACATTCAATTGTAATGATTATAGGATATCATTTTCGAAAGAGGGATTTGTTTAATGGACTTGGAAGTACCACAAACATACATATGTTTTACATTACATAAAGAAATAAAAAAAACAACATCATGTCCCCTTTGAAAAAACTAATATACTTTGGCATATCCAAACAGGTTAATCATAATATAATTCTTCACAGTATGTGAAAAAGAAATCATAAAAAATGGGTGATCTCAAATGCTCAGTAAGGATAACAATATAGCGGAAACTACCAAAAATAAGCACAAAAATTGAAGGCAATGTATAAGAATAAAACACAACCCTTTTAAACATAAAAATCAACATAATATGGGAAAGATAAATAATATAATTTCATTTAATTATTCAAATTTAAATTCTACTAGTTGAACAATCACATGTAATATCAATAAATAATTTTATTATGATGGAATGCATAATGCCAGACATCAAAACGACATAGTCAAGGGCTCATGCAAATAATACAAATAAAATTTTGTAAAATACCTATTCCAAGACAGTAGTTTGTCTCCAGAGGCATGTCGATGCGCCGAGGGGATGTAGTGGGTCCCCCCATAACTTACTACGTCCAATGCAATACTTATATGGAATGGTTGAAATATTATATAAAAATTTGTATTAAAACTAGCATATGAAATGTAAATACCTTAACCATAAACCATTAATGATATAAAAATATCACATGCACAGTAAAAAATATCACAAAAAATTCAATACAATGTGGAAGATTATATCATAATAAATGAACTTCAAAAAAATGTTAAATCCAACCAAGGATATTGACGTAGTTGAAATAAATCCAAAAAACTACTCAAGTGAAATGTATCTTTCTATTTTAAAATCACTTAAAATTAAATATTTTTTTTAAAAAAATATTATTATTATATTTTAAGGGAATATTAGATGGTTTTTAATGGTGTAAAATAGACACACCCGCCTTATAAGTTAAAAATACATTCTTTCATTAATTTGTCTAAAAGTTCATAAAGTAACTTGTTTGGAAGGCGAAGGAAAGATTCCTTTCGAACCATTTTAAAAAGTAAATCATGGTTAAAAATAACCTTAACCCATACTCTAGTAAATAATAAAATGTTTTGAAATACATTTTTATGAAATTCTTATTTGGATGATAAAGAGGTCCCGTTAGATACTCACGTATAAACAACCTTGGATAAAAAAGTGATTGTAAAAGGAACCCTTAACTTGAACTTTTACTTAGTAGAGGGTAGGATAAAATAATATATAACTGTTGAATCATTGTTATTAATTTACAAAAGAACCACATACATAAATATTATATCTTTTATGATATTTTAATATTGCTTTGTTAATGATATTTCAGCAGTATCATTTTTTGTGTGTTAACTGATTCATTTTCCTTTATTTGTTTTGTTATGTAAGTCATGTTTGTTATGGATAGGATGTATTTGATTCATATATAGAATGATATTATTTTCTTAAACAACATTTTTAATCACCAAATAAAAATTATTCTTAAACGGTTATGATGGGGAATAAAATCGCATCGTTTCGTGGGTACGGTAAGTCGTATGTACACACGATCGACAATATCATTCTATTAGTTTGTAAATAGTAAGTTATTGGATGGTATATTATATATAAAAAATAATTAAAATGATATATTAATTATTAACATTATTTAAACTCATTATTATACCCTTCTAATTAATGATGTGTTGAATAACAATCTACACCGCGACGTAGAGACGGTAAGCCGTATGTACGCACATATGGTGACTTTTTCATTCATAGGATCGATAAAACAATGAATATGGTTGTACCATATTTATAATAACATCATAGTATGTAGAAGTTAGTGGATACTTTATTTTATTATGGAAACAACAAAAAAAGAGGATGTGGAAGAAGAATATACCTTGAAATAGGTGATGAAAGAATTACCTCTTATTCAACTTCTTCCTTTTGATTTGAACAAAAGGGATCCATATATTGGATTTATGATAAAATTAAGGAATATTTGTTTAATTGTGGGTATTTTAGAGGATATTCGAATAGGTCTTGGCCAAGCCAACAGGATTTGGACATGTGCATTTGAGAGAAAGGGAAGATCCCTTTTATAAGAGAGGTGAGGGGAACATTAGGAATATATTGAACAATTATTTTAATATAAAATCATATTAGGTTCATAATTTCAAAAAATAGATTTATTTGGTGGATAAGGTTGGGATGGGTATAAAAAATCTCAACCAATTGGTTTTATACAATTTTAGGTCACCATATTAACGTTATCTTTTAAATTTAACTCCTAGTTAAATAGTTTATCTTTTACCATGTATTCTTGTATTATTATAATAAATTGTTAATAAACATACTATAAAAACACAATAGAACTGAAAGTGGCTCATTATTGACATATATAATATTTTCCTTGTCCTTTGGCCGATCCTTAGATTTTTTTAGAATATTAAATCATTTAATAAAATAGAATTTGTTTTAAAATCTCATTTATGTCAATTTTGAAACTATTTGTTATTTGGTTATTGTGAAAGTCATAAAAACTTTATCACTTCGAAAAAACGTCCTAAATCAACCATAATTTTTCATATTAACCATTATAATTCGTTAAATGTTACAAAACTCTCAATTTACAATAATTTTAATAGTTAAATTATCAATTGTTTTAATCATTCATTAATAAGGTAATTACTCCATCATCCTTGTGTCATTAATAAATTTATTTCATTAAAGCCTAAAAATTAAAAATAAACTACTATGATATAGGAAATCGTTTTATACTTATAATGAATATTTATAGTCAAATTTATTTTAGGTATAACCCTATATTAAAAATGTTTTAGTTATTAAATTTTACTTTAACACTTTTCAATCTTCTTTTCGTAAAATATAATGCATGTCCAAATCTAATCCTAGTGGATAAAAAAGAATAATAGATTTGTGATCAGGTTGATTTTGGTCGAAATAAACTTATCCAATAGAATAATGAAATGTGTTAGGGTAATTATAATATCATTTTTATCTTTAATTTCACTATTTACTTTTAACTGTGGTAAATAAAATTCAAAAGATTCTATCCACCGAAAATTATTTTCATCCTATTGAACTGAATTTTATTTACCGATGTCAACCATGTCTCTTGGATATTTTAAATTCAATTCCCATAAGTAGTAAAATTATGTTTTTTGAAAATATTCAAATTTTCCTAGAAGGTTGGTAAAAGTCGCTAAAAAGATCAATAAAATTTTATATATTTTATATTATTATAAAATTAATCCATTGAATTAAATTGGACTAATATAGGTATTATGTATCTATTTTTACTTTAAAATAAATTTAAATAATAATTATAATTATTTAAATAAATGTCGGTTTTAAACAATAATGCAGTGTTTTCACTATTCATCCAAAATTCAATGTTTTAAAAATACCAAAAACGCACCCTATGCTATATTTGATATTAAGAATCAAAAAATGATGTCTATTTTGAATAATAAAATTTATAAAATTTCAAAAAGTGGGTATTATAATTCATAACTTCTTTTTTAAATGGCTATTTTGATTGGTCGTGGTGTGCTAGAACTCGATATTGCATACAACACAAGATATTATATAACTCAAAGAGAAGCGTACCATAGAAGCATGGGTGTTACACAATTTGGATTAAAATATATGTTATTATGTGAAATATGTTACCAATAACATTATTTCTATATCCTAACTTGATAAAAATGAATTTATTTTAAAATTTGGGAATACAAGTTGATTCTTCTATAAATATAACATTTTTATAGTATGGAACAATTAAATAATGGTATTTATGTGTTGGATTACATGAATATAGTAATGGAAATACATAAGGAATTTACATCACATGTTTCAAACCTCACCCAAATTTTGCATCATTAGCATGGTCATGTAAACCAAAATAACTTGACTAAATTACATTAAAATGGATAATAATATTCTATTGAAGTAAAACCATTTGGAGTATGTCATGCTTGTTTACAAGGAAAAATGACCAAATATTCATTTTGAGGGAAAGGTAAAAGGGATATAGATCTTATTGAATTAGTTTATACCAATTTTTGTGGACCATTTCAGGTTTAATTGAGGAAGGGTACACATACATCATAAAATTTTATAATGATTTTAGTAGACATGGATATGTCAATTTAATGAGTTATAAGTCCTATTCATTTGATAAATTCATGGAATATAAGAATGATTTTGAGAAATAGATTGGTGAGAATACTAAGAGACTTTTCTCTGATCGTGGTGGGGAATATCTTCATCAAGACTTCATTGATTACTTATAAGAGTTTGGTATCATATCAAATCTCACTACTCATTACACACATAAGTTGAATGGTGTAAGAAAAAAGGAGGAAGTGAACCATGTTAGACATGCTAAGATCAATGATGAGTCATGCAATTTTTCCATCACCATTTTATGGATAATCATTACAAACATCAGCATACATACTAAACTGTGTATCAATTAAATCAATAAATTGTATTCCATATGAATCTTGGAGTGGATAAATGAACAATGTTATCGAATTAACATGTGTTGGGAAGAGATGAGTTCATTAAGGCATCTTTAGGTAACAAACTACACCTTGAGGAAAAAATTATACCACTATAAGATATCATACAAAAATCAGGGGATATAACATATATGAACCCTAGGGAAAAAGTTATAGTTGAAAGATATTACATATTCCCATATAAAAAAATCAAATCTAAAAGGTATAAAGGGAGACATATCAATGTCGATGAAGTTACGGATCAAGGTACAAAAGAGTTTCAACTGGAAAAAATCACACAAAGCCCTGTGGAAGAATAAATTTTTCTGAAGAAACAAGTACTACAAATGATTAAAAGAGAGGATATAGAAATAGAAAAATATTGTTTTTTAGTCACCAATAATACTCACTCCTTACTAGTTTATAATAAGGATCCTCCAACCTACATGGAAGTAGTTAGTGGAATAAATGTTTGAAAGTGGAATGAATCCCTGAATTCAAAAATGGATACCATATACCGAAACCAAGTCTAGATTTTGTTTGTCACTCTAATATTTTTGAAACCCATTGTTTGAAAATGAGTACTCCAGAACAAAATAGACATCGAATGACATAATAGTACCTATAAGGCGTGATTTGTTGCAAAAGGGTATATATAGAGTCAATACATTGAATATGAAATAAACTTTTCACAAGAATAAATGATGAAATCTATAATGATTTTACATTCCGTTTTAGTTTTCCATGATTCTGAAATATATATAAGGGATTTCAAAACATGCACCCTTAATAAGATCCTTCATTAATATATCTATATGAAAAAGCTGAAGGGTTTGTGAATCATAAGGATGTCAAAAAGGCATGAATGTTTGAAAGGACCATTTATAGATTAGTGTAAGCATATAGGTTATGGAACTTTTCTTTTTGGTGAGGCCATAACAAAATATGGATTAATAAATAACTATTACATGCCTTCTTCCAATAAAGAGGTGAGTGGTGATAGAGTCATTTCCTTAATTGTAATCATTGATGAAATATTACACTTAGGAAATCAAATACAAATATTATACGCTCTTATGGAATAGTTGAATAAATTATTCTTCCTGAAGGAATTAGGTGAGGTGGAATATATTGATGGGATCAAGATCCATCATGATTTATCTAAGATATTTCTTGTCCTACGTGAAGATACACACAGTGAAAAGAAACTAATGATATTTAATATAGAAAAATGCATGAGGTGATTATTTATAGTGTCACATGGTATTCATAATTTCAAAAAAAAGGTTTCCAGAGAAACATGAGGAAATAATAATAATGGAAATAATTTTTTATTCATTAGTGATTCGGTAAGTCATGCATGTCATGATATATATTAGGTAAGATGTTTCCTACACATTTTTTGTGGAAGGCAAATATAAGGCTGATCTAGGTAACTACCAATGGATTTCAGTCAAGACTATACATAAGTATCTGATGTGTACTAAGGACGTGTTAGTAGTCTATGGAGAAGATGACCAACTATTCATTAGAGTATATGTAGATGCTAGTTTTCATTCTGATCAAGAAGACATGAATTCATGAACGAGATACATATTCACATTAAATAGAGGTGTTTCGAGCTTGAACAGCTCAATGAAGGATGTGTTCACATATTATGTACTACAGTCTAAGTATATTTCAGCTTCTATGGAAGACAAGGAACCAGTATAGATACATTACATCATATATGATCATGACAATGTGCCTAGCAGAAATGTTTTTATCACACACTATTGTGATAACACTACAATGGAGGACCTTGAAAAAGATACAAGGTCACATCAGTGGATGAATAACATACATAAAAAGAATCAAATTAGGAATTATTTTTCCTATAGAGGTGAGGTTAAAGTAAGTAGTATTTTTATAGAACAAAATATTACCAACCCCTTGAATAAATCCCCGACAAAGAAATCACAAATTGCACGTGATGTCTAGAATACTTAGTGTAGTTGGAAATTGGCTCTATTCCATGTAATGATTTTTTGGAGATCATGTCATAGGACCAAGTAGATGTACTTTTATTACATTTATATTCAACATATTGAATGTTAATTTAACATCTTATTACATATTGCTCATTTATTACATATATATAATTTAATAAAGTATTAGAGTACTTTTCACATTGACAAGGTGATAACAGTTCCCCACTATGATGAGAAACTTGATGTTATATGACAACATTATTAATATATTTATGTGGTTACATAACAAACTATGATTTTAAATACAGTGTTCATAAAATCAAGGGTGATAATCCTTAAGTGGAGAAGAATTATTCTCATGATGTCCGCTCTTGGTAATCTCCAAGGCATGAAATTATGAGAACATACCTTCCAGTAGGAATTATACATTTTGGGTGTCATTATTTATTCATATTTCTGATCATGAATAGTGGACCTTATACTTTAATAATATCAATGGTGAATGTCATATTGCTTTCACTTATAGTTACTAACAAAAGTTGTCATGCCATATGTTGTAGGGATACAGGTTACGTTGGGAGTGTCATGATTGAAATTCCATTCATAGATAAGTCGAGGAAATATCTTTCCCTACCATAATAATGGAATATGATATCTCGGCCCCTTTATTGGAATAAAACCACCTCCCAAAATTTTATGGATAGGTTGTATCAATGTGTTTCTTTCCAAAATTCAATGAAAGATGTATCAAGCATATAGGTTGATGATACCTTTATGAAACCCACTTGCAGAGATATTGAGATAAAGGAATTATTTTACATAGTAAGTGTATGTATATGGTTCCCATATTTTTTTCATTAAGATATTTATCTTGGGTGCCTTGACCCATTTCTATAGTGTAATCCTAGGATTTAGAAAATCCCAACTAATACCAATGAGAATTCATCCTAGAGGGTCATAGACTAATTGTTTTCAATGAACTCAATAAAATTATATTTTAATTTAATTAATGGAATAAATATTACACTCAATACTAACGAATAATTTTAGAACCGTTATATTGAACACATATATTAAATAAATGTTTATTAACTTGCATATGAATAAAAATATATTTTTTTATTTTATTAAATATTTTATAAACATTTATTCTCCATTATGTGAATGAAATATTCATTTTTGAATAATATATTTATTTTTATATTCAATAAATACTAATGAGTTTTAATGGACTACTATCATTTCTAAAGATAAATAACTGTTTACAAGATGGTTAATATTATTTATCTATTTTCGCAAGTTGGAATGCGTCAAGAAATAATAATCTTATTATTATTATGTGTCATGGGGTTTCATTAAATTCTATGATAACAATTAATGGTCAATATGTAATTAAATTAAATTTTTAACTAAACCCTATCTTTATAAGTAGATGGTTATTTATATTGAGTAGAGTATTAGTGTTCAACTGAAAAAAAGAGAGAATGGTTGGGAATAACGAATTTTCTCCTGACTCATCCTCTCTCCCTCTCAACAACAAGAAACAAAAGAGATATTTCTTTAAAACTAAAAATGAGTGATCCAAAACAAACAAAAAAATACATTCTATTCCTTATGTTAATACCCATAGATTGAATTGGCATTTCTTAAAGATCATAGGAGCATGTCTCGATCACCACTAGAGGGATTCTATCATGGGATCCACAAAACACAACAATGGAAATCCAAAGGGGTCTTTTAGATGATCAATATTCATCAATGAATAATGTTACCAATCCCATGTATTAATATAATTAGATATTAAATAAATTAATTACACCATTAACATGAAAAGTAATCTCTGATTTCTTTGGGAAATAACCCTTTAAATATTTTAATATAGCCCCCACCACAGTATCCTTCCAATGCACTCGAAACCAACACCTTGGGATCATAGAGTGATGATTGTGAAAACTACATATATTATCCACTTATTACAAAAGGTATTTTGATAATTTTATCTGGTTGATGTTTTTTTTCCTTTGGTATGTTTATCTTTCTGTTTTGGAACTATTTTATATATTTTGTTTGGGTACATTTTCCATTTTGAGTGTTTATTATACCGACTTGTATATTTTATATTCCACTATTTTTGTTGAAAATATGTTCCCTCATATTTCACGCATTATTATATGTTATTTTCACTACCAAATGTTGATTTTTAATTCTGTTTGTTTCATGTCAGAGCCGACTTGGGTATCAGGGTAGCAGGGTATTCCTGATGGTCTGTGACCAAGATGTGTCAGTGATTCAAGATCATCATCTTCATTTGTTTTTTGTATGAATTATGGTTTTTTATGATGGTATTTAAAAGATAATTATGAGTGATTTCATTAATACCTCTAAAAGTAACAAACCTCAATCCACCTTGGTAGTTTGGGAAAAGTATATTTGAGGAATTATTAGATCTAATTATTCTGTTTTCCATGACTTTGGTTTGAGTATTTTGAAATCCTAATATTAATTTTCTTATTTATGGAATGGATGTTCCTAGATATTTTATAATTATATCCTTTCTAATGTCTTCAGTGCAATCTGTTGTTGTTTTGTAGCATCATGCCTGTAGAAAGTCATGTGAATAGGCCACAAGAGCAAGCTACTGGTGAACAATAATGAGAATATACTCCAATGGAATAGAATATTTCTGAGATAATGGTGTGGGTAGCGCAAGATCTAGAAAGTGTTCTTTCACTCATTCTCTTTCATGATCTAGTAGTGGAACCTCAAATATATGAATCTCGTGATGAGAATCAATAAATTTTTCATCAGAATCCACCTTACATAGAAGGCTCTATTGTTCCTCAAGAGGCAGAGGGCTTGATAAAAAATATAGAGATTACCTTTTATTTCATGGAAATTATTGATGATATTAAAGTGAAATTTCTGACCATTGATTTGGAATTTCTGAGAAGGATATGGTGGTATTTGATAGATACAATGAATAATCAAGAGGTTTTGGAATGGAATGACATTTGGGTTCTTTTCACTAATAAGAATTATATATAATTAATGTTCTTGATGAAATCCAAGATGTTTTTTAACCTACATATGGGTGAAAAGATCCAGATTCAATATGAAAACTTCATTGATAGGTTTGTTTAGTTTTCACATAAGGTGGTGAATAATGATAATCTGATGGTAAAAAATTTGAGATGGATATTTTATTTGAAATATGATCTCTAATTTTCATGCTAAATATGGATTCATATTGTTAGGGGTTGAGGGTATCAAAACAGTGGTTCGTCCATGCAGCACCCCTCCCCCCTCCAATGCAGGAAGGGTTTATCCATCAAGATATTCATATTATGTGAGGTTCACTTGTTTCTTCCTTCCATGGACTAATTAGGAGAGTGTCCCATACTTCCAACCAGTGGAGTCAATATTGGCACACACCATCATCCACATTGTCAGGTAGACTCCCATCTATGCGATAGGGAAAAATTGGATGAACCACACCTTTTATTTTCTATCATATGTGGGAAAATTCTTCCATGATTAGTTCGTGAAATTCTCACACCACCATTCCATGCACACCCTCATGCATGCAGGATCAGGGCATTCTATGTGTCTGTAAAACGGTCTGCATCAAACTAACAGGCTACAAATCATGGCCATGGGGATGCTCCTTCCTTGTCGTTGGCATCAATGGTCCCCCACTCTCTAGATCACGGACCACAGTAGTCCACGCTCTCTCTTAAGGTCAAAACCACCTCTAGAATACCCACCCTTTATTGGGGTGTCTCAGCCTATTAAATCCCTCGATCATGACCCTCTCTACCATGTCACCTCCACATGACACCCTGTGACTCCCCTCCCACCACGAAGGTCTGACCAGAAGCATTCCACAAAACCATGAGGTACATTCTATATGATACCACTTGTCATGGGCTTACGTCTCATCACAGCGGTTTTCTCATGCAGTACCCCATCACCCTATAAGGAAGTTAGGGTTCAATCATCCATCTCTTCATATGATGTGAGGTTCACTAGTTTCTTCTTGTCATGGACCCATCAAGAGAGTTGCCCCAACTCCCAACCAGTTGTGTCAAGACTGAAACGCATTGTCCTTCACTTTTTTGGGGTGACTCCCATCTATGCAATAAGGACAAACTAGATGACCCACAACATTTATGTTCTTGGTGATGTGGTATACGGCCCTATGATTGGGTCGAGTTATTATGATGATGTGCTGGATATGGAGTTGATGGTAGTGCTTGACCTAGATGGAATGTTAGGGTTGAAAGGATTTACTTTTTCTCTTATTTATTGTTCGATTATTTACATTAATGTAAATGATAATTGTTATGGGTTGCATGGTGGTTATAGATAGTAGGAGTCTTCCAGACCTCTTCAAGTGCCTGACATATAGCCAATGTTTTTTTATGTGTGGTAAAGTTATAAATTCCTAACATGTTTGTATTGGGGTCCCAAAGATCTACAATTATTGTGGTCTTATAGGACTTTTATCGATGCATTTCCAATTTGTTTCATCTGCATATAGATGCAGAGTATTATTATCTCAAAAAATCACTATAGTGCAATCATAATCTTCATGATCAATGGGTTTCCATCTATAGGAATCTAGAACAAAAAAATATTCACATATTAGAAGATTATATTGATGAAAATGATACAAGTTCATGCCTGTGATAGGTACCACCCATATAGCTTCATCTTTAGGGAATTTTTTATTTGATATCGGTTCATATTAGTAATTTTTATCCACTCATATTATGAACCGGCTAAATCATTATATATATATATTTATTTATTTATTTTTGTTATGGGTATTTCTATATCCCATGGAATTCATATATAATACAGTCTATATTATCGTGCTTGTGATTTCACATTATCGTAGATTGATCACACCTGTAATTTGTTGGTTCTTCACATGAAACCTCTTGATGTCATCATCAGGAAAGATTTTAATGTTATAATACGGTCCAAATTTACTGTTATCTTCGAATATTCTCTATTACTACACCTGATGGGGTGTGTCATGCCTCTCATGGAGAATGGGAGCCATGGTAGAGTAAAATCATGCCTTCTTTTCTAGAGTTAGGTGGGGTAATATCTGTGTTCTTTTTTAACCTAAGGCAAGAATCATTGACTTATGGTCTCCTAAAATTCATCATATAGTTTCCCGACGAATTTACTTATGATTTATCAGGCCTAAAATCAGATTGATAAGTATACATTTCTATTTATTTAGTACTTGGTACTCATTTAGTGTTTGTTCCTTCATACCATATGGAACGAATAATGTTGATTGAATTGAATAATCAGTTGAAGGATTTATTAAAGAAACGATTTATATGCCCAGGTATTTCACATAGTTTGACACCTATTTTCTTTTAAAAGAAAACTAATGGAAAAATTTACATATGTATTTATTATTGGAAGCTAAATCAAATTATGATGAAAAATATATATGTTACTTCATATTGAATAATTTTTTGATCAGTTGAAAGGGGTGAAGTGGTTCTCAATGATAGACCTAGAGTTTGGTTATCAGTAGCTAAGAATTATATAATCTTATATTCCAAATACATCCTTTAAAAGTAGGTATGGACACTATTATTATATTCTTTTTCCTTTTTAGATGATCAATTATTCAGCATTTATTATCACTTTGATGAATATAATATTCTATGACTATCTTTATTTGTTCATGGTGGTACTTATGGATGATATTTTGGTTTACTTTAAAACTATACAGGATCATGTACCTTATCTAAGAGTAGCCCATGGAATATTTAGAGATCACAAACATCACATAAAGCATTAAAAATGAAATTAATAGTAGTTGGAAGTGATTTTATTGGTACATGTGCTTTTGGAAAATGGAATCTCATTTTATCTTGAGATTCTTAAATCTATTATGATGTGGTAGAAACCATTTAATTTTTACAAATGTAGACATTATTGGGATTTGAGTGATGTTGCCACAGGTTTGGAAAATAATTCTTTAACCTATCATCTCCAATGACCATCCTTACTCATAATGGAGTAAAGATCATATGGAATGAAAAATATCATTGTTCCTTTAATGATTTGAATCAAACTTCAATTTATGTGAATGTGTTTATACTTCTTGAGGCCAAGAATGGATATTTTGTCATCTGTGAAACATCTGGTTCAGGTTTGGGATTTGTACTTATGTGGGGTCCTCACATGGTAGCCTATGAATATTGATGGATTATGACACATAATAAGAATCATCATACCCATGACCTCAAACTCAGACATATGATGCATTTACATAAGAGTTCATGGACATAACATTCTTGAGAATGGCATACCATTTATTCTAAAAAATAATTAATGATTTATATATTCCTTAACGAGAATAGTTGAACCACTGATAGATGTGTTGGGTTTAATACCTATTGGATTTTGATTTTGACATTATCTAATCTCGTGGAATCGGAATTTCATTACTGATTCTTTGATCAGGAATTTTATAACCCAGTTCATGAAATATGAAGGACCCTAGACCACCCTAAAAGGGTGGGGGTGAATCGGGGTGACAAAATTTTCTCAATTTTCCAGGATCTTGTTTAAACGTTGGTAGATACGTATTTAAACCTATATGATGGATATTTGAAGTAATTAAAACACACAGAAGGAAAATACAATACATTTTTACTTCGTTCACTAGTAAGGGATAAATCCACAGAGGATATGCTGACAGGTTTCCAGTCATACCAAATTCCACTAATCCTTACTAGTTGTGGTTACAAAGGATCGAGCACAGTCACTCTATCCATGTCTCACTACTTAAATGTTCAGGGACAACTCAATGCTTCCCTCATGTCATTCCATTAACTCCCCCTGGCTCACTATCTTGGGTGAAGTCCCACTCCATTTATAGACGTGATGGTATATTCAATAAAATTTCATTGAAATATTTGTCTCTATTCCACACGAGAAACTGCTTGCATCGAAGTCCAGGATTAAGGCACTTGAAATCACTAAACACACAAACAGGATACTCAATGCATCATCATAATTGTACTGCCCTGAATAATTCACAATCTTCAGTTGGACACACTATGTTCTTCTTATTCTTCTATTCCTTTAATTCCCAATACCAACACCCATGTGTATCGGTATACTTCCTTCATTCTGTGTAGATATATGTTTTATTTTAGGTATCGTTCATTTTCTCTTTGCAAAGCACAATAAGGGTGTTAAACACAAGTCGTGTGTGCCTTGAACGACTTCTATTCGTAAAACTGAATAATTCATGGTACTTCCTTCTTCAAGAATCCTCTTTGAGAGTGCTATGAACCTATCAAAGGCATTCGAGACCTCTAACGTTTTCACACACCTTTCTATATGTCTTGTGTGTAAATATCAAGCCTTGAACATAAAAAAACCTTTTGGTGTAAAAGAGCATTTTCGTGCAGAACATTCCTTTTTCGATCAACCCTTTATTTTTCATGAAACACATCTTCTTTTTTCACCCCACTATATACATCAATTTTTCAGGGAATTAGAGATCTTGATTTATCTAAGTGTAGAGCCCTTGAAAAATGAGTGGGGGTCACATTATATTTATAGGCATTTTGACCCTATGCAAAAAAACACTAATCCGTGCATAAAACCCTCTTCAGGTGCATAAAAAAATAGTCACGCAGCATCATATTTATTTCACTTTCGTGAGTTTTTCACACTCTTAATTCCTTTTCCATTTTCTCTATTCGGATCTCAAAACACCAATTACATGAAAAATTGTAAACATTATTCCATATTGTGCACAAAACCAATCTTTCGCGTAGATTCTATTACCCACAATTTGCCCAAATGTTCACAGACTCCATGCTTTTTCCAAATTTAAATGTTTTGTTCCTAAAACATCAATTACCATAAAAACCCCACTTGAACTTATCACGCAACTTTCCCTATAAAAACACGACTCTATCAGCTTTTGATTTTTAGGCCCCAAAATTTGGCAAACACTGGTGAATAGTTCCACCTTCAATATATGCTTTCACCATAACCTGCATGCTTCTTTTCATTGATTTTGATTCTTCAAAAACTCTTATTATTTCATAAAAACTCCACTATCATGATATATATACTTCGATAGATCAGTTTTATCATTGTCAATGTTTCCAGGGACGGTAATATTACTTCTGTGTCTTCCACGGGTATATTTCCTTCCAATCAAAACTGTATATGACTGGAAGCACCATTAACCCCCCTTTCCTTCATAATGCTTACATCATAATATATATTTACTTATTATATGTTTGAAATACAAATCAGAAAAGCATCATTTTATTTAGATTCATTGTGTTGTGCATGGCCATCTCAGAATTTCAATCCCTTCCACACTCTCTTATTCAACCATCATTCTCTACTTCATGAATATCATATGATTCTATTATTCAACTACGCTCTTGCACACTTCTCATGAAATCATGTATATTTTTATGGTCTTCTTCAAATAATCATTCTTATTAAATCATCCTCATATGGATGACACATCTTCATTCGTTAATTTCATTAGAGTTCTTCTTGATCTCCTCCACTTAGAACTTCATTGAAATCTATTGACAACAAATAAAATATTATACACAATGTGGTACTAGAAAATAATCATCAGAAGACTATAACATGATGGTTATTTTTTACCATTTGAAATTGAGATTATAGGGAGAGGAGTTTTTTTGTTGTCTTGTAAAGTGTTCAATTGACCTCTTCCATTCTCATGATGATTCTTCCAGATAATATGCTTGATGAGGAGTTTTATATAATTAGGGGAACTCATTATGGTGGGGATACCATTGATGAGTGGAAATTCAAATATGAATGTATCCTACGTTTTTTGAATGATTTTAATGTGCTTTTCCCCATAACAATATCCAAAATTTGGGATTTATATAATTCACAATGATTGGTGCATCCTATAACCACGAAGATTTTTTATGATATGATAAGACTATTCTACTTTCCATATTTTAGAAGATTCATTGTGTAATTTTTTCTCATCATTATAACTATATAAAAGTCAATGTCAAGGACTATAAACCATTATCTTTTCTGAAAAAACATCTAGTGTGAAATTGGATGTGGGATCAGATCTTTAGAGACATCATTGTTGGATTATATCATAATTCATAGAATAATAATGTGATCTAGGTTGTGATTAGTAGGATGATGAAGATAGAAAATTTTATATCCATTTGAGAAAAAACAAAATTTTATCACTTAGGGAATGTTTATGTGCATGATACTATGATATTACAGAGATTCCCTTCAGTTTTATTCATTTATAGGGATCCATATTTTATATCTAACAATTGGAGAGGCCTTTAAAAGGCACTATGAAATAATATTTCTTTGATCCAAAAATAACACACAAAAATGGATATTTAGATAGGATGTTTTATACAACTTATTTAGGATATATAACATTCATGTGTTCTCAACATTGGTAAAACTTGGTTTATCCATTTAGTACATGCAGAGTTTTCTTATAATAAAAATTACTAGTCTTTAGTTTGGATGGATCCTTTGAAGGAGTTGTATAGAAGGATGTATGAATCTATATTGTGTTGTTCTGAGGATGGTGATGCTTTCATTGTTGGCCCAAACATGGTCCAAGATATTATAGTGAAAATTCAATTCATTCATAAGAGGATGTATATGACATAGTACTGGTATTTGTACTATATTGGTCATCATTAGTGAAATTTGGGGTACTATATTGTTGACTAGGTGTTTTTGAGAGTTTCACCTGATTTGGATCATTAACGGCCTAGGAAACATTGGAATATTTGAATAAAATTTTTGGAACCAATTGAGGATGTTGTGAAGGTAGGGAATGCAGATTAATTTTTTGAACTTCCACCCTAGATGAAGTCAACAAATAACATGTTCTATGTATCCAAATTTAAGAAGAATCATTCTAATATATCTCATCTCTTGATATTAATGGATTTGAATGTTTTTCCTGGTTTTTCAATGACTAATCATCTAGTCATGTTATTTGATTATGAGACAAAGGTTATTTAGGGGAGGATGGTACCTTGCTTATATGTTCTATAGAAGGATGGTTATACTTCATATGAGACGTGGGAGAGGGAGGAAATGATGAGGGTGGAGTTTCCTATACTCATTGATATGGTCTTTCTTGATATGCTTTTTTTGGGAAACAATGTTTTAATAGTGGGGGTTTTTATAAAATTTCATTACCATCATTCAGGTATTCCCCAAAAAAATTTTTATCTCTACTTTTTTGGGGCTTTATTGGTGTGTTTTAGGTGAATTTTTAAAAAAATTTGATTTGCAAGGTGTTATGAATGGTTTGTTCATGGTAAGGTAAAAATATGTGGTTTTGACTATCAAAACATTATCCCTATTATTAACCTTTGGAAGGGGGCACAAAGTCTGTCCAATATGGGCAATTGGCCCCTACACACTATGCATCCCCAAAAATTGAGGGTTTAACTAGTTGGTACATGGATTGAAAATCTGTGCTCCCTCCTATGAGAAATAGTGAACCACACAAGTAAGGGCACACAATTAAGGCCCACATTTTTTCTAACCATGTGGCCATGCCCAACAAATTTTGTGTGTATGTTTTAATTCCCCCAATTTTTTTTAAGAAAATCCTAAAACCCTACCTATTTGCCCATAATCATCCTATTTCAATACGTACTCAAATCCTTAGACCTTGAAGGCTCCCAAGAATCATTTTACTACTATAAACCATTTTCATGGTGGATTAATGCCCTAGTTGTTATTTTTGATCTACCATGGGCATGTGGAATTTTTATAATATGGTTTCTTCCAATATTTCTTTATTTTCTCATTAGATGGTGATATATCATCTTTTTATTGATATATATAATATCCTTTTTATGGATATTGATTTTAGGTTGTGTTTACTGATCTCTCTCACCTTCATTCTCAGTTGGTGTTCCCTGTTGCGGGTGTAATTCATTTGGGATATCTTGATTTAAAGGCATATGGTTCTATAATACTTCTCCCTATCAATGAATCCCAAAATTTCTTGATTAAATTGAAATTTCATTTTAATTTTTTTTACTTAATCTAATTTTATTAGTTTTTATGTCAGAATTTTTAGTTGAGTGAAATTGAAAACCGACTATTTTATTGGAACAAAAATGTGGGTGAATTTTGGAAAAAATAATGGCTTGATTTTGAAATTGATTAAATATTTTTATTTGATGTTGAAACTTGAGAAAAATTTCATAATGTGACTGATGATTTTAAATGGACTGAATTGTTAAATACCATGGTTTTTATTTTGAAATGATAAATTAATGTTCAAAATAAAATTGGGTAATTTTAATTTAAATTGACTTTAATTAATTGATATTAATATAATTTATTTATTGATTTTTAAGAACATGTTATCCTAGGTAGTTTGTGATAACTAGAACAAGAACTCTAGGACCGTGAATACTTATAAACGGATTTATAATTATAAATATATCTAAAAAATGTTCCCTGACATCTTGAGAGGGTTCCCCTATGGGGGTGTAGATACACCACGAGGGTGCCCTGATTGGGGATTGGATTTATTTTAGTGCCCATGCCTATCATAAGACTAGATCATTATTGAGATGTGTAAGGACCCTATTACCTGAAATAACATACCATGGAGTTTTTTTGGGTTATATTACTTATTGACTTGGATATACATGCTACTATTTATTGAACTACATTGTTCATACTGTCTACATTATAAAACCATTTTATATAAAATTCTTATTTATGATAGTTTTGATACATCTTCGCTATTTTTTAATATGGAATAATATATTTTTTTTAAAATATGTGAATTAAATAAAATACATTTTCTAATTTTAAACTAGATAATAATTGGTTTAATTGATATGTAATTAACTATAGAATAATTAGTGATACCCTACTAGGGTTTATAGATCACACCTATCCTTTTCCTTTAGGTAAATGAATATTTCACTATGTCAAGTCCATTTAAAGTGAAATTTACAATTATCGGTGTGATTTTATAGGACCCTTGGAACCATGTAGTGGTGATGGTGATCGGTGGATTGGATGTCCCGTTGTTACAACAGATAATTTCACTCTTTTTCAGGCTCACACTATTGTTTCCTTTGGGATGTTTATCTTTATATGCATGATATTTGTTACCTGTTTTTGTAAATTTTCACTTTATAGTTTTGAGAATACTAAAATTTATCTTTTATCTTCCATTATTTTATGGAAAATATATTCCCTCATTTTTCATGTATGATTCTAGTAGTTTTTTCCATCCAATAGGTATTGTTATTTACCTAGGACCATGTCAGAGATGGAGTGAGTATCAGGGTACAAGGGTATCACAGTTGGATTGTGACAATTGATTCCAAAAATATGTAATATGTTGTAAAAAGATTGAAAATATATTTTATATGATTAAATTATGTAATTTTCCCCTAAATCATAGGTATTAAGAGGATTATTCCATATTTAAGTTTACTTTTAAGCATTATGGTAATTTATTCATCTATTCCTACATATTTCTTTAGTTCTAAGGAGAATAATTGTGTAGAGGTAATATAAGGAGAAATTCTTCCAAATTTTTATTCATATAGTATTCCCTACAAATAGTATTGTTATATTGGTCTATAAAAATAATGAATAGTATATAGTCATTCTTAACATAGTATATCTTCTATTTTAAAAAATAATAATTAAAACGCACATCATGTATACATTTTAACCTAAAAATCATATAAATTCATGCATGAGGATTTTATTCACATTATCAATACCAATATATTTTGGAATTCCCTATCAATACGTCTATTTTTCACAATCAATTATATCCATGTCAAAACATTTTAATGTTGTACCTACATGAACCTATAATGTGAGTAAATATTGAAGTCAAATGGTTAGGGTATGTGTACTGTTTTAATATCTTCTCAATATTATGGTCGGCCCTATAGATAATTTTTATTTGACCTTCCATTTCACCCCTTCACTTTTTCAATCTAAAATAACAATCATCAGTTCATAAATTTTTTCATTAATTCTTATTTTTTGCAGGAAAATAAATTCGAAACAAATACCTCCTTTCCGTAAGTATTTTTACTAGACTAAAATTACATTTAATGATTGTTCCTTGATCATGATAAACTATACAAATATCAAAATAACTAATTAGAATATTTATCTCCACGATCAGCAAGGTGATTGGTGGGTGTTGATAGATATAAATAACAATAATTTTGACATTCTAGAATTTAAAATTAGAAATATTTTTTTCCTTCCTAATACACATTTCACAAATATAATTTTTCAAATATTTGATTATATCTCTTATTGTATACCTTTTAGGGGAATGGCTAACTACAAAGTTTGTGGGGGTGGGGATCTTCATGTAGTTGTTATGGTTGTGTTATTTCTTCACTTTGATTCATTCCCATTAAAATTTCTAATAAATCAAACTTATAAATAATTTTTTGTTTGAATGTATATAATCATGCCTATATCTATTCAATTTTCCAATCTATTTCCCTTTATTCGTATGTTTTCTCAAAATATATTTACTTTGACACCCCAAAACCTGCACTTGTGAAGCAGCCATACTGTTCCAGCCACTTTAAGTCCACTGATAGTAGTTTTTCATTAGGTATGGGTGACTATGATTCTTATGTGTATATAAGATAAAAAATATTATAAAAAAATTAATCATTTTTATGTAATACCATTTTATATTATTTTTGTATTATGTATTATTTACGCATGATTCCCGCACATTTTAGGTGTATTCATCGATTAATATTCCATATTCACTTATGCATGCCTCTTTCCATTTCAGATGACATGGGATGGAAGTTGATTCTGATATCTATTTATCAATATCTATATAAATGAAGGAACATGAATATTTTAATTTTTATTTTTTCATAAAATTAATTTTTGGATTTAATATATGTACTATTTTTTAATGTAAAGCATACCACACATTTGTTCTATGGTTGGGGTATATTAGTTTTTCTGCATAATTCTTTTTTTCAGAACTCATTTACTATTTCATAAATTAAAAATTCTCAATAAAAGTGATTATTAAAAATATTTTCAGCAAATGGATTAGAAATCAAAATATACCTAATGATATGTTTACTCATGATGACAAATAAACACATTCCATGTTTATTGATTTATCACGTGTGCATACATTTGTGGTGGTTATGGGTTTATTTTCCCTTCAAAATCTTTGAGATGATACTTTATATGAATTTTACAATAGCCTTTGTGAACCATTCCAGTGATCTTTACTAAAAATTTATTTTTGGATTCATCTACTATAAATGAAATCTTCAATGAATAATGATACGTAAATCAATGTTTCATTAATTTGTTTTTTAAATAAATAATATATAACATAATGTTAACATTATCTATTCAAAATTTAGGTCCTTAACAATCAATACACACACATTAAAGTGGTGAACATAATTTAACTACATAACAATGGACTTACTGGGGTTTATAAGATGGCCATATAAATTACATCCTACTCAAAATTTGATTCCCTTTTTCATTCCTTAATATTTTTTGATAACCCCATCATGCTATGATGCTCCTAATTTTTTATGGACATGGTTTTTTTACCATCTATAATCTCATTGTATTCAATATCATTAATATGTTGTTCCTCTAGATTAAGATCATTGACATGTGTAGAAGCTTGTTATTGCTAAACATTAAGAGCATCATGTTGTTGGGAAATTTATTGTTCCTTTAATTTTGGGGCATTGGAATGTAAAAAAGTCATTATATTCAAAAGTGGTTGAACATTAATTTTAGATTACATAAATTTATTAGTTAATAGTTAATAATAAGATGCAACACAATGTATGTCAAATAAATTACAAGATTATTGAACTCTTATTTTATGGTTTAAGGTTTTTGAACCCTTCATCATGTATCCATATATCCTTATTGTGGTCTCATATGAAATAGAATACCCCATATATTTTGGAACCATTATGAAATGATAGAAAAATCACAATTCAATGGTCATCCTTGGTGGAATTGAAATTTGAATCTTTAGTGGTTTTTGTCAATAATAGAACAATTGAACAAATTTAGGTTGGATGTTATGGAACATAAAATACCCATACTATATATGATTTCATTATAAATGGTTCATCTTTGTTCCCATAAATATTGAAATATACTTTCATGAATCCCAATTCGTCAATTTTTCTTACACACATGTTATAAACGTAGATTCATTGGAAGATAATCCCTTAGAACGTTTTATATTCCAACTCCCATATTTTTTATGGTTCCAAAGTTTGCAATATATTCATAAATTTGATTTCTATCATTGGTACCCAATACATGTATCTCTTAGTTAGAAGTGTAACTCCAAAATTTTCTATAGTACTATTTTCATTATGTTCCTTTCTATCGAACATATATCCATTAATTATGTAACCATTATAAGATAATAAAGTCACACATGGTCCTATAGTTATCTATAAAAGTCAATCTAAAATTGAATATGTATTATAGGTTGAATCCATAAAAATATGTTCCGGAAAACATCCTATAAAATATTTATTATGTGTGCTTGATATCAATATTTTATCCTATAATGGATTCAAATTACTAGGAATTACTTTTTGGGCTTCAAAAAAATGGGGCAAAATCTAAACTATTTTATTAATAAAAAGATAATTTTTCTCCCACTCATTAATAGTAATTGTGATAAAAAATAATCTAGAAATTATTTTAACCACATGATGCCCAGTGTGATATTATTTTCGTAGGCCAATTATTTACACAATGGATAGGTTGTTTATATATTATTCAGAAACATCCTCAATAACATATCACTCTCTAATAGATCCTTTTAGATTAAAATAATTTCTGAAATACCCATTTAAAATTTTCATATGACATTCAATGGGATCCATCCATCTATAATTTATTAGACCATATAGTATAATCTCTTTTACAAATTGAACCATAGTGTGAACCATCACATCAAAAAATTCCAACAGGATGAAAATGTCATATTAAGATATTGTGATAACAATTTACTATTATGTATTTGGAATTTTTTACAGGTATATATCATTCCAAGATATATCAAGGAAAAAGAAACATATCATGGTTAATGTATGATGGAAATTCTTGGTAAAAAGTCAATATAATTCAACAATAATTAGATATTACATCAAAACATGACGGATATGTGATTTCATAAGTTTTACCTTTAAATAAGTAATTGACATGTTATCATTGATATTTGATGATTAAATCTCTAGAACCATTAAATCATTAAAGATGTTTCAAAACTGACATCTCTCTTCCTTGTAAATAGTATAAGTAGCTGGATAAAGTGAAGTCCACTTTTACTCTTCACCATACCAACTCTTCTCTTATTTTCATGTCAATCATGTGCAGCTTAGTATTAATTCCAAACTTTTTTTTCATGGTTTATTTAGTAACATGCTAATAACACTATCACATAAATTTTTTTTACATGAACAAATTTATTAATGTAAAAACAATTCTACTGTTGTAATTAAAAAACTGATCTCTTTTTCCAACCGAGTTTGAATGGGGTTTTAAGAAGTTTTACCAAAATAAGTGTCCATATATTTTACATTATCAAATAGTTGACCACCTATTAGTATATAAGTTTTTATTCCTTCTTCTAAAATCTATTCAAATGATTTCATCCATGTTTGAAATTTTTGTCATTGGGATAGAAATCTATGATGTTATATAAACAAATTATTAAATTAATGATTCAACCTAATAGAATTTGTACAAATTTTGAAAATTGGACATCTATGAATTCCTTAAATTATATATCTAGAAAAATTTATATTACCAAAGATAATAATTTTTCATCCCATATAATATGGATCTCAATGTGAAATCTTTATTTCTACATAATGACATAATAAAATTCCTGAAACCTATAGTAATTTCTAATATATGATCATTGGGTTATAATAATAATAGATTTGATTACTTAGTAGTTTTAGGCATGATATTATAAGAGATAACATAATGTATTTTTATTTCTTTTTTAACCAGGGTGGAAATTTGTATTTTTATAATATAAATAAAAATTTAATATGATTCCTTATTTTAAAAAAAGAATTATTCACTCTATATATAGATTGAACTATAGAAGGTTTCCCAGATATTTTCTAAATTCAGGATACTCATGATAAATTTTATTCCATTGAGGTGTGTCTATGGGGTGGAAAAATTTTCCATCATTAATTCATATATCTACATTAAAAAGTAAATTTCATTAAGTCTCATCGCATCCATGTAGGTGCATAAATATTGAAATTATTAAAAATTATCATAAAACATTCATAGGACTCGATTAAACTTTCTTGTATCAAGACACACCACACTGTAGACATTTTTTATATGAATAATGGTCCAGTTTAAATAGTATAAATTCATTTGGATAATGTAGTATTAAATAGAAGATCACACACATTGAATGTATAAGTAATTTATCATTATATATTTTTTCTAGGAGTCTCATTTTATTCATGGAGCATATCATTCAAGATATCATGTAGTTCAATAAAACTAGTGTCACTCTGTGACTTGACATATTTTATATTAAATCGCTTTCGTATGGCTAACAATACTGTATATTTTTTATAACCATCCTAAAATGGATTCCCTGAAAACAATTTTACATTTAATGTAATTTTGGATAATGAAAAATATAGTGACCCTTGTTTAACATACATTAACAATAAAAAAAATATGAATAAATAATACATTACAAACACGGGTTCCAAAATAATATGATAGCTTAGTTCATTTGGAAACATGGAACAAAAATCTTGTAACTCCGTGAATGATCTTCAATGATTCCCGAAAAGATATCCCCCTTAGTAATTCCACATTAAAACAATTCTTCATAACCTAGGGAAAAGAAACATAAGAAATGAGTGATAATGAATAATTTGTATGTGTAAATAATGGAAATACCTACAAATAAAATGAATATACGGGTATGAGAACATGGGAATAAAATTTTGAGATCATACTCCACATACCACAAATAATAAACATGAATCATGTCATAAATATTAATAGTTAATAAGAAATTAATCATAAGTAAATGAAGAACATAAACCATGAAATCATAACATAGGAATAATAAATATAATTGCAGAAGACACATAATCATATAAAATGATTTCCATAGTAGTCAATAAATCAGTAAAAAGGACATCTTTGTATTATGGGTTCACTACACATACCATCTTCTTAGGGATGGTTCACTCCCATGGCTATATTAATAGTAATTGTTTACTCCCCATACCATCATGGTAGTCATGGTTCACTGACATGTCCGTCTTAGTAGTCATGTTTCACTCCCAAGACCATATTAATATATCTCATGAGATATAAATCTTTTCCTAATGCAATGGGGGGAGGTAAAAGGCCCAACAATATCATAATGAAATCATAAATACAGATGCATATTGATCATAAATATTCATATCATTACCTAGTAATTGAAATGGTTATCATAAACATGTAATCATATCATAAAATGTGAAAAAGAGATAGGTTTCATAAACATTTAAATAAATCGAATCCCTTGAAAAGAAGTAGGTTTCATAAGAATATAACCCATGAAAGGAAAATAGATTTCATAAACATATAACCTGAGAAATAGAAATTGATTTTATAAATCTATAACCCTTGAAAGGGAAAAATATTTCTTAACTATACAACCCATAAAAAAGAAATGGAATTCATAAACATCTTCCCAAAAACGTAAACCATTTAATGAAAGAATATGAATGGAACCATTGGATCGATTACAAAAAAGACATGAATAACACCAATGGATATAATCTTAAATGGGAAATAATTTCGAAAGTTAGTTTTAAAAAAAATATTGAGGAAAATATCTATTATTCTTTAAAATCAACATTTGAAAGATGAACCATTTTGAAATCCATTTTCATTGAGAATAAAATTTAAAACATATAGAAATAGATTAAAAATATTTTGAAAATCTTTTCCCTTAAAATCTTATATAAAATTCATAAAAACAATTTGAAAATGAATTTATTTGAAAACCAATTTAAACAAATGAATTTATAGATTATTTGGAAAATAGTTTACTTTTTGAAAAAAATAATTTTTTAATCATTTAAAGGAAGCTTCATGAGAATTTAATTAATGAAGGGAGATAAATTAGTACACGACCAAAATTCCTTTTTCACTGTAAAAATGTAAGAATAGTTCCTCAACCAGGAAACAACAAGAAGATTAATTCATTTAAAAAAACTTGTTTAAAAGGAAAAACCTTGAATTTTTTTTTTTAAAAATCATTGTATAATATTATAATATATTTTGAAACAATTTTAAAAACATGGTTTTGATTGAACCCAAATTTGCGACCAAAGATATTGGTAGTGTCAGACTTTCGTAAAAATAATTTTTATATCATATTATATACTGTAGAGTGGGAAAATGGTATGATTAATTTAATATAACATTAATAAATAGAGTTTATGACAACTCAAGAGTTTTAGGGAGAAATTTATCTTAATATTTAATCAATGAAATCATAATCATAAACAGTCTCGATAAATGGTGATATTTTTTCAGAAAACTCTTATCAATTAGTAACATTGAAATATATTACTTATGTAATAAAATGAAATTACATTGAGCCTAAAATACCATAAAAATGAATGGTATTCATGATATAACATGGTAATTTAAATCATATAAAACACGTAAAATATAAAAGGTTCATAAAAAACATGTTTCCCAATGAAGGAAAATTGAGACAACGTTATTTTATGGATTTCGTAACTTTTTAACCACAAAAACCATGAATAGAAGATCCTAAAATGGCTATAAAAATGCCCATAAATTTATTTATATGAATCATAGAAGAACATAAAACAAATTATATACACCATATAATGTAAAATATCGGTTAATGTGGCATGTATGTCACAGATATAAATAAGTGAGTTGAAATTCCCACACCTTTTGTCATGAATCTCTTCATACTCATAAAAACCTCTATTATAGTAAATATAATTTCATTATAAATATTTTAAATAACTATATTATTATATCAAATAACAAATATGATGTGATTATGAATTTATATTTCTTTCTTATTAACAATTCCGAGGTAAGGATTCACTTTGGGTAATATCCACTTCATTTTTCGTAGATTTTTTTACTTATTATTCTTGATATTCAAACTTAGATAATGATTTAATTGATTTTAGAAATTAAAACATTATATAAATATCATATTAATTAAGTATATAGGAATTTATAATAATCTATAAAACTTATAAAGAAGAAAAGTAATAAACCATTCATGGAGATGGTAGGTCATATAAATGCGTGAACGATGTTTCTATTTTGTCATCACATTGAAAGAAAGTTAGTAAATTACATAAGTGAATATGTGTATATATTATGATAATTGAATCATTATTATATTATATATATCATATATGTTCACTAAAACCATCCTTAGTACATTCCATGCAATTTGTGACTGAATCACATCACATTGAGTAGGTGGCAGTCCACACGTCCACAAACGATGTTAGAGTATTTAAACAAGATAGAAAGTGTGATGTTTGGTGCTATAAAATAAATACAGAATTATAAATACATAAAAAATATAATATATAACTTATATAAAATGTTTTTAATTCATAATTAACAACCACAAAGCTAGTAAAGGGAAAATGAACAACGTCGTCTCGTGAGTTTTTAGTTCGCAGTAGACAAGAATGGTAAGTTTCATACCCATTTGATGGAAGTGTGTGGAAGTGTATTTCAAAAAATTAATGTAAAATAGAATAAGTTTAATTAGGATATTTTTTATTATATATTAATGTATAAAATCTAGTTTATGGTTTAGAGGATAGATATAATACTAATTATCTGGAAGAAAGATGTTACATATTCTTTGGGAAACTCCTTCTAGTTTTAACAAAAGGAATGCCTTGGGAAGATTTATTCCCAAGGTTAGGATTCAATGTTGAGGTAATGTAAATTGAGGATCAATTTAAAAGATATTGTTTGATCCAAGGTGGCTTTTTATGTGTGAGGATGTGGGAGGAGGGGAGGCCTTTTTTTGGGGAGGAGTTACACTCAAGTAATTTTTTTTAATTGGAGTTACACAGACATTTTTCCAATTGAATGTGGACCAATCACTATGGGAAAATGGCCTTTTGCGACTGATTTTTTGCGACGGGAATAAATCTCATCGCAAAAAGTGTATCCAATAGGTTATTTGCGACGAGGGGTAACGACCCGTCGCAAATAACCAATTATTTATGACATGATTTTGTCTCCCGTCGAAAAAAGTTTGGTGTGGGTAGGATGTCGAACCGCGCGAAGGATATTTGCGACGGTGGAATTCCACGGTTGCAAATTCCTGGCGGTGGTTAATAGTGTTTTGTGACGGGATGTTGTCCCGTTGAAAAAGGTGTGTCGGTAGGGACTATTTGCGATGGGACCCGTCGCAAATAACTTTTTAAAGGCCGACAGTAATTAATGTGGGCGTAGGTATTTGCGATGGGTCCCATCGCAAAAGATACTATTTGCGATGGGAATCCCGTTACAAATAATGGTGTCGCATATAATCTAACCTATATATACCCCCATCCGTTTTTCCTTTCATTCCTCTCATTTTTAGATCCTCTTAATCTCTGAACTCTGATCTTAGAGGGAAAATTTTTCTAAGATAATTTTTTTGTCCACGAAGAAGTTGTGAAACCGTCCACATTAATATAAAGTCAAGCATAAATGTATTTTTGTTTTATTTAATTTATTATTTATTTCATTTTATGTTAATTTTTATTATTGTTGATTAGTTGTAATTAAATTAAATTTAAATTCTTATGTCATGATTATTTATTTGTACTAATAAATTGAAATTTTTAGTACATATTTTTAATAATTAGTAGTAATTAAAAATTATTAACAATAATTAGTAATGTATATAAATAATTTTTTGTAATTAATAATAAATGGTAATAAATAATAATAAATACTAACAATTAGTAATAAATATTAATGAATAGTAATAAGGAATAATAATGATTAATAAATAGTAATAAATTGTCATAAATATTTATAAATTGTAATAATTAGTAATAAATAGTGATAATTAGTAATAAATTGTATTAATTAGTAATAAATTGTAAGAATTAGTAATAAATTGTAATAATTAGTAATAAATTGTTATAATTAGTAATAAATGGTAATAATTAGTAATAAATAGTAATAATGAGTAGTAAATAGTAATAATGAATAATAAATAGTAATAAAGTGTATTAATTAGTGATAAGTTGTAATAATTAGAAATAAATTATAATAATTATTAATAAATTGTAATAATTAGTAATAAATTTTAATAATTACGAATAAATTGTAATACATTGAAATATTTTGTAATAAATTGAAATAATTAGTATTAAATTGTAATAATTAGTAATAATTAGTAATAAATTGTAATAATTAGTAATAAATTGAAATAATTAGTATTAAATTGTAATAATTAGTAATAATTAGTAATATTTTTTAATAAATACTAATTATTAGTAATAATTAGTAATACATATAGATAATTAGTAATTAATACAGATAATTAGTAATAATTAGTAATAATTAGTCATAATTAGTAATTATTAGGGATAATTAGTAGTAATTAGTAATAATTAGTAATAATTTTTAATAAACTGTAATAATTAGTAATAAATTGTAATAATTAGTAATAAATTGTAATAAAAAGTAATAAATTGTAATAATTAGTAATAAATTGTAATAATTAGTAATAAATTTTAATAATTAGTAATAAATTGTAATAATTAGTAGTAAATTGTAATAATTACTAATAAATTGTAATAATTAGTAATAAATTGTAATAATTAGTAATAGATAGTAATAATTAGTAATAAATACTAATAATTAGTAATAAATACTTATAATTTGTAATAAATACTATTAATTTGTAAAAAATACTAATAATTAGAAATAATTACTAATAATTAGCCATAATTAGCAACAATTAGGAATAATTAGCAACAATTAGTAATAATCAGCAATAATTAGTAATAAAAAGAAATAAATAGTAATAATTAATAATAAATAACTATAATTAGTATTAAATAGTATTAAATAGTAATAAATAAGAATAATTAGTAATAAATATGAATAATTAGTAATAATTAGTAGTAATTTGGAATAATTAGGAATAATTAGTAATAAAAAAGAATAATTAAGTGTAAATAGTAATAAATTGTAATAATTAGTAATAAATACCAATAATTACTAATAATTACTAATAAATACTAATAATTAGAAATAATTAGGAGTAATTAGAAATAATAAGAAATAAATATAAATAAGTAGCAATAATTAGGAATAATTAGGAATAATTAGTAATAATTAGAAATAATTAGTAATAATTAGCAATAATTAGCAATAATTTTTAATAAAAAGAAATTAATAGTAATAAATGGAAAAAACTAGAAATTAATAGGAATAATTAGGTTTAATTAGGAATAATTATTAAAAATTAGGAATAATTAAGATTAATTAGTAATAATTAAGAATAATTAGCAATAATTAGTTATAAATAGGAATAATTTTTTTATAATTACTAATAATTAGTAATAATTAGTAATAAATAAGAATAAATAGGAATAAATAGTAATAAATAGGAATAATTAGTAATAATTAGGAATAAATAGTAATAGTAATTAATAAATTGGAATAATAGGAATAAATAGTAATTGTTTGTAATAAATATGAGTAGCTAGTAATAAATACGAATAATTAGTAATAAATAGGAATAAATACTAATAGATAGTAATAATTAGTAACAAATAGTAATAATTAGTAATAGATAGTAATAATTATAATTAAATAGCAATAGTTAGTAATAAATAGGAATAGTTAGTAATAAATAGAAATAATTAGTAAGAAATAATAAATAATAACAATAAGTAATTAATAGGAATATTTATTAATAAATAATAATAAATATTAATAAATATTAATAATTATATAGGAATAGTTAGGAATAGTTAGAATGAAATTTTCATATATTTTAATAAATTTTATGAACTTGGCACAATTTCTAGTGGATTGACGGAACACCTTTTTCTCGATGACTTTTCACCTTTCAATACTCATCGACTCAAAACATTATGAAAAATGTGCTGCTACATATGCATATTCAATCTCGTATGCAACGGTGAAGTTGCCCATCACAAATAATATTTTTTACGATAACATTTTCTACAACGGGCTATTTGCGACAAGATCCCGTTGCAAATACCTAGAATTGTAGTAGTGAAATAATAGTAATTATTTTAGACAAGGCATTCTAGGGTTAAAATATATACATTAAATAGCTTTTCGAAATGTTTTAATGATATTTTTTTCCTTTGGTTTTTTGTTTATTCTCTTTTTAATCATAAGATCATCTAAATTATTGAAATTAATTTTTAGTAAATTCAATAATATTTTTTATAAATAAATAAGATGAAATTATTAGAAAATATAAATTTGTATGATTAAAATTATGGGATCCATATTTCCTAATTCCTATCCTATTAGTAGAAGAAATTAATTTAAATTTAATATTGCAGACATGATGACAACACAGATTTTAAATGATAAATCATTTAAATGATTTCAATGTTTTTATAGTGAATTTCAAAATGAAATTGGTTAAAATGATCTAATTTAGATTAATTGATAAAAAAACGTATCTAAATACTCTTTAAAACCAACTTATAATATAATTTATCCTTATAAATAAATTATATGAAAATGAATTTTTGAATTGAAATATAATATTAATCACTATTAGAGTAAAAACATTGAGGATAAAATCTTAAACGTTTTAGGAACCCTTCAGGGTGGCAGTGATGGTGGATCCGCCCGACCCCACTTTCTCCATGCAATAGTCTTTCTCTCATATCACAAATCTGTCTTCCCTCCCTGATATACCATATATTATCCTTTTTAAAAAATTCCCAGCACACCATCCAGGGGTTCCTTTGCTTCCTCTTTCTCTGCAGGAGCTCCCAGAGGTGTCATCTCTTCACAGGTCATCTCTAGTTTCTCATTTCTTTCAACGAATACCGTTTCTGAATGCCATTGATAGATTTACTAATTCCATCTATCCCCAATATGAATGAGTAAGAGTAGGTCTTCTGGATTCAATTCACATTCTATTTCACTATACTTGTGATGAAGATATTTCTATAGTGTGGTCCAAAGGGTGTGGATCTTTTGATGGTATCCATTTTTTTCGTCTAACATGGAGCTATGATTTTCACTGGATGTATGATCTCCCATTTGTGTAGATTTGGGTTAGTTTACTGAGAATTCCCCTTTCATTATAGAAAACATATATTCATCAGTTGTTAGGGAATCTCTTTAAGATATTCCTTACCTTTGATGAGAATTAGAGATCATTATACCATCCAACTGCTCCCTATATCTGTGCTGATGTAAACATCTCAAATCATCTAGCTGTAGCTATCAAGATTTAGGTATGTTATGAACTGTGTTACATTTAATCTATGGTTCTTGAGAACGGGTTCAACTTATGACCATCTTGTTGTAGTCTCAGACATCTGCATTTGGATTTCCCCACATCATGAAACTTGGCCTTGAAGGAGAGTTGTTATAATGATATAGTAGTTAAAAAAATATGTGGTGAGACTCCTCAGTTTGAGGAATTCCCATTTCTTCATGCATCAATGGATGTGATTTTCCCTTGTGGGGTTGGATTGGTGACATAAAATAATTAACAAGGGAGGTGTGGCTCATAAATCCCCTATTTCTCTCAAATTGTGGCAGTTGGGGTGAATCCAATAAGAGCATCAAGCTGTTCATTATTCCCCTTAGCGTCAGTAGAGCAAGTGGTGGATCTGATTGTTGACACCAAGAAAGATGCTTGGATGGAGTGATTGTATCTAGAGGTATATTCTGAGCCCGAGAGGGGTGAAGGGGGTGTTTTATGGGTAATAAATATAGATTTATTGTGGATCCATAGTTAGGGGTAGTTCTTCATCTAGGATAGCTAATGAGTATCATGATGGCTGAGTGATGGTGATGGGTGGGATGTCTCCAAGTATTTCCTCTCAATCTATTACCCTTTATAACATCTTTAGAGACCTAGAGGATTCATGCCTGATTCCTATACTACCTGATGAACTTGTCATGTAGAAACAATTAGAAGAGGATTCTAATGAGATTTACAGTCAATTCTCTATGGATAACATTGAGGGAATGTGAGTTAGAGTACACCACAGTCCAATGAAGAAGAATAGAAAAAAGGGGAACCATGATGTGGGGGGATGCGTTATGGGTAATGGGAAAAAATACAAGGGTTTAAAGTCTACTCGCAGCTTTCTAATCCAACAGAAACATGATATGGGAAAGGTAAAAGGGAATTGAAATTATACCAAAAGTTCATGATCATTATTAAAAGAAGTGACCAGACATAAACACTGGTAAGGGTTAAGCTAGGTGTAGAAACATGTAGTACCAAGGGTTGGGTGATGTGGTAAGAATGGTTTATGAGGGTAAATAGAAATACCATTAACTAAATATTTATTCTAAGGTAGATGCGTCGAAAGGGGTTTCCCATATCAATTCTCTAGGGGTGGATTCAAACAGAATATTGGAAAGAGTGGTCTGAAAGGGTGTTTACAAGGAACAAAAGTCATGAGTTGACCATCAAGATCAAATTTGGGATCAGGGATTCAATGAAGGGAAGATAGATGCGGAAGAGTACATCCAGACTTGGGACAAGCTGGTTAATTGTTTTGAAGATTAATTCATGGAGGATCTACATACAAAAGTTATGCCACTTTAGTGGGATCTATACAAGGTATGTTAATCTAATAATCCTAGCCTATTATTTAATGATTATTTGATTTCATACTTTTTTTATTGATTCTGGATGTTTAACATGTGTATCTTAACAGTTTTTCCTGAAATGTTATTTTGAAATAAAAATTAAATTACTGTCAGTATTTTTCACTATTCATCAAAAATGAATCTTGGCAGAAAAATTCAAAAAATTCACCAATACCCAATTTGTATAATTGAGGTTCAATTATGAATTTTTTTATATATATTAAATTAATAAAGGTTCCAAAATTTAGATGTAAAATAGTTTCTTCATTAAAAGATGGTAAAACAAATTTGATAAAAATATAGGTTTTAATTTGTATTATTGGTTTTGTTATCATCTAATGATTATAAAATAAATTATATTAATATCGAAATATTATATTGGATATATATAATATAAATTTAATTAATATATTTTCACTAATATTAATTAATTTAACATATTAAGATAAATCTTATTTTGTACAGAAATTATTCTTTTATTAAATCATTCATTTTAAATTCATTTGTAATTTATATTCATTTATAATTAATAGGTATCCAATTCTTTCAACTATAAGTTTTCATATGTTATTTAATACTATAATCATTAATGTAATGGATAGGTTATATCTTATTATATTAAATAAAAATATTCTTAAAAAATATTGTTCGATAACACCTGGTCTTATTTTTTTGATGTTCATATAATAAATTCTGTTTTGTGAATAACATAAGATAACAGTAGTGTTTTATATTGAGATTGATAAAATTTATGTTGAATGTAGTTAATTATTATCTTACTGTTACATATAATTAAATACAAACATAGTTATTTAATATAAAATAGATTATTTTTATTGTTGCGTGAAATTCAAAATATCATGAATAATAAATTAATTTGAAAAATAAATCAAAAACATTTGAGGTGTTACATTATACCCCCTTTAATATTAATTTATCCCCCAAAATTCATTTGGGTTATCTAGGGTTTGACAATTTAATGATCCTTCCATATAAACCCATATCATTAAAATGAATTATAAAACAACATTTCAAAAAATTAATTTGAAATCATTAAAGTTACCCAAAGAAACTCAAAACTAGTTTCTAATATAGGATAACATATATGGGACATGAAAATGTGGACATGTTTGAAAGGTGTTAATATTTATAGGGAGAGATTGATGTCATCAATAAAAATAGTAAATGATCAATGGAATATCAAGGGCCTAAAATTCACAAAACATTGATGATTTTAAAAGGCATCAGTACAAGAAAAACTAAGGTATTAGGACAAAATTTTATTTCTATATCACTTTCCTATAATTGAATTATTTTAACTAAAAGACATTGTTTCATTATTTTTGTGACATCCTCACCCTTTTTTGTTCCTTGATCCACTTCACCTATTTCTCCAAAAAGTATGGTGAATTCTTAATTCAGGAAGTATTAACAGGTCATAATATCCAGGATATTCCATCCCATCAGTCATTAGTTATCATTAAAACAATATTATTGTAACATGTTATCAAATATGAATTAAAATGGTGAGATATTAATTTAATCTAACAAACATCATATGATGTTTAACATACGTCCTTCCATAAATGGTTAACCCTATAACCCTTCTATAAGGGGAAAATCCAAATATTTTTAAAGAATTTTAAAAAATTAAATTTACATTGATCCCACATATCATAATGTATATCTTATTTTTCACATTTCAATGTTGTTGATACCCTCATTATATATTGTCTTGAAACATTGTAATAACCTAACTTAACAAAAATAGTTTTGTAAAACTTTCATTCTACATTATTATAATTCTTAATGGTCTTATTTCTTAAATCCAAAATTTTGTAAACTTAATCCATGATATGATAGAATACTTTTTCAAAATATCCATGATCATTTCTGAGGTAAAAATCACCTTCCAATTTACTAATTCTAATCCCACATATATTTATCCAAGCATTATTATCTAAACCAGAGGAATAAATTATGGGTTTCCATCCCTTAATCAAAATATCACATTTCCATGAAATAACTATTCTATTTTAGTAGCACCAATCAGCATATGTTAATGAAAAAAATATTATGAAAATAATTAAATATTTCATGATTCTTATTCATTTAATACTAAAATATATACCCTTAAATCATTCAACTTTATTCTTATACCATGACTTTGGATTCATAATAATATTCCTTAATACATATTTTCATAAAATATATAATAAGAATCTTGTATTAATGTTTCATGACCTAAATATAACCATTATTCTTATGTTTAGTTTAATCAATACTAGAATAACTTACTATACCTCCCACATGTTATTTCCGTTGTCTTTATCATCAGCTATATAATCAATACTTGTGGACATTAATTCTTCTATTGATGACATATAATATTTATTCTCATCATTCCCATACATTCCTTATATTAAAAATTAAATTTAATCCCAGTCCCTTATAGTTTCCTCTAGTTATTAAAACCATAATTCATATGGTGAGAAAAACTTATCACATTAGAAAACCACCTAATCAGGAAGAAAATTACTCATTGGATATCTAAATAGAGAAACCTACTTCTTTAATGTATGCGACCTTATATTTATCCTATGTTATTCATTGTAATCTTATATTTAAATATTTCATGATAGTTCATGAAGAGTTTGTGAATTCCCAAAGCATATCCCTCGGGAGTGCTAAACCAAGTGTTCAACAAGGCATGTTGTCATGTTTCAGGTTATACTGAGTAAGGCCCAACACACCTTGCTATATATGTAACCCCTATGTACATTTTTACTTGATCCAAATAAACTTCTAGTATCCAAACATGGATTTATTTCTAGGAAACCACTCACTCTATCCTTTACCAAAATTATGGGATATTTTCTAATACATTCCATTATCCATAGACTTACCCTTAGGAATGACATTGGGTTCTCAATAATGTTTCATAATACTAGTTTCAAAATGTTAGCTAAATTGTTTTTCTAATTCAATCTATAATGATCCTCAGTTTACATAAATTATGTTTGGATCAATTTTTTGGTATTCATAGTAAACAACAAAAATGTTATCCAAACACCATGTTAATTTATGGAATTTGGAAAAATGGATCAAAAATATAATATAGCAGTGAATGATCTATAATGTTTCCCACAAAGATATACCCCTTAGTAATTCTACATAAAAAAATTTATTCATTACATAGGGAAAGGTAACATATGGAACTAGTTATATCATATGCTTAGTAAGGGTAAATAAATGAAATAATTATTCATAACATGATCATAAGGGTACGATAACATTGGAATTATATTCGAAGATCATACACAATGTATCAAAAATCATATACAAGAATCATTGGATAAATATTAGTAGTTCATAAGAAATGAATCATAAAGATCTAAAGAACCTAATCCATGAAAGAATAACCAAGGAATTAGACATGGAATTATGGAGGAAACATAAGAATATAACACAATTTCTATAGTAGTCAAGGTATCATTGGAAAAACCATATTAGTAGTATGATTTCACTCCCATACCATATTTGTAGTCATGGCTCATTCCAATGTCAATCTTAGTAGTATGAGTTCACTCCCCATACCTTCTTGGTAGTTATGGTTCTCTCCCATGGTAATTATCAGTAGACAAGGATCACTACAAAGAGCATATTATTCTATCTCATAGATATAAATATTTACCCAATGCATTGGAGGGAGATATAGGTACCACAATATAATAATGATATTATATATATATGTTCCAAAATATCATAAAAAATCATATCATAACACAAGAATTGGAATGTATATCAAAAACAAGTAATCATATCATAACTGTTGGAAAAGAGGCATGTTTCATAATCATTTCGTAAAAGAAAAACCCCTAAAAATAAGCATGTCTCATTAGAATATAACCTGTGAAAGGGAAACGGATTTCATAAATATATAAAATGTGCAATAGAAATGGATTTCATAAACAAATAACCATTAAATATTAATGGATTTCATAAACATATAACCAATGAAAGAGAAAAATACTTCATAAACATCATGACAGAAAACATAAACCATTCAACAGAATAATATGAATGGAATATTTTTATAATTTTTATAAAAAGACATGAATAACATAAAATAATGTCAACATAGATGAGAAATTATATAATATTTTATTTCTAATAACCATATAAAACATGAATCTTTTTTTAAACTCACTTTAATTTAAAATAAACATGAAAACATATAAAGGATCCTTGAAAAAATTTTGAAAACAATTTTCTTGGAAAACTTATAAAAATGATTTAAAACATTTTTAAAAAAATTTTCATGAAAACAAATTTATTTTTTTTATAGGATATTAGTAAAATGTTTTCATTTCATAGAAAATAACTTTAAATATTGTAAAGGAATCTTAAATTAATTTTTTTCATGATGGCGGGTAAATCCATACATGCCAAACATTCCTTTTACATCATAAAAAGGATTGAAAAGTTCCTCAACTCGAATACTAAGGGAAAGTTGAAATTTTAAAAACCCTATTATTTAAAAGGGAAAATGTGTAAAAATGACGTTTAAATATCATAGGATAATATTATAATATTTTTTTGGAAACATTTTATAAAACATGATTTTCATGGAACATAGATTTCATACCACTGAGATATGTAAAGGTAGACCTTTGTAAAAAACATTCATAATCATATTTTGTACCTAAAGTAGAAAAACTGTACCATTATTTGGATATTACATTAATAACCATAGTGTGAGATAACTCATGAGTTTTCTTGATATATGGATCATAAGATTTTATCAATCAAAGAAAATTCATAAATAATATTGATAAAGAATGATATTATTTCCATGATGTCTTATCACTTCATAACATAGAATCATAATAACCTTGCATGAAAGTGAAATTACAGGGGGAAAATATATCATGAAAAATTATTAGATTAAAGATATAACATTTTAATTGGAAGCATATAGATCTCTTAAAATAACATGAGTTCATAACAAAACATGTGTCTAAGAGAAGGAAAAGTGAGACAAAATTACATTACCAAATTGGTATCTTTTGAACCATAAAATCTATAAAATAAATTATATAAAATGGATATGAAATTACCCATAAATATGTATATAAAATAAAAATATAATACATTAAATTTTAGTTTAAACACAACTAAAAATAAAATAGCTGTGAACATTGAATGTATCTCAGAGATAAAAAAGGTGATTTGAAATTGCTTTACCTTATATAATGATTTCATCATACTCTTAAAAACATCTTGTGTAATAAATTTAATCTTATTATACATTTTTTTAAAACTATAGTCTTATTTATAATACCATATATGGTTTTATTGTGTTTTTATATTATCATCTTATTAGAAAATCCATGTTTAGGTTATACTTTGGGTAATATCAACTTTGTTTTTTGCACATGTTTCTACTTATTATTCCTGATAATATTACATAGATCATGATTTAATTACATACATATTTTAATAAATTATATAAATATAATATATATTCAGTATAAATATATTTATTATTATCTAAAAAATATATATCAATGAAATATAATGCATCGTTCATGGAGATGGTAGGCTGTATGTAGGCTTGAATATTGTTTCCATTTTGTATTCCTATTAAAAAAACTAATAGAATTATACATATATTTTTTAAAATAAAATATTAAAATTATAATTATTATGTTATATATATTTCATATATTTTCACTAAAAACATCCTTAAATATATTCCATGTAATGTAAGAGTGAATCACATCGTTTTGAGGAGGAGGTAGTCCATACGTCCAAAAACTATGTTATTGTATTAACACAATAAGGAAAGTATATAATAATGTATTATAAAATTATTACGTAAGTATAAATTACAAAAATATATCATATATAACACATATAAATTTCATTTACATGATAATTAATAACCATGAAAGGTGGTAAAGGAAAAAAACAAACAACGTCATTTTGTGAGGGGTAGTTCACCATACACAAGAATGGTATGTTTGTTAAGCATTTGATAGAGGTATGTGTAATTGTCGATATTAAAATTAATATAGAAACTTATAATTATATTTATGATAAATTTTTATAATACAATCATTTAATAATGAGAGTTTAGCAGGTCTATAATGGAAATAAAACATAAGAACTTGAGAAAAGATGTTATCTCATCTTTGTGTAACTCCTTTATGTTTGCACCAATGGGATTCCATGTATAGATTTATGCCCAAGGAGAGGATTATAGGTCTAGGTAGAATATTTTAAAAATATATTTGGTCAGATATTGGTCAAACCAATTTGTCATGATAGGTGTGATGAAGTGGGAGGATATGAGGCCTTTTATAATAGAGAAGTGACAATCTTGTATGTTTTTGGGAAGGGAATTTACCCCACATTTTTTCCATTGAAAGTGTCTCCAATAATGTTAAAAATTATTGAAAAGTGAGTATAGAGTCTAAATATGGCCATAATATATATTTTGGACAAGTGTATAGGTCATTTAGTAACTTATGTTTACGGTTTAGTCCCTTGTTAAACAAAATTTCACCTAATCCATTGTAATTAATTTATTTAATTTCAATAATTTTTTTGATAAATAAAATATGATGAACATATTATTAATTATAATTTTTTATGATTCCAAATATGGATATCATTTTCCCTAAATCCAAAAATATAATTGGAAGAAATTAATATAAATTTAATCTAGATGAAAGGAGTACAATGCTAATTTTTTAATAAAATCCTTCAAAATATTACTTTGTTTTTATAGTCAGTCTCAAAATGAAATTGATTTGAATTACCTAAATTAGATTAATTTATAAAAAATTGATATTATTAAAATTTTAAACCAATTTAATATATAATTTATCCTCATATAATAATTAGATGAAAAAGTTGTTTTGGATTAAAAGTAAGAATTTTTCACTATTCATCACAAAATGGATCTTCACAGAAATCAAATTATTGACCCTTACCAATTTCTTTATTTATTTTTCACATATTAAATTTATAAAATTTCAAAAAAATATATTTAAAAAAGTTCACTATTAAAAGGCGGTAAAATAGCTTCTCTAATAATATAGGATTTTATGTGTAATATTTCATGTGTTCTCATCTGATGCCTATAAAATCAAATGGATGACTACTAAAATTATTTAATTGAATATAAGAAATATAAATTTAATTGATATCATTTTATAATAGTAATTAATTGATGATATCATGATAATTCTTCTTTTTTCAAATAATATAACCGTTTATAAAATCAATCACTTTATATTCATTAGAATTGTATTTTAATTTATAATTAATATTTAACCAATGTTTAAAAAAATATTTCATAATAAGTTATTTAATACTATATTCATTAATTTAATGGATAAATTATATATTATTTTATATAATTACATTTTTCCTAATAATATATAATTGTTCATTAACAATCAGCCTTGTGTGTTACGCAAGTTATTGAAAAAAAGTATTTTTGCATGCAATGTAAGCTAACCAAATTGTTCCATGTTTAGAAAGATAAACATTATGATAAATTAATGAATGATTAACATAGAGTTTCATATAATTCAATCTAAACCTAGTTCTTTAAAAGAAAATAATATGTTTTCAATTTTTGTGTGAAACAAGAAATATCAAGATGATTAAATGTATTAAAAAAATCAAAAAAATCTCACGGTGTTTCAACGATGTTCATCTTTAACATTCATTTTGACTTCCTCAACTATATCTTCATCAACATTCACTCTGTAATCATATACCTTATAAATTATTCATTAATTTTCACACTATTAATCATATCAAATGATTAATAAAATTTTGGGATGTTATATTCACAATACAAATTTAAATTTTCCTAATGTTTAGTACAAAAATTAAAACATCGATCTATTCTGTGATAGATCAAATTTTCTTCCAACTCATTTGGAATAATTATTGTTGAATTAACACATCATAGACATATAGAAATTATTTGAGAATGGTCATATGAGTTATCTATTGTAAACATGATAAACAATTTTACTCCATTGTCATTCTCTTTTTTATATCATTCACATATATCCATTTTTTTATTCAAATACATATTATTTGTTCCAATAATATTAGTATTTATTTTATAATATAAATTAAATGAAATTATGATCCTAGAACCCAAAAATGTTCATTATTAAATAATAGTTTATGCTATATGAATCCATTATTCTAAAATAATAAGTTCTGAATGATGTGTCTTGAGATTTTTTATAGTGGTGGAAATCCCTGAAGGAAAAAATATGTGATATATAAAAAATTTAATGAATATATTTATATTTTCATCTATTTCAAAACACATATATTAAGGATGTGTTATGTAACTTTTTTATGTGGGTTTCCAACATGTTGGAGGAGTTAATGTTTATTCATTTCATCACGTGGTACATGGAGGGTAAGGTGGTGTTTTAGGGATAATATTCTTAGTTTCCAACGTCTATCATTTTTTCGATGATGAAAATTTTGATAGGAAAAAATCACATGGTCTTGAGAACCCAGCATTTGAAGAAACTGTTTAATATGAATCCAATGAACAAGAAGTCTTAGTCTTGGGTTCTCAAGCTACTAGAAAGCCCAATGAATAATATAATTGGATTTTCATGAATTATTAAAATTTAAAAAATTCACCTAGATGGGATGAATAATCAATAAACGTAAATGAAAATTAATATTAGGGATATAACGAACAAAAAAATTTAAAAAATTTAATGAAGTGTCATAATGGGATTAGAAGAAAATCTCATCCCACACTAATGATTGGATTACTAGACCCACTACACGAGATAACTAAAAAACATAGCTTTAGTGATACTAATAAAAAGAATTAAATTTGAATAAAATACAGTGTTGAAACTGAGGAAAAGTGAAATAATTCATAGAAATGAAATACCCACATACTAATTAGCACCGAGGATGGAATAAAAGTATAAGGAATCCTAAATGGAGTCAATATGGGAAATGAAAAAAATGTCAATTAACCTACATGATAATAATATGAATCTTTCTATTTTTATTCTCACATTTTTTCAGTCTTACAAGAAGTAATTTATAATAGAACATTATTTTAGAGATTTGTGATGAAAAATTTCTATCATAAATATTAATAGTAATAAAAATAAAGAAATTGGGTTTTTATACCAGGTAAATGAAGAAAAATAGGTAGAATTGTTTGATTTTAATCCATGGGAGTAGAAATAAAATGTTGAAGTTAAAGAATATTACCTTTGTGAACTGTAAAAACCGTTCCTATATATCATTTGAAATATTGACCTTACATGATAACTGGTAAGGTGTTTTATAATGAATATATAGTCCCTTCATCCCTATAATAATTCATTCATGTTCTCTTTGAAATCACGGTGAGATATTTGAAAAATAGTATATTGTGTATGATTAATTCGATGATATCTCATATGATTAAATAGGTAGACTATATCCTGAAAAGAAGTAAGAAATTGATATCAATATCCCGGAGGAGTTGATTTATATTCATTTATTTTCATGGTACACAATGGGACATGTGGTGTTTTCATTACATTATTTTAAAGATCTAAATTTAGTATATTTTTAGATAAGAAAAATATTGATAAGGCCTAGTCATATGCTCCCGAGAGCCCAATATTTGAAGAAAAAAATCAATTTAAATCAAAGGTATCAAAATTCATCGAATGGGGTAATCATACAACATTCCCATTGGGGATTGTTCATATTTTATCAACACAAACATTCAATAACCCATTCCATGAAATTCAATTAATTAAACACCACATTCCAATTTAAAAAATTACATTTCCTAATGAAAGGTAATATATTTAAAACAGAAAATAGGTAAAAACTCAACTATCAATATAATAAAGAAGTAAATAATTAAATCTCCTTTTAAGAAACATATCATGAAATTGATGTAATCTTACTAGGGAATTTTAATTCTAAAGCACAACCAGCTTTTTCAAATTCTATTTGGAGGGTCCTATTATTAAGAACAATATATAAAAACAAATTTTAAGATATATAATTTTATTTCTCAACCCTCCATTTTTAGTTAAATTTTTTTCATTTATAAATTTATATACCCTTTATTCCATTTCAATTATTCACACATCATTTTGTGAAGATATGATATAACACATATGTATTAATGACTATGTATATGTATATAAGTATCATATTCCAAGGGATTTCATGTCCACACTCATTTAAAGTCAATAGATACATACATTTTAATGTAAATTAGTCATTTTAATTATTCCAATGAAATCATAGAAAACATTTTGGCAAAGATGATGGGAGTTCGGCCTCATCACACCGTTTTGGGGGGAATTTTTCCTACTTCGGGACTCTATTAAAGATTTAAGATATATTAATGAATCATTTATTAAATCCCAAATTTTATATGGTTCACCCATATATTAAAAATAATTTATTGGGTTATATTAGTTTTAAAATCATCTATTTATGTCTGATGTTCTTCATCGATGGAGAAATATGCATGTATCAAATGTTATACATTGATGATACCGATTTTTATACAGAGAAGATAATCTTATATCAATTTTCATCAGGATGTTGGTTATAAGCTATATAGTTAGGATCTATAAGATTTATAATAATATTGGAATAAAATAATTGTTTTTGTTGGGATAGGCCCCAGGAGATGGACAACATATGTATCATTGTTAAAGGAATCACAACCCATGTAGTTTTCTTCCACTTAAAACGACATAACACACCTTTTGAAGTCATGATACAATGACCAACCCATGTACATAACATTATGTGTCATGAAAATCTTATAGAATGGTTTATAATCAAGGGATAATGTGGGACTTATACTAAGCCTATATGAGGGAATTGGAAGAGATATAATCTCATAGACTGGATATAAACCTATTATGGATATCATCAGGAGTATATGAGGGTGAGTATGGAGTGTTGGGTTTGAACCTTAGGAGGGCTTTCTATATACCCTATTTGGACTAGAATTAAATCTTATATAGTTCAATGGTTTGATCCTACACATATGGTGTAGGACCTTCTTTCTAGAATCATTAGAAGAATCTTAACTCATGTTAATTTATGGTGGGGTTGGGGATTACTCCTAATAGGATTCCCATATAACTGGGGGATATAGGAAGATAGATAAAGGGAATGTCTTTTGAAGATATGTATCTGATCATGAGGCTGTTATGATCAACACTATCTTGTATGGACACCTGAATCATGCTTAGTGTGATAAGAAAAAGTAATTGGAAGATTTGGAAAACCAAACAACTGATTTTTCCCACTAGTGGATAAGACCATGGATGCATAAGACAGAAATGGTAATAATGTTCACATATCCTCTCATTTTTTCATATTCTAGGGTCATTACTTATACACTCATACAAATATGACCCATAATAAAGTCTCGAGGGTTACTCAATGAGGGATTCCATTTTCCCAATTTTAGAGAATATGAGAGGAGGATAAGGTAATATCTATCATTACTGGGAAAGAAAATTCATTTCCTTCACCTTCTAAAATGGGAAGGTCCTTGGAACTACCTCTATGTTTGGGGACCTTGATATTGAGGGGATAACCAATTTTAATCAAACTATGATCCTTACTCATTTGGTAGGATATGAGTGAGAAAATATTTTCTAATGGAATTCAAAATTGAATGTGAGACACACTGACGTGTCATTTTCCTTGATCATATAAGATTGGATGCATTAGTGGATGGTTTTATAAACTAGTTCATGAATTGGACTATATTAGGCCTAGTTCTTTACGACAGAGGAAGATGGATTTAGATGGTTAGTTTGTAGAGGGGAAGGGGTAAGGCCAAATTCTATGCTAGAGGAGGTTTCAAAAATTAGAAGGGTCCATCCCCTGTAGGTACGGAGACCCATAAAGACTTAATCCCACATATTATTTTCTATGTGGTATGGTCATCCTCAATGAAATTTCTATGCATATATTTATCCGCAATGGAGTTTCGATGTTGGCTGGGTGTCCATAAATGGGATTTCTATGTAGACAATCGTGTGAGTCCTCTTTCTCACTTAATGATATGCAGTAAGTGACAACCTGGTGAAATAACATGTTCATTCTACTTCTCTCTACCCTCTTAAATTTTTTTATTATCTCCCTGGGTATCACATAATCAATAAGAAACCATTGACCATGAAGTATTTTAGTTTGTGGGTGGGCAGAATATAACTTCTCACCCTAAAAAATGAACTTTTGTTTATAGGGGGCTTGAAGGTTATGCCTCACACTATAAAAAATAATGTTTCCATGGTTCCTAAATAGAATGAATGACCCATCAAATGAAACATTATTTGAGGGGGTCCTCAACAAGATGTGTCATCTTCTAAATTAAATGTTACTTTTTTGGGTCTTAAAGAGGAAACCTGCTCCCATAAAATAAATTTCGTCTATGGGGATCCTGAAGAGGACCCCTCACCCAAAAAATAAAATTCCTTTTCAATGGTCTTGAAGCAGATGACTCACCCAAAAAATGAAATTTGGGTTTTTAGGGCTCAAGTTATCACCGTGGAATGAAACTGAAATTTCATTTTTGGGGTTCCTACGTAGAGAAACGACCTGCATGGTGAGATTGCTCTACAGATGTATATAATTCATTTATGGATCTTGATCCTTGAAAATTTTAATCATCATGAAATGTTTTTTATCTTTATATATCACTTCCAAATGAAAAAAATAATTCTAACATTAAATGTAATCATTTATAGACCTAATAAAATGCCCCTTTTCAGAATGGGGTATGATTTGAAAGAAGAGGAGTAAATTCCAAGGAAAATGTTGGCCTAGTTAGATGATTTGCGGGGTTAAATATGGACCCAATGGAGGGTCAATTACTATGAATGGTTTTAGGTTCTGGATTGATTTTTCACCTACTTAATTTGATTCATTGTAGTCTATCCTTAGATTGTTGCGTATTATCTTTACTATATTGCAGTTTCAATTGAGAACACCCTTTTCCATTAGCTAAATGATCACCATCCATGAACTTGAATTTTTAGAGACTATCCATATTTATTTAATATTGAAATACTCTCATATAGTGATATAGTGTTCCTTTTTATAGATTCTGTGCTTGGTGGTCTGCAAGGAATTCTATAATTTTCAAAAGAATTATCTATGTGGGGTCATTAAGATTTTTGAACTTTTTTTGTGCCCTACATTTCCTTTAATGATTTTATAGGAGATAAGAAGTTGATCGTACACCTGCTCAACCTACTACCATTGATGATGAAAGGATAAATTACATTGTTGAAATAATTGAAACATATTCAAAATAAGACATCGTAAAACATCATTAAATTTCTATAGGAATTATGGGCACTGAAAATTGAGGGTAATCTATCTCATGGAGGAAAATTCATTATAGATTTATGTTTCAATTAGATTTCCCGATGCCGTCATTATATCAGAAAAATTCACTTTTGGACTATATAATCTTCTGAAACAACACACCTCAGGAAAATATATTAGTGTAGGGATATTTTATCCTAGAAACCTACTCCATGATTATCTATCACAATAATCATACATCCATTTATATCATTATTTAATAATGAAATCAATGGATGATTAGATGAAAGGCTGGTAATTAATCATGAATCTTCAACTGAGAGGATCATTTATTTTGGATTGGGGATGGCCTTTTGGCTTTTCTAGAGCTATTATTATTTTAATTCTAAATTTATTATCATTGGACTGTGTGAGGATATCTTAGTATCATAGAATTTTTCTCATCAAAACATATCTATCAATCCTCTCCTTCATATCTGGTGGATTCTGAATATACAAATGTTGCACCTAGTACATGAGGAAGTTTTAATTTTCCATTTGGATGTCCATATGATCATGGGGGAACCCCATCATGGGTGATATATATTCGTAGTTCTTTCCTTCCTCATTAGTGTGGGATAACCTCAGGAGAAGCCCTCTTCTTATGAGGGAAGTGCATAACATAGAATAAGATATACAAGATCTTGAGTAACACCCAAAGAATGATTCCCCTTTTTATACTTGATTCATTTTTTTCGTCACCAAACATTCTTGACCTGCATTTGGCGTTACTGAGAAAATTTCTGACACTTACTACTACACGTTTCACTAGATTTTTCATGATGAATCTCGTAGAAGGTCGCTTTAAATACTATAGTTTTCAATTTTCCCATGTGGTTGGTTGATTGGTTCAATATGAAACGTTTTTTTTATCTTATTAATTTTATGGTCTCAATCTATTCATGAATCAAGAATTAATGTCAAATTATTAACCATTTTGATGGATGAGCAGTTGGAATCCTTGAGGGTTGTCAGTATGGTGGTTCTAGGATTGACATATATGACTAATCTACAACAATAAATCAATAGGTAGGAATCCCTTAGGCCCCTTACAATTCATCTAGGGATTTTTTGAAACACATATTGGGGTTATGAATTTATAAAATACCAACAACTTCCATATGCTCGAGTCATTCCATACATTTTATAAGTGGGTTGAATGTATTGATCTTGGGGTAATGTGATGTGATGAACATGTTCAATTTTCATGAAAATTTTTATATATTCCCATTATTATCCTCCTAATGTTACACTATTAAATGATTCAACTAGATATAGAAAAAGATGGGGAAGCCTGATTTCTCTGAGGGAGTCTATTATAGTTTCCAGAATTGATGGAAAGCTGGTCAATAAATGGTATTAACACTACTGATTTGTGAATAAACTCTATCACATCCAAAATAAGTGACTTGGGTCAATCAACATTTTATGTTAATAAAAACATTTATTTTTCGCATGGAATATTTTTATTATGTTCAAATAGTAAGACATGAGATCCCAAATTAAACTTTTACCCACAAATATAAATATTGGTCTTGGGAACTCCTATACTGAATCTGGGTTCCACTCACACCTAAATAGAAAAATGGAAAATCTAGTATCCATTATATGGGTTCTACTAATATATGATTTTATAATGGGTTATGAGCATAAAATTGAGGTAGTTAGGCCCACAAATGGGATTAGACTGAGGAATCCCCTCATTTCTGAAATGAAAAATAAGTAGTTGAGGATCCAAGGCCCAACCCTTAAAGACTTTAGTTTTCCCCCTATGGACCAACCTATAGAGCCATATTACCTTTTTATTATACCATTAGATGTTGTGTATCAAATGGATTGGAGGGAGGGCAAAACATGGAGGGATTTTATTCCAATTAGTGAGATTTTTCACTTACTTCTGGAGAGGAAATCATTTTAACTTGGTATGGTATCATATCTTCACCTTAAATCATTTATAACATGGAGCATCATAACATGGTGGAAGCTTACTCTTGAGATCCCGAAACCTCTATCCATTTTCTCCATGGACAACACATATTTATGAGTTGGTTACTAGAAATTTTGAGACAATATGAAAGTGATATTGTAGATAACGACAATGGTTCGTAGGGTACTAAAGTGGAAGATTTTCCAAATTCATGTAAACCTAGTGAAATACCTTCTACCCCATAATTAGGATATAGGATGTTCCCCAATCTAAGTGGAAGGATATAGAAAATTCTAAAAAAATAGGTATAATGACCTAATTCAACCCCAAATACATTCTTTGACAATTATCCATTATCCATCCTTTCCCTTGTATCATTTCACGAATCATGGTTAAAGTGTGAAACATATATAAGAAATTAATCTAATGAGGAAATCTAGGGTGTTATTCAGGAAGGTGAAATCAATTTTCTGAGGTATAAGTTCATTAACACTCATGAACTTATCTCTTCGTATGAGAGTACCAAAGAGGCGGGGGTATCTTGAGGATATGGATGCCTCTATCCATTAATTCAAAGGTTGGGTCGATTAGACTAATTGGGTGTAGTAAATACTGGATGTGAATGTGGAATCATCTAATACTAATAGTGGGGAAATATGATATCATGCATTAACACTCTTTTCTCTCACAATGTAATATTTTAACCATTATTTGCCCTCATATTTTTAAGTGTAAAAAGGTGAGCTCTTGTCAATTCCTTATTAAGAATACATAAATGTATGAATAGATTTTGGAATGGATTATCTTAGGGATGAAAAGATTTATTAATGAAGTTCCTTCTAGGGGAACCAAGTATATGAGAGTGGTGATATCATACAAAATAAGTTTATTACAAACCCACACTACACCCACAATGTTAACTATAATATTATCTTTATTAGAAATCTATAGGTCTATGAAAGTGAGGATGTTGGAAATCCTAATTCGATATGGGATAAAAAGTAATTATTTTACCAATATCAATTAATTTTCATGCTATATGTTATGTTTTTTAAATATTCATATCGTTTATGGGTTCACATAGGATCCATGAGTTATGAAATCCCAGTTATTCAATAGTAGGTGATACTAGGGAGTTTTAAATCAGATAATAATTATGGGCTTGTTGATGACGTTACTATGATTCTAGCCTCCAGGGTGATAATTCCCCAATATAAAATTACAATTAACCAAATTAAATATGTTATTTGGAGGGACTAAACATATATGGGAAGCAATGACAACATTTCTCAATAAGGTATGATTTTATTGGAAGTAGTAATGCATGCCTAAGAAGGATTAATCCAAACTTTTGCTCCAAATTTTTGAATGGTAATACATATGAGATCATTGTTTTTGAGTTACATTTTAGAGGTTACTAATATGATGAAAATAAACATAATGATATTTTCTCCCCAAAATAGTTATTTCCGAAAGCTCATCCCCAAGACAAAGACACAACCCCTGGAATATATGCTAGTGAGGTAATGATTACCGATGAGGTTGGTACCTCAACAGATTAAAGTGAGTCTCTAGAAATCATTACAATATAATATCCTTCATTAGATGGTCTTAATTTTTGGATACAATTTTGTGATAATTGGTACATGTATCTAAGATCATGGATGCACAAAATTCCAATTAGAGAAGGTTTCAAGGACATTAACTACTGTAGAGTCTTCTTGTTATGAAAATTGTTATGATAGGAATTCTATTGTTGACCTACTCTGGAAATATATTCTTCCCACTGAGAGTGACTAAAATGAAAACAAGGATACCCTAGATAATTTAAAATTCTCCTGGAATTTATTATGGAGGGATATATGGCAACATATTTCTCAAACCCGTCTGTGAAATCGGCCATCAAAATTACTCAAGTGGCATCACTTGTTCTCTTTGATTTGTTATGGGTTGTTGGAATACTACAACATTAAAACCATGGTGAATGAGTTGATTGAAATACAATAGAGGTTTATTTCACTATAGTCTCATCTCATGACTATGGATTCTATGTCCCACTTTCCTATAAGAAAAAAATATAATTCCTAATGAGGCATCTTAACATGTAGGAGAAGTATCCCACCACCAATGTCGAGTTTCAAAACATATGACCATGGTGAAACCTATACATAAATATTTAAATTATCTCAAAAAAACAATTTTCCAATTGTGAATATTTGGATAATAAATTGAAACTACATGTGAAATAAGTAAATAAATTCTAGCAAGATCCTATTGAGAAGGAAGAAGCATTACCAGATGATACAGAACACAGGTTGCAATGTTATCAATGTCATGTTGAGTTGTAGAGTAATATGATCATGTAATTATTAAAATATATGAATCTAAATAATAAGTATTAAAATAACACTAATTCACTTTTATGGAGAGCATCTGAGTTGTGGATTATCCTCAATCATATTTATGTATGAAATAAAAAGTGATTTGTTTTCAATCATATGACTTATCATTCCTACATTCCCATGTAATTTTAACAGAAATAATAGAGTATGATCACTTTTTATTATGTCCATGAATTAGTTTTATTTAATTTTAGTAACAAGAATAAGAAAATTCACTAAATGTTTCTTAGATCAAAAAACATAGGGATCTAGGAATCAACCATTTATTTGGTCTCCCCTTGCTAGTTTTAAACCTGGTGAATGTTATGCACATTTTTATTGGATGGATAGGGTCTTACAAGACTGACCAATGTAGGTAATATTTTAGGTCAAAGATATTTGAGAAATATTTAAGAGAGTAATAATCCGAAAAAATTATTTTTAGTCATAAACATGAAAGCCACTACATTAATCTAAATTTCATACGAGGAGAATAGAATTTTATTCAAATAATGTGTCCATAAAATGGATGGAATGTTTCAGAATATTCTATGAATATTGAAATCATTAATAGGAAATGTGGTATTAATATTCTATGGAACATATGGTTTGTGTTCTAAATAATTCTAAATGGACTGATCTCTCATGTCATGATTAAAAAATATAATAATGGTACAGAATAGTACCTTTGAGTCTTGTGGGGTGAACTTCTACCTCTAATTTATGGTCATTACACATAGAAATGTTTCTAATATTTGAATAACGAAAACACAACTCAAATGTGCTAATCAGAGTGACTCCCATATTCTTCTACTCTCACATGATTCATGCTAATTGTGAGAAATAATGTGCTACATTTTAAATAATTTAAATAAACATTAGAGTGAAGAAAATGGATCATGTTGTGGTATTTTCACCTCAATTATATTTCATAGAGGGATTTGATGGAATTCAATGAAAAGGTAGGAATGGTTCTGATATCCATGACCAATGAATCGTTGATAAAGGATGAGAACCCTATATATATTAGATTCTTTTATAGGGTATGATAATTTTCATATTTCATATTAGTATTGGATTATAATAATCTAATCCTCCAAATCCATTATAAATATAGCAGAACTGGGTATCTTTAGATATGTAGTTTTAAATCATGCTATCAATCTAAATACAGGGATCGGATACCAGTTACCTTTTCAATGTTTTTTCTCTCATATATGAAAAGGGTTAATTATAACTGAACGTGTGTCATGTAGTTTTATGTAATTCAATATGGATTAATATGATATATATTTTAGGTTTATGTGATGAGGAAAATTCTTTATTGTTTAATGTCATATATCGTAGACTATTTTCATACAGTTTAATTTCATAGTGACAACGAGATTATTCACATAGTTCAATTTCAGGTTTTAAGGACATCAGAATTTTTTATTTTGAGGTCATGTGGATTTGACCAAAAGTTAGTGATTTCCCCTTACATAGTGATATGAAAAATAACATTTTATCAGCATTTAAGAATGAAGAGGGATAGCTATAAGACATAATATGGGTTAAGTATGTTTAGAATTATTGTAGACCATATTTGAAAATGGGTTTCCATCATAATGATTTTTTAACTTCAAGAGGTAGACGTGGTATCTAATGAGGATAAAAATTCTTATGGTTAAATGAATTTTGGGGAAATATTTATATTGAGGCACTCTAAGGAATACTATTTATTGTCAAGACAATGGTTTCATCATGAATCAATAGTTTTTTCACTAATGGATAACGAAAGATTATGAATATTCATATTTCCCTCAAAACATAGTATGATTTTTGTAAGGAATGTGCATGAGTATGGATGGAGAATTTCATGAAACAAATCGCTCAGGAATGTTGAGAAATGACTCTTATGTAGGTATAACCCATATATAGGGACGAATATATTTTTCTTATCACAGATATGATAGAGACATATTTTTTTGATGTCACTACTTATATCATGAAAGTGATAATCAAACCACCAATAGTTATCTGAAATATTCCAAACACTAATCAAACAATTTGTTTGGATATGGGGATTTTTTATTTAATACAGGCTCACTAGTGGGATGAGAACCTATACTGGGATATCCTATGAATTTTTTATAATACATAAGAGAGTGGAGAAATTACTGTAACACCCGAGACTTTTATGTTATATAAATCATCAAAGGAATCTTTTTCTACACACAACACTTGCTTCGATTGCTTTACACGAAATCACGACCTTCCTCGATAACTTGCGTCGTACGCAATACCGAGTTTCACTAAACAATGATATGCTATTAAAATATTATTAAAACTAGCCGTTATGAATAGTAATAACCACTTTTTGAAATTTTATAAATTTTATTTTTCAAAATGGACTTCATTTTTGGATTCGGAATATCGAAATTAGCCTAGGGTGAAATTTTGGTATTTTTCTGAAAACTTTCAATTTTTGATGAATAGTGAAACCACTAAGTGGTAGTTAAAAAACTGAATTTTTCATAAAACATTATTTTACTGCTTCTATGAGTATAATTTAGAAAATACAAGAGACACAGTTGATGTCAGTAAGTAAAATGTGGTTCAATGAGATGAAAATAATTTTTTGGTGAATAGTAACTTTTGACTTTCATTTACCACGGTTAAAAGTAAATAAGGTAATTAAGGGTAACAATGATATTATTATTACCCAAAAACATGTCCTAATTCTATTGGAAAATTTTAATTAGACCAAAAACAACCTTAGGAATAAAATATGACCATTTAGGCCCACTTGGATTAGATTAGGACATTTATTATTAATTTATTTAAAGAATGGTTAAAATAGTAAAAATCAATGTTTAATAAGTAAATAATTTTTAATATGAGTTTATACATAAGAAAAATTCGACTATAAATATTCATTAGAAAGATAAAAATATTTCCAACATAATGGTATTTTATTTGTAATTTTTAGACATTAAATAATTTAATTTATTTATGACACAAAGATGATGCAGTAATTATCTTATTAATGAAATATTGACATAATTGATGTTATAAACACAAAAAATAAATTTAATTGGAGACATTTAATGAATTAAACTAATTTTATATATTAATAAGACATTTTATTGTTGATTTAATTAACTTATTTCGAACTAATCATTCTGTTATGATTTTCACAAAAATTAATTACTAAATAGTGTCAAAATTGACATAAAATAGTTTTTAAAACAAATATTATATTAGTAATTGTTATTTTTTTCCTAAAAATCTATGGTTTGGAAAAATGACTTAGATAAAGTTATATATATTAATAATAAACAACTTCGAGTTTGTTTGGCTGCTTATAGTATGTTTATTAACCTTATAGTATAAGAACACAAGAAGACACGGTAAAAGTAAAATTATTAAACTTAATGATAAATCTAAATGATAAGGATAAAATAGGAACCTAAACTTGTATAAATTATATTTGATGAGATTATTTCGACCCATCCCCACCTTAGATTCGAAATAAATCAATTTGGATCTATTTGAAACCGAACTTGACTTTATAATAAAATAATATTTTTAGTTTTTCCAAAGGAGCCCCTCTCCTCCCTTATAAAAGGTCACCTCCTCCCCCTCTTCCTCACACCACTTTGAGCCTTCATGCTCGGCCAACCCCTGAAAATTTCTTCTATCCACTTCTCTAGAAACATCCTAGAGGTTCTGGTCTTATTCGAAGACCTATTTTAGTTCCCTAAAAGGAGGTCTCAAAGAAGCACTTCAAAGAAGAGGTAATGTTCGTTACCGATTATTTCATCTTTATTTCTTCTTCCACTTATTATTCTTTAGTTGTTTCATTATGAAGTAATAACATCAGTATAACTCATATACTGATATGTTATTATAAGTATGAAACAACCCTATTTCACCATCTATCTATCCTACAGAAAAAGAAATCACTGCGCGTGCGTACGTACAGAATACCGTCTCTACGCCGCGGTGTAATCTATTTTCCACCACCACATTACTTGGATGGGTATAATGGTGTAAATAATGACTATATATAACTATTATAAAGTGATAGTGATTCTGAAATAGTATACATACACTCCAATACAATTCCACGATCATAGGAACAATATCATCACTCGTGCGTACGTACGGAATACAATCTCCACGATGTGATCCGACTCGTTCTACATGATCTTCATTTCATAATGATTATATAAATGAATTTAATGAATTAATGTGATATATATTACACTAATACCATTCTGTAAATTAGGTATCTATAACCTAAATATAAGAATAAGAATTTATTTGACAAAACATGCATAAGAACAAAAAGTTATAAACACCCGAATAACAAGTAGCATAGAAATATTACTACTAAGAAGCTAAGAATATGACCATATATGATATCAAAAAAAAATTATGATTCTGTAATAAGTAGATAACATTATTTAAATCATTATACAGGAGGTTCAGACACGTACAATGCATATCATACCTAAGTTAAGGGAAATATCACAATCTAATTTTTATCCGAGATTGTTTATAATTTGGTATTTACTGGGGTGTATTTAATCATCCACATCCATGTTTCCCCAATATGTAATATTATTTCCATCCACCTAAAATTGTTTAAATCCAATTTTACCCTTCGATGAGTTTTTAGTAAAGGATATGAAAGGAATCTATTGTCGTTTTTTGTACGAGGTACTTTTGGAATTTTCCGACCAAAGTAAGAAGAATGTTTTTTAACTTATACGGAATGAATGGATTTTTAAAACATTATTTCCAAAAAGCTTCCTTTACAAGTTTTCAAGTTTATTTTTAATCAACTTCTTTTAGTTTAAAATTGTACGACATGTTAATAATGGAAAAGTGTTTTTAAAGTAGAAAGGATATTTTCCTCAAGAATGGAGTTCAAGTGTTTTATCCAAATTATTTTTCCATCTATGATAATATAGGGTTCCGTTTCTATCCCTATTATTACATGGATTTTATTATGTTGTGATGTAAATATTTTTATGAATTCCTTTATCTTATATGAATTGTTTTATGATGTCATGTTGTTTAATAATCCCATTTTTACTGCATGGGTTATGCAATGATGTATGATTTATGATTTTGTGGCACACATAAGAATGGTATCATTATGAGATGGGTGGGACATATATCTCCCTAAAATGAATTGGGTAAAGATTTTATATCTCATGAGATAGACATGTATGGAACGTTATGTTATACCGGTTCAGTGAAACAGGACTGAAACGAGGAGTGAACTCGGTTCAGAAATGGAATTTGTCCACTAAGATAGTCTTGGAAATGAGTCTTGACTAATAGGAAATGATTATCTGTGATTATGTGTGTATGCCACAAAGTTTCATGTTTTATGTTATAATTATTGGGATTACATTTCACTACTATGATTCATCCCATGTTATGAAATTTTTATCTCTTTTGCATGTTAAGATTTCCAAAAGTTATGTGCTTATGTATATGATGTGATTGATATTTCTTTTTTTTACCCTTACTGAGAATTTGAGCTCACCCTTTTGTATGTTTTATTTCCCCAGGTCAGGAAGAAGGTTATTAAGTAGAATATGCCAAAAAGGGACTCTAGATATGATGAAAAAATGGGAGGCAAAGTAGATGATTTATGAACCAGGTGTTTATGTTTCCTAGTTTCTAAAGACACTATACCTATATGGTCCTTTCTTGGTTTTTTATATGTTGTAATAAGTGTGCTTCAATTATAAAGTAATGACAATGTATGTAAAGTATGGGTCTTTATAGTTGGAATCAGAGGAAAGGTATAGTCAAACTTTGGAAACTAGGATGTGAAAGACTTAGTAAGAACCCTAAGGATAAGTCTAAGCATAGAACACAATCGTAGTGTTTTATAAATGGCCATGAATAACCTAGGATATGAACTTAAGTGTGAAATTTTATTCTTGATTATGTGGTTTTCCTATTATAATTAGTGTTTCTCACACTATTCTTCTTGGTTTTAGTCAATGGCTAGAACCTGAAGGAACCGTGTAAATGCGGAATGAAAAGGGCAATGCAATGATTGTCCCCCTGAGCAACCAAACGTTATGGGAGTTAGAATGAAAAATCTTGTATCCATGCTCACAAAACTTTCTCAAGATATGAATCATGCAGGAATTCCAAACGAGCAAAGGAAGGAGCAACATTCTGTTGAATCCTTCATGAGACAGCGTCCACCTTCATTCAGCGGGTCTACTAATCCATTAGTTTCTGAACAATGGATTAGTAATACTGAAAATATATTTTCATTTCATCAATGTTCTGAGCATGATAAAGTCATCTTAGCAGTGTATCGTTTAGAAGGTGATGCTGATCAATTGTGTAATCTTATTAAGAATACGAGGAAAAGGGATGAAATTGATTCCATTGAATGGGACGAGTTCAAGAACTTATTTTGCAATAAGTACTTCCCTCGTATTCTCCGAACAAAGATGGAGAAAGAGTTTCTTGAACTGAAGCAAAAGGATGATGAATCTGTTGGTACCTATGAAGAAAATTTTACAAGACATGCAAGGTACGCTTCTGGTATTATTATCCAACCTGAGAGTAAGATCGATCGATTCTTTAGTGGCTTAAAACAAATTCTTCGAAGGGCCTTAGCCATAAGGTACTTCAATAGCTACGAGGAAATCGTTCGATGTGCTCTCAAAGTTGAGATGGAGATTGGAGTAACCCATCAGTCATATGGGTTTGATAAGAAGAGGAAAATGGAATTCAAAGGAAAATCTAAAGAGCACACTGAAAAGAAGCTGATCTTTCTGTTATGCTCAAAGTGTGGAAAGAAACATGGAGGGAGTTGTTATAAAGGGACAATTAAATGTTTCAAATGTGGAAAGAAATGTCATCGGGCATTTGAATTTCGCGATGATGGGAAGAAGATGTCTAATGATGCAAAAAAGTAAGGGATACACAGAATGAACCTACTACACTTCAATGTTTCAAGTGTAAGGAGGTGGGACATTATGAAAATAAATTCCCTAATCCAAGGGTTGATGATGATGGTCGATGTCAAAAAACTCTTAAGGCTAAAGACAAAGGAAAGTCACATGCAATTTCAATCAACGATGTGGAGTACGATAACGATGTGGTGAAAGGTACACTTACCATCCACTCTAAAGTAGAAAATGTTTTATTTGATTCTGGATCCACCCACTCCTTTATTTCTGAAGAATTTTCTAAGGGTATCACTGTATTACCTCAACAATTAGATGTTGAGCTAGCTGTGACAACACCTAATGGCACAACAGTCGCATCAAAAGTTTATAATTCTTCTCCGATTGAAGTTTGTGGGAAAGTGCTTCCTGCAAATCTTGTGATCCTTCCTATAGTGGAATTTGATGTGATTCTTGGCATGGATTGGCTTTCTCTACATGGAGCTCATATCAATTGCCAAAGAAGGGAAGTCACATTTCATATTCTAGATCAATCTATGATCGTCTATCGATGCAAGGATGAACATAACCTTCCAGTGGAAATTTCTTCCATTTTATGGGTATTGATTCCACTAAATAAAATATATTTATCTCAAATGGTTGGTGAGAAACTCATGATTAAGAATATGACCATTGTATGGGAGTTTGAGGATGTCTTTCCGGAGGAATTATCGGGTCTTCCATCGAATCGTGAAGTTGAGTTTTCAATAGAACTCGTACCAGGTGATTTGCCTAATTCAAAGACACCTTATAGAATGGCACCAATTGAGTTACAGGAATTGAAGAAGCAAATCCAAGAGAATCTTAATAAGGGGTTCATACGCCCTAGTGCGTCACCTTGGGGAGCACCTGTTCTGTTTGTTAAGAAGAAAGATGGATCAATGAGACTCTGCATTGATTATCGAGAACTTAACAAGATCACTATCAAGAACAAATATCCTCTCCCGCGCATTGATGACCTATTTGACCAACTACACGGAGCTCAATATTTTTCCAAGATTGATCATCATTCATGGTATCATCAATTAAGGGTCAAAAGGGAGGATATACCAAAGGCGACTTTCCGTACAAGGTATGGACACTATGAATTTATAGTGATGCCATTTGGTCTTACTAATTCCCCTGCTATCTTCATGGATCTAATGAATAGAGTCTTTAAAGACTATATTGATCAGTTTTTGGTAGTCTATATAGATGATATTATTGTCTATTCAAATAGCAAGGAATAACATGAAGATCACTTGAGAATTATATTGAAGACCCTGATAAAGGAGAACCATTATGCCAAATTTACCAAGTGTGAATTTTGGCTTCAAAAAGTATCATTTTTGGGTCACATAATCTCAAAAGAGATGATATCTGTGGATCCAGCAAAAACAGAGGTCATCGAAAGATGGTCGAGACCAACAACAGTAACTAAGATCCGAAGTTTTCTTGGTTTGGATGGATATTATCGACGTTTTGTGAAAGATTTTTCACGATTATCTAATCCACTCACCAAGTTGAATCAGAAAGGAGTTATGTTTGATTGGACAGAAGAATGTGAAGAGAATTTCATGGAGTTGAAAAGAAGGTTATCCAGTGCACCTGTGCTCACACTGCCTTGTAGTGGAGAAAGGTTTTTGATCTATAGTGATGCATCCAATAAGGTATTGGGGTGTGTTCTTATGCAAAATGATACGGTGATAGCTTATGCCTCACGACAGTTGAAAATCCATGAGAAAAATTACCCATCACATGATTTAGAGTTAGCTGCGGTAATCTTTGCATTAAAGATTTGGATGAATTATCTTTATGGAGAAAGGTGTGACATTTATACTGATCATAAAACTTTAAATTATATTTTCACACAAAAGGAGCTGAATATGCATCAAAGAAGATGGTTGGAGCTGATTATGGATTATGACTGCTCAATCCCTTACCACCCTGGGAAAGCAAACAAGGTGGCAGATGCATTAAGTCGATAAGACCATGCCAGTTTATCCATGATGAGGATCACAAAAGATCAAATATATATGGATTTACAAAGGATGGATCATGGAATTATAATGGAAGGGGAAAAATCTTATCTTTCTCAAATGAATGTTCAACCATCTATACATGTGAAGATTAAAGAGGCACAGACAAAAGATGTCGAGTTACAAAAGAAGGTGAGAAGTGTTCCTGAATTAAACCTTGATTGTGATGGGATAATAAAGTTCAGGAATCGGGTTTGTGTTCCTCCTATCCCCGAATTAAAGAAGGAGCTGCTGGATGAGGCTCATAGTTCTTCATTCTCTATTCATACTGGAAGCACGAAGATGTATAGGGACCTGAAAAAGTACTTCTGGTGGGATGGCATGAAAAGATATGTTGCTAAATATGTCTCTCGATGCTTGGTTTGTCAGCATGTTAAAGCTGAGAGACAGAAGTCTAAGGGGATGTTACAACCATTACCCATACCCTAATGGAAATGGGAAAACAATACTATGGACTTTATCACAGGACTTCCTAAAACATCCAAAGGAAATAATGCTATCTGGGTCATAGTTGATCGTCTTACCAAGTCTGCACACTTCATTGCTATTAGAGAGGATTTCTCTCTGGATAATCTTGCCAGGATATATGTAAAGGATGTGGTAAGATTGCATGGAGTACCACTTTCTATTATATCTGATCGGGGTCCGAGATTTACCTCGAAGTTCTGGTGAAGTCTTCAGCATACTCTAGATACAGAGATGAGTTTCAGCACTTCTTATAATCTCAGACAGACGGTCTGTCTGAGAGAACAATTCAAACTCTAGAAGATATGTTGAGAGCTTTCTCTATAGGTTTCAAAGGTGGTTGGGATCAACAACTACCATTGGTGGAATTTTCTTATAATAATAGCTTTCACTCCAGTATTCAGATGGCTCCTTATGAAGCTCTCTAGGGAAAGAAATGTTAGACTCCAACTTGCTGGGATGAAGTCGGGGAAAGAAAGCTATTAGGACCTAATCTCGTTGATGAAATGGCAGAAAAGGTCAGATCTATTCAACAACACATAAGAGCAGCTCAGAGTCGATAGAAATGTTATGCCGACAACCGAAGAAAAGACCTAGAGTTTGAAGTGGGTGATAAAGTGTTCTTACGAATATCTCCCTCGAAGAGGGTTATGAGATTTGGAATGAAGGGGAAGTTGAGCCCTAGATATATCGGTCCTTTCGAAATACTGGATCGTGTTGGGAAGGTAGCTTACCGATTGGTGCTTCCACCGAATCTCTCTCAAGTTCACGATGTGTTCCATGTATCTCTCCTGAGAAAGTACATACCTGATCCTTCATAAGTACTTAGCTTAGAAGTTGTACCGCTGGAGCAAGATCTTTCTTATGAAGAACAATTGATAGAGATTCTGGATCGTAGCGAAAAATTCCTACAAAACAAGACAACTCGATTGGTAAAATTATTATGGAGAAACCACCAATTAGAAGAATCTACATGGGAGCTTGAGGATATGATGAAGGAGAGGTATCCTCATCTGTTTGTTACAAAGTGACGAATTTCGAGGGAGAAATTCATTTTAAGGGGGGTAGAATGTAACACCCGAGACTTTTATGTTATATAAATCATCAAAGGAATCTTTTTCTACACACAACACTTGATTGGCTTGCTTTACACGAAATCGCGACCTTCCTCGATAGCTTGCGTCGTACACAATACCGAGTTTCACTAATCAATGATCTGCTATTAAAATATTATTAAAACTAGCCGTTATGAATAGTAATAACCACTATTTGAAATTTTATAAATTTTATTTTTCAAAATGGACTTCATTTTTTGATTTGGAATATCGAAATTAGCCTAGGGTGAAATTTTGGTATTTTTTTGAAAACATTCAATTTTTGATGAATAGTGAAACCACTAAGTGGCAGTTAAAAAACTGAATTTTTCATAAAAAATAATTTTACAGCTTCTGTGAGTGGAATTTAGAAAATCTGAGAGACACGTTTGATGTCAGTAAGTATAATGTTGTTCAATGAGATGAAAATAATTTTTTGTTGAATAGTAACTTTTTACTTTTTTTTACCACGGTTAAAAGTAAATAGGGTAATTAAGGGTAAAAATGATATTATTATTATCCTAACCCATTTCCTAATTCTATTGGACAACAGTAATTCGACCAAAAACAACCTTAGGAATAAAATATGACCATTTAGGCACACTTGGATTAGATTAGGACATTTATTATTAATTTTTTTAAAGAAGGGTTAAAATAGTTAAAATCAATGTTTAATAAGTAAATAATTTTTAATATGGGGTTATACATAAGATAAATTCAACTATAAATATTCATTAGAATTCTAAAAAAATTTCCTACACAATGGTATTTTATTTGTAATTTTTAAACATTAAATAATTTAATTTATTTATGACAGAAATATGATGCAGTAATTATCTTATTAATGATATATTGACATAATTGATATTATAAACACCAAAATAAATGTAATTGGAGACTTTTTATGAATTAAAATAATTTTCTAGATTAGTATGGCATGTTAGTATTTATTTAATTAACTTTGTTCGAACTAATCATTCTGTTATGATTTTCACAAACATTAATTACTAAATAGTGTCAAAATTTACATAAAATAATTTTTAAAACAAATATTATATTAGTAATTGTTATTTTATTTCTAAAAATCTATGGTTCGGACAAATTATATAGATGAGGTTATATATATTAATAATAAACAACTTGGGGTTCGTTTGGCAGTTTATCGTAAGTTTATTAACCTTATAGTATAAGAACACAAGAAGACACGATAAAAGTAAAATTATTTAACTTAATGTTAAATCTAAATTATAAGGTTAAAATAGGAACCTAAACTTGACTAAATTCAATTGGATGAGATTATTTCGACCCATACCCACCTTAGCTTCAAAATAAATCAATTTGGAGCTATTTATAACCGAACTTGACTTTATAATAAAATAATATTTTTAGTTTTTCCAAAGGAGCCCCTCTCCTCCCTTATAAAAGGGAACCTCCTCCCCCTCTTCCTCACACAACTTTGAGCCTTCATGATCGGACAACCCCTGCCAATTTCTTCTCTCCACTTCCCTAGAAACATCCTAGAGGTTCTGGTCTTCTTCAAAGACCTATTTTAGTGCCCTAAAAGGAGGTCTCAAAGAAGCACTTCAAAGAAGAGGTAATGTCTGTTACCGATTCTTTCATCTTTATTTCTTCTTCCACTTCTTCCTCTTCAGTTGTTTCATTATGAAGTAATAAAATCAGTATCACTCATATATTGATATGTTATTATAATTATGAAAAAACCCTATTTCACCATCTATCCATCCTACGGAAAAAGAAATCACCGTGCGTGCGTACGTACGGAATACCGTCTCCACGCCGTGGTGTAATCTATTTTCCACCACCACCTTACTTGGATGGGTATAATGGTGTAAATAATGACTATATATGACTATTATAAAGTGATACTGATTCTGAAATAGTATACATACACTCCAATACAATTCCACGATCATAGGAACGATATCATCACTCGTGCATACGTACGGAATACCGTCTCCACGATGTGATGTGACTCGTTCTACATGATCTTCATTTCATAATGATTATATAAATGAATTGAATGAATGAATATGATATATATTACACTAATACCATTCTGGAAATGAGGTATCTATAACCTAAAGAGAATAATAAGAATTTATTCAACAAAACACGCATAAGAACAAAAAGTTATAAACACCCGAATAACAAGTAGCAATGAAATATTACTACTAAGAAGCTAATAATATGACCATATATGATATCATAAAAATATATATGATTCTGTAATAAGTCAATAACATTGTTTAAATCATTATACAGGAGGTTCAGACACGTACAAATCATATCAGACCTAAGGTAAGGGAAATATCACAATCTCATTTTTATCCGAGATTGTTTATAATTTGGTATTTAATGGTGTGTATTTTATCATCAACATACATGTTTCCTCAATATGTAATATTATTTCCATCCACCTACTATTTTTTAACTCCAATTTTACCCTTCGGTGAGTTTTTAGTAAAGGATATGAAAGGAATCTTTTGTCATTTTTCATACGAGGTACTTTTTGACTTTTCTGAAAAAAGTACGAAGAATGTTTTTTTAACTTATACGGCATGAATGGATTTTTAAAACATTATTTCCAAGAAGCTTACTTTACAAGTTTTCAAGTTTATTTTTAATCAACTTCTTTTAGTTTAAAATTTTACGACATGTTACGAAAGGAAAAGTGTTTTTGAAGTAGAAAGGATATTTTCCTCAAGAATGGAGTTCAAGTGTTTTATCAAAATTATATTTCCATATAAGATAATATAGGGTTCTATTTGTATCCCTATTATTAAATGGATTTGATTATGTTGTGATGGAAATATTTTTATGAATTCTTTTATATTATATAAATTGTTTTATGATGTCATATTGTTTAAGAATCCCATTTTTACTACATGGGTTACGCAATGATGTATGATTTATGATTTTTTGGCACACATAAGAATGGTATCATTATAAGATGGGTGGGACCTATATCTCCCTCCAATGCATTGGGTAAAGATTTTATATCTCATGAGATAGACATGGCCGGAACGGTATGTTATACCGGTTCAGTGAAACAGGACTGAAACGAGGAGTGAACTCGGTTCAGAAATGGACTTTGTCCACTAAGATAGTCTTGGCAATGAGTCTTGACCAATAATAAATGATCTCTATGATTATGTGTGTATGAAACAAAGTTTCATGTTTTAAGTTATTATTATCGGTATTACATTTCACTACTATGATTTATCCCATGTTATGAAATTTTGATCTCTTTTGCAGGTTAAGATTTCCAAAAGTTATGTGCTTATGTATATGATGTGATTGATATTTATTTTGTTTAGCCTTACTAAGAATTTGAGCTCACCCTTTTGTATGTCTTATTTCCCCAGGTCAGGAAGAAGGTTATTAAGTAGAATATGCAAAAAATGGACTCTAGATATGATGAAATAAATGGGAGGAAAAGTAGATGCTTTATGAACCAGTTGTTTATGTATCCCAGTTTCTAAAGAAACTATACCTATACAGTCCTTTCTTGGTTTTGTTATATGTTGTAATAAGTGTGCTTCAATTCTGAAGTAATAAAAATGTATGTAAAGTATGGGTCGTTATAATTACTATATAATAGATCTAAAATGCTTTAGGATATGGAACTCACTAAATATATTGTCAAAGTAACAATCAAGACACACATAGTTCCTAGATAATAGGATGGTGGGGGATGAACACCCCACATAGTGCTCCTCACTATTGGGGGCCATAGAAATGCACAATTTAATGAAATGAATGATATGTAAACAATTTAGTTTAATTCCATGTATTAAAGAAGTTAGGTGTTCCTTTTAATGTATTTCGTCAAGGACCATGATAACCCTAATGTGAACTGATACACCATGATCATGCATGTTTTCCATTTCAAATATCATAATCCCATGTGATCAATGATTCATGTAAGAGACAATGTGTCATGAAATTTTTATTCACCACATAGAAGTAATTAAAAGTAAGTACATGGGAATTTGATCATGTGATGGCAATGCACAGATATAGGATATACGAATTTCTATCTATCATAGTGGAATTAGAATCAAGTTGTACGTAGTTCTGGTAAACCATGTATTTTAACATAATGTGGAAAGAATGACTATTACCTAAAATCTTAGAAATTATGAGTGATATGTGGATTACTTGGTTATAGAAATTCTGACATGTTGCAAACATGTGGAAGTAAATTTTAAACCACGATCATTAGGTTTATCAAACTAAGAGAAGTGACATAGTACATCTATTCATTGTTTAACAAAAAACCAAGTTCAGAAAGTGGTTTCCATCTTAATATTATCAATGATTATAGGGATATAAGGCGATTAGCCCAAGGAAGAATGTTCCTTTGGATGATGACTCATTTTGGGGTATTCATTATACAGAGAAAATTTGATATGTATTGTGCATACTCAATAAAACCTATATTCTAGAATAATAAAATCTATTACCAGGGGCCATAGAATGTTTATAGAGATCAAGTTTGTCCCAAGAAAAGTAGTATGATGTGTAGAATTGATGATTCAGATCACAACGATGGAAATTGTACCATAATTTCCTATGTAGTATGAAGTTCCCTTCATAGATATGGATCATATATAGGAAAGTGGATGTTTTCTACTGTTGGACCTTGGATATGGAACATGGAATTCACTACATATCCAATGTGGACAGGAATTAAGCAACACATACTTATAAATAATAAATAAGGACCCAAAATGGAAAACACCAATGTTGGAGTCTCTTGTATAAATTGTTTTTTTTATATAGGAGAGGGGTAATTTTCATTACATCATAGATTAGACAAGGGTGTTTATATTAGGCGTCACTACAAATATCATCAAAGAGTTAATGAGGCAACATGTATCTCTTAGATAAATGTGTGGTGGGAGACCATAACCAAGGGTTGTGATCTACTCATGAATGGACTGAATTGTTATTTATTTTTATCTCATCCCATAAGGATGTGAACAATGATGTTTTACGTCAACTGTAAAGGATTTTTTAATACATTTTAATATCTTATGAAGAGGGAGTCAGGGTGTATCAGAGTTTAAGCTCATTCGACTTGGACCATGGGGTTTTTCTTTTATGGTATAGCATGTTGTACTAAATTTTGTGTAGTTTATCATTCAATGATAAGAAAAATACGATTTAGTGATTTATCACATGATGTATTTGTTGATAAATTAGTCATCAGTACTATTATAGCATGTTCCCTCTATTTTGTGATTAATGAGTAATCTTTATTGAGATGGACATTATATAGGAGTAATCTCTATTAGTATTTCCTAAAATGTAGTGTGGGTTGTGGTTTAGTAGGTCCAAAAATATTGAAGTAGTTTGTTAAGAAAATATTTATTTTAACTATCCACCATTATCTAGAGAATTTTCAATAGTGTTTTGTTAAAAACTTATATCTGTCCATTTTACGCCTTATGGTAGCTGGAAGAAGGGTTGAATTTGATATTATAGTTCTGGTATAATTATTTCAATTCAGAAGAACATAACGTAGTGCCTTTGTTATCCAGTATTCTATGTGGGAAATATAATCATATGATTATGTTAAAACAATGAAATTGATGATAAATGTTGTTTTGGCTTCCGTGATGAATATATCTATGGCCCATTTATTGAAGAAGTTGGTTGTTGTAAGGATGTAATTGAACTGCATGGTTGTATTTATAGGGTGTGTCCATAAAACATTAATGTCCACATAGAAAATTACCATTTGTATTTAGATGTATGAAAAAAATATGGGCTGTTGATGGTTGAAGATGGAATGTATTTGTAAGCAATGAAACATTTTGACAAATTGTGTGCAATCCTGGATCATAAAAGGTTATAAATAATCAATCCTCATATTTTGATGAAAGGTCTGGGTTTGTGACTCATGGGAACCACAAGTTTTATCATGAACATACACCATTGTGGTAGTCATCTATTCTTCATCAATTATTCTTTGGATAATTTCATCAATGATTTTTTTATAAAGAGCCTTCTGATTACATCTTCTATCAAAATGGTTGAAATTGACAGCTCATCTTCAGATCTATTCTTTTCTAGCTCATATTAGTGTATGGGTCCCATTTTGGAGGTATTATATGATATGGGTCATAAAACCATGTGTATCACTACATGGTTCATAGGTAAATTTTGTATCGTTGAGTTATTCAATTACTCTATGAAGAAATGAGTATACTATTCTACAATTGGTAATACAGACAACTGTTTCATCCTAACATGGTTCTTCTAAGGTTGCAGTTGAATTTTCTAATTTAATTTTGTGAGAACATTGTTAACACATGATGTGAGTTAGTGTTTTTTTGGAGTGGAATTTTTTTTCATCCCTCTAACATAATTAAGTAGGGGGATCATCTCTTCTTTATATTTAGTGGAATCACATTTTATCTTCATAATTACCAACACAAAATTGATTTTGATCATAAAGTGTATCACATGTTTTTGTAAACCCATCTCTAATCTTGATACGAGGGATCATTTTTTGGCCTCATTGTTGGTACAACCATATAATATCAGAAACGATTAAGGTAGAACTACATTAACAAGAAAAATGAGAACAAATCCTGGCCCAAATTTGTTGAAATTGGGTCTTCTATTATATTTCTAGTTGGGATTATAGATAAAACCTAAAAATAAATTAACCACAATTAGTTGGAGTCCTAGATAGAGTGGATATCCTTATATGGCAGTTCGATACTCTTTGGTACTTATTTCATATAGGGATGTTCTAAAAAATTGTTAAGGCCTTCCCTTTTATTGCATTTTGCTGTATAAACCAAATGTCCAACTGTAGCAGAATGACCACCTAGCCTGTCAAACATCTAGTCAACATGGGGTGATGCATGATATATTTCAATAGACCATTTCAAGAGATCAAATAGTCCTCATGGTGCTATATGTATTATCTTTAATTTGGAATTAAAAATTTAAATGCTAAACTGTTCTTCTCAATATCTTAATTCCATGTATTTGTGTCATGAATGGAAAGATTGAGATAATAAAGGGGTTTTTTACTACTAGTATCATTTTTATGCTTGATTAAGACACTAAGAGACCATTCCAGGTCCTTCACATATGGGAGACGATGATTATTCTCAAATTGGTGTCAGTACTAGTCTCCTCAATAAATATTTCTTAAGGCTATTGAGTTTTTATGGTCAGTTACCAATCCACTATAAACAAAAAAAATTCTTCATCATCCTATTGAAGGGAAAAAATTCCTAATAGGTTATATATGATGCATAAAATATAGGTAAGGATTCCCTAGAGTCCTCTAAACTATTTTATGTTTCGAGGAGGAAAAATACCTAAATTTTATTTTTTATTTTTTTGTTCTAATTTGATTCCAAAATAATAGTTTACAAAGATAATCATTTTTACTAATGTAATGCTGAAACCCCATTTCAAGGGGTTCATATTTAGGCAATTCTGTCACAATTTATTGAAAAATATTTCCAAAACCGCGTGGTGATTAGAAAGTTCTCATGGTTCTACCAAAAATTCATCAAAATAACACTCTAATTATTTTCCCATTTATGGTTTAAACAGGTGATTCATGGCACATTGATATGTATCACCAAATTTTTCTGAACTAAAATGAATCACCCAGTAGTAGAATTCATTTTGAAGTACCTGAATGTGTAGGATTGTCAATATACAGGGGAAATTCAAATTTTATTATACCCTGGATAACTATTCATATAGGAGAGGGATTGATATCCATCGGTTTCATCATATAGAAGTGCTATAATCAAAACTAGGAATTAATCTTTTGAACAGTACTAGTTTATGTCTTTGAGATTGATTAAAACCCTAATCTTCCCATTTTTTATTGACAATAATAATTTTTTTTTATCTATTATGTCTATTTTTCATTGTTGAATGTAATTTTATTTGATGGATTTGTTAATTTTAGCATCCAATTTTGTAGCATAAGGTGAATTTGCCTTTATGGATGCCTTATTGTTCCCACATGGGTCTCTTGAAAATCATATTTTATTGGAAGCTACATTAGGATATAGGTCTGACATCACATTGTAATTTAAATAAAAAACATATTTGTTCTCATTTAAAAAAGTGGTTTAAATTTACTATTAATTGAAGGGAATAACTGAGCTGATCAACATTGGTCACAGATATTCTTATGTACCTAGATTTATCTATTTATGATCTTCGATGGTGGTGGATACCCCTTCCTTGAATGATGGAGGAGCTTCTATGAGGATGCATTATTCCTCTTCTTCCATTTCCTCTTTATCTTCATTTGTGTCTATATCGTGATGGATTTTAGAAAAAAGGAATCATTATGTTTTAGGGAATCGTTAGTGTCATGAGAGATAACTTCCAATAGATTTATCAAGTCTTCCATAGGTTCAATGAATGATGTAGTGACCTGGTAGAGTTACGAGGATGAGTTTGTTGAAATTCCATTCATGGTATCAGCATGAATGTAGGACATATTTATTTCTTCAATGTCCGTATATTTAATAGACATGAAAGTTATTACAGAGACTGGTTATCTTGTCTCTCAATCTAGGATTTTGTTTCAAACTTGACTATTTTGTAGCATATATTCATCATTGAAGTCTTTTAATTGGATATCTAGGGTCATTTTCAATCCATTTTTAGCAGTAAACAGTGAAGAACCATTATTAATAGGTTTATTCCCTTGCCTTTGGTAGAATACTACATCAATAAATTGAAATTCACAATCCTAAAAAAATATATTTCACCATATAACATTCAAATCATCCCATTTCTACAATATTTAAGGTGCTGATGGTAAAATGATGGGATCTACATGCGGATGAAACCCATTCCATACAAGTAATACAATGAGAGATGTATCTTTTTGATGAACAAAAACATAATGTTGCACATAGGAATCTATAAATGATCTCTAATATATTTCTGATTTAGGGGTTTCTATTCACTTTTATCATACAGTTGGAGTGATAGAGCTGAAGTTGATAAATCTGCATTAGTGTATCCAAATCGAAAATCATTCCTAAGAGGAATGTGGTTGTCTCTCGAGCCATTATCAATGAAATTTCAACAGATGTCAATTTCATCTAATCGTATAGATACATACAAGGGCTTGATGTATCCCTATATAATAACATCATTGTTGAACTCTTTGGAAAAGATAACTACATGAAGTTATATTGGTTCAATCTCATCGTGATATACCTAGAAGGTAACAACATAAACTTTGAACTCTTGAGGGAACACCATAGCTTCAACAAGTGTTTACTCTAGTTATTTTGATATATTGATAGATTAATGAATTGAAATCCCTTCAAAAAAATTGAAAAATTTAATTATGATGTCATATTTATAGGCCATTGATCTACAATTTACTTTATGTAAATGTGTCTTTCAAGGAATTTTTAGAGATGATGTGCCTAGGGTAGATGGGTCAGGTTGTTGAGTAGATTTGAAGGGAATTTTTTATCGTTGGATTGGAACAATATAGTCTATGAACATTCCTACGCTAGTTATGTTGTCTCAATTCCATTAATCGTACTTCTAAAATAATTATTTCTGAATGATATTTTACATGCGTGGAGGCATATTCATGTTCCTGATGGGCATGTCGAAGGGAATTCCCATGGGTTTTAGTAGTATAGATAGCTCCAGTAGGGATGTGGCTAATATATTGTGTTCATCCATGGTAGTTCCTCCCTCTGTTTCCTCAAATATTGTTCCCTAGATTCATGTCTCCCCAATTTGGTGTGGGAATCATAGGTTAATAGTAACACTCATCATTAGATAATGGATGCGTCAATTGATTGATATTAATTGATCCAAATACCAATTCCTCATCAGATGCGTAATCCATTTGATGGTTCATTGTTGTTGTACTATTTTACGGGGTGACACCCATTGTACCATTTTGTGAGGTTGTTCTCATTATACCATTTAGCAGGAAATACCCATTCTCTTGGGACTAAAGGAATGAAGTATTAGAGAGTCAATACTATTAAAAATGATTTAACAATTCTAACACAATGTCTATGCCCCCAAAATATCAACATCAATAGGACTTGACTTAAAAACTAGTCACATTTGTATAATTATAACAAATGGTAGTCATTTACCTTTTTGGAGAACATAATAGAATAAAACATTCATCCTCATCAGCTTCATCACCCAAATAGTTATTATTGCATTTTTTTCTTGATACTCACCCCATCACTTTTATAATTTTTATACTACTTGATGAATTAGTCATTCCATTAATCACTTCTAATTAGAGAATTTAATGAAACATATTTTCATGTGCATAAGAGATGGAGAATGTGTGTAAAACAACAAAATAAAATGATACATGTTCTAGGGATGAGTTGATTAGGATGAAAATTTTCCATAACATTACCCATTGAATTAATTCATATGATAAAACATGCCATAGTGGGGTAATTATTTCATTAAATTCAATTACAAATTTTCATTACATCATAGAGAAGTTATTTGAATCAATCAATCATTGTGGTTCCCTTATTATAATAATCTCTAACTTTCACCTTTGATAATGAATATATTATGTGTATTTTATTTTTTATTGTAAAAAGTTAATATTTTATTAAAAAACATGATGGATATGAATTGAAAATAGATGAATTCTATTTTGAGGACAAAAAAGTATGAATATGGAGTTAAAGTGTTAACCATTTTTGCAATAGAGCATGCATGGGACCCTTCCCAAATACTTATTGACTATGTTTACATTGTTGTTATTCATGAATAATTAGTCCGTAAGTGTTTGGAGAATATTTGATTTTATCAGGGAATAGATCATAGCATAAATGATTGAATGAATAAGGGAAAAACTGAATGTGCACACCTATTATGATTATACCATAGTTTATGGGTCACTTGATATGACTATTAGTTTAAATTATAATGGATACCACATGGATGAAATTACAATGGTAAATGAATATGACCTTCGTGATTGTCCAAAGTTGTTAGAGAATTAAAATTGTTGTTCTCAATGACCATTGTTTATTAGTTTTACTAACAACACAACATTTTCAGCTATAATTATGTTATATAATTTGAAAGCTAGTGGTAGATTGAGTGACTCAAACTTGAATGAAATTCTTGGTTTCCTAATTCATATGCTACATAAAGAAAATGAACTACCATGTCAAACATGTGATGCTAAAACAGTTCTACATTAAATTTGATTGATCTCTAAAAAATGACAATCTTGATAAAACAATTAATAACTCATAAAATACCCAAACTATGGTGCATATCGATGTATAAAAAATGAATCAAGTCATTTGAAATATATACAATACATTCCTATAATTTAATATCTTAAGAGAATATAGAGATGTTAGGAAATGATGAAAAAATTCACATCGAATATGGATATATGAATTAAAAATTGTAACCTACATCATCTAGAATATTATCTATAGTAGATGAAAATTTATTATGAGTGTCCAGAATTTTCAAATGAGCTAAGAAAAATTCATCTTGTATTATCTATAGTTGGAATAAATCATTTTGGTTTATAGATATGTACTCATTGTACATATTTTTCATGTTCATAAAATATAACATGAGTCCATGGTTTTGCATGGTGCACAAATAAATTATATTGTATTTGCTTATATCATGAACAAAGAAACTAGATAATGATACTGATGTCTATTTGGAACCATTGATCCAAGATAGGAAATTAATATGGGATACAAGTGTCACAATGCATGAATCTAATAGAAGTGGTGAATTCACATTTAAGGATATGTTTTTAATGGATCATAAATTAATTCCCCTATTATTTTAGATTATTAGGAAATAATATTATGATAATGTTGGTGTGTCCCATCGGTGAAAAACACAAACACAAATTTTAGTTGAAAGACTCCTGAAATATTGTGTTTGTTAGACATTGAAATTTTTTTCCTTCAATACATAAATATAGATCCTGAAAGAAAACATTTTATGGGAATATTGGACAAGGTACAATACCATATCTAGAAATAGGTTATCAAGTATTCGTTAAAGTTAATCATTTTGACACTATTATTCATAAATCATTTTAAAAAACCTTATGAAATCAGGTTTTATGAAGAGATCAATTTTTAATGGATTACTATATTATAATTAATATATGCCAAACATTTTATTGATCCAATTTAATGATAAAAAAATTATTTGATAGATTTATTGGAAAATTATTAAATTTTTCTAGAAATATTAAAGATGGAATCAAGGATATGATAGACATGATTGGAATTGGGATAAGGGAAGAGTTAGAACTGAAAAAGGGTAAAGGGTGTAATTTTCTTCATTTAGTAGCATGCACTCTATCTATATAGGAAAATTTATAATTTATAATTTTTATTATTTTTGATAATTTTCTAGATTGGTATTTATAAAATTTATTAAATGACATGTCAATGACTAATTTGATGATTCAAGGACTAAAATCAATTGAATTTTTTTAATACATGTTTATTTTTTACTTCAATCTACTTCAAAATTTATGGAATAAAATAACCTGAATCTAATTATTTTTAAAATCCACATGGAATAAAGTTATAGATCATATGATGATTAAAATCATTGATATGGAGGTTGTAGTCATTTTATGTGAAAATATATATGTTATTCCCACCATAATTCCTTGATAAATGGTCCACCTGATGGTTCACCAGGTTAGAGAGGTTAAAATATGTGGCCATGTCCATTAGAGACAGATGTACCACATTGAACAATATATGAATATTTTGAATTGGTATGTAAAGATTCAATGTTGTACATAATGTTTTATTGAAGAATACTATATTATTGGAGAAGATGTTAAATTTTGTACCAATTACCTATCAAATGTCGACAATACCAACATCCCAAAGTCTCGTCACATCTGACACCTTATGAATGAAGGAACAACTTGAAGAGATGTTGTCACAATTGCCTTGATAGTGCAGGAGGAGTGAACCTTAACATTTTACACAATTCTAATGATTTTAATCCATATATTTAATCCTACAAATAGATTATGAGATATTTGAATCCATTATGCGATAAATGATAGATATCAAATCAACATAATCAATAGTTTACATAATGGTTCTCAGATAAAATTTATAAGAAATTATCTATAAATATTAACATTGTGCCAAAATACTTCAATTAACATCCAACATCCATGAGACCAAATCTAAGTGTTATATCTCACACTAGTTCTGTAATAAATTTTGTTGTATTATATAAAATAGAACATGATTACTATAGTATGATAGATAAAAATTGATTTCACTCTTATGGAAGAAGTTATGCACATACTTGGTTCCATGGATAGAAATAATATAATGATACTATGTCATATTTTGGAATTATTGAACAGATATATGAGTTGAAATGTGAAATATTTCAGGGGTCGATTTCCCATTGAAAATTGGCTAACAATATGAGTGTAGTAAAATTATATGAAATGGACTTTCTGAAGGAGAATTGGAATGTGGAAGGGGAGAAGGGAAATACATTCATAATTTGAGCACAAGAAATACATGTATTTTATGTATTAGTTTTAGTAACCATGAATTGGTCAATTATACTATTGGTGACTTAAAAAATGTCAGATCAGATGAAAAATCAATCAAGTATGACCCTTTCATTTGGAGATCAGAATGAATTAAAGCTCTTCAATGTATAGAAATGTCTTGTATGTTATAGGGTACAAAAAAGACGGTATTTGGATTATTAATAGAGTAATCAAAGCCCTAAAATTTTAAAAATAAATAAGGAGATTACAATGAGAAGGTAATAATGTATTCAATATTATATGTTTTCCACATAATATTATGTTCTCTATTCCCTGAAAAAATATAAAATAAATGATTTAATACTCCTACTAATAATATATTATACATATGATGTTGTTACATATCCCCCATAATAAAAAACTATAATGAAGGAAACCCTTTGGGAAGATGTAGAGGTTATATTATTATTTTCTTTCTATGTTTTACTAAATAATTATATATTAAAATTTTGATTTAATTTTCATTATTACATATAGATTTACTTAATTTTATAATATTTATATCCATATTTCATTCCTTCTTAAACGAAAAAATCCTCATAATTCTTCATCACAAAACCTTCTATCATCCTTACAGTATTGAATTTTTTTTACTTTCCTTCATGTTCTATACACTTCCTTTTCTTGAAGATATATCATTCCAACTCTACACAATCACACGATTAATATTGATATTTTTCTGGTAAAATAATTTCCCTTAGAATTAATGTATGGTTTCATATTTTGGTTAATTTTTTTTATTTTTATTATTAGTAACATAATATTTTTTTAATACTAGTCGATTCTTTTGTTAGAGTAGGGATGGTCTGTCCATATTTCTAGCCTTTATGCGCTATAACTTCCATATGCTTCTACTCCCTCAAAACCACTTCATACATGTAGTTTTGGAATTTGTCACTTTCCTTCATGTTTCCTTCTAATACTCAATCATAAAGTTAATCATGACATTTTCACAATAAATTTATTATTGATTGAATTAATTAATTGATTCATATTTATGTTTAATTTTTTTATTTTCAGTATTAATAATATAATAATTATTTTCTTGTATATGTGGATTAATTTTTTGAGTTTTTGCAGTTTTCATGAAGCTTCTCATTCTCATGAGTGATTAGTCCTTTGTCCTACAACTGTGATAATAAAAAAAAGTATGTGCATCAAGAACGCAGAAAACCATTATGAGAAGGTGAATTCCAAATACTTATTTAATTGATTTTTTATCACCCTATTTGGTATTTATAAGTTAATTTCCTTGTCATTTTTATCAAATAATTATTATGTTTTTCACAGATCATTGGGGAAGATATATTTTTCTGTAAACTATATACAACAATCCAAAAAAGAGATGAAATGTTTTTTTCAATATTACCTCGCCTTCTACTAACTTTCACTGGAAAAATTTAACCCATTATTTTAATTTGATTTTCTTAGATGAAAATGGGTTTTCATCTAAGAACATCAGGTTAATATTTCATGATGTAAGTTTAATAAATAAACGAAATGGATATCAAGGAAACAATTCCATTCACGAATTTTTTAAGTCTTTTAGATGTTTAGGAATCAGCCACACCTCAAATACACACACAGTACGACTGATATGACTCCACATGCTTCTTTTTATATAAAATTTATAATAATATTAATAAAAAAGAAAACTCATATAATAAAAAAATAAAACATATTCATATGGTTTTGTTTCTTTATAAAAATGATCCTTAAGTAATTTATGATGTGTAGTAATCATCCACACCTCAATTTGATAAATGATGTTCCTTCTATTACTCAAGGTGTCTGTTATCAGTTTAAAACTGACATCTTACTTCAAAAAATTTAACTCACTCAAAACATAGAAAACATAATTGGATTGTATAGATATCTTTAGAAAATTTTTCATATATCATTTTGATCTGTAGGAATCAGTCTCATGTCAAACCAATAAAAGATGTGATCAGTATGAGTCAATGTGTGAATTTCACAATTAATTTTTTTTAGATATGTGACATACTAAAAACTAATAAAATGAAAATTTATGGTTCCAATACATTTAGATAATAATCCATATTTCATTTGAGATGAGTATGAGTAAGACTCATCTCAATCCAACACACCGTGTGACCAATATGTCTCAATGTGCGTATTTTTATTTAAATTTCACATCAATTTTAGTAAAAATTAAATCCGACCTATTTAAAATCAATAAAAACTTTGGATTGTTTTTATAATATATGAAAATGATCCATAAGTAATTTTCGATGTGTAAGAATCAACCTAAAAACAATTAAATAAATGATGAGCCTGATATGACTCAAAGTGTACGTTATGAGTTTAAAAATGATATTTAATTTAGAATGTATCACTCTATGAAAATAAATTAAACATTATTGGATATTCATAATAATTTATGACATAAATTCATAAATCATTTTTGATGTGTAGGAATATATTTCACAAAAAATCAATAAATGATGTGACCAGTTTGAGTCAAAGTGAATGTTTTCAGTTTCAAATGACATTTTAATACAAAATAATGGTGACATAATAGAAATTAAGTGAACACATTCATATAGTTTTTTAAATTTTTAAAAAAGATCCATAATCCTTGTGAAATTTGTAGGAATCATCCTCACATCAATCGAACTCATAGTGTCATCGGTATGACTCCAAGTGTGTCTTTTTATTTAAAATTAACATCAAATTTAGTAATAAAGAAAACTGGCCTACTAAAAACCAAGGAAAATATTGTTCCGATTCATTTAAAAATGAAATATATGTAATTTATGATATGTAGGAATAATATGTATCTCAATCCGATACATGATATTCCTGGGATGACTCAATATATCCATTCTCAGTTTAAAATCAACATTTTAGTTACAAAAGTGCCACACACTGAAAACTAAGAAAACACTCTCCGATTGTCTTGATAATTTAGGAGAATGATTCAAACATCATTTCTGACGTTTAAGAACTATTCTTATGTAAAATAGACTTATTATGTGTCATATTAGTTAATGTATTTATTTTTAGATTAAAATGAAATATTAGTAGAAAATATAAGTGACATACTCAAAATTATGAAAAGAATTGAGATTATTTTGGAAATTTAGTAAAATGATCCATAATTAATTTGGGATGTTCATGAATTATCCCCACCCAAATATGACATATAGTGTGACTGGTATGACTCCAAGTGCGTCTTTTCAAAATACAAGTTCCACTTATACTTAAAAGGTGCATCACATCTCCAAATCATGGAAAATGAGAATACATTGTTTTATAATCATTATATATACTATTACATAATTTATTTCCTTAATATTCTTATATTATAATCATTTAATTAATTTTCATATAGATATTGGTTGAAGGAAAACATGATGTGGTGGACATGCAAGAATCAACCATAACTCAATCAGATACATAGTGTTCCAGGTATAAATATAATAATATTTTAAAATTAACACTTTCTATTAGTTTATTTCATTATATTGTTACTAAAATAGGATTTTTTATATACAGGTGTGTTATTTTTCTCCTGAAGGGGTCTTTTTTTCGAAATATCATGAGTCGGGGTCATGATCAAAAGTCAAAAGAAATTTTCTATTTTTGAATATATGTAATAATTTTTTCAAATGTAATTGTATAAAATAATTCATAAATTTTATATAATATTTTTTTTATATACTAATTATGTAAATATCATTTCATTTATATTCTACATTGGTACTTCATTTTGATAATATCTGGTAAGGTTTTTGGTTGTGTAGGGAATTTTTACAGAACTCTACTCTAGTGCTATAGTGTATTGTTAAAACACAATATATTATTCCCCGTTTTAAATTCCTTTTGAGGTCTTTTAAAGGAAAATTTATCAACTCTCTTACAAACAGAACTAATGGTCACCTTTATTGGTGTTTTTAAAAGTGCATATAAAATCCTAGTGATAATAATCTCCCTCTAGTAGTATGTGCTTCTCTTGTTTTGATAAAGTCATTTTTTCACTATTAAAGGACTTTTTAGGTGTAAGTACATCTACCTTAATTTAATTATTTCCCTCTTTACCTTGACATTTCTTACAATATTTTCCACTTTAGGATTGTAGAACTGAATTGGTTGGTTGTGTCATTGTAAAAGCAACTGTTAACACAAGTTGTTGTTTTAATAGTGCATGGAGAATATAAATAGTCTAGTTGATGTTTATTTTAAATCATACAATCAATAAAATTATTCTTATTGTTACTGGTATACTCCTTCCATTCACCATCATCTTCAAGAGTTCCAATGAAAACACACATGACCAATTCTTTATGTTTTACAAGTTTCACTACCAATAATTAACCATTATTTTCCAAAATTTTTTGAAAATTAAACTATATTGGATGATGTTCCCCATTATTGGATGAAAGGTAAATTAAATAATCTGATATTGAAGGCATACTTGATGGATCATATTAGGTTATGGGGTACTTAAGAAATCATTTTCCATGGCTACTATGAAGTAGAAAGGATGATAATCATCCCAAAAGGAATATACTATACAATTTCCATCTTCAAACCGGGAGTATTTATTCTATATCATTTAATATTGATGATGTTTTTTCTTTATATTTACACCATAGAGTGGGTTACACCAGATAAGGTATATGATTTGAATAAATTATCGATGCAAGAACTAGTTTTAGCATTATTATTTCAGTTTCTTTATTTTCTATCATCTTTCCTAGGGATGATTGTATTGATCTAGATTTGGATCTAGTTTGAAAGGGGGAATCATCAAATACCTCTACAATATGGTCATGGTTTTGAAACCAACTACTGTATTTGATAATAATTAATAGAGTTAAAAACTCTTATTTGATGTTTTCTAGGAAAAAATGAAACTAATATTCTTGTAGAAACTACAAATTCAAGTGTAAGCTAGACCATTCCATCTAGCAATAAAGTATGAGACACTTTAATTTTTTCAATGATTTCAGTTTGAGGGGTCAAAGACAATTATTTTAAAATAAATTGAGATGAAATAGTAATTAAATTTTTGGTAGATATGTTCCAATTTATTGACCTTATTTGTAAACTTCTGTACCATACAAATTTCATCCCTTAAACACTTTTTACAATACATTGGAGTTTAGATGATTCATGTTGAAACAAATTTCATATCATTGTGCCACAATGTGATAACTATTGTGTCTGATACTTATCCATAATTATTAGACCTTAAAATTTTGGAAATTTAGGATTTCAATGATTATGTAGGGGAGGAGTCAGATTTACCCATTCATGGTATGGTTTTCGTTCCAACAACAATGGTTCATGTGGTCCCTCTATAGCTTCTCGCCGGGCATCCAATGATTTTATACTGTCAACGAGTCCAATGGGAATGATCAACTAAATATTTGATGTAGTTTAGGGTGTGATAAAATTGAAGAAGATGTGTTAGTACTATAAAAATTTGTACATAAAATAGACAGTTGTATGTTGACTGATGTTTGTCTAGTTGTTTGACCAATAGAAGTATGTCTCAAGATTTAGTTGTCACTAATTCTAAATAGATTAGCTACCTTTCTCATGAATTGAGAAGACATAATGAATCTATTTTCCCTTTTATGATGAGCTCTACCATTCAAGAGACATCATCCAAGCGAGTAAAATCTGGTTCCTTCTGATGAAAATATCTAATAAGAATATTACACCTGAGTAGTTCGACATTAATCCTTATCTGTTATCTCATTATTTTTCTCATATTGAGCTCATCATTACATAAGGGTGAGAGGTTTAAAAAACATGAGTAACAAGTTGGATTGAACTATACCCTAACTTTTTTGTTTGTATGATTCCCTTCGAGGTGGAGGAAATTGATCATTTGATGAAGTTCCAAAATTTTGTGAAATATTTTAATTTTGTGTACGTACACCCTCTTCATCCATGAATCTATAGACTATATTGTTAATGGGCCCATCTTCCACTTCTTTTACCACATTAACCTATTGTTCTATTTAAATTTTAGAATCTATAGAAATGATGTTTACTTATGTGGGCTACATCACAAGCATTTCATAAGACTCTATATGATGGGGGAATTGGTATCTCATGGATAATTTGTTAAAAGATATGGCATCTTATACATCATATTTTCTCTTAACAGATCATTTTTTATTGTCATAGTAAAGTGTTCACATCCTTCCTTTTAATAATCCATTCAAATCCACATGGTGAAGGGTGATTTCAAGGGAAAATATGTATACTTTTGTTGATGGCATCTCTAAAGAATAAAATACATCACGAAGTAGAACGATTTGGAAAAAATTGTCTTGGAAAACATATCTCATGTAAGAAAATAATGATGTTCAATGTGGTTTAGGGAACAATTCTCCCATCCTTATTGGATATGGGTGACTATGTTTAACTGTCACAACATTTAGGGATTGATTTTTCATCCATGAAGGATTGTTTAAAATAATCCAATTCCTTCGGGTCGGGGATGCTCCTGTACTATCACAGTTACAGCTCCTTTGGATACTCTTTTGATTTTACAAAGATTTATTCGAACATGGGATGGGTGAATTGTATTATATACACCTTATACATATTTCAACAAATATATTTGTGCTGTCTAGTGATTACTTTTTCAAAGGTAGGAGGTCTGCTAAAATATTTTTATATTCTTGATGCATGATTTTTTGGATGCCTTACTCTCTTCTAGGCCAACCTATTTGAGATTTTTCAAGGGTTATTTTTTTTCATACCATCAATTTTGAGAAAATCATATTTCACAAAGCATTACTAAGGATATTAAATTACCTAACGTCACCTTTGGAGGCATCTGTTATTCATGGAGATATGTAAAATTAAACACTCCATATTCACACCATCCACTAACATGAACTAAAACGGGGAATTGGCTATTAGATGACATAATTAATTAAATGCGTTGAGATATGTATATTGGTGGTCTCCATTTTGGTTTCCTAAATTTTGGTATCATGTAGCGGGGAGGGTCACTAAGTTGATTTGATGGTGAATATCTTAAATTTCATTGACATGATTTGGGAATTAATCATAGGTAAATACTTTTACTTAAAATGATAAATATTGTTCCACATATTTAGTGTAATTTATTATATGTTTTCATCCAAAAATGACTCTGAAATGCTATATTGGGAAATGGATAAAGGCCAAAACATTACTGATATGTTATTAGTATCTAACTTTACACTCATGAGATTTATATCTTCGTCTTATTTTATAATATGTTCTTTGGTCATATCTTCCCAAAGAGGACGTTTCCCCTTTGCCTTTTATAGATAACATGGTTTGGTGGGATTTCCTTGTCATGTTGAAAGATAGGAAATACAAAGTTGGTTTGGAGAATGTCTATTAAACAAGATTATATTTCTCTTAAGAAAGAATATCACATTTTAATTTTGAGGTATCTGGACTGACTAAACTCATTTTACAAAGAACCACATGATAGAAAGGATTTGTCAAATTTATTTAGTCAATGAGTGGAACTTCTTGATGAAATTATGTTTGATTTTATAGGGAAAGATCACGGAGAATTCCATTATGGGGTGGAATGCCATCAAAAATTAACATCAAACTATAAGTAGAAAGTCTATAGCATATAGCATGGGGAGGAAATTTAGGGTATACATGAGTATGTAGAGGAATTAATTACTTTTTGATCTTATAAAAATTAAGAGGGTTACCAAGAGGCTCATTATGAGATGGGATATCATGATCGGTCAGGTTCGGGACATGATGTAAGCCTTTAGGGTATGATGTCTCAAGAGAACTAGCAAATATGTTGGTATTAAAGTTTTTGTGGTGGACTTTCATAGCCACCTCTACCATCCCTAAAATTTGGTTTTAGGTGAGAAGGATCTTGAGCCTCCATGGAAAATGGTCTGAGGGTTTCATGAAAACATGTATTTAGTAAAGAAGGATCATTAACTAACTATTTATTTTCCAGTAATATTTGGTGATATATCTTATTAGATGATTTTCTGTGAGCAATTAGGGATAAATTTTGTTGGAGTTGGATTTCATACATGGAAACTTTGTTAATAATTTTTTGTGTCATAGATTTAATGTATATATATGTCTTTAAAATTTTAGGATAGATGTTTTCCTACCCTTGAGTGGCTACTGAGGTAGACAGATGATCTTTATTTGGAATGGTGGTATGGGTGTGATCTAGTTTTCCATTTATAATGGTAGTCTGTCAAATACCCATAAGTATGGGAGAAGGAAAAAAATTCTCTCCCGAGTAACCATAGTATCATGTTGATTAGCCACAACAAATTTCAAGGTTGGGGTGTGTTACCGACTCTGTTTCACTGATGACACGATCATTATGTCATTAAAAACTTGTTGAATGTGGATAAGAACAAAGGCATATCCCGTAGTCCTTTCCAGGATATAGGGAATAATTATGTAGTTGGAATGGGAATATATTCCCATTATTTAACTAGATAAGTGATTTATTCATACTCATTTCCTCCATTTTTTTGTGAACCAATAATAATCTGTTTTGGGGGAAGAGATATGGGTATTCCCCAATTTTTAATTGGGATCTTATAGTTGGTTTCACTATATGCAACAAAACTATATTAGAAGACATTTTTGATGCATGATGGTTTGTGATCATTTTTTATGTTTTCCACCATATTTTATGGGATTGATTATCTAGAGGGATGGTAGGTAGGTTTGTGTTCCCTACTGATGAGTCAAAACCTGTAGGATCGAAATATAATATGAGATGCTCAATATACAAGAGGGGGGGTGAATTGTATACTTTAAAAATTCCTTTGGAACCTTTAAAGTTAGTTATGAATAACTAGAGTTTCCTTAAGAAAAGGAAAGAACTAAGTTTAACAAAGTTAAACTAAGTTGATTCACAACACCTCTAACACCGTTCTAAACTTGGAAAGAGATTCCAAAAGAAGGTTCCGGAAATATGGTTCCGGAAATTGAAACTTAACAAAAGTTACAATATGAGATTCTACCTTAAAGCGTATAGAATCTAAACTAATCAAAGTAAGTAGGGAAGTATAAGAAAATTATACTTTCCTTAAGATACAAAATGCAGCGGAATAAAACAAGTACAAGTAGAAGAACTACTAGTAACAAGATGATAGTCTTTTAACCCAAAGAGAAGGGTATCCAACAACCTTGGATAAAGGTCCCTTGATTTATACTTTCAAGCAAGTCTGTCTTACCCACACCAGGGTAAGCCCTCGATACGAAGATCGGTGTCTCTGTCTTGCTATCCCCGCAAGCCCTCAACTTCAAGGTAGTTGGCAACCTCTGTCTTTCTCGACAAGAAAGCCCTCGATCTTTAAGGTAGTCGGCACCTCTGTCTTTCTCAGCAAGAAAGCCCTCGATCTTTAAGGTAGTCGGTACCTCTGTCTTCCTATCCCCGGAAGCCCTCGAATGTAATCACCAACATTCGGAGTCGCACGAAGCTTTGAGAGTTAATAAGAGACTCTCTCTCTAGAAATCACTTCAACAGCATGTATGCACAAAGTTCAAAATGTTCATCCATCCGTTGTGAGCTTTTTCAAATGAGCTCCTATTTATAGGTGAGGTCGGCTCCTTCTCCAACGGTCATATTTCCCTTAAAGTTCGGAGGGACCTGTACACGTGTCACTTAGACAACGGTTAGTTTATAACAAAATGGACGACATCGTTTTATAACAAAGTAAGTGTAACAGAAAGTACGACATCGTTTTAAAACCTAACATAAAGGTTCGGAATAGAAATTTCGGAGTGAAAGTTCGGAGTGAACAAATTCAGAGTGTATAAAACAATGATATCCAGATTCTGTTTAATGAGTGAATTCGGAATGAGAATTCGGAATAGGAATTCGGAAGAGGAATTCTTCATCAGAAATCGTAATGAGAAATCGTCATCAGAATTCGTAATGAGAATTCGGAATGAGATTTCTTCATTAGAATTCGTAATGAGAATTCTTCATTGGAATTCGTAATGAGAATTCTTCTTCAGAATTCGTAATGAGAATTCGAAATGGGATTTCTTCATTAGAATTCGTAATGAGAATTCTTCTTCAGAATTCGTAATGAGAATTCTTCTTCAGAATTCGTATCCTGAATCTGGAATAGAACTTAGTCAGAATTCATAACCGGAATTCGGAGTGAAACTTCCTTATAGTTCTTGTCCAGAATCCGAACCCTAAAACAGAATGCTTTTTATCAGTTTTAATGATTCCGAGAAAGTGAATCCGAATTTCATACTTAAGAAAAATATTAATGAAAATATGATAAGGATAAATTTTTCTTATAAAAGCGTTTTTCCTTAAGAAAACATTTTTCCTTATAAAAGCAATTTTCCTTACAAAAGCGATTTTCCTTAAAGATAAGGTGTTTGTGATTTTCAAAACAAGAAGGAATGGAAAAGTCATAAGGAAAACCTTATTGACTCAACAATCTCCCCCTTTTTGGAAAGCACAAACATCCTTACGAAAAAGCTATTTCTAGGAAGAAAGAAACACAATAAAGCTTATCTCCCTTGGTTTAAGAATATAGATGAATACGACTAACTCCCCCTTAGGCTTTGAATCTCTAAGGATCGTATTCATATTTCCGGAGTGATATTTCTTTAAGATAAAAACTCCCCCTTAAACAAACTCTTATTAGAGTTCTATCTCATTGGGTATTTTTCTTTCTCCCCCTTTGATAAGCACTTATTAGATTTCCTCTTTTTCTTAAGGATCTTTTCCTTCTCCCCCTTTGTGATTTTCAAAAAGAATTTCGAGGGAATGGAAAAAAAATAACAAAGTACCTGAAAGATTAGTAACAACAACAAAACAGAACAACAAGCACGATTCTCATTAAATTTGAAATGTCAGCAACAAAAACAGATTACAACAAAAAGATCAGATTGATTATTTCGGATCTTTCTCCTTTGACATAAGCCCCTTGAGAATAGTCTTGATCTTTTTGAGGTCCTTATGATCTTCCTCTGCTTGCTTTTCTAAGGCAACTATTCTTGCTGACTGAGCTTGAATGATTTCTTCCTGAGCCTTCAACTTTTCTTCCTGAGCTTCCATTTTCTCTTCCTGAGACTTTATCCTTTCTAGAAAATTGATCCGATGATCCCTTTCAAATTTCCAACTTTGATTAACAGAGTTGAGCTTTCCATTCAGATCTCTTACTTCCTGACTCCGAATGTTCTTTTCCTCTGCCAATTTCTCATCGAATGATGCAGTCATCTCATGAAACTTCTTATCCTCGGTTTGAAAAGCATCCTTAACATTCTCCTGAAACTCATCCAGCAACCTCATCTCTTCCACATTCTTCTTCGACCAGCTAGTCATCCTTTTGCAAGATCTTTTATGAGCTTCGTAACCAATGAAGAAATTTTTGAACTGGGCTTCTATCTCAACACACTTATCCATTACCATGGATACGGAATCGGTTTTCTGATTCAGCGTATGTTGGAGCATCTGGCACCGAGAATCAATACTGGAGAAAGTCGGAATGGTTCCCACCAACTTCTTCAAGGATTGAACAACAAAATCGTGCCCCAACGAAGATGATTCCGAATCTGACATCTTGCTAGGAGAATTTTCTTCTTCAATAAGCTCCAACTTCCTCTTTGAAGAACTACCAGCTTCCTTCCTCATACTCTTTTCTGAACTCGGGGTATCAGCAATAACTTGTTTCCCCTTATCTTTTTTCGGAATAGAAACCTGTTCCGGAGATTTCTTCTCACTGTCAGAAACTTGAACAACCAAATCTTCCTCATCAACAACTTCTATATTTTCTTTCTGAGCAGCATCAAGTGAAAGATGTTCTTCTTCTCCATGATAAGAAACTTCTTCCTCTCCTTCCTTTCCTTCTATTACTGGAGTAACTAATTTTGAAGATTCGGCTTCAGAAGTTCGGAGCGACAGGTGTTCCGAAGGAGTTCCCTTGTATTCATCTACTTGTTTGAGCACATCTCCTGTCTCACCACTTCCTTCAGCAGCTTCTTCTACTTCTTCCACTAGCTCTACTTCCTCAGCATTCTTAGCAGCAGCCTCTTTCGGATCATCGAGATTTCTTCCTGGAGTCTCAGGTAGAGAGTCCAAAGAAAAAGTTCTCGGAACGGGAATGGTTGCTGAAACCATTTCATTAAACTTCAACAAGGCTTGCACAGCCTCAGCTTCTGACAACTTCTTCTTCAGCTTCTTTTCCTTGGCTTGCTTCTCGAGCTCATCAGCAGCCTTTTCTTTCAGAGCCTTAGCCTCTGCGGGATCCAATCCGAACTGTGGATCTCCTTCCTTCCTCTTTTCCTTGTCAGCTCTCCACTTCGCTGCAACCTCATCAGTATATGTCCTCTTCTTCTTAGGCTTAGGAGGTGCGGAATGGACTTCCTTAGACTTAGGTTCTTCAGCTTCACCTACCACTTCTTTCAGCTTCCTCTTCCTTACCGGCTTAGGCGATTCCGGATCAGCCACTTTCGGAGTCACTTCTTCTTGAGGAGGAAGATCAATAAACATGCCAGACTTCTTGTCAAAAGCTATATTCATCCTTTTAAGAGTTGCATCACTGAGCAACATGATCTTGCAAACTTTCGGTTTAGAACTGCAAGCAACCTTGAAGGACTCAAGGCACCGAACTATCAGCTTTGACAATATTGCCGGGTACATTACTATCTGAGCTCTCAGATTCCCTTTCTTTAAATTCTCAAGATTAAGAAGGATATGCTTCATCAGGTTGAACTTCCTTTGATTTATCAAGAAATCTAAGATGTATATCTCGCTCTTCTTCAAGCTGTCCTTGTCTCCTTTTCTCGGTACAATAAGCCCTTGCACCCATAACTCCAGAATCCGGAAGTTTGTAGATAGGGTTGCAATTTTCGAAGCCTTATCATCATCCAGTCCGAGAATTTCTAAGGCTTTCTCCTTGTTGAAACTACCCAAGGAGTCTGGCAGAACATGCGAGATAAACTCAGCTTCCCCTTCATAATTCAACCCTACCAAGCTTGCAGCCTTGGTGTAAGATAGCTTATAAGTCTTGCCATACGATTTGAAGGAAAATTTTTCTCTATTGTCTTCCACGAAGAAAGCAACCGACTCATAAAACTCAACAAGCAAGTCTGGGTAAACTTCATCTTGGTTGCCAGTTTTTGATAACGCAACATCTTCCCAGCCATTGAGCTTGATATTCTTTGATATAATAGAATCATAGTTGCTGAAGAAATTCGGATGCACTAACCGCTCTCTGTAGACTAACCACTGTGAAATGGACTTTGTTGAAGACATCTCTTGAGAAGCTAACTCTGCAGACATTCGGATTAGAAGTCTCTGAGAAGTTCAGAACTGAGAAGACTGAAGTTCGGAACTGGAAAACTGTAGTTCGGAACAGCCTTAAATCAGAGAGACAGAGCTTCAGCACGCAAGAGCTTGAGATCGATGTGGGACGAGAAAATAGGGTCCCCTTTATATAGGCTTTGGGATGACGGTTCAACTTCCTCGGTTGATCTAACGGTTTAGAATGATCTGAGATCAGATCTGACGGTTGAGAGATTGAATCCGATCTTTTTGAGGTTTTATTAAAACAAAATTCAAGAAATTAAAAAAAACCGAAAACAAACTATAAGAAAATGCCAGCAAGTAAAATATGATTACGAAAACTTCAGTAAGGAAGTCATACCTTTCGGATTAGCTTAGGAAAGTTATTCGTAATGGGTAATGTAAAGACGACTACGAAAAAAAACTCAATACGAAAAACTTGATACGAAAAACTTGATATGGAAGATTCAATACGAAAGTTTTTCCATTATGAAAATACCAGTACGAAAATTTTCCATTCCGGAAATTTTCAATACGAATACTTTTATTCCAGAAGTATTTTGTATGGAAATATCCATTCTGGAAAATTGTAGTTCCGGAAGTTCCATTCCGGAAAATTTCGTTCCGAAAAATTTGAAAACAAATTTTGAAAAACTTTGTTAAATAAACAAACAAATGTACTCCCCCTATGAAAAGGAGTTTATTACTGTGAGAAGATTTTTCCAACAGAAAGTTAATTAAGGAAGATTACCTTACGGTTATCATTCCTAACTTCTGTTTAATATATTCAAATCTATCAGAAGGTAAAGATTTTGTGAAAATATCAGCAAGTTGATCTTGCGTTCCGATAAACTGAAGAATAATATCTCCTTTAAGTGTGTGATCCCTAAGAAAGTGATGCCTAATATCTATGTGTTTTGCACGGGAGTGATGTGCAGGGTTTTTACTTAGAGCAATGGCACTTGTGTTATCACACAAAATTTGAGTTTTAGTAAAACTCAAGCCATAGTCTGTGAGTGTGTGTTGCATCCACAACACTTGTGCACAACAACTTCCAGCTGCTACATATTCAGCTTCAGCAGTGGAGAGTGCAACAGAATGTTGCTTCTTGCATGACCAAGAAACTAATGAATCTCCTAAGAAATGACAAGTTCCGGATGTACTTTTTCTATCCATTCTACAACCACCAAAGTCAGCATCAGAAAATCTTTTTAGAACAAAATCATTTCCAGAAGTATAAAATAATCCTAGATCCATGGTCCCCTTAAGGTAGCGAAAAATTCTTTTAACTGCCTTTAAGTGAGATTCCTTAGGATTGGATTGATATCTTGCACATAAGCATACTGAAAACATTAAGTCTGGTCGACTAGCAGTTAAGTAAAGTAGACTTCCAAACATACCTCTAAAAGATGTTTGATCTACTGGTTTCCCAGCTTCATCAAGATCTAAAGAGTTTGAGGTACCAATAGGAGTACTTATACTCTTCGTGTTGTCATAACCATACTTTTTAAGAAGATCTTTAATATACTTATGTTGAGATATGTAGGTTCCTTCTGGTTTTTGAGAAATTTGAAAACCAAGGAAAAATGTTAACTCACCCATCATACTCATTTCAAACTCAGATTTCATTAGACTAGCAAAAGAATCAGTCAAAGATTGCTGAGTTGAACCAAATATAATGTCATCAACATAAATTTGAACAATCAAAACATTTTTCTTATCTTTCTTTATAAAAAGGGTTGGATCTGCATTTCCCTTAACATAGTTATTTTGAAGCAAAAATCCAGTGAGTCTATCATACCATGCTCTTGGGGCTTGTTTAAGGCCATACAAAGCTTTGGTAAGTCTAAAAACATGATCAGGATGTTTTGTATCTTCAAAGCCAGGAGGTTGTTCAACAAAAACTTCCTCTTGAACATAACCGTTAAGAAAAGCACATTTCACATCCATTTGAAATAGTTTGAAATTAAAGAATGCTGCAAAGGCAAGTAGAATACGGATAGATTCAAGTCTAGCTACTGGAGCATAGGTTTCTTCATAGTCTATTCCTTCTTGCTGATTATAGCCTTTAGCAACAAGTCTAGCTTTATTTCTAACAATGACTCCATTTTCATCACATTTGTTTCTGAAGACCCATTTTACTCCAATAACAGAAGTTTCCTTAGGTCTTTCAACCAAGGTCCAGACTTTATTCCTTTCGAATTCATTTAGCTCATCTTGCATTGCTTTGATCCAATCATCATCACCTAAAGCTTCATCAGTGCTTTTAGGTTCTAGTTGGGAAAGAAATGCTAGATGTTCTACTTCATTTCTTAAGGAACTTCTAGTCCTTACAGGTTGATTTACATCACCAATGATACTATCACTGGGATGATTCTTAAGAAACATCTGATTTGAGTTTTGTAAAACCTGTTCATCAACATAGGGTAGAAAGTCTTCTGGGGTAAATGTTTCAGAAGTATCTTCTAGAACAATTTCCTTATCAGAAGGTTCTTCTAACAAAGGTTGACAATCAGTTTTTGAAAACACATCTGAAGATGTAAGTTGGGAGGTTTTAAAAACAAAAGGATCTGACTCATCAAATTTCACATGTACTGTTTCCTCAACAGTACAAGTATTTTTATTAAAAACTCTATAAGCCTTAGAGGTTGTGGAATATCCTAAGAAAATTCCTTCGTCTAATTTTGGTGCGAATTTATGTAAGTTATCTTTAGTATTCAAAATGAATACTTTGCAACCAAAAACCTTGAAGTAGGAAAGCCTTGGTTTTCTACCATTCCATAACTCATAAGGAGTTTTATTAAGAAAAGGTCTAATCAAAACTCGATTTATAGTATAACAAGCAGTACTTACAGCTTCAGCCCAGAAATGTCTAGCAATAGAATATTCACTCAACATGGTTCTAGTTATTTCTTGAAGAATTCGATTTCTTCTTTCAACTACACCATTCTGTTGAGGAGTTCTAGGTGCTGAAAAGTTGTGAGTAATACCTTTCTTACTACAAAAAGTTTCAAAATCAGAATTTTGAAATTCTCCTCCATGATCACTATGAATAGTTTTCAATGGAAGGTTTTTCTCATTTTTAACTTGAGCTCTAAAACTTTTGAAATAAGAAAAAACTTCAGATTTCCTTGCTAGAAAATAGACCCAAGTAAATCTAGTGTAATCATCAACTAGAACAAACACATAGTATTTGCCTCCAATGCTTCCAGTTTGTGTAGGACCAAAAAGATCCATGTGCACCAACTGTAATGCATCGGTTGTTGAGACTTCACCGATTGACTTAAAACTAGATTTATGTTGCTTGCCATATTGACAAGGATCACAAACTTTAGAAGAATCAAATCTAAGCTCCGGTAGATCCTTAACTAGTTTCTTCTTAGAGAGTTTACATAGGTTTCTAAGATTACAGTGTCCTAGTCTTCTATGCCATAACCAAGAATGATCTTCCATTGCACTTAGGCAAGGTAAATCTTGTCTTCTTAGGTCTTCTAAGTTTAAGGTGTAAACATTCTCTTGCCTGTTGGCTGAGAGAATAAATTCTTCCTTGGAATTGTGAACTAAGCATTTATCATTCCTAAAATTCACAAGGTAACCTTCATCACATAACTGACTTATGCTAATGAGGTTGTGCTTAAGACCTTTAACAAAAAGAACATTTGAAATCAAAGTTTTACCTAAAAGAACAATATTACCAATACCAACAATCTCTCCCTTAGCATTGTCTCCGAAAGTTACCTTTCCTCCTTTCGTCTTGATAATTTTTTCAAAGAAGCTTTTGTTACCAGTCATGTGCCGGGAACATCCACTATCCATGTACCAAACATTGTTGCTGGAACTTTCTTTATTTTCCTGAAATTAAGAACAAAGTTAGACTTTCGGAATCCAAACTTGCTTGGATCCGAGATTTCCAGACAATAAAATCTTAGGTACCCACATTTTCTTGGAAAAATAAGCTTTATGAAAACCTAAGGATTGGGTTTTGTTTAAGGAACAATTTCTTGCCCAGTGACCACCACATTGACACTTAGTACAAAATGGGGCACTTTGAGGAACAAAATAATTGTTGCTGAAAACAGGTTTTGCATGGGTATGACCAAATCCGGATTTATTTCTTAAAGGTCGTATTTGAGAATACATCTTATCAAAATTTTCCTTACCATGGGTAAAGTTTGATAAGCACTTCTTTAAGGAAAAAATTTCGGACTTGAGTTTTACAACCAAGTTTTTATCTTCAAAATCATTAGTTTTGGAACTAGAGTTAGGCTCGAAAACATTTTTATTAGAAATTACTTTTTCTAACTCTTTAGAAAGTTTATTCTTCTCAGAACTTACTTCCTCAAGATTTTTTGAAATACTTTCAAAATCAGCATTTTTCTTATCAAGATCTTTAGAAAGATCTGATATCTCTTTTGTAAGAATAGAATTCCTAGAATTTGCCTTATCAAGTTTCTTGTTGAGTTTTGAATTCTCAATCTCAAGAAGTTCAGCAAATCTAGAGACTTCTTCAAAAGTAGGTAAAGTATTTTCCTCATCAGAAGATGATTCTTCATCAGAAGAGTTATAATACTTACTATCATTAGGATTTAAAGAAACATTGGTCAATGATTCAGCATTTCGTACCTTAGCCATAAGACAATGATTATCAATAGGTAATCTGGCTATAAGACCAAGATTCTTCTGTCCTGAAGAATCATATTCAGAAGATTCATCTGAAGAGTCACCACCACTGGCACTCCAGGTGTCATTAGCTTTCAAAACTTTCTTAGCTTTAGCTTTGTAATATTTCTTCCTGTTCCTATCTGAATGCCTTTCCTTTCTTTCTTTCTTTCTGAGCATAGGGCAATCTGGTCTAATATGTCCTGCTCTCTTACATTCATAACAAGTAACTTCTCCATCTTTCTTATCTTTCCTATCCTTCTTCTTATACTTGGATTGAAAGTTTCTTTGTCCAGCTATCTTGTTCATCCTTCGAGCAAGATTGGCTAATTCATTTTCTGAAACTTCACTTTCACTAGATTCGGATTGGAAAATGACTTTCTTCGATTTGGATCTGGTTACTCTCTCAGGAGTCTTAGCTTTCATCTGATTCGAAGTTGTAGTAAAAGCAACAGTACCATTTCCATTCTTCTTCTTGATGTTGTCAGCATCTCTCTTCATTCTGGTCTCATGTTGTAGAAGAGTTCCAAATAATTCATCAAGAGTTATTTGAGTAACCTTCCTGTTCTCATCTATAGCTGTTCTCTTGGATTCCCACTCATTGGGCATAATGTCAATTATCTTGTCCACAAGAGCTTCATCATCTAAACCTTTCTCTCCCATAGACTGTAGACTATTGACGATTGTCATAAATCTTTGTTGTACTTTACAGATAGGTTCTCCATAAGGAAAATTAAAGCCATGATATTCAGCTCTAAGCATAGCTCTCCTAGTCTCAATCACTTTAGAAGTCCCAAAATGAGTAACCTCTAACTTCTTCCATATACAATTAGCTGCTTCACAAGAAGAAATTTGGCTATATATATTTCTGGTCATTGAACATAATAAAGTGTTGCGTACCTTGTAGTTGAGTTGATATTCTTGCTTCTCCTGGTTAGTAAAGGTTCTGACTTCCTTGTCAGGAATTTTGTAATCACCAGTAAGCATGACAAAGTTATCTACTCCAGTATTGATAACAAACGTCTTCATACGATCTCTCCAGTATTCATAATCATTACCATCGAAGATTGGTGGCCTTGTAGGATTCAAATTGTCTATCGAACCAACATTCATTCCTGCCATACTTGAAAATAACTTGGAGACAAACTTGTTAATAACAAAAATTCGGAATTAAAAAGTTCGGAATAGGAAAAGTTCGGAATGGATAATCTGGAATGAAAAAGTTCGGAATTGAAAAGTGAGCAAGAAAAACTTGAACGTGAGTACAAGTATTTCAGTAACCTTGGCTCTGATACCAAATGTAAGAATGGTATAGAGTAAGAGGTTTCCAACCTCTGATACCAATTGTAGGATCGAAATATAATATGAGATGCTCAATATACAAGAGGGGGGGTGAATTGTATACTTTAAAAATTCCTTTGGAACCTTTAAAGTTAGTTATGAATAACTAGAGTTTCCTTAAGAAAAGGAAAGAACTAAGTTTAACAAAGTTAAACTAAGTTGATTCACAACACCTCTAACACCGAACTAAACTTGGAAAGAGATTCCAAAAGAAGGTTCCGGAAATATGGTTCCGGAAATTGAAACTTAACAAAAGTTACAATATGAGATTCTACCTTAAAGCGTATAGAATCTAAACTAATCAAAGTAAGTAGGGAAGTATAAGAAAATTATACTTTCCTTAAGATACAAAATGCAGCGGAATAAAACAAGTACAAGTAGAAGAACTACTAGTAACAAGATGATAGTCTTTTAACCCAAAGAGAAGGGTATCCAACAACCTTGGATAAAGGTCCCTTGATTTATACTTTCAAGCAAGTCTGTCTTACCCACACCAGGGTAAGCCCTCGATACGAAGATCGGTGTCTCTGTCTTGCTATCCCCGCAAGCCCTCAACTTCAAGGTAGTTGGCAACCTCTGTCTTTCTCGACAAGAAATCCCTCGATCTTTAAGGTAGTCGGCACCTCTGTCTTTCTCAGCAAGAAAGCCCTCGATCTTTAAGGTAGTCGGTACCTCTGTCTTCCTATCCCCGGAAGCCCTCGAATGTAATCACCAACATTCGGAGTCGCACGAAGCTTTGAGAGTTAATAAGAGACTCTCTCTCTAGAAATCACTTCAACAGCATGTATGCACAAAGTTCAAAATGTTCATCCATCCGTTGTGAGCTTTTTCAAATGAGCTCCTATTTATAGGTGAGGTCGGCTCCTTCTCCAACGGTCATATTTCCCTTAAAGTTCGGAGGGACCTGTACACGTGTCACTTAGACAACGGTTAGTTTATAACAAAATGGACGACATCATTTTATAACAAAGTAAGTGTAACAGAAAGTACGACATCGTTTTAAAACCTAACATAAAGGTTCGGAATAGAAATTTCGGAGTGAAAGTTCGGAGTGAACAAATTCAGAGTGTATAAAACAATGATATCCAGATTCTGTTTAATGAGTGAATTCGGAATGAGAATTCGGAATAGGAATTCGGAATAGGAATTCTTCATCAGAAATCGTAATGAGAAATCGTCATCAGAATTCGTAATGAGAATTCGGAATGAGATTTCTTCATTAGAATTCGTAATGAGAATTCTTCATTGGAATTCGTAATGAGAATTCTTCTTCAGAATTCGTAATGAGAATTCGAAATGGGATTTCTTCATTAGAATTCGTAATGAGAATTCTTCTTCAGAATTCGTAATGAGAATTCTTCTTCAGAATTCGTATCCTGAATCTGGAATAGAACTTAGTCAGAATTCATAACCGGAATTCGGAGTGAAACTTCCTTATAGTTCTTGTCCAGAATCCGAACCCTAAAACAGAATGCTTTTTATCAGTTTTAATGATTCCGAGAAAGTGAATCCGAATTTCATACTTAAGAAAAATATTAATGAAAATATGATAAGGATAAATTTTTCTTATAAAAGCGTTTTTCCTTAAGAAAACATTTTTCCTTATAAAAGCAATTTTCCTTACAAAAGCGATTTTCCTTAAAGATAAGGTGTTTGTGATTTTCAAAACAAGAAGGAATGGAAAAGTCATAAGGAAAACCTTATTGACTCAACAAAACCCTCTACTGGCTATCTGGATTTCCCATGCCTGAATAGCCAATGATGGACTCTAGATAGTGGCACCCTTATCATGATAAGGGTTTGATGCCACATAGCAATTACAGTGACTATTAGTAGGATACATTTGAAATGACCCCTGTGTTTTCTGGATGAATCCATTAGTGACCTCTTGATCTTCTTCCCTCGGATAATGTAGGAACTTGTTGAAATGTTTGGACGATATAATCCAAAAAAATATTTGACCATACAATTGGTTTTGTATTTTTTAGGACACACACTATCATGGAGTTGATGGTTGGTTAGAGTACATGAGTTAGTGTGATTTTCATGAATCATATAGGTTTTGTATAGTAACCCTATTGTGGTACTTTTAAATAAGCACATTGGTGGTATGGCACTGAAGGTGTTGGGTTAGAGATTAATTCTTCTAATTTGAAGATATGCCTATAAGGTGTTGGGTTGGTGATTGATTCCTCTTATTTGATGATGACCCTATTTGTGTGACAAAAATGCGTAAGTTTAGGCGAGTTGAAATGATGAAATTGTATTTAAGGGAGTTCATATTGAATGTACTTAAATAGATTTAGAAAAAATAAATAATACCCTATCAAAGAAGCACCTAAATAAATAAACACATGAATAATTGATTATTTTTAATTTTTTTGGCCTATTTAATTTTGTTCATAAAAGTGGGTTGTCATTTGGGAAACACAGTCATATTTGTAAATGACTCATGTTGGGTTCACTATTTTATTTTTTCTATGGATTTTATAGCCACACATATTTCGAGTTAATGGGGATCTACTTTCCAATAACAACGAGTGATTTATCTTTTTTCAATAACAACATAGAAAATTCATTTGACAATAGAACTAATGGTTGTGATCATAACACCCTTTAGGGGGAATTATTTCCTACTTTGGGACTCTCCTATAGATTTAAAACATATTATGGAATTGTTTCTTTAATTTCAAATATGATATGGGTTACATTATATTGACAATCAATTTTTATCATATCATAGTCTTAGAATCATCTGTATGTATCTACGGTTCTTCATTGATGAATAAATTTGCATGAATTTGTGGTTTTCCATCGATGGTACCCTTTTTAATGTATATAATAGATTCTATATATTTTATTACCATGATGCTTGTATTAAACCACACAATGAGGTGCTTTGGAATTTATCACCATCTTAGAAGGTTGGAGTTATTTGGATATCTGATTCAAACCATTGATATGATGTTCATGTCAATTATCATAAAAATAATTAGGATCTACATAGTTCAGTAACACTTAATGGAAAAAATCATACATTTTAAGGCCATGTGACTACGACCAAACCATGAAGTTTAACACTATGTGGAAAGGACATCTAGTTAAAAGGTCTATAGTTAAGGGATGGTGTGGGATATTTAATGAGGCAGACTGAGGGATGTAGAAGGAATATAACCTATACGAATTGATATGACCCATAATGGGAATATGGAATAGAGAAAAATATGGTAATTCTGGGGTGATGGGCTTGAACATGAGGGAGGATTCCTCCATATTCTATTTTGATAGGAATAAAATGCCACATATTTCAGACAATTGGGAATTGTAGCTATTGTGGAGGCCCATGATTTTGTAATAATGAGGAGACTCTCAACTCCTAGAAATTTATGATTCTTTTTGGGATTTTACACTAAGGAAGATTCTCATCAAGGTGAGGGTGGGAAGAATATTTGAAAAGTAAATCTCCTCTGAAGAAAGGTATTTAATCCTGTGGAAATTATCATATTCACTAACATCTGACACCATGTGAGTCATGATTGGTGAGAGAAATAAGAGGATATTAAAGATTCAATAAACCACAATATCTCCGTAGTCCATTGGTGGATGAGACCGACGCTAATGAAGAGATAATGGGAATTTATGTTCCTAGTTCTTCCATTTTTTTGATCCATAGGGTAAGGACTTACTCACCGATTTGGATATAACCTAAACGAAATGCTATGGGATTACTCCTTGAGGGATAACCAATTTCAAATTTCAGTGAAGATGCGATGATGATAAGACTATAGCCCATGTCAATGGTAAAGGTATGTGGTTTCCTTCACCATCTTAAATAGGGAGGTCCCTAAAACAGACTCATTGTTTTGGGGCCTCATTACCAAGGTGATACATAATTGTTAACATTCATAAGACCTTTCCCATTGGTTTGGATAACTGAGAGAAAAACATTACCAAGGGAATGAACAATCAAATAAGATAAATTATGATGTGTACTATACCCTGATCAGGCCATTTTGGAGCTCTCAATAGATGAAATTCTTCTCTAGATAATGAAGGGACCCATATGGGGCCTAGAACACCACATGAGAGGTTGACAGAGAGTGTTTGGGAAGTTTGTGGAGGGTCTAAGGGAATAAAAAATTTCACATATAAGGAGGGTGCCAAAACATGAAGGGTCAATCCCAAGTTGGGATGGAGGCCAATAAAAAATTCATCCCCCATATTGTATGATATATATGAGGGTGGTCAACAAAAAACTCTCTATAAAGATCGTTCTCTCCAAATGATTTTCTATGAGAGATGTGTGATCACAAAATTGTATTCTGTTAGGATGGTGTAAAGAGTTTCCATTCATAATTTACGATATGTGTAAAGTTATTACCTATTGAAATTTCTTCCTCAAACTGCGTCTCTTTGTCCCCTTTCATATAACCCATTGTGGAATTTATATAGGAGTACAAATTTAACCCTCTCCATAGGTTTCCCAATAGTAATAAAAAAATTTCTTCCCATAAATTATTTTGGTTTGCGTGTGGACTGAACATCATGTCTCACCGCTGAAAAAGAAATTTCATTTTCAAGGGTCTGGAAGAGGATGTCACATTCCACAAAAGAAATGTTGTTTTTGGGGGGTCCTGAAGAGAATGCATCACCCATAAATTGATATATCATTTGTAGGGGTCCTTGAGAGGATAACATACCACGTAAATGAAATTTAGTTTGTGTGTGTGTGGGGGGGGGGGGTGAAGTAATTCCTTGGACCACAAATGAAATTTCATTTTATGGGTGTCCAATGCATAGTGAGGAACGACATTGAGAGAATACAATGTGGAAGAAGATATTTCCTTGGCAGATCTACGTTCATAAATAATTGTAATCATTATAAAATGGATGGAATGATTTTATTCATGCCATTATAAAGGAATAAAATAATTCTGATATTCATTGAAAAATTTTCTATACCCAACACCATCAAAAGTATTGCGAAATACTTTTTTAAAAATTACAATAAATATAAAAAATTTCAGAAAATCATAAAAACAAAATTAAAACCATTTCATAATTCCTATAAAAATTAATAAAAATCAGGATAATTTAAATTGGATAGGGTCATTCTTCTTGGAAATAGAAGTAAATGGGTATAATTGTTTGATTTCAAACCATGGGTGTAAAATGGACACCTAGAGTTTGGAGAGGATTACCAAGTGTGCACTTCAAAAACTATTCCTACTTATCATTTTTAGTCTTCACCTTACATGACAAGTGGGACAATTTTTTGTTGTGCACATCTAGGAGATCCAAAAAATCTGTGTGAACAATTATAGTGAATGAGTAAAATGAATGTGAGGGCGACGGAGACGGTGCAAAACAATGGCTCAAGGGAATGTAGATTGGGTAGAGAATCTATGTGGTAGATCGACGAAAAATTAGATTTCTCGTGCGCACTATTCAAGCACTTTAGAAAATTTAAAAACACACAATGATGATCGAGTTGGAGAAATGGATCACACATAACATTGGTTTTGAATGTGTCGATTCATTTGAGATGTTTAAGGGATGGTGACGGCAACGATTCTGTTTGTGAGACTTTCAATGGTTCAAGGAAGGGGAACTCAGTTAAGGCAATATTTTGGAGACTAAGATGGGTAATATTAGCACATTAAAAAAAATGATGATCAAGAGTGCACTTATTGATGCCGGAATAATAAGAACTCATAAAACCTCTCTTTATCAGCATTAAAAATGCACTGATAAAACTTATTTTTTTGACCATTAGAATTTGAGAGTTGATAAATATATGTGTTATCAGTGCTAAAAAAAATTCATAAAGACCAATATAATTAATTTTTATAATATAACTAATATTATTAAAAAATAAGTGTATAAAATTTTAAATAAATGTTTATATAAATAGAAGTATATTAAAGGAATTATATATATGTTTTTCTAAATATAATTATAAAAAATAAAAAATAAATATGATGATTAAAAAAATTATTTATATATTTAAAAATATATTATCAGAATTGTAAATATATATTTATTAATATAATAAAATATATTAATAAATTTGTATATGTGATTATATTTAAATATATTAAAACTATTATATATATATATATATTTACAAAGATTAAAATAAATATATTTATAAATAAAATAAATATATTTATTTTTGGATTATATTTATTATAATTATATAATTATTTTAATATATAATTATTTTATTAATTATAAATATAACATGTATATTTATTATTTAAATATATAATGTAATTTCATAATTATATATAAATATATATATTTATTTAAATAATTTTTTAGAAAAATTCTATATATATATATAATTAAATATGTATTCATATAATTATATATAAAAATATATTATTACATATATATTATTTCAATATATTAATGATTAAAAAATAATTATTTATTCAAATATTAATATAGATTAATAAATATGTATATATGATTATAATTATATATATTAATACTATTATATATATATATATATTTACAAATATATAAATTAATATATTTATAAGTAAAATAGATATATTCATTTTTGAATTATATTTATTATAATTTTATAATTATTTATATATATATATATATATTTTAGATATAAATAAAATAAGTATATTTGTTATTTAAATATATAATGTAATTTCATAATTATATATAAATATATATAATTATTTAATATTTTTTTTGAAAAATTATATATATATCTGTATAATTAAAAATATATTTATATAATTATATATATATATATATATTATTACATATATATTATTTCCATATATTAATTATAATTTGACAATCATTTAAATACATAATTAATTATTTATAATTTTATATTTTCTTATTTAAAAATCAAGATATATATTTATCTGTAATTATGTATATATATTAAAAATAAATTTATTAAAATAAATATATATTGATTAATATATATTCCTTTAAAAATATATTTCAGTAAATATGTTTTTAACATTATTAATGCATATATAAAAATAACAGCAAGGATGTTACATATGACTGAAAATGTGAAGATGAATATATATTAAAAATTAGAAAAATTCAAATAATAATAAAAATAAAATGAAGATGAATACATGTTGAAAAAAATTAAAAGTTATTAAATAAATAAGTATAATTACTAAAAATGAATAAATTCGATATATTTAAAAAACAAATAAATATAAAAAAAATATTAAATGAAATAATGTAAAATATTAAATAAATTTAAAAAAATGACAAAAATATTAACTATTTATGTTACAATATATTTTAAAAACAATTAAATATATTAAATATATAAATTTTAAACATATTTTAAATGTTAAAACATAATAAAAATGAATAAATATTATTCATATAAATTACAAACATATTGAAAATATTACATGTATAATAAATATATATATGTATAAATAAAAATTATAAAATTTTTAAATTCCAAAAAAATATATAAATAAATAAAAAGTAATAATGAATAAATAATATTAAATGAATGTAATATAAAAAATGGATAAATTGATTTTAATAGAAAACATAATTTTAAAAAATGAATTCTTAAAAAATTAATTAGATGGATTGTATACATGAATAAAATTGAAGAAAACATTATAATATATATTTATAAAATTTAATTATAAATATTTCAAATATTTAAAAAATATGACATCTTATTAAATAATATTGTATAATTACTACTTATATGAGTTAAACACATATAAAAAATAATACTTAGTAAAATATAATTATGTATTAAAATTTAAAAAAAAATATATTATATCAAAAAAGAAAAAAATATACATCAAATATGAAATAAGTACATTCCACACATATAAATGGCCACATGTTCTATAAACATATATGTACATCCCACAAATATGTAGAAATATATACATACACATACATTCATTTGTACATGTACGACATCTATATATACCCATACACTAAATACAGACACATAACATAATGCATAAACATATATGCACATAAACATTGATATAAATATATGGATTAAAAGATCACATATTAAGAATATATCATTTATGTTTATATTAATTATATTATAAATATATATATAAAAATATATATAATTTATATTAACTATAGTCATGAAATTTTTAATTAATCTTTATAAATAAAAATTAATCTCTATATATAAATATTATATATATATATATATTAATAACATTTTCTTCTTAATTTTTTTTAACAACACTATTAAAAGCACTGATAATGATTCAACTTTATCATCACTAAAAATGCAATGATAAATGGTACACTTTTATGAGTGCATTGTTTAACTTTGATTAAAGATACATTTATGTAGGGTTTAATATCATATTGATAACTGTGACCCTTTTATAAACTATATTTTTAGAACTGATAAAATCGAGAACTTGATAACGAATGATATGTGGTAGTGCATTATGTGAATTGGTTATGTCTAGAATTTAAATATTTTCAATTAGCGAATTACAACCCTATATAAATAAAACTTTTCTAGCCTTACCATTCCCCCATTCATATGTGTCAACTGATAGTGCTTTGCAGATGACTCTCTTATCTTGCACTTTGAATTCCAATAATATTATTTGATTCCAGGTGATATTGTTCATGTTTCTGTCTCTATTTATTATATTTCTCTCTCAATTAATCTATGCATTCATTCTTCTTCCTCTAACGATGGATATATTTTCAACGAACCCTAGTGGGGGGGTGTTAGACCTTGTAGTTCATGATGTCAAGGGTAGTGGAGATTATTTCCCATGCTTCTCAGTTATCATCATTGAAGGTTACTTGAAATACAAACTATTTTTTGGTATGTATTTCAATGAGATTCTATTTATTTGAAAAGTCTTTTCTGCTGAAGTTTTCTAAACACTAACATCAATAAACGTCTATATAATTTTATTAGTTTCGATACGGATGGAATTATTTTTTATCGTTATAACTTTCAAGTCATATATAAATAAGGGGTTTAATAATCAGTTTTTCATATATTGTTACATCTACGTTTTAATACACTAATGGTTTTTTTATTTATTAAAGTAATGGTATTTGTTTGTTACTAAATATTTATGTTTTTCTATTTTATTTTATGGTTTTTACAAATTAATTTAATTTTATAATATAGAATGATATCTTAAAATATGATTTTATTCCAAATTATATATGTTATATGTGTTTATCATAGAATTGAATTTCATTTTTGGTTTTAAAGAGTTTTTCCTATGAATTGAGATGTATTTTTTTAAAAAATGGGATTTATTGCATGAACCCTAGGTTAATGTTTTAAAGACCATTTGGATAAATAATTAAAAAACATACATGTTTTAATTTTCAATGATTCATGAAATCCATATTCAGAATATTATAATGTACGGTTTTGATCAGAAAATATGTCCCATAAGATTTGTTCCATTTAATTATATTGTACATTAACCATGATTGTTATGTGAAATATATTGTCTTCTATTTTGAATTTTTTATAATCTGATGAAAAAGGGGGTGTTCATTGAATGATGTTCAAATATGATATGAGGGATGATTTTATATGTCATTTAGAATTTATGTGATTTATTTGATGAATAATATTTCCCAACTATAATTAATAAATCACAATAACCTCAGGTACTTGGGTAAGTACATAGGAAAATCAACTAATAGATATCAATTTCGACATATCCGGCCCACTAGGGAATGATGTCAATCTATATATCTTATTAACCTTTTTATGATTGTACTCTAACTATGATACCATGTTCCACACTATTTTATGATTACACATTCTCTAGTGACAAGCATACATTTCGAGACACTTGGTTCGATGATGAATAAGAGAAACCATCCTGGAGGGTCTTCACCTTAGTTCAATGAACATACTCCCACGATATTGGATTATCGTTCCTTTTCACGAGTTTGGTCTATTATTATATTCATTTCATTATATGTGGCAGCTATTTCAATTTGGTCTAGTTTATATATTTATTTTATATGTTATTTTTTATTTGTGTAGATCATATGTCTTTAGTCATAAATAAATTTTTTATCAGTTCAAAACTAGGCTATTAAAATATTTCAGAATGAAATTGGAAATGAAATGATTTAAAATAAATTATTAATAACATAAGACTAAAAATATTTTCCTAAATTATCCTAAGGATGTTTTAATAAATTTCCAAGGATTTATGGACTCATTTTTGAAATAAATTTGACATTGATTCTAAAAGAAAAATATGGTATTTGAACAAGTTTCCAATTTTTATTGAATACTAAAAATATTTTATTTTCATAAATTATAATTTAAAATTACATTAATGGAATGTATTACAAATAGAATTATATAGAAAATTTTCTTAGAGTAATCCTATATCCAAATATTTTGTTACACCCTACTTAAACAAATCAATGTCCATAGAATTGGTGGATTTCACTTGTTCAAGTTCAGGTTCAGGTTTTTTTGAATCTATTATTATTGGTTACTTATATTATGTCAATCATCATGTTGGTTATGGTGAAGATATTGGATGATATCCTTGGTTATTAAATAAATAATATATATGGTATTTTTGGTCCTTTTAACTACCTGGGGTTTCTTATGTGCCGACCATTTTAGCCTCATCTATATTTTAGGATCATTATTTACTCTTGGGTATTTTTTATATTCTATTGTATGTGATATGATCATTTGAATTAGTTTATGCTCTAAGAGGTTGAATTTAATTTAAAATATATTATTTCATTTCTCATGAAAGTCCATGTTATGGATTTACCATTATGAATTATATATTATTTATAGTAGTTTTTTCACATTTATTCTTGTGAAAACATTACCAAAGAAATATTATTGTCACCCAGACACTGTTTTCTAGATAATGGGGTTCAATAATTCTATTTTATGTATATCATAGGATATATTGGGTATCAGGTTAGGATAGTCTTGGTTAGACCAAGGAAACATAGAATTAAAGCTCAATCAACTTGTTATATGGGGTTACAGAATGATTATAGATAGAAGTTTTATAATTGAGGTATTATATATGGGGAGATTCTAGATATATGTTTCTCATTAGAATCCTCAATTTCATTGAGTAATGAGGTTGTGACTCTTTCATTTTAATTTCAATATTTGTTTATTTTCAACGTGTTCTGATCTAGATTGAATGAGTTTTTAGTTCTATTGAATATATATGATTGAACTAGAGGGTTTTCATATTTTGGTGTAAAAATGGATGTTAATATAGAGGCACATGGTTTGATAGAATGGTGTAAAAACCATATGGAGCCAGTGCACATGGTTTTGATTATCCCTCAATAGGTATTTCTATTTTTAATCATGATCCAAAAAACTGGATTACCAAACCCTGAAAATCCATAAACCACATTATTTTTTGGAACACTTCATTAGTTTATGAGTCGATTTTGGTAACAATTGTTAACCATTTGGAATTAAATAAAGACAGTTTCTATGATTCTTAGATGTAACATTGTTTTATTTTGTTAATTATTTATGTGGAAATACATGATTTATGTTGTAAAGGTTACGTTTTTCAATCTATAAATAAGTTTTTGATATAGTTAAAAAATAATGAAATTTTCTTTATTAAAAAATTATTTCAATTAATGGATGAAATTGTTTATGGAATTTTTAGTCGATTTTTATGATTTTAAAACGAATATAAGAAATTTTGAAATTAATTTTGTGAAAATTTTCATATAAGATGTGGTTTCATTTTCTATTTCATTGGGAGGAAAATGTAATGTTTTTATGTGATTTACAATTTAGATAAGGTATTTTATTATTTTTTAATAAATTTATGCATCCCAAAAAATTCCTGTTGAATTTTAGGATGTTTGTAGGATATAATGTTACATAGTTTTAGATTTAACGTGGTTTGGATGTAGTCCTTTTGGTTTCTAACCCTACCCAGTGTCATGGTGGAGTGGTAGAGTCAAACCATTATAAGAATTTGAATCTCACTTGAGAAATATAAACTTATCATTCACTAATATTTCATGGACATTATTCATAACATATATTGAAAATGATCTAATCTACTCTAGATTCAGATAGAGATGGAGTCAACAATGTCTCGATGGTGTAATTAACATTTATTAAGGTATACAATTATGAATTTTTCCTCAGTGTACTCTTTTTTTAAGATTACCTTATCTTGTGATAATCATAATAAGGATACACCTAATCTAGAGATTTGGGATTATCTGGGTGGATTTTCTCATTATATTGTCATTTCACCTATGATTAATGTTTTTCATCTAGTGTAATACTCTTGGGAATTATAATCAATTTTATTTGAAATTCTTATAGATCATTCATCAAAGTGGTTGATCCATTCATCTATGTGAGTTTAGTGAATTTATGTATCTATAAAGAAAAAAAATCCTACTATAATCTAGTACTAGATAGAACCATGATAGAGCATGTTTGGTGTGTTTCACTTTTTTATTTCCATTCATTCAAATCCTTAATTTTACTTCAAAGTTGATAGTTTATTATGATATTCTATAATATTTTAATATATTTATTATTTCTTGTTCTTTGTAGTATTTCATATTTCTTTTCATGTGAACTTGGATACACCACTTGAGTGGCTAGGTCATCTAAACTCTTTGGTTGTTGGGAGTAGGTTATTCCTCATGGTGATCATATTTTGTATATCATAGTTTTTATTGTCCTATAATGTTTTTATAAAATTTAAATAACATAGAGACCAATAATATGCCTCGAATCTCCCTGATCCTTTTATTTTTTTTCTCGTGTGTGTGTTTTGGTTTAGCAATGGATTTATATTATTACTAACTATTTTTGGATTTGGATATTTTTTTATGTCTTTATATTAATTTTATTCATAAAATGTTTGGAAATTATTTTCCCTTATTTCATTTACCTTATCGATAAATATTCCCCAATATTCTACATTGGGAAATTCGTCTCAATCTTTAAAGCATTGATTCGTTTATAAGAGAAGAATGTGATATAGAGGGGAGAGTTATCCAAAACTGACCTCACTGCTCCTTATGATTTATTTTATTGATTGAATTTTATCTTAATTTCATTATTTAACCCTATTTATGTATTTTTTGTTTTTTATATTTCTGTAGTTTTGGTGCTGTTTTAGATTACGTTGTAGGTAAGGGGAATCATGATTGATGGGTTTTTTTGTGACTTTTTGAGTCACGTGTAGTCGAGGATAACATTATGGCTAGGGGAATCACAACATGATGGGTATCTAGGATGATGTTATTTTTTCTATATCCCCTGAACAATTGTTTTAGACTCAATATTATTTATGAAAACCCACCAATATAAGGATCCCAATCCAATAGAAAATGGGCTCTGTAGAAGGGAAGTAATGTTGTAGAGAAGGAGGTCATGTTGTGACCATACATATAGGTTTTATTTTGTATGAATAATAATACATATGGGTATCCATGATTGTGTAGGGGTCCTAGGAATTGTTAAAATAATGTAAAATGGGTGATCACATCATGATGGGTGAGTGTCATGCCATGATGGAAACTCTTACCTGTCAGAATATCTCTATAGTGAAGGGAGTTATGTTATAGTGATGAATATTGCATATTGAGCCCTATAATATTCCTTTATAATGTTTCCTAAGATGAACTAATCAGGTCATGACCATATATTAGATAATTATATGGATTTCTAGGGAAAGACCATTCCATGGGGTTAGGTTGAGAAATCACATCTTCTTGTGAAACAGGAAGGCCACACTGTGATGGTGAGTGGATTTAGATTCTTAGTTCAACCTGAACAATGATTATCATGATGGAATATATGATTTTTATGCTACTATGTGTGTAAATTGTTTGTTCTACTATTTGATTTATTGGTTCATTCAATGAGGTGTTTGTTCGTATTCCCCCCCCCCTTTCAACTCCTAATTATATTTAAACTCGTTTGGTCCTTCCCTTTTCCCCATTTAAATTTCTCAACTACAAGGGACTTAGGGGAAATAATCCTATATTAAATATTTAATAGATGAGGAAAATTGGATTCAATGTAATGTTCTTCATGGTACTATCTCCATTTCATATCTTTTCTATAATACCCAAGCTTCAGTTATAGTGTGTAATATTTTTATTCTAAAGTAACTATATCATGATGCCCATGGCATCATTCATGAATATGAATAAAACATAAATTAAAAAAATTTATAATTTTTATTTTACTATATTATTTTCATGATTTAATTAATCATATCAAAATTATCTTTTTGTGAATTTTTAGTATTTTGTAGATGAAGTTTTTTTAGGTGAATAGTAAAAATGCTAATTTTACAAATACTGTCAATTTTATTAAATTATAATGATATAAGAATGAATTAAAAGTATTTGAAATATTTTTTATAGAAAAATATTTATTTTAAAAGTAATATAATTAATTTTAAAATATAATTTTGAACTTATTAACCTTTTTTTATCATTTTGGAGATCTATGTATTTTCTTTTTAAAATAAAAAATATTTATGCTTATTTTATTTTATAAAAGTATACTTAAGATTAATTTATGTTTTGTTGGTTTTGAAGTCAAATAATTATAATTGAAATTAAAAAAAATACAATCAATTCTTTTTTAATAAAAAAAATCAGTAATTTTTTTTAAAATCTTTTTTATTCTTAAAACCAGAATTTTTTAAAAATAAATTTCATTGTGTTTTGGGATGTTGTATTAAAAATTATATCCCAAAAATATTGGAATTAAATAATTTAAAATTTATTCCATATTTGTAATAAAAATAATTCATATTAGCTTATAATTTTAACTTAATTTTGCATCATAATAAATAGTAATAATCATTAAAACATACCAATCCTGTTAAGGGAAAATTGAGTTAAAAGAGTTCGAATAAAGAGATAAGTATTAAAGATAACAAAAAAACATGCTTATATATTATTTTTTTGATGTTTTTAAAAATTAAAATTCTCATATTATAAAACATTATAATTTTGACCCGCTTTAATTGAGTAAGACAGTTATTGTATTATAATGTTTCAAGTAGTTAGAAGTTAGAAACACATCTCCCATATAAAAGGGAACCTCATCACATCTATTATTCCTAATCATTATTATCTTGAAGAAAAAAAATAAAAAAAAAATCCATTTGTTTCTTAACCTATAGGTACTGGTTTCACTAAATGATAACATCAAGATGGATTAAGTTCTAATCTAAAGGGTATTAATAAAATAATAAATATATGTTCTTATCAAGCCTTTATAAGATCATATCTACAAAAACCACATAACAATACTAAATTACCACCTTAAAATAATTAAATAATAAAATTTATTGTTCTGATTTTTTAATATATTAATAATACATTCATTTTCTATCACATTTAATGTAACACCCCAAGATATTATAGCACGTTATTTTATCATAGTAATTTAATAACTTGCAATACACGAAACACTGAGTTCAAGCGCACCACGACTTAGCAAAATAGATGTACAAATGCTGTTATGAATAGTATTAACTGAATTTTGAACTATATATAATACTTATAATATTATAATCCATATTATTAGTTTCTTATTTATAATGTAAGAACTAATTCATTTATTTCAGATAAAAGAAGTATTAAAAAAATGCACTTTTACAGCCTTTTAATGGTGAAATTTTTTTAAATCCAATATTTGAAACTTTTATATATTAAATTTTGACAAAATAAACTTCTTATTTTGAATACAGACATAAGCATTTAGTTTCAATACATTTTTGGTGTTTTTTGGGTAACTTTCATATTTGGGGGTTATAGTGAAGAATACTGTATTTTAACTAAAAACCACTTTTTTAAATCAAAATAATTTTTAGTTTTAAATTATACATTTTGATGGTTTGGAAGTATTAATAGATTATATTTTTACAATTTAATCCAATGATGGTCATTTTAAGTAATTTCACTTTGAGATTGGACATAAACAAGTGTCAATCATTTGATAGTTATTGTTTCTTAAAAATACACCTTTTGGTTTTGACAACGGGAATTAATTTTAAATTAATAAATGAAACTTATATGTTTTTAATATGGTAAAATAGACTTCATTTTTTAATTTAGAATATAAAAATTAGCATAGGGTGAATTTTTTGTATTTTTTTGAAAACTTTCAATTTTTGATGAATAGTGAAAACAATGAGTTATTGTTTAAAACCGACAATTAATTTAAATAATTATTTATTTTATTTAAATTTATTTTAGGAGAAAATAGATAATTAATACCTATATATGTTCAATGAAATTAATTGGAGTCATTTTGTATTAATATTAAATATATAAAATTTTATTGAACTTTTCACCGCCTTTTACCCACCTCCTAGGAGAATTTTAAAATTCACATAAAACATAATTTTACCACTTTTGTGAGTGAAATTTCAAAAATCCGAGAGACACGGTTGATATCAGTAAGAAAAATTTGGTTCAATAACATAAATATATTTTTTAATGAATAGTAATTTTTTACTTTTATTTATCACGATTAAAAGTAAACAATGTAGTTAATGTTTAAATGTTATTATTCTTAGCCTAACATATGTCATAATTCTATTGGATAAGTGTAATTCAACCAAAAGAACCTTAGGAATAAAATATGATCATTTAGGTCCACATGTATTAGATTAGGACATTTATTATTATTTAATTCAAAGAAGAGTTAAAAGATTTAAAATCAATGTTTAATAACTAAAACATTTTTAATATAAGATTATATATAAGATAAATTAGACTATAAATATTATTTAGAAATATAAAAGGATTTCTAACATAATGGTTTTTTATTTATAATTTCTATACATTAAATAATTAAATTTATTTATGACACAATGATGATGCAGTAATTAACGTATTAATGGAAGATTAAAATAATTTACATTATAAATATCCAAATAAATGTAATTTAAGACTTTTTATAAATTAAACTAATTTTCAAGGTTGTTATGACATGTTAGGGTTGGTTAGATCAATTGTTTTCGATGTAATCAGGCTGTTATGATTTTAACAAAAAAACAAATACCAAATAGTGTCAAAATTGACATAAAATAGTTTTTAAATCAAATATTATATTATTAATTGATATAACAGTAAAAAAAATCTATGTTTTGTCCAATGGACTTATATATAAATATATACGACATTAATGAACCAACTGGGGTTCTATTGGCATTTAATAGTATGTTTATTAACTATATAATATAAAAATAAAAAGAGACATGGTAAATGTCCAACTATTTAACTAAGAGTTAAATCTAGAAGTTATGGTTAATATGGTGACCTAAAACTATTTAAAACCTATTGGTTGAGTGTTTTTCGACCCATACCCACCTTATCCTTTAAATAATAAATTTTTGGGGCCATTACAAACCAAAAATGTATTTATTATAAAATAATATTTTAAGTTTTTTCTAGGGTGCCCCTCACACCTCTTATAAAAGGGAACTTCCCCTTCTCTCAAATTCACACCTATAAAGCAATTTTTCTCATCCAAAACCTGCCCAAATATCCTCAAAACTATACTAACTTCATCCTAGTAGCCTTTCTTTGTTCAGATAACCTACCTAAGGATCCGTTTTGATCAAATCAAAAGGAAGACCCCTAAGAAGAGGTAATGATTTCACCACCCTCTTTCAAGTTCTCTTATTCTTACACATACTATTTCTTTGTTGTTTCAATTTTAAAATAATAAATCCAGTATATTCTATATAATTTGATGTTATTATAAATATGGAACAACTATATTCATTGTTTTATCCATCTTAGGAATGATAATGTCACCATTCGTACATACGTACGGCTTACTGTCTCCACGCAGTAGTGTAATTTGTTATTCAACACTATGTAATTTGGATGGATATAATGATGATTAATAGGTATATAAATAATTTAAATAACATTAGAATGTCTCTGTAAAATTAATATACCATCCCATTCCACACCATTAAGGAAATGATATTGTCGATCATGCGTACGTTCCGATTACCGTCTCTACGACACGATGGGATTCATTTCCATGTTCACCATTCATCGACGATTATTGAAATATATATTACTAATAAGTATGTAATATATGACATAATAATGATAATATATATATATATATATATATTTACTTACATATATCTTATTCAGTTAGTTACATTCAATACGATATAAAAACGAAAACATCGTTTATGCATACGTACAGACTTCTGTCTCCATAAACGGTGTTTTTAACATCATATATATTTCTATTATACAAATTTATATTCAAAATATATATGATATATAAATTATGTTTTATATTCTGGAATTATTTAAATCTTTATCTAAGTGATACAATCAAGAGTGTCACGTTAAAACACGTACGATATGTAAAATGATTATTGTTCGAAATGTTAATTTAACATGGAAATTATTATTAAATGGGTAGTATAAAGTCATAAATGAATCATGTATGATATCATAAAAATTAATATGGTTCTTTTATAATTTAGTAACCTACTACGATCTTCATATATGAGGTTAAACGTACCCTCAACTAAATTAATGTGCAATGTAAGGGTTAATTCCTCAATCTCATTATTATCCGAGATTGTAATGTGTAAGTATTTACTGGGACATTTTTATCATAAATGACCATATTTTATAAAAATGATTTCAAAATGAATATTTCAAGGATTTGTTAAAGGTACTGTTTATCAGGATCATAATTTTGAATATTTTAAAGATTTATCTTCCTAAATGTTTTTAATTAATGTCCATGTATTCAAAATGATTTTAAGGATTTATTTATATAGACATTAATGTTTTGAAATGAATTTTTTTTTTCAAAAGTTTCAAAGCGGTATGGGACACTTTGATTCAAAAATCACTTTTGTATTGCTTTATTTATAAATGTTTGAATTTTAAATGATTTTACAAAACGGATATTTCTCTCAAAAAGTTTTACGAATCATTTTCAACTATGTCAGCATCCTTTATTGGATACTATTTTTGATTATGGTTGATTTATTATAATACAATCATCCATATTGTATTGAATGAGTTCTGATATGTTTGACCATGGATGTTATATTTTTATACCTTTCTTGGTTTATGGTTTATGTATTGACATTTTGTATGAATGTTTTAATATGAATGTTTATATTATGTTTAAACTTTTTCATATAAGGAATGAAGTGGACTTAGTTCATGAAGGGTGGAGCCTAATATAGCTCCTCAATGCATTGGTATGTCTCATTAGACAAACTAGGGTCTTTTCACAAGGCCTTGAAAAAAAATTTATTTGCAGTCTTAGCACAAGGCTTTTACTATGTCATAATGATGTCCGGTGTTAGGCATTCCCTCATTATGACATTAGTTATTAAATGTTAATATTAAACTAGTAGAATATTCATGTTCATGATTATATGTTAATGTTTGATTTATTCTTTCCATACTATGTTCATGTTTAATTTTAAAATGTCTATTGTTTTTATCACACATCTTTCCTTAAACATTTATATCTTTCGCTAAATTATTTACCCTTACTGGGTATATGAGCTCACCCCTTTATTATGTTTTATTTTACCAAGATTTCAAGAAGTGTATTATGATTGATATGCAGGGTTAAGATAAAGGGAATAATGTCATTTCAAAGGATCATTTATGTTGTGTTAATTTTCTAATGTGTAACTTAATGTTCATGTATGCAATCTATTTTCCAAGACTCCTAAAGTGATAGGTCCTTTGGGACTTGATTCTTTATAATCATGCCAATGTAATAAAATAATGCACTGCCTCGGGGCTTCTAGGGTCAGTGTGTTACAGTCGGTATCAGAGGAAGTTTAGAAATATCCTTGGAAACTAGATTTAGATAAACACTGATTAGAGCACATTACCCTAAGATAGACATTGAGGATTATTATAGAAGATCTTTCTTGAATTTTGGTAATGTAGAGATTTTGTGAGTTTTCCAAAAAAATACATCCCTGTCTGGATATGAACAGGTAGAGATGGCTCTGGCACAGATGTACCTAGGGGTAAAACATGAAACACCTCATTGATATTAACTCAAATGGGAACTGTTGCATGACAATGGGCCTTGTTGCACTCTTAGTTATGACACTCCTATGGGATATGCTTAGGATAATTCTTATTTTCTTTACAAATAATTTGAAGGATTTACATGTATATACATCCTCAAAGAAAATATTTCTATGATTATGGATTTTATCTATAAACTTTTCAATTTACATTTGGTATTCTACAAGTTTGGAATTATTCATTGCAATTTATAAACTGACCTATTGTATTCCATTGTATAGAAATGGTGCCCAGTAGAAGGATTTTGAACTATAGCAAAATGTATAATCTAAAGAGTAAGAAGGATTATATCATTCATGGTATTAGGCCAACATTTATAAGGGAAATAGTCTCCCATGTATTCTCAACATATGAAGAAATAATATCTTATGTTAATAAGATAAGTAATGAATTTTCTGAGTCCTATGGATTTGAAGGGAAGCAAGAGAAGAAAAGGATGGATGATAGAAAGATGGATAAAGGGAAGAGGGAAAAGAAGGATTTTCCCATATGTGTTAAATGTGGATGGAATAACCTTGGTAAATGCTTGAAAGGAATGAGAGTTTTTTATAAGTGTGGAGAAAAAGGAAAACATGTATGTGATTTCTAGGGAATTAAAAAAGTTTCAAATGTAAAATTCTTCATCTGCAAGGCGTTCGGACTCTACACGAATCAATATCCCAGTCATCAGAGTATACAACAAAAGATGCTATTAGATAATAATCACATCATGGTACTAACTCAGATTATGTGGAATGACTGGTGTTCTTATGTTGTTATTAAATAATTACTTCATTTGAGTGTTGTATCATCAATATACTAGTTATATGAATTATGGAGATAAATAAGGACTGTACTGCAATACTACTTTCTTGAGGATTTTAGATTATATGGTTCTAAGACAAGTTACTTAATAGTATGCTTCATCTTTTGGGAAATACATGGCTGAAGTAAAGGTAATCCTTAATACGGTTCCAATAATGAGGTAGTGATTTTGGATTAAGAGATGTTTGATTTGGATAAAATATATTAGAGATTCTCGACTTCCTTAGAACTGATTAATAGTTTGTTTATTTCGTTACTGTGGGAATATTAAAAAAATTTGGATATAAGGAATATATCCAGTATTATATAAAGGATTAGGGAGCATGAATGTAATCAATAAGGTTTTATGGTAATTCAGGGTGTTAACATGTTTTAAAATAATACATGATGAAGGTGTTCACAAGTTATTACGTGGAAAAAAGGATCTTCATTGTGTTTAACTTCCTTATACATTTTGTGAGTTTGGATAAAAGTATTTTGGATAAGTACAAAGGTTGGAATGGATTAAGTTTAATTTGGACACTACTGTTAAGGTTATTTTGGGAATATTATCAAAAGGACAACACATAGACCATGTGACAATTTGTCGCATCAGACAAAGCTGCGGGAATCGAACCCACAACCACAGTGCGATTGAGATTTATCGCCTACCACTAGACTACGTGAAGTCCCTCGATTGTATAATTTAGAATTATAAAATGTCCGATAGGTAAATTATAAATACATTATTTTTTTTGAAACCCTATATGATTAGGATAAATAGAATATATTTTTTTTTGAAATCTTTTGAAGTGAAAGATGAGTTTGTGGTAGCAATAAGTTGAATGATGAAACACTAATTGTCAAGTATATATATATATATATAATTTTTTTCATCTTATTATATGGGTAAATTAATTATTAAACTTTAGGGAAGGTATCTTAAAACCAAAAAAAGTGATATCCTAATAACTTATGTTTTGTTGAACCGACGGTATTTTAAATCATCATAAATTGATCGATTGGAAGTCCTCAATTTTACACTTGTTTGTGATTGATGACCTCAATAAATCCCTATAAATATTTAAGTTTTTCCTCTAAGTATGTGTCTCTAATTTCAAAAAATGTTCTCTTAATTGAGATCATAATTTGGTGGTGACCCTTTTATTTCCCTTTTCCTCTTATTAATACTAAATTTATTTAACATAATTTCCGATGTGGGTTTTCCCACAAAGGTATTTTCTATTTTCAACTTTTTATTTTTGAATAACAATTTCAAATTGCAATGACTGAATTTATTAAAGGAGGGAAAAATGTAACACCCCAAGATTTCATAGTATGTTATTTCATCATAGTAATTGAATAACTTGCACTATATGCAACACCGAGTTCAAGCGCACCACAACTTTCCAAACTAGCCGCTCAAAAGTGGTTATGAATATTATTAACTAATTTTGAACTATATCTAATCCTTCTAAATTTAGAATCCATAATATGAGATTCTTAGACATAATGTAAGAACTAATTCATTTTTTTAGATAAAAGATGTAATTTTAAAAAAATGGACTTTTACTGTAGAACCCTTTTTAAATCCAATATTTGAAACTTTTATACATTAATATTTGACAAAAAAAATTCTTCTTTATAATCAGGACATAAGAATTTAGTTTCAATAAATTTTTGGTGTTTTTCTGATAACATTCATATTTGGGTGGATAGTGTAAAATACTATATTTTAACTGAAAACAACTTTTTTAATCAAAAAAATTAATATTGTTAAATTATAAATTTTAATGGTTTGGAAGAATAAATAGATTAGATTTTAACCATTTAATCCAATTCTGGTCATTGTATGTAATTTCACCTTCTGATTGGACATAATCAAGTGTCAATCATTTGATAGTTATTGTTTCTTAAAAATACTCCTTTTGGTTTTGACAATAGAAATTAATTTTAAATTAATAAATTCAACATCAATTTTTTTAATTTGGTAAAATATACTACATTTTTTAATTCGGGATATCAAAATCAGTTTAGTGTAAATTTTTGTTATTTTTCTAAAAACTTTCTATTTTTGATGAATAGTTAAAACACTAAGTTATTGTTTATAACCGACTTCTTATTTAAATAATTATTTGTTTTATTTAAATTAATTTTAGGTCAACATTGATACTTAATACCTATATATGTTCAATTAAATTCTTTGGTGTCATTTTGTAATAATATTAGATATATAAAATCTTACTGAACTTTTTATCACCTTTTACCCACATCCTAAGAGAATTTGAAAGTTCACATAAAACAAATTTTTACCACTTCTGTGGGTGGAATATAAAAAATCCTAGAGACACAGTTGATATCATTTATAAAAATCTTGTTCAATATGATAAATTAATTTTTGGTGAATATTAACTTTTTACGTTTATTTACAATTGTTAAAAGTAAAAAGGTTATTAAGGGTAATAATGATATTATTCTTACCCTAACAGAAGTCCAAATTCTATTGGATAAGTGTAATTAGACCAAAAAAACCTTATAAATAAAATATGATCTTTAGTGCTACTTTTAATAGATTTAGACATTTATAATTATTCAATTCAAAGAAGAGTTTAACGAGTTAAAATCAAAGTTTAATAACTAAAACAATTTTAATATAGGGTTATACATAAAGTAAATTAAAATACAAATATTCATTAAAAAGATAAAAATATTTCCTACATAATGGTTTTTTCTTTATAATATTTAGACATTAAATAATTAAATATATTTATGACACAATGATGATTCAATAATTACAATATTAATGAATGATAAAAATAATTGACATTATAAATATCCAAATAAATGTAATTTGAGAATTTTTATAAATTCCACTAATTTTATAGGTTATTATAACATGTTAGGGTTGGTTAGATATTTTTTTTGAAGTAATTGTGTTGTTATGAATTAAAAAAAACAAATACCAAATAGTGTCAAATTGACTTAAAATAGTTTTTCAAAGAAATATTATATTATTAATTGACATAATCGTCATAAAAATATAAGGATGATCCAAAAAACTTATATAATAATATATATGACATTAACGAACCAATTGGGTTTCTATTAGAATTTTATTGTTTGTTTATTGACCATATAATATAAAAATACAAATAGACATGGTAAATGTCAAACTATTTAAGAAAGAGTTAAATCTATAAATTTTGGTTAATATGGTGACCTAAACCTATCTAAAACTGATTAGTTGAGTGGTTCTTGACCTATAACCACCTTATCCTTTAAATAATTAATTTTGGATCCATTATAAACGAAAAATAATTTATTATAAAATAATATGTTATGTTTTTCCTAAGGTTCCTCTCACCCCTCTCATAAAACGGAACTTCTACTTCTCTCAAATTCACACCACCAACACCATTTGGCTTGGCCAAACCCTGCCCAAATAGCCTCCCAACTATCCTACCTTCATCCTAGATTTCTTACATTGGTTAGAAAGCCATCCTAAAGAGCACTTTTGATCAAATCAAAAGGAGGAACCCAAAGAAGAGGTAATGATTTCACCACCCTCTTTCAAGTTCTCTTATTCTTCCACATACTCTTTCTTTGATGTTTAAATATTAAAATAATAAATCCAGTATCTTATATATATAATTTGATTTTATTATAAATATGGCACAACTATATTCATTAATCTATCCATCTTATAAATGATAATGTCACCATGTGTGCGTATGTACGGCTTACCATCTCCACGCTGTGGTGTAATTTGTTATTCAACACAATGTTATTTGGATAGTTATAATGATGAGTAATATATATATAAATAATTCATGTAACATGGTAATGTCTTTGTAAAATTAATATACCATCAAATTCCAAACCATTAAGAAATTATATTTTCGGTCGGGCGTATGTATCGTTTACCGTCTCAACGATGCGAGGAGATTCATTTACACATTAACCATTCATCGATGACTATAAAAATATTTGTTACCAGTAATTATTTAATATATGACATAATATTGATACTGTATATATATATATATATTTCCATACATATATCTTATTCACTTAGTTTTGTTCAATATGATATGAAAAAGGAAACAACATTTATGCGTACGTACGGACTACCGTCTCCATAAATGGTGTTTTTAATCTCATATATATGTATATTATACATATTTATGTTCTAAATATATATGATATAGAAAGCATGTTTTATATTCTGGAACTATTTAAATCTAGATCTAAGTGATAAAATCAAGAGTAACAAGTTAAAACATGTACGATAAAGAAAGTGATTATTGCCCGAAATGTTAATTTAACAATGAAATTATTATTAAATGGGTAGTATAATGTCATAAATGAATCATTTATGATATCATAAATATTAATATGGTCCTTGTATCATTTAATAGAATACTACTATCTTCATATGCGAGGTTAAACGTACCCTTGACTAAAGGAATGTGCAAGGTAAGGGTTAATTCCTAAATCTCATTATTATCCGAGATTATAATGTGTAAGTATTTACTGGGACATTTTTATCATCCATGTCCATATTTCATAAAAATGATTTCAAAATGAATATTTTAAGGATTTGTGAAAGGTACTCTTTATCATGATCATAATTTTAAATGTTTTAATGATTTATCTTTCTAAATCTTTTTAATTAATGTCCATATATTCTAAATGATTTTAAGGATTTATTTATATAGACATGAATGTTTTGAAATGATAATTCTTTTCAAAAATTTCAAATAGGTATGGGACACTTTGATTCTAAAATCTATTTTAAATTACTTCCTTTATAAATGTGTGACTTTTAAATGATTTTACAAAACAGATATTTCTCTCGAAAAGGTTTACGAATCATTTTCAACTATATCAGCATCCTTTACTGGATAATATTTCTGATAGAGGTTGATTTATTATAATACAATCATCCATATTGTATTGAATGAGTTATGATATTTTTGACTGTAGATGTTTTATTTTTATACCTTTCTTGGTTTATGGTTTATGTATTGACATTTTGTATGCATGTTTTAATACGAATGTTTATGTTATGTTTAAAACTTTTCATATAAAGAATGAAGTGGACTTAGTTAGTGACGGGTGGAGCCAGATATAGCCCTCGATGCATCGGTAGGTCCCATGAGACAAAATAGGGTCTTGTCACAAGGCCTTGACAAAAAATTTATTTGTATTCTTGGCATAAGGCATTTACTATGTTGTAATGATATCCGACATTAGGCATTCCCTCATTATGACATCAGTTATTAAATGTCATTATTCGAATAGTAGAATATCCATGTGCATGCTTATATGGTAATTTTTGATTTATTCTTTCCATATTATATTCATGTTTATGTTTAAAAAGGCTATTCTTTTTATCACACATCTTTCCTGTAAATTTTACAGCTTTCGATAAATTATTTACCCTTACTGGGCATCAGTTATCAACACTTTCTTATTTTTTATTTTCCCAATATTACAAGAAATGTATTATGACTGATAAGCAGGGTTAAGCTAAAGGGAATAATGGTGTTCTCAAAAGATCATTTATGTTGTGTTTTATATTCAAATGTGTAATGTAATGTTCATGTATGTAATATATTTTCCAAGACTGCTAAGTGAATCAGTCCTTTTGTATTTGATTCATTATAATCATGCCAATGTATTAAAATATTGCACCGACTCTAGGATTCTGGGGTCAGGGTGTTACATTATATCCTATGTAAAATTAAAACATAGCTTGTGTGTTTGTGTGGACTGCTTCCTACATGAAGACATGTATATTATTTTTCATCCCTAGACCACATGGATGGTAGTAAATATTAAATTAATGAATATATATTATATTTATTACGTAAATATCAATTTGAAAATATGATATACCATACCCAATATTACCATAACATCTATTCCAAAAATGATAACATCGCTCATGCATACGTATGGATTATCACCTCTATAAAGTGATGCAATTTATTTTTCAATTAATAAATTTTAAGAATGATTATAAATTATATATAACGAATAAAATTTATATTCTGAACATTATTAAAATAATAGATATGATTGAACCATTTCATAACAATTATAAACATTATCATTTTACCAATGTAAATTTAGAGAAATTGACGGAAGAAACATAAATAGTCGATCTAAGAAAGAACTATTAAACTAATAGATGTAAAATGATTTTAAAAAGAACCTAAAATTTTAAATATAGTTGAAATTTTTTCATAATAATATATTTAATAAATTTAAATTTATTATTAATTAGAATATAGTGCATCAATCTAAGAATGAATCCACGATAATGATTTTTCATCTCAATCCCACTCCACTATGAAAAAATTTATGTTATAAACCTAAATTATTTTATATGATTTATATACTTCCCATTTGAAATATTAACTCATTATTTTATATTTATTCAATTTATTTAATGTTATAATATAGGTTATATCTTTTTCAGGGTTTTAATTGAAATTTGTTAAATTCATAATGGATTATTTTACAATCATACTCTTATTCAAGATTATTCATGATAAAATATACGATGGAAGAAATATATTATAATTTCCTTCATAAAACCGATTTGTTTTCTTCAAATATGGTTGTTTAGGGGGTTTTTATTTTTTAATTCAAATTTTCCTCCCTTTTTAACTCAAAGATGGAAATAATATTTTGTATAAAATTGACCTTATTTTCACATTTTGATCGAACATATCTCTCTTCCATATCCATATTTCTCAATTTGTTCAATTAATGATTTTATCTTCTTTTAAACGATGGTAAAAGGTCATTTTTTTACAACCTATTTATTTCATTAAGATGTTTTAAAATAAATATTTTTATAAATGTTCCCAAACACATCATTTCTTATAAATAACAAAAGTGATAAGGGAATGTTGTATATGTATTCGGTGTAAATTAATTTTTCCACCACAATGACCAATATTATATATTTAGAATAATTTATATTTTTCCATTGGATTTTAAATAAAATAATGTTTCCATTATTCTTTGATTTTCATTTAAAGGTGTAATTATTTATTATGTTTAAAAATAATTTTATCTTTACAAAAATTTTGTAAAATCATTATGTAATATATTTTCTAATTTTTCAATTAAATTTTCCTCTCTAATTTTCAAATCAATTTTAATTATTACAAACTTTTAGTTTATGATGAATTGACGATCTTCTACAATCCTTTACTGCTTTTTATATTATACCTTATTTTGACATCATTCACTATCTTGTGATCATGTTCCCTATCACTCTAAATTAGTCATTAGATGCTAATTTTTTCCTTAAAGTCCATAATTTAGGTAACATGTATATATTTATTATCATTTTTCTTATTTAATATTTTATAAACTATATAAAATTTTAATATATAGTGTTAGATAAAGGATGGTTCTTATGAATTTAAGGTCATTTAATGGGGTAATATTTATGTTCATTACTCATTATTCAAAAAAAATTATTAATTAGGAACATTCATTATGAGTTATATGTTATTGAATATATGATGAATTCATTGAACATAGGTATGCGATGGGAGGGTCCCTGTTTTATATAGATGCTCGATAAATGGATAGGTCTCATGCTCTAAACAGTTAGCCTAATTAGTTTTGTATTTGGTCTTAACCTCCCTATTTGTTGAAATGAAAGGGAATGACACCTTAAGAGTAAGATCAAGATGTTTTACATTATATATTTATTACAATAGTGGTTTAGTAATTATTATCCATGTGGGTATAAAGTTGATATTTTCCATGGATACATTTTAAATATCAATTTTTTAAATAAATGGAATACATTTTGATAATCGACTCTGACATATTTTTAATGACTTATATACTCTTGACCGCGTATGTTGTATGCATTCCATTACTGATCAATTTATACCTCCCTTTATTATTTATTTCTTTCCCAAGGATATAAAGAAATAATATTCGAATAATATTCAAGGATAGAAGAATGTTTGTCATGATATGATTTGTTTTTCGGGTGTTATATAGAAATATTTTTTGTATTTAGTACCATACACCTACCAAATTAATCAAACCTTCATTGTATGATCCCTTATATCTTATAAAAATATTATAAAGTAGACACTGTATATGGTTTATTGGGGTCTGGGTCATTAGAGTTATTATCAAAGTAAATTTTGTAAGACTCTAAAAACCAGATTTTAGAAGAATATATCCAGCATTATAGTTAAGATAAACCCCTAGAATGTATAATAAATTTTATGTCATTCTTTTTTATTTTTAACTATTCATTTTTTTATGATTTAACTATGTGTGTGCTATTTATAATACATGGATCCTATCTAATGAAAGGTAAATCTTGTAAACCCCCATTGTCATTGTATGGATTTCCATTAGGAGTAAGAAAGTACATTAGGTGTTGGAGTAGGGTAGGTCATTGTAATATTAAACAAATTGAACCTTGTTAAAAAAATTAAAAATTCCCATATGGATAAAAATATTGTTTCAAATCATATTACACTAATGTTGGATGACTTTTTTCAATAAAATATTCCATCATTTAATGTTACTATTCATTCATTGTTATCTGTGAAATGGATCAAGTCCTTTGAATATATATTCATGGAATTGGTATGAATAGAATTTTAAATGGTTATTTTGGAAGTATATTGTATAAATGGAGATTTTTCCAATAGTTTTCATTGATTCATAATACTAAATAAGATTATAAACTTGAAAGCATGGAATTGAAATTTTTTTTAAAAGCTATTTTTTGAGATATATTTTCATCAAGACAATCATGATGAAATAGACAGAAATTTCCCAACATAAATTAAAATGACTAGGAATGTGTTATTGACTATAAGGATAGTTTCACAATATTTTAATGGAATGAAATAGAATATATACATAATATATGAATCAATATTTATTATTTCTTTGATAGGATTAATAAAAACCATCAAAGTGGACAACTATCCCAAAACATTTAGTCACATGAATAAATAGTATCATGTTTCATAAAGATGGAGGAAAAAGTATCTGGGCCTTTTACATTAATGGTAAATTGAGAATAATATGCCAGATGGGTTCTAAGGAAAAATAAATGTATCAAATGAGAATAATGGATATATGATATTTCCATAATTTGAGAATTATAGAATGAACATAATGTTTAATGATTAAATGTAATGGGTGTTTGTTAAAAGTGTTGAGATAATAACCATATAGACCATGAATGTAATGGAATGAAGTAATCCCCTGGTAACTAGTGCTCTAACTACATGGATATGGTAAATATTCAATCCAATTCCCCAAGCGTCAAGGGAATCCACCATAGAATATGCCAAGGGGGTGAGGATAAGATTATGTGATCAATACAAATAATATTGATGTTTATAAATATGTGGTGGAAGGTAATTTTATTACTAAATAAAATTTAGCTAAATATTTATTTGATTCTGTATCGTCACAATATTTTATATCTTCTATGATTTAGAAAACATTAGTTCATTCCCTTAAACATTAATAAGGTTGTTTTCCATCAAGTCTCATTGTGGAATTCATATTGACACTAGTATATGTCATTCAATCCCCAATTTATTAGACTGAAAATCCATATTTGAAAAGTTGAAAGTTATACCCATGGTTACATTTATGTAATTATTGCTGTGGATTATCATTCCAAGTATAACGTTAAAATTTATTGCTAATAGAATAAGATTACGATTCATGAAGAAGATGTAGAATCCATTATATTTAGAGGGGAATCATCATCATCTGAATCAGGTCATGTTCTATGTATTACAGTTCTCCTTAACGAAATTCAAGGAGAATAAGAGGAGAAAAAACTTATGGGTGGAAAATGTGTCCTTAGAATATATTATTTACAGAAATTAAAAAAATAGATTTTTTTGTTTCCTAAATAGTTACCTGTAAATACACTAGAGGTTTCAATTAGGAATTCCTAATGTAATTTGGGTAGAGGGCTTGAATATAATAGCTTAAGAGTTGAACTAATTTCTATATTTAAATGTGTTATAAGAAATTTTCTATAGAACATTGGAATGATAATAGAATACTATCCAATCATCTCTATATCATTGGATGCATCACAAATATTAATATTGATGATAAATATAGAGATAATTTGGAGGTAAAATCCATAATGGGTTTTTTTATTAGATATGTTGATGAGAAAATTGGTTATCACCTACAGGATGATGAAAATAAACTATTAATTCAGAGCTGAGATGTTGTTATCAATAATGAAATTATGTGGAAATATTAGAACCTGACTGGGAAAAATGTTGAGAAATGTTGAACAATTGATGTTCAGAATGATCAGACCTAAGTTACTGGATAAAAATTAAGTCCGAAAAAATCATTGGAAACATCATAGGATGAAACTCTATTAGTCAGGGTACAAGACATAGGTAGACCAGACTAATGATTGATAATTGGTGAATATTTGGGTTGTATTGTATTGAACACTGAATGGTCATATTGATGGTTATTAGATATGATTCTATTAAGAAGATATGTTTGGGTGGATAAAAACTAGGTTTTTTGGAGAGATACACTCATATCAAGAAACCTATTCAAATTTTTTGGGCTGATATGAATTTTTTAGATCTAATGTATATTGGGGAACCGATAAATATATGGGAATCTAGTAGTCGAACAGACTCAAAATAGTGGGAGTCTTACCAGGAAGAGTAAATGAGTTACTTGAATCACAAAACACATAGAAGTTGGATAAGACACAATAAATAAATAGTGCAAATTATAATAAATGTGTTAGTAATTTGAAATAGAAAGTTGATATAAGTAAGAGATATAATATTTTTTTTGTGGTGAGAGGGTTTTAGTAAAACAAATGATTTTTATATTTTCAATTTTTTTCACTAGTGGTGAAACAAACATCTATTTAGATGGTGCTAAGATTAATTGTGTTAGATGATCTACACGTGGATTAGATGGATGTAAAATTCAAATTTCTTCATTTGGACTTAGAGGGTGAATCATACATAGTCCCACTCAAGGGTTATGAAGTTCATTAGAAGGAGGATTTGGTTTATAAAGTGAGACAAAGTCAGTATGGATTGAAGAAAGTTCTATGATTATGGAGTAGGAAATTCCACACTTTCATGATTGATTAATGTTTGAATTGATGTTATTTCATTCACTATTTTTACAAAGTGATAAAATAATATAGAACATATATCATACATATTTTTTATGTCGATATTTTGTTGTTTACTGGTCTAGTGACCTAATATATTTAAATGTTCAAGATTAATATCTCTAGAAGATTTGGGATGATGGATCTTATGTAAGATAATAAGATCATGGGGATTAGAATTGATAGGGATAGAGAAACTAGATCATTTTTTACCCCAAAAGGAATAAATTAGAAAAAACATCAAAATATATAGTATGAATATGTGTAAAACTATGTTAAATCCTATATCTAGACTATTAAAAGCAATTATAATTCAGTTATTATAATTGGATAACAAAGTTCATGATAGGGATATGATTTCTTATAGTTCAACTATATGATGTTTTTTTGTACATAATGGTTTGTTCTCAACTAGATATTTCTTTTTCACTGGGAGTTTCAATCCATTTAATGACAAATTCTATAAGGAAACATTGGGAATATGTGAAAAGGATCTAATAATAATTGTAAGGTTTAAAAGATACAGATTTATGTTATATAGATGATTATAAGATATGTCACGACCCGTCCCAGTGGGGCCCGAGCCGCAACTCCCCAAGCCCCCCCCCCTAATGGGCAAGGGGGTGGTGACTAGCACCTAGTAGGCATGCCGCTAACATGGGAGGCATTGCATATAAACATGTACACACACACACACATATCCAAGCCCACAAAGGCGAAAAGTAAAAACTACTAAAAATGGAAATGCATGCATAGACTAAAACCCCAACCAACAGAGTACAATAGGAATGTAAAGTACAATAATGTAAAACCTTGGGCCAAAAGTTCAAGGCCACCAAAATAGAGTCTGTAAGAAAGTCAAACATGTAATGAAAGGTACTGGGGCTGAAATCCGTAGTCGTTGGAACACACCTCGATCTATCTGATCTCACTGAGCACCGTCCGGTCCTAGTTCGCCTAGAATCCTGTCAAAGGCTCTCTCGTCTGCACAAGAAATGACACCTGCGAGCAAAGCCCATGCTGGGGGTGAGTATAACAATACCCAATATGACACCCCAAAACCACACAGGAAACATAATAAGGGAAATACCACAAAGGAAATATACATTCAACTCTACACTGTATATGTCTACAGAACATATTACAAGAATATCTAGATATACTCATGCACGATCGACTATCTTGAATACCACCACTAGGATCCAGCATGAGGATTACACTAAGCATGTAACAAGGAGAACACACTCCTAGGTCTGAAGAGATAGGGATGAATTACTCATTCCGAGAGAACAAACTCCACAACCAGTTGAGAATACGATGTTCAGATGAGGATCACAACCAACAACTATGGGGTGATTGTGATAACTCAGTCTGAACTACTCCGCTAAGCAGAGGATCAGCGTCCGGGTAATGTTGGTCACGTTGATACCAAGAACTTTACTTAGGGAAATAGGATTGAATAGAGGATCTGGCTCTAAGTCTCACAGAGGGGATTCCAACACATTTATTCAGAAGTTCCTATTGAGGGGATCAAACTCTTGTTTGTCGGAAATGATACCGAAAACCTTCAGAAGAATGAGCAAGGGGAAGAACCCTAAGGAAACTAGTACAAGTCACAGAAGGTAACTGGCTAAAGACATGTAAAATAAGTTACATGACATGTAGTATGGTTACATTCTGTGTTCTATGACACCACGTACTACCCATGTGACGGCTCGTGTCATCCGTCCAAGTTGTGTAAATCTCAACTACATAGCATGTAGATGTATCACATGTCATGTTCCCTGACTCCGGTTACTGGCTGTGTAAACGACCCGTGACTAGAATCAAATTTGTGTAGGAAAGAATATACACGGCTTGTAAGTCAAAGGACACGTTGTGTCCGGTCAACTGGAAAACACCTGTGTACCCTGGCCGTATGCCCGTACACGGTGTATGTCCGTGTCGCCTGCCCGTGTACCAGTACACGGGGTATCCCGTGTATCTGGCTGGGTCTGGCCGGGGTGGGGTACACACGTCTTGTCCTTGGTCGTGTACCCAACCTGTGCTCGTGTACTCCCAGAGTACATGCCAGGTGATCCACTAATGAACACACACTGTGTAGCCCATACTACACGTTGTGTAGTCGGTATTTTTCAAGAACGCCATCTTCTTCCTCCCGCTTCGGCCGATCATCAGGATCTACGATCTCTCATCTGTTCGTCCCGATGATCAGGGCTTGGTTCGTCCCATCATATGAACACTGAATTAGGTGTTTTAGGTCCTTAGATCGGTTCATAAACCTCCAACGAGCCATCTGAAGAAAAACTCCCAAAAATGAAATATCACCCGATCCACTCCGAATCATCCACAAAAATCGTCTTCGCACCTCTGCGAGATCACTATGGTGTCGATTCATCAATTTTAGATCGTTGCATCACATAACGGATGTGCAAAGATCCGTTGTTCATTACCCCACGAAGAACGCGAAGAACGGGAAGAATAGAATAGTGGATAAATCCAATGAAACATGTTTAAGGAACGAACCTCTGCCGTCGTTGTCACGGTGTCGATCCGATCCCATTAATAGGATTAAAATGAGAAAAAGATCAACAACAACAGATCAACATGGATTCAATTCCCCAAAATCCTCGCAAAATCCCATCCCTCAAGAACGATTGATCCACAAGCAAATATGTTGGTTGATTAGTTCGTGTTCATCATAGAAATAAAGAACCAGGAAGAAATAAAAAATTAACCTTCCTACATGGATTTGTGGCATTCTATGGCAAAGATCTGGTTGTTGCATCGTCGTTGCCGGTGAAGTTCGTCAAGAATGTCATTGATGCATTGGGAGGTTTTCTCCAGAGCTCTCAAGAGAAATTCAGAGTTATGGGAATTATAACCATGACCCCTAGGAAATATCTATTTAAAAGAATAAAAATATTTTGTTGTAGCAATGATTTAATAAAATATTTTAATAAAATATTTTATTATGGTTACGTCCAAAAATTGGATTTCACCACCGACGTACGCCAGCCGATGTTAGGTCTCTTATAGGGGAAACACGCTGCTTTGGACACAATGACGCCCTCAGATTTCTGATGTGAGCATCAATTTAGGAGTTATTCTACTTTTCAAGAAAACAACACATGCACGATATTTATTTATTTAATTTATTTCAATCATTTGTTCTGAGATCACCGGGCCTCGGAACTACACTCCGTCTTGAAGCCTGGTCTCGAAATAATTCCAACATAATATTCAAAATTAAACATGGTAAAATCTGAGACATTACATCACACCCACCTTAGGGCTTTTACATCCCCAAAAAGCCAATATCCAGGCTACTCAAAAAGATGCAGGTAATGCACACGAAACAGAGCCTCCTACTCCCACGTGCTCTCCTGGAGATTCTCGTGCTGCCACCGGACACGCACCAAGGGAATAGCTCACCCACGAAGGATCTAATCCTGCCGATCCTCGATTTCCACTGGGTACTCAGTAATGGTTGGTCCATCATTGATTTCTATCTCACCCCAGTCGATAACGTGCGATGGATCATGCACGTATCTCCGCAACTGTGACACATGGAAGACGTTGTGTACCCGGTCCGTCTGAGGAGGTAGAGCCAAGCGGTACGCCACCTCGCCAACTCTACTCAGAATTTGAAAAGGGCCAATGAACCTCAGAGATATCTTGTCGCCTCGGCCAAGACTCCACAATCCCCATCTAGGTGAGACCCAAAGAAACACATGGTCTCCCTCCTCGAACTCCAAGGGCCTCCGTCTCATATCGGCACAAGACTTCTGCCGACTATGTGAAATCTTCATCCGCTCCTAGACGAACTACACCTTTTCTATAGTAGCTCACACCATTTTTGGGCCCATGAGTGCTGACTCTTCTAGGTTAGTCCAGCAAAGTGGTGACCTGCATGGTCGCCCGTACAATGCCTCGAATGGTTCCATACCAATAGTGGACTGATAACTGTTGTTATAAGAAAATTTAACCATTGGTACGTGATCCTCATAGCTACGACCGAATTCAAGTATGAAAGCTCGTAGCATATCCTTTTTGATCCTAGATGGTCTGCTACATTTTACTATCAGTCTGAGAATGGAACGCTATGATCAAGAATAACTGAGTCCCAAAAGCTTCGTGCAATCCCTCCAACAACCGGGATGGGAAACATGCATCACGATCTGAGACGATTGTCTATGGCACTCCATTAAGTCAAACTGTCTCATGCACGTAGAGGAGTCCCAAGCTCTCTACTAAACTCTTCCCCCGTATGGCTAGGACATTGGCTGACTTGGTGAAGTAGTCAACGATCACCCAGATGGCATCGTGTCCCCTGGACGTACATGGTAAACCCGTCATGAAGTCCATGGATATCATGTCCCACTTCCACTCAGGCACCTCAAGGGGCTGAGTCAATCTTGCTGGAACCTGGTGCTCACCCTTTACTTGCTAACTATTAAGGCACCGAGAAACAAACTATGCCGCACTATTCTTCATTCCTGGACACCAGAACTAACATTATAGGTCCCGGTACATCTTTTCCACACTTGGATTCACCGCCAATGGAGATGTATGTAACTCCCTCTTAACCTCCTCCCGAAACATCACTGGTACTACGTTGCGCATCTGAAAAGGACAACATGCTCCCCACCTGTTGAATATCCATTAGTAGCATCGCCTGTGGATATCTGAGAACATAATGTCTCTTAGCTAACATCCATGATCTGCACTTCCCCGACTCGTTGTAATATTGGAGGGGTAACAACCATTGACTAAAGGTATGCTCCCTCATCTGTATCCACGAATGATAACTATAAACAGGCCAACTTCATTGTCGCCTCATCCAGCAACTACATACTGGATTTTTTTCTTAGAGCATCTGCCACAACATTCCCCTTCCCAGGAGTATAAATGATCACAATATCGTAATCATGGAGAAACTCAAGCCATCACCTCTGTCTCAAATTCAGATCCTTTTGAGAAAAGATATATCTGAGACTCTTGTGATCAGAGTAGATGATAAAACACTCTCCCATTAGGTAGTGCTACCTCATCTTCAACACGAAGACTACCACTTCCAACTCAAGATCATGGGTCGCGTAGTTCATATTGTGTGGCCTCATCTTACATGAGCCATAGGAAATCATCGATTTCCTCTGCATCAGGACATAACCAATCCTAGTTCCTGATGTATCAAATTACACTATGTAATCGACACCATCCTTCGGTAATCTCAAGATCGGGGTGCTCGTAAGACTCTGTCTCAACTGCTAAAAAACTTGCTGGCATCTCTCGGTCCACACTAAAGGCTTCCCCTTTCGTGTCAAAGTTGTCATGGGTGCTGAAATCAAGGAGAAATTAAGAATTAATCTCCAATAGTATCTCACCAACCCAATGAAACTCTATACCTCCATCATGCTCTGGGGTGTCTCCCAGGCCAACACTATCTATTCCTTGGTTGGGTCCATTGCTACACTATCTGCTGAGATAACATGTCCCAGAAAGTGGACCTCATGTATCCAAAATTGACACTTCGAGAGTTTCCCATACAACTGGTGCACTGGGAGTGTATCCATAACCATTCTAAGGTTCCGCACATACTCTACCTAGGACGTAGAGTACATAAGGATATCATCGACGAAGACCACAATGAACTGATCTGGATATGGCTGAATGATCCAGTTCATGAGTCCCATAAACACTGTCAGGGAATTCGTCACTCCGAAGGGCATCACCATGTACTCATAGTGACCGTAGCGATATCTGAAATCCATATTTGGTATATACTCAACCTGTACTTGCAACTGGTCATAGCCTGACCATAGTTCAACCTTTGATAATCATCCTGCCCCTCTTAACTGGTCGAAGAGGTCATAGATTATCGGTAGTGGATATCGGTTCTTCACGGTCACCTGATTCAGGCGTCGGTAATCCACCAATATCCTCAAGCTCCCGTATTCCTTCTTGGAAAACAAAACTAGGGAAGCCCAGGGTGAGACACTGGGTTTCATGAAGCCCTTATTCTGCAAGTCTTCCACCTGCACCCTCAGCTCACGAAGCTCTGTAAGAGAAATCCCATATGCTAATGCTGATGTCAGTATCGTCCTGGGTTGCAACTCAATGCTGAAATCTATATCCTGACGGGGAGGTAGCCTGGGGACATCCTCTGGAAAGAAGTCCTCATACTCATCCTCTACTGCTGGAAACTAGAAACTCGTAACATCTATTGTGCCAAGGGCTAGGGTAGCCAACTGATAAGAAATTGGTTGTACCTTCCTACGCACGAGTCCATCCTGTGTTGCCTGGGCCTCTCTTTCACTGATGAAGGAGAACCTCATTCCATCACTGTGGACACACCACACCCTTCGCCTAAAACAATCAATCTGGGCATCAACTGTGGATAGCCAATCCATAGAAAAAATGACATCGTAAGGCCTCGACGCTACCAATAAAAGGTTCGAACCAAAACTATCGCCTCCAAGGGTCAGGTCACACTGTCTTCAAAAGTGTGTGATCTCTGAATCTTCTCCAGTTGGGTTTTCTAAGCGTAAGGGTCAAGTCAATGGCTCAATAGGAATCTCAAGGACTCGAACAAGATAAGAAGCCAGAAAATAATGACTAGCACCTGTGTCTATCAGTATGGCAACCAATGTAGGAAAGACACGTATTGTACCTCTAATCATTCTGGGAGTACCTGGGTCATAAGCCTCTATTGCCTCCAGATGTCCCTGCCTCTTCCCACCAGCTCCCTGCGCCTATAGTGGACCTCCATGTGGTGGTGGTGGTAAAAGGTGAAAACACTGACCACCTCCAGCTACTCTCCCAACTCCTATACCATGTCCGCTGCCCCGTGGATCTGTCTGCTCTACATGTTTCCTCTGCCTCGGTGGTCCATCCAATACTCTCATGTTGGTAGTATGGCGGGTCAGGCAATCACATGTGAGATGTCCCCTGACATCGAATGAGTATCATCTCATCTCTCGAGAATGGTTTGATGCATCCTGTGAACCCTATACGGCAGATCCCTTGTCCCAGGATCTCTTATGGAAACGTCTCCCACGCCTGGGTCCCTAACGTTGACTCCCTGCAGCCGAGTTCTCTACTCCAACTCTCTCCCAACTGACAAATGTCGGCTGTTTGTGCTCTGCCAAAATGCTCTAGACCACCAAATCCTGCTCGAACACCCCCGCATAAGTAGGAATTCTCATTGGGATGATGCTATCTCGGAAGTCTCTATGAAAGCCCCACTCAATAGTCCTAGCTCTGATGTACTGATCCATGACCATATCCATCGTGTACTGTGAGAGGTCTGTAAACTTAGATGAATTGTTATCCACCATCATGGTCCATTTTTGGAAATGAAGAAGCTCTTGTATACATACTGCTCTCAGGGGTAATCGGTGAAAACTCCTCTCTGAATAGACTGTCAAACTCTGACCACGCTAGATTAGCCTCATCATGAGTTTGGGTAACCAAACTCCACCATCGCCCTGATGATCCCTGCAGAAGGCTCGCTGCCAGGTTCACGATCAGGTGTACTGGTGTCCTGACCAAACGGAAGACATTGGTCACTGCCTCAAGCCAGTCCTCTGCTGCCTGAGGGTCAGGCTCGCCTCAAAACCTGAGGGGTCTCTGTCTCTGAACCTCTTGGAGTGCGCTCATCCTGTGCCCCTTCTCCACTGGTATAGTATGCACTAAAAACTGATTTATAAGTTGTGGAATAAATATAACCCCACCCTAAGGTAAAACTGGGGGATCTGGTCCATGTATCGAAGGTTCATCACTGAGGGGGTCATCCTCGTAATCGAGCTGCTGGAACCTAGAAAGTGAGTATCGCAGAGGCATCCTGTAAAGAAACAAGATGTATCTCGGTCAGTGAGTATATCTGGAGAGCTGACACAAGAAGGACATGGAATCCATAACTCAATCTTAATTGTTGCATGTATCATTACTTTCCCCTGCAACTAGTGATCACGTATTCCAAGTTGACAAGCAAGTTATCAGTGTCCTGGTGTATGGATACGTCGGCTGCCCGCACCAACACTGGGGTCCCTAGCCTGAAATCCAAACTCAAAATACTTGAAACTATTTCCCCAAACCAACTCACAGACTCTCGGTCCTAAGGTAGAACCGAACACCTCTGATACCACTTTTCCACGATCTATCCCAGTGGGGCCCAAGCCGCAACTCCCCAAGCCCACCTCCAATAGGCCATGGGCTGGTGACTAGCACCGAGTAGGCATGTCACTAACATGGGAGGCATTGCCTATAAACCTGTACACACACACACATCTCCATGCCCACAAAACTGAAAAGTATAAACTACTAAAAATTTAAATGCATTCATACACTAAAACCCCAATCAATAGAGTAAAACAGGAAAGTAAAGTACATTACTGTAAAAACATGGGACAAAAGTACAAGCCCACAAAAAGAGAGTCTGTAATAAAGTCCATCCTATAAAGAAAGGTACTGGGACTACAATCCATAGCCGTAGGAACACACCTCGGTTTGTCTAATCTCACTGAGCACCGTCTGGTCTTGGTCAGCCTAGAATCATGTCAAAGGCTCGCTTGTCTGCATAAAACAAGACACGTGCGGGAAAATCCCATGCATGGGTGAGTATAACAATACCCAGTATGACACCACGAAACCACAAAAAAAACACAAAAAACGAAATACCACAACAGAAAGATACAGTCACCTGTACACAGTTTATGTCTACAAAACTATAACAAGAATATCCACATATACTCATGCATGATCGATTATCGTGAATACCACCACTAGGATCCAACTAGAGGATTCCACTAAGCACATATCAAGGATAACACACTCCACGGTCTGAAGAGAGAGGGACGAAGTACTCATTCCGGAAGAACACATGCCACAACCACTTGAGAATACAATGTTCAGATGAGGATCACAACCAATAGCTATGAGGTGATTCTGAAAACTCAGTCTGAACTAATCTGCTAAGAAGAGGATCGGTGCCTGGGTAAAGTTGGTCACGTTGATACCAAGAACTCTACCTAGGGTTCTAGGAATGAACAGATGATATGTCTCAAATTATCACAGTGGGGATTCCAAAAACATTATTCAGAAGGTCCTGCTAAAGGGATCATACTTTTGTATGTCGGAAATGATACTGGAAACCTTCAGGAGAATGACCAAGCGGACGAACCCTAAAGAAACTAGTCCATGTCACAGAAGGTAACTAGCTCAAGCCATGTAAAATAAGATACATGGCATGTAGTATGGTTACACGCCGTGTTCCTTAACACCGAGTACTACCCATGTAATGGTCCATGTCATCCGTCCATGTTTTGTAAAATTCAACTACACGTCATGTAGATATATCACCCACCGTTTTTCCTTACTCTGGGTACTGCCTGTGTAAACGGCCCGTGTCTGGAATCGATGTCGTGTAGGAAAGCATATACAAGAAGTGTATGTAAAAGAACACGTCATGTCTGGTCAATTGGAAAACACCCGTGTACCCTTGCCGTATTCCTGTACATGGTGTCTGTCCGTGTCGTCTGCCCATGTACCAGTACATGGGTTATCCCGTGTATCTGGCCGGGTCTGGCCGGGGAGGGGTACCCTTGCCGTGTCAGTGACCATGTACCCAACCCTTTCCCGTGTACTCCCTAAGTACATTCCAGGTGATCCACAGATGAACACACGCCATGTAGCCCATACTACACACCGTGTAGTCTAGATTTTTCTAGAACACCATCTTCTTCATCGCGCTTCAGCAGATCTTCCAGACCTGCGATCTCTCATTCGTTCGTCCTGATGCTTCAGGGCTTGGTTTGTCCTATCATACGAAAACCGAATCCGGTGTTTTTGGTCCTTCGATCTGGTCATAAACCTCCAACGATCTATCCAAAGAAAAACACCCAAAAAATGAAATATCTTTTGATCTGCTCTAAATCATCCTCCAAAATCATCGTCTCACCTCAGTGAGATTGCTGTGGTGTTGATTCTTCGATTTGGGATCGTTGCGTCGCATAACGGATGCGCAACGATCTATTGTTCATCACCTCGTGAAGAATGTGAAGAGCATGAAGAATAAAAATGGGAGAAATTCAATGATAGAAGTTTGAGGTCCGAACCTCCATCGTCATTCGTCACGGAGTTGATCCGCTCACATTAATAGGATTAAAGGGAGAAGAAAATCAACAAAAATAGATCAACATGGATTCAATTCCCCAAAATCCCCGCATAATCCCATCCCACAATTACAATCGATCCGCAGGCTAATCTATTCATGGATTAGTCTCCATTCATCGTTAAAATCAAGAACGAGGAAGAAATCAAAAATTAAACATCCTACTTGGACATGTGGAGTTTGATGGGAAAGATCGGATTGTCGCGTCGTCATTAATGGTGAAATTCGTCAAGAACGTTGATGACGCATCGAGAGGTTTTCTCCAGAGCTCTCCGGAGAAATTCCGAGTTATGGGAATTGTAACCCTGGCCCCCTGCGAAATAACTATTTGAAAGAATAAAAATATTTCGCTGCACCAAGGATTTAATAAAATATTTTAATTAAATATTTTATTACGATTACGTCCAAAAACCAGATTTCGCCACCGACATGCACCAGCCGATATTAGGTCTCTTCCAAGGAAAACACGCGGCTCTGGACACAACATCGCCCCCAGAGTTCTGATCCGAGCACCCATTTAAGAGTTAGTCCACTTTTTTTTGGAAACCACATGTGCACGTAATTTAATTATTTAATTTAATTCAAACATTTGTTCTGGGCTCACCGGGCCTCGGAACTGCACTCTGTATTGAAGCCTGGTCTCAAAATAATTCCCATATAATATTAAAATAGAACATGGAAAAATCAGAGACATTATAAGAAGAATATTCTGGTACATATAGATTTTTCTAGAGCCATGCTCTCATGGAAAATTACTATATGTTATTTTATTATTTTTTGTGGAATTAAAGTCTTTATATGTCTCAATTAAAAATAGTGGTTTTTTTACAAAAATTGTGGATTATATTACATCTACTATAGAATTTAATGAGAATATATGGTTGATGTTCTTACTGAAGGTTCTTATAATGGATCCTACATACGGATGCTATTTTTTGATTGAAAAAGTGCAATTCTAATTTCTCAAAAACCATTGTTTAATAAAGAAACCAAAACACACTAAATTATGGTGCCACATCATTTTAATTCTATTAGAGGATAAAGTGTTGGATCTTCAGAAGATTTCTTGGAAGAAAAATCCCTCATATCTGTTTATAAATGTTGTAGTCCAAGAAATTCAAAAGAACCATTATGCCTAAATGGGAATCAGTGAATAAAATAAAATGGAGGGAACTGCATCTATCAGATAGGGAAAGATATCAAAAGCATAAACAGAAAATAATTCTGAAATCATAATGATATTTTTCCATGGGGGATTTTTTCGTATTAAGGAAGTTTCTTCGGGTTTGTTGGATGTAATTTTTTGTATGGGGATGATCAAAAAGAGGTCACCATTCAGACTAGAAAGATGTCTCTTGATGAAATATTTCAAAGTGTTTTGGGAAGAATATTTGTTACCTGATGGATCATCCATAGAACTATGTGAGTTTTATAGAGTTTAGAAGATGATGTGTCATCAGATTGTGTAATTATATAGTATAGTTATGATGATCTGATGGGGTTCATCATATGAAACTCTCACAATTGATGCTCATCAGGAGTTGTAACAAAATGATTGGATTATTTATTGATGGAATAATATTTATGGATTCAATGAATGATAAAAAATAATATTAGATGTTTCTGAAGGAACCAGATGTTGACCATGAAAATCGAAGGTCTATGGAAATTTTTGACAACAAAGAAACCTATATAAGAATGTGGTGTAGCCCAAATCTAATTATAACAACCAAGTGTTATGAATAATGGATGTTTCTAACTTAATTTCTTGAGACTCAATAATTTAGAGGAATTGAATAAGATATTTTTACTATTTTTTATCTCTCATAGTGAATGATGATTGTAGTGCTCTCGCATGGTTGTTATAATTTTTCCAAAGGATATAAATCTTTTTTTGTGCATTTTTGTTGATTTTGTGTATTATATGATTGTGGAATTCTAGTTGGATATTATGTAACCTATCATCCAAGATTCAGTGTACATAAGTTAGAGGATGTGGTAGTCCAACAAATATTCCATTTGATAACATTGTTGAGATTTTTAATAGTGTAGGGTTTACCGATCATATGGGTGTCTCCCTCTAGTGAATGTTGTTTTTTCATGGTATATTAGTTGGATCGAATGGATGAAGTTTCAATTACCAAGTCTCAACCTCCCATCATGTGTTCCCTCAATATTTGATCTAAAGGGGGAACTATATTATGAATACCATAGCGCAAATTTCACTACACTTTGGTTGAACCAAGATATATAAAGATTTAAGAGAACATTTTTCATCTGATAATATGAAATTGGTAATTTCTAACAATATATCAATATGCATGGTTTTGTAATAAGTAATGAAAGGGATAGAATGTGCATAATGGTTCACATAATCTCACCCTATTCCTATGTGGAAGTGGGATGATATTAATATCGAATGATTTAATGGATTTCAATATAATACAAAAGGAAATGATGTAATTTGGGTTATTGTAGGTTATCTTCTCATGTATGAAAATATCCAATATAAAAGGAATGATTTTCCTCTTAAACACCTCTCCAAACTGTATATCAATAAATTTGGGAGAAATAATTATTTACATATGTTGATAATATCTGATCAAAACTTGAGATTTACATAAAAATGATAGAAATGTATTTAGAAGGCCCTCTATATTTTTCTATATTTGATCACTTTGTATCACCCATATATTGATAGAGAGTCCTAAATGACTATCAAACATTTTAAGAAGTGTAGAAGTAAAAATCACTTGATATTCACTTTTTTTTGGATTTCTGCATAACATTAGTTGAATTCTCATAAAATAATAGCTTCCATTTAAGAACTAAAATGACAGTGAAAGAAGCATTGTGTTGAAAAATGATCCATACACCAACTTATGAGGATTAATATGGTGAAAGGAAGCTCATAAGAACATTTCTAACTAAGGATACAATAATTAAATTAAGAACTATCCAAAGTCAAATCAAGGTAATATAATATGGGAAATAAGTAAAAAAATTAACTGAATAGAGGGCCCAAAATTTCATATAGGGGATCGGGTTTTCTTTAATATATGATAATTTAAGGGAATTGTATGGTTCTTAATTAAAGTTAAAATAATTCCTATGAACATAAATTTTTTTAGTATTTTTGTAATAATTAGAACTATGGATTACAATTTGGAAATGACACCCAATCCCTATAAAGTGAAAAATGTGTTCCATATACCATTATTGATGAAGTATATTCCAGATCCAATGAATATAATAAACTATGATGAAATGTAATTATAGACTACTCAAACATATTTTTTGGAGACTATACTGATTCTTTACAATAGAGAACAAGTATTCCAGAATCAGAGGAATCGACTGGTAAAAGAAATTTGGAGACATCTTAAGATAAAAGATACTACATGGGAACCTAAAGAAGTTATGATGAATAAATACCCACATTTTTTATGATTTTATATTACGAAAATTTCATGGATGAAATTTTTTAATGGGGGAAGAATGTTACTCATAATTTTTAATTATAGTATGATTTTTATTCTAAAGAATCTATAATATAATGCACAGAAATTAAATCATGATAGTGATAAAAAAATAAAATCCAAAATTTTTAACATTTTAATTTAACTAATTTATATTAATATTTTAAATTTGTTTGTCAAAACTAAATCAGATTTAATTTTTTTTACATTTCACAGATAGATTATTTTTGGGTGAACAATGAAAAATATGGATTTTACAAATATTATCACCTTTTTTTATTTTAATTATATAATGATGGATTAAATTGTTATTAAATATTAATATATAACAAATATATAATTAATAAGTATAATAATCTTATGTAAATAGAATATTTATCTTAGAAATTTATTTTTAACATTTCAGAGACCTATGTATTTTTAAGTTCAAATAAAAAAATTGGGTTCTTCATTATTTACAACGTAATGAAAATATTAATTTCTATTTTGGATTTGTATTAAATTAAAATAAGGACAATTATATTTAAAACATTACCATTAATTCCATTTAAATCAACATTACTCATTATTTTTCTGTTAAATATATTTCATGCTTTGAAAATGCATTTGTATGAAGATAGTTTTCACTAAAAATTTCAAAAATATATTCAAAATGATTTATTAAAATTCTTGGAAACGAATCATGTAATATTTATTCCATATTCTGAGTCATCATAATTAATATTAGTTATCTTTTTCAACTAAATTTTCATCATAATGATGATTAACTATTTTAAATATTTATTAGGCCTGTTAAGGGTAAAATCAGTTAAAAGAGTTGAAATAAATTTATAGGGTTTTAATATGAAAAATACCCATTATTAAATCTCATTGGTTGGTTTTAATTTCAAAAAAACATCGTATATTAAAAACAATGAATAATTTTATCTACTTTACTTTAGTAAGATATCTATAATATAATACAATATCATGTATTTACAAGTTTTTCACCCATCTAACTAACAAAAGGGAACCTCTTATCATCTTTTATCAACACATACTGAGCCACAAATATTTATAAATTACAACCAAAATACCTTATTACCATTATATTCCTCAACCTATTGGTCTTTTTCTCCCAAAAATAGTACCTCAGGTTGTCTTATATTGTAAGCCAAAGGGGATTTCCAAAAGAATAGGTATATGTTCTTACCAAACCTTTTCTAGATATTTTCTTCTTAAATATACTATAAATATTAAAAAACAACCTTAAAATAATTAAATAAGAATATTTAATTTATAATTTTATTTTAATGTTAATGTTATATCCATTTTATATCTTCTTTCCATTCTATAAGAAATGAAATCATCGCTCAGGTATTAATGTGGACTACCACCTCCATAATGCAATGTGTATCATTTTTCATCACCAGCTAATATAGATGGTTAAAAAGACCAAATTAGTGAACATAGACACACACATGTATATATATTATATTTATGAGATATATATTATTATTTAAATATAATATATCATAAAACAACTAACATTATAATCCATTGAAAAATAGTAACATTGGTCAAGCGAATGTGTGTATTACTACATCCATGAAGATATGTGATTTGTTTTTTATTACCATCTTGAATGTAAGATTATAATTATTAAATAATTAAAAAAATAAACCCTTGAAATTTTAACAATTCGGTTTATAACGTAATAATTTCATAACATATATATACATAGTCAATATATTAAAGTAATTTTAAAGAAATTGACTAAACAAGCTTAAGTACTCAACATAAGCATGAAACATTCTCTGAATGGATGAAAAATGATTATAACAGGACAATAAAAATATTATATATATGAAAAAATTTCTTATTAACATATTTAATAAATCTAATTTTTTTATTCAAGATGATATAATGCATTCTTCCAAAAATGAATCCTTGGTAATAATCTTAATATTGATCCAACTCTATTGGAAAATATTCTATATTATTAACATCATTTATATTAAATAGTGTACAGAATTCACCTTTTTAATTTTATTTAATGAATTAAATTTTATTCATGGTATTTAAAATTTCAATTTAGGTTTTCTATTTTAATGGGGTTTCATTATAACTAATTATAACCATTAAGGTTTATTTAACAATATCACTCCTCTATAATATTTTTCATTTAAAAAAATAAATTATAATATCTAAAATCTATTTGTATTCATAAAAAATATATTTTATCATCCTTTGTTTATTTATGTGGTTTCCATTTTCTTATTCAAAATTTTCAACTCATTATTACAAAAATGATGAAAATGACTTTATCTAAAATAGTACTTATTTCTTCATTTATGTCAGGAGTATTTTTATTCTATATATGTATATTTCAAATGTTTTTATGTAATTTTTTATATAATTATAAATTATTAGTAATGTTAATTTTTACTACCTTTTAAATTAATTCCAATTTTCTAAATTATAATTTTTGAAATTTTTTCCTAAACAAGTCGTTTATTATTTTTTATGAAATATGAGAAAGGATTGTTATTTTAACATATATATCATGAATATCATTTCCTAGATACGTAATCATTATTATCCATTTAAATTACTCTATATGTTACCATGTTTTTTCCAAGAAAATCATTTTTCTATTATTCAAGAAATTATTATTAACATAAAAATGAATAATTTTATAAATGTTTTAAACAAATTTTGGAAATGATTTAAAGCATTATTATCTAATATAAATATACAAAAGATTTGAGTAATATTCTATTAAATGTTAATAATTTTTTACCCTGTATTTATAAAAATTATTCATTTTTCAAATACATTTATTTCTAATTAATCAATATTATTTAACCATCATTTATAAATTTTTCAATTGTAATTTTTTTGAGATCATTCTATTGTGATCATGTTCTATAAAACTCTTTATTATTCATCGGAAATTATTTTTCTCCTTCATGACTATGTTTTCAATATCATGGATGTATTTTATATCATTTATAATACATCATTATTTTATTAAATACAATCCATTTTAGTATAAGGTGTTAGTTGATGTAATATTTTTTGGAAAGTTATTATATTTTTTGGGGAAATTTTCATGTTTCGTATTCTTGATTCAATAAAAAAATTTATTGATATATAGGGAATATTGATAATGTTTTAAATTAATGTTTCAATGTATAAATAATTCATTATACATACAGTGACATGGAATTTTCATAAATATATGTTAAAATATATTTTTATGAATATTCATTAAATTAAAGAACCAGATGCCTGAGGAAAATAATATTTTATTACATTTGGAAACATTGAAACAGAAACAAGGGTCCCTAAGTGAGGTGGGTCATCTCAAAATATATTTTTCACAACTGTGACTTTCTTAGAAATATCCTACATAACACAAATCTGTACAAGCATAAAATAAAAAACATGACAAGGTTGAGATAATTTTATCAGTAAGGGTAAACAATGGAGATATATAATAAGAACATGAACATAAGAGGATGAGAAAATGAGAATAACAATTTAAAACAATACCATGAATATAAGATATCAAAATCTTATGTCATGTAATACTAATTAGAATTTCATAAGACATGAATCATAGGTGAATTAATGAACATGAACCACGAGAATATAACATTTTCATAATACATTTAATTTTTGGCATACAAAAAATCATGGAAAATAATTTTCATCTTAGTAAATCCTCACTAACAAGACCATCATATTTGACAAATTCATATTCTGGACTGGTTTATCTCCCTGTTCCAACATTTTTGTACTGAAGAGAGTTCACTCCCAATTCGAGACCTACATTATTAAACCACGTTCTGTCCTCATTCCATCCCTATCTATCTCACATGATATAAATCTTTACCCAATTCATTAGAGGTATATATAGGCCCCAAACATCAAATAATGAAAACCATATTTATGTGTTCAATAATATCATAAAAATTCATCATATCATAACTCATGAAATAAACAGGTGTCATAAACATTTCATCATATCATATACTATGGAAGATAGATATATTTCAGAATCATTTTATTATAGAATACATTATGAAACGATGTGGGTTTCATAAGAGTTTACACATGGTATAACCTTATAATAGAAACAAGATTCACAAACAACATTTCAAAAAAACATAAAAAATTCTAAGAAATAATTTGGATGGTATCCTAGAATAATATCCCCATTAAGGCATAAGTTACATCAACTAATTCCAACATATAAGGATAATAATTTTGAATGATCATTTAAATTTTTTTGAGGATAATATCTTTAATTCATTGATGGATAAATTTCAAAATAAAAAATGTTGAAATCTTTTTTATTTGAAAATAATCATTATGTCTTAAAAATGATGCTTTAAGTAAATTATTTTTCATGAATTCAAAAAATTTACTTCATTTCATTCAAGATAAAATGACGATTCCTTTTACGCGTTTGATAAATGCTAACCATGTATTGTTTAGAAAAAAATGAATATTAATTTTATTGTTTTCAAAAAAGTAAAACATGGGTACAATTTTTTTTCATAAATAATTTGGATAATAATATAACTATTTTAAAATTTTATTAGGAAACATGGATTTGGATGAAAACAAATATCTGTCTAAAGAGAGAAATGATTTCTTATTTTCTAAAAAATATTTTCAAAATTATTTTAAGAATGAAAGTGTATAAAAATAGTATTATTACCTGAAGACATAATGAATATCTATATGATAAGAAAAATAATTAAACTTTATGAGATATGGATCAAAATATTTTATCATTGGACACATTATCACAAAAAATACTGATAAATTATGAGATTGTAACCTAAAAACTTGACCACTTTGGTAACCATGAATAATAATCCCAATGAACTAATAACAAACAATGTAACATAAAATATATTTTGGATGAATAAATTCATTATATTACATCAAAAATAGACTTTTTAAACACAAAATTAAATAATATCGGTGCATTGAATAGGGTACATTTAAAAATGTAAAATTGAGGCAAAATCACTTTTCCTTTTCTCTCGAATTAGGTCATACTCATTAAAACCTCACATATAATAAATATATGTTTATTATAAATATATTAATGAACTATATTCAAATATATTGTCATATATTGTTTTATTATGAAATTTTATTAATATTTTATTAAAGATCTCATGTTAATGTTTTGTTTTGGGTAATAACTGCTTTGTTTTTCATATATGTTTTGATTTGTTAATTTTTTTGTTCCAATTAATTTTTCATGGTTTCATCATATTCAAAATAATAATAAAGTCATATATATCATATTTATTTATTATATATGTATTTATTGTAATTCATAAAATTTAGTTATAGAAAATGAACTACACTATTCCTGCATATGGTAGGCGGTACATATACATGAATGATATTTTTACATTTTCCTGATGGGTTGAATGAAAGAAAAGTAAATGATATATATTAACATATTCCCAAGAAATAGTGCGCATGAATTTACATGATATAAAATAATTAAATAATCATAATAACATAATTAATATCATTAATATCATATATAAATTATTAATCCCTCATTAAGTCTAACTTTGAGTGGTGGAAATAGAAAAACAATTGACATCGATTTGTGAGGCTATTGTCTGTCGTACACAAGAATGATGATTTTATAACCCATTTGATCAATTTGAATATAGTAGTAGGTAATTATGTTTACATCAAAAATATGAGTATATTTAAAATACTACGGTTATTGTATAATAATTTTATAAAAATAATTTAAGCGGTTGATGAAGGAATAAAATTAAATCACTCATTGATGATTGTTTTGTCTTCATTGGGTATCCTCCTTAGGCTTGCACTAAAATACATCTTATGATTTATTTATGTTCTAAAAAAATATTATAGGATGAGGTTATGGAGGATCTAAATTTATTTGGGCTTTTATTTTCGAAACAAATATTGTTATTAAGGTTTTAAGAAGAGTATAGAGTGATTTTACTTTAATAACTATGGGATATGACACACAAGGTATTTTTGAAAATAAATAAGTACACCCTGGATTTTCATTTGTCAAAAGGGAAAAAATTATTCCATAATATAATCATAGATGTGTAATGGTCAAAATAAGGGAAAAATAGTTTTTAGTCCGTTTTATAGATTATTTGTACCCTTATCTTGTTAGTTTAACCCTGAGTAAACCAATTTTTACCTTAACTGTGTTAATTTATTTTTACTACATTAACTATTAATTTTCATAAAAAATTATTCAGTAATTTAGATAAATTGTATATTTTGATTATTCCAAATACCAAATCATTTATTATAAATTAAGTTGACTGATTTTTCAAAAAATAATTTTGAAATTAATCCCGTAGACGTGATGTGAAAGAGGGTATTGAAAGGAAAAATGATCAATATTTTAAAAAGTCTTCATATCAAAATTAAGTATAATATTTATTAAAATGACCTATATTGGATTTATATATGTATTATTGGACTAATTAACTTGAGAAAAAAGTAAAAATATAATTTAACTTCATAAATAATGTAACTAAAAAAGTTTGTTTTAATTAAAATTTTAGAATGTCAACTATTTTTTAAAAATTTAAATCCCTTAGAGAAATAAAAAAAACATCCAAATATAATTTTGATATTTTGAAATAAAAAATGAATTTTATTTCATCAATCATGTTTTCTAAAAGTTTCAAAAAAATTAAATTTCGTATTTTTTACAAAATACATAAAAAGTAGTTTTTATGAGAAAATAGTAACTTTTTAAAATATAAAGACTTTATCGAGAATAATTTTCTTTTATGAATATGATTTATTTATAAAAAAATATTATACTAAATAATTATAAATTATTTATTACTATTCACATCACAATGTTTAATGCATAATTTATAAATTTCAATTTTAAATAACTAAATTAAAATATATGATGGTTTTGTTAAAACTCAATGTTGTATGTAACACAAGCTAAGACAAAGATGCATGAATGGTGAGATTAAATTGGTCTTTCATGAAACTCAATCCATCAACTAAATTTAATTTATTAAAAAATAATAATATTTCATAAAAAGTCACAGTGTTACATTCTATCACCCATAAAATAATTTTCACCCTCGAAATTAGACATTCAAATAAAAAATGAGGTTAATTTTGTCTCATCATATCCCCAAGTTCCCGTGATACATATTCAAGTTGTTTATTTTACCACAAAACATTGACTAGGTGATTGAGTTTGTTTTATATAAATATAACTTTATTATTAAATATCTTCACTGGTTGTTCCTCATTAGAATGATCTTACTCCAATGGTATAAAATCTATGTTACATTAATGTAATTTTTGAGGTATGTACTTCATTAGAAGAGATACATGGAACAAATCATGGACTTAAGAGATTTGTTTTGGAAGCGCCATGTTATAGGCTGTTATCTCGATATGATCAATAATTTTAATGGGAACTCTATACTTAGGGATTTGTAAATATATCATACTTAATCTCAAAAAAAATCATCCATTAGATAAATTATTAAAAACAATTTATCACTGAAATCAAACTTTAGATCATTCCATTGATTTTTTTAACAACGTTTCTACTAACTCCAAACTACCATGATGAGATACTGAATTTCTCTAGCCTTCTATTCAATTTCTTCATCTATCTCAGGTCCCAATAGCATTATTTCTCCAATTTCATTCCAGAACATTAGAGCTCTACATTTCCTTCCATAAAGGGCTTTATAATGATCCATATAAATGATTGAGTGAAATCTATTTTTATAAGAAAAATAAACGAGAGGATGGTGTTGTTCATACCACATTTTAAATCCTAATAATAATATATCAACATATCCACTAGTGGTTGAATTATTATTATAGACTATGAATTTTTATGTGGATGATAAGATGTGATGAAACTCAAATCCATACGAGGAGTTTTCTGAAGACTTTTCAAAAACATTTAGGTAAACCTCAAATCCCAATTAGATAAAATGGAATGTTGTAGTATTTGAAACAATACCAATTAATTAATGTATATAATGTAAAGAAGGTCTAGCATTAATTCATCTCTAATAGTGATTATTTGTACTGAATTTTTGTGGTTATCAACTAAAACAAATATAGAATTATCCCCTTTAAATGTTTTTGGGATTATAATAAAAAAATACAGGGTGATGTTTTCTTATTTCTATTCTGTTATGGGTAATGTATGAAATATACCCTTATATTTTTTTTTAATCCTTAACATGTTGGAATACCAAGAACCGAGAAGATAACACTAAGATATCTGTATTCATAAAATCCCAGAATAATATTCCTTCAAATATATATACATATTTTTACTTCTATGATGAATAGAGAATAAAGAACCACAAACATCCTCTAACAAACCATTCCTCAAATATGGAATTGATGAAATCAAAACATAGTTACTATGCTTTATCATTCAATCATGATAAAGGTTAATCACAAGTTCATTTATAACCTCCCTTATAGCTCTACATTTTACATCTATGCCACATTAATCATCACAAAGATATATAGTTTAATAGTAAAATGAGGAAGATAATATTTTCCCAATTCCATTAGGTTTTCCCAACCACTCCTTTTCAAATATTTAAATATTGGATCTTTTATGATCCACGTAATTTATAATATACCATGTTCATTCTGACTCAATGTGTTGGAAAACTTGTTCTATTTCTCAAGGTAGTGATGTCTTTAAAAATCATAATCATTAATCCAATCTGATCATCTTCTTTGAAACATATAAATGTCCTTTTATGTGGATATGTATTAAAACATTTATGTTCCATATATATATAACAATTTTATCCACAAAAATGATGCCTCAGTATATTTAATGAAAAAATTACCACAACTGACTTCAAATCATGAGTTGGTTAATTGTTCTCATAAATAAATAATTTTTGTTAGTAATAATCTATAACCTTGTATTTTTTTATAGGAAGGAATCACAATATATTATTTGATGCGTCTTTATAGATTACAATCCCTTCTAAAATAAAGGATAATCTGGGCATAGGTTTGATAAATAATCTTCTCTTTAGTTATATGAAATTTACATCATATACCAATCTTTAGAAGAACTTCCCTCTCTTCTAACTTATTTGGGTGAGTGAATTAGATTTTCATGATACATTATCAATTAAACACTTATAATATCCATCAAAAATAATAAATATACATTTCATAGTAACCATTTTTGTTCTGGGATAATATTAAATAGCTTCTTTATTTTATGGATTTACTTATATACCCTCTACTGATATTAAATGACCCAAAACTGATTTTTTTTGCAATAAAAATTAAATGTTGACAAATTTTTATAATTTATCTCCATCGTTTAAATAAAATTATCAACTGATCTTTATACTCTTACTACCCATTTGAATAAAAAACAAGATCATCTATAAAGACTACCACAAACTGATCATGTTAATATCTACAGTCTCTATTCATGAAATCCAAGATGATATATGGGGAATTTGTAAAACCTAGATTCATTAATATATAATCATTGTTTATATAAATTGAATAGAGTTTTATCTTGGGTATATCCTCAATCTTTAACCTCAACTGATGATATCAAGAATAAAGACCAATCATAGAAATATATTATACTCCATTTAGTTGATCAAACAATTTCATAAATATGGGGAAGAGGATACTTGTTCTTAATTATAATCCTATCAATTTCATGATAATTAATGAATAATGGAATCAATCCCTATTTATTTTTACAAAAATAAATGGGTGAAACCCAAAGAGACATATTTGACTGAATTAGTCCCATGTCAATGTTTTCTTGGATTTTAATCTTTAATTACCAAAACTAAATTGGGACCATTATATGGGTAGATTCTATATTAGTGTGTTACTATGTATTAATTCTATGGAAAACAAAACATAAAATATTGGTGGAAGTCTTGGAAACACCTCTTGAAAGACATAAAATATTCCCAATAGAATGTAATTTCAAGAGTTTTCCAAATTAGTAGTTTTCCAATGGTAGATCATTCTGAGTTAACTCATTTTAGATGTAGCTTATTCTGGGGGAAGCTTCTTCTGGTAGTAGATCACCCCAGAGTTGACTTGCAAGTATTGAATTGTTAGTAGTGACTCGTCTGTTGGTGTCGCTGGTGGGCAGTCTTATGGAGGTGACACCTCTAGTGGTGACTTTCTAGTGGTGACTTGTTGGCAGTGACTTTTCTATAGGAGATTCACCTGGTGTTGATTTTTTTTGTTCCTTTTCTGGAAATAACCATTCTCGCAATGGTGGTGACCCATTTCAACAGATTTCTAAATTTTCAAAATTTTATAGATATTTCCAGTTTTCCCCTTTTGTAATCTTTTTCAGTGTGAAACGAGTTTTTTTCCATATTTAAGTAGGATTGAAGACGTTTTAGGGGTTATGAATCATATCTTTTATTTTCTAAAATTTCATTATCTTTAAAATAGTCAAATTGTGGTTTTATTGATCTCTTCTATTTGTATTCATTATCAACTCTATCTAGTTATGAAAGTTTAAGATCTATTATTCTTAAACTGGAGATCCTTCCTAAAGTGAAGATCCTTCATACCATCTTTTATTCATTATCTCTCTTAATATGGAACGTACCGAATCCTTTATCCCATAGGAGTCCGAGAAAGAGGTGTTACAGCTAGTTTGACCCCCCCCCTAAAATAGTTACCTCTTATACACACCCCCATCATTGGTGAAACAACTATCGGGAAAATGATTCTTCTTTATAGAGAGTTTTTTCCTTCATTTTTCCATATTTATATATTGGAGGATGGGTTTATTATTTTTTACTATTATGATAATGGTTGAATCAAAATTGAAAAAGATAATAAATCTTTTAAATTTAAATTTAAATGATTAGGGGAATTTGATGTGAGAAATTACTGATTTAATTTGGTTTTATTTTATCTATTCTGATGTAGTGAATTATACAGGCTAAATTACCCATTAAAAATCATGGTCATTGGGGTCCCTTCATGTCCTTATGATGATGTGAACTACATAATTCATGTTATGTGGTTGTTGATGTGTCTTATTATATAATTTTATGACCATATACATTTAGTTAAAATAAATGGTTTTCGCAAGATTATATGGTTTCTATGATAACACCCTAAATTATGTGAAATTGAATAAGGGATGCCCGGATAAATCTGAATGTATGTTTTTCTCTATTATGTGATGTAACGTTTTTATGGACATGAATATGTATTGTGGGAAGGGTATAGTCATATAATTGATGGAATATGACTATGTGGTGATATGTGGGTGTAGTGTTTGAGATGATATACACATCGAGTGATTATGTATAGTTAGGGTGTGGATGTGTAGCAAGGCTGCCAGAAGGGGATTTGTCTTTGAATTTGTGATGATGTGGAACTATTAGAATGTGTGTAATGGATTTTTGTGAAACATTCTATGAATTTTTTATTGTTTGGTGCAAATTAATTCTACTTTTTAAGAAGTATGGAACTAAAATGGAATATCCATTCTTCAAGAATAATATGAAAAATCGTTTATTAGAAATGGAAATGGAATGTTATAAAATATTGAATGAAGGATAATAGGATTTTATTTAATGAATCGATGTATTGTTAATATGGTATTATTTTTTATTATTGTAATTTGTTTTGATGTTAAAAATGGATTAATAGTATAATGTGACATATGTATTCTCATTTGTTTGTATTGTGTTTTTCTTATTTTCGTGTGGTTGGTAATAATATATATATCCATGTAATAATGGAATTAATAGTTCGTGTTAATGATTTAAAATGGTTAGGAAATATGAAAAAAGTTGAGATGGTTTTCCTAAAAAAGGATGATATCTCAAATCAATGTGGCTCCATATGAAAGAAATATTGATAAAATTTAAACCCTAAAATTTGTCTTACTGTTTGAAATGAAATATGGGTTGGGTTTGGTTTGTGTGTTTTTATGTATTTATATGTCGCAACTATTGTTTGTATTGTGTGAGATGGTTAGTCATTTTTATAAAACCATGGTATGAGCTTATGTGATGTAACTATATAGGAATATATACTTTATGTTCTTGTGATTTATATAATCACCCCACACTTTTTAGAAATTATGTGTAAAACACCCCATCATTAATGGGAAGGGTGTCTTTCTCAAACATCCCATTGAAAAGATGGATGGATGACCAGTAACTCTTCTATGTTCCCATTTCCAGGTGGTGATACCCCAATATTATTCTGGATGGTTGTCGTTTGTAAGGCCTAGGTTTGTGTGGTCAAGTGGTTCTTTTCTAGCATTCTTTGGGATGAGATGGGTTATGCTTTTATATGTGTATATAATATGATATGTGTTATGATTTCCCAGGTGTCTTAGGGTTGAGATGTTGGTTGTGGACCAGGTGTCTATGTGTTGGATGTGATGTGGTTTGGGGACTAGATTTTGGCAGGTAGGATGTAGTGTTATTTGGGGCCTAGGTGTATGTGGGCCGGATGTGATGTGGTTTGTGCCCCATATGTCAACGGGTGGGATGAAATGTGGTTTGAGGCCTACGTGTCTAGAGATGGGATGTAGTGTGGTTTTTGGAACATGTGTTTAGGTGAGGGATGTAGTGTGGTTTGTCTCCCAGATTTCTATAGGTGAGATGTGGTTTGGTTTTTGAGGCCTACGTGTCTGTATGCAGGTTGTGATATAGTATATTGAAAAGAGGTGGGTGGGTAAGCATATAACCCATTAGTCATGAGCGTATAATCAGTGGGAAACTGATGTGGGGTACCCTATTATTGATGTTCTTTACATTATATTTTATTACATTATCTATGGTATTTAGGGAGTGTGCCTTGGTGAGGTTGGGATAGTTAGTAAAAAATTATATGAGTTGTTTGGTTCTATTGTTTTCTCACGGGTTAAGTAGTGTGATTATTTTGAAATGTGCTTGTGACACTTCGCGTTTTCCTTTTGGGTATACATGTATGATCACCCTTTGTATATAACAACTATTAAAGGGTTTCTAGGAGAACTTCTTAGACCATGATAGACATTTTTTTGGGCCTTTGGAGTTGTTGTTGAGTCGCTGGCTTAGCTGTTATTCTTTTGTCATTTCATATAGAGATATTACATGTATCAATTTCGATTTATACATGCATTATGGGATGGTTTGGAATTATTTTATAATATTTCATGGATTTGATTATGGTTGATTCATAATATCTCTAGATCATGATTTATAATAAAGGGAAATGCCTCCAATATTGTGATATTTTTACACCCTTAGTGCTCATCTCCAACCCATGTCCTACAGGAGGTGAGTCACATACGGTCATTATATCCCTTTCTTCATCAACATCCTAGGAGGGGAATCTTTAGATGGAGGGGTAATAATATAATTATAACATCCCAGGTAAATAAATAATATTACATTCTAATGTTTATCAATATTTGTGAATAAAATTTTAATACTACTTTAAAGGGAATTCTATGCTCGATGGCGTACCCAATACACAACGAGTTTCTTTGAAATCTTATGTTTCACACTAATATTATAATAATATTATAATAGTTAATGCCTAGCCGTTGTAATAGAGAGAATGAACAAAAATAACTTAAAAATGATTACATTTGTTTTGAAAATATTTTTACAATTATCCAATAAATGTTAGAGGCTTAAAATCAAAATGAATCTAATTTTAAGAATAAATAATCTAATATTTTTTAAAATAATGTTTACCGCCTTTTGATGGGGAACCTTTTTTAAATCTAACTTTTGACAATTTTATAAGCTATATTTGTCAAAATAAACATATTATTTATGATTGGGATATTGAAATTTACTTTGGTTAAATTTTTGGTATGTTTTTGACAATGTTCATTCATTTTAATGAATAGTGAAAAATATTGCATTTTACATCAAAACTGTGTTTTCATCTAATTTTAATATATGGTTATACTATCTTTTTTACTGGTTTTAAATTTTAATTAGAATTTTTTTTAATAATTTAATTCAATGGTGGTAATTAGAATTAATTTCACTTTGAAAATGGACATAAACAAGTGCCAAACGTTTCGTAGATATTACGTCCAAAAAACCCGATATTTGTTTTGAAATCAGGAATTAACTATATGATTTATTAATGAAACATCTATGTTTTGAATTTGGTAAAATGGAAAACATTCTTGAATTTGAAATATCAAATATAGCTTAGGGTTATTTTTTGGTATTTTTCTGATAATGCTTTTTTTAATGAATAGTGAAAAATACAGTTTTTAATTCAAAATTGTCTTTTCATCCAATTTATTAATATATTTATATTATCATTTTAAATTTTTTAAAGTAAAATTGAAATATGTTTTTATCACTTAATACAGTTTGGATCATTGGAAGAAATTTAACTTTTCAATTGGATGTAAAAACAAGTCAATATTTTGATAAATTTTACTTCTTAAAAACCCGTCTTTTATTTTGACAACGAGATTTACTTTTAAATTAATTAGTAAACTTTATGTGTTTTGAATTTGATAAAATGGATTCCATATTTGTAATCATAAGGTCCAAATTATTTAATTAAGACTTTTTTGTTTTTGGACATTATGAATAGTAATGACGGTAATTATCTTTAATTATCATGTTTAGTTAGTAATCGGGTAATTAAGGGTAAGAAAATAATATCATAAAAATATAAAATGGCCTTAACATGTGTCCTAATGCTATTGGTGATGTCATGGCCGACCATGGGATTCCTTGTGCCATCCGTGGGACCCCATGTAATCACTTTAGTGTGATAGTGTCCTTTTATCATATTTTTTTTAATGAAAGGAAAATGTAACCAAAGTATGTAACACCAAAGTAAAATAATTTTAATTTTGTATAAATAGACTATCTCTTAGAATATAAATATTCATTGGAATTATAACAAGATTTACTACATCATAGTATTTTTTTTATAATTTTTAGACATTAAATAAATTAATTTATTTATGACACCATGATGATGCATCAATTACCTCATTAATGAATGATTTAAATAAAATGAAACGATAATGTAAAATCTGAAACATACACTTGGAGAAAACCTATTGGATGGCTGGATTTCTAATACTTATTACCTTAGCGTCAAAATATATCCTTTTGGGTTCTTTTAAATCAGAAAATCATTTTATAATAAAGTAATAGTTTATAACTTTCCATGAGTGCCCCTCCTCTTCTCGTAAAAAAAGACCCCACCTCTACCACCATAGCCACACCTATCAAGCCTTTGGCTCAGCCAAACTCTGCCCATTCCATCTATCCACATCCCTCTCTTCATCATTGAAGCCTCCCCTTTGGCATAATGATCTTCAAGAAACCCTTTTGGTTCAAACCAAGGGGAGTTACCCGATTTAATGGTAATGTCTTCTCTTATGTTCTTTTGTTTTATTTTTCTTCTCCAACCCCCTAAACTCTTTTTATTCCTATATTTGGTAACAAATAAAATATCTTAAATATACTAGGATGTTTTAATAAGATGTATTAGAGCTACACTTACACACACATCCGTCTAATGGTTAACGAACATACTGTTTCTGTGGATGGCGAATTACTGCCTCACAAAATGATGATTGTTCAATATTCTTTTAACACATTTAAAGGTGGCCATTGTGATGTAACTATATTATATATATATTATATATATGGAATTTATTTTTCCCATATGCTTCTGTATTTTATATTTAAAATATACCTTAATGCTTTGCATGTTGTGCAATTGTGATAATTTCATATGAGGAAGTGTGGACTACCGCCCCGTCAACTGATTTGACTCGTTCATGCAATACATGTAATGTATAAATAATGAATTTAATGAACTTATGTGACCTATAAAACATATATATTATACTATAATTATAATATATATATCTCTCAAATATTTTTAATTCCATTAATATGTCAAAGAAATGAAAGTAGCGTTCATGCGTACGTACAACCTACCATCTCCATTAACGGTGCATTTCATTTTTTTTATATCCAAATGTTATGGAATAGTATAAAATGAATATTTACTGGATATATATTATATTTAAATCATTAATACTATTCTTGAGATGATTTACTTATAACTACATGGAAAATCATTTTCAAACAAGTTCATTTTTGACTCATGTACCAAACATCGACAAAAGCGTCAGATATGAACGCACATTATTAACCAATTATTATAAAATTATAATAAGTGATATGAACTGAATAATTATATTTAAATGATGACCTTATGAAATTTTAAATTGACCAAAGTTTATTATTCAGGAATATAAAGATACGAACAAGACAAGTCGGACATCAGGTAAGGGATCATACCTCTCTCTTTCTTTTTAAGTACTCTTTTTTATGTAACATACTTTAAGCTCCACTTTATTATGTTGGGGGATGTTATTTTATATTCCTTTGATGTAAAATTTTAGGTTAATATAATAAGATATCCTATTTGATCTCATCAATCCATTTTTGGATGTTTTATGTGGCGCCGTTAGGCTGCCGAATTTTCATAAGTGGATTTTCATCTGACTTTTTATTCCCATGAGATTCATGCTACATTGGCCACTATTTCATTTTGTTTTGTTTATTTAATGCCCATTATTTTAGTATTTGTATAATATAATCTCATTTATGGATATTTACATCTTCATTTTATGACCCTTCTTTAATGGGGTGTACGTTTCGAAAGTTGCCCAAATCGGTAAGGGAAACTTTCACTCTCCTCTTTTTAAAAGACATATTTTGTTATGAATTTTAATTTACTTCTTTTTTATGTTGGGATATGTTATTATATATAATTATTGATGTAAATTTTATTTCCAAGTGATGAGATACCACTTTCTCTCTCATCAACTAATTTTATGAATTTTAAGGTGATGTCGTTAGGCTATCGAATTTTACCAAAGGAACTTCTTAACCTTATTATGATTTCTTTGGGTTCAACTTGTAGTTATTGAATATGTCATCCTTTGAATATGTGTGAATGAACATTGATTGTTTTACACTTAATATCCACTTATATTGGGTGTATTTATATTTTTCACACATAATTATGAGATTGGTTTATCCTTAATTTAGGGATACCTTCTTTATAAAGGATTTCATCTCATTTAACATTTCTATTGAGACTTCATTATTGTTATGCATCAATTCACTATTATGTGGTGTATATACTGTCCTTTGGAATATTATATCATGAATACATTTATTCTCATGATATTATAATGTTCTGATTAAATGTTATTCCTCAACTATTGTATTCAAGTGTCTCTTATTTTGGTAAAAACCCTTTAACTAAAATATCATTTTAAATGTTTTAATGATTTATTCTTATAAATATTTCTCATTAATATCCATGTTCTCAAAATGTTTTTAAGAATTTATTTATATGGATTTTAATGGTTTAAAATGTTTAAAGCTTCAAAGTGGTATGGGTCACTTTGATTCAAAAATCTCTTTATTAAATGTTTTAAATGGTTTTGAAAATGGTTTTTAGAATGTGTTCATTATTTCAATATCTTAAAATGTTGTACTGTTATTGAAATGTGGGAATGTTATCATTCCTTTGTTCTTAAGTTATCCACTACGATTATGATATGGTTCTTGGGCATTGTTTATGAAGATGGGTGGTTCAGTGATAAACTATGGGCGGGTGAGCCCGATATAGTTCCCCAATGCATTGGGTAACGAAAAGGAGTTAAACGTTAAGGTTTCACCGAAGAGATTTAGGGAATATACAATGATGCGTATTCCAAACTTAACCATGGGCATTACTCCCTATGTAAGAATTTTATGAATGCCTCAAGTTACCTTTATGCCTTATGATTTCTATTGAGTTATTCATAAATCTTATGATTTCATGAGGTATGTTAAACTGCTTATGTTTTATGAGTAAAGTATGATTTCATTTATTCTTATGTATTCATGGACTGATGTTTTCTTTCTGTACTATTATAATCTTTACTGAGATTTTTATGCTCATTCAAAATTCATGAAATGTTTTCACATGACATAAAGTTGAATAGGGTCAAGGATGGGATCTTGGAAATGTCAGGCTATCTAAAACATGGAACTAGACATGACTCTTTTGTTAAAGGGTTTTTATTTTGTAGAAAAAATGGAAACTGAGTAGATTTTTCTACTTTGTAATCTGTGAGATGTAATAGCTGTGTCCTAATTATCTAAAACTCTAAACCTAAAAAGATCCTCAATGTGAATTATTCAATTTAATTCAAGATTATGTAAGGTTTAAGCCTGGGTCCTTATAGTTGGTATCCGAGATCAGTTTAGATAACTTTATATGTTAGGGTATTCTTTAAGCATAAGTGACATTACAATAATGTCTTGGATTTCAAAAAGAGTCATAGTTTTTTGATAAATTGAATGACTAAGTATATATTAGTGTTTATCTTCTAATTTAGTACATGATGATTTTGTTGATATACTCACACTGACATTTCTGGTTTTAGTAAATGGATGGATTTAGCAGACACCAAAGTGAAAATGGGTTTGAAGGAAACTATGGTGGTTCTCTGATTAAGAGACTGGATGAAATGGGGGATTCAATGGGAAATATCGTGGTTATCCTAAACCAACTATCAGGAGTCATGATCAACCACTTGAACCTTGGTGAGTTCTTTAATGTATCATGTACGAGAGAACCAACTCGATGTGGAAGTTATGTTAATAATTATAAAGGTAACCATTAGGGTTTATATGATCCTTACATTTTAGTTAATTATGGGTTACTCTATGATATGATGGAATATAAAAGGAATGAGATAAAATTGAGGTTAAATTATTTTATGGTTATTTTTGAAGAATTTATCGCTTTTGGGGAATGTTATAAGAATTATGTAGTTTTGTGAAAAGAACAACATGTAGACCGTGTGACAACCTGTCGCGTCTGATGAAGCTATGGGAATCGAACCCACAACCAAAGTGTGACTGGTATTTATTGCCTACCACTGAACTATGTGAAGTCCCTAGTTATTTTGACTAATTCTCTTTAGTTAGATGATCTTATGAATCTAGAATAAGTTGATTTTCGGTTATCTATGGAAATTAGTAACCTATCTTGGAAGATATGTGATTAGGTTAATTAATTTTCAGTATGAGACTTTAAGAGTAACTGATGTTATTTGGAGATAAATGTTAAGGTTTATCTTGGAAGACTATGTGATTAAATCCTTCAGAGATTTAGGTTTCAATCTTAGTTTGGTTTAATTTGAAGAATTTTATGGACAATTGTTTATCGAATGGTGTTCGTTGAACGTTGGGTTTTGTTGGACAAATTTTGGAGATTAAGAATAGATTTTCTTTTTATAAAGGATTATCCTTTTGTGGATTATCTGATCTCGTACTAACAATATTGGTTTTGGGTTTTGTCTAAATACATGTGAAATATATAGTTCTATTTTGGGGAATAGGTGATTCTGTAGAAGATGATTATAATACTCTTAAAGGGAACAAGTCTTCCTAAATACTCATCTTTTGGAGAAAATATGAGTCTAATTAAGGAATCTAGTAAAAGTTGAATGTCTACGTGAAAAGTAAGTATGCTTAATTGTGATTTAGTTAAGCTCAAAAATAAATTCCACAATGAAGAGTAACTTGAAAAAAATGTTTTCTGTTTACTTTTCCTACTGTGGAATAGAATACCGTTTAACCCATCACAAGTTTGTGATTTTCTTGTGGTTAACTTTCTTCTAGACATGTTTACTATCACTCTCCATCAGAACATGACCCTTTTTTTCTCCTCTATATCCATATTTTCATACATGGAACCCTTTTATGGGTTAACTCGGGTGACCTTTGTACTTCCCTCCCTTTCTTTTAAAGTAATAGTTTTACGGACTCTTGTTACGTTGTGGGACTTTCAATGAAGTTTCTAAGCCCAATTTTGAAATTATGAGGACGCAATTACCAAAAGGTGGGAAGGATGTAACATCCCAGGTAAATAAATAATAATACATTATAATGTTTATCAATATTTGTGAATAAAATGTTAATACTACTTTAAAGGGAATGCAATGCTTGATGGCGTACCCAATACGCAAGAATGAGTTTCTTTGAAATATTACGTTAGACACTAATAATATAATAATATTATAATAGTTAATTCCTAGCCATTGTAATGGAGGTAATGAACATAAATAACTAAAAAATTATAACATATGTTTTTCAAATATTTTATCACTTATGCAATAAATTATAAAGCCTTAAAATCCAAATGAATTCAATTTTAAGAATAAATACTCTAATATTTTTTAAAAGATTGTTTTACCGCCTTTCAATGGAGAACCTTTTTTAAATATATCTTTTGACAATTGTATAATCTCTATTTTTTAAAATAAAATTATTCTTTATGATTGGGATATTGAAATTTACATTGGGTAAATTTTTTGTATGTTTCTGACAATGTTCAATATTTTTAATGAATAGTGAAAAATATTGCATTTTACATCAAAACTGTGTTTTCATCTAATTAAAATATATGGTTATATTATCTTTTTAATTGGTTTTAATGATTAATTAGAATATATTTTTAAAATTTAATTCAATGGTGGTCATTAGAATTAATTTCACTTTGAAAATGGACATAAACAAGTGCCAAAATATTCATAGATATTGCTTCCAAAAAACCCGCTATTTGTTTTGACAGCAGGAATTAACTATATGATTTATTAATTAAAATTCTATGTTTTGAATTTGGTAAAATTGAAATCATTTCTGAAATTTAAATATCAAATATATCTTAGGGTTAATTTCTGGTATTTTTTCTGATAATGCTTTTTTTAATCCATATTGAAAAATACAGTTTTTAATTCAAAATTGCCTTTTCATCCAATTTTTTTATATATTTAGATTTTAATTTTAATTGTTTTTAAAGTATAATTTAATTATGTTTTTATCACTCAATATAATTTTGTACATTGGAAGTAATTTCACTTTTCAATTGGATGTAAAAACAAGTCAATCATTAGATAAATTTTACTTCTTAAACACTCGTCTTTTGTTTTGACAACGGGATTTACTTTTAAATTAATTACTAAAATTTATGTGTTTTTAATTTGATAAAATGGATTCAATATTTGTAATCATAAGGTCCAAATTATTTAATTAAGACTCTTTTGTTTTTTGACATTATGAATAGTAATGATGGTAATTATCTTTAATTATCGTTTTTAATTAGTAATCAGGTAATTAAGGGTAAGAAAATAATATAATAAAAATATAAAAGGACCCAAAAATGTGTCCTAATGCTATTGGTGGTGTCATGGACGACCATGGGATTCCTTGTGCCAACGTTGGGACTCCCTAGAATCACTTTAGTGGGATAGTGACCTTTTATCATATTTTTTTAAAGAAAGGAAAATGTAACCAAAGTATAAAACACATAAGAAAAATAATTTTATTTTGTATACATAAAAGATATATTAGACTATAAATATTAATTGGAAAGATAACAATATTTTATACATCATAGATTTTTTTTTATAATTTGTAGACATCAAATAAATTAAATTATTTATGACTCCATGATGATGTAGCAATTACATCATTAATGAACGATTTAAACAAAATGAAATGATAATGTACAATATAAGACTTAAACTTGGATAAAACCTATTGGATGGGCGCATTTCGAAACCTTATCACCTTAACCTCAAAATATATCCTTTTGGGGCCTTTTAAATCTGAAAACCATTTCATAATAATGTAATTGTTTATAACTTTCCAAGAGTTCCCCTCCCCTTCTCTTATAAAAGGCCCCCACCTCTACCACCTTAGCCACACCTCTAAAGCCTTTGGCTTGGCCAAACCATGCCCATTTAGACTCTCCACATACCTCTATTAATCATTTAAGCATCACCATTGGCATAATGATCTTCAAGAAACCCTTTTGGTTCAAACCAAGAGGAGTTACCCGATTTAAAGGTATTGACTTCTCTTATGTTCTTTTGTTTTATTTTGCTTCTCCAACCCCCTAAACTATTTTATTCCTTTCTTTTGTAACAACACCAGTATATTAAATATAATAGGATGTTTTTATAAGAATTATTTGTTCTACACTTACACACATATCCTTCTAATGGTTAAACAACATACTGTTTCTGTTCATGGAGAATTATTGCCTCATGAAACGATGATTGTTCAATATTATTTTAACACCTTTAAAGGTGGCCATTATGATGTAACTGTATTTTATATATATGATATATATGGTATTTATGTTTCCCATATGCTTCTGTATTTTATATTTAAAACATACCTTAACACTTTGCATGTTGTGGAATTGCGATAATTTCATACGAGGAAGTGTGGACTACTGCCCCCTCAAGTGGTGTGACTCGTTCATGCAATAAATGGAATGTATAAAGAATAAAATTAATGAACTTATGTGACCTATATAACATATATATTATTCTGGAATTATAATATATATATCTCCCAAATATTTTTAATTCCATTAATATGTCAAAGAAATGAAAGTAGCATTCATGCGTACGTACGGCCTACCGTCTCCATTAACGGTGCATTTCATTTCTTTCTATCTACAAATGTTATGGAATAGTATAAAATGAATATTTACTGGATATATATGATATTTAAATCATTAATACTATTCTGGAGATGATTTACTTATAACTACATGGACAATCATTTTCAATCAAGTTCATTTTTGACTCATGTACCAAACATCGACTAAAACGTATGATATGAACGCACATTATTAACCAATAATTATAACATTATAATATGTGATATTAACTGAATAATAATATTCAAATGAGGATCTTAAGAAATTATAAATTTACCAATGTTTGTTATTCAGGAATATAAAGACACGAATAAGACAAGTTGAACTTGAAGTAAGGGATCCTACCTCTCTCTTTCTTTTTAAGTACTCTTTTTTATGTAACATACTTTAAGCTCATATTTATTATGTTGGGGGATGTTATTATATATTAATCTTTCTGTAAAACTTTATTTTAATATGGTTAGAGATCCTATTTGATCTCATCAATCCATTTTTGGATGTTTTATGTGGCGCCGTTAGGCTGCTAAATTTTCATAAGGGGATTTTTATCTCACTTTTTATTCCCACGAGATTCATGCTACATTGGCCACTATTTCATTTTGTGTGGGGTATTTACTGCTGATTATTTTTCTATTTGTATAATATACTCTCGTTTATGGGTATTTACATCTTCATTGTATGACCCTTCATTCATGGGGTGTACATTTCGAAAGTTTCCCAAATCGTTAAGGGAACCTTTCACACTCCACTTTTTAAAAGACTTATTTTGTTATGACTTTTAATTTACATATTTTTTGTGTTGGGATATGTTATTATTTATACATATTTATGTAAATTTTATTTCCAAGTGATGATATACCACTTTCTCTCTCATAAACTAATTTTATGAATTTTAAGGTGATGCCGTTAGGCTGTCAAATTTTACCAAAGGAACTTCTTAACCCAATTCCGATTTCTTTGGGTTCAACTTGTAGTTATTGAATATGTGTGAATGACCTTTGATTGTTTTACAATTAATATCCACTTATATTGGGTGTATTTATATTTTTCACACATAATTCTGAGATTGGTTTATCCTTAATTTAAGGATACCTTCTTTATTAGAGATTTCATCTCATTTTACATTTCTATTGAGACTTCATTGTTTTTAAGCACCAATTCACTCTTATATGGTGTATATACTGTCCTTTGGAATATTATATCATGAATCCATTTATTCTAATTATATTATAACGTTCTTATTAAATGTTATTCCTCAATAATTGTATTCAATTCTTTCTAATTTTGGTAAAAACCCTTTAACTAAAATATCATTTTAAATGTTTTAATGATTTATTCTTATAAATATTTCTCATTAATATCCATGTTTTCAAAATGTTTTTAAGGATTTATTTATATGTATATTAATGGTTTAAAATGTTAAAAGATTCAAAGTGGTATGGGAAACTTTGATTCAAAAATCTCTTTATTAAATGTTTTAAATGGTTTTGAAAATGGTTTTTATAATGGATTCATTATTTAAATATCTTAAAATGTTGTACTGTTATTGCAATGTGGGAATGTTATCTTTCCATTGAGCTTATGTTATCTACTATGATTATGTTATGGTTCTTGGGCATTGTTTATGAAGACGAGTTGTTCCATGATAAACTAAGGGCGGGTGATCCTGATATAGCTCTCTAAGTCATTGGGTAACGTGTAGGAGTTAAACGTTAAGGTTTCTCCGAGGAGATTTAGGGAATATTTTGTGATGTGTATTCCAAATGTAACCATGAAGGATAATCCCAACATAAGAATGTTATGAATCCCTCAAGTTACCTTTATGCCTTTTGATTTCTATTGAGTTATGCATAAATCTTATGATTTCATGAGGTATATTAAATTGCTTATGTTTTATGAGTAAATTATTATTTCATTGATTCTTATGTATTCATGGACTGATGTTTTCTTTCCATACTATTATAACCCTTACTGACCTTTTTATTCTCATTCAATGTTTTTGAAATGTTTTCACAGGACATAAAGTAGAATAGGGTCAAGGATGGGATCAAGGAGATTTCAGGCTGTCTAAAACAAGGAACTAGACATGACACTTTTGTTCAAGTGTTTTTATTTAGTGGAAAATGGCAAATGGGTAGATTTTTCTACTTTTTAATCTGTGAGATGTAATAGATATGTCCTAATTCTCTAAAACACTAAACCAGAAAATATCCTCAATGTTAATTATTCAATTTAATTCATGATTATGTAAGGTTTAGGGTTTGGTCCTTATAATAATGGTATCAGAGGTGATGGTTGAGAGACAAGGTGGTGATTAGAGTAAGGAACATTGACAATTGAATGGATTGGTGTGGAAATAGTGATAGATGACATTGGTTCATGACATAATCCTTAGAGACCGACTAGGAAATCAGATTTTAGGGTCCCCCATGATCTATGGCATAGACTCTAGGCCTACCGAATGACTAAGTGAGGTGTCATTGCTTGCAGGAAAGAGACCTTGGAGAAGTGAATGCATAAACTTGACTTATCTTATTATTTCAAATTGGTTGATTTAGTGAAGATAAAATGAATTAAATGAATGATTAACTTTTATGTGTGTTTTTATGAATTTTAACATGGTCTTATTTTTAATAAAATTATATAATTATTTTTCAAATTATTCATATAAACTAAAATGAATTAGTAGGATTATACTTAACAGGAATGTACTGTTTTTCTAAAACCTTATTCATTTTTTAATGTGTGGTTTCCATTCATTTTATATAATGAATATTAATGAAATTTCATATTTCTTTGTCTATTATACATATATAAAATTCCATAGAGTTTAAAAAAAAAATTTAAATGGTTAGAGAACCATGATTAGATGTATTATTGTTTCTATGTGATATAATTTTTCTTACGTTTATTTCCACCTATAATTTATCATAAGCATTCATTTTTTAATTTTTGTAAAATGTGGCTTTAGAAATATAAATTCTGAAATTTATGAAAATATCCAACATAATTATTTATAATTCATTTGAATTTATAATCCTTGAAAAGAATAACATGCTTCTTATTTGATCACTCAATTTAAGTTATACTGTATTGATATAACCAAATCTTGTATGCATGTGTTAGGGATGAAATCTAGGTGATATTTATAACTAAATAATGTAATGTGATATGAATTCATAGTGGTAAAAATTTTAGATTTAGATCTATATATCTTTTTTGAAAAATTTATTTTATAACCATTGATAATTTTTATGTACATGAAAAACATTACATAACATTTCACGTCCTTAGTAGTTTGTTATTGAAAGCATCCCTAATGTTTATATCATTTTTGTAAATGTGGGATATTCTAGTATGTGAGACTTGTGCATGTGGCATGTTTTATTTGTAAAATTTAAATATTTAAGTAGAATAATTTTGTTCTTATTTCTATATATAAGAATTTTTTCTTGAACTATGGAATGAGTAAATAATTTTTATCCTTAGAATGACAAAGAATGAAATTTATTAATATTACATGTGCATATTTAATCTTCTTTTCCGAAATCATGCTTCCCTAAGAAATAAAATGATTATTTAATATCCACATGGAGCATGGTAAAGCATGAAATATAGTAATAAAACATTTTTAGTTTAAATTTTAATGTTAAAAATCACTGTTTACATTGGTGATCATGAAAACATTTTTCTATGAAATGTAGTATTTGAATCGAACAGAAGAACATATAATATAGTCTTTTAAAAAAAATTATTATAAGTGTATTTCAATGATAATTATATGAACCCAAAATGAATTGTTTCACCATATTAATCATGGGGTGTCCTATAGAATTTGTGCAATTTTGTATTTTACATGGATTTATTTGAGAACTATTTAAATGCAACATAAGATGTTTAACTATAAATAACCATCAAATGTTGAATGTTGTTTCTGGTTTTATTTCTACGATTTCATTAATGTAGTGATATGATTTTAAAAAAATATTTGTTATTGGAGACCTTTTTTGGATGTGCTTGGTGTATATAATGAGACTCTTTGTTTGATATCCAGATTAAAAACACCAGAAATTGAAAGTCTAGTCACTTATATATGGATAATGGAACCATTCCCCATGGAAAATTTAAAATTGTGTGAATATAACCATGAAAAATAATGAGATGATGTCATATAATCCTCTGGATAATTATGGAAGATGTTATGTGTTTCTGTTAGGTGTCATTGTTCCTGCTGTGATTCATGTTGTGACATGTGATTGAAAATATCAAGAATATGAAGAGGGGAAAACCTAATCCTTAATAGAGATGCAATAAACATTTACATGATTAAAATTGTTCGTGTGAGTTAGTGTTCCAAAATCTAATAATATAAAGACATGGGAAATAGAATTCCTTGACTTTTATGTTTGGGGGTTTTTGAATGATGAAAATTTCAAAGGTTTGTTGGGGAAGTATGGAGGATGAGATGGTGAAAGTGGTTATGTGAGAATGATATTTTTCTGTGGAGGGTAAAGCGGTGCGATGATGGTGTTGTTAGAAATATGTACTAGATATTTTTACTGGTTGAGATGTTTTTTCAGTGGTTGTTTTGTGTAGTAGTAGTGATGAGCAGTGGAATTGATGTGTGGATTTTATTTTAAGATTGATTTTTTTTTTGTGTTGTTTTTTGTTGTTTTGTAATATTTTTGTATCGAAATAATTCATATAATCTCATAGAAAGGATAATAACTTAAAGGAAACCATAATATAAACTGGCCAATTTTTAAATCATGAAATCAATAAATACGGGCATGGATACCATGCCTAAATATTTTTATAAGGGAAGTGTTGATAATGTTTGAATACCACCATGTTGTTTGTTTTATTTATGTTTGATCTTATATTGATGGCACATGTTATGAAAAAAAAATATGAATAAAGGGAAACTCTTTCCACATATCAAGACACATTATCCTATGACATGTTTTAAAACTGTGAAAGAAAGTCAATTCCACCCAAAATTTACAATATCATGGTGTGGTGGATGATTTCCTTTTATTTGTATGCTTTTGGTTGCACATCTAGTATAAATATAAATTTTCCTGTTGGTATAGGAATTAAATTTGAAACCCTTTTAAGTAATCACATACACCTTAGAAGAGTATAAATTTGAAATGTTGAATGCCTTGCTTTTCTTCATATGTATATTCCAGGTAATTAATGATATGATGAAAAAATCGGAAAAATATTAAACATGGATAATATAGTATGTTTAAAAAGAGGTCGTATTCATGATCCATTCCATTTAATAATTCATGTTTTCTAAATTGGATGTAAAATTTTGTTAATATTAACTAGGAATAGGCCATGATAGAGTTATATAAGTATATAAAATTATCTTTTTGAAAGCATGAACTCTTCCTATTTCATTATGTGGTCGGGGGAAACATTTTGAAGAAAATTGTTTTTAAAAAAATATTTGGAAGTGCATTCAAAAAGAGTATTTTGATTAATTTATTACTATTAAAATGATTCAAAACATGGTTTTGACTCAAAGTGGTTTTCATAGACTACTAAAATCAATTTATACTTTTCATGGAAATGATTTAATAGGAATGATTTTTAATGTAGATTCTTGATAATAAAATGTCTAGGAACATGTCTGGAAGGTACCAGATCAGTTGAGAAAACATTCATAACATTTAAACTCCATTACCAATATGTTTCAACAAAATTTTGTAAATATCATTTCTATGATATCAATAAAATCATTACTGAAGTATGATAGTCTGTTTTCTTCGTGATAAGTTAATTATGATATTTTTTAAATGTTTCCAATTTAAATTTTATGGATTAGAAAATGAGGATAATGCATGTATTAGTGTTCATACAATCAAATATCTATGTAAAGTCATTGAAAAAAAAGGTATAAAAATGTTTTCTCATATTTAAAATCTATTTATTATGTTTAAAATAAATTGATGAAATTGTTTTTTAATATGCTACCATCAACCGTGATATTATTGTTTTTTGATTATTATGTATTTCATACTAGACTTGTTATACCTATCTATGTGATTGTTTACTTGTTTTATATATATCATCCCCTATGGATAGTTTTAGAGTGATTGTTTTCATCCAAATATATCCCAAAAATGAGAGGTGTTTAAAGAGATGGTTGTTTGGACCTTCACTCTCATTCATCCTGGGATTGTTTTTTTCTAAATAAAGTATATTTTTTGATATGTATCTAACATGAAGGTCTACATTATTCTCTAACAATACTGGTCATTCTAGTAATTTATTACTAAATATTATAGTTGAGGTGGTTATGTTTGTTCAGCTGCTATTGAAGTTCAGGATAACTTGTTTAGTTGATGGTGGTGCTTCAGATCTAATGACATCACTAACTTGTATCTTGACACTGAGTTGGTTTTATATTCTCAAGGGTGATAATAGTTTTAGTGGTATTTTTTGGTAATGGAATAGATCTTCCATTCAATTACTTTGTTTGAAGTATGATATTAGAGGTGTTTGATGGAATTCTAGGTTTGTTTGGGAACATACGAGTCATTCCAAAAACATCTCATTTCATGAAATTTCCAAATTTCTAGTTCTCCAATGGTTGATCATTCTAAAAGTAGAACGTTCTGGCAGATTATCATTCTAGAAAAAACATATTCTGTAGGTTCCTCATTCTAGCAGTGGCTTCTTATTGAAGTAGCTCACCCAGGTGGTCACCCGCTAGCGGTGACATAGTGGAGATAAGTCATCTTGGGATGAATCTTTGGTGGTGACTCTTCTCATAGAGAAAGATCTGGTGGTGGTGGATCTAGTGATGACTCACCTTGAAGTGAATCATGTGGTAGTGACTCGCTGGGGGTGGCACTTATGGAGGTAACTCACCTCGTAGTATTTGTGTAACTTTCAATATTTTTCCAAATTTCCATAATTTTCAATATTTTTATATTTTTTCGCTTTTGTTGTTTTTTTGGCATAAAAAAAGTTTAATTACATTTTAAGGGTGTTTGATTCTATTTTACGGGATATAAATCATATCATTGAATTTATAATATTTGAAGGCTTCAAAGAGGTTATTCCATGTGGTTTATTATGATCATCCATTAAAATCATTTCTAAACTATATCTAATATATAACATTTAGGATCTAGTATTTGTGACGAGTAAAAACCATTCTACCCTCTTTTGGTCTTTCCATGTCATGATACAGGATGTACGGAATCCTTCCTCTTATAAGAGTCATAGAATATTGAACAGTAATTTGTTCAAGTAGCCCTGCTAAAGCAATCCCCTCCCATACGCACCCCTTGTTTTGGATTTATGATTGTTATATCTTTTGATAATGTTTGTGTCTGAATTAAGGAATACAATGAATCAGTTTAATTTGAATATAATATTACAAATTAAACATTAATTATTTTTTTATATTCTCATGTTGTGAATTTAATAGGATAAATTAAAAATAGAAAACTGTGTTTGTTGGGGGTCCCTCATTTTTCTTTACATGATGTGAACTATGGAATTCATGTTACGTGGTTGTTGAAAAAAATTATTTTGTAAATGGTTAACAATGAACATTTATTTGAAATAAATGGATTCCCCAGGAATATATGGTTTCTGTGATAACACACTAAATTATCTAAAATTTAATATGGTATTACCTGCTAAATCGGAAAGTATGTATTGATCTGTTATTTGATGTAACATGTTTATGGACACAATCGTGGGATGTGGGTAAGCTACGGTAATATCCTGGATAAAATATGACTATGTTCTGCTATGTGGGGGAATTGTATGAATTAGTGATGATGTGGGATTATTGGTAAGAGAGTAACTGGAAGTTGTGTGGTGCGGAATTCTATGTGTTGGCTATTGTATTTTGTGAATTAATTATTGTTTTCTAAGAAGTATAGGACTAAAATGGAATATCAGTTAATTAGATGAAGTTTAAAAAATATTTTTTTTTGAAATGGATTATTGAATGTGATAAACTATGTGATGAACGATAAATTTCTCGAATTTAATGAACCTATATGTTGTTAATATGGGATAATTCTATATTCGTGAAATCTATTAGGCAGCCAAATATGGATTAAGAGTATAATGTGTCGTATTGATTTTTTTTCTTGTGTGGTGTTGTACCTATTTTTATGTGATTGGTTTGATTATATCTATGAAAATATTAATGGAGTTAATATATCATGGTAGTGATTTAATTTATTTTAGAAATATTAAATAAGATGATATGGGTTTCATAAAAAATTTTATCGCAAAAATAAAAGCGGCTGATAATGAAAAAAATATTGTTAAATTATAAAACCCACAATATGGATTAAAGATGGAAATGGAATTGGGGTTTATGTTTTTTGTGTTTTAATGCATTTAGAGGTTGCATCAACTGTAGAGATTCTATGATATGGTTAGTTCTTGTTATAAACAAATAGGATGGGAATGTGTTATATAACTCTATTGGTATATACAATGTCTGTTCTTGTAATATTTATATACACCCACCCTTATTGAGAACTATGATTCAAAAACCCGCATCGTCATGGGGGTGTGTGTATTTCCCAAAACTCATGGTGAGAGGATGGATGGTTAGACACATTATCTTCCCTGGTACATCTTACATACAATGATAACCCATGATTCTTTAGGTAGGTTGTAGTTTCGGAGGGCCATGTTTGTGCAGGAAAGTGGTTCTTTCCCATGTGTCTTTGTGTTTATATGTGTTATGATTTCCCATGTTTCTTTTGGATGAGATGTGTTATTCCTTCATAGGTGAATTTGAGTTGATATGTGGGTTTTCCCATTGGTTTATATGGGTGATATGTAATGTCTTTTGGGGGATATATGTTTGTGGGCAAGATATAGTGAGGTTTTTTGCCTTCGTATCTCTGGTGGGATGTGATGTTATTTATGGCCCTAGTAACTATGAGTGGGATGTGATGTGTTTTGTGGACTAGGATCCTGTGGGTGGTATGTAGTGTGGTTTGAGGCCCATGATTCTATGAGATGGATGTTATTTGGTTTGTGGACCAGGTGTTTGTGGGTGGCAGGTGGTGCAGTTTTTGAGGTTAGGTGTTTGCGGGATGGTTGTGAAATGGTATGTTTGGAAGAGGTTAGAGCATGAGGATATTTTCCATTAAGAATGAGTGGATAATACTATATTGTGGTGTGGGGTACCATATCATCGATTTTATTTACATTATATTATATTACATTTCTTTCACTATTTGGTGAGCCTGCCTTGGTGAGGTTGGGATGGTTAGTATAGCTTTATAGGTGTTTCACATTTCTGTTGTTTTCACATGGATGAATTACTATGATCCATTCACATGTTCATGAGAGATTTTGTGTTTTCCTAATGAGTATTCCTATATGCGCACCCTTTGTATATAAAAAATAATTTCAGGTTTTCAGGTAGAATTTGTGAACTATGAAGGATATTTCTAGTTCAGACAATTGGAGTTGTTGTTGTGTCACTATGTTAGATTTAATTATTTTTGGATTTTATTTGGAGACATTAAATGTATAATTGTATGTTATAAATTCATTATTAGACGGTTTGTATTTATGTTATAATATTTCAGGGATTTTATTATGGATGATACATCATATCTTTTCATATTGTTTTCTTATAAAAGCTAATGTCTCATATATTGTAAGATTTGTACACCCTTGGTACTAGGGGCCAAACCATGGACTAATGGAGGTGGAAATCTTGGTTCAATAACTAACTTTGATAATTGGATGCCCATGATGTGTATATTTAGAGGGAGGGGGTAATGACACAGGCCCAAGAAAAAATCTAATTCAATCCAAGAATGAATGATAAAATTTTCAAGACATTCACACCAATTTCAGTTAGAGAGGAATCATAATCATGAGATGAGATCATTATACCATTAGGGTTCTTACTACTAAATATATATATATATATATAATTATTTAGTTGTTTATTTATACCCATATAAAATTCCTCAGATATGAAGTAGTTGATAAATAAAAATGCGAATAAGGCATTAAAAGTTCTAGAGTGGATGAGATGTGTACTTTTAAACACATTATTATTATTCCCCACATCAAAAAAAAACAAAAAAATTACATTTATCCTTTCCATATGATTAAGTGGTTGTTTATGTCAATCATCATTGTTATCCCTTGGGATTGGAAACTAGTTATTATAATGCACATTCGACTTATATATAATGCACTGAAGTGAGGGAGGTTTATTTAGTAAATATTTCTCTCTATTAGAATCATTAATACAACTTCATATATTCCTATTCCCATAATTTGTACATAAATGAATGTTCATAATCTTTTCATTATGGTTCATCATTTTATCATTGATCTACATCTTCATTATCTTCTCAAAACCATGATACTGATACATAACTTTAACCTCCATTTACACCTTAATATAACATGGATCGATCTATTCATAGATATAGATGTTTCTTATGGATAAAAAAATTCAGAAAATTTGTTTTAATCAACTGAATAATTAATCAACATTAATTTTAGTTTTGGATGATAACACTAAAAGAATACCTCACATGACTTGTATAATTTTCCTCACTAGAACCAACAGATTTATCATACTTTTTCTGATCTCGTGGAACTCTTTCACTATTATAAGAAAATGAATAAAAGGATAGTACTTGTTGAAAAACAATTTCATGAAATCTTATCAATACATGAATCCATTTTCATTTCAGTTCCCTTTATTCTAGATAATAGATCCCATTGATCCACTTCACCATACAAATGGTAGATAACCAAAATGAATTTTGCTTGTTCTGAACAGTGGATAATAGAAAAAATATTTTTACTGGTACCGATACATTATTTAGAAACTATGGGATTATATGATCCATTGAATGAAGTTTCAAGTAGCCTCATAAAGGACTCAACAAAATCCTTTTCCCTCATTTGTTCATTTATAAGTCCTGCATGATTAATATCTTGAGAAATTTATATGATCATAAAAATTAAAATTTCCACACCATCTCCCATAAAATTTTGATTCTCATGTGGGAAAACATTGCGTTATCCATCATGCATAGAATTAACCGAGTTCCTTTGTGTTCTATCCATTGAATAAAACCAAAAAAGGAAAGTGTATGAAAAATATTCATAGTGTGGAACCATATAATCCTGAAAAATCACTTATAAAATGTATAAAACATGACACCATATTCATTAATCGATAAAACCATAGGTTTATACAAGGATACTCATAGTCACCTTCTGTTTAAATACTTGATGATTTTTCATAAGGAGTTCATGAATTCCCAAAGAATATACCGTGAAAGTGTTAATCTAGGTTCGAAAAAAGGCCCATTATAATGCACCGGTTCAGATTGCATCTGTCTCAGAATATTTTTTATGGGGTTGTTACCTATAGGTACATTTATTGCCGAGAAACATCCTTTTTTTTCTTCTAGAAAGGAATTAATTTAAAAAAACCACACTCTCTATCCTTTACCAAAGTTATGAGACAATTTAAAATACTTTTACCCATCCTTATAATTATCATTAGAAACATCCTTAATGTTATCACTATATTTTTATCATCCCATTTTGCAAAGTATATCTAAACTCTACTCCTAATACCAATAACATTGAAACTGCATTTCTGTACATAAAAATTACATCATTTTTTAATTATTCCTTACATCACACAAACACATGAATATAGACTATAATTGTTTATTGACGTTTTAAATTTGGATATATATACACTAACTTATATTGGATATGCATCATATCACTCTATGTTCTACACAACTAGAACCCATATTAGACATATCATACCTAATACATATCTTCATAACATGGGTAAATGAAATGTAAAAAAATTGAGATTTCAGATTCATAGTAAGGGTTAATAAGGGAGATACATAAGCATAAAATGAAAAAAAATTATATGAGAATATGAGCATAATATTTAAAACCCATACATTACAAATAAAAGATCATAATTTTGAATCATGGTATAAGTATTAGTGTTTAATAAGACATGGATCATAATAGAATCATAGAGCATTGGAAATGGGAGCCTAACATATACATAAGACACGTAATGTATGGAATAAATATAAGTATAGGGAATAATTTTCATATTATTCAGGGCTCACTATCATGACCATCATAGTAAGGAATTCCCTTTATGAAACCAGTTTCACTCTCCATTCCATACCTGTCTTACTGAAGTCGGTTTACTCCACATTTTATCTCTATTTATCTCATGAGATATAAATTATAACCCAAAAAATTGGTGGAATATATAGGTCCCACCCATCACATAATGAATACCATATTTATATGTTAAACTATATCATAAATATTCATCATATCATAACCCATGAAATGAAAAAGGTATTATAAATATTTCATTATTTCATAACCTATGGAAAACATTCAGGTATCATAATTATTTCCACAAAGAATAACCCATGAAATGAAGTGGGTTTAATAAGAATTTCATCATGGAATATCCCATGAAAGAGAAATGGGTTTCATATACATCATTCCATAACAAGATAAACCATTCAAAAAAATAATAATAGGAATCATTAGATAATATCAATTGTAACTCATAATTAACACCAATATATTTCATCTTATATAGAAAATAATTTTAAATGTTAATTTAAACCATTTATTGTTGAAAATACTCTTTCCTAATTGAAAATTTATTTTTAAAACATAAAAAATTTTGAAACCATTTTCCTTAGAAAATAACCATAGAAATTTATAAATTAATATTTGAAGAAATTATTTTCAGGATATTTGAATATTCATTTCATTCCATACATGTTAAAATTATGATTCATTTTACATTTTAGTGAAATACAAACATGCATTGTTTGGAATATGACATGATGATTTATTTTTAATTACATTATAAAAAATGTTAAAATGGGTAAAAATGTTTTTCCAAAATAATTTATAGAATAATAAAATATTTTTTATCATATTTTTTGGAAAGAGGGTTTTAAAAAAATGATTTCCAAATGAAGAGATAGACAAAGTCAGATTTCATTAAAAAATTTTCTAAATTACATTAACTACTAATGAGTGAAAAAATCAAAATATTACATGAAGATATCATAAATGACCATAGGATAAAAAAATTCATGATAATACTTGAGATATGTATCATAATATTTTATTATCATAAACATGATCATAATTAATCACAATAAATAATGAAATTTTAAAGTAAAATCGTTAGAACGTTTGTAACCTTGAATAATAATCCCAATTAATTAATAATAAAAGTTAATGTTAAAATATCATACGGATAAATAAATTTTTGTTATTATATTTAAAATAGGATTAATATACACCTCGTGATAGAATATAATTGCATATCTTAACGTTAGTCTCAAAGATGTAAAATTGATATAAATATCTCCTTACCTTAGGTCTTCAATTACACTGTACTCATTAAAATGATAATGTATAACCAATATATTTTAATTATAAATCTATTAACGATCCATATTAATAAATATCATTCCATAAATGAATATATTATGACCTGTTATTGTAGGATCGAAATTGTGATGTAGATGCTCAATATACAAGAGGGGGTGGGGGTGAATTGTATATTTTAAAAATTCCTTTGGAACCTTTAAAGTTAGTTAAGAATAATTATGTTTTCCTTAAGCAAAGGAAAAGGCTAAGTTTAAAAAAGTTAAACTAAGCAAATTCACAACACCTCTTAACACCGAACGCAAACTAGGAAAGAGATTCCGAATGAGGGTTCTGGAAATATGGTTCCAGAAATTTAAACTTAACAAAAGATTACACTATGAGATTCTACCTTAAAGCGTATAGAATCTAAATGAAACAGAGTACAAATAAGGAAGTATAAGAAAGTTATACTTTCCTTATATTACAAAATGCAGCGGAATAAAAAAAGTAGTAAAACTACTAGTAACAAGATATAAGTCTTTTAACCCAAAGAGAAGGGTATTCAACAACCTTGGATAAAGGTCCCTTGATTTATACTTTCAAGCAAGTCTGTCTTACCCACCCCAGAGTAAGCCCTCGATACGAAGATCGGAGTCTCTATCTTGCTATCCCTGCAAGCCCTCAACTCCAAGGTAGTTGGAAACCTCTGTCTTCCTCAGCAAGGAATCCCTCAAACTTCAAGGTAGTCGGAACCTCTGTCTTCCTATCCCCGGAAGCCCTCGAATGTAATAACCAACATTCGGAGTCGCACGAAGCATTGAGAGTTAATAAGAGTCTCTCTCTCTAGAAATCGCTTCAACAGCATGTATGCACAAAACCAAGTTGCTCATCTGTCATCAGTTTAGCACTAGCAACAGCAACGAGCTCTTTCAAATGAGCTCCTATTTATAGGTAAGGTCGGCTCCTTCTCCAACGGTCATATTTTACTTAAAGATCGGATGGACCTGTACACGTGTCACTTAGACAATGGTTAGTTTATAACAAAACAGACGACATCGTTTTATAACAAAACAAGTGTAACAGAATGTACGACATTGTTTTAAAACCTAACATAAAAGTTCGGAATGAAAACTTCGGAGTGAAGGTTAAGAGTGTAAGGAACAATAATAAAGAGTAGACAAATTATAGAAGTGTATGTAATATAAAATTTCGGAGTCTAACAAATATATTTTTCGGAGTCTGAATTAATTCAGAGTGTATAAAACAAAGATACTCAAATTCTGTTTAATAGATGAATTCAGAATGAGAATTCGGAATAGGAATTCGTCATCAGAAATCGTAATGAGAATTCATCATCAGGATTCGTAATGAGAATTCATCATCAGAATTCGTAATGAGAATTTGTCAACAGAATTGGTAATGAGAATTCTTCCTCAGAATTCGTAATGAGAGTTCTTCATCAGAATTCGTAATGGGAATTCGGAATGGGATTTCTTCATTAGAATTCGTAATGAGAATTCTTCATTGGAATTCCTAATGAGAATTCTTCTTCAGAATTTGTATTCTGAATCTGGAATAGAACTTAGTCAGAGTTCATATCCGGAATTCGGAATGAAACTTCCTTATAGTTCTTATCCAGAATCCGAATCCTAAAACAGAATGCTTTATATCAAAGTTCCAATGATTACGAGAAAATATAAATGAATCTGAATCTCATGCTTAAGAAAAATATGGATGAAAATAAGATAAGGATAATTTTTCTTATAAAAGATAATTTTCTTATAAAAGAAATTTCTTAAGAAAGCATTTTTTCTTATGAAAGCAATTTTCCTTAAGAAAAAGATTTTTCTTATAAAAGCGATTTTCCTTAAGAAAGCAATTTTTCTTATAAAAGAAATTTTCTTAAAGATAAGGTGTTTGTGATTTTCAAAACAAGAAGGAATGTAAAAGTAATAAGGAAAACCTTATTGACTCAACAATCTCCCCCTTTTTGGAAAGCACAAACATCCTTATGAAAAATAAATTCTAAGAAGAAAGAAAAACATTAAGGCTTATCTCCCTTTGCATTAAGGATATTGATGAATACGACTAATTCCCCCTTAGGCTTTGAAACTCTAAGGATCCTATTCAGATTTCCGGAGTGATAGATAAGAATTTCTTCTTTATTGAAAAAGCTCCCCCTTAAACAAACTCTTATTAGGGTTTTTATTTTTCTTAAGGATCTTTTTCTTCTCCCCCTTTGATAAACTCTTATTAGAGTTCTTCTTTTTCTTAAGGATCTTTTCCTTCTCCCCCTTTGTGATTTTCAAAAAGAATTAGAGGGAATGGATAAAAATAACAAAGTACCTGAAAAAATTAGTAATGACAGCAATAGAAACGACAAGTACGACTATCATTAATTTTGAAATCTGAGCAACAAAAAGAATACAACAAAAATATCGGATTTTGTTATTTCGGATCTTTTTCCTTTGACATGAGCCCCTTTAGAATAGTCTTAATCTTCTTCAGGTCTTTATGATCTTCTTCATCTTGCTTCTCTAAGACAACTATTCTTGTAGATTGAGAGTCAATTTTTTCTTCCTGGGCTTTCATCTTTTCTTCCTGAGCTTTGATATTTTCTTCCTGAGCCTTCATCCTTTCTTCAAAATCAATCCAATGATCCCTTTGAAACTTCCAATTTTGAGAAACGGAATTCAGCTTCCCATTCAGATCTCTCACTTCTTGAATCCGAAAGTTATTTTCTTCTGTCAGCTTCTCTTCAAAGGATGCAGTTAACTCATTTATCTTCATGCCCTCGGTCTCAAAAGCATCTTTAACATTGTCTTGAAACTCATCGAATAACCTCATCTCTTCAATAGTCTTCTTCGACCAATTTTTCATCCTCTTTCATGATTTTCTATGAGCTTCGTAGCCAACGAAAAACATTTTGAACTGAGCCTCTATCTCAACACACTTGTCCATAACCATAGATACGGAGTCAGTTTTCTGATTCAAAGCATGTTGGAGCATCTCGCATCTTGAATCAATACTTGAGAAGGTCGGATTGGTTCCCACCAACTTCTTCAAAGACTGAACAACAAAGTCATGCCCCACCGAAGATGACTCAGAATCTGAAACTTTGCTTGGAGAAATTTCTTCTTCAACAAGTTCAAGCATTCTCTTTGAAGAGCTACCAACTTCCTTCCTCTTCCTCACTTCTGAGCTGGGAGTATCGGAAAGAATTTGCTTTCCCTTGTCTTTTTCCGGAATTGAATCCTGTTCCGGAGTTCTCTTCTCACTATCAGATACTTGAACAACATTATCTTCTTCATCAGCGTTTTCCTGAACACAAACCCCTTCGATTTCCTTCTGAGAAACATCAAGTAAAATATGTTCTTCTTCTCCATGATAAGAAACTTCTTCTCCTCCTTTCTATTCTTCCATTGCTGGAGTAACTAGCTTTGAAGATTCAGCTTCAGACGTTCGGAGTGATAAGTGTTCCGAAGGTGTCCCCTTGTAATCATCTACTTGTTTCAGCACATCTCCGGTTTCACCACTTCCTTCAGCACCATGTTCTACTTGTTCCACCTGCTCAACTTTCTCTACTTCCTCAGTATTCTTAGCAACAGCTTCTTCCGGAGCAACAAAATTTCTTCCTGGAGTCTCAGCTAGAGATTCCGAGGAGAAAGATCTCGGAACTGGAATAGTTGCTGAAACCATTTCATTGAATTTTAACAAAGCCTGAGCTACCTCAGCCTTAGAAATCTTTTTCTTGAGCTTCTTTTGCTTTGCTTGTTTTTCAAGCTCATCAGAAGTTTTCTCCTTCAAGTCCTTAGCCTCCGCAGGGTCCAATCCGAACTGCGGATCCCCTTCTTTCCTTTTTTATTTATATTCTCTCCACTTCTAAACAACCTCATCAGGATAGGCTTTCTTCTTCTCTAGTTTTGGCGGTGTGGAATGGAATTCCTTAGACTTAGGATTCTCTGGTTGTACTTCCACTTCTTTTAGATTTCTCTTCCTTACTGGCTTAGACGATTCTGGTTCAGCAGCCTTCAGAGCCATTTCTTCTTGATTTGGAAAATCGAAGAACTCAGCAGTTTCCTTGTTGAAAGCCACATCCATCCTCTTAAGAGTACCATCGTTGACCAGCATGATCTTGCAAACTCTTGGCTTAGATTTTCAAGCCTCCTTGAAAGACTCAAGGCACCGAACAATCAACTTGGAGAGGATTGCTGGATACATAATAATCTGTGCTCTCAGATTTCCTTTCTTCAAATTTTCAATAGTAATAAAAATGTGCTTCATCAAGTTAAACTTCCTTAGATTTATCATGAAATCTAAGATATAGATCTCACTTTTCTTCAAGCTATCTTTATCACCTTTCCTCGGTACGATAAGCCCTTGTACCCATAACTCCAGAATTCGGAAATTTGTAGATAAACTGGCAATCTTCGGAGCCTTGTCATCAGCCAGTCCGAGAGTTTCTAAGGCTTTTTCCTTGTCGAAGCTACCCTTAGAGTCCGACAACACATGAGAAATAAATTCGGATTCTCCGTTATAGGACAACCCTACCAAGCTTGCTGCCTTAGTATAAGAAAGTTTGTAGGTCTTGTCATAAGACTTAAAAGAGAACTTCTCCCTATTATCTTCCTTAAAGAAGGAAACTGATTCATAGAACTGAACAAGTAAGTCTGAATATACTTCATCTTGGTTCCCGGTTTTTGACACCGCAACATCTTCCCATCCATTTAACTTAATGTTCATTGAAATAAGGGAATCATAGTTGTTGAAGAAATCCAGATGGACTAACCTTTCTCTGTAAACTAACCTTTGCGAAATAGGCTTAGTGGATGACATTTCTTGAGATGCTAACTCCGCAGACATTCGGATTTGAAGTCCTCTGGGAAGTTCGGAACGGAGAAAACTGAAGTTCGGAACGGCATTAAATCAGAGAGGCAGAGATTCGGGATGCGAGAGCTTGAGATCGATGTGGGACGAGTATTTGGGTCCCCTTTATATAGGCAACGAGATGACGGTTCTCCTTCCATAGTTGATCTAACGGTTAGAATGAGCTGAGATCAGATCTGACGGTTGAAAGCTTGAATCCGATCTTTTTGAGGTTTTTATTAAAACAAGGAATTTAAGAAAACTATAATCCAAAAACATAATACAAGAAAATTCCAGCAAGCAAAATATTACTATGAAAACATGAGTAAGGAAATCATACCTTTCCGATTGGCTGAGGAGGATACTTCGTAATGGGTAATATATCAAAGACTAAAAAAACATTATTATGAAAACACAAAGTTCTCAAAAGTTTACTATGGAAAACAATCTCTCTACGAAAAACTCAGTATGAAAAATTTAGTACAAAAAACACATTACGGGTAAAAAATCTGTACAAAAATCTGGTTATGAAACTACCAGTACGTAAATTTTCATTCCAGAAATTTTCAATACGAATACTTCCATTCCATAAGTATTCTGTATGAGAATTTCCAATCTGAAAAATTGTAGTTCCGGAAATTCCATTCCGGAAATATTCTTTCTGAAAAGTTTGAAAACAAACTATGAAATTTTTTTTGTTAAACTGACAAACAAATGTACTCCCCCTATGAAAAGGAGTTTATTACTCTAAGGAGAATTTTTCAACAGAAAGTTAATTAAGAAAGATTACCTTAAGGTTATCATTCCTAACTTCTATTTAATATATTCAAATCTATCAGAAGGCAATGATTTTGTGAAAATATCAGCAAGTAGATTTTGCGTTCCAATAAACTGAAGAATAATATCTCCTTTAAGTGTGTGATCCCAAAGAAAGTGATGCCTAATATCTAGGTTTTTTTTCATGAGAGTGATGTGCAGGGTTCTTACTTAGGACAATGGAACTTGTGTTATCACACAAAATTTGAGTTTTAGTAAAACTCAAGCCATTGTCTGTGAGTGTGTGTTGCATCCACAACACTTGTGCACAACAACTTCCAGCTGCTACATATTCAGCTTCAGTAGTGGAGAGTGCTACAGAATGTTGCTTCTTGTCGGACCAAGAAACTAAAGAATCTCCTAAGAAATGACAAGTTCCAGATGTACTTTTTCTATCCATTCTACATCCACCAAAGTCAGCATCAGAAAATCTTTTTAGAACAAAATCATTTCCAGAAGTATAAAATAATACTAGATCCATGGTTCCCTTAAGGTAGCAAAAAATTCTTTTTACCGCCTTTATGTGAGATTCCTTAGGATTGGATTGATATCTTGCACACAAGCATACTTAGAACATTAAGTCTGGTCGGCTAACTATTAAGAAAGTAGACTTCCAATCATACCTCTAAAAGATGTTTGATCTACTGGTTTCCTAGCTTCGTCAAGTTCTAAAGAGTTTGAGGTACCAATGGGAGTACTTATACTCATAGTGTCGTCATAACCATACTTTTTAATAAGATCTTTAATATACTTATGTTGAGGTATGTAGGTTCCTTCTGGTTTTTGAGAAATTTGAAAACCAAGGAAAAATGTTAACTCACCCATCATACTCATTTCAAACTCAGATTTCATTAGACTAGCAAAAGAGTCAGTCAAAGATTGCTGAGTTGAACCAAATATAATGTCATCAACATAAATTTGAACAATCAAAACATTTTTCTTATCTTTCTTTATAAAAAGGGTTGGATCTGCATATCCCTTAACATAGTTATTTTGAAGCAAAAATCCAGTGAGTCTATCATACCATGCTCGTGGGGCTTGTTTAAGGCCATACAAAGCTTTGGTAAGTCTAAAAATATGATCCGGATGTTTTGTATCTTCAAAGCCAGGAGGTTGTTCAACAAAATCTTCCTCTTGAACATAACCGTTAAGAAAAGCACATTTCACATCCATTTGGAAAAGTTTGAAATTAAAGAATGCTACAAAGGCAAGTAGAATACGGATAGATTCAAGTGTATCTACTGGAGCATAGGTTTCTTCATATTCTATTCCTTCTTGCTGATTATAGCCTTTAGGAACAAGTCTAGATTTATTTCTTACTATGATTCCATTTTCATCACATTTATTTCTGAAAACCCATTTTACTCCAATAACAGAAGTTTCTTTAGGTCTTTCAACCAAGGTCCAAACTTTATTCCTTTCAAATTCATTTAGTTCATCTTGCATGGATTTAATCCAATCATCATCACCTAAAGCTTCATCAGTGCTTTTAGGTTCTAATTGGGAAATAAATTCTAGATGTTTAACTTTATTTCATAAGAAACTTCTAGTCCTTACTGGTTGATTTACATCACCAATGATACTATCACTGGGATGATTCTTAAGAAACACCTAATTTGAGTTTTGTAAAACCTGTTCATCAACATAGGGTAGAAAGTCTTCTGGGGTAAATGTTTCAGAAGTATCTTCTAGAACAATTTCCTTATCAGAAGGTTCTTTTATCAAAGGTTGACAATCAGTTTTTGAAAACACATCCGAAGATGTAAGTTGAGATGATTTAAAAACAAAAGGATCTGATTCATCAAATTTTACATGTACTGTTTCTTCAACAGTACAAGTATTTTTATTAAAAACTCTATAAGCCTTAGAGGTTGTTGAATATCCTAAGAAAATTCCTTCATTAGATTTTGGTGCGAATTTATGTAAATTTTCTTTAGTATTCAAAATGAATACTTTGCAACCAAAAAACATGAAGTAGGAAAGTCTTGGTTTTTTACCATTCCATAACTCATAAGGAGTTTTATTAAGAAAAGGTCTAATCAAAACTCGATTTATAGTATAACAAGCAGTACTTACAGCTTCAGCCCAAGAATGTATAGCAATAGAATATTCACTCAACATGGTTCTAGTTATTTCTTGAAGAATTCTATTTCTTCTTTCAACTACACCATTCTGTTGAGGAGTTCTAGGTGCTGAAAAATTGTGAGTAATACCTTTCTTACTACAAAAACATTCAAATTCTGAATTTTGAAATTCACCTCCATGATCACTATTAATAGTTTTCAATGGAAGGTTTTTCTCATTTTTAACTTGAGCTCTAAAACTTTTGAAATAGGAAAAATCTTCATATTTCTGTGCTAGAAAATAGACCCAAGTAAATCTAGTGTAATCATCAACTAAAACAAACACATAGTATTTTCCTCCAATACTTCTATTTTGTGTTGGACCAAAAAGATCCATGTGCACTAACTGTAATGCATCGGTTGTTGATACTTCACCGATTTACTTAAAACTAGATTTATGTTGCTTTCAATATTGACAAGGATCACAAACTTTAGAAGAATCAAATCTAAGCTCCAGTAGATCCTTAACTAGTTTCTACTTAGAGAGTTTACATAGGTTTCTAATATTACAGTGTCCTAATCTTCTATACCATAACCATGAATGATCTTCCATTTCACTTAGGCAAGGTAAATCTTGACTCCTGAGGTCTTCTAGGTTCAAAGTGTAGACATTCTCTTGCCTATTGGCTGAGAGAATAAATTCTTCCTTGGAATTGTGAACTAAACACTTATCATTCCTAAAATCCACAAGGTAACCTTCATCACATAACTGACATATTCTAATGAGGTTGTGCTTAATACACTTAACAAAAATAACATTTTAAATAAAGGTTTTACCAAGAAAAACAATATTACCAATACCAACAATCTCTCCCTTAGCATTATCTCCGAAAGTTACCTTTCCTCCTTTCGTATTGATAATCTTTTCAAAAAAGATTTTGTTACCAGTCATGTGTCGGGAACATCCACTATCCATGTACCATGTATTGTTGCTGGTACTCTCTTTGTTTTCCTGAAATTAATAAGAAAATTAGATTTTCGAAATCCAAACTTGTTTGGATCCGAGATTTCCAGACAATAAAATTTTAGGAACCCACATCTTCTTAGAAAAGTAAGCTTCGTGAAATCCTAGAGATTGGGTTTTTTTAAGGAACAATTCTTTGCCCAGTGTCCACCACATTGACACTTGGTACAAAATGGGGCACTTTGAGGAACAAAATAATTGATACTGAAAATAGGTTTTGCATGGGTATAACCAAATCCGGATTTATTTCTTAAAGTTTGTATTTGGGAATACATCTTATCAAAATTTTCTTTACCAGGGGTAAAGTTTGATAAACACTTCTTTAAGGAAAAAATTTCAGACTTGAGTTTTACAACCAAGTTTTTATCCTCAAAATCATTAGTTTTAGAACTAGAGTTAGGCTCGAAAACATTTTTCTTAGAAATTACTTTTTCTAATTCTTTAGAAAGTTTGTTCTTCTCAGAACAAACTTCCTCAAGATTTTTTGAAATACTTTCAAAATCAGCATTTTTCTTATCAAGATCTTAAACAGATCTGATATCTCTTTTGTAAGAATAGAATTCCTAGAGTTTTCCTTATCAAGTTTCTTATTGTGTTTGGAATTCTCAATGTCAAGAAGTTCAGCAAACCTAGAGACTTCTTCATAAGTAGGTAAAGTATTTTCCTCATCAGAAGATGATTCTTCATCAGAAGAGTTATAATACTTACTATCATTAGAATTTAAAGAAACATTTGTCAGTGATTCAACATTTTGTACCTTAGCCATAAGACAATGATTATCAATAGGTAATCTGGCTATAAGACCAAGATTCTTCTGTCCTGAAGATTCATAACCAGAAGATTCATCTGAAGAGTCACCACCACTGGCACTCCAGGTGTCATTAGCTTTCAGAACTTTCTTAGCTTTAGCTTTATAATACTTCTTCCTGTTTCTGTCTGAATGTCTTTCCTTCCTTTCTTTCTTTTTGAGCATAGGGCAATCTGGTCTAATATGTCCAGCTCTTTTACATTCATAACAAGTAACTTCTCCATCTTTCTTGTCTTTCCTTTCCTTTTTCTTATACTTAGATTGAAAATTTCTCTGTCCAGCTATCTTGTTCATCCTTCGAGCAAGATTGGCTAATTCATTTTGAGAGACTTCACTCTCACTTGATTCGGATTTGAAAATAACTTTCTTAGACTTGGATCTAGTTACTCTCTCAGGAGTCTTAGATTTCATCTGATTTGTAGTTGTAGTAAAAGCAACAATACCATTTCCATTCTTCTTCTTGATGTTGTCAGCATCTCTCTTCATTCTAGTTTCATGTTGTAGAAGATTTCCAAATAATTCATCAAGAGTAGTTTGAGTGACCTTCCTGTTCTCATCTATAGCTGTTCTCTTGGATTCCCACTCCTTGGGCATAATATGAATTATCATGTCCACAAGAGCTTCATCATCTATACCTTTCTCTCAAATAGATTTTAGACTGTTGACAATGGTCATAAATCTTTGTTGAACTTTACAGATAGGTTCTCCATAAGGAAAATTGATGCCACGATATTCAGCTCTAAGCATAGCTCTTCTAGTCTCAATGACTTTGGAAGTCCCAAAGTGTGTAACCTATAACTTCTTCCATATACAGTTAGCTACTTCACAAGAAGAAATTTGGCTATATATATTTCTGGTCATTGAACAAAGTAAAGTATTGTGTACCTTATAGTTGAGTTGATATTCTTTCTTTTCCTGGTTAGTAAAGGTTCTAACTTCCTTGTCAGGAATTTTATAATCACCAGTAAGCATAACAAAGTTGTCTACTCCAGTATTGATAACAAAAGTCTTCATACGATCTCTCCAGTATTCATAGTCATTACCATCAAAGATAGGTGGTCTTGTAGGATTCATATTATCAATTGTTCCAACATTGACTCCTGCCATACATAAAATAACTTTGCACACAAACTTGTTAGTAGCAAAGAATCGTAATAACAAAGTTCGGAATGGGAAAAGTTCGGAATAGGAAAATTTCGGAATTGGAAAATTCGTAATAAGATAGTTCGGAATAATAAAATGAGCAAGAAAAACTTGTATGTGAGTACAAGTATTTCAGAGACCTGCTCTGATACCAAATGTAAGATTGGTATAGAGTAAGAGGTTTCCAACCTCTGATACCAATTGTAGGATCGAAATAGTGATGTAGATGCTCAATATACAAGAGGGGGGTGAATTGTATACTTTAAAAATTCCTTTGGAACCTTTAAAGTTTGTTAAGAATAACTATGTTTTCCTTAAGCAAATGAAAAGGATATGTTTAACAATATTAAACTAAGTAAATTCACAACACCTCTTAACACCGAATGCAAACTAGGAAACAGATTCCGAATGAGGGTTCCGGAAATATGGTTCCGGAAATTTAAACTTAACAAAAGATTACAGTATGAGATTCTACCTTAAAGCGTATAGAATCTAAATGAAACAGAGTACAAATAAGGAATTATAATAAAGTTATACTTTCCTTATATTACAAAATGCAGCGGAATAAAAAAAAGTAGTAAAACTACTAGTAACAAGATATAAGTCTTTTAACCCAAAGAGGAGGGTATCCAACAACCTTGGATAAAGGTACCTTGATTTATACTTTCAAGCAACTATGTCTTACCCACACTAGGGTAAGCCCACAATACGAAGATCAGATTCTCTGTCTTTCTATCCCCGCTAGCCCTCAACTTCAAGGTAGTTGGCAACCTCTGTCATGCTCAGCAAGGAAGCCCTCGAACTTCAAGGTAGTCGGCACCTCTGTCTTCATATCCCCGGAAGCCCTCGAATGTAATCACCAACATTCGGTGTCGCACGAAGCTTTGAGATTTAATAAGAGTCTCTCTCTCTAGAATTCACTTCAACAACATGTATGCACAAAACCAAGTTGTTCATCTGTCATCAGTTCAGCACTAGAAACAGCAACGATCTCTTTCAAATGAGCTCCTATTTATAGGTAAGGTCGGCTCCTTCTCCAACGGTCATATTTTCCTTAAAGATCGGAGGGACCTGTACATGTGTCACTTAGAAAAACGGTTAGTTTATAACAAAACAGACGACATCGTTTTATAACAAAACAAGTGTAACAGAATGTACGACATTGTTTTAAAACCTAAAATAAATGTTCGGAATGAAAACTTCGTAGTGAAGGTTTGGAGTGTAAGGAACAATAATAAAGAGTAGAAAAATTATAGAAGTGTAAGTAATATAAATGTTCGGAGTCTAACAAAGATATTTTTCAGAGTCTGAATTAATTCAGAGTGTATAAAACAAAGATACTTCAATTCTGTTTAATAGGTGAATTCGGAATGAGATTTCGGAATAGGAATTCGTAATCAGAAATCGTAATGAGAATTCATCATCAGGATTTGTAATGAGAATTCTTCATCAGAATTCGTAATGAGAATTCATCAACAGAATTCATAATGAGAATTCTTCATCAGAATTCGTAATGAGAATTCTTCATCAGAATTCGTAATGGGATTTCGGAATGGGATTTCTTCATTAGAATTCATAATGAGAATTCTTCATTGGAAGTCGTAATGAGAATTCTTCTTCAGAATTCGTATTCTGAATCTGGAATAGAACTTAGTCAGAGTTCATATCTGGAATTCGGAATGAAACTTCCTTATAGTTCTTATCCAGAATCCGAATCCTAAAACAGAATGCTTTATATCAAAGTTCCAATTATTCCGAGAAAATATAAATGAATCTGAATCTCATGCTTAAGAAAAATATGGATGAAAATAAGATAATGATAATTTTTCTTATAAAAGAGAATTTTCATATAAAAGAAATTTCTTAAGAAATCATTTTTTCTTATGAAATCAATTTTCCTTAAGAAAATGATTTTTCTTATAAAAGTGATTATCCTTAAGAAAGCAATTTTTCTTATGAAATCAATTTTCCTTATAAAAGAAATTTTCCTTAAGAAAGAAATTTTTCTTATAAAAGAAATTTTCTTAAAGATAAGGTGTTTGTGATTTTCAAAACAAGTAGGAATGGAAAAGTCATAAGGAAAACCTTATTGACTCAACAGTTATTACCTTTTTATTTAAAATTCCAAGATAAAGTTGGGTTTTGGTTAATAACTAGTTTATTTCTTTTGTATGTGTTCTCATTTGATTTTTTTTGGTCCAATAACATTGATAATGGTTACATAATCTTTAGAATAATGACCTTGATATAGATATTATATATAATCATTATATATGTATTTATATTAATCTAAAAAATTAAATGAAGGGAAATGAAATACAATATTCACTAAGAAGGTCGGTCATACGAGTACGTGAACACTATTTTTTTGATTTTCTCCATGGGTTGAAAGAAATATATGTAAATGATATATATTATAATTACAAAAAATTATATTTCTTATATATCAAAAATATATATTACTCTCGTCTTTATTGCATTCCATTTATTATATGAATGAATCACATCACTTCGTGAAGCAGTAGTCCTCCGTACACATGAATGACCTTATCGTATAATAATAAATTAGAGATTATGATGGTATGTGTGGTATAATAATTAGATAATACTAATAAATTCATTAATATAATAAATAAAACATATAAACTATAAATCCATTATCAATTCCAAAAATTATTATTGGTAATGGAAAAATGAATGACATCGGTTTGTAAGTGGCAGATCACCATACAAAAGAATGATGATTTTGTAACCCATTTTTCGAAAGTGGAGATAGTCGTAGGTTATTAATTTAAAATAAAAACATATTAATATATATATGATAATTTGATTTTATTTATATAATAATTATTTAAACCTAATTTAAGATGTTGGAGGATTAGATACAATAAAATCACTCCTTAATGAACATTAAAACTTCTTTAATTATCTATCATTGATTTCAAATAAAAGCCTTCCTATGATTAATTTTTATACAAAATAAGTCTTCACGGATGAGGTGGCATAATATTTTAAGTTAATTGGTTAGTTCATTGTTGAAACATAATGATTTGAATGTATTCAAAATATAGGAGAGTGGGTGGCCTTTTATTAGTGGTAGAGAGGAAACACATGGTATTTTTGAATAAAAATAAGTTCTCGCGCATTTTTCATGTGCCAAAAAATTATTAAATTATAAAAATATAGTGCTGGAATGGTCAATATATGATAATTAAATAGTCTTTAAACATGTTTATATGTTATTTTTACCCTTAGCTTGTTAGACTAACCCCTGGTAAACCCATTTTACCTTAACTGCAATAATTAATTTTTACTACGTTCCCTGTTCATTTTGGCCAAAAAATAAGTTGCAATTATTAGAAATAAAAAAAAATTATTAATGGAAATATGTAATCTTTTTTTACAAAATCCAATAAAATAAGTAGTTAAAATTAATATAAAATTAATATTTTATACAAAATAACAAATCATATCTTTAATGGGAAAATATTCTAATGTGCACAATATTTTTATATTATTTTTCAATCTTATATTGATTAAAATTTAAAGAATGGATTCAATATATTTATAAATTAACTAATAAAAATTTAAAATATATTTGAAATACAATTTAACTTTCAAAATTATTTAAAGAAAACCGAATTTTTTCATTAAAATTCAGTATTTTTCTGTATTCATTAATAACATAAAAATATTAAAAAAATCCCAAAAACCAATCCTAAGTTAAATATTACATTATGAAATTAAAATTAATAATATTTTATCAAATTAATTTTCTAAAAGTGTTATAAAAGTAATTTATTATTTTACAAAATAATAAATAAAAATTAGTTTTTCAAGAAAATACTATATTCGATATATATAATGTCTTTACTGAAAATTATGTATTTCATACTCAATAAATTTTATTTATATAAAACCATTATAAATAAAATTCACAAATTATTTATTAGTATTCATATCACTATGGTTAGTGGCTGGCTTATAACAGTCATGTTTAAATAACTAAAAAACAATATATCATAGCTTTTTAAAACTCAGTTTCACATGTAATGAAATATAAACTATTGTATCATAGAGGTAATTCTAAATTTAGTGTTTTTTTAATGAAATAGTGTAATAAAATTTTATGAAGAAAAATAATTCATAAATACATATAGTTTTATAGGAGATATTATTGGGTTGTGTGGGTATTATTTATAGATAGACCATTGATACATCAATAGGTCTCATAAGACACACATTTGTCCAAATTAGTTAGGAATTTATGATTTACATTCCAATTCATTTAAATTTCATAGCATGATTAAATGATGGTAATATCATGATTTCTTCATTAATATTTTAGTTTTTATTATCCATGTTATTTTTATGTTTATATTTTCCATGGGTACATTTGAAACATATTGTTTTTAATAAATTAAATATGTTTTGATTATACACTCTCTCATATTGTAAATATGTGATATGATCATGATAGATTCAATTATAAAATTTTCTTAATTGTCATTTTAGTTCACCCTTTATTATACATTACATTCGCTAAAATATGAAGAAGGAATAATTTAGTGATCTTGATGGATGTAATAAATTTAACTGTGATATATTTTATTTCTCTGATGTAATATGGAAATTATATTTTTATTTAGTCTCACAGGACTAATAAAATGACAAATCCATTTTATAGGAATACCTTGTATCTTGTACCAAATTAAAAAATTATACAATCCATTTGGGTGACTAGAGTCAGGGTTATTAAATTTTACTTACAATTTTAATTCCTTTTTCTTCGTATTCCTCTCACTAAGGGGATATGGTGTTCAAGACCTATGTAGGGATATTGTCTACAGCTAGTGTTCATTAATGTATATGGCAGCTGAGATTTTTCATTAGGCTTCGCTCTTCATAGATTAAAAAAATTCACGGAATTAACACTTTTTAAGGAAGGTGTTTTTATATAATTATATTTATTTGAAATTCCTTATATGAATGAGTTTTCTAATCCCTTCCTCCATTTAATGTCTATTTAATTATTTTAATTGAACAATTATAGATTTTTTTAATTGTTTTAGGGATTTTCAGGTCGTAAATAAATGGATTTTTCAGTGGTTCTTATGTCATATATTGTTAAGACTACATTATAATTAATCTAAGGTGTTTTTGTAAATGCAATATAGGTAATTTTATTGAAAATATTTTTTTAATGGACTTATAAAATTACAAAACGACCGTTAGATATTTTATAGAATCAATTTACTATGAGTTCTTTTTTCCTAAATAGATTTATTCATTTTATATGAATTAAATTATTATTGTTCATTTTATGTTCTTTTTATATTATTTTATTATTTTTATACATTGATTTTATAATGTAATATGTAATTATTTATAAAATGATGTTTTGATTTCATATTATATATGTTAGATGTTTTAATCAATGAACTCAATTTAGTTTTTGTTTTTGAATATTTTTTCTAAATAATTGAGTTTTATTTGGTTTTAAAGGAGGGTTTTGTGTCCTATAACATATGTTAAAGATATGAGGCCAATCTAGAAAAACACAAATATATTATTTCATGTTTTGGTAATTAATAAAGAATTAAAGGCCTAATTTTCACTTTAGATAGATGGATTTTATTATATTTGATCTATATCATTATGTTTTACATTAGGATTTGTGGATATGTATAATATGTTATTTTCCATTGGGTGTTTTTTTATTTTATAAAAAATGTAATTATTTATTGAATGGTGTTTCGAGGTGGGACATTTGATGTTTTTATATGTCTTTAATGTTATATTTTATAAATATTATGTTTTTTATTTCTCGCATCTATTTTTTTGATCATGGGAACTTCAAAAAATTTGGTAATGACAAAGGATGGGCAAATAATGGTATGAGTTCCATTATTCCTAGCATACTGATGAATGATTCTAATATATACCTCTATTACATCTCTTGTTATGATTCCACATTGACTAAGATTCGATTTTCATTCAAGATTATGATTCCAATTTGGATAGTAGACTATGTGATGTCTAAGGAACATGAAATAAATATAGATTTGTATGAGTATCCAAGCGCTCATTGATCTTAGTTTCCATAGGGTTACATACAAAATATAGGGCTATGTTTCCATTACATTAATTGATTTATTGTTCTATAAAAGTAATTTCCTGTGATGGATTTTTTATATGGTTTGGTATATATGTATTTAAGTTTTATTGGATGTCCTATATGTGCAAAACATAGGTATTCAGCCTTTATTCCTTTTGATATTGATTTTAAACCAGGTTATTAAATTTTGTTGAAAGTAAAATTGGAAAGAAATAATTTAATATAAATTATTATTCTCTTATGGGGAAAAAGTAATTTTCAATTATCAATTAGGGGTTTTAATGAATTTATATGGACAATTGGACATATTTATATAACAAATTTGACTTTGGATAAAAAATAAAAAAATCAAGATTTATTTATCTTTCATATTTTCCTTGAATCGTAAAATGGTTTTATTTTCATAAATTTTATTTTAAACTATAAATATTAAAGGAATTGAATTGATTTTTTATTATGGTCTAAAAATACTAAAAATGTTCTTCTCACACCATATTTCTTCACTATGTGTTTTTGGACTGAGAGGATTTTATAAGATCATGTTTGGGTTCTTGAGAAACAATTCATTGTTGATTTCATCCCCTTAGACTCTCATTGAGTGGTTTATGTTATGAGCATTATAGGGTTACCTTATCGAATGCATTGAATATCAGTTTTACATTTTGGTATCCTTTTTTATATTTAGATACTTATTAATCATATGTTTTATCCTCCTTTATATTTTTGAATATTTATTTATACTTTTTGTATCTCTTTTTTCTTATGTTGTATGTGATATTTTTATTTATTTTCAATTATCCAGAATTTACCTTTTATTTAAAATTGATTCATTTATTTTTTGTGTATTTAATACTTATAAGCATGAAATGTATGATTCTTGGAAACTTTTCACTACATATTTATTTATATTTATTTGGAATACACCATTCCCAAGAGTGTATCCTAGATTTTGTGGAAATAGTTTCCAACCCATTGGATTTTGGAATTACCTTCATGCCATGTTATAGACTATATTGGGTGTCGGGTCATGATATTCTGAATCGATTTATCTCATATACTATTTGGAATACACACATGAATATTAAATTTAAGATAGTGAGGATATGGAAATTATTGTAAAGAATAGAAAAAATAAAACAAAATTTACTAGAACACATTCTATTCATTATAATGTTTTTCTAATTTTTGTAATACCATGTAGATACATTAGAGGGAAATTGAATAATAATTAATGGGATTTAATTTGTAGAAATATAAATTTTTTGGATTTTAATATTATTAGTCAGACATAAGGGTGTATACCTTGGGTGTGAATCAATGTTTGTCAGTTAAAAATGTACCCTTTCATTGATCTTGTATAGGGGTAAATCAAAACTCACCTCTATCACCAGTAAAATAAAATATTGATAATTCAATAATATATATACTTTTTTAATTATTTTAAACTCACTGGACTATGTCAAAAATTCTTACACTCAATAATGTGTAAGTGCACCGAAATTAACTGATGTGTGCTACATGTTTACAAATTCAGAGTGAACTCACTATCCCTCTCGTTCTGTAACCTACCACAAGAATGTGAATATACAACTCACTAACGTAAGAATTACTCAACACTCTATCATTCATAAAGAAATCATTACAATATCAAATGATTGAATTTAATCTTTACAAACTGACACCTGAAATTACAACTCCATTTGTGTAGAAATACACTTCATCTTCAGTAACATAATGAACTATTATGGTTTCCAACAATAAATATCTCTTGGAATTATATCCATAAAAGATAACTTGTCTTTATTCAAACTCTATTAATTCTCATCTTAATAATAGATTTTATTTATAAAATGTCTGATAAAATATTAAATGTTCACATCATTAATTTATTATTCTATCATTTAAATTAATGAATAAATTCACCAAAATAACTATATAAAAACTCAGTAAACAACATCCAATTTAAATATGAAAATACTCCCCAGTATAATGAAAATTTGAAAGTACTATTTATGTTATTTTTGACCTAACATGATGTGTTTCTTCACCATTATAAGACAATTTTTTACTAATATCATTGGCTCCACAAACCACAACCAAAAGAACATATACCATCTATTAAATCAATACATTTTCCTCTATTTAATTATCTTATATAGACTCAACTATGATATATTGTTGAAAAAACCATAATGTGTTTATCACTAAACCTATTTTGTAGATAAAATTCAGAATATAACTCTGACAATATCTTACTACTCTCCACGTTTCCTAACACCAAAATGACAATGAAGATTATTTTTACACAAGCTATGGAAAACAAGGTCATTTTTCATAACATATTCCAAACTATGAGCTTTAAAATCCCTTGAACCATGATGTGTTTTACTAATTTTGGAAAGTATCCATCCACTATTAATTTTTTTCATCTGAATACTCATTTTCATAATTTTTTTGACAATTTTTAATTATTAATTAGATAATCCATGGAGTAGGGTAATCCAACTACCTATTTTCAACATCTTCATTATAACCACATAGAGAACATCACCCATCCAAGAATTTCTTTCTGAATTTAGAATAAACCCTTATATATTCCCATTAACCATGATTTGGTTTTGGTATTACAAAAAAACCTCAATTACTATTTCTATACATTTTAAATAACATATGGTAATGAATATTTCTTGATAAATTGATAATTTTATTGTAATTCAATCCATCATATAAATAATAATAATAAAAAAACACTCCAATGTTTTTTTTAAACAATCATCCTTTGGGTTTATTAACAACACATCATATTTTTATACCCTTATTTAACACAATCTTTTACTACCATTGACATAATTCAGTTATTAAAATAAGATTTATTTATCATCCACTATAATCCCATATAAGTTATAATAATAATGAGAAATATTAATTATATTAAAAATTTATCAACAAAACACTTAACTAGCCCCACTCATAGTCATAAGTCATTATATATTACAATGAACAATGATTTATCATCACTAGTTACAGAATTCATAATTAAATCCAATTATAGAAATTATCCTTTATAAATCATTCGTTTACTCTCCCAAAATACATCTTAATGAAAATTCACCCCTAGATACACTACTAGGGATATAATTCAACCCATTTAATGAAAATTTATTTCCTCCCATTTCCTCAAATTTAATGGACCATCGAGAATATTTCCCTCATTATTTATATAAAATTATTTTCAATTGTCAATAAATGTTAATGTCACATCACTGATGGTTAAAAGAGAAAATAAGGAACTCACTCAATTATGAAATGAGGTAAACCATACTATTCCAAGAACTACTTGTTGATATCAAATAGTAAGTAAAAATTTGAAATGAAAATAATTCTAGGGGAGAAGTGGGGTTACATCACACCCCACAAAATTGGATTGAGTATAGGTGGAGGCTTTATTGGCCTTAGGTGAAATCCACAAGACACTATCAACTAATAATAAATTCATAGGGCTTAAATGAATATTGGGGTGATGTTGTCCAATTTTAAGATAATCCACCATATAAATATAAATAAAAAAACCCAATCCTATATAAAATTCTTGAATGAACAATACAACCAAAGGTAATTCAAATAGTAATAATAATATCAGAGTTCTAATGGAAGAAGAATACATCAAACATAAATGACTAGAATACAACTTAACGCAAAGACAGTAAGGAGGCATCAAGACTAACCCATCCCAAATTGATCCAAACTCTATCTCCAAAATCCATAACTACATTATCAAGAAGATTCTTTATGGAAATGAAATACATTGCTTTTTATTATGTCCTAATAGATGAAATCTAAAAATCCACCAAAGTGAATTAGTAGTGGGTGAGTATAAACATAGTAGCATTTCCCAAAAGTCTTCAGCACTCGTGACACTGCAATAATAACTATTTATCAAATCGTATATAATATTTTTTAATATAGTTAAAATTATATATATTATGTTATAAGTTGTTCCATGGAATGTAATAAGAAAATATAATAAACCATTTCTCATTAATTTGGCATACCCATATCATGTTTCTACACACACAAAAACAAATAGATTTTATGTGATAGTTTCATACTCATGAGCTAAAATGACTAATAGTTTTCATTCATTAATATTAAATATTAATAAATGAATATTAATTACATGGAATTTTGATCCACAACAGAATCAATTTCCACCAGTATCTTTGGAAACATGTAAACATAATCAACTGATAAATAAAATATCAATATCATTTCCCACTAATTTCATCGACAGATCTTACATAATAATATTCTTCAATACATGGGTAAAGGAAATATAATAATGGGTGATCTATGAAGCTCTATAAGCTATAAATGAGTGACATATAAATGATCATATAATTATAAAATGTAAAAATTGTTATGACAACATGATATAAAAATTTTAAAACCATACCCAACATATCAGAGATCAAAATCTCGAGTCATGTAATTTTGTTTGTCAGTCATAAGACATGAATCAATATGTAATTAATGTAAATAATCAATGATAGTATAAAATTGACATAAAACATGGAATTTTTTAATACACATTAATATATAAATTAATTAATTTACAATTCAATGCTCCTATTTAAGAATATAATAGTGGAGTGGGTTTTCTACCCAAACAAACATAGTAATCTAGGTTCAATGCTATGTATATTAATGTGGACAAAGTACCATACATAATTGGGTTCACTACCCATTCCAATCTAGTTTATCTCATGATATATCATTATTTACAAAATTCATTGGAGGTTGATATTAGTCCCACTAATCACATAATTAAAATAATATTTATGTGATCCACAATAACAAAATAAATTATTCATATCAGAAACCATTAAAAAACATGTTTCATAAATATTTCATCATATCAGAACCCATGAAAATAATTGGGATTTAAAAAACATTCACAATAGTATTACTTATGGAAGGGAAATTAGTTTCATTATATTAACAATTATCTTTTATAGAAAATGATTTTGGAATATTTCTTGGAACATTTCGAGAGAAAAACTGACTTTCTACTTTGAGAATTACATTTTACTTAAAATATAAAAATAGTGCACATATTAAATAATATGTTTCCTTAAAAAAACTCATAATGATATAAAGGATGGTTTAATTTAGTGACACATTCATGATTTTGGGTGATTTTATTTGTTTTGTAATAGATTTTAAAATATATTCCTTCTTTACATTTTTTTAGAAAATTCCCGAAGTACCTCATTTGAAAAATAGCTTAAAGGATCCATTCAAACATTTTTAAAAAAAGAAAATCATGGGTAAAAATTAAATTACTTAATAATTTAAGAATATTAAAAACAATATTTAATTTCTTTAGAAAACTTAGATATTGAAGAAATTTTTATTTTGACTAAAGGGAGAAATGAAGTCAATTTTCCTGAAAACATATTTTCGGAAACCTCAAAACATGAAATGAGGAAATTGAAAGGAATATATGTATTAAAAATAGAAAAACATATAATAATTAAAATCAATAGTATATTTATTGGTATATCACAATATTTCACCATCAATGGTGTAGTGAAATCAATCCTCATAAACAATTAGATTGTGACATAAAAACATTCCTTAGTGTTCACCATTAATTTAATGAACGCCATAGTTTAGTATAATAAATTTAACTATATTATAAAACTTTATTAGATTCCTTTTAATAATTTTAATATAATATATTTTTTCCTTTATATCATTTTAACACCACTATTTTCCAATAATTTCTTACAAAATCTTTATTTCCATGTGTTAACAGTTTTGTTTGTCGTGTATATTTCAGTTGAGTAGTTTCAATCATTGTACATTTATAATAGATAAATAAAATAAAGAATATTAATCAAGATATAAATATAATATCTATTCATTACATACATAATTATTTAAATCCCCAAAATTTATATATAAAACAATGTATTACATCGTTCATGGAGACAGTAAGCCATACGTAAGCATGAATATTATTTTCATTTATCAATAGATAGAATAAATGAAATATAAGTATTAATTAACCTATAATAGATAAATATTATATCATTTATATCATATATATATTTATAAAATTCAACCTCATTACCATCCATGTAAAATATAAATGAAAAATAAATCACATCTTTTCGTGGAGGTGGTAGTCCACACATATGCATGAAGTACATTATCATTTCCTAAAGTATTGGATATCAATTTGGTAGATATGTTATTAAAATCAAAGAAAAATAAATATGTCACAAATATCATATATAAATATTAAACTCATCATAACATTCATCCATGAATTATGGCGATGAAAACTAAATTTTATCGCTATGTGGAGATGGTATGTCTTACGAATGAACAAGAGATACATTCACTTATTGTTTAATGTGAAGAAGAGTGTGTAATTGGGTTTTAATAAACATAATAAAATTTAACAATATTCAGATTAATTAATTTATTATTTCATGATACATACCATGTATTTACAGTTGCTATAAAAGATTAGATGAGAAGTTGGTCGAGCAAGGTGATCACCTATTAATTGAAACTACTCCTTTAGATCTTTTCTAAAGGGTTTTATATTTGGAATTATTGGAAGTGAAAAACCTAGATAATGTTTCAAGAAATGTTTAGAATTTAAATTGGTATATTTGGGTTAAATTATAAGACTTAATGTGGTTTAAATAAGTGAGCTAGGAGGTGTCACGACCCGTCCTCGGGGCCCGTGCCGTGACTACCCCAAGCCCGCCTTCCATAGGCCAGGGGCTGGCGACTAGCACCAAGGCGTAAAATCCCAGTAAACAGGGAAGGCATTGCCTTTATAAGTAACAACCACACAGAGTCAGCAAGCGGAAAGTAAAGTGCAGAAAGGTAAAGGGGCCGGAAATACAAGCCCAACTGTAAAGTACAACTAAAAAGTAAAGTACAGAAACTGAAGAAAAGTCGGCGGCCTCGTGTCGTCCACTGGCAATCCCACCTGAAGGGTGGGTACAGATAGCCTCCAGGCTCCTCGGGTCCCACGTCCGCTCCGAGTACGTTCCGCCCGGTGGTCCACCTCCAGGTACCGTCCTGCTCCACGCCCCAACCGTGATCAGCGCTGTCCGTCGTCTGCAACCAACACAATAAGGTGCGGGCATAGCCCGTGCAGGGGTGAGTACCAGCTACTCAGTAAGGACCCCGAGACCCCCGAAGGTCTCCCGAAATCCACAAAGGATATAGCACAAAAGAAAGATGCAATCACGAAGTAACATCTGACTCGACTTAGGTATATGCCCATACATATACCTAAGTCCCCATTTCTAGCTCTGCTCACGAGCTCGAGAACAACTCAATCCACAAAGGAAAGCAAGACTCAAATCCACAAGGAGTGTAAACAGTAAATCCACAAAGGATAGTTCAACACAATCCACAAAGGAGAGTAATATAAGATTCAGCTCAACCAGGTATACTTTTTCAGATGACGTCAAGACGATCACTGATCCGTCTAAGTCGTCGGACCCACGAAGGATCGATAGGTACTAACCCCCGCAGAAGACCCACACAGGATCGGGCTCACACAGAACCTGTAGGCAGTGGCTCACACAGAACCGGTAGTAAGGACCCACGTAGGATCGGGCTCACACAGAACCTGTAGGCACTGATCCACATGGGATCGCTGAGTGCAGTAGTCGACGCAGTCCACTGAGGATCTCTGCACAGTCGTCGCCGCAGTCCACGAAGGATCTCTGCTCTGCCGTCGTCGCAGTCCACGGAGGATCTCTGCTCTGCCGTCGTCGCAGTCCACGGAGGATCTCTGCTCTGCCGTCGAAGTCACAGCCAGCGCTAGGGTTCCCGCACAAAGCGAGCTCGTTTAGGAGGGTCCGCTCCACGAGCCGAGAGGCTGATACATCAACTGACACGCAGTCCGAAGTTGATGTATCCAAAAGTTCCGTATCGACAACAGGATCTCAACGTAACAGACGGCGCGTCAATCGGACGCCCGGTCTGAGAGTTATTGGCATTTTCGTCCCAGGGGCCCGGTTGGTTTTTAGGGCAAAACCAACCCGACCGTACTCCGCCTGTATCCGATCCTCGGGCGGAGTATGCCAAAAGTTCCGTCTCACTTAGAGGAAACTACCACAGCTGACGGTACGTCGTTCGGACGTCCGTAGCTCAAGTTATGAGCGTTTCCGCTCCGAGGGCCCGGTTGGTTTCGTGTACGAACCAACCCGACCGAACCCAAAGTCTTCCGAAACCTTGAGTATAATATACCGAAACGACCGTCTCGATCCAAGGATCGCGTAGCCGCTGACGGTTCGTCAATCGGAGGTCCCAGGCCCAAGATATGGGCAAAAGACCGAAGAGGGCCCGAAACGGGGGTTCTGGGCCCGGGGCGACCCGGCCCGAACCCCCCCTGGGGTCGGCCGAACCGGGTCGGCCCGACCCGGCCCGGCCCGGCTGGGCCGGGTCCGGTCCGGCCTGGGCGCGGCCCGGCCGCCGGACCGGCCGGCTCGGCCGGCGCGGCTTGGCCAGCCGCGCGGGTGGAAGGCCGCGGGCGCAGCCCGCGGTCGAGGGAGCCGCGGCCCGCACGCAGGCCGCGCGGGTGGTCAGCGGACGCGGCGCATTGCCGCGTCCCGACCGGGTGGACCGGACCCGCGGACCGCGGGTCCGCTGGTTCGCCGCCGCCGCGGCCGAGCCGCGGCGGATTCCTCCGGCGGCGCGCCGGGCGCCGCCGCCCCCGGTCGCCGGCGCCGCCGCGCCGGCGACCCGCGCCGCCGCCTCCTTCCACGGGCCGCCGGAGCTGCTCCGGTGGCCCGATTTGCCTCCCGTCTGCGCCGATGCCCCTCCCGGATGCCGACCTTCACTGCGGAAAAAACGGATCGCCCCTGCCGCACGGTTTGTCGTCGTCCGCCATATCCGCACAACAAAAGAGATCGGCGGAGGGTTGTCGTGTCTTGTTCGTTAGACCCGCACCCTCCGCGTTAGCCATAATCAACGGGAGAAAAGAAAACGATGATCAACACATGATCCAACAATTTTATTTAAAGATAAAATTTGTTCGTTTGAAACCGGCTTTTTAAATTTTCAAGAACGTTCACGAGAAAATTTAAAAGGGGTAACTTTTCCAAAATAAATCCCTACCTCGCAGCTGTTGTTGCCGAACGGGGGATCGTCGCGGGATTGCTCGTCGCGGAAGAAGGAGATCGTCGCGTCGTCGCGGTATCCGGCGTCGCGTCGCCAATCTCCGGATCAAGAACAAACGGATTTAATTAATTAAATCCGTTGTTATTGAAATTAAGAAGGGAGAATTTAGAAGTTTCGATTCTCACCTTTAACCGCCGATCGCAGGTTCGCCGCGGAAGATGAGGCACCGAAGAAGAAGAAGAAGAAGGTCGCGGAAAAGCTGTTGACGTCGCGGATCGTGCGTCGTCGGATTCCGGTTCCGGCGTTCTTCGCGTTCTTCGCGTTCTTCACGTTCTTCGCGTTCTTCGCGTTCTTCGCGTTCTTCGCGTTCTTCGCGTTCTTCGCGGAGAGGGTGGAGGCTCAGAGGAATTGCACAACGATAGCAATCCTCCAAAATAGACAAGTTTGTCTATTTTATTATTTTGCCAACAAACGTAAAACGCATAAGTAACGACCCAATTAATTCACGAAGAAACAGTCCATTTAATTCACGAAATAAACCGCCCAATTAAATGGTCTGTTAAGAATTAAAGAAAACGCGTCGGTTGACTTTTCAGTTACTTTGACGGGTTTTCGCGGGTGCGTTACTTAGCGAAAGAAACGGCGGGGCTCGTGCGGGCCCTGCCTCACATATATCCTACCAAGAGGGTAGGATATTTCTGGATAGCATCCTATCCAGTTCAACTCAGTTCAAGTCGTCTTTAAGTGACTTCAAGTGGCTTCCAACAGCTTAAGTGAAATAAAATAAAGTTGTCGCACAAACTTTATTTTATTTCTGACTTAAAGCCGCAAAATTTAAAAACCACGTCTGAGCAAACGCAACTCCGGAAGAGGCGTTTCTAAGAAAATACCGGCGCTGCGATTTCATCGGTGCCCTCAGAATTTGATTCCGGGCACCGGTTCAAAAGATAGAAAAACCTGCTCGTCCGTTCACTGAACGTACCCGAGCCAAACTTCGGAAATTGATTCCGGGCACACCGGGCCTCGGAATCAGGTGCCGTCTGAAGCTGCGCTCTTGTAAAATTCCAAAGAAAATTAAGAAAAAAATTTCCTTGAAATTTGCGGGTCTTTACATTACTCCCACCTCAGGGCTTTACGTCCCCGTAAAGATACATCAAAACTAGGGGAACAAATGGGGGTACTGAGCACGCATCTGAGCCTCCCGCTCCCAAGTGCTCTCCTGGAGGTTCCCGTGCTTCCATCTGATGCGCACAAGAGGAATCGACCGCCCACGTAGGACCCGCTCCTGTCGATCCTCGATCTCCACTGGGACCTCCGCAAAAGTCGCCCCATCGTCCACGTCCAGCTCCCCAAAGTCGATGATGTGCGTCGGGTCGTGCACGTATCTCCTCAGCTGAGACACGTGAAAGACGTCGTGCACCCGGTGCAACTGAGGTGGTAGAGCCAGGCGATAAGCCACCTCTCCTATCCTGCTGAGGACCTGGAAAGGCCCGATGAAGCGTGGAGACAACTTGCCGCCTCGGCCAAATCTCCGTAAACCACGTCGAGGTGAGACACGCAAAAAGACGTGGTCACCATCCTCGAACTCCAGTGGCCTCCGCCTCCTGTCAGCATATGACTTCTGCCGGCTCTGAGCTGTCCTCATCCTCTCCTGGATGATCTGGACCTTCTCTGTCGTGGCTCGGACCATCTCTGGTCCCACGAGTGCTGACTCCCCAGGGTCTGTCCAGCACAACGGTGATCTGCAGGGTCTGCCGTACAACGCCTCGTATGGTGCCATCCCGATGGTGGAGTGGTAGCTGTTGTTGTACGCGAACTCCACCAAGGGTAGGTGGTCCTCCCAGCTGCGACCAAAGTCGAGAACACATGCACGGAGCATGTCCTCGAGTGTCTGTATGGTCCTCTCCGTCTGACCATCCGTCTGAGGGTGGAAGGCTGTGCTCAGATGGAGCCGCGTCCCGAACGCCTCCTGCAACCCCTTCCAGAGCCGGGAAGTGAAACGAGCATCTCGATCGGAGACGATAGATAATGGCACACCGTGAAGCCGTACGATCTCCTAGACGTAAAGACGTCCCAAGCTCTCCACTGAGCCCTGCTCTCTGATGGGTAAGAAGTGTGCCGACTTGGTGAGTCGGTCGACAATCACCCAAATGGAGTCGTGACCTCTGGAAGTACGTGGAAGTCCAGTCACGAAGTCCATAGATATGCTATCCCACTTCCACTCCGGGACCTCCAAGGGCTGTACCAAACCTGCTGGTACCTGATGCTCTGCCTTCACCTGCTGGCAGGTGAGGCATCGTGAAACGAACTCTGCCACAGCTTTCTTCATGCCCGGCCACCAGTGCTGTCGTCTGAGATCCTGGTACATCTTCGCCACTCCGGGATGTACCGCCAAGGGAGAAGTGTGAAACTCTCTCAGCACCTCCTCTCGTAAAGCAACTGGTATGAAGGTACGCCCTCTGAAAAGGATGTTGTGCTCTGCTCCAAGGGAGAAACCATCAGGCGCCTGACCTGAGGATATCAGTGCACGCCGGGTCTCACAGTCAGCGTCCCCACGCTGAGCCTCTCTGACCCACTGTAGAAGTGGAGGAGAGACTGTGAGAGACTGAAGAAAGGCTGCTCCGTCTCTATCCACGAAGGATATCTGCAAGGAGGCTAGCTGCTCCGTCGCCTCCTCAAGTAGCTGAATGCCCGTCCTCCTGCTGAGGGCATCGGCTACCACGTTCCCCTTCCCAGGAGTATAGACTATCTCAAAGTCATAGTCCTGGAGGAACTCAAGCCATCTCCGCTGTCTCAGGTTCAGGTCCTTCTGAGAGAAGATATACCTGAGACTCTGGTGGTCAGAAAAGACCGTGAAGCGCTCGCCCCTCAGATAGTGCCGCCACGTCTTCAGAGCGAAGACCACTGCTGCTAACTCCAGGTCATGAGTGGCGTAGTTCTGCTCATGCGGCCTCAACTGACGTGATCCGTAGGCGATCACGGCCCGCTCCTGCATCAGGATGCACCCGAGTCCAGTTCCTGATGCATCGCAGTAACCTACGTACCCAACTCCCTCCTCAGGCAACCTCAAGATAGGTGCGCTGGTCAATCTCTGTCTCAGCTCTTGGAAGCTCTGCTGACATCTGTCTGACCACACGAAGGGTTTCCCCTTCTTCGTCAACGCTGAGAGTGGTGCCGCAACTCTGGAGAAGTCTGGCACGAATCTCCGATAGTATCCGGCTAGGCCCAAGAAGCTCCGCACCTCCGTCACGCTCTTGGGTGGCTCCCAAGCTAGCACTGCCTCGATCTTCGCGGGATCCACTGCAACTCCCGCCTCAGAGATGACGTGCCCCAAGAAATGGACCTCACGTAACCAGAACTGGCATTTTGAGAGCTTTCCATAAAGCTGGTGCTCTCGGAGTGTGTCTAGCACTACTCGCAGGTGGTAGGCATGCTCCTCCTCAGTCGTCGAGTATACCAAAATGTCGTCAATGAAGACAACGACAAATCGGTCGAGGTATGGCTGGAAGATCCTGTTCATGAGGCTCATGAACACTGCTGGAGCATTGGTTACGCCGAACGGCATAACCAAGAACTCATAATGGCCATACCGACACCTGAAGGCTGTCTTCTGTACGTCCTCGTCTCGAACTCTGAGCTGATGATAGCCTGACCGGAGGTCTATCTTCGAGAACCACCGCGCTCCCTTGAGATGATCGAAGAGGTCATCAATCCGTGGCAGCGGATACTTGTTCCTCACTGTCACCTGGTTCAGGCGACGATAGTCGACACACAGTCGCAAGCTCCCGTCCGCCTTCTTGGCGAACAAAATCGGGGAAGCCCAGGGTGAAACACTGGGTCGGATAAACCCCTTGCTCTGCAAGTCCTCCAACTGTACCCGCAGCTCTCGAAGCTCGGCGGGGGCCATCCGATATGCTGGAGTAGATATCGGGGCTGTCCCGGGGTACAAGTCGATGTAAAAGTCTACCTCTCTACGAGGAGGTAGCCCTGGAACATCGTCGGGAAAGACGTCCACGTACTGGTCCACCACTGCAGGAAAAGCCGGACTCCGCACGTCCACTGCTCCTAGGATGAGGCTAGCCAACTGATGAGAGATGGGCTGCACTCTCCTCCGTGGAAGTCCATCCTGTGCTGCAAAGGTTCCCTTCTCGCCGGTGAAGGTAAACCTGCTCCCGTCGGTGCGAACACATCGCACCTTGCGCCTAAAACAGTCGATCTGGGCATGAACCGTGGATAGCCAATCCATGCCCAAGATGACGTCGTAAGGCCTCGACGCCGCTACAAGGAGATCCCAGCCGAAGCTCTCGCCTCCTAGAGTAAGCTCACACTGCCGGCACCAGTGCGTAATCGTCGAGTCTGCTCCCGTAGGAGTCTCTAGCCGTAAGGATCGAGCCAACGGCTCAGTCGGAATCTCCGAGCTCCGAACAAGGGCAGAGGCTATGAAAGAGTGACTCGCTCCTGTGTCTATAAGTACTGCAGCAAGGGTGGAATAGACACAGATCGTACCTCGAATCATCTCTGGCATGTCGGGGTCGTAGGCCTCCACTGCCTGGAGCTGGGCCTGTCCCTGCCCGCCAGCTCCCTGTGGTCGAGGTGGCCCTCCTGGTGGTGGTGGGGGTAGAGCCTGGAAGCGTCGCCCACCACCCACTGCTCGGCCAGCTCCTCTGCCTCGTCCGCCTCCTCCCTGCGGACCGCCACGGTCGACCCTCTGCCTCTGCCTGGGTGGCCCCTCCACCGTCTGCTGCTCCTCTGATCGGCGAGTCGGGCAGTCACGAGCCATGTGACCCTGCCCGCCGCAAGAGTAGCACAGCCTGCCTCTCGAAAGGCTGGCACTCCGCTGTGTGCCTCGTACTGCTGAGCCGGTGTCCTGAGGCCGTCTGCGTGGGGGTATGGTCTGCCTGGACCCGTGAGTCATCCGTCGGCTACCTGCTGCCGAAGACTCAGCTACCTGCCGCCCTGCGCTAGGTCTCGCCGCTGAAGAAGGCTCTGCCAGGAAGCTCTCGATCAGGAGGGCTCGCTCCAGCACTCCCGCCTGGGTCGGAATGCTGAGGGAGATCAGCGACGCCCGAATCTCCTGTCGCAAGCCCTGCTCGAAGGTCCGGGCCCGGAAGAAGGGGTCCCGTACCATGTCGGTCGAGTAGCGAGATAGGTCCGTGAACCTCGCCGCGTACTGAGTGACCGTCATGCTGCCCTGGCGCAGCTGGAGAAGCTTCTGGATGCGCACCGCTCGGAGGGTGGCCGGGACGAACTCAGAGCGGAAGAGGCTCTCGAAGTCCGTCCAGAGCAGGGATGCCTCATCGTGAACCTGGAGCATCAGGCTCCACCATCGTCCTGCCGCCGCCTGCAGGAGGCTCGCTGCGAGAATCACCATGAGATCCGCTGGTGTCCTCACTAGCCGAAAGATCCGTACCACCGCCTCTAGCCAGTCCTCGGCGGCCTGGGGGTCCGCCTCACCGCGAAACCTGGGCGGTCGCTGGCTCTGAAACTCATGCAGTGCCCTGAGGCGACGTGCATCGTCAGCGTCTGGTACTGGAAGCATCGGTGGCTCGGCGGGTAAGGCTACCGCCGGTGCCACTGCTGGCAAAGGGCCCTGCACCGAGGCCTCGTCGCTCGGTGGGCTGCCGTCGCGCCCTACACTCGGAACCCTAGCTGGCAGTCGTCGCGGGGCCATCCTGAAAAGGAGAACAAGAGCACCACAGTCAGAACAGTATACCTGGTGAGCTGGCACAAGTAATCACAAGGAAAACATGAGACTTTCATAAAGCAGATCAGTATACCCGGTGAGCTGACACAAGTAATCACAAAGAAAAACTTGAAACACATACGCAATCAATGTTTTCATGCATTAAGTCGGAAATCAGGAGTCAGGGTCCTGGTGTACGGATACGTCGGCCGCCGCACCAACACTGGGCTCCCTGAACTGATAACCACACTCAATACACTAAACACTATTGCTTCACATAGAAAGAAAGGACGATCAGAGTCCGCGGTAGAACCGACCACCTCTGATACCAATTTGTCACGACCCGTCCTCGGGGCCCGTGCCGTGACTACCCCAAGCCCGCCTTCCATAGGCCAGGGGCTGGCGACTAGCACCAAGGCGTAAAATCCCAGTAAACAGGGAAGACATTGCCTTTATAAGTAACAACCACACAGAGTCAGCAAGCGGAAAGTAAAGTGCAGAAAGGTAAAGGGGCCGGAAATACAAGCCCAACTGTAAAGTACAACTGAAAAGTAAAGTACAGCAACTGAAGAAAAGTCAGCGGCCTCGTGTCGTCCACTGGCAATCCCACCTGAAGGGTGGGTACAGATAGCCTCCAGGCTCCTCGGGTCCCACGTCCGCTCCGAGTACGTTCCGCCCGGTGGTCCACCTCCAGGTACCGTCCTGCTCCACGCCCCAACCGTGATCAGCGCTGTCCGTCGTCTGCAACCAACACAACAAGGTGCGGGCATAGCCCGTGCAGGGGTGAGTACCAACTACTCAGTAAGGACCCTGAGACCCCCGAAGGTCTCCCGAAATCCACAAAGGATATAGCATAAAAGAAAGATGCAATCACGAAGTAACATCTGACTCGACTTAGGTATATGCCCATACATATACCTAAGTCTCAATTTCTAGCTCTGCTCACGAGCTCGAGAACAACTCAATCCACAAAGGAAAGCAAGACTCAAATCCACAAGGAGTGTAAACAGTAAATCCACAAAGGATAGTTCAACACAATCCACAAAGGAGTGTAACATAAGATTCAGCTCAACCAGGTATACTTTTTCAGATGACGTCAAGACGATCACTGATCCGTCTAAGTCGTCGGACCCACGAAGGATCGATAGGTACTAACCCCCGCAGAAGACCCACACAGGATCGGGCTCACACAGAACCTGTAGGCAGTGGCTCACACAGAACCGGTAGTAAGGACCCACGTAGGATCGGGCTCACACAGAACCTGTAGGCACTGATCCACATGGGATCGCTGAGTGCAGTAGTCGACGCAGTCCACTGAGGATCTCTCCACAGTCGTCGCCGCAGTCCACGAAGGATCTCTTCTCTGCCGTCGTCGCAGTCCACGGAGGATCTCTGCTCTGCCGTCGTCGCAGTCCACGAAGGATCTCTGCTCTGCCGTCGAAGTCACAGCCAGCGCTAGGGTTCCCGCACAAAGCGAGCTCGTTTAGGAGGGTCCGCTCCACGAGCCGAGAGGCTGATACATCAACTGACACGCAGTCCGAAGTTGATGTATCCAAAAGTTCCGTATCGACAACAGGATCTCAACGCAACAGACGGCGCGTCAATCGGACGCCCGGTCTGAGAGTTATTGGCATTTTCGTCCCAGGGCCCGGTTGGTTTTTAGGGCAAAACCAACCCGACCGTACTCCGCCTGTATCCGATCCTCGGGCGGAGTATGCCAAAAGTTCCGTCTCACTTAGAGGAAACTACCACAGCTGACGGTACGTCGTTCGGACGTCCGTAGCTCAAGTTATGAGCGTTTCCGCTCCGAGGGCCCGGTTGGTTTCGTGTACGAACCAACCCGACCGAACCCAAAGTCTTCCGAAACCTTATGTATAATATACCGAAACGACCGTCTCGATCCAAGGATCGCGTAGCCGCTGACGGTTCGTCAATCGGAGGTCCCAGGCCCAAGATATGGGCAAAAGACCGAAGAGGGCCCGAAACGGGGGTTCTGGGCCCGGGGCGACCCGGCCCGAACACCCCCCTGGGGTCGGCCGAACCGGGTCGGCCCGACCCGGCCCGGCCCGGCTAGGCCGGGTCCGGTCCGGCCTGGGCGCGGCCCGGCCGACCGGACCGGCCGGCTCGGCCGGCGCGGCTTGGCCAGCCGCGCGGGTGGAAGGCCGCGGGCGCAGCCCGCGGTCGAGGGAGCCGCGGCCCGCACGTGGGCCGCGCGGGTGGTCAGCGGACGCGGCGCATTGCCGCGTCCCGACCGGGTGGACCGGACCCGCGGACCGCGGGTCCGCTGGTTCGCCGCCGCCGCGGCCGAGCCGCGGCGGATTCCTCCGGCGGCGCGCCGGGCGCCGCCGCCCCCGGTCGCCGGCGCCGCCGCGCCGGGCGCCGCCGCCCCCGGTCGCCGGCGCCGCCGCGCCGGCGACCCGCGCCGCCGCCTCCTTCCGCGGGCCGCCGGAGATGCTCCGGTGGCCCGATTTGCCTCCCGTCTGCGCCGATGCCCCTCCCGGATGCCGACCTTCACTGCAGAAACAACGGATCACCCCTGCCGCGCGGTTTGTCGTCGTCCGCCATATCCGCACAACAAAAGAGATCGGCGGAGGGTTGCTGGGTCTTGTTCGTTAGACCCGCACCCTCCGCGTTAGCCATAATCAACGGGAGAAAAGAAAACGATGATCAACACATGATCCAACAATTTTATTTAAAGATAAAATTTGTTCGTTTGAAACCAGCTTTTTAAATTTTCAAGAACGTTCACGAGAAAATTTAAAAGGGGTAACTTTTCCAAAATAAATCCCTACCTCGCAGCTGTTGTTGCCGAACGGGGGATCGTCGCGGGATTGCTCGTCGCGGAAGAAGGAGATCGTCGCGGTGTCGCGGTATCCGGCGTCGCGTCGCCAATCTCCGGATCAAGAACAAACGGATTTAATTAATTAAATCCGTTGTTATTGAAATTAAGAAGGGAGAATTTAGAAGTTTCGATTCTCACCTTTAACCGCCGATCGCAGGTTCGCCGCGGAAGATGAGGCACCGAAGAAGAAGAAGAAGAAGGTCGCGGAAAAGCTGTTGACGTCGCGGATCGTGCGTCGTCGGATTCCGGTTCCGGCGTTCTTCGCGTTCTTCGCGTTCTTCGCGTTCTTCGCGTTCTTCGCGTTCTTCGCGGAGAGGGTGGAGGCTCAGAGGAATTGCACAACGATAGCAATCCTCCAAAATAGACAAGTTTGTCTATTTTATTATTTTGCCAACAAACGTAAAACGCATAAGTAACGACCCAATTAATTCACGAAGAAACAGTCCATTTAATTCACGAAATAAACCGCCCAATTAAATGGTCTGTTAAGAATTAAAGAAAACGCGTCGGTTGACTTTTCAGTTACTTTGACGGGTTTTCGCGGGTGCGTTACTTAGCGAAAGAAACGGCGGGGCTCGTGCGGGCCCTGCCTCACAAATATCCTACCAAGAGGGTAGGATATTTCTAGATAGCATCCTATCCAGTTCAACTCAGTTCAAGTCGTCTTTAAGTGACTTCAAGTGGCTTCCAACATCTTAAGTGAAATAAAATAAAGTTGTCGCACAAACTTTATTTTATTTCTGACTTAAAGCCGCAAAATTTAAAAACCACGTCTGAGCAAACGCAACTCCGGAAGAGGCGTTTCTAAGCAAATACCGGCGCTGCGATTTCATCGGTGCCCTCAGAATTTGATTCCGGGCACCGGTTCAAAAGATAGAAAAACCCGCTCGTCCGTTCACTGAACGTACCCGAGCCAAACTTCGGAAATTGATTCCGGGCACACCGGGCCTCGGAATCAGGTGCCGTCTGAAGCTGCGCTCTTGTAAAATTCCAAAGAAAATTAAGAAAAAAATTTCCTTGAAATTTGCGGGTCTTTACAGGAGGTGTCATTTTATAATTTGGTTGAGGGTAACTTTTGGAATTTTATAAAATATAAAATTATAATAAATTCAGTCTCAAAAAAATCTAAAATGGTAATGGGTTCGACTATAATGTAATATATGGTTCTAATGAAATAATCCAGTGTAATTTATATAGGTTTTGGTGTAATTTTAATAATTATCAATTTGATTAACCCTTAGTTAGCCAATTTTATAATATGCTTCATTAAAAAAATTAAAAATTAAATGGTTTTTTTACTTATATTTTGAAAATTGGAATATAAATGTAAAAATAATGAAATTTTATACAATAACATTTCAACTTTGTTTTAGTTCTCATTATTTAGTATTTTTAAATTATTTGATAAAATTTTATATCTATAAAATATCATTAATTGCAATTTCGGCACTAATCATTTAATATTATTTTCAATACATTTAGAGAAGGTAAAATTAGAATAAAATGATTTCACACATCCCTAGTATGAAATATAGATATATAAAAAAATAAATCATATTAAATCATTCAAATTATATATCTACTAATATTATTAAAATTGTTTATTATATTCTTTTATTTAATGGAGAAATTTTGCATTGGTTTTGAATAAGTAATTAAGGTAATTAAATAATTAGTAAAAATTAAAAATAAATTTATTAGAAAAAAATAATTTTATTATGGTCAAAATAAACACTTATATTAATTCATGATTTACATTTTTACCTCTGTGGAAACATATGAAATATTAAAAACCAAGAGAGTGACATTTTGTAACATTCTTTGATTTAAATAATATATATAAATTTTCATGAGAATGTTTCCATGAAAATAATTAATTTAGAGCCTAATGTGATAAAATTAGAATCTAATTAAAAAATTATCATTATGACGAAATATAACATCCTAACCACTTATTTCTAATATAGATTAAAATTATTTACTCTTTTCCAAGGTGTTAAATTTTACCACAGTTAGTATTATTATTTATCAAAAATAAAAGGGTCATATTTACTAAATTTTAACCACATGATTATAAATATGGAATCCATTTTGTAAAATTCAGTTTCTAAATGTATAATAAATTAATTTTAGAGTTTGTGCAAAAAAACCGATAAAACCCACTCTTTATATAAATACATTTTAAGAATAAAAGTATATTTATTCTTATTGTATAGCTAGAAAATGTATTTTTTGAATGTTTAAAACATTTTTTGAAGTAAATTGTATTTAAATTTTATTATATGTATTAAAATATATATATATATTTTATTTTTTATTTGAAAATACATTGTGAAAATAAAAACTATTTTTAATTAAAAAAATATTTCTTTTTCTTTAAAAATATTCTCATAATCATTTATTATTGATTGATTACCATTGAAGTAATTATGTACCTATATAACCAAGATATTTTAATAAATTAGATAGTCATATTAATACTTCCCATTAAACCATATTGGCGATAATTTTCATTTTAAAGAATAATATTTTTATAGTATATTTCAGTTCGTTTAAACTCATTGTTGCATGTAACACAAGTTATTGAAGAAAAAAATTATAAAAAATATTAATTTCATATTAATTATCACGTTAATATATTTTCCCCATAAAATGAATATTACCCCCATAATTAATCACTATAATAAAAAAAAATAAGGATACTTCTTCTTCATTAAATCCTCATTTTCCCATGTATCTTCCTTAAATTAGTGGTTTCACTACAAAACATTGACCATGTTAGTGGTATTATTTCATAGAAATTTGTCTCTATGATCTGTAATCTCTACTATCTATTCATCAGAAGAACTATATTTCTCTATTAGTCCAACATATTAGTTTTTTCCATCTGAATGATTAGGTATGGACTTCTCTAGGAGAGATACATGGAAAACGCAATGAACTTGAGAGTGATTTGGCAGATGTGCCAATTGATAAGATATCATCCTACCATGATTACATATTTCAAAAGGACCACAATACCTAGGGATTAGATTTCCCTTATTTGAAAGTATCATCACCCAATTCTAGGGAGATATTCCAAGGAATAATTTATCAATAACATGATACTCTAGATCTTATTGATTATTGTTTGCATAACATTGTGTAAACTCTGGTCTACTCTAATGTTCCGTTGAATTGCTCTAACCTTATCTACAATTTTCCAAACTAGATTAGTTCTCAACAGATTTATTTATCCAAATTAAATATAACATGTTTTATTTATAAACTTATTTCCCTAGAGGTATTTATAATCATATATCTAAATGATCGAGTGAAATATATTGTTGTAATAAAATTTCACCAAAGGAAGTAGTTGATCCCAACAACCTTTGTAATCTATATATAAATGTATCAACATATAACCATTAGTTTGAATGATTATCTTAGACATTCCATATTTATATGCAGGATAAGTAGTGATGAAGATTAATTGTGTATCCAAATCATATTTAAATCATTTCTAAAACATTGATATAAACCTCTGATCCAAATTAGACACATTGTTTTTTCAACTGAAGAGATTGAACTCATTTTCATTAAAATAATATTACCAATATCTTGATTATTTAAAATGAGGAAAATTAAAAGAAACAATGTTTGTTGAAGAAATAACACGATGAGAATGAAAATCATGTGTATAAAGAGAGACAAACCATAATATTTCATCATCATTTTCACAGTCATAATCAATAATGATAAACAATTAGATTATGATATAAACTATTACATTGAGTTTTTATTTTCTTGGAATGAAATATGTTCACCTATATAATAAATTTAAATTTATTATAATTCTATGTATGTTTATTTTATATACTTATAATAACATATATCATCCCTTTGTAACATTTTAACAGAACCTAATATAAGTAATTCCTTATTAAAATTGTACATCATGGTGTTCATTAATTCCTTTAACATGAGTCTTTTAGCTTAGTAGTTCATGTCCTGGTAAATTAATATTGGTTTTATAATCTACATAATATTAATCATGATATATTTATAATAAATATTCATTGTATTCATATTTTAGTCATCCATAAAATACAGAGGTATAAAAATTAATTACACTGTTCATGGTGATGTTAAGTCGTACGTACAATTGAGCTCTATTTTTCTATATTCGACGAATGGAAGAAAAGAATGATAAATATCAATTCACCTATTTTAGATAATTATTTTGTCATATATATCATATATATTCATCAAATTCATCCACATTACCTTCCATGTAATATATAGATAAAAAACGAATAACATCACTTCGTGGAGGCGGTAGTCCACATGTACACAAAAATGACTATCATTTCCAAAAGGATTGGATTTTCAATAGGTATATGAGATATTATAATTTTAAATTTATAATTATTTCATAAATATCAAATAAAATCATTTAACCCATCATAATACCCATCTACAAAACATGATGATATAGAGTGAATTATATTGCTACATGGAGATTGTAGGCCATACATATACACGAACAATACTTTCAATTCTTATTTAATGGAAAGAGAGTGTATAATAGTATTTTAAAAAATTAACATGTAATAATATATTTTACACACAATTTATCTTTTTATTATAAATAAAATAGATTTATATGCGGTAATAATGATTATAAAATAATGTGGTTGGGTAAGGCCATTACCATATCTTCGAAAAGACCCATATAGATATCCCCTAATGGGATCTGGTTTCAGTATTTATGGAGTAATATAACCTATAAAATTTATATAGGTAAGATAGAAATTGAAATAAGTTTAGTTATGTTGATTTATAATGCTCATTGTGGTATTAAAAAGTGGGGGAAGAGGTTCCCTTTAATAATTGAGTTTAGGGGCACTTTTGTAATTTATCAAAAGGTTAAATTGTAATAAATTCATTATCGATCCATATGAATCCAAATGTAAATCTATTAAAATTTTTGTTATGGTATCTCTATAATCTCATAAACTAAGGGAATTTATTAATGTTTTCGTGTAATTTTAAACTTCATCATTTTTATTAACCCTTAGTTACCAAATTTTAATTTTAACCACTATTCCAACTTTTTTAAATAATAAAGGGTTGTACATTTTTACATATTTTGTTAAAATTGTTCTATAAATGGACAATTTTTGGCATTTTATAACATATTATATCTTAATTTTTTAATTTTTATATATTTATATAATTCAATAAAATTTAAGTTTGTTAAAGTATCATTATTGTCAATTTTGACACCATCCGTTTAAATTAACAAAAAAATACATCAATACCAATGGGGAATTTTAATATAATAATTTAAAACCACCATTAGTTTTTCATAATGTTCTATAAAATCCATGAATCACATTAAAACATTAAAAATATCACATTTAATATTTTTAAAATAATTTATTATATTGTTTCTATTAGATGGAGAAACATTGAATTGATATTGCATATGAAAATAAATCATTATATAATTAATAAACATTATAAATAATTTAAATCCTAAAAAACATTTATTAAGATCAAAATAAATGATTAAATTCTCTCATAACCTTCTATTCTCCCTATGTGGACACATATGACATATTAAAAACCAGAGTGACATTTTGTATCGTTATTTGATTTAAATAATATATAATTCATTTTCATGGAAATGTATCCATAAAATTAACTAATTTGGATCCTAGGGTAATAAGTGTAGAATTAAAATCAGTAAACTCAAATTATGATTCAATATTACGGCCTTATCACTCACTTTAAATCAATATTAACTAGATTTAATCTTTACTCGGGTGAAAAATTTTAGCACGATTAATTTTCAAAATGACTAAAAAAGGGGCATCTTTAGAAAATATATACCTTTATATAACAAATATGGAATCCATTTTATCAATTTAAATTTATAAATTTAGTATGAATTAATTCTAAACTATCTACACATAACATAGAAAACCCAATATTTTGAGAAAATATATTTTAAGTACAAACTTGGATTTTTAATTATCCCATGACTAGAAGCATATTTGATTAATATTTAAAAAATTTGATCCAGTAAATAATATATATGCTTCATTTATATCATTCGATAATAGTGATAAATTAAATTTATTAATATTAAAATACATTTCGTGAATAAATAAAAAATTTTATAAAATATATTTCTTTTTCTTTCAAATGAATTTTATTTTCATTTATTTTCAATTGATAACCATTTAATTAATTTTATATCCATAAACAAAAAAATTTCATAATTTAGTTAGTATTATTCATAAATAGAAATCCAATATCTGGGGTACAACTTTTATTTTAAATAATTATATTTTTATTGTACATTTTAGTTCTTTTAAAATTGGTGTTGTGTGTAATAATGGCTATCAAAGAAATAAAATTATTTAAAGATAAATATTTCATAAAAATTCATGGTGCGTAACAAGAAATTTATCTTATACATCCACCGGGTCATGACTAGGTAGCCAAAATACTTGTTCCCCAACAGCAAACACCCTATATCCTTGGTCACATCATTCTACCACAATGGTACACACCCATTATTCAAGATCACATCAAAATAAATGAACTCACAGAAATCTTGTATCTCTTATCCCATAAAAACAATTAATATAAAAATACAGACTTTCTTTTAATAATTTTATCAAACAACATGCACACATAAAATCTCCCATAATTTCAAAACCATTATTATAAAATTATAAACAGAGAGTTTTTTTAAAACCATCCAATTATCCAAAAAATCACAAATGCATTATCATAATGGTATTTCCACTAATAATCACAAATAATTTTCAACACATTTCAATATATATGTTTAATTAAAAAAATAACTTCATGTTCCATCAAAATTGTATGCATGATAGAATCCACTTACCTCTCAATGGTTGTTGAAAATGAAGAATGACACTAAAAAACTATAAATATAGGCTAGTATATTTGTCCCATAAATAGATTAAATCAGATATCAATAATACTAAAATAAATTAACACCTATATATCACTAAAAAAAATATCAATTGGTTTTTTAGGGAGTATAATAAAATATTCAAGAGGTATGAGAAATGACAGGTACATATTGATGAGTGTGGACGACTTATATGGTTCGATTTTCAAAAATGTCACATCCAGATTGAAGTGAAATGTCATTAAATAATTAAGAGGGAGAGTAATTTGAGTTACTATAATACTAGGTATCTAATGAGGATTTTGGGACTTAATTATTATTAGATCCTTGATTTTTGGGGAGCCATCTCTATGGCACATAGATTGGAAAAAAATGTGACAATCGTGCGGTTCTACTACATTAAGGCCACAACTCGTATGACTAGATCCCATGGTTGAAATAATAATGCACAACTCATAAATCAACCACTATTTAATTTTTATAATTTTCCCCTAGGAACTAACATGGTTTGGCTAAACCATGATGCAACTATACACCTACCAAATTACTCCCAAATTTGTGGCATGCTTTCCTAGAGGTGGTGAACCATTTCTACTAATTGTTCACAAATCATAAACCTCCAGAAACACCCCTAAAATGTATACACCTCCCAAAAACACCCATAACATAACTAAAGTATTTTATAGGCTCAATTTACATAATTAAATGGTCTTATAGTTGAAAAAATGGGTGGTAAATTATCCCTATCATAGGTATTTCTGTCCTCGGAATTAGAAAACGGATGATGTCCTAAAAGAGTACAGGACATTACTATGATATTTACATTTCATGATCCCATATCCCTTACAAAATTTTACCATGTTTTATACAACCCATAATATAGAAATTATTTTTCCATACATTATCTTCTAATGACTGTCCACAATCTATACTACCACATGAATCAACATTTCATCCCATTCAATATCATCATGGTCCCATAGAACCACATGGTCAGTATTAGGCTGATACTTTTTCAATTGAGATACATGAAACATGAAAGGAATTAAACTAAATTTTAATGGCTAGGATAACATAAACATGACCTCACTAATGGATTCATGTATCTAAAAAGGGCCAGTGTACCATTGGGAAATCAATCCCTACTTATGAAAACAACAACGCACAAGCCTTTCTAAGATTCAGAGATAATAAATTATCAGCTACGTCAAATGATAATGAATGTGAATGATGATGTTTATATGATTTTAGATGTCTCTGATCTATATCCATAATTTTTCTAATCATATGAAAATTTTCTATTGTTTCTTGCACAATTATAGGTCTTCTATGTAAGGTATCACATGTATCTACCCAACAAAGTGGAGAAAAAAATGGATGGCCATAATGTTATTTAAAAGTATCCATATGAATCGAGGATGGATATTTGTTATTTTATAATAAATTCATTAAAGGTAAATTATATACCATTGATCCTACAAAATTAATTACAAATACATAAGGACTTCTTATAGAATTTCGATTGTACACTCATATTTTCCCTTTGATTGAGGGTGATAGGATTTGCTAAAGGTAAACTGGGTTCCAAGTAATTTCTATAAGGACGTCAAAATAAAATATTTAAACATGGGGTCTTTGTCAGATATAGATAAAATTTGAATAACATACATTTTAATACTCCATAAATTTATATTTTTGACAAGTTATCCATCAGGTTGGATTCATGAAATTGGATTAAGTGAGCAAACATTGTGAGATGATTAAAAATCACCCATATGTAATCATGATTCCCAACCATTTTTCGTAAACTAATCCAAAAAACAATGGTTATCTAATCCCATTTATATATGAATAAATGTAATTAGTTTAACATAATATCTATACACTAGTGATATTACCTGACTTATTAACAAGTGAGGCATCTCCAATAAATTTTTACACTCTTTTATTCATTTCAACCCACCAGAATTGTTCTTTAGTCACTATGTAGATCTATAATATTTATGGATGGAAAATTCATCTCAAATGGTTCTCTAAATTAAGAATATATTCTGGATATCTTAGAGGAACAACTATCCAATCCATAAAACATAACATAGTTCTCCCATTTGGAGTCTATCCTTAAATGGTCAGTTGGCCATTATGTTTCAAATATAAAGTAAAAGATTGATGATTAGAGATCTTTTTATCTTTCACATGATCAACCAAATCATGGTAAGGATTTGGGAATAAGTATAAAACATTAAATTGTTCTACACAATTTGGATTTATATATTCTATATCTAATATTAGATTCCACTAATCTTAATATTTTTTACCCTAGTGAATATATGACTTCCTTCATAGGGAATCAGCCAGAGAGTTTTATGTGTATAGTGTATAAATCAAGACTATTTCAAGAATTTAATGATATTCAATCTATATTTGATTCCTTATATTCAAATACACATGTTATAAAATGTGTTACATTACATTGTGATATGTAAAGACTACAAATTTATCACAAAAATGATATTGAAACTAATTAATTATGAAATGAACCACAACATCCAACTCTGAATCAGCCTTTCATATGTTTCATCATGAATTCATAATTGTGGTGACCCATATGAAACCACATGATTTCATGTCATAAGATCAAAAACCCAATTATATTCTAATTCATCATAATAGACCACAAAGTTCTTTAATAATTATGTTAATATTAGGATAGGTGTTGATATAAGGAAAACTTAAATATCATAGAAGGATTTTTGGAATCCATAATTATAAGAGAACATGACTTGTATCTTTTTATAATCCATTAAAACAATTTCCCAAAAAATATATGACCATGAAAACAAAATTCCATTAAAAAAAGCATACATTAAAATCTTGATATATAGATGATGATCCTATAAGATACAAAACACTATATCCAGGTCAACATCTTGATCTTTTTTCTTCTTATAATAAAAAAAATCATTAATGAACACCGCATAAAAGGAGTGGTTATGTCTATGAGAGATCCAATTCATTAATTACATAAATACATCCAAAAAATTCAAAAGACCAAAAGGCATAATAATGTACTCATTATGTCCATATCTACTTCAGAAGTCTATATTCATAATATCCCCTGTCTAAAATCACTATTTGTGATTCACTAAATGTAATTCAATTTTGGAGAACTTATAGGATCTTCTGAATTGATCAAACATGCCATCGATTCTTGGAAGTGGATACCAAATTTTTTTATCATAACATGGTTAAGCTTATGGTAATACACATAAATTCTAAGAGTTCCATATATATTCATAAGAAAAATATTTGATGGTAGATAGATATATGTGCTTGGTTAAATGATCCATTTACTATCCAATTCATAAATCCGAACCTTCAATTACCTTAATTATGTTAGTTCCATCCCATAATATGGAAGGTAAATAAGACTGGTCCCTTGTAGAAGATCAATAATAAACTCCCATTTTCTTTTGTGTGGAAACCCTGCTAATGTTTCTAGGAAAACATCATGGAATTGCTATATAATGTTAGGAAACTCCCTATTTGAAATGTCATCCATCAATACCAAGGTAAGTGATAATAAGTGATAACATATGGTACTAACTATTAATTCTAAGGGTCCTTTAGTTACATTACATTCTAATCTCTCCAATAGAGATGTTTAATTCCTTCAATAGGTGTGAATAAAATATTTTTGGAATAACAATCAATGTGGACCTTCAGGGATGTCAACCAATCCATACCCAAAATAAATTTATAGATATCCATATAAGAAATATAGATATTCCAATGAAACTCACCCCCATCTATATGAGGTAATTCTCTATAACCAATAAAATAATAAAAAATAAAAGGGTGAGAATAACCGATATCAAACAAGGCCTTTATAAAGGTTAGAAAAAAAACCATACCTCTCACTATTCGAGGACTCAATTGATCATACATTATCACTTTCTCAGGTCCATAAAATTTCTTCCTTTCTACTCTTTCATATTTTATTCTTATTGATATTACATTGTTTGAGGATTTATAGTGTTCTCAGAATTTTCATGGTTCGCTCAGTTAAAAGTATGATAATTATTCTATTAATCAAATCATGTTTAATCAAATGATATATGTGAAGAATGAAATAGTTTTCTACCACCATAACTTAGAGAAAAATGGAATAAATGTTGAAGGTGTCCCATCTAATTACAATTGTGACAAGATCAAGTTATTGTCATAAAATCTCACTTCATATTCTAAAAAACCACACTTAAAACATACCAAAATACTTTTTAGTTGAAGTAGAAAATTAATTAATCCCTTCTCCTTATTCTATGGTTCCACAGAACAGCAGAAGTAGCCGTCCATATTCCAATAATTCCCATCATCAGAGTTACAACATAATACTATAGGAATAAGAATGATACAATCAACTATATTTCCTTTGACATACCTTTCTTACACAATTAGTCTATTAACCATATCTGTATAGTCAATAATACAAAGAAAAATTATCTTTTAACAAACTTTTGGTATTAAACCTATGTAAAAAATGTATACCTTCAAGGATGCAATGGAAAAAAATTTGTTGTGAAAGCTGGACCAAATTTATAAACATAATTTTATATTTTTTATTAATCAATTATATTGCTTCAAACAAAAGAAGTCTATTTTTTATAATCCTTAAAGGTATAAGGATATAATTTTCTATTACAAAATTAATCAAAACATTTTAAAATAATTCCAAAGATAGATTTATCTTGAACTAAAAATGAAAACAATCTTCTTGATAGATCATCCAACATGTATTTTAGATGTTTTACTAAAATGTCCTTTATTTTCCAAAATAAATATAAGATGTAATTCATCATATTCAACCAGACTTCTTATTTTTCTAGTTTGCAATACCCCTTCAACGTTAAAAGGATCTAATTTTTGAATATAACTGAATGGACCACTTATCAAGGATCATAATTTTATTTACATCTATACATGGTCTAAAAATACTAGACAATTATTTGGACCATCAATTTTTTTAACTATATTTGAGTTGAAGCCACTTGTATAATAGCCTCTTCTAGTTTATTTCTATAATATCTACCAGCTTCCAATCCCGATATCTAGAACGACCACCATTTAGTCACCACCAATTAGCAACTGAAGGCTTTTAAATTTTAAATCACCATATAAAATAATAAAAATAATTATTATCTTCAAAATATATCTATTTGAAATCATTTTTAAAATTTTTCATAAATAAACACATTTTTTCGAAACCATTTAAACTAAAAATGAATGACGTAGTCATTATTGTATGTCTTTACTATAAATTCTGGATATTCAATCACCATAGTCTAAACCCATATCAATGTGATGATGACCCACCAAAATGTTTTAGAAGCAATTTTGTTCGAAAAAACCATGGTAACATGATGTTAAACATAAAAATGATACCTATGTCTTTTGATGCTCTATACATGATGTTTCGAGATTCATATCTTCTTGCTACCAACCCGAATCAAGGGATGGCCAAGAATGATACCATTTTCATTTCAGGGAATAAAAAATTATGATAACATATGAAACATACATCCCCTACTCATTGTCTCGGGTAGATTAGGAATTGTTATTTTCCTTATGTGAATTCCCCAACACACCAAAGGCTGTAAATAAAATCCAGGTGTTTCAGAGAACATTGTGGGATAATTCTAACTTCTTAATATAAACCAAATGATAAACATAAAAAATAAAATTTAAATCCTATATATGACGTGTGAATAAATAATAAAACTACCGGTACACCCAACAGTAACAACAATATTATAGTACCAAAGAAAAAAATACATAAATCAAAAATACTGGATTACAATTGCACCCAAAGACACTAATGAGGCATCAAGACCATCCACTAACAATTAGATCTAGATAATATCTCAATATTCCTCTCTAGAAGTATGAAGAAGCATCGATATAAGAATCGGGTACCAGGAATTTTATGTTTTCTTGATAGATTTCATATTAAACTCACCAAATTTCCCAAGAAAGGGGTGATAAAAAACACAGTATTATTTTCCAAAATACTTCCAAAATAACACCACTTGGATAATGAATGACTATAAAATTTTATATAAAACTATTAAAATTAGTTAAAATAGTTTTTATTAAGTAATAATATGTCCCAAGTAATTTAATTAACTAATCCTCTATAACATTTATTATTGATTTGACATACCCATTCATGTAATCACACATACACACACATGCATTCCAAATGAAATTTTCATACTCATGAGTTTTCTCTCATCTATCAACTAGGTAATCACTAGTTGTCCAATGATCTTGTTCCCTAATATATGATTCCTCATTTCATGGGTCATATCTTTATACCACAGTTATACACTCTCCTTATTCTTGGACTTTTCAAAATAAATAAACTCATGCCAACTATGTATTTAAATTCCAATACCTAACTAGTTTAGAAAAAAACTAATGATTTCTTCAAATAATTTTATAAAACAACATTTAAGTGTAAAAATGATCCCTTAAATTTAAATCCATTTTTATATCTATAAATAAACTGTTTATCTAAAATCCATCCAATTTTCCAAAAAATTTCAAATCCTTTATCGAAATTTGATTTTAAATATTAATAAAAAAATATTTCACAAAAATTTCTAGAAAAAAAAATTAACTAAAAATAATACTTCAGGTTATAGAAATATGTGAGATGGTGGAGAAGCCTAATACCTCTTAACTGTTATAAAAATTGAAGAATGACTCTAAATACTCGAGATCCGGGATTTGATCTTATTCCCTTCAATATAATCATTAATTTATTATCAAGATTACAATAAATTACCGAAGATATATAAATAAAAACTATGTATATGGTTCTATGTTAATGGAGAAGAATATATCAAATAATAATTGGACTGAATGGGTACATACAAATGATTCTAGATCTCCAATACACTTTGATCCGACCAAAATCCACATCAGGATTGAAGGGAAAGGACTCTCGTCATTTGGGAGGTCGATAAATTTGAAGTCCTATAGATGTATATAATTAATGAGGATTATAGTGATATATTCAGATCAAATCTAGGAAGTTCATCATGCTAACTTTACTTCACATAGGCCTTATAGTTTGGAAATCCATGAGGTGCTTCTATCTTAATGAAAATTATCATATGATTATAAAAACTCTGCACCAAACATGAATTTACCTATAATTAATGTTCTTTGGTTTCATATGGGAGCTATTATAGTTTGTCCAAACCATTCACCAATAGTGTTCTTTGCCAGTTACACCCAAACATGTTTCACAATTTCTTAAATGTTATTCATAGTTTCTACACATAGTTCAGAAATCATGAACCAACAGAAACACCTACAAAACAAGTATAAAACAACTCCAAACTCCCCATGATTAAACCAAGTATATTGGGAGCTTATAGTACATAACTAATAGGGAATATACCTAAAACACAGGGTGTTGTAAGTGGTCCCTTTTTAAATACGTTCAAGTTAATGTAGAATGTTAAAATCATTGTTCAAACTTATTCTTAAAAAAATTGCACAAAAACATACTTCATCATAACATTCCAAATTTTTGCAATGTCCCAAAAATTCAGTATATTTTTTTGATTATATGAAATTATATTGAGATCTAAAAATTTTAAAGCACGCAATTCTAAAGCAAGAAGTTCCTAGAATGATCAGTTGAATTTTTTTAGCTTTAATTGGCACGAGTAAGTAGTTTTCCTAAAAAAAATTGAATAACCCTTAAATAGTAACTCAGATCAGAAATCTGAGGGCACCATTGCGCCCTGGATGAAGTGTTTACCCTAGGCACGACTTATGTTTTGTCAGTGTAGACATCCTGTGAGAAAACAAAATTGGAATAATCATAAATACAATAATTAAATAAAGTATTTAATTTTTCAAATGCATATAAAACACAAATGGTAGCTCGGATTGAAAATCTGAGACCACCACTAAACTCATGAGGACATGATTTATTTAAGCAGATACTAACTTTGGTCGGCACGAGCCACCAGTGAAAGTCAGTTTTTGTCCATATATAAAATAATTAAGTTACAATTACATTTTTGTAAAAAACATAAATTTTAAATGGTAACTCAAATTCAAAATATGAGAGTGTGGTTGTGTTCGTTGGGGCGTGTTTCACTTGGTAAAAGCCTATCCTTGACTGGCGCGGGTTGAGGGTGACTGTTATTAATTTTATGAAATTTTTTTTCACATACATTCAGTAAACCTACAAGCGGCATTTTGTTAATTTTGAACCAGTGCTCGGAATTGAAATCCTAGGATACCGTTGAACTCGCAGCGCCGGTATTTTCTTAAGGAAACCTTCACCTCAACCGCAGTAGGTCAAAGGTGAAAGTTAGTTTTTGTGTTTTATGTGGAAATAAAAATAAAATAATGAATAATTTTTATTTCAAATTTATTGAAACCCTTCTACAGGCATTATAATGGTGGGGACCACCAGAACCCTCATTAATGGGAAAAACCCAGTGAAGTCCACATATTATTAGTTGATCAAATGAAAATAAATTATTTAAACCAATCAAATGCTATGTAACATCGTCATTGGAATTTAGTAAGGTTACTATTAAATAAACCATTACAAATTCAATGATCATTACTTACCCTCCCCCTCTCTTATTTATATGGACTTTGTGGGGAGGATTCGGCATGGCTTTACCAGGAGACGTAGCTCTGGTAATGTTCTGCGACACCCGACACTTGGAGGATGGAGCCAGTTCCGGCGTGTGTTGGAAATCGACACTGAAACCCCAAACAAGGATCGATGATCAAGTGACGTCATTGGAGGATATTATAGGAACGGTGAACATCGACCCACATCCTCAACTGTGGGATTTTCTAAATCATTCCCAAGGTAGTGGTTAATTATGTATTATTATGGATTCCCAAGTTCTTCCATTCTAATAAAAGAACATAGATCAACTATCTAACTTGTTGATCCATGGATATTTTCTTTTAACGTGATTGTGAATAATCATTACCGGAAGAATGTAGGGTTTGATGTTTTGAATACCTCCCTTACCTCTTCTTGATATTCTTCGTGACTCAAATGTTGTTGAATCACTTTCTACCACTCTAATGCGGAGGGTGTGGGCCAAACGAACATGTCTGGACATGTCCCCCATCTCTTGTTGTATTTGATAAAATATTTGCAGTGGAGGAAGACAGAAAATCAGAGCCGGCTATTGGAACCAGTGGGGCTCGAGAATGGTGGTCGACACCATGGCCGACTGCGAAGATGGCGGCGGTGCAACTACACCACTGGGGAAGGTTTGTGGCCTATCAACCACGACAGAGGAAGGGAGGTGGCTAGTAGTGGCCGACCGCACGACAGGGTGGCGGTGCGTGTCCGTACTACCAGGCGAGCAAGGGCCGCAGGATGTGCCATGGTGGTGAAGAGAGGGCAGATGACATTCAACCGGTAGTGGAGGGGTGATGCATGACATGCTGCCGGGAGGCCAGGGGGATGGCTGTTTCGGCTGGCCGAGTTGGATCGAGCCGGACACACGTGTTGCCGTCATCCGACCGACTGAAGCCATTCAGTGAGTCAATGCGGAGACCTGTGACCCCCCCCCACATGCGGCCAGGCCAGGCTGCCCATCATGGTTCGGGTCGACCATAATCGTATTGGGACGGCCCAAGCCGGGTCGAGCCGGACCTGGACCAGTTTCAACCATATACATTAATTATTCCATAACATTAGAACTAGGCATCTATTTGACGAACCATCTACGGCAATGGTAAACGTGGAGCGAGACATTCCTTTTGGTTTACCCCACATGATATTTGGATAATGTTGTGGTATGGTCGGGTTGAATCGATCTTGAATCCACTTGGGCCCTCGGAGCTAAAACCCTAATAACTTACAGACTGAGCATCTGATTGACACACTATCTATTGCATTGAGACTCATATTACATGGAAGACCTTTGGGATACTTATTTTTGGGAATTTATGGTAGTTGGTGTATCGACTATTCAGTTATGAGTGAACACTCTAAGAGACAAACGAGCTTAGTGTGGAAACCCAGTAGATAGTTTTGACATGAGAAAGAGATCATCTATGGGTCTGTGATTGAGGGTATCACATGGATCCGCTATAGGAATCCATGAGGGACAACTCTAGGATCTTATGTGGGTCTGACGGTGTACTAGGAACATGTGTGGTTCTAATGCTGTACTGGGATCCTGTGTGGGTCTGACAGTGTACTAGGATCCTATGTTGGTCTCACACTGTACTCGGATCCTGTGTGGATTTGACGGTGTACTTGGAACCTCTATCGGTCTGACAAGCTATTAGGATCCATTGTGGGTCTGACGATGTACTAGGATCCTATGTGGGTCTGAAGAGATACTAGGATCCTATGTGGGTCTGACGATGTACTAGGATTTTGTGTAGGTATTATACTGTACTAGGATCCTATGAGGGTCTGACGATGTACTATGATCCTCTGTGGGTCTGATGATGATTTATGATCCTTCTTGGGACTTCCATTTAATAGAGTTAGATGATTCAATAGTTATATCTAATCCTCTTTACTACCGTACTTAGGTTATACCTGGTGTGAGCTGAGTCCTTAAATTCGTGTTGATGCCTTTGTGGTATTCATATGTGTGGCGTACCTGTGTGTCACATTCCTTTGTGGTGATGCCTTGGTGGTATTATTCTGTGTGGCGTACCTTTGTGGTACTTACCTTCGTAGTGATACCATGGTGGTATTGTTATATGTGTAGTTCCTGTGTGGTACTTACCTTCGGGGTGATACCTTGGTGGTATTCTTCTCTATGGCTACCTCTATTGTACATACCTTCGTGGTGATATCTTTGTGGTATAATTCGGTGTGGTGTACATGTGTGGTACTTTACTTCATGGTGAATCCTTGGTGGTATTATTCTATGTGGCGTGCTTGTGGTGTAATTTCCTTCATGTTTATTCTTTTTTGTCATTCTTCTCTATGGCATACCCGTGTAGTACATAACATTGTGGTGATGCCCTATGGTATTATTCTGTGTGGCATACCTGTATGGTACTATCCATCTTGTTGATACCTTGGTGGTATTCTTCCCTGTGGCGAACCTGTGTGATACATTCCTTGTGGTGATACCTTTTTTGTATTCATCCGTGTGGCGTTACCTTTGTGGTATTACCTTTTTGGTGTTACCTTCTTGGAATTTGTTCCATTGTGGAACAGTTGAGCTTTGAGAAAATCAGTTGGACCATGTGTTTCCTCATGAATGATATGGGTATACTTGATAAATTAGGTATATTTATGGGCATATACCTAAGCATGGTTGATAGTTGCTTTCATGATTTTTGGTTTATCATTTATGGTTTTTATGATACCTTTGAGGGTCTCTGGGTCCTTACTGAGTATCGTTATACTCACCCCTGCACGAGCTATGCCCTCACCTTGTCGTGTTTGGTGAAGATGACGAACAACGTTGACTGAGGAAGAGAGTACCATGACTGGAAGTAGCTCGGAGGTGGGCCTTAGACAAGGAATACCGGAGAGACAATCATTTGAGATCTGTACTTACCCTTCAGGTAGGATCCTTGGTGGGTGTTCACATAAGCTATTTCAATTTATTTTGACATTCTAGTTTTCTTGTACGATCTAGCTGGGCATGTATTCTGGCCCCTTTTACTTACTGTACATACTATTTTTACTATTCAGTTTACTTGGGTTCGTATCTTGTTGTGTTCATGGTAGTGTGTGTTTACAGGTTATAAAGTAATTGTCTTCCCACTTTTAGGGAATACATCTTTCGATGCTAGTCTCCAGCCCATGGCCTATGGAAGGCGGGCTTGGGGTAGTCACGACCCAGACCCTGAGGGACGGGTCATGACAAATTGGTATCCGAGGAGTCGGTTCTATCATATAGCATAGGACTCTGATCTTTTTAAAATAAATATTGTTATGTGTAGTGAGTATGGTGATCAGTTTAGAGAATCCAGTGTTGGTTCGGTGACTGATGTATCTATACACCAGGACCCTAACTTCCGATTTCTGACTCATTGCATGAAAACATTGATTGCATATGTGTTTGAAAATGTCTTCTTTGTGAACTCATTGAGTCAGCTCACCAGGTATAAAAAATTAACATGGAACACCTGTTCCTTATTAGGATTCTTCTACATAGACAGCCTGCTACGATTACTGAGAGAGTACATGATGACGGCCCACCGAGAAACGAGGCTCTGGTGCAGGGACCTCTTACATTATTTCCACCTTCGGGTGGTGTACCAGTAGCACCACCAACCATTGGCCAGAAGATACCACCTACCACACTGGCGGATAGGGAATGCTGACTGAGCACATTTCACAAGTTCCAGTAGCAGAGGATTCCAAGGATTTGATTCGAGATAGTTTTCCATGTAGTTGAGCAATGTCTGTAGGTAGTTGTTAGAATTTTCCGCCTAGTTGTGACACCGGTAGAGAATATGGTGATATTACCTACTACTCTTATTCAGTGAGTGACCATGTTGATGGTCCACATAATGATGAGGCTTCAGCACATGGACCATTTCTTGTGATAGTACCTTTAGGTAGTTTATCAGCTATATCATTTCTCGTTGGTTAGAAGTTACAACCGGTGATACTAGAAGAGGACACATATAGGCTTAGTGCCTTACACATGATTCAAATCAGATACACCTTCCGGTTCCATAGAGAGATCGAATCACAGTCCACTGAGGACTGGCTTGAGGAGGTGGCTGAGAGATCTTTAGAGCTTCTATAGCTTCAGCAGGAGGACATGTTGGTAGATGAGTATTCTTCGAGGCATACCAATCAATCTTGGAAATCAATGAATACAATACGATCAGTGATTTTGGGCTCAAATCTCCGAGTGATGTGTGTTTAAGGACATCTGATCCATCACTATTCCTCTATGCATTCCTAATTATGTTAGGTTGTTAGAGAGAACCTTTATCGTTTAATATTCTTTGCCTAAGTGGATGCAGCCAGCGAATGTGAGTAATGGAAAAGCAAGAAACTGGCTCCAGTCTCAGAGACATGGGTTTGTGAACTGTTTTGTGAGAATAAGTGTTTGGGATAGATGAATCTGAAGGGCTACATACATTGAAGTAGATCGAGGGGAGAAGCATGAGATGGTGTACATTTCGACATATTACAACCACCCCTATTGAGGTCTCCTCCAGGCTCAGGGAGCTAGAGCACAGAGGAAGGGAGTAGCTTCTTGCAGTCAAGGAGTGCGACCCAAAGGCTCAAGAAATGTTTCATGTTATGGTCATTATCTACTACCTGCTAAAGTATCAATTTATATAGGCATCAATCATTCCTTCCTTCTACGAATCTTGTCCAAGACCAACAGTTTCTAGTTAAACAGTTGAATTGACCCTCACATCTGGAGGTACCTTTTGGAGGAGACTCGATAATCAAACTTATGTTGACGATGTGATCTGACCCTTGAGGTGAGAGTCTTGGTTGAAACCTCATGGTATCAGTGTCGAGTCCATTCAACATTAGTTTGGGTTTGGAATGGACATCCACAGTTCCTACTATGACCGACTGTATTAGGAAAATAAGTTGTGGTTCTTCTACAATGTTGGAATCTGGATTTCCTTAGTCAGTGGAAAAGGAATCCCATGCACCATAGGATAAACTCATGCCTAGGAGTGTGAAGCAGATAACTCTTGAGTCGGCCAGCCTTACCCTCATGTCAACATAATTTTTGAGTTTTCAGTTACGAAAAATAATGTCTAGAGTTCCTCCAAGACGATGACTTTGAGATAGCCTATACTCCTAGGAAGGGGAAACATTGAAGCCGATTCACTCAGCAAAAGATTTGTATACAACTGCTACGTGAGGCGATAGAGAAGCTTGCCACTTTGAAAATATCCATTGTGGATCGAGATGGAGCAACTTTTCTTGAATCTCTCACAGTCACTCCCCTACTTCTCCAGCGAGTCAGGGAGGCGCAATGTGGGGATGCTGAATGCGAGGCTTGACATACTCAGATATGCTCAGGATGATCTCCTGATGAATTCTCAAAAGGTAGGAAGCATTTCATCCCTTTCAGAGGATGAAAAATGGTACCAGTAACGCTTCATGAGGAAGTGTTGAGGGAGTTCCATTCATCCCCTTTTAGTGGTACACCCTGGAGTGGTGAAGGTGTACCAGGACATACGAAATCAGTAATGGTTTCCAAGGATGATGAACGATATGGCAGAAGAATTATGCTGTAAGAGATGGAGACCCTTGGAGATTGAGGAAGGAGACCAAGTCTTCATACGGGTCTCACTACAATGAGGATTCCGGAGGTTTGGCCTGGGCAACAAACTATCTCCGAGGTTCATCAGACCTTTCTAGATTCATAGTAGAGTAGGTGAAGTGGCGTACCACTTGGCACATCAACTGTAGTTGGAAAAGGTGCACGCCGTCTTCCACGAATCCCACCTGAGGAGATACGTTCACAACCCATCCCACATCATCGACCACAATGAGATGGACTTAGATGGTGGGGTGACTTTTATAGAGGTTCCATTAGAGATTGAGGATCAATAGTAGTGGGTCCTTTGTGGGCGGTTGATAGCTCTAGTGTACGTATGTTGGAAGCACGAGAACCTCCAGGAGAGCACATGGGAGCAGAAGGCTCAGATTCGCACTCAGTACCCTCTTTTAGTTTTTTTACTTTGTTGTGGATTTCATGGACATAAACACCTAATGTGGGGATAATGTAATGTCCCGGAAATTCTGTATATATACTTTTGTTATATGGAAGTATTGTGAGACTGTGAAATCTGACTGCACATGATTTTGAGGCCCGGAGTGCCCAAAATGATATGTCAAATTTTTGTTATGCTTTAATTAGTTTGCAAAATCTGTTTTCTTGAAAAAAATAGTTGAATAATACATATACAGTTACTCGGATCCAAAATATGAGGGCATCGTTTACCTTAGGATTGCAGGTTTACCCTAGGTGTGCCTTAAGTTTAGTCGGTGCGGGCCTCCTGTGAGAAAACCCATAAATGGCATAATCGTAAATAAAATAATTAAATAAATTATTTTATTTTTCAAATGCTTAAAAATCACGAATGATATCTGAGATTGGAAATCTGAGACCACCGCTGACTCGTGAGTGAATTCTTTATTTAAGAAGATACTAACATTGGCCAGTGCGGGACACCAGTAAATTTTAGTTTTTGGAAAAAAAATAAAATAATTCATTAATAATTATTTTATTGTAAAATCAACTCATATTTGAAATCCAAGAGTACCATTAGGTTCATTGGGGCATGTTTTACTTGGGCATAGCCTAACCTCGATCGGTACGGGTTGAGCGTAACTGTTAATAATTTTTGCAAACTTTATTTTAGGTATATTTAGTAAACGCGCAAGCAGCATATTTTAACTTTTGAAATGGTGCTTAGAAATGACATATGGGGACACCATTGAATTCACAACACTGTTATTCTCTTAATGAGAACATCACCTAAACCTCAGCTAGTTGAGGGTGAAAGTTAGTTTTCGTGTTTTACGTGGAAATAAAAATAAAAGAAAGACCAATTTTTTATTTTAATTTTTTTGAAACACCTCTACATGTGTTATGGTGGTGGGGACCATGCGAACCCTCTTTAATGGGAGGAAACCTTTCAACTCCCTATTTAAAAATATGATCCAACGAAAATTAATTTTTAAAACCAATCAAATGAAAATTAAAATAATCATTGAAATTTAGGAAGGATCCTATTAAATGAACCTTCATAAATTCAAAAATCGTAACATAACCACCACCTCTACTATTTTTATAGAGCTTGGGGGGAGGATTTGGAGTGGCTTCACCATGCGACAATGCTCTGGTAAAGTGCTGTGATTCCCGACACATGGAGGACAGAGCAGGTTCCAATGAGTGGTGGATATCAACACCGAAACCCCAAAGGAGGATCCATGATCAAGCGATGTCGTTGGATGCTATTGTGGGAATGAAGAACACTGACCCACATACTCAATAGTGGGCTTTTCTTCATCATTATTGAGTAAGGGGTTAATTATGTGTGATTATGGATCCCCAATTTCCTCACATCAATGTATAGAATATAGATCAACACACTAACTAGTTGATCCATGGATGTTTTCTTTTTGCGGTTTTGGGAATAAAAATTGTCAGAGGTAAGTATGGTTTGATGTTTTAAATACCTCCCGTACCTGTTCTTGATATCCTTCATGAATCAAAATTTCCTGTAATTATTGCTACCGCTCTAACACGGAGGGTGCAGGGCAAACAAACATGGCCCGACCTCTCTGCAATCCCAAGTGTTTTTTGATGAAATATTTGTGACGGAGGAAGGCAGTAACCAGAGGTGGCTATTGGCACCAGTGGGGCTTGGGAATGGCAGCTGGAACCATAGCCGACAGTGAAGATGGCAGCGGTGCAACCACGCCATCGGAGAAGGCCTGTGGCCCATCGGCTGTGGTGGAGAACGGTTGGCGACCGACCACACTATGGGGTGGTGGGGTGTGTTCGCGCCGTCCGGCAAGCATGGGTCGCTGCATGTGCCCCTACGGTGAAGAGAAGGCGGTCGATGTTCATCCGGCCACAGAGGGGTGGCACACGATGCACCACCAGGAGGCCAAGGGGAGGCCATTTTGGCAAACTGAGATGGACCGAGTGGGACCCGCCCAACTTTTGAATGCTTCGGGATACCGAACAGATCAAGTCATTCGGTGAGGAAAAGTGGGGGTGAGAAACCCCCCCCCCCCCCCATGCATCTAGGTCGGGCTGCCAGGCCAGGCCTCCTGAAGTGGGTCGGGCCCGACATAATGGGTCGGGTTGACCCGAACTATAGCAGGTCAGCACAGGCCGGGTCTGCTGGGTCAAACCGGACCCGAACCAGTCTCGACCCTATACATTCATTCAGCCATACCATAGGCATCAAACATCCATTTTAAGAACCGCCTATGGAACTATAAAACAAGTATTGAGATGGTCATTTTGGTATACTCCCTTGGATCGTTGGATGAAGATGGGGTACGTCCAGGTTGGATCGTGCACAAATCCAACTGGGCCCTCGGGACTAAATGGATAATAACATATAGACTGGGTGTCCTATTGATGCACAGTCTATTTCATTGAGAATCATATTATATAGTTGTAGTTCGAGATACTTCTTCTTGGGACTTCATGGAAGTTGGAGTATCGAGTAGTGGCTTGAGGAGCGGACTCCTCTGGAGATAAGCGAGCATAGTTTGGGAACCCAATAGCTAGTTGTGACATGAGAAAGAGCTCCTATGTGGGTCTGTGATTGAGGGTCCCACATGGATCCGCTATAGGAATCCATACAGGACCACTCTACGATCATGTGGGGGTCTGACGGTGTAGTAGGATCATGTGTGGGTCTAACGGTCTACTAGGATCCTGTGTGGGTCTGACAGTGAACTATGATCCTATGTGTCTGACACTGTACTTGGATCCTGTTTGGGTATAAAGATGTGCTAGGATCCTGTGTGTGCCTGATGAGGTACTAGGATCATATGCGGGTCTGACGATGTACTAGGATCTAGTGTGGGTCTGATGAGGTACTAGGATCCTGTGTGGGTCTGACGATGTACTAGGATCCCATGTGGGTTTGAAGCGCTACTAGGATCCTGTGTGTGTATGAATATGTACTATGATCCTCTATTATTCTAATGATGATTTAGGATCCTTCGTGGAACTGCATTTTAACATTGTAAGATTATTCGGTAGTAAAATCTAATCCTCTTTACTAGCGTACATATTTTATACCTGGTGTGAGTAGAGGCCTTACATTTGTGGTGATACCTTTGTGTTATTCTTCTGTGTGGCATACCTGTGTGGTACTTTCCATTGTGGTGACACCATAGTGGTATTCTTCTGTCTGGTGTATATGTGTGGTACTTACATTCGTGCTGATACCTTGGTGGTATTCTTCTGTGTGGTGTACCTATGTGGTACTTACGCTCGTGGTGATACCTTGGTGATATTATTCTATGTGGCGTACCTTTGTAGTTAATAAATTCATGGTGATACCTTTGTGGTATTCTTCTGTGTGGTGTACCTGTGTGTTACTTTCCTTCCTTGTGAATCCATAGTGGTATTCTTCTGTGTGGCGTACCTGTGTGGTACTTTCCATCATGGTGATTCCATTGTGGCATTATTTTGTGTGGCGTACCTATGTGGTACATACCTTTGTTGTGATGATTTGTTGTTTTCTTCTGTGTGTCATGCATGTGGGTTACTTTCCTTCTTGGTGATACCTTGGTGGTATCCTTATGTGTGGCAAACCTGTGTCGTACTTTCCTCGTGGTGATACCATTGTGGTATTCTTATGTGTTGAGTTAACTTTTTGGTACTTACCTTTGTGGTGTTACCTTCATGGTATTATTTCCTTCATGGAATAGTTGAGTTTTGAGCTAATGAGTTGGGCCTATTGTTTCCTCATGAATTAGATTAGTATTCATGATAAATTAGGTATATGTGTTGGCATATAAGTAAGTAGGGTTGAAAATTGTTTTCATGATTTCTGGTTTATCCATTGTGGATTTTGTGAGATATTTTACGGTCTCGCAGTCCCTAAAGAGTTTCGTTATACTCATCGGTACACAGGCTACACCCACACCTTTTTGTTTTTGTTGCAGATGACAGACATCACAGACTAAGGAAGAGAGTACTTATACTTGACGTAGCTCAGAGGTGGACCTTAGATGAGGAGTACTGCAGAGAAAAACATTCGAGAGTTGTACCTACCATTCAGGTTGGATCCTTGGCGGGGGTTCATAGATGCTATTTCAGTTTACTTGTACTTTCTAGTTTTCTTGCACTTTCTAGTTGGGCATGTATTCTAGCCCCTTTTACTTACTGTAGACACTCTTTTCACTATTCAGTTTACTAGTTCTGTGTGCTTGTTCGTGTGTGTTTATAGGTTATAAAGGAAATGCCTTCTTGATTTTAGGGAATACTCCTTTCGGTTCTAGTCGCCAACCCCTGGCCTATGGTAGGCGGGTTTGGGGTAGTCCCGACACGGGCCCTGGGGGATGGTTCATGTCAATTTTACATTTAGAATACTCATACTCAAAAATTAACAAATCATGATATCATTTATCCTTAAAAATGTGGTATTTTAGTTTGATTAGATTTTTCCTTGAATTATGTACACTAATTTTAATATGATTGATAGCACTTGAATAATCACACTGTGTTGAAAAATAATAATTCACTTCAACTTCTATATTATTAATTTTTTTTCAATCCATAATTTTTTTTCAATATTAGTTAGACAAAATGTTTTCATCTCACGTAGTACTCAATAAAATATAATAGTTTTTCTTGATCAACTGTAAAATAAAAATCCATCTATGTTAAAATGAACAACCTATTTCTAATCATTAAATCATTCCTTTAACTAAACCAATCCACATTTTTATAACCCAATTTTTCAACTTTTATTTTTCATCATAAAAATATTAAAATCCTCTATACCTTATTTATATTTAATTATTATGTTCACATATTACATATAAATTTCATTGGGATAACATTTAATCCTTAACGATATTGTGACCAGGAAATTATTTAAGATGGAACGTGACCTTGAAGAAATTTTTTTGAGGGGGAGATTGGTAAACGTATGATATTGTTTATGGATAACTATAGAGGATATTATGGGTGATATTAGTGTTTTATTTTGATTTAAATAATTAAATAACCATAATACTTAAATAAATTTAGTTTATTAAGATGAATTGAAGGAAAATTGAATGTTTATGGGAGATTTGATGTGTTCTGAAGTTAGAAAGTGATGTTTTTTTGGACAGTTTATGTTGAGTATAAAATTTCACTACAAAGGATGTTGTCGGGCCACAATTTTGTTGCAAAATATTTAATATTTATTAAATACAAAAGAAACATGACAAATTCTTCTTGATAAAACATTATTTCATTCCCAAATGTGATCATATTTGATATGGTCCATCCTTACATAAATATAATGTTATAATACATAAAACATTATTTTTCATGATATCACAATTTTGTGATGGAAACTGGATTACATGGCCACAATGATTTTTTAATGTAAAGACCATTGTCCCACCAAAAAATACCTGGCCACAACGAGATTTGTTCCAGAATATATTTTTGTAGCGAATTTTTTTAGTTTGATTCATGAGAGATATATGGTCCACTCAAGATATATCACTATAAATCATATAATGGGTGACTATAGTGTCTAGATTAGTCCAATGTATGGAATATATGTAGGAATAATTAGAAATAAAAGACATCGTATGAATTTGTGATAAAAATTCTAAATTCCAATGTATATGTTATTGAGGTTTTTGTAAAATGTTTATTGAGAAATAAGAGAGTTTGTTTCATGAAATTGATATAGTGTAAAAGTTAAAGATAATGAATAAGAATCCTAAGAGAGAAGATAAGTATAAATTACCATTATAAAATAATCATATATTAATGTATGAATTCTTAGCTAAGATGATATAGGCTACACAATAATAGTATAATGACTTCTATGTTATGTGCAGTGATGTTATTAGATAATAATTATTTTTAGATGTTAAAATATTATTCATTTATCAACATCACTAAGTAAAAAAGTGAAAAAATTATTAGGTTTTCAATTTTTATGATCACCCATTATTTGATAATAATATTATTTTTCAAAAATGATTAGGGTATTTGGTAATAATTTTTAGTAATGGTGAGTGTGTTATGGTATGTTATAGGTTTTTCTTATTATATCACTTAATGATAATTTTTTTGGTTATGTTGGTTAATGATACATTATTCAATATAAATTTTATATATAACATCAGTTCAATAGTAAACCCTATTAATTTGTATCCAAGATGATTAGTAGATCATCTGATCATATGTTCTTTAGATTATTTTGAAGATTTAGTTGTTAATTTTTAGTGGAGAACCATATAAATTTCATCTCCCAAAATTTTCATACTGTGTGAAGTTGTAAGGATGGATAAGTAATAATCATTTCAATCATTTTAATAGGTTATGAAAGTTGTTCAATTATAATAAATCAATATATTAATTAAATCAATCATAGTGAATCCATGATCATCCCAATACCTATTGGTATCTAGGTGACATTAAAAAATGTTATTATTGTTAGGTTCCCATTAAATATGTCTAGTTGTTTAATTGTTTTTATAACTCTATTTTTATGTAGTATTGGTTTAGAATTTTGGGATCATAATGAATAATTTTAATTTATTGAATCACATAGGAATACAATGATTTTATTGTAAAGACTATAAAATATAGAGAGAAAAATGTTTCCAAACTTAATATGAATTAGTTTGGATGTTCTTGAAGTTAAAATAAAAGGGTATTTTCATTGTGTGGAGAATACCATAGTGAATGTGGTTGGTTGAAAGACTATAGAGAATGATTATCGAAATCAAAATAAAATTATTTCATCATCATTAGAGAAATAATTCAATAAATTCATGGGGACTAAGACAAAAAAATTATTATAAGATAAGTAGAAGAAAATCTAGAAAGAAAATATGAACGTGAAAAAATATAAATTACAAATTTGGAATTTAATATATGAAATATTTTTAGTTAATTATGGTGAAAATATATATGGGTTTTTTAAAAGTGTAAATAATCTATTGAGATATAGGTTTTAGAAAGACTCATAAACATTCAATAGTTTACAAAAGGATACTATGTATCTTTCAAAAAGAACTGACTAAATTTTTTAGATCATGAATATCTATATTCAATCAAACATAATTTGGATGATCAATATATCAAAATGATTACTTATGAAAAGAATCAAGAAAGTTGTTTAATAAGAATGGTAACATAGAAAATGAATTATCCCATAAATTTATGAAATAATATAAGAGTAGAAAATTGGTCATGGTGGGAGATAGGAATTTTAAGGATAAACAATCTACATAGATAAATTATGAAAAATTGATTTCATTCATCTAATGAAAAAGATTATAAAGTTAAAAGAAATAAATAAGGATTATATTCAGTAAAAAAATTTAAACTTGAAGCAACTTGGCATATTCATTAAGTTATAAAAATCTAAATCATGAACGAAGTCATGATGGAGTGAAATAATCAATATTCAATTAAATGTCAAAAACATTAAAATTGAATAATGATAAGTATACCTCTAATGGAATAGGGAGAAAATTTAAAAAATTTAAAAAAATTTTTTTCGAAAATTGGATGATGAAGAAAGTGGTAAAGATGAATTTGAATTCAAAACTTCATGATATATTATGGAGTACCACTTGATCATTAAATTGAATTTTGACAATTTCACAAATTACTTTGGTGAGTTTCTTTAAATAGAGGAGGGGATTTATATGGAGTATATATTAAAGTATGATGTTAAAGATTTTATTTTAATGATATCAAATATTGATAGAGAGAACAAAAACTTTAATATGTATTCCTAAATATATAACAAAATTGATTTTTTCCATATTGAAAAGGAATCATTGATTTTGAATGAGATTAATGATTATTAGGTGTAACATGATAAAGAGATGAAATTTCTAAGGGATATATCAGGGATAATGACACCTAAATGAAATATTATGGTTATATTAACCAAAAAAGATGTAAATTAATAGAATTAAACTATAATTTATAAATATACGAAAAGTATTATTTGATATTGATTAATAATGAAGTGAAGTATATTGTATTGGTAAATAAGATACATAAATATAGACATTTTAAAAATGAAATATTAATTGAAAATTATTATACAATTAGGATATTGTAAAATTTAGTAAATAATTATTAAGATAATATAATTCTTTAGGTATATCAAATAATTTTTTCCAAAATAAAAATCCTAAATCAATTGAAATATACATGAATAAATATTGGTGGTGTAGTTAGGGTATCAAAATATTAAATGAAGATAGTTTTAATTTCCACGATAATTTTGGTTTAGTTGTTATTTTGGACATGTGTAAAGAAGATAATATAGTAAAAAAATTTATTTATATGAATATTCTAGATATAAATATCCTGAGTTTAAGTGTAGTCGACCCAGTGAAGGAATACAAGTTGAGAGGAGAGCATAATTCTATTAGGAGAAGTTAGAGAATCATTTTTATATTTTAAATGAAATATATGGAAGGTGTCGAAAACCAGGTCATGATGTTTGAAATTTTCATACTAAAGTCATGATATAGTTTAATATAAATGATAATACTAAAATGGATCTTAATAAAAAGGGAAAATTAATTGACAATGTACTTGTTATGTTAGTTGTATTGAAATCTACACAAAATGAGTTTATGTGGATTCAGGATAGTGGATGTTCATCACACATGACATGTGTCATGGATATTTTATATGATTTAAAAAATTAAGGATTGTTTATTATAACTCGTTAATGATGGGTGACACAAAATAATATGATTTACCAAAATATATATTTGCGGTAACATGTTGAAATTGAAGAACACACTTTATGTTTTTATGTTGAAAAAAAATTTATTAGTTTTTATATACTCTATCATAAAATGGTTAATGTTTTTTTGAAGTAAATCTTCATTGTAAAAAGTTAAATGGATATTCTTATTGTGACCAGAGGAAAATGACTTGATGAAAAAAAATTAGATGAGAGATCTTAAAAAATTCTCCTTATTTAAGACTGAAAGAGGATAACGAGTTGTGGGATTGATGGATTGGTTAGCATGGAAAAGGGATATGGAAAATATTAATCATGTATATAGTTATTGTGATTTAAAAATGTCTGAAATAAAATTATATTGTATATATTCTATTTTTCAAAAGGGGAAGATTGGGAAATCCTCACATAGGAAGGTGGATATTAAAAGTTCTCATCCATTAGACCTTATTCATTCAAATATTTTTGGAACTCTTTGGAAGAAATAAATATTAGTTATAAGTATATTATATATATTTATAATTATTTTAATCATATTACATGAATTATATACATTAAACATGAATCATATGTCTTGATGGAATTTAAGTGTTTTCAAGTATGTGAAACAACTGAATGTGGTTTCTCATTAAAGATAATTCAGCTAGATAATTGATCTTAGTGCACAAGAAGAAGGATTCTAGCTAATCTATAAGATAATTCAATATAACATGAGTTTATTATAACAAAAAACCCCACCATAATATTACATTGATAAATGAATGAATAAAATCGTGTTGGATATGTCTCAAATAAAGTAGATGTAATATAATATAACATAATTATTTTGGTGACAAGTGATTTTGATAACTATCCAAATTCAAACCTAATGATTATATCACAAAAATTAATACAATATATAAATTTGAAATTAATAATAATAATATTTATATATTTAATTATCTATGGTTCTTTATCATCCCTTTTGGTATCAATGTGAATTTAGAAAACATTAGCGAGTTTGAGAAAAGAGTTTCTGAAAAAAATTTCCTTGGTTACCCTTGAAATATTATAAAATATTGATGGTACAATAATAAGAAAGGTAATAATGTTTTTAATTTTTTTATGAATGTGTTTTAGTGATCCTAAAACTTGTATCTAAAATGAATATAAACATATAAATGTGATAGAGATTCTACATAATATATTGTATAACGCACTAAAAAACATTAAATGGTGAATATTTAAGTAATGTTTAAGAGGAAGATGATGATTCAAACCTATGTTATGAAGATTAACAAAAAAATTAATTTTTATATGATTATAAAAGAATGGTTAAGTTTATAATATTATTAGAAATCATGAACAGGTAGTTCAATTAAATTGAACAGTGAGGAAAATAACACATACCTCTTTGTTCTCTCAGGTCGAACCATGATGTGTCAATGATGAATTGAAGAATAAAGAATGGGAGGATTATAAAAATAAATAATTGGATAATATTAAGAATAATAACATTTGAGAGTTAGTGTAGGAATGATGGATCTTGATCCAACAACTAATGTTTGGCCAAGTGATAGAATATATAACACTGTAGTAGTCTAGAATTTATCAGCATGGGTATATTAAAAGCATAAAATATTATGTATATCTAAAACCCAAAAAAATTATTTTAATGTATCACTCTGCTTGTTTATAATCTAATAATTATTCATTTGTTTTTTGACATTTTGTATGTTCCCTAAAATGTAATTTTGAATGTATTGTAACGATGCATCCTCCTTGTTGACATAGGGATTTTTCTCTAAACACATAAATCATTATATTATTATTATCCCTCTTTTTTATTGTTCACCAATTTAGTCATATTATAGTATTTTTTTTATTGGTACTCTCCATATTTTCCATAATAATTGGATCCTAATCCAATAAACAATAATACCAGTTAGACAAAATGGGTGTTCTAAAAAACTGAATGAAAATGGTTAAGTGATGAGAAAAAAATCAAGACTCATCTATAAAGGTCATTCTCATGTTCAAGTGATAGTATTTGATGATACATACAATCTTATACAAAATATAGATATTATAAGTATTTTTCATACTATTATTGTTCAAAGGAATTGCATGATATTTTAAATTAATGTCACATTAGTATTCCTCATTTGTGAGATTGAAGATGCATTTTATGTAAAGAAACTTGATGTATTAATACTTAAAGAAGATAAAGATATAGATTATTGCATAATTGAAGAATTGTATAGGTATAAATAAATGTCAAGGGAATATAATTAAATGATTTAATTGTACATTCCTCAACCTAGATCACCCAAATGACACATGAGATATACTTCCACTTACCTATGAGTAGAATCAAGGTATAAAAGTGTTTGATAATTAGTAGTGAAGGCCTGTGAGGTAATAGTTAGAAGACTGTAGCTTCATAAATAAAATAACAAATGACAATATAAATGAATCATTCACAATCAATATATCATAGGACATGTACATATTTCAAAATACAAAAAATTTTATATAAAATAAATTTTCACAATTTCATATGATTCTACTGACAAAAAATTGGTTCCCCCATTAGAATATCATATATAGATGTGTCAAAAAGTATTTAAAGACAACCTAACTCAACACCTACGATCCATCACATCTTACTCCACAATATAGTGACATCAGACTCATGCATCCACTGTGCTGACATCATCCTTTAAACCATCTATGAGGCACATGCAGTTACATGTGTCATGAAACATAAAGTCATCATGAATCTTGTATGGCCTATGCAAGTCATGAGAATTATCATAGTAGATCTTCACAAAAAGTGTCAGTAGATAATCTCCATTGATATATAAGTCAATGAATAATTCAATATATAGTAACAAACACACTCGTTATAACCCTCTCTACTCAATTCTCAGCTACCACTAGGTTAAACCTTTATATACTTCAACCAATACTATATTGGGGTGATGTACCAATGGTCTATCACAAGGAAAGTACCGTTATACTTCCTACCAATTGTATGCCACAAGAAGATACATGAAAAATCATAAACCATTTTTTCCATTCCATTTTGAATGACATATCAAATTAACATCCATATATCCTTCCACAAGATTAATGGTAGATATATTTACATTCAACTTACTGTCTAAAAAACCTAATGTAACCAAAATAGTTATATCACCCACTTCCACCTAGTTTTATTAGTCCCAAAACATATACTATTACTACCCCTATGTCATATTTTTACCCCATATTAGTGTTCAACACCATCATCCTAAACCCCTCATCTAGGTAGGATACCATCAATCTTCCACGGGTCGACCACAACTTATGGGCTCTTTGTAATGTGAACATGACCATAATAAAAATATCCCTAGAATAAATTGAAGCACCATGAACATAGGACCATAACTCAACTAACCACAATTGTTGTTTCATCAATGTTTAAAATTACCCTCATCCAAATAGAATATCCCATTCCTCCGATATCCATACCCCTTCTCAATCAAAATTATTTCAACTAATTTTAATCTCATGGGTGGAACATCCCATTTAAATCATTATTCAGGTAACTAGTAAATAATACATCATCGACATATTGTATCCTATACATGAAAAAAACAACCATAGACCAACCATGAATAAAATCTTGTTAAACTAAATACCCTAAATAGTTCATTTTATGGTAACTCATATGATCCTATCCACACACATAGATGAGATAATGCATTAAAAATGTGTATTAATGAAAATATTAATGTCTTATCTACTAAGAATATGAATGAATCTTTCCATTCAGTATCCTTTATTGATTCAACCCCAATATAAATTAATAAATAATATTGATAAACCTTAAAATTAATGAATAATCAAATAATGATAATAGAATGATGAGGGAAACTAGAAATATAGGATAATGGAAGACCAAACATTCCCATTATAATAAAACATGATGATAAAAATGAAGAATGAATGAAAAGTGAGTGAGATCCCAATTAATGTAAGGGGAATGAGAGAGGGGAGGGTCAATTGGATATTCCAACATGGATGGGAACCCATTTCCCATAATATTTTTAATTAATTAATTAATTAATTATATAAATTGAAAAAATGAATGCTCCTATAGAGTTCTATTAGATTCTATCTAGAACTATAGTGGGTTAGGCAATTTCATAGGCCCATTTATTGGGCAACCAGAACTCCAGTGGCCTCCTAAAGGAACATCGATGGAATTAATTTTTATTTTACAATATCATTAATAATGATTTTTTTTTTGAAATTCATGAAGGTGCCTCACCATTTTGCAATGAAATCCAAATATTTCCTACTTGCACATGCTTTGGATTCATTTAAACCAAAATTAACTAATTTGAATACACATGTCCAAAAAATCTCACCACCCTATAAAAACATTTCTATGTGTTGTCTCTATCCGTGACACTGACCAAAATGTTATCCAAAACTATGTATCCCACTCACCTCAAAATAAAAAAATTATGATAATGATGAAAACCTAATTTGCTCCAAATTAGACCATATGACCAACAAAATAGATAAATCCCATCTATGGTTACTCCGTACCATAGGAGTAACCTATATAGTCTCACAACCACCCGTAAATCTGAGACAAAAATGATACCATACAGATTATAATGTTGGAATACAAATTTTCAAGCATAAAATATTGTTATCTCATATACTCATTCCCATACCTCAATCAAAATCTTGTTGATGTAATCTATACATGACATACTATACGATTTTATCCAATATAAATGATTAAAAAATCATCAATTGTACCTCTAACCTTCAGTGTCCCACCATCATAATCAAGATAAATCAGCTCAATTATAAGAATTTTCTTCGATCCTCATCCTCCTAATCCCTGGAAAACATGTGGAGTCACACTAATTATGAACGAATTCCTCGAATTTTAGTTATCATTTCATTTTACATAACCTAAGAATGAAAACGAATCTCGATTAACACATCTTGGAACTACTCTCGGCCCTATATCAAGGTCTACGTCAAAACCATGACCTGATTTTCTATTGATTGTGATATTATCTGGAAAAAATTCTCTAAGTGTCCCATCTAACCATATTCCACACACCACATAGGTAGTGACTCAATATGATCCTGAATGTGCCCCATCTGTCTATACTGATTGTAACTCACCAATGAACTACTCCACAGTGGAAACATCAATCCTATACAAAGTATTTACAGAAGGGTCTCCTCATACACCCTCTACCAGCTACCCTAAACATTTTCTACCCATCCCAATAAACACTAAAACCTTATTTGGAACACTCACAATATTTAATTTCAAATCCAATATATGATGTTAGCTTACTACATCAAAAAATGATGTTAACATGAAAATATTTACATATAGATTGATAATGTGTCAACACTATTGGAAAAAATCCCATGCAGCCACTATTTTCAAAACCACTGTAAAATAATTATTAAGGTAAAATTTTAGTAAGGGTTTTATAGACCACCACTAATTTTTTAAATCATTGACTATTGTTTTATAAAAAAAAATTAAATTAAATTTTTGTTGTGGTTTTTCAAAAACCACAGTTGAATAGAGGCAGTTTTAAAAACACAACCAGTAAATTAATGGAGAAAAGTAAAAAAATAAAATAAATATCTTTTATTTTTTATTTATTATATACTTTCATTTTTAGTTTATTGTTTAGAATTTAATTAATTATATTTTATTAATTAATAAATATTTATATTTATTTTTTCTATTATTTATTTATGTTTCCTTATTATTATCTTTATTATTTTAATTTTTCATTTTATAATTTATATGTCACCAAATTATCTATTATTCTTTAATTTATTATCAATGGTTATTTATTTTTTTATTATTTAGTTATTACATATTCATTAGTTATTAATTTATTCCTAATTTGTTAATATCTTATTGTCAATCTACTATTATATAATTATTAATTTATTATTATCATATTAATGATTAATGATTAGTGATTAATGATTATTTGTTATTTTTTATTTATTATCTTTTATTTATTAATTTATGAAATTATAAATTTTTATTTTATTATTTATTTCTAATTTATCTTTTTACTATTAATATATTAATTATATTTTTATTATTTATACCATAATTAATAATTTATATTTAATTTATTATTATCTTATTATTATATTATTAATTTTTATTAATGTATTATTGATTAATTATTTATTATATATTCAATATATGTTATATTTTTATTATTTATTTATTCGTAATTCATTATTTATTATCTGTTATTTATTAATTTATTTTTAATTTATTTTTTTAATTATTTAATTATCCTTATAATATGTAGATATTATATATTATATATTAATTATAAAATATTAATTAATTATTATTTATTAGTCATTATTTTATATTTACAATTTATTATTTATTATTAATATGAATTATTTGTTATTTATTATTTACCATTTATGTCCATATTATGTAGTTATATATTTATTTGTTATTTATTTACATTTTATTTCTTTGTTAGTACTTTTCACTTTGTAATTATTCAATATTAATAACTACTTAATAATAATTAATTATTAATATTAAACTTTTAATTATTCATTATTAACTATAGATTATTGATTACTCATTATTGAAAAGTCATTATTTATTAATAATTATTTATTACTAATTCTTTATTTTATATCTATTTGTTCTGTATTATTTTATTCAACACACATATATATATATATATATATATTAAATTATACTTATTCACCATATGAAGAGCATGTTGGAGTGGTAATGTTATTATAGAATAAACAAGAGGCAAGGGGTTCAAATCACACCCAATGTTGAATTTCTATATATGGAATGTGAATGTTCATGTGGATGTGGATGTGTAGGTGTATGATAATTTATAGTATATAAGAAAATAGAAAAATAAAAAAATAAAAAAATAAAAAAATAAAAAAAAATAAAAAATAAAAAAAAATATCGCTAATTTATTTCCGATGCACAATTTAGTGGTTCTTCTAAACAACAAAAAATGAAAATTTTTGTGGATTACATAAAGGATCGTGGAATCACCGCACGTTAGCAATATCATATCTCTCCGATGTTTTTGAAAGTAACAAATTTTTTATAATCCATGTGTCATTATCTACCACTAATGTATCCCCCTACACCAAGTGTAGGAAATCCCAAGCTTTGTCCACTCCCAATGTTGTTGGGAGGAAGTGCTAAAGGGACTTTCCTTAAATCCTTTCTAGGAATCACCTCATATATTCAGGCATGTACACTAAAATTCAACAATTATTTTAATGTTCATGTAGGTATATAAGTCAAAACATCACTCTCCACCTTGATGGTCTCTCGATCTAATCAAAGTTCCTCTAAAGTGACTCGATCAAGAACTTGAATCCCTATAATCTACCATCTCCCCTAAAAAATATAATATTGATATTGTAATTCCATCATTATGTATTACATATATGGATCATCTCCCTAATATCCTTGATCGATTCTATAAATATCATATATAAAAATCTCTCTAAGATAAACGTCAAACCCCAAATCTAACTCCTCCAGCCATTGTAGCAAATCTATTAACGTGAGAACCACTACATGTGGCCCAAGCTCATCTCCACCATCAAGGTCCCATAGTTCATTCCTCAGTAGCACCACATCCTATCCAAATTGATTCTCGAATAGTGTCTTTGAAAGTTTAATATCACTAAAAACTAATTACGTTTCTAGATAAATATATCGTAGTTCACACATCCCAGATGTGAAATGTTATAATAGGAAACACATCTTACTAGCACAGAAACTACCCTACCCAAACCCATATACCATTACATTGATCCTGTAATCCCCTCCTTCCCATTTTTTTGTTTACTTACATACATATTACATACAAACACACATGAACCACATCCTTGATAACACTAGTAGTCAAAATTCATTGGTAACTATCTATAATTCCACCAAGACACTATATGGGAAAACACCATATAGGTTTTTCAAAACATTAAAAATCCAATAACCAAACATATAATGAATAATAATCATAATAAATAACACAAATTTTATATATGTCTTATATTACAATAATGATTACTGAGTACCACCTTTTTTTCTATCTGTTCTATGAGTCAAAAACATAACTCAACAATAATAGAACCCATATTTATCTAGAACAAATAACTAAACAATAATCAAGAAAACCAAAAAAACTATCACAATTCATTTAGTAACATTGAATTCATCGCAATGTTATAGTGTCTTGATAAACAACAAGATGTCTATCCCAAGTCATGATACATTCATAAATGTCTAGCTACAATTCCCTAAATAAAACAAATAAAAAAAAATCTATACGAAATTATAGACACATTAATATAACTCTATATGATACCACATTATAGACTCTCTAACTGAAATCTCTCAAGTAGAACTTGAGAAAGATTTCCACAAATATTATTTGTTTGTTCCAATATTCCAGGGATTATAGAATAATAGTTATGTTCTAGGAGGTGATAGTGGATAAATAATAACCTTATAAATTAAACAATAGACCTATTATGAAAAAAATGACAAAAAACAAAATATTTTATAGTGGCTTCACATCCTCATATTTAATATGTTATTTAAAAAATAATTATCTATAATGTCATATAATTCATGCAACAAAAATCTATGTCACCCATAGGTCAATCATATATAGATGAATCAAAAATCAGTGATTGAAAACACAACCGAGAACTAATGAACCATCTGAAACTACTAAAAAATCTCTTGAAATCATATTTATTCACCTACTACACAACCTTCCTGTGATACACAATATATATGGCTGATACCTTTACCTTCATCAAAAAACATAATGTTTTCATGGTTACTATAGGGCCCATACATGGTGTGAGTATGGACTCAGTAGTCTACCACAAATGGAATCTAAAAATAATATACATATGTATATGACATTATTCATAGTTCAATAATTGAAAACACACATAGTCAATAATGAATGATCTCCTCCCCGCATGATTGGCCTCCTGGGATCCCTTTATAAGCTTCGACTAGTGTTGTATTGGAATGATGTACCCATGGTCTATCACATTGAATGTTCCCCATTCAATCCAAAAATTTCTATATAACGTTGACTTAATTTCCCCTCTTCACCTTTATCATTGTTTGAATGCATTAGTAATGAGTCTCAAAAAGACACGCCCATATTCCACACAACAATTTCCTTGTTCAACTATTTCTTTTTCAAAACACAATTTCAGTAGCACTAAAAAACACGAGCATAAGTACCACAATATTATATTTAAATATATCATTCATGACCTATATCATGTGTATATACATAAGGATTATCATTACTCAAAATAAATTATTAATTTCATCATCCTATGTATCTCATCTATAGAGGATACTAGAAAACATTTAGTGGTCAACCCTACCTCACGGGCACATTTCGATATACACACAATACCAATGTCATTAGAAATACAGTGAGAAGTATCACCATTAATATCTAACCACATTTTAGTTAACAATCATCACCTAATTCTTGGTGATCAATATCACACTTATTATATCAGTGTATCCCCAACAATTTATATCAATACACCGTGTTAATTATAGAAAAACCAACTAGATGGGAACAAATTCACATTCAAATCAATAAACTAATTAAAAACATATAACACTTTATTGATATATATCAACCTATATCCAAATGAATCCACACTACACCACCTTAGTAAAACCCTTATGTACATTAGATACTATGGATTTTCTCATATTCTAGTCACACACGCAACCATACCCATTCCCTTGAATCATTAAACACATATAAACACATATATCAAAGGAAATATATTGTCACCATCTACTTGGTACACATCATACACTTACCAATGAGTAAAAATAATTTATTTGGATCCAATCAAAAGAAATCCAAATTTTTTAAATAAACCATAAAAAATTAAATAATAAAATAAAGATACTGGAATTATGATAAAAGATAGAAATGGACTCTCTAGGTTAGCTAGCCATACTGATAGTGGATGAACATAATGATTATCTTGAAGATATGTTATAAACTGGGTGAAATAAAACATTAGTTTTGATAAAAGAAATAGGGGAAGGGGTTTTGTCCATTCCATGTCAAATGGGAACCTTTTTCCCATTATATAACATTAATAAATAGATAATTACCAGAATTTTAAAAAATATGATGAACCCACTATAACAGTGATGGATTATATTATTCTCCGACCCCAGAATACCGGATCCAGTGCATTATTTCAATACATTGGAATCATTATAATGAATCATTTCTCGAAGGACTGGCCATTTTAGCAGTTTTGGAAAATAGATTACATACATGAACATTACATTAAAATTTCTTACATAAAATACCACTTAGATAATCCTTTGATTATGCCATTATTACCCTAGATTAACCCTATATATCAACTATAATACAACTCTAGACATCATGATAATACAAAACATAAGAAAGGGATGAGATCAGATGCTCAGTAATGGAAAATAATTAGGTTGAAGCTACAAACTATTAAGGAATGTTGTTTAATATAAAAAATAGACTTTTAAAAATAAATTTGAACATAATATGGAAAAAATAAATCTAAAATTACCAAATAAACATGAACATGTATATTCTAGTAGTTGAAAAATCTTATGTAATTATTAATTTCCTAATTATGTAATGGATAATGTCGGACATTATAACTACCACATCAAGTCCTTGAGCCAATATAATTCAAAACTATTCTATCAATCCCTTCTTCTAAGACACTAGTTTCTCTCATGAGACCTACTGATCTCTCGAGGGGCTATAGAAGGCCTCTCCTATCAATTACTAATTCCAATTAATTATTTATATAAAATTGTGAAACATAACATAATCGTTCATATTAAAACTATTATACAAAATGTCAATACATTAACCATAGACCTTCAGTGCTATAAAAATATCACATCTACCATCAAACATATCATTAATAATTCAATGCAATATAGAATATTTTATTATAATAAATCATCCTAAATCAATAATAATATCCAATAAATGATGTTAAAAATTGTTAAAAATAATCAATAAAAATCATTGATAGAAATGCACCATTTTCATGAAATAATTTAAAAGTCGCATAATTTATTAAGTATTTCATTAAGAATATATTATTGAATCAATTTTTCGGATTCAAATATTATATTTTATAAATAAATTAACATTTTAAAACAATTAAGTTCACAAAATAAACCCTTAAAACCCTTTTGATAACATGGACATTAATTTAAAATATTTAGAAAATACATATTTAAGACATTTATAATGAAAATCAAGTTAAAAAGTCCCTTCGACATAACCTTAAAATATTCCTTTTAAAAAAAATTACGAAACATGGACATGGATGATAAAAATTTCCCATTAGATACTTACACAATAACAACCTCTAATATTATGGGTTGTGAAATCAACACTTACCATATATCTGATACTCTTCGCATGTGTCTGAAACTCCTGTATAATGTTTTGAAACATATTATTAACTTATATCAGAATCATAATAATATTTATGATATCATATATGATTATTTTGTGAATTTATATTACCCATTTATTAAAAATTCAAAGTTATGCAACATTTTGGGTAATATCACTTTATTTATCGTACATGTTTTCACATATTATTCTCTGTCATATTACATAGATAATGATTTCCTTACTTAAATAATATAAAACATGATTTATATAACATATATATATAGAATAATATATATATATATATAGTAGATAGATATATGAAATGGAATACACAGTTCTGGAAGATGGTAGGTCGTACACACACATAAACACTATTTCTATTTTCATATCGTATTGAATGGAAGTAAGTGAATAAAATATATGTAAATACATAGATATATTTTAAAAGTATAATAATTATGAAATATATTACTTACTTATTAATAATATATATATTTTATAATCATCATTGAATGGGGAGCCTTGAAGTGAATCTCATAGCGTCGTGGAGTCGGTACACCGTACACACACACCAGCGACGATATCAATTCTTAATGATGAAATGTTATGAAATTGGATGGTATATTAATTATGGAGAATAATTACCATGATATTTTTATTTTTTATATATATAATACTCATCATTAAATCCTTCCTAATAAAATAGTGCTGAATAAGAAATTACACCACAACCTGGAGACGGTAAACTGTATATATGCACACATAGTAATATTGTTATTTGTAGGATGGATATAATAAGGAATATGGTAGTAACATATTTATAATAAATTTTCAGAATTTATAAGTTAATATAGTTATTATTTTAGTATAGAAACAATAGATAATGCAGACATATAAACAGAAAAAAAAACTTTGAAATATGTGATAAAATAATTACCACTTTTTCGGTTGCTTCCTTTTGATTTGAAAAAAAGGTCTCATTAGGTTAAATTTATGCTAACATTAAGGCATATATGTTTCATTTAGGTTTTTTGGGAGGATATTTGGAAATTTTTTGGCTGAGCCAAATGTATTTGGAGGTGTTAATTAAATGAAAGGGAGGTTCCCATATATAAGAGAGCTGAGGGGCAATTTAGGAAATGTTTGACATATAAATTTATTATAAAATGAATTTCTTTTTTTAATAGTTCAAAATTGATTTATTTATAGACAAATATGTCTATGGGTCAAAATAATCTCAACCTATAGGAATTATAATCTTTTAGGTCACTATATTAACATAATATTTTAGAATTACCCCTTAGTAAAATAGTTTAACTTTTACCATGTCTTTATGTATGTTTACACTATATGGTTTATATAGTTACTATAAAATACCAAGATAAACTAATGTGGTTCATAAATGATATATTTATCATTATATATGTAATATTACTGAACCATATATTTTTAGGACTATTATATAATTTAATAAAATCGTATTTTTTTTAAAAACTCATTTATGTCAATATTGACACTATTTAGTAATTGTTTTTGTTGTCAAAGTCATAGAAACATTATTACTTCAAAAGAAATACATCAAATGAACTCTAAAATATCATATTGACCTATAACATTCGTTGATTCCATCAAATGTTTCAATTTAGATTTATATTAATATGTTGAATTTCATTTATTTTAATCATTCATTAATAAGTTAAATATTGGATCGTAATTGGGCCCTAAATAAATAAATTTAATTAATTAATAACAATTATAAATAAATTAGAATGATATATGAATTATTTTTATCTTTATAATGACTTTTTATTGTCAAAACTATTAGTAATATAACCCCATATAAATTTTTTTAGTAAAAGATACTTGTTTATGTTTTTTTACCTTCAAATTAAATTAATTAATAGAACATGTAATTATAACTCCCATGTGGATCCATTGGGTCCCAAAATGTACAAATGGATGCCAATGGTCGTAAATATATCATCCAATAGGATTAGTACACATTTTAAGATAGTTTAATATTATTATAATATTATTTTTTTCCATTATTTACTAGATTGTCCCTTTAACCACTGTAAATAATGTAGTTACTAATGTTACTATTAATAAGGTCAAAACATTTTATAGGTACATATTTAAACAATTTGGACCTATTGATTCCAAATATGAAATACATTTTTCAAAATTCAAATTAATGACATTTCAATAATTAATTTAAAATTAATTCTCGTTATCAAAACCAAAACGTGGGTTTTTAAGAAGTAATATCTATGAAAATATTGACCTGTGTTTATGTACAATTTAAATGTAAAATTACTTCAAATGAACATCATTGAATTAAATTATAAAATATATAATCCAATTACACTTAAAAATCAAATAAAAAATAAAAAAAATATTGATAAATTAGATGAAAAGGCAGTGTTGAGTTAAAATGCATTATTTTTCTATATTCATCCAAAAATGATACAATTCAGAAAAATATTAAAAATTCACCTGAAGATAATTTTGATATTCCAAATCCAAAAATAATTTCCACATAGAATAATAAAATTTATAAAACTAAAAAAAGTTGGTATTACTATTCATAAATCCTTTTTTAAACAGCTTGTTTGATTGGTCGTGGTGTGTTAGAATTAAGAGGTAAATATAGAGAAAGTTATTGAATTGTTTTAAAAGAATGTTTACAATGGATTCATGGGGAGTTACAGGTTAGACAGTGGAAATTACCCACATTAAATTCCACTAGAACTCTAGTTTCCTCTCATTATAACTTTAATGATAGTTTTTATCATTCCAACTTCTATAATAATAAAATATTTTTTAAAAATATATTATCATGACTTATACAACTACCCAAAGAATCCCATAAAACATAATTACATAAGGTTTGGTGGTATCAGACCCAAATTTTCTTACCTTAATAACTGACTCATCACATGACTCATGATTTGAGGAACTTAATTTAAAAAAATTGAGAGTCAACAAAAACCTCTACCACATGTAAATTAATGTGGTATCTGTTAATATTATTGTTTATACCAACAATATAATATTGGATGAAAAAGAATAATGGGCTTTAATAGAGCTTGAAACTCAAATTAATTAATTTTTTTAGACGTTTATGTTGGTAGAGTTAAAATTTTTCTTGGGCCATATTTTTTATCAAGAGGAGAATTTTATTTTCCTTTCTCAGGAAAAGTATGGAAAAAACTGTTAAATAATTTTGTCACAGAAAATAGATAATCCAATTTCTACTACGATATAAGTGGTAACTGACCATTTTAAAGCTGATGAAGGTTAATAGTTTAATCAAATAGAGTTTAAAACAAATATAGATATTTCACTCTATTTGTATCTTTAATGATTAATATTTAATATGTTTTCATGATTCTTGAAAGGAATTAAAGTGAATAAAAGTAATCTTACTTAATATTAGTATATTAGTTTATAATGTATATCAATGGTACTCATAACATTATTCTTTGAAATAGATGTAATATAATGTTAGATCTTTTTAGACATGACGATGTTGATTAGACTAGATGTGTCGATGATGGGAAGTCGACTTGTGGTGGAGTATTGTTCTTCGGAGAATATTGTCTGTCTTAGAACATAAAGATGAAAATATTAATTATATTAATTACAACTGAAGGAAACTATATTTTTAATACACAATAAACAACCCATTTGATGTGGGTGATTTCTCAACTTGAATATATTATTGTTGAAATGAAGTTAACTTGTATTTTGGGTCTTGATATTCAGAGTATAACTAGTATTTTAACTATTATGATCTGACATTATTTATCAAATCTCAAAAGTATAAAGTAATAATTTATAAGGGAAATTATTGAATGAGAAGTTCAAAAATTGGTTCTTCTTTTTACATAGAATAAAACAATGAATGAATTTACAAAACCATTACTAAAGGATATATTCTGGGGATTTTGATTGTTGTTGGGATTTTATCCACATTATAATAAAGGACAAGGCATGTTGTATTATCCTCTTTATTCTTGTATTTGAATTTATATTTCAATAGGGGGAGAAAGAAATATAAATTCAATGAATATGTTTTTACTAAAGGGGGATAATATATATAGGGTGAGTTTTTAGAAGGGGAACGTTGTGATCTCATTAAGTGTGTGTTTGGTTAATTGGGTGAACTATTGTGACACGTTTTTTTGAGTATGTGTTTGAAGTTTTTTAGAACATGAATAAGAATGTTTTTGAGAAAATATAGACAAATAAAAATATAAGTATCTATTTCAAGTAGATATAAATAATTCTAATTGAAAACTATGACATTATTATTCAATGTTATTGTATTATATGTTAAGATCAATGAATTATATTGATTGAATAATGATTAATTTATATATTATAGGATTATTTATGATGGGTGGTTGATAGAAAAAAATATAGTGAGTTATTTTTATGATCCAGATGATGTTTAAAAATATGGTGGTCCTGAATGTTTTTAATGGTTAATTTTGGTGAAAAAAGAATATTATTTACGAAGAATTGAATTTTAATTTAGGTATGATATTATTGTTTTATTTTTTATCTACAGATTAAAAATAATTAACACATAAATCCTGATAAAATAATCAATAATTAAATTTATTTAGATGAGGTGAAACTTATTTCAATGTTTAGAATATATTTGAAGAGGTTTGATTTGGAAGGTGAATTTTTATTGGAATTTTTGGGTTGATGAAAGAAATCATGCCTAAAAGGAAACTATCACGCTATAATGATATTCTAAAAGATTAATTTCATGGTGAATTTAAAATGAATATCAGAAACATTTCTCTAAATACATCGTGATTTAATTCAAAAATGTCATTATATATTATATGTTTCATTACATCATAAATATAACATCATAATGGGTATATTTTTATTATTATCATTCTCAGTATTTAGCATAGGAAGTTGATTTGTTCCCTGGGGAGGTCATTCAAACAAGGAGTATGAGTTCATTTTATAATTCTCAGTTCTGCAAAAAATTAGTTCTCATATGGGATGGATTCTCTAAGAGATAATTGTACAATTTATAGAGTCACTTCACACATCCATAGAAATAAATTTTATTTGTTTAATGTAGTTATAAGATAACTTCATGTTCATTCCACAATTCACGATGTTGTGGAAAAGAGATCATTATCTATATGAAAAATACCTAGTAACACCATTAATGGTATTGTAGTCATATTTTTGTTTGAATTTATTGATGTAGATTCATGGAATATACTAGGGATACAGATAAATTAAACATAAAGACCCCAAAATGAACTAATTGGTGTAAACATTTCTTGATTTATCCCTTGAATTGAATCATAGTGGGAGTAGTTGTATAAGAAATATATATATGGAATTTGAATTAAAAATTAAAATTTTCAATATAATTTGAATGGAGTTCATTATGGAAAGTGCAATGTTATATAATAGAGTGTGTGTTATATAAAATTAAGAGAGTGTAATAGATGATGAAAAGGATAATAAGCCCAACAGAGAAGTTAATTAATGTGAAAAGTCATATAATCATTATATATTGATGTAAGAATAGATGGTTGTGAATATAAAGAAATCTCTATATGAGGATAATAGTTGATATGTTATGTGAATTGATTCTCCCAGAAAATAATTATTGGCCAATGATTATAGATTAATTTTTCATTAGTATTACTCAGTGAATAATTGAATAAAGAGTTTTTTTTGTCAATTTGATTAATCAAAAATTGTTCGATATAATGATGAATAGTGTTATGTGTAACGACCCGAAATTTTAAATAAATCTTGTTTCCTAATTTTATGTGTTATTTTATTTTATATTTATACTCAACAAAAATGTTTCATTTGATAACATGAGTATAATTAAAATGAGACTGTTGGGTTTTGATTGTTATTTGACCATTGGTCAATATGACCACTGGAAACTAAACATTTTGACTATTGTCTCTAAATACAAGCAATCTTGGTTAATTAATATAGAAAGAAGATTCGATGGCCTCACCCAGTAGTCTTGGACCGATCGAAGCCCATCTAACAGAACTTGGGAAGGAGGTAGCACCACTGGGCTTTGCTTTGGACCAAACCCAAGGTGAACTTCATCGTGTGAAGCTAGAACGTGATCGCCTTCGCGAGAAGTTCAAACTGATAGAAATTACTACTCGTGCGATGTTGGCCGAGCCTCCCTCGGATTCTCTCACCGTAGCACACCTTACACTTTGGTCCTATGCTGGTGTGACAAGGGGCTATGTAAGGAGACCGTAACTGCCTTGTGTAATCCTTTGATTTAAATAAAAATTGGGATTTCTTCTTATGATGATGTTTAAGAATTTTCAAATGACCGGATAAATATAATATGCATATTTTTGATGAATTTTATAAAAATGATATTTTAAAAATGGTTGTGTAAACCTTAAATAATTAAAAATGTGTAATGATTTTCGAAAAATGGTCTTCTACAATTATGTTCGGTACGAAATTTAGAGACTAATAAGATCAACTTAATTTTTGATGAATAGTAAATTATGAATAGTGATTTTATGATTAGGATTAGTAATGTGTCCAAATGGATTAGTAATCTCACTTAAAGAAAGTATCAATATAATCTAGGCACCTTGATTAAGTAACGTGATTCAATAAAATGGTTAAATAACGGTTTCATAAATTATTATTCAAGTATTAGTTTTTTTGGGTGAATAGTGTTTTTTAATTAAAAATTAAATTAAAAATATTTATAAAATTATTTTTATAAAATGGATTTCATTTTTGAACTCAGAGCACCGATATTATGTTATGGTAATTTTTGGGTTTTTTTCTGAAAAAATGAATTTTCGGTGAATAGTGTATTTATTTAAAAATAAATTTAAAAATATTTAGAAAATTATTTTTATAAAATGGAGTTCATTTTTGAAATCAGAGCATTGATATTTGGTTAGTGTGAGATTTTGGGATTTTTCTGAGAAAGTTGAATTTTCAGTGAATAGTAAAAATGCAGTTTTAGGGTTTCGGTATGTTTAATGACATCATAGCTGTGTCATGATGATGTCATGAGATATTTTAAGGGTTGGCCAGCCAAGGGTGATGAATTATTGTTTTGGGGGCCCATGTGGCCAAATTCCATGGTAAATTCCAAGGGAGAGCACATGGGTTTGAGAAAAACACATGTGAGGTGTCCCTTGGCCATTAATGCCTTGTCCCCTCACATTCCCTATAAATACCAAGCCCTCATCTCATCCATTCGACTCCCCACTCTTCCCCAATGAATTTCGGGTCTCATTACCTCTCAAGGAGTCCTCCCAAGGTGCCCCCAAGCCCTCAAGGTCCAAACCTTTGAGTTTCAAGAGTCACGTTTTAAGGTAAGGGATCCAACCTCTCTCTTTCATTTCAAGTAATCTCTTTTATGTCATTCCTTTTATGATCCATGTTATTATGTTGGAGGATGATCTTTTATACTAATCTTAATGCCCTTTTCATGTTCATATAATTAGAGATCCCCTCTTACTCTCATTATTTCGTTTTATGAAGTTTTAAGTGGCGCTGTTAGGCTGCCGAAATTTTTGTAACGGATTCTTTCTCCCTTCTCATTTTTTCAAGATCTATTATCATGTAGAGTATTTCAAGTTCCTTTTTGTTATGTCGGGGTATGATATCTAAATTTATCATAATGATATTTTATGATCATATGATGAGAGACCCCTTTTGATCTCTTCAATTCATTTTTTTGAAGTTTTAAGTGGCGCCGTTAGGCTTCCGAATTTTTAAGTGGTTCTTCACCCTTATCATTTTGAAGTTCTACTTTCATGTCAATTCATTCAAGTTCTTTTTGTTATGTTGGGGTATGATCTCTATATCTATCATACTGGACTCTTATGTTCATATGATGAGAGACCCCATTTGATCTCTTCAATTCGGTATTTTGAAGTATTAAGTGGCGCCGTTAGGCTGCCGAATTTTTAAGTGGTTCTTCACCCTTCTCGTTATGATGTTCTACTTTCATGTCAATTCTTTCAAGTTCCTTTTTGTTATTTTGGGGTATGATCTATATATCTATCATACTGGACTCTTATGTTCATATGATGAGATACCCCATTTTATATCTTCAATTCAGTATTTTGATGTTTTAAGTGGCGTCGTTAGGCTGCCGAATTTTTAAGCGATTCTTTCACCCTTCTCATTCTTTTCAAAGTTCTACTTTCATGTCAAGTCTTTCAAGTTCCTTTTTAATTATTTTGGGAAATTATATCTATATCTATCATACTGAACTCTTATGTTCACATTATGAGAGACCCTATTTGATCTTTTCAAATCATTTTTGTTGAAGTTTAAGTAACGCCGTTAGGCTGCCGAACTTTCATAAGAGAAATCTAATTTATGTCTTCCTTACATGTTTTTCATTTAAAATGGTATGTCCTTGAAATTTCATTACCATGATCATGTATCTTTCATATTCTGTCCATCTACTATTTTATGGGTCATTTATGAATGTTTGACCCATTTTCCCTCTCTTTTTAATGTCTCCTAAAACCTCGTAACATAGCCATTATGCTGCAGAATTTCCGTCTCAAAATGTCTCTCTCTTTTTCTAAAGTTCTTTTATATTTTTAAGTGAATACTCAAAGATATTTCTCCTAAAGGGGTATTCACATATATACCAAAATGTTATATTTTAAATTCTGGGATTTACATACATGAAACCCTCTTTCCCTTTCCGTGGGTTTAAAGTGATGTAAAGATCATGTCTTTAAAGCAGTTTTTAAAACGTTATGATTATGAAATGAAACCCATTTACTTTATGCTATATGAGTTATTTATGAAATTTTTGATGATGATATATGTGGCTCACATGATAATAAAGGCAAAGTTAAGGGTGCGCCCTGATAGCTCTCCAATGCATTGGGTAATGATGTAACCACTAGAGATTACAATTTTCACGATACCTTGGTGAATAACCTTGGTAATTTTCAAATGACACCTTGGGGATGGACCTTGGTGATATGTTCATGATTGTCTATGTAAAATGATGTAGCCACATCTTCAAGTTATGAAAATGTTATTTTTATTATGATATGCCACATGATTTTTTTTATCATGCCTTAAAGTTCTTGTTCATGACATAGGTAATGTATCTCAAGTTCACATGTTAAATGTTTCCCTTGTTTCCCTTACTGGGCCTTCTGCTCACCCTTTCTTTTGATTTATTATCCCAGGTTATGTGATGCAGTAATGAACCTAGGATGAACAGTAGGAGAAGCCTTTCAAGTGTTTTAGAAGAATGTTTTATGTTTTCATGTTTTAAGTTCCTGGTTTCCAAGACACTAAACCTTAAAGATCCTCAGTTTTGTATAATGTAATGAATGTTTATGTGATAAAAAGGCGGGATGTTATAGTTGGTATCAAAGGATGGATTAGTTATTTGTGGAAATTAGGGTATTAAAAATCTAGGACGAACCCTATAGAAAAGTTTAAATATAGGAAATCTTCCTTGTATTTTGGTGAGTATTGAGTAAGGGGTTTCCAAGCAAATACATCCCTGTCTGGATACGAGCAGGTAGAGGTGGCTCTATCACAGATGTACATAGGGGTAAAACCCGAAAACACCGCTTTGAGCTAGACTCGAACAGGAACCGGTACACGACAACGGGCCTTGCTGCACTCTTGGTTACGACACTCCCGGGGGATATGCTTTGGTAAATTCATAAGCTTAGTATGAACCATTATTAAAGGAACAAGGATAAAACAAAATAAGGATTCACATAAGAATATATGATCATGGATAACCTAGATTGGAACCTAGGGGATCACAAGTTAGGATATACTTTTATTCTACATGTTTATCCTTTTATGATAAAAGTTTCCTTTTCATGATTATTAGCTAAGTAAATAAGCCCCTAATTATAGTTTCTTTTCTTAGTTAATGACGGGAAATGGAAGAACATGTCCCAAAAACCAATGTGATAGGAAATGCGACGATTGTCGTATTAATATGACAGAGGTGATTAGGGGATTAAAAGATGATTATTATTTTGGAATACGTTCACTATTTTAGGGACCCTATATGATGGAGGTAAATAGATTACTATGGTATTTTCATTGAGGAGTAAGGTTGACTTATATTTTGAAGAATCGATAAATTTATGGTGGAATTATAGTAATTTAGGCTACTTATGGGAATGATTAACCTATCTTGGGTAAAATATGTTTAGTTTAGATGTTAGGAGTGGTTGATGTTGTTTGGAGATGAACAATGAAGTTTATTTTGGAAGACTATGTTATCAAATCCTTCTTGTATTTGGGTTTCAATCTTAGTTTGTTTTATTTTGAGGAATTTTAAGGACCGTTATTTATGGGACGGTCTGTGATGAACTTTGGGTAGTACCATGGATCTTTGAATATTTAAAAGTAGTTTCCATTCCTATGGGATTCTTCCTTTTTGAAGAGTTGTTTAACCTTACCCTTTCTGTTTTTGATAATGTTTTAAGATAGAAGAAATAGATAGTTAATCTTTTGGGGATTATGTGATTCTCTAGAAGATGATTCTTGTGTTTTGATGAGACCAAGTAGTTTTAAGTGCTCATCGTTGGGGAGAATATATTAGTTTTGGTAGAAACTTATTAAAAGGTTAAACTCTGCATGATGGTAGATATATTTCCTTATGATCTTGTTCTATGTTGTAAATGAATTCTTCAAAATTATGAAAAGGAACGTAAAACAAAAACGTTGTTGGTTTACGTTTCCTACTAGGTAATCAAAGATTGTTTACAAACATCATATGTTTGGGATTTTCTTATGGTTAACTTTCTCCTAATCATGTTCTCTGTCACTCTCCCTAAGAACATGACCCTTTGTTTTCTCCTCCATGTCCATTTTTCCTATATGGAATCCTAGTGTTGGCTAACTCGGGTGACCTTCGTACTTCCCTTTCTTCCTTTTAAAGTAATAGTTTTACTGACTCCTTTTCCGATGTGGGACTTTCAATGAAATTTCAAAATCTAATTTTTTTTAAAAAAAATACGAGGACGCAATTTCTTAAGGGGGAAGATTGTAACGACCCAAAATTTTAAATAATTCTTGTTTCCTAATTTTATGTGTTATTTTATTTTATTTTTATACTCAACAAAAATGATTCATTTGATAACATGAGTATAATTAAAATGAGACTGTTGGGTTTTGATTGTTATTTGACCATTGGTCAATATGACCACTGGAAACTAAACGTTTTGACTATTGTCTCTAAATACAAGCAATCTTGGTTAATTAATATAGAAAGAAGATTTGATGGCCTCACCCAGTAGTCTTGGACCGATCGAAGCCCATCTAACAGAACTTGGGAAGGAGGTAGCACCACTGGGCTTTGCTCTGGACCAAATCCAAGCTGAACTTTATCGTGTGAAGCTAGAACTGGATCGCCTTCGCGAGAAGTTCAAACTGATAGAAATTACTACTCGTGCGATGTTGGCCAAGCCTCCCTCGGATTCTCTCACCTTAGCACACCTTACACTTTGGTCCTATGCTGGTGTGACAAGGGGCTATGTAAGGAGACCGTAACTGCCTTGTGTAATCCTTTGTTTTAAATAAAAATTGGGATTTCTTCTTATGATGAAGTTTATGAATTTTCAAATGACCAGATAAATATAATATGCATATTTTTGATGAATTTTAGAAAAATGATATTTTAAAAATGGTTGTGTAAACCTTAAATAATTAAAAATGTGTAATGATTTTCCAAAAATGGTCTTCTACAATTATGTTCAGTACGAAATTTAGAAACTAATAAGATCAAATTAATGTTTGATGAATAGTAAATTATGAATAGTGATTTTATGATTAGGATTAGTAATGTGTCCAAATGGATTAGTAATCTCACTTAAAGAAAGTATCAATATAATCTAGGCACCTTGATTAAGTAACGTGATTCAATAAAATGGTTAAATAACTGTTTCATAAATTATTATTCAAGTATTAGTTTTTTCAGGTGAATAGTGTTTTTTAATTAAAAATTAAATTAAAAATATTTAGAAAATTATTTTTATAAAATGGATTTCATTTTTGAACTCAGAGCACCGATATTATGTTATGGTAATTTTTGGGGTTTTTTCTGAAAAAATGAATTTTCGGTGAATACTGTATTTATTTAAAAATAAATTTAAAAATATTTAGAAAATTATTTTTATAAAATGGAGTTCATTTTTGAAATCAGAGCATTGATATTTGGTTAGTGTGAAATTTTGGAATTTTTCTGAGAAAGTTGAATTTTCAGTGAATAGTAAAAATGCAGTTTTAAGGTTTCGGTATGTTTAATGACATAATAGCTGTGTCATGATGATTTCATGAGATATTTTAAGGGTTGGCCAGCCAAGGGTGATGAATTATTCTTTTTGGGGCCCATGTGGCCTAACTCCATGGTAAATGCCAAGGGAGAGCACATGGGTTTGAGAAAAGCACATGTGAGGTGTCCCTTGGCCATTAATGCCTTGTCCCCTCACTTTCCCTATAAATACCAAGCCCTCATCTCATCCATTCGACTCCCCACTCTTCCCCAACGAATTTCGGGTCTCATTACCTCTCAAGGAGTCCTCCCAAGGTTCCCCCAAGCCCTCAAGGTCCAAACCATTGAGTTTCAAGAGTCACGTTTTAAGGTAAGGGATCTGACCTCTCTCTTTCATTTCAAGTAATCTCTTTTATGTCATTCCTTTTATGCTCCATGTTATTATGTTGGAGGATGTTGTTTTATACTAATATTACTGCCCTTTTCATGTTCATATAATGAGAGATCCCCTCTTACTCTTATTATTTCGTTTTATGATGTTTTAAGTGGCGCCGTTAGGCTGCCGAAATTTTTGTAACAGATTCTTTCTCCCTTCTCATTTTTCAAGATCTATTATCATGTAAAGTATTTCAAGTTCCTTTTTGTTATGTCGGGGTATGATCTCTAAATTTATCATACTGATCTTTTATGATCATATGATGAGAGACCCCTTTTGATCTCTTCAATTCATTTTTTTGAAGTTTTAAGTGGCGCCGTTAGGCTGCCGAATTTTTAAGTGGTTCTTCACCCTTCTCGTTTTGATGTACTACTTTCATGTCAATTATTTCAAGTTCCTTTTGTTATGTTGGGGTATGATATCTATATCTATCATACTGGACTCTTATGTTGATATGATGAGAGACCCCATTTGATCTCTTCAATTTGGTATTTTGAGGTTTTAAGTGGCGCTGTTAGGCTGCCGAATTTTTAAGTGGTTCTTCACCCTTCTCGTTTTGAAGTTCTACTTTCATGTCAATTCTTTCAAGTTCCTTTTTGTTATGTTGGGGTATGATCTCTATATCTATCATACTGGACTTTTATGTTCATATGATGAGAGACCCCATTTTATATCTTCAATTCAGTATTTTGAAGTTTTAAGTGGCGCCATTAGGCTGCCGAATTTTTAAGGGATTCTTTCACCCTTCTCATTCTTTTCAATGTTCTACTTTCATGTCAAGTCTTTCAAGTTCCTTTTTAATTATTTTGTGAAATTATCTCTATATCTATCATACTGAACTCTTATTTTCACATTATGAGAGACCCTATTTGATCTTTTCAAATCATTTTTGTTGAAGTTTAAGTAACGCCGTTAGGCTGCCGAACTTTAATAAGAGAAATCTAATTTTTGTCTTCCTTACATGTTTTTCATTTCAAATGGTATGTCCTTGAAATTTCATTACCATGATCATGTATCCTTCTTATTCTGTCCATCTACTATTTTATGGGTCATTTATGAATGTTTGAACCATTTTCCTTCTCTTTTTAATGTCTCCTAAAACCTCGTAACATAGCCGTTATGCTGCAGAATTTCCGTCTCAAAATATCTCTCTCTTTTTCTAAAGTTCTTTTATATTATTAAGTGAATACTCAAAGATATTTCTCCTAAAGGGGTATTAACATATATACCAAAATTTCCTACTTTAAATTCTGGGATTTACATACATGAAACCCTCTTTCCCTTTCCGTGGGTTTAAAGTGATGTAAAGATCATGTCTTTAAAGCAGTTTTTAAAAACGTTATGATTATGAAATGAAACCCATTTACTTTATGTATATGAGTTATTTATGAAATTTTTGATGATGATATATGTGGCTCACATGATAATAAAGGCAAATTTTGGGGTGCGCCCTGATAGTGCTCCAATGCATTGGGTAATGATGTAACCACTAGAGATTACAATTTTCACGATACCTTGGTGAATAACCTTGGTAATATTCAAATAACACCTTGGGGATGGAGCTTGGTGATATGTTCATGATTTCATATGTTAAATGATGTAGCCACATCTTCATGTTATGAAAATTTTATTTTTATTATGATATGCCACATGATTTTTTTTATCATGCCTTAAAGTTCTTGTTCATGACATAGCTGATGTATCTCAAGTTCACATGTTAAATGTTTCCCTTGTTTCCCTTACTGGGCCTTCTGCTCACCCTTTCTTTTGATGTATGCTCCCAGGTTATGTGATGCAGTAATGAACCTAGGATGAACATTAGGAGAAGCCTTTCAAGTGTTTTAGAAGAATGTTTTATGTTTTCATGTTTTAAGTTCCTGCTTTCCAAGACACTAAACCTTAAAGATCCTCAGTTTTGTATAATGTAATGAAAGTTTATGTGATAAAAAGGCGGGATGCTATATTATGTATTTATGGGAATGTATCAATGGTCAAAAGGGAAGGTGAATTTCTATATTTAATTATTTTAAACCACTTATTAATGTTAGGTTAATACAAGATAAATATAAATATAAATGCAAATAATTAATTTATAGTTATTGGATCTAAATTCTACTTCTATAATCTTTACCCCTCTTAAACACAAAGAAAGATTGTGTAACATCCTAGATAAATGAAGAATAATGATTTTTCATATTTATTAATATTTACGAATTAAATATTAATTTTACTTTAAAGGGGTTGCTATGTTCGATGGCATACACGATATGCAACAATGAGTTTCTTTGAAAACTTACGTTGCACACTAGTAATATAATAATATTATTTTAAATGGTAGTTAACATGTAGCCGTTGTATTGGCGGGAATGGATAGAAATAACTAAAATATGATTATATATGTTTTTTAAATGTTTTTATATTTATCCAATAAAAGATTAAGGCTTAAAATATGAAATGAATTCAATTTTAGGCATTTATATCCTAATTTTCACTAAAGGTTCACTTATCACCTTTGGATGGCGAACCGTCATTAAATATAGTTTTGATCACTCATATACATTCTATTGGAACAGATATAACTCTTCTTTAGAATCGGGACATCAAAATTTACTTGATGTAATTTTTTGGTATTTTTCCGATAAAGTTCATTTTTTAATGAATAGTGTTAAATGTTGTATTTTAATTCAAAACCTCTTTTTAATAAAATTTATTTATATGATTAGATTATCTTTTGAATTTGTTTTAAAGGGAAATTAGAGTATATTTTTACCATTTAATCCAATGGTGGTCATTGGAATCAATTTCACATTGAAATTGGACTTAAACTACTGTCAATCTTTTGATACTTATTGTTTCATAAAAACACTCTATTTTTTCTGACAGTGGGAATTAATTATTAAATTAATTAATGTGACTCATATGTTTTGAATTTTGTAAAATAGACTTCATTTTTGAATTCGGAATATCAAATATATCTTAGGGTAAATTTTTGGTATTTTTTTGAAAAACTTCAATTTTTGATGAATAGTGAAACCACTAAGTGGTACTTATAAAAACTGATTTTTCGTTTGAATGATATTTTACCACTTCTGTGTTTTTAATTTCAAAAATCCAACATACATGGTTTTTATTAAGAATTAAAATGTGGTTCAATGAGATTAAAATATTTTTTTGGTGAATAGTAACTTATTAAGTTTTTAATCACGATTAGAGGTAATTAGTGTAGTTTAAGGTAAGAATAATGTTTTAATAATATGATATGAGCTTGAAACATGTCCTACCCTCATTGGATGTGTCATGTCCGACCAAGACATTCCATGGGTCAACTTGGGGACCCCATGGAGCCACTTTGGTTGGTAAATGACATAAATAACTTTTTATTTAATGTTAATGTAAAAATAACACAAACATGAGATGTTTTAATAAAACAGTGTTTACATGGGGTTATACAAGTCAGATTTTTGACTATAAATAATCATTGGAAATCTAAAAAGCTTTCCTACATCATAGTATTTTTTTTATAATTTTTAGACATTAAATAAATTAAATTATTTATGACATCATTATGATGCAGCGATGACCTCATTATTTAACGATTTAAATAAAAGGGAATGATAATGTAATATCTAAGACCTACACATGTCCAAAACCTATTGGATGAGTGGATTTCGAACCCTTATCACATTATAATCAAATTATATCAATGTGGGACCTCTTAAATCTGAATACCATTTTAAAATAAAGTGACTATTCTTCACCTTCCAAGAGTGCCCCTCCTATCCCCTTATAAAAGGCCCCCAACTATACCTCCTTACCCACACTCCCAAATCCTTTGGCTCGGAAAAGCTCTGCCCATTTTGTCTCTCCACTTCCCTCTCTTACTCATTGAAGACTCACTTTGGGCATAAGTCTTCCCAAGTAATCCTTTGAGCTCAAACCAAAGGGAGTTACCCGATTTTAAGGACGTTAAAGAACGATCGAGTCAAGTCGGACCCGAGGTAAGGGACGTGGTCTCAATCTCCTTTAATTGAGGCATATTTCATTTTATACACAACTATCTTTTATATGGTGTATAAACCCTTTGACTATTACTTTTATTCAAAAGGAATCTTTTTATACGAAGCGTTTTACTAAACGACAAAAGGGAATGTTTTTGTCGTACGTATGCAGCGACAACGACTTCTCCATCGCCGCGAGTATTATTTGGTCTTTCACTTCCTCAACAAGCCGTAATGATTTTAAAATAAAATTAATACCATATACACTTTTATGTATTTTGGTATTGAAAATGGTTTTGATAAGGTATTCTATTATGTCAATATATTTAAATGATATATTGTGATGGAAATGTGGAAATGTTATCATTCCTTTATATTGGTTTTATGTTTTATGATTTTATAATGGTACTTGGAATTTTGATTGGTGGTTACGTGATAAACCATATGACGGGTGGTGCCGTGAATACCAGGATGGGTGGTTACGTTATAACCTCCAATTCATTGGGTATGGAAGTCGGCCGTATGGCTATTCCATTAAGTACATATGGAAGTTGGTCGTATGTTTATTCCATTAAGTGATATGTGTGGAAGTAGACCATATGGTTATTCCACTTAAGTATGTTTATGTCCCAAGTTACCTTTATATGTTATGTGTTCATTATATGGGTTTTATGGTAATCCTTTGGTTACTAAAAGGTATGTAATGATATTTTATTCAGTGAAGAGTTTTTACTACTTCATGAAGGTGAAGGTATTACTTTGACAAAGTTATACAGGGTTTACTTGATGTTTGAAAAACTAATAGTTTTCATTCTTTGTGTATCCCTTACTGAGCTTTTTATACTCACCCCACGTTTTTTGGAAATGTATTTCACTGGATTTATGTGGAATAGGGTCAAGGATGGGATCAAGGGAAAGTCATGCTATATAAAACATGGAACTAGACATGTTTCTTTTTAAGAGTTTTTATTTTATGGAATCTTAGTAGAAGTGTCTACTTTGTAATCTTTTGAGATGTAATAGTTATGTCCTAATTCTCTAAAACTCTAAACCTGAAAAGATCTTCAATGTGAATTATTCATTTAATTAAATATTAAGTAATGTATAAGGATGGGGCCTTATAGTTGGTATCAAAGGTCGGTTTAGACAACTTTAGGAGTTAGAAAATTGTTAAATTATAAATTAATTTATGGTATGATTGAAATGATATATCATTTAAAGATTACCATGTTTCTTCGTCTAAGATATTTATGTGTTCATAATTGTTTTCTGAATAGGAAACAAAGAAGCTATGTTGGGACGACATCAAGAGGAAGACAACCTTCCAAATCAGCAACCTGAGATGGTCAGAATTGGAACTGAACAGTTTGTTGCAGTGATGGCATAGTTGACTCAGGCTATAAATGGTGGTGGTATCCATCCACGAGACCAGCCAGATCAACCGTAGAGGAACATGTCAGTGGTGGAACATTTCATGAGGAAACATCCCCCATCATTCAGAGGATCATCTGACCCCGTGCAAGCTGAAGGGTGGATTAAAGCACTGGAGAATATTTTTGCTATCATGGGGTGATCAGAACATCAAATGGTTAGTCTTTTTGTTTACGGTTTTGAAGGTGAAGTTGATCAGTGGTGGTCGATGGTGAAAAATATCAGGGATAGTGATGAGATTGATGATCTTAACTAGGGCGAATTCAAAAGTATGTTTCTTGAGAAATATTTTCCTAAGGTGGTTCGTCTTAGGATGGAAAATCAGTTCTTAGAATTGAGGTAGGAGGATGACTCAGTGGCTACTTATGATGCAAAGTTCACTCGATTTGCAGGGTATGCTCCAAACTTCATACGAGATCTTGATAGTAAAATAAACCATTTTTACTCAGGGTTAAAGCCAAAGTATCGAAGGGATTTATCTTCTCGTGAGTTCAAAAGTTATGAAAAACTTGTTCGATGTGCGGATAATGTGGAAATGGAGTTTGCTGATGACCAGGTGTTCTATGACAAACAACAGAATAAGTGGTCCAGTTGGCAGGAAAAGGGGAAGAATTCATCAAAGAAGCAAGGAGGTAAGAAAACCAAATATCCATCCTGTGAGAAGTGTGGTAAAATGCATCCTGTAGAATGTTTATCCAGGTCTGGTAAGTGCTTTCGGTGTGGTAAGTCCGGTCATATTGCTCGTAACTGTAAGGAAGATGATCAAGCAGGCAATGAAAAGCCAACGGTAAGATGTTTTAAGTGTAATGAAATGGGTCATTATGGAAACGAGTGTCCAAAGAAGAACTCAACTGGGGGAAAGCAGCCAGAATACAAGCATAAAGGGGTGGTGAAATCCTTTGCAACAACTTCAGTAGATGTTGGGCCATTGAATGAAGTGGTATCAGGAACACTGTTTGTTTGTTCAGATTATGCCAATGTGTTTTTTGATTCAGGGTCTACACACTCTTTCATTTCTGAGAAGTTTTCTATTAAATTGGAAATTCCATCTCAAGATATGAACGCTGAACTTATGTTAAAAACACCCGGAGGGAACGTTGAGACAAAAATGAATTATAAGAACCTTTCTATCTTTGTGTGTGGAAAGAATCTACCAGCAAACCTTATTGTTTTGCCCCTAGTAGAGTTAGATGTTATATTGGGCATGGATTGGATTTCTATTTATCATGCTAAGATTCACTGCAGAGCTAAAATGGTTTCTTTTCAGAAGGATTTTCAGTTTGTGTACAAGAATGAACCCTTGCTTTTGATAACATATCAGGAAGATGGGAAACTAGTAAAAGAAGGAAATGAATGTTACCTTGCACATATTTTTGAAAATAAAGGAAATGTTCAGATTAATGATGTGCCAGTGGTAAATGAGTATCTTGATGTTTTTCCTGATGAGTTGCCTGGTATTATTCATGATCGGGTTGACTTAGTTCCTGATTCTAAGCCAATTTCAAAACCCCCTTATCGAATTGCTAAAGTTTAACTTTTCGAGTTAAAGAAACAATTGCAGGAGTTATTAGATAAAGGTTTCATTCGACCTAGCACATCATCATGGGGTGCTCCTGTCTTGTTTGTTAAAAAGAAAGATGGATCAATGAGACTTTGCATTGATTATAGAGCCTTGAATAATATTACTCTTAAAAGAAAAAGTATCCTTTGCCTCATATCGATGATTTGTTTGATTAGCTCCAGGGAGCTCAGTATTTTTCGAAGATTGACTTGAGTTCGGGGTTCCATCAGTTGAAAGTAAAAGAAGAAGACGTTCCGAACACTGTGTTCCGTACTAGATATGGCCATTATTAATTTGTAGTTATGCCTTTTGGGTTAACCAATTCACCTGCTGTATTCATGGACCTTATGAATAGAATTTTCCATGAGTTCTTGGATACGTTTGTGGTTTTTTTCATCGACGATATTTTGGTGTTTATTAAAAGAAAAGAGGATCATGAAAGTCATTTAAGGGTTATCTTGAAAACCTTAAAAGAAAATAAAATATATGGAAAATTCAGCAAGTGTGAGTTTTGTTTACAACAAATTTCTTTCCTTGGTCACATTGTTTTAAAAGATTGCATAACTGTTGATCCTGCTAAAACAAAAGTTGTTGAAGAATGGCCAAGACCCACAAATGTAACTGAGATCCGTAGGTTTCTTGGTATGGCAGGTTACTACCGAAGGTTTGTTGAAAATTTTTCACAGTTATCTAGTACAATTACTAAGCTAACTCGGAAGGGTGTTAAGTTTATCTGGACAAAGGAATGTGATGATTGTTTTCAGGAGTTGAAAAAAGATTGGTGAATTCTCTAGTTTTGGCACTTCCTTCCAGGAATGGTTAGTTTGTTATATACAGTGATGCTTCGTTGAAGGGACTTGGTTGTGTCCTTATCCATAATGATCAGATAATTGCTTATGCTTCACCTTAGTTGAAAGCTCATGAGGTAAATTACCCTACACATGATTTGAAATTAGCTGTTGTTGTTTATGCTTTAAAAATTTGGAGGCATCATTTGTATGGAGTAATGTGTGAAATATATACTGATCACAAAAGTTTAAAGTATATATTCACTCAGAAAGAATTGAACATGAGATAGAGGAGATGGATGGAATTAATCAAGGATTATGATTGTACAATTCACTACCATCTGTGAAAAGCAAATAAAGTGGCTGATGCTTTGAGTTGATAAAGTAATGCTTCATTAACCATGCTACGTTTGGAACGAGATCCTTTGGTTTTTGATTTGATGAAATTTGGAATAGAAGTTGTTGGTGCAGGATGTCCTTCTGTTTTGTTTCAGGTATCAGTGAGATCATCTCTATCACACAGAATCAAGCAAGCACAGAAGCAAGACAGTGAGTTGCAGAAAAAGGTAGAGCTGGTTCAGAAAGGTAAATTGCATGAATTCAACATTGATAGTGATTGTGTTTTGAGATTTGGGAAGAGATTGTGTGTGCCTTGTGATTCACAGTTGAAGAGAGAGTTGTTATGTAAAGCTCATAGTTCTCTGTTTTCAGTTCATCCTGGCAGTACTAAGATGTACAGAGATCTGCGGGAGTATTACTGGAGGGATGGAATGAAAGGTGATATTTCTGATTTTATTGTGAAGTGTTTGATTTTTCAGTAAGTTAAAGCAGAGCGGTAGTTACCGAAAGGGATGCTTCAGCCTTTACCAGTGCCAGAGTAAAAATGGGAAAATATATCCATGGATTTTGTCGTGAGATTACCGAAGACATCTATAGGTAATAATGCAATTTGGGTTATTGTTGATCGCTTGAATAAATCTGCTCATTTCCTTGCTATACGAGATACTTTTTCCCTAGATAAACTTTCCCCTTTGTATCTTAAAGAGATAGTCAGGTTACATGGAGTTCAACTCTCCATTGTGTCTGATCGTGATCCCAGGTTCACTTCTAACTTTTGGAAAGGCCTTTAGAAGTCGTTGGGTACTGAATTAAATTTTATTAAAGCTTTTCATCCACAATCAGATGGGCAGTCATAACGAACAATTCAGTCATTGGAGGATATTCTACGAGCTTGTTAGATGGATTATCAGGGAATTTGGGACCTATATCTTTCTTTGGTTTAGTTTTCTTATAAAAACAGTTTTCATTCCAGTATACAGATGGCACCATTTGAGCCATTATATGGGAAGCGGTGTCGAACTCCAGTATTTTGGGATAAAGTGGGTGAAAGGAAGATGATGGGACCAGAATTGGTAGACGAGATGGCAGAAAAGTTTAGTTGATTCAGAAACACATGAAAACAGCTCAGAGCAGGCAGAAGAGTTATGTGGATAACCAAAGGAATGATCTATCTTTCGAGGTCGGTGATCATGTTTTTCTCAAGGTTTCTCCATGGAAAAGTGTGATGCGATTTGGTAAAAAAGGAAAGTTGAGTCCAAGGTTAATTGGACCATATGAAATTCTGGATAGAGTTGGATCAGTTGCTTACCGAGTGGCATTACCTTTGAGTTTATCTCGGGTACACAATGTTTTTCATGTTGCGATGTTGAGGAAGTATATGCCAGATCCATCTCATGTTTTGAGTCCAGAGGTAGTTCAGCTGGAAGAGAACCTATCTTATGAAGAACAACCAGTCCAGACTCTTGACCAAAGAGAGAAAGTATTGTGAAATAAGGTAATTCACCAGGAAAAGGATTTGTGGAAAAACCATATGGTTGAAGATGCAACGTGGGAATCTGAAAATGCTATGAGGGATAAATACCCCCACTTATTTTGATATGTGAATAAAATTGCGAGTAAGCAATTCCCAAAAGGGGGGAAGGATGTAACATCCCAGGTAAATGAAGAATAAAGATTTTTCATATTTGTTAATATTTATGAATTAAATATTAATTGTACTTTAAAGTGGTTGCTATGTTCGATGGCGTACTTCATACACAATGATGAGTTTCTTTGAAAACTTACGTTGCACACTAGTAATATAATAATATTATTTTAAATGGTTGTTAACATGTAGTCGTTGTATTGGAGGGAATGGATAGAAATAACTAAAATATGATTATATATGTTTTTTAAATGTATTTACATTTATCCTATAAAAGATAAAGGCTTAAAATATGGAAAGAATTCAATTTTAGGCATTTATACCCTAATTTTCAGTAAAGGTTCACTTATCACATTTGGATGGAGAACCGTCATTAAATATAGTTTTGATCACTCATATAAATTCTATTAGACCAAATATAACTATTCTTTAGAATCGGGACATCAAAATTTACTTTGTGTGAATTTTTGGTATTTTTCTGATAAAGTTCATTTTTTAATGAATAGTGTAAAATGTTGTATTTTAATTCAAAACCTCTTTTTAATCTAATTTATTTATATGATTAGATTATCTTTTTAATTGGTTTTAAAGTGAAATTAGAGTATATTTTTACCATTTAATACAATGGTAGTCATTGGAATATATTTCACTTTGAAATTGGACTTAAACTAGTGTCAATCTTTTGATACTTATTGTCTCATAAAAACACGCTATTTGCTCTGACAGGGGGAATTAATTATTAAACTAATTAATGTGACTTATATGTTTTGAATTTTTTAAAATAGACTTCATTTTTGAATTCGGAATATCAAAAATAGCTTAGGGTGAATTTTTGGTATTTTTCTGAAAAACTTCAATTTTTGATGAATAGTGAAACCACTAAGTGGTACTTATAAAAACTGATTTTTCGTTTAAATGAACATTTACCACTTCCGTGTTTTGAATTTCAAAAATCCGACATAAATGGTTGTCATTATGAAGTAAAATGTGGTTCAATGAGATTAAAATATTTTTTTGGTGAATAGTAACTTATTAAGTTTTTAATCACGATTAGAGGTAATTAGTGTAGTTTAACGTAAAAATAATGTTTTAATAATGTGACATGAGCATGAAACATGTCCTACCCTCATTGGATGTGTCATGTTCGACCAAGAAAAGCCATTTTTCAACTCCGGGGACCCCATGGAGCCACTTTGGTTGGGAAATGACATAAATAACTTTTTATTTAATGTTAAAGTAAAAATAACACAAACATGAGATGTTTTACTAAAACAATTTTTACATGGGGTTATACAAGTCATATTTTTTACTATAAATAGTCATTGGAAATATAAAAATATTTCCTACATCATAGTAGTTTTTTTATAATTTTTAGACATTAAATAAATTAAATTATATATGACATCATGATGATGCAATGATGACCTCATTATTTAACGATTTAAATAAAAGGGAAAGATAATGTAATATCTAAGACCTAAACATGTCCAAAACCTATTGTATGAGTGGATTTCGAAACATTATCACCATATCCTAGAATTATATTAATGTGGGACCTCTTAAATCCGAATACCATTTTAAAATAAAGTGACTTTTCTTTACCTTCCCAGAGTGCCCCTCCTCTCCTCTTATAAAAGGCCCCCACCTCTACCTCTTTACCCACACTCCCAAATCCTTTGACTCGGCCAAGCTCTGCCCATTTTGTCTCTCCACTTCCCTCTCTTACTCCTTGAAGCCTCACAATGGGCATAAGTCTTCCCAAGGAAGCCTTTGAGCTCAAACCAAAGAGAGTTACCCGATTTTAAGGACGTTAAAGAACGATCGAGTCAAGTCGGACCCGAGGTAAGGGACATCATCTCAATCTCCTTTCATTGAGGCATATTTCATTTTATACACAACTATATTTTATACGGTGTATAAACCCTTTAACTTTTACTTTTATTCAAAAGGAATCTTTGTATACGAAGTGTTTTACTAAACGAAAAAAGGGAATGTTTTTGTCGTACGTATGCGGCGACAACGACTTCTCCACCGCCGCGAGTATTATTTGGTCTTTGGATTCCTCAACAAGCTGTAATGTTTTTAAAATAAAATTAATACCATATACTCTTTTATATATTTTGGTATTGAAAATGGTTTTGATAAAGTATTCTATTATGTCAATATATTTAAATGATATATTGTGATTGAAATGTGGAAATGTTATCATTCATTTATATTGGTTATAGGTTTTATGATTTTATATTGGTACTTAGACTTTTGACGGGAGGTTACATGATAAACCATATGACGGGTGGTGCCGTGAATACCAGGATGGGTGGTTATGTTATAACCTCCAATGCATTGGGGATGGAAGTCGGCCGTATGGCTCTTCCATTAAGTACGTATGGAAGTTGGTCGTATGGCTATTCCATTAAGTGATATGTGTGGAAGTCGACCGTATGGTTATTCCACTTAAGTATGTTTATGTCCCAAGTTACCGTTATATGTTATGTGTTCTTTATATGGGTTTTATGGTAATCCTTTGGTTACTAAAAGGTAAGTAATGATATTTTATTCAGTGAAGAGTTTTTACTACTTCATGAAGGTGAAGGTATTACTTTGACAATGTTATACATGGTTTACTTGATGTTTGAAAAACTAACAGTTTTCATTCTTTGTGTATACCTTACTGAGCTTTTTATACTCACCCCAAGTTTTTTGGAAATGTTTTTCACTGGACTTTATTTGGAATAGGGTCAAGGATGGGATCAAGGGAAAGTCATGCTATATAAAACATGGAACTAGACATGTTTCTTTTTTAGAGTTTTTATTTTATGGAATCTTAGTAGAAGTGTCTACTTTGTAATCTTTTGAGATGTAATTGTTATGTCCTAATTCTCTAAAACTATAAACCTGAAAAGATCCTCAATGTGAATTATTCATTTAATTCAATATTAAGTAATGTTTAAGGCCGAGGCCTTATAGATTGAACATACCATAATGGACTCTATGAATTTTGAGGGGAGTCACAGCCCACTTAACCAATATTTTTAATCCATTGAGGGACAACCCAATACAATCATCCATTTTAAACATGGATTCACAGCACAAAATACACTTACCATTGATACCAATATTCATAACCTAAATTATGATATATTTTTCTACATAGAGGAACAACACAACTTACCATATATTTCTCTATGTGGAGGAACCACCCAAATTAGACAAACTATTTCTCTCTAGAAGAAAAACCCAAAAAATAAATTTTATGTGTAGTATAGAACTTAATAAATAAAAATAAAAAATATATATAAACCAAATTAAAGAGAAAGAATCAGAATTTTGTGAGAATAAAGTTAAATTTAGATGTAATTAATCAAATTATTGATGTTTAGATTACAGAAGAAATTGATCACCAAGGTGTGTCACATAATATAATTCAAAAATATAATCAATTTATTTATCATTATAATGATTTTTTGACCTCGATATATAGATTTCATTCATGTAAATCAGATATTAAATTTTATTTCCATTTTATTTCATGCTTATTAATATAATACATAACTTCTTCATTGATTTGTCATTAAAATTATTCATACATGGTTTTTCATTTATAATATATAAATGTAGAATTTTTGTTTCAACACAACTTTTTATAATATTTAAAATAACATAATACTAACTCATAAAATCCAATGTAAATGTTATTTTTACCGTCTGATAACACATACGAGGTAGAATTTTCAAGTGTCTAATTAAATGAATCTAAACATTTAATGTTATTTGAGTCATTAAATATTATTCATATGAAGGAATACTTACTCTCAATTCACAATTTCATGAAAAAAACATTTATTAACATGAGATATATAATAATAATGATAATATAGCATGTTTTAAATGAAAATTTGAAAAATTAATTATGTTAAAACATGTTATAAGATAGATTCAAGACTTATCTAAATTTTGACATCATATGGTATGTTTATTTTTTTCCTCTAGTAGGTTATTTTCTATTCTTGTAGTCTGTTCATTTTTTCAACATGTGTCTCGTAAATTTTTCCACTTGAAGTCAGTTCATTTTTCTACATGAAGACACATGGGTTTTAACTTTTTTGTGACTTAGTTTTTCAAATATTAATTAATTAGTTTATGAACGTGTGGTAAAGTTGTTTTTTAATATATAGTGACTTGGGTTTTTAGTGTGTGATTGGTTTAAAATTTTCCATTATTTCATGAACAAACTAATATAGACACTAACAACAGACTCATTTCAACTCATGTTAGAGATAACAATGGATTCAAATATACTTTTTTAAGATTTATAATTATAAAATAATATAATATTTTTATTATTCAAAAAAATATAATGTTCATGAAGGAGTCACATTATTATTTTTCATCTTTTTGAAAACAAAAAAGACAATATGATCAATGTGACATCATTTTTAAAGTTGATCGAAAATATTAAACAAATTTATCATTCATAAAAATAATGATAGTATAAGAAATATTTCTATGAATTAAGCATTCCCTTTAAATTTTAAAATTGAACATGAAAATATAATCCTTGATGATTATTAGGAAGGAAGAAAACCGTAATATTTATATCGAACTCATAACAAATATTCCTCAAAATTAATGTACTAGTAAATAATATGTGAAAATTTTAAAATATTCTTCTGTATAATGGTATTAATTCTCTCAGAAAAATATTTTATAATTCTCAATTATCCCAAAATAAATTTAAATATTTTTATATTATAAATTTAAATGAAATAAATGGAAGCCAACTTTTATAGAACATGAAAATGAGATGTATAAAATTATATCATGAATATAAAATCAATTAATATTAACAAAAACCCTTAGTATTACTCCCCCTAACATATTATATAAATTTATATTTACATAATATCATGTTAAAATTTTATTTTATTACCCATATCTAAATATAAGAGTTTAGTAAATATGTATATATATAAATATTCTACTGAAATTTTTTCTAGAATAATATTTATGTTTGGAACATGATATAAAAGAATGTGGTACCTGAAATAAATTCATCTAGTCCTAGTGTACTCCAACAGATTTTTTGGGTATAAATTATAGAATTATTATTACAATAAAATAGGATCATCTATAAATTTAAACAAAAACTGAAAAGTGTTTATACAGTTTGTATATATTACGAACAAGATGAAACCTCAACAAACTCATTATAAGTAGCAAATAAGTCCATTCATTTTTATATTTTATTACTCTATGAAACAAAAAATTTAACAAGAAAGTGACACATACCTATTGTGATTTTCCTATAAATTCTACTCCATAAAAAACTAAATATTAAAAGCTATATTGGTAAAATTATGTTTAAATGAGATAAAATAATATTAAATTAACAATACCATTAACATTGAAAGTAAATAATTTGACAACCTTTAAATAAATTTATTTGTATTATAATGGTATCTTTAACATACAACAACTGAAAATATCAAATGTGGTATAGATGGTGTAAAATAAATAGATATACCAATCATTTATCTAAAAATATTATTTTTAAATAGTATTCTATATATATCTAGATTAAAATTAGTACTCATTGGAGTGTTTTACCTTTTATAAACATAATGATAAAAGCCTTTTGACTAATCATTTAGCATATTTTTATTGATTAAAAAGGATACCATATTTCATTTGAACAGTATTCAATCTAAAAATGAACTTACGTTCACCTATAAGACTCATATAATATTCTAATGATATTACATTGAAAAATACATTATGTAAATCACATGAGGATCCAAATATAATATCTTCAACATATATTTTATCAATCAAACTACATTTTGATCCCATTTAAAAAAATTGTATTAACTTTTACCTTTTTAAAAAAATGTTTCTAAAGAAATAGCTATATGTTCTCAAACAAATTTTGATGTGATTTTTGCAAACAATATTAATAATTGCAATGTTTGGAAACATGGTTTTATTTATATACATTCTCAAAACCTAAGGTAAATTTGTTACTTTATAAGATTCATGTAAATTTTCCTTTTTTATTTTTTTATATAATATTTGGGATTAGTTTTGGGAGTTTATGGATGATTTTTTATTGTTTTCGAATGGGGTTTAAGGGTTTAAGTGTTGAACATGGTTAGGGGAAACCATAAATATTCTATTGGAAATCAGTAAATAGATTATGAGATATTTCTATGTTGGTGAATTGTTGGTGCATCATTTGTACAAATTATGTGGGTCCAAACTAAAACCATGAAACCAGATATAGTTGTAATAGCCTATTTAGCACATAGTTTGTCAAAATTTATGGACCAACTATGAAAGGGATGTCTTGGAGGAAATAACATGCACACGATTTCCCAATCCATTATATATAACCTATAGACATGAATTAATTATTCTAAATAATAGATTATAATAAGGATTTTTCCATGAAACCCTTAATTTTCTTCTCTAATTGTAGTATATTTAACTCCTATCATTCCCTAAGAATTCTTATAGTTTATATTAGATTTAAAATTATGTTTTTATGGATATACGTGTTAGGATTTTTAGAATCAATGTCTTTACAAATTTTTTCTATTTTTATTTAGATATTTTCATATCATATTAATCAAATCCCTTTATCTAACACATTATAGATAAATCTATGATTTATGAGGTGTTTTGAAGAGATTGTGGTTTGACATGTTGAAGGAAATTGGTTTTGATCTCAGATATGACGTTTTCTTTGTGTCCTCAGTTTTCATCACCAGTTAATAGGTGGGTGGATTATCTATCATTCTATTATTTCTAAAATTTGATGGCTTATATTTATAAACCCTATTTTTATGCTTTCAGTAGGAAAACCATATTATTTATTGGTTTACAAATATTTGTTTCCATGGATTTTAAAATACTATGCTTCTTATTTGTTAAATGTATTTTTTCTAAAAGGATGATTGTTTCAACTTTTATATCACTTTTTTAATGATATAAAAAATAAAATTTTAGATCAATGATTTTATGAAAAATAAATGTTCCTGTTTTGATAAAAGGAATTATAGAATATATAATTAGCATACATGGTTTTCTGTGTTCATATTTCATTTTATGAGTCTATATTGAAATAAACATAGTGCTCTGTTCCTGACTAGAAACTACTATCAGATTTATCACCTTGGGATGAATTCATAGAGGATGGATCACCACTCATGAGTATTGGGATCTTTAATCAAAATGAATATGCATGTGTTTGTGTGGGAAACATGGGATAGTTATGGCTATATTAAGGGAAGGAATGGGATAATTTATTTAGATTAATTTCTTTTCATAATTTTTTGTATTATGGTAAACTACTTTGATACACTTCCCCTCGATTTTATATATAATTATAGATGAATTTTATATAGTTCTAGTTGATTGTGTGAGAAGTATGTTAGAGAAATCATACATAGTATGATTAATCACCCTTATATATAAATTATGGTTAATATTTGGATTTGTTTATTCATGTCACATTTAAAGGAAAGGTCTCATACTTATATAGTGTAGAATCATTATATTACTCCCATGAGATGGAGTTAGAGCTTATATTTTATAATTTGGAGTCATTATTGTGGTTTAACATTGGAATTTCAACATCATTATGTCTATTTTTAAATAGATTTTATTAATTATACTTTTTCATTTTTACATTGATTTTAAATTTATTATTATTTTTGAGTCATATTATTAATTATTTGTACACCATTTATTTGGATTTTTGTTTTTATTTTATCATTTTAGGTTATGTTTTATCATTATCTTGAATATCCGTTCATTATTTTACTATACCCTTGTAATTTATTTCAATCCTTTTTTGAATTTGAGATTTCACCAATGGTTTGTGACATCTCTGATATTACCCAAGGGAATGGGTCGGGAAATGATATTACAAATGGTATCCCTCATTTTTAATGCATATTTTTTAGTATGGTTGTGTGAGATAAGAATGTTGAAATGAGATATTTTTATAATAAAATGACAAATCTAACCAATTTAATATTAACTTAAATTTAATATGGTGGTTTATGAACAATGGAATTTCAAAAACATATATGTGTGTTTTTATCGCATTGTAATGTGTTTAGTTGAGGGTTGTTTCATATCATGCATTAACAAAGGGGATTCCCACTATGATTTCACTAATTATGATATGTTTCATGATTTTTGTAAGGTGTTGAAAATAATTATTTATTTTTATGTCCTGGAATATTCTAGGACATTATTTGATAATGATAAATTACTAAGTGGTGCATTGTTCTAGTTATATTGAAATAAAAATATATTGACGACTTATAAACTTATATGAAAAGGTTACAGACAACATTCTTGTACCTAAATCCTATCTTAACCAAAATATTGATCAATGAATTGTTCATGATTTTATTTATATTTATAATGGAACTCTAAATAACAAAAACTGTATATGGATAATTCTATTCAATTTCAAAAATCAAATCCTCTGATATTTCAGGGGGATTTGGAACCTAAAATGGATGAACTATGGATTAATATAATTTAATGAATTGTTTATTTCCTTGAAAGACCATTTAATATAAAAGTGAATTTAGTATTCTACATGATAGAGGATCATATAGACCCATGGTGGGATTTAGTTTTCCATGCTAACATCAAACAAAGGCCTCACATGGGGGGCATGGAAGATTTGTTCAACGAACCATTCTATCCTCAGACCTTCATGAAGTACATGATGATATATTTATTTAAATTCATGAAATATCATCTACTAATGATTGACTATTACTCTATGTTTAGTAAAATAGTTTATTTTACCATAGAATTAGATTCTATTGAATCCTTGAAGAAAAAATTCATTAAATCAATAATATGACCAAAAAATCATTCTATAATACCTCCACTAAAAATTACTGATTATATAGATATTTGAAAGAAAATGATAGTGGAAGAAAGGAAAATTAATGAAATCCAATTAGAGGAAATATGGTTTTCACCGTGGGAACATGGGGTAATTTTATGATGGGAACAAATGAAATAGGGATGCCCACTTTCATAGGTGGAAGATAATATAAAATGTATACCAATAAATCTGTGATCAAATTGTCTATCATATCAAATATTTTGAATTTTTTTGGATAATGGTGCATACATATCTTTTAATGATTCACATGTCATTGTTAAAAAGGTTTATCGTATGGAGATGGTGACATACAAGTTGTGTATCTAGAAACCACTAAAGCAGTTAGAGTGTAGGGTATTTAAATGTTTTTGTTGTTTGATATTAGTTGATAGAGCCTGGTTTAAATGAGATTTTTATTTTGTAAATATGGATTTATTTGAATTGAAAGGGGAATTAATTTTTTAGTTTCTTTCACGGACAATATTAGCTTTTATATGTGGAAATAAAAATTTTCAACCCCTTATGGGTAAATCATCTCCTTAAAGTAAGATATGTTGTGATTTATATAAAAATAATAACATTATCTCCATGGTTTGTATATATTTCATATCAACTAGTAGTAGTATTTATGATTAATAATGAAATAATTGATAATAGAAATTTTCTATCAATTTTGAAAATATATTTAGATTTTTTTGTTAAATATTTCTCTAGTTTTACAGATGATAAGGTTGTGGAATTATTGATTTTTATCCTTCTAGGGATATATCCTATTTCACATCCTATATAATAAATGAATCCAAAATAACTGATGGTGCTTAAAATTCCATTAAAATAATTTTAATTTGAAGGGTTCCTAATACAATGTATGTTTTCTTGAAAATTTTAAATTCATTTTATCAAGAAGGTAGATGGTTTGTTTTGATTATGTTTTGATTATGATAATCTAAATCAAGTTATGATAATGAATTCATATCCACTACATTAGATTGATAATATTTTTGATCATTTTATGGGATCCCAGTAGTTCCATAAAATTGAACTACACTCAAGGTATCATTATCATTGGGTTTAGAAAGAGGATGTCATGAAAAACATATTTTAGGAGTCCTCATCGTCATTATAAATACTTGGTCTTCCCCTTTGATCATAAAAATTCACCACTTTTTTTCATGGAATAGATGAATATTTTATTTTAATGTTACCGAGACTCTTTTATTATGGGTTTTTTCGATTCCATTCGGTTTTATACTCAAAATAGAAAAATAACATGGCTATCATTTATCGTTTGTTTTGATATTTTTTTGGGAGAATCAATTGTATGAAAAATTATACAAATTTGATGTCAGGATACAATAAGTTAGTTTCCTTGTCTGTGTAATTTATGAGAAAGGCGTATTATAAACCATTAATGACAGAATCAATTTTCTCTTGGAACATCCATTAAACATTATTGACATACCCATAAATCCATGACTAAAAAATTAAATATCCTTGATTTTATGAGATCTCTCGTGATTCACATCTCTCATAACCTCAATCATGGGAAAGAAAACCCTATTCCATTGGATTTTAGATTATAAAAAATACTTACTCAAGATTAATGAAATTTTAACTTTCTATAACAATTATTTTTTTAGAACCAAGGATGGTTTATATAGTTTATTATGATTCTTATATATTTGGTCATAGTAGTGTTCTAATGAAAGTATATTATTTTCTAGATTATGGATCACAACACATGAAAATTCTGGAAAAGAGGTATTTGACCCATTATCTTGAATTGAATGTGGTGGTTTATGCTTTAAAAACAAGGGATAATTATCTCTTTGGTGGAAAATTTACTATATTTATAGGCCCTAAAATTGTGAAACACCTATTTCCATAAATATATTTAAAACTAAGGTACATTTGACACATATAATATCTTCATATGATTCATATTGACTTGGTATATACACAAGGAAAGGGGAATTTTGTGGCGGATGATTAAATCAGAAATATGTACAATCAATTATTCACCTAATATCATGGATAGTGATAGAAGATAAGATTGATTAATTATATTGACTTAGATTTTTCTGAACATTATGAATTGAAATTTTTCCATTGGAGACTCTTATTGCTGACTTGGTTGAATATTTCAAGGATGCTCAGAGATTGAATTTGGGGTTTTATTCCTTTTCATTAAAAAGAAATAGTTGGTAGACCATTGATGGATGGAAACAAGATGTGAAGTGTGTATTTATTTTTCATGATTGAATTGTTGTTTTGTAGTATTTTTAATAATAAATTCATTTTGTGTATCACCACATGAAATTGGATTTTCATCCTAGAATTCAGAATATTAATATGGAATTTTGAACTCATTTATTGAGGGATAAAATAAAAATAAATGTGGAAGAATATACCCTGATATGCCTGAATTTCCCAAAAGACAAGTATGAGAACCCATTAATAGATGATATGTTCTAGTATTTACCTATACCTATTTGTATAAGGGATTCTAAACTTATTTATTTTTTCACAACTCTACCATGAATGGTCAAGAATCCCGATTCCATTTGATTGATTCTGGATAGTTTAACAAATTTAAATCACATTATTCAGATTCATAAACATTACAAGGTGGAAGTAATGGAAAAGATCGATAATCATGAGGTTGTAAAGATTTAATTCATACATTTGTTTATCATATCTGACATATATCATCATTTTATATATTTCATTTCACATTATTCCTAGTTTTATTTGGATTCCTAGTTAACCATGATCACATCTTATCTTCTTTGAATAGATAGAAAATTAGATTATATGTTATAAATGAAGAATATTTGTCCCAACATTGTGTTATGGATTTCAGAGGCTCATGGGAAGATCATATATATATATTGGAGTTATGATATAATAAAAGCTATCAAAACTCAATATATATGTCTACTTTTGATGGTTTGTATGAATGACCTTTTTGTCTCTAACTTTTTGGTAAAATACAAGATAGGATTAATTTTTAGAACATGTTCTAGTTCATGATACGAGTGTGAAAATATCGATGAATAATAAAATGATAAATTTAGATCCTATTTTTTTAGATATACTATGAATATATTCAATAAATATTATTTGAATTTAATATGCGAGGTCATGTGTCGTAGAAAGTCACTATGAGAATATTGAATAAATGTTTTGATATGAATGGTATGTTATCTCCATGGTAGATCGTCCCTTTTGATATATTGGAACAATTTTGTGTTGTGTATTATTAGTTGAATTTACCCACACAAATTAGCTCTGTACACACTTTATTTCATTTACATCAATGGAAGAAGTTACAAAACATATATTGACCATGTGATTCTATGGGACCATGTTGATCTTGCACAAGATGCAACTTTTCTAAATCTGAACATAGTAATTGTGGGTATACAAGAGAATTTTTTGTGAAATTATTATCCATTTGGTGTGAATTTTATAGAAACATGGTTATATATAAGAAGTGTAATTGTAGTTGGAAGAAATTATGTTCTATATATGGTCCAAAAATATCCATATCACTAAAAATATCTAGTTTTCTATGTATATAAATATTAATGGTGTAGCGAATTCAATACCCCCAATTTCATGTAATATATCTTTTTTATTATTATTTGTTGAGTTATATAACACTTGGGTTTTGTTTTGGGAGTTTTTAGATACTTTTGGTGTGTTTTGGAAGGTTATTAATGTTTTTGATTTGATAAAGGTTAAAAAAAACCATGCATCATTGTTAGGAAATAGTGTAAGATATTCTTGTTATTTCAAGGAAGGTTCATTGTAGGCACATGGTTTGGAAAAAACTATGTGAGTTATAGGTGTAACCATGAAAGTGGGGAAGAGGAAAAAAGAATGTTTGGTAAATGGTTTGTAAAAATGTTTTATCCAACCATTAAAATTGGTTTTTTAGGGAGAATCATGTGCACATATAAAACAAGATTTCCAAAATAAAATCCATTCCATCAATGCAGTAGACATTAATTTTTAAAAAATTAGAATTTAAGCCAGTTTTTATAATAGAAATAATCATTTTTATTCTCTTATGTTATGATATAAAAATCATGAACGTACATAAGAATTATTGGTGAATTATATTGTTATAAAAGAAAAATTTGACACATCTAAGTGTGTTAGATCTCTAAACAAATGTTAAGCATACCTTTTCTCACTTTCTATTTACATATTCTCAATTAATCTCTATAAAACATTAAAAATTATGATTTATAGTTTGACATATGACCTATGATGTGTTTTTATGACATATTTATTGGTTATATTGAAGTAATGGGGTTTCTAGATCAGATATTGGGGTTTTAAAATTTTGTTCTATGTTTTTGTTACCGGTCATAAGGTATATGGATTCTCTATCACTCTATTGATTATTGAATTTGGATTATTATATTTTAAAACTATATTTATTTTATTTTCAATAAGAAACCACTATTTTTATTGATTTTAAAATCATGGTTTCCATGGATTTAAAAAACAACCTTCTTGTTTTCAAAATGGGTTATGTCTTATTTTTTTATTAAACCTTATAGAATCCATGTTTTTAATGTTTTGATAATGTTACTTTTATTTGAATTATTTTTTAATGAATAAGTTTTTTTCACTATAAATGTAATTGTGGAAATGGGCTATTCGTACAAGGTGGATTTTATTCATATTTCATTGAATAATCCCTTATTGAAACAGACTTGGTTCTCAATATTGGACTGGAATGTAACATGTGATTAATCAACTTGTCATGACTTGTGGAAGGATGGATCACTGATCATGAGTATTTAAATTTTCATTTGACAATAATTTGTGTGTATTTGTGTGAGAAATAATGGATTGATATTTCAATTGGAAGAGGGAGAGTGAAAAAAATTATTTAATTCGTTTAGTTTCCCTAAAATCTATTCGTAGGGTAAATTTTATCAATATTCTCCTCCTTTGTTTTATATAAACTATGATATAACATGTTTTGGTTCAGTTAGTGTGTGTGAGAATTATATTGAGTAAATCATATAGTTTATTATTACTTACCCCATGAATATACACATTGGTGTGTATATAGTTGTTGTTCTTCATGAAAATGGTAAAGGAAAGGTCTCATACTTTTCTAGTGGATCATTATGATGTTTCTTCCACAGGACGGAGCTTGAGATTAGTGTTTTTCTTTTTGAGTCACTAGATTTATGCCAAATTGGTTTTTATACATTAGGATGTTTATGGTTGTTGGGAGTCCCTTAACTATAACATATCATTGAAACTATGATGTTTTCATTTTTTTTGTTTTTTATTATGAGATTTATTATTAATTCTCCATGCGTTATTTAGTTGGAATTGTTTTTTTTGTATTTATCTTGATAGGATTCGTTTTTCTTTTGGTGAAATAATCCTCTAACCTTTTATAATGACATAAAAATTTATTTTTATCCTCTTGTTTCCTAGTGTTTTACCTAATGTTAGGGACATATTTGACCTAACACTAGCCAATGGGATGAGTGGAGATGTTATTCTAGTTTTCAAAAACAAAATATAAAATATAATCTTTAAAAATACACATTTTACATCCACTTGAAAAATTCTATTTCTATAATGAGATGAATATTCCAAAATTATTCATATAGATTCTAATTGATCAATTATGGATAATTATTGATTAAATTTTATTCATTCTTCTTGATTATAACTCAGAGCTTCTAACCTATATTTCTTAATAATTATATGACAAAACTCATTGAAATTGTATCTAGTGATCCACTTTCTTCAGATAAAATTTTTACCCCATAGTGGTTAAAATATTATCAAAATTTTGTTCCTATCAAACTTATTTAATAAGTAATGAATTTAAATATTCTAATTTTAATATTATTGAATCTTCAACAGTATTTTGATTCAAAAAATAAGAACAAATAACCTAATATACATAATTATATATTAAGGAAGTTTTCATTTTAACACAAGAAGTTATATCACCAACCACCATTTAAAGTTGATAATCATTATAGACATTTAATTTTTTATCATGATAGATAATCTCCCCCTCAACAGATACATCCAATTTAGTTTCTCCAAATTTAATGTCTCTAAACTCATCATAAACCTTTTATATATCATATTTTATTTCCTATTGACGTTTTCATAAAAATTAATAGGAATTGAATCTTTAAATACCAATGATTTTTTTATATACTCTATATTTCATACATTTATTTTAATCCCTAAAATACAACATTAATTTTATATTAATAAAATATCTATATTGAATATTTTGTATTATGAATGTAAACATTAGTACCAAATACATAAAAAATAGATTATATGATTTAATTCTTTCCAAATTTCATAAGGTATCATCAATGAAATTATTCTATTAAAAAATTTGATTAGGAACACAGCAATATTAATTGATAACTTCTACCATATTTTTTTTAAAAGAGTAATTATTTTAAATTGTCCAATCCATTTATTATAAATTCTAATTTTTTCCACTTAACCACACACATTTTTAGAGACTTAGAAGATGATAGATTATGAATATACCAATTATATTAATATAATTTATCAAATTTCATTTATAAAAAATCACTTCCTCTATGAATTTTATTATTTAAAATTAGATATCATTTTTCATTTGATGCAATTTACAATAAGTAATAAATTTATACATAGTCTGATATTCTTCTAAATGAAAACTAGTCCATTTAAATATATTTTAGTCATCAACAATTTAAATCGCATACCTTTTACTCTAATACTACGAATTTTAATGGGTTTTAATATATCCAAATGTAAAACATGAATATATATAATTTTTACACCTATGAAAGGATTTAATTGATATTTATACGAGTTATCTTCAAAGCATGACTCACATACATTGGTGTATTCTAGTTTTAAATCAGTTAAATCCAATAGCTATTTATTTTTGGAAATCATGTATAATGATTTTAAAATTTTTAAATCCCAATATTATATGTCATAGAAAATTGTTTTATGGTAAAATATTTAAGCATTTTATATTATATTCTACTAGGATTGAAATATTAATTGAATAAATATTATCCTTTATTTTGGCATAATATAATATAGATTCTTCATTTAAAATAATAAAATTTTTATTTTCAAATTAACATTCATTTTATCATCACATCATTTTGAAATACACATTAATTTATATTTTAAACATTTAAAAAATAAAACCTTTAAAATGAAATCTAAATTTGAAGTTCTAACTTCACCAATACCAATTTCTTATTTTATTTGATTTATCAATGAAATTAACAATAACAAAGAAATATATATTAAAAACAGTAATTTAGAAATATTAGTGGCAAAAATATCATGAACCAAAACTATCCATATACCACACGCCCTTTTAGGGATCAAAGAGAGGGTTTCTATAGAAACATATTTAAGATTCCTTTGATGCCCCTAAAAAATATAGTCGACTTTTTTTTGGATACTTGTATTTTTTTTAAAATTGTTTTTATTTAAAATATAGGATAAAATTTTTTAAATATAAAATACCATGTTTGGCCAAGAGACTATTGAAATATCATAGAACATTCATTTCCATAATGGGATCTCATTTTATATCTGAAGAATATAACACTTGAAACATTTCCACATGAACATTTAATAATAAATTTTTTATATAACTTTGGTTACATATTATCATATACATGAATTGTTTTATTTTTGTTCATTTTATTAATACTCATCATTTTATCATAAATTTTTGTTCCTTGAATAAAATAGGATAGATCAGCCTTTAACTATTCAATTTCATTTCAATGTTTTTAATTATCTTCCAAAACAAAAAAAATTAAATTCATTATTTTTATTCATATTTAGACTTATTATATTTTGTCTAAAAAGATCAAGTTAAACCCTTTCTAGTCTAGAATATAATTTATCAATTTATCTTGGGTGATTATTTTTTTAATTTTTCATTTTAGTTAGCCTATCATCATGTTTACTGTCAATATTTTGGAAAAATAAAATAATATTTTTAACATTTTGATATTAATTATTAATATCTTCGTACAAACCATCCTTACAAGGACTAAAATCAGATTCATTAGAGGAAGATAAATTAGATTCACTATAATGAATCAATTAAATAGATAGATATATGTTTTATGATTATTTTCATATAGTTGATTTGTCACTTGATCCAGAATCCAATTTGTAATTCCTACCAAAATACATTTCCTTTTATTTTTATACAATTCTATCTTGTTATTATAATTCATGAATCTTTGGAAGTTGGTCTTGATGTTGCCTCTTTCTCCTCCTTTATAAAAAATATCCTAACTATCATAATTATATTTCTATTTTTCTTTAATCCTTGGGAAATTCCATTTGATTTTACTTCATTATTAATTGTTTTTTATACCTTGGGATACCAGTAATACATTATTTAATTTACTTATTTTCAGTATATAATAATGATATATATATCATTTATTTTTTAAAAAAGTAATCATTTATTTTTTAAATTTCAATTATGAAAATTGGTGTTTAATTATATCTCATATTTTAGTAAATTTATAACAATATCATCTAAAGTATATTCATTGAAATTTATAGATTCATTAATTTTTACTATATATAATTCCATTTTTGGGAAAAACTATTAAACACATTCGACCATAATAAAATTATACAATGTTTTCCTCAAATCACCAATGCATTTACAATACATTTATATTTCATAAAAATTATATTAACTATCTAATTTATTCTATTTTTATTTCTTGATAATAATCTACAAAAATTCTTAATATATTACATGTTAGTTTATCAAAACATATATTAACAAGAAGTTATATGTTTCCAATTTCATGAGTTGTTTTTTCTTATAAAAATATGAAAATAAACATTATTTTTAATTTGAAAATAAAAGTTTTTGTATATGTGTAATTTAGTATATATAGTTCCACATCATTACTAAAAAAATTATGATCAAATTCATCAGTTTTTTATGGTTTCAACATGATTATATAACAATAAATGTACATTGTGTTTAACAAAATCCTTCATTTGAGAAATCCAATTGTGGTAATCAGTTATATCAAACTGTAGAGATCTTTTTAGAGTTAAAAACAATATCATTTAATATTTACATCCCAAAATAGCGTTTTTTGATTAAATATTTACGTTATTATTTTTTAGAAGAAATAATATAATAATATTCTAAATCAAGGGAACCCTCTATGAAACCAATTGATAGTTCCGGGTGATTAGGGAAAACGGTCATGTAGGGAGGGGGATGAATTGACAATTATAAATATTTTTAAATACTTATTATAAATTTTTAAATTAATTTAAAAAATTAAATGATATGAGAAAAATTATTTTTATAGTAGTTAGGATCTAAATGATCCAAATACACTCTTCACCCTCTTAAATTCAAAAGGATGTGACGTCCTCTATAATGAACTCTCTAGCTTTTAAATGGAGTCACAAAACATTAGATGTTCCATTTTAAACCATGGAGACAACCTAAGAAAAACCTAACACAATCTACATAGAGGAGAAAAAAATCAATTTGTTCTTTTTCTACCTCGAGGGAGAACCCAAAATACCATATGTTTTTTCATCTAATGGTACAACCCAATTTAAACAACTTTTTTCTACCTAGAGGCCCAACCCAAATTACCTTGAATTTTTATACCATGAGGCACAAACCTAATCATGCATTTTATGGGTAGAATTCCCCAACAAGACTACAAAAAATAACAATATATTGAAGTAAAACAAATAGATACAAAATGAATGAGAATGGATATGATGGTTAAGGAAGTGAGGCTCTCTCTAGAAGCAATTGATAAAATGATAGATGTTAAGTCAATATGAGTGATTAATAATTATGATGTATCAAACAAAACAAATAAATAATATCCACAAAGTATTTTTCCGGATCTAGTTCTATCAAAATCAATATATTGATTTGTTTCATACACAAACGATTAAAAATATGAATAATATTTCTTTTCATCCTTCAAAAGGAAACACATGATTTTCTCGTTGAATATGCATGTACATTATTATCACGTGGTTTTACATTAATAATCTGTAAAAATAAAATATTATGTTAATAAAACCCAATTATAAATATTAATATAGTAGTAAATGAACTCATAAAAGCCAATACATATTTTCTTGGAAACATTTCATAACACATTCAAGACAAACATTTCATATTTAAAATAATTTAAATAAAAACACATCAAATTTTTGAAGTCTGTAAGTCTTATGTATATGTATTAAGATCTTTAATGATTACTTACACTAAAGTATTACAATTAAAGAAAATTAACACAAAATAAAAATATAATATAATAAGAAAAAAGAGCATGTTTTACACAAAAAAATGAAACAAAATCATAAAGTGACTGGAGTTCAAAAGGTTGGTTCAAGAAATTTAAAAATTCTATCTTATTATAGTTATAATATTTTTCTTCTTATGGTAGGTTCATTTTTCATCTTGTAGTAACATCATTTTTTTGTCTATTATATTTTTCATCATACACTAAGTTCATTTTTCTTCTGACATTAAATTAATTTTTATACTTTGAGTCCATTCATTATTTTACGTGCAATCACATAGTTTTTAAATGTGTAGTCACATAGTTTTTCATTGTGAAAGCACTTGGTTTTTGAATGTCCAATGACTAGGTTTTTTAACAAGCAACATGTTTATACATTTTCAAATCTTTACTGATGACTAGTTCTAGGAATTACTTAATTTTTAGGAATTGAAAAATATACAATATAATAGCAGACTCACTACTACTCATTTTAGAGGGAATAAAGGATTATAATAAAAATTATAATAAACAATATTTATATAATAAAATAATATTTTAATTATCACAATACAATTAAAAATCATGGTTCATGGATCCTATTTTACTAATTGATGTGGATTTAGAATTAATTTATTAAAAAGTGGGGTATATTATTAGTGGTTAAATATTCTTTTTGGTTTAAAATTTTAAGATCATTTTATGTATATTTTGGAGAATGTTACAATAATAAAGAGATATTTTTTATGTAACATGATTTCAAGGATAAAACCATCTCATTTGTATTGATGAAATTTAGTAGATCATTTGATATTTGGTTTTTCCGATCATGGAAATGATACAAAAAAACATTTTGATTGGATAAACGTAAAAATTTACCATTCCCACCATGTTTATGTTTCCTAAAGTGTTGTGGGAGATTTAAAATAAATACCAATTCAATCAATTTAACAAGTGATAAAGGACTTTTTGTCTAAGATAAAAGAACGTGTTTACTGAATGACACTTAACCCTTATTAGAGAATACATGATGATCTTTATACCGATTGGTATCTATTTACCCTAAATAAAAAAGAATAAAGAGAAAAATATATTTTTTCGTAATGTTTCAATATAAAAAAAAATCCAAATGGTTTTATATACTCTAAATAAACCCCATTTCCACTTAAATCATACGAAAACATTATCTTGATAACTATTGGTTTTGGTCAGAACTTTCTCATCCTCCATATCATTTCATTTCAGTACATATTTGGCGTTTTTGGATTTGGAAATAATTGTTTCATTCTATTGTAATATCACTTAAAATATAATTAAAAAAAATTATTCATTAATAATTAATATTCATAACTCAACCCTTGTATATTTAGAAAAATCCTATGATAAATTTTGCTGTATATAATAACCACTAAAATTATTTTCTATTTTCTATATCAAAATCATACACATTCTAATCTCTTGTCAATATCATCTAAGTAGTGGCTCTTTTATTCATGGCCTTTCAATCCTCTATTAAATGTTTTTTCAAAATATCTTTGAAATTTTTATACTGATATATAAAATAACCATGTCTTCCTTAAATGACATAAAAATGAAGGAATAATAACCAGCCATTAATTAATAAAATTATGAACTTATTCCTAATTAATTAAAAAATCACTTTTACTAAAAGATATCCAATAATACAAAACAATTATTATAGACATATATAAAAACAACAATTCTTTATTTATCCTACTTATATATATATATATTATATATACTCAACCTTGTTATAAACATATCGTTTTTATTTGTTGATCAAATATTAGATACAAATATCTTTTTCTTTCTATATGATAAAAATATATTTCGTCAATAAATAAAATTATTTATCATATTCATGTATGAAAAGGTCTTTAAGATATTCAATGTATAATTATTTTTCAAGAATTTTTTTAATAACCATATATTTGAAATCCATTTAGAGAACCATGAATTTAAATTCACTATAATATAACAAATAATAATTTCTAATCAATACATGAGATAAATAATCTTAAAGGAATAAATTAATTCATTTTGAGAGTGTCATTTTCATATATGAAATGATTTTTTTTGAATCACATTACCTTTTCTTGTAAATTGGTTCATAGTACCCACTTGGTTATAACTTTATTTTTTCTCCGATAAACAAATATTTCTTATGTTGAATTCATCTAAATATATTCAATATCTTCATTCATAGTGATTATTAAACAATTATTTTTAGTAATCCCATAAACAATTAAGGGTTATACTTTTTTAAAGAGTTAGTTTTGATAAAAAAAATTTATTCAACTTTCTACATTAATTTCCATATCACAAATGATGTTTTTTTATTAATGTCACCATTTATTCTTCAATATCTTATTGTGGAAAATAATATTTTTATATCCTCATCATAAATGTCTTCTTTTGAATATAAAACAACCCATTATTGTTCAACTATGATACACAACTGAAACACCCATTCTTATAATATTTTTCCCTTCATTACACAATTGTGATTTCATGTAGTTTAATAAATTTTCCCTTATTTTTAATTAAATCATTTGTATACCTTTTCCTTCAAAGTGTATCCCAGAAAAATTACTTCATCTATGTATAAGTTCCTTAATATAGGGTTCCCCAGACAACATATCTTATATAGAATATTCTACTCATCATGGTACACAAATTATTTATTTATTATATAGATGTTTTTCAAGTCCACTACCTTTTAAAATTTATCTACAAGGTCTTTTTAAATGATCATTATTATCATAATGTTATTAATTATCTAGTTATTTTACTAGGCATAATTTTTTTTAGTAATTGTCAATAACAAGAAGTTATTATTTATCATCTACATTTTAATTAATGATTTCAATTGGATTATGATTAAATTTCATCCATTATTGATCTATAATTTAAATATTTTACTTAAAAATTTATTTTCCACTAATATCAAAAAAAATGTTATACAACAAATCAAATAATGTTTGTGATTTATCTCCATGAACCATGACTCTCCAATAACTTTTATATTGATTTTAAAATAAACAACTTTTGGTTTTGAGGGGAATAAATCCATATTAAGACTATATCCTCATAATAATTGAAACAAGATTATATAGCAGAAAAGAAAGCATCCAAAATACCAGTTGATATTTTCCAACAAAATAGTAGGTAGACCACATTGATGGAACAAAAATAAAGTGAATGGCACCTAGGTAATTTTTTATAGAAAGGAAAAAAATATAACCCAATGGAGGACGTTGAATACCCTTAATCAGTATCTAAAATAGATGGGTCATTCTTGATGAGGAGAACAAGTTTCAAGGGACCAAAATAAACATCATACCACAATAACCTTCCATCATCCGAATAGTCACAATAGAACAAAATTTTATATTAGTGAATGCAGTACACTATACTACAAGAATTATCACACTAAGATAAATTCTTGAATATGAAAACCTGGCAACCTAAACATAATCATCATCTATTGGAACACCACTATCACAACTGAACACTATACCATAATCAGGGTACATCGATACCATGTAAATCCAACACTATGTATAAATTATCCACTTATACTTGATAATTATACTTTTATAAATATGCCTAAGAACTACCCATAGAGTATAAAAGGTATAAATATTGGAGGTAAACACCAGGATGTGTGATCTAAGGGTATATTAGGAAATTACACTTGTTGAGAGTCTAAAAAGGGAATTATAAACTATTAGAGGGAAGTAATCCAAGGAATTACCACCCTAATATTGAGGGAAAAACTTTTTAAATAGATAAATGATATTATTTTAAGAAAAGAATTGGGGTAATGTTTGTACATCCAAATACATAGCCAACTTCTAAGACCCTCTAATAGAAAAAACTATCTATAAGAGGACTCCTTTACTAGTACTGAATCTTTTTGAAAAAATATACATATCAAGAGTAATGTGTAGGATGATATCATTATTGGTTAGATGTTTCACCACCATGATAGAGGTATATCACTAATGTTAGTATCTGTTGTAAATTTTTCAAGAAATGCAACCTATGGATATGATCAATATAACTCACACACCATAGAATAACTAACAATGGGGGATGAGATCTGATAAGAAAACAGCCTGGAAAAGGAGAAAAAATAATATGGTAAAGAAAACGAGAGGAGGAATGTGGGTATTTCCGGAAAATATATCTAACAAAATTAATATATAACACTAATGAGAACAAAAAAATAATGATGTTTCTCATAGAAAAAATAATAACTTGATTGAGAGAGAAGAAATGATATATAGGAGATAATGGTAAGGGATAGAGTCACAACTAATGACCTAACATTGATCTCCCATTTAATATAATTTGGTTTAGGGAAACCTACCAGTGAGAGAGAATGTGGAAAATGTTTTTTGATGTATATATTCACTCACAAAAATGTAATTAAACTATAGTAATCAATAGCGAGTGTGAATAAACTATTTCCAATAATATCCTTGAGAAAATGGAATCATAAGATTCAATATATAGTAATTATATTAACCTCCATAATTTTTTTTTACTTTTTATGGAATAATCGTTTCCATTTTGAAAAAATCACATATATGAGTATATCCATATGTAATCTTAATGATATCCCAAGCGCAATAATTTTTCACTAAAAATTCCATGTATTTTTTTACTAAAACATTCTTATAATTTCTTCATAAATTTTTCCATCTTAATTTTTTGAGAAATCACATTTTTTATTCTATAACAATTACGTTGATAGTCCCTTTAGTTCACTTTCCAAACAATATAATTGTTCTATTGTTTCCCTTGAGATTATAAATTTTCTTGTAAAAAATAATTAATGACAGAAGTCGGAAAATTGAATTATTTAAATTAAATTGTAACCAAAATGTTAAATAATAATTAAATTTATCCTACCTAATTATTTTTATCTAATTTTTTCTTGTCTAAGCTAATTATAAAAAAATATTTTCCTTAATTATTTTTCATTTCCTAACATTACCACTATTTATTTTTCTTATTTGACGATCCTGACAAGATCCTTATTTTTTTATATGGGATGTGTAGCCACGATTAATAATTTAAACTCTTGAATGCACCATTACTCTTAAAATTATTATTTTCACCACTACCTTCTATTCTATATCATTCATAACCCATACATTTGGGTTCACATCCTTTGTTGGGGGAAATTTATATACCTTGTTATGATATGATTCATATAAATAATATATTTCCTAAATACCATATTTTTTTGTGTTATGGCCTATATATTTTTTAATATAAAATTCTTTAATATGATATGATTGAGAGGAATCCAGATTTTTTACGCATTACGAGTATATAATTTGATATGATATAATGATATCATAAATCATTTACATTTATTTTCAAAATAAATGAAAAAGGTATATGCTATGAATTATAAATAATATAATATGATTCATATATAATATAATATTGAATATGGAATCCAAACATTAAATGTTAAAGTCAAATCTCTTTCAAGTTCACTATAATTATTAAAATATCCATTTTATTCAACATATTGGAGTATAACTTGGATAAAGGTTACAATTGTATTATAGGGAATTATTTTAATCATAACATAGTAGTAAATTCAATGAACATGGGGAGAATATTTAAAGGATTATATAAAGGATTAATTTTCTCTAAAATAGTACATAATACTAGATTGGTATATATTCTAATTCTACATAGTTATCTTCATAAATCTTCCTTATCCTTTTAGAGACATTATCATGTGATCAGAGTTGATAGGGTCATATCTATATGATGAGTGATTTGGTTTCAATCCATCACTACTCTATGGGGAATAGAGTCTAATGGTTTACTTTGACAGATCATTATCATGAATTTGATAAAAGAAAATTGTTCTGAATGTCGATGGGGTAAGAACAAATTTCATGTTATTCATTTATATTAACATGGTTTCAATTACAATCATGGTAGATCTCGGAGATTGATGTTTATAATTTATTCCATTGTGTTGATTTATTGTTTATCTATACTTATGAACCCATTACTGATATCAATGATTCACCATGAGTTTTTATTCATTAAATACTATTTAACATATTGAATTTTTATTCCATGGTGCATATCATATTTCTTATCATAAGAAAAGATTGTGAAATTGAAATTTAGATGTTATTATGATATTGTTTTCATAAGATTTGATTGGTTCACAACATAATATATGAGATATTGTAGAGTGAGACAATTTTCAATTTCATTGGGGTCTTCAAATTTATTATATGATATAGGATATCAAATCCAACACTTGTGATAGTTTTTTTTAGGAAAAATAGAGTCTCAAATCATCCAGTTAATATTGTGGCAGGTAGTTAAATTTGATATCCATTGGATTTTAATCTTATACGAGGGATTTTTATAGCTACTTCTTCCAAGGAAACACTGTTTTTACATTACTCTATAAAAAAAATAATAATAATTGGAGACAAGAATAATTAGTTATAAAATATGAATGATACATCTTAGGGGTTTTAGAGATCCCTACATATCTATCATAGATAATAATAAAAATTTTATTGTAAAATATGACCCACTAAAAAAAATTTGTATTTAAAACTTCAATTATTAATTGATTAAAATGGTTTAAAAAGTGTTTAAAACCCATAAAATGCATATTTGGATGTTTGTTAAATTTTAACGGAGTTTATATTTTAATTATTTTAAAAAGTATTAAATTCATTGAGAAATTTTTATGAAACATTTAATAAATAATATCAGTAATTATAATTATTTATTTTTAAAAAACCCAATTTCAATTTAAATGGCATCAATTATATTTAGATGTAAATACGTTACATATAAATTATAAAATAACTCTATAAGAAGATAAAAAATGAAAAAATATTGATTATTTTATATTCAAATTTTACGAATTGTGAATACCATTTAATTTGAATTGTCAAAAATAAAATTCTTTATGTTAGATAGTATTTAATCAATATTTGTTTTTGATAATTTATATTATCAAGGTTTAAAAAATAATAAATATTACTTATTTGGATGATGTAAATTTTTTTCATAATATATTAGAATTATAACATTTTTGTTTTTCAATAAATATCATATATTTAAATAAAAGTCACTTTAAAGTAAAACATACTGATTTTATATTTGAGTTAAATAAAACATTTTCATATTTAACAATAAGATATCCATAATACATGAGTAAATTATAAAGTGTTTATAATTTTAATATTTTTTAATTTTTCATCATTAAGTAAGATCAAGATTAAATATAAGAATATTCCATTTATTTATATTAATTTCTTATTTGTTAGTCCAAGATATAATTTCTAAATTATGAATTTATGTACGTTTTAGTTTAAATGTTTTATCTACTTTAATAAAATATTTTACCTACATATAATGAGAAAAATTATAGGTATGATAATTGATTTAGGTTTATTCTACCCTAACATTTTAATTTATTGAGTTGTGAGCTTGAATTAGTTATTTAATTTTGATTTATGAAAATCAGGTTATATAAATATTATGGAATTTGGGTCTATTATGACTAAATAATCCCTAGGTAGATTGTCTTTGGGTTGGGTTTTTCAGTAGCATAATGTTTTTTACCTTGCTTAAACAAGATGGAGGTGGATATTTGTCACATCAAGCTTACTCTTGTGTGTATTTTTATGCTCATGTAATGATAATGCAATGCATTAATTTTTTTTCTTGTACATTATTCATAGGATAGATTTTGATATGATTGTTTTTTTTTGAATTTAATTTGGGTTAGTTCCACAATTTATGAGTTTTTAATGAGTTATATAACAATATGTTTTGAAGATCCTGATTTGGTGAAAGAAATATTTTTACAATAATAAATCATTAAATGAATTAATATATTAAAAGTTAAAAACATGATATATAATGGTGAGATTAATTACCCTTAACAAATACATAGTGTCATATTATTTTGTTTAAAGAATATATCATGGCCTCAATCATTCAATCGGGTAGGTTCAACCAAATAATGATTCACATGGATCATCTTATGTATGGAGTGGTGAAAATGGATAACCCTAAGAGTTAGGTAACAAAATCTCACTCTGATATCTACATTAAATTATCTAGGATACACTTTGGAATTATACTAGACTAATACAGTTTAGTTTATCTATATATTAGATTAGAGAAAAAGTTGTTGAGTTGACCATACAAGAGTCATATATGATATTAATGATATGATACCATACTTAAATAAATTTTTTATGAGATGGATTGAAAATAAAACTCCTTTGTAGTGAAATATGGATATTTGGACGCAAATGGGTAGGATGAGTTTTTTAATGAGTCATTATTTTAATGGGATTAAATTTAATAAAAGCCCTTGTTAAATGTACATAAAACATGTTTTTCATATAATTAAACTTATTTTTCAAATGAATAACTTCATTAAAATTTATCCTATCCTTGAGATTAATCATTATAAAAGGATATTATTAATGTATGAATCATATTAAAGATGGAAACTTATGAATAATTCAAAAAATAAAACAACTTGTTAAGAGATATACATTCCTAGGTAACAATATATTAAAATTGAAGAGAAAATGAAGCTAGGTACTTATGATAATTAAATAATTATTCATAAGAGGATTTAAAACTGTTATTTGTAAAATGATATAATTAACATTATTCTCTACTCATATACTCATTGTGATTGATTATGCCAAGGAATTATTGAAGATAACCTCTAGGTATTCATCTAATTATAATTTTCATTTAATATTTTTTTGGTAAAATGGTTCTGTAAATATATATCAGTTCAATAAAATATTACATTATTTTTTAAACTGTTTGAGATTAAATTATAAAGGGAATGTAATTTCTTTGTTCTTGTGTTGTATAGAGATTTCACATGGGTAAAAGATCAATTAGAAAAAAGAAAATTATGTTATAAATTCCAACAGTGTTTCATCAAAATATTTTGTCAAGTTCATTAAAATCTAAATGTAAAATAAAATTGGGGTAACATATTTCTATTTGATGAATTTCTTTTCAGAGACACCTAAAAGAGTATGAAAGATCAGTGTTTGTAATTAATGTTATAGAACAAAATTCATTTATTTTGAAATGTTATATAATACTAGCTCTATAATTTTATAAAATTTATGTATAAAGGGTTTAAAAATTTATGAAATAATTTATGAGCCTTGTAGTTTCCATTCATGCATTGAAGTGAATAGTGTTTACCAAAACTAGTTGACTATAAAATAATATTTCAATCATAGAGGAATTAATAATATTATTTGTATCCATATATAATTTATTTTATATAATGAGGGGAATTTTATTATAATAGCATTTTTATTAAAAATATATATGATATTATGGATTAAATACACATGATTTATGATTCACTGAAGTCTATAGTATGTTTCGAGACAATTAATAATGATTTTTTATATAGGGTAAAAAAATTTATCTAGTATTTTGTTGAAATTCATTGGATTCTATACCACCGCCACAAATATAGTATTTAAAAAAATAAATACATCAATTAAAAACATTTATATAAACACATATAATACAATATCAGATATGGTGGTCAATAGGTTATTTGTAAAATAATCTTAATAATGGATAAAACTATTATTTATTTAAACATAAGATGGTTTTTGTATCTTATCTTGATATTATTATAAGAAAATATTATTTAATAGAGTATAGTGGGATTATTTTTTGTCTCTTAGAAGCTTAAATTTAAGAAATAACGGATTACAACTATATAAATAAAATGTGATTGTCCCAGGATATCACAAATGATTTATGGTTTGCTAGTAAATTTTTGGGTAAATAGTAACATATGTTAGAAAAACGACGTCATGGAAGAATATTTGATGAAAAGGATTCAAATAATGATGATGATAAACATATAATGAGTCCTCGGTAGACAAAAAATGTTATTAACAAAAAAAATAAGATGTTTTTGATTTATAGAGTTTGAATATATTCAAATTCATTATTATTAAGAAAATTGTTCATATATCCCAACATTATTAAAACTGGATTTCAGCATAGATATTAATCATTTAAAAGTTTAGATGGATGTTTTTTTAGATGGTCATTTAGATATGTTCCAGAAATTACATAGAGATGTAATGTATTTAAAAATAACTACAAGTGATGTAATCCTAGGGATAATTTTTTAGTCTATCATGTATAATCAGATAATATAGACACCTATGTATGGTTTGTTAATGATTCTTAAAAGAGTTTAATAGTATAAAAGGTATTATGTTATTTAATAGAAATTATATACAATATCACTATTTCATATTTGATGCATATATATATATATATAATTATGTGAAACGATAATTGACCAGTGAAAGTATGAATTTGAGTTATCCCTATCCAATGTTCACCATGGAATATTATAGTTTACGATGAAATTTTAAGGTAAGGGTATGTAAATTTTTTAATCGGGTTACATAATATTAATATATGAAAAAAAACATATCTTGTTAACTAGATGACCCAAAGAGTATATGACATATAATGTTATAAAATATATAATTGATATACTAGGGTGGGATGTTTTGTTTTTGAGTCCCAAAAAACAATGTTTAGTGAGATACCTAGAATGAGAACCTTCATATTTTGATACCTTTTATACAAAATCCTTGAAGATAATCTAAAAAATGGTGGTTATGTATGTTTCTAGCATGTCATCAATTATACATTAAAAAACATTATATTTTTACTCTCCGATTATGAGAATGACATCTGGACCCTTGATTGAGATATATTAATGATGTGTTGGACCACAACTAGGTAGGATATATGATGTTGGTACATATCATGTGAGGGGAATTTGAGGTTATCAAATATAAGAGTGAATAATGTTTTATGTATTAATTGACTCATAAAATATATAATTATAGAATATATAATGTTTTAGTCACTATATAGGATTGAAAAATACTGTGTCACATGGTTAAATGATATCTTGGACTATGGTATCATATGAAAATGATTTTTTTGTATATAATGAATGTTATATATGAATGTATAAATAAATTTGTGTTTGTTGATGTTCACACAAGATCCCTTTATATGTTTATTAGCATTGATTTCATTCAAAAATATTCTCTCTACATACATTTAAGAATTATAAAATTTAATTTTTTTTGACAATTTTATAAAGGCCAATGGGGTCTCACTTTAGAGTTCAATGAATGTGGGTAGAGTTTTATTCAGTGATTGTATCAAAACATTATCTGGATTTTATACGAAATATTTTTTCGATAGGTTCTCACAGGGTATTAAATATGATTCTATACATGGTAATAATAAAAATATCATTTCAACAGTGTTTTTATAATGAATGTAAATTGATTTTTTGATATTTTTGCATAAGATATTATATATATTACAATAAATGGAGAAAAAACACTAAGTTTGTGAGGACATGGTGAAAGTGTGATATTTATGGACATATTTCCTAAATCTCATACACATATAATGCGTTATGGAAAATATCTTATGCTCTGATATTGTTATGTCATATGGTATAAAAAATATGAAAACAATTCATGTTCCATTCCATAATGGTGTATCATTTGATATGATATAATGAAATATTATATCATTTCCCAAGTATTTAGCATTGCATAAAAAGGAATATTATATGAATTATTAATAGTATAGTATGATTAATATATCACCTACAATTGATCATGGAAAAAGAATATAAATGTTATCATTTGAATATCATCTTACTTGGATATCATTTGTTAAACATTTTATTTTTTGGAATGAATGAGAGAATAAATTGAAAAAATGTTACAAGTTTTGTAACTAAAGGAAATAATTTACTTATAATGTATGTGTATATTGATGACACATTATGATAATTCATGAGGGCTTGAATAATTATAATTTCACCATAAGGTAGTGTGTGATGCTATATTAAGATTCCATAAAATTTTATTGATCCCTATTCATCTCTATTCATTATCAATTAATAAGAATAACAATTTAAATAGATATGATGGGTCTTTAATCATGAAATGGGTGATTTGTTTTCAACCCATGGATATACCTTGAATAAGTGAGACTTATAGCCACTTTTTAACGTTCTTTTTGTCAAATTTTATAGAATATTGTTGTTTTTTGCATCTATGGATTAATGTATGAATTGATGTTATTTATTTTTATTTACATTGTTTTAATTTCATGTGTGGTAGTTCTTAGAGTTTGAAGTAACAATGTTCTTCTGTTTTATTCTCTATGTGTGAATTGATCCTTAGAAACCAATTTTGATCATCCACATTTTGCAATTATTCAAACATATTTTGGGTTTTTAGATTTCTCGATAACTATTAATGATAATATAAACTACAAATTTCAGTATCTATTAAAACTCCCATTTCCTTCCATATTGATAAACACATGGATTTTTGTTCATAAACATTTGAACAAAAATAGGGAACATCAAAAACATATATAGAATATTTATTAAAAGTTTTATTTATTTTTCTTCTTCCATGGAATATCTATTATTTTTCAAAAGGTTTTTTTTTGTTTTATATCATTATATAAAAATAACAACTACTTTGAGGTATATTTCTAGGTGTTTACATTGAGTTTAATGTGGTTATTTTGGGGTTTTAATCATTTTTTGGAAGAGGGTAATTATGGGTTTGCATTAAAAATGATATCCCATTATTTATAATCCATATCTAAACATATTGTCCATTCATGATAAGAACTTTAGTGCTATATAATCTCTTCTAACATTATTTTATGATGTCCATGTATCTAATTAACTATTTTCATAACTAGTCTAATCAAACATCCAAAATTTATATCAGGAATCATTTCTATTTCAGGTCATTCAACTTTATCCTCATCTCTAAAACATATCCTTTAAGAATCGTAGTGAATTTAAATATATATTTAACTATATAGTTCAAACTATAAATGATTCATGATTATTCTGAAAAAATAATTATCTTAACAATATCCTTTTAGATTTACATCTTCTGATGTTAAAGAATTTAAATCTCAACCATCAGATCCTATTTCTCCTCCAATTTCCAATATATATAGAGTTTACAGTCATGTACCACGACACTAGAATTCTTTTTTTATCCCTATAAACACATATTTCATTGAGATTACCCACCAACACAAACTTGAGTTATGAGAAACCCTCAACTTCATATTTTCATCTTGTAATAGCTCCTCAATTATTGGTTTTCCAATAACAACCATAATAAATTCCCTATAGAGGCCTTTAAAATCATTAATTTCCTCAAATTACATTCAATTTCATTTGTCATCTTATTATGAAATAAATTTTTCTTCTTAATGTTTTTTTCTAATATTCTTTCCTTTCACATATTTGGGTGGTTTCTATATGGGTACCTTATGTTCTTTATCGTCATATAACATCTTAGGGAACATGGTAGATATGTTCCTAACATTTACACACAAAAAATATTACATGTCAAATCATCCCTTTGAACTTCACATTTCCCCATTTCAAATCTGACAACATAAATGTCATCATGTAACACACCTAATTTTTTTCAAAATTATCATAAACCATTATCTTATATATTTCCATAAATGTCACATCTCATGAGTTCTCACCTTCGACAGGATTATCCACATTATTACATATCTTTTATGAAAATGTAATGATATAAATATTATTTAAGGAGATGGTATTTTTGTACTTCTCCCAAGTCACCAAAACAATCACATTGAATTGAATTGGCAGTGTTCTTAATATCTAATTCGTAGTTTTGGAATCATCAATGGATTATTTTAGTCCGAACATGTACTCCACAACCAAATTGATCTATTAAAATGATTAATTAATACAGTTTTTAGGTGTATTGTCTTGTCCATATATTAATTCTATAATACATGAATATTTTCTTGTCACACCTTTTTTCATCTTCATAAAGATTAATCAAAATTTCCGAAATTTTATTTGATGATTTACATGATATATACTTTGTGTATATTGTATTGGATGGTACTCCACATAAATCATTTATTATTTTATATTTGGAATCCAACATATTATGATATCTTTCAGATATATCATTAATTTTCATATTCTCTATATTTTCATGCATGATAATTATATACGCACACATTACTAATGTAACATCCCAAGTAATTAATTAATAATAGATATTTTTATCTATTTCAATTAATGATTAAGATAGTGTTTTAGAGGCTTCAAATGAAAATAAATACAATCTTATGCATTGAATACACTAATATTCGTAAAAGATTGCCTTACTGCCTTTTGATGGAAAACCCTTTTTAAATAAAACTTTTAAAAATTTTATAATCTATATTTGTCAAAATAAACATATTTATTATTATTGGGACATTGAAATTTACATTGGGTAAATTTTTGGTATTTCTCTGACAATGTTCATTTTTAATGAATAGTGAAAAATATTGCATTTTACATCAAAACTGCTTTTTCATTTAATTTAATTATATGATTAGATTATATTTTTAATTGGTATTAAAGTGTAATATGAATATATTTTTACCATTTAATCCAATGGTGTTCATTATGATTAATTTCACTTTGAAATTGGTCATAAACTAATGCAAAACTTTTCATTGATATTGTTTCAAAAAAACCCGCTATTTGTTTTGACAAAGGGAATTATTTTTAAATCAATTATTGCAATTTATGTGTTTGGAATTTGGTAAAATGGATTACATACATGAATCAGAAGGTCCAAATTATGTAATCAATACTCTTTTTATTTTGTACAATATGAATAGTAATGACGGTAATTATCTCTAATTATCTTGATTAATGAGAAATCAGGTAGTTAAAGTTAATAAAATGATATCATAATAATTCAAAAAGGCCACAACATGTGTCCTAAGGCTACTTGTTGTCTCATTGAAGACCATGGTATGCCTAGTGCCAAACGTGGGGGCCCCATGGAATCACTTTTGTGAGAAAGTGACTTTTTATCTTTTTATTTTTAAAGAATATTAAATGTGTCAAAGAATGTAACACCTAAGTAAAATATTTTTAATTTTGTCTAAATAAATGTTATTTTGGACTAAAAATAGTAATTGGAAAGATAAAAAGATTTTCTACATCATAGTATTTTTTTTAATTTTAAGACATTAAATAAATTAAATTATTTATGACATCATGATGATGCAGTGATTACCTCATTAATAAAGGATTTAAATAAAATGACCTGATAATTTAACATCTATGACCTACACATGTCCAAAACCTATTGGATGGGTGGATTTCGAACCCTTATCACCTTACCCTCGAATTATATCAATGTGGGACCTTTTGAATCAGAAAATCATTTTCAAATAAAGTAACATTTCTTTACTTTCCAAGAGTGCCCCTCCTCTCCTCTTATAAAAGGCCCTCAACTCAACCTCCTTACCCACAATCAAAAAGCCTTTGGATCGGCAAACCCCTGCCCATTTTGTCTCTTCATATCCCTCTCTTACTCCTTTAAGCCTCACTTTGGGCAGAAGTCTTCCCAAGGAAGCCTTTGATCTCAAACCAAAGGGAGTTACCCGATTTTAAGGTAATGTATTAACTTGAGTCCTTTTGTTTTATTTTTCTTCTCCAACCCCCTAAACTCTTTTTATTCATTTCTTTTGTAACACCTCCAGTATATTCAATATAATAGTATGTTTTTATAAGAAGGATTAGAGATACTCTTACACACACCTACATCTAATGGTTAAAGGACATACTGTTTCCGTGGATGGTGAATTTATGCCTCCCGAAACGATGATTGTTCAACATTCTTTTAACACCTTCAAAGGTGGAAATTAAGATGTCACTATATTTATATATGAAATATAATATGTTTATTTTTTCCTTAAGATTCTGTATTTTTCATTTTGGGCATACCATTATGGTTTCCATTATGGGTAAACGCGATATCTTCATTTAAGGAAGTGCGGACTACCGCCCCCTCAAAGTTATTTGATTCGATAAATACCATATGTGGGACGTATAAAGGATGGAACTATGATATTATATATGATATTATAATGGAATTATAATATAACTTTATATCATTATGATTCATTTCTATAAAATATGAAATAGAAATGAAAGTAGCGTTCATGCGTACGTACGGCTTACCGTCTACATGAACGGTGCATTTCATTTCATTCCTATAAATGATTATGTAATATTATAAATTCATATATATACTGGATATATATGATATATACATCAAGATTATAATTCTGGATATAATGGATACATGAACAACATGTAATTATAAAGGGTTTATTTTTTACTCAAGTACCAATGATCGTTAAAAGGACCGTTATTAACTTAAATAATTACATAGTGTTCATGACATGGAAATAAGTGATATAAAAGGAATAATGAACTTAAAAAAGGTTCTTAAGAAAGTATAAATTAACTCAACTTTATTATTCAGGACATTAAAGAATGATCGAGTCAAGTCGGACCTAAGGTATGGGACTTTATCTCAATCTCCTTTCATTGAGGCATATTTTGTTTTATACACACCCTTATTTTATATGGTGTATAAACCCCTTTGACTTTTATGTTTATTCAAAAGGAATATTTTTTATACGAAGCGTTTACTAAATGACAAAAGGGAATGTTTTTGTTGTACATATGTGGCGACAACAACTTCTCCGCTGCTGTGACCATTATTTGAGTTTCGGATTCCTCTACAAGCCATACCTTCTTCTTAAAAGAAAAATAAATACCATGTTTTTATTTTCTTTTATTTTGGTATTGAAAATGGTTTTCATTATGTTTATATTATATAAATGTGTTGTATTGATATCTAGTAATTATAATGTGGAAATGTTATGTTTCTTTTATGAATTTTTTTATGTGATACGATTATGTTATGGTTCTTGGGCATTATTATGAAGACGGGTGGTTCTGTGATAAACTAAGGGCAGGTGAGCCCGATATAGCTCTCCAATGCATTCAGTAACGCGAAGGAGTGAAACGTTAATGTTTCTCCGAAGAGATTTAGGGAATATACTGTGATGGGTATTCCAAACATAACCAAGAGGGTTACTCCCTACGTAAGAATGTTATGAATGCATCAAGTTACCTTTATTTCTTATGATTTCTATGATTTATTCATGATTTGATGAGGTAGGTTAAAGTGGTTATGTTTTATGGGTAAAGTATGATTTCATTGTTATGTATATATGAACTCATGTTTCCTTTCCAGATTTTTTTTATATAACCCATACTGAGCTTTTTATGCTCATCCCAAGTCTTTTTTGAAATGTTTTTCATAGGTCAAGGGAAAGGTACATGATATGATGATAGTGTCATGGAAGTGTCAAGAAAGAATCAATGTTTTATTTTAAATATGTTCCATTGATGGGAAAAAATGAATACTATCATTATGTAACCACTTTGTTTAAATGTGGAATGTAATGAAAGTTTTATGATCTAATTTTCTAAAACTCTAAACCTGAACAGATCCTCAATGTGTAATCTTGTAATAACGCAAGATTAAGTAAGGTTTAAGACTGGGTCCTTATAGTTGGTATCAAAGGTCTGTTTACATAACATTAGGAGATAGAATTCTATTAAATGATTATCCAAAAATATTTTTTATGGTCAAATTGAAATGATATAGCATTTAAAGATTACCATGTTGCTTCATCTAAGACATGTTTGTTCAGAATGGTTTCCCGCAGAGGAAATAGGGAAGCAGTGCTAGGAAGGCATGTAGAAGGAAATAACCTTCCGAATCAGCATCCTGAGATGGTTGGAATTGGAACTGAACAGTTTGTTGTAGTAACGGTGCAGTTCACTCAAGCGATAAATGGCGGTGGTATCCATGCACGAGATCAGCCAGCTCAACCGCAGAGGAACATGTCAGTGGTGGAACATTTCAGGAGGCAACATTGCCCATCATTCATAGGATCATATGACCCTGTGCTAGATGAAGGGTGGATTAAATAAGTGGAGAAGATTTTCGATGTCATGGGGTGTTCATACAATCAAAAGGTTGGTGTTGATATTTACCGTTTGGAGGGTGAAGCAGATTAGTGGTGGTCGATGGTTAAAAATATCAGGTACGCTGATGAGATTGATGCTCTCGACTGGGATGAATTCAAAGGTATGTTTCTTGAGAAGTATTTTCCTAAGGCTGTTTGACATAGGATGGAAAATCAATTCTTGGAATTGAGGCAAGAGGAAGACTCAGTGGCCGCCTATGAAGAATGGTTCACTCGATTGGCACGGTATGCTCCAAATTTTATCCGAGACCATGATAGTAAAATCAATCGTTTTTTCTCAGGATTAAAGACAAAATATCGAAGGGCATTAGCTTCTCATGAGTTTAAAATTTATGAAAAGCATGTTCGATGTACTGAGAAGGTGTAAATGGAGTTTGCTGATGATCAAGTGTTCTCCAACAACCAACAGAAGAAGAGACTGAGGTGGCAGGAGAAAGGTAAGAATTCTTCAAAAAATTCTGATGGTAAGAAAATTATGTTTCCAGTTTGTGATAAATGTGGCAAAAGGCATGTTGGGGAATGTCTTCTGAATTCTGGAAAGTTCTACCAATGTGGTAAGATGGGACATAAGGCTCGTGATTGCACTGAAAAAGATCAAGGTGATGGTATGATCAAATTTTATTTATAGTTAGTGAAATGTTTTAAGTGCAATGAGATGAGTCACTATGCAAACGAGTGTCCGACAAAGAGCTTGAGTGATGGGAAGCAGTTAGACTACAAGCAGAAAGGGGTGGTGAAATCCTTTGCAACTACTTCAGCAGATGTTGGGCCATCAAATGAAGTTGTATCATGTACTTTGTTTGTTTTTTCAGATTATGCCAGTGTGTTGTTTGATATGGGGTCTACACATTCTTCCATCTCGGAATACTTTTCTAGTAAAATGGGAATACCATCTCAAGAAATGACTCATGAACTTGTGGTAAAAACACCTAGGGGAAATGTTGAGGCAAAAAGTATTTATAAGAATCTTCCTATCCATATATGTGGAAAGAACCTACTTGCAAACCTTATTGTTCTACCTCTATTAGAGTTTGATGTTATCCAGTGTATGGATTGGCTCTCTATTTACCATGCTAAGATTGACTGTAAAGCTAAAGAAGTTTCTTTTTAGAAAGACTTTCAGTTTGTGTACAAGAATGAACCCTTACTGTTGATAACATATCAAGAGGCTGAGAAACTTGTAAAAGATGGAAATGAATGTTACCTTGCACACATCGTTGAAAATAAAGGAACTATTCAGATTAATGATGTGCCAGTGGTAAATTAGTATCCTGATGTTTTTCCTGATAAGTTGCCTGGAATAATACCAGATCGGGAACTTGAGTTTAATGTTGACTTAGTTCCTGATGCTAAGCCAATTTCAATCCCCCCTTATCGAATGGCTCAAATTGAACTATTAGAGTTGAAGGAGCAATTGCAAGATTTATTAGAGAAAGGTTTCATTCGACCAAGAATATCACCATGGGGTGCTCCTGTTTTATTTGTTAAAAAGAAAGATGGTTCTATGAGACTTTGCATTGATTGTAGGGCCTTGAATAATATCACTGTTAAGAACAAATATCCTTTGCCTCATATCGATGATTTGTTTGATCAGCTCCAGGGAGCATAGTATTTTTCAAGGATTGACATGAGATCGGGGTACCATCAGCTGAAGGTAAAGGAATCAGATGTTCTGAAGACTGCGTTTCGTACAAGATATGGCCATTATGAATTTTTAGTAATTCCTTTTGGGCTAACCAATGCATCTGCTGTATTCATGGACTTAATGAATATAATTTTCCATGAGTTCTTGGATAATTTTGTGGTGGTTTTTATTGATGATATTTTGGTGTTTTCTAAAAGTAAATAGGAGCATGAAAGACATGTACGGGTTATCTTGCAAACCATAAAAGAAATGAAATTGTATGGAAAATTCAGCAAGTGTGAGTTTTGGTTGCAACAAATTTCTTTCCTTGGTCGCATTGTCTCTAAAGACGGGATAACCGTTGATCCTGCAAAAACAAAGGTTGTTAAAGAATGGCCAAGACCCACAAATGTAACTGCGATTCATATCTCCCTTGGTATGGCAGGCTATTACCGAAGGTATGTTAGAAAATTTTCACGGTTATCTAGTCCAATGACTAAGATAACTCGGAAGGGTGTTAAGTATAACTGGACAAAAGAATGGGATGATTGTTTTCAGGAATTGAAAAGAAGATTGGTGAAAGCTCCAGTTTTGTCACTACCTTCCAGGAATGGTGAGTTTGTTATATACAGTGATGCTTCATTGAATGGACTTGGTTGCGTCCTAATGCAGAATGATCAGGTAATTGCTTATGCTTCACGTCAGTTGAAAAATCATGAGGTAAATTACCCTACACATGATTTGGAATTAGCTGCTGTTGTTTTTTCTTTAAAAATTTGGAGGCATCATTTGTTTGGAGTAAAGTGTGAAATATATATCGATCACAGAAGTTTAAAGTATATATTCACTCAGAAATAATTGAACCTGAGACAAAGGAGATAGATAGAATTAATCAAGGATTATGATTGTACAATTCATTAACATTTGGGAAAAACAAATAAAGTGGCTGATGCTTTGAGCCAAAAAATTAATGCTTCATTAGAAATGTTGCGTTTGGAATGTGATCCATTGGTTAAGGATTTGATGAACTTTGGCATAGAAGTTGTTGGTGCAGGAAGTTATTCTGTTTTGTTTCAGGTATCAGTGAGATCATCTCTATCAGACAGAATCAAGCAATCACAGAAGCAAGACAGTGAGTTGCAGAAAAAGGTAGAGCTGGTTCAGAAATGTAAGTTGCATGAATTCAACATTGATAGTGATTGTGTTTTGAGATTTGGGTAGAGATTGTGTGTGCCTTATGATTCACAGTTTAAGAGAGAGTTGTTATATGAAGCTCATAGTTCTCCGTTTTCAGTTCATCCTGGCAGTACTAAGATGTACATAGATCTGCGGGAGTATTACTGGTGGGATGGAATGAAAAGAGATGTTTCTGATTTTACTGTGAAGTGTTTTACTTGTCAATAGGTTAAAGCAGAGCAGCAGTGACCGAAAGGGATACTTCAGCCTTTACCAGTGCTAGAGTGGAAATGGGAGAATATATCCATGGACTTCTTTGTGGGATTACTGATGACCTGTCGAGGTAATAATGCAATCAGGGTTGTTGTTGATCGCTTGACCAAGTCTGCTCATTTCATTGATATACGAGATACTTTTTCCCTAGATCAACTTTCCCGTTTGTATCTTAAAAAGATAGTCAGGTTACATGGAATTCCCCTCTCCATTGTATCTGACCGTGATCCCAGGTTCACATCTATCTTTTGGAAGGGCCTTCCGAAGTCGTTGGGTATTGAATTAAATTTTAGTACAGCTTTTCATCCTCAATCATATGGGTAGTCAGAACGAACAATTCAGAACTTGGAGGATATTCTATGAGCTTGTTCGATGGATTATAAAGGAAGTTGGGACCAACATCTTTCTTTGGTTGAATTTTAATATGATAACAGTTTTCATTCCGGTATACAGATGGCACCATTTGAGGAGTTATATGGGAAGTCGTGTCGAACTCTAGCTTTTTGGGATGAAGTGGGTGAATGAAAGCTGATGGAACCAGAGTTGGTAGAAGAGTTTTCCGAAAAAGTTCAGCTGATACAGAAACACATGAGAACAGCTCAGAGCCGGCAGAAGAGTTATGCGGACAACAGGATGAAGGATCTATCTTTTGAGATAGGTGATCATGTTTTTCTCAAAGTTTCACCATGGAAAAGTGTGATGCGATTTGGTAAGAAAGGAAAGCTGAGTCCAAGGTTCATTGGACCATATGAAATTCTAGTGAGAGTTGGATCAGTTGCATACCGGGTGGCATTACCTCTAAGTTTATCTCAGGTACATAATGTTTTTCATGATGCGATGTTGAGAAAGTATATGCCAGATCCATCTCATGTTTTGAGTCCAAAGGTAGTTCAGCTGGAAGAGAAACTATCATATGAGGAACAACCGGTCCAGATTCTTGACCACAGGGAGCAAGTGTTACGGAATAAGGTGATTTATCAGGTAAAGGTTCTGTTGAAAAAGCACATGATTGAAGAGGCAACATGGGAATCTGAAAATGCAATGAGGGATAAATAACCCCACTTATTCGATAAGTAAATAAATTGCAGGGATGCAATTTTCTAAAGTGGGGGAGGATGTAACATCCCAAGTAAGTAATGAATAATATATATTTTTATCTATGTATATTAATGAATAAGATAGTGTTTTAGAGGCTTAAAATGAAAATAAATAAATCTTATGCATGGAATACACTAATATTCTTAAAAGATTGTCTTACTTCCTTTTGATGGAAAACCCTTCTTAAATCAAACTTTTGAAAATTTTATAATCTATATTTTTCAAAATAAACATATTTATTATGATTGGGACATTGAAATTTACATTGGGTAAATTTTTGGTATTTTTCTGACAATGTTCATTTTTTAATGAATAGTGAAAAATACTGCATTTTACATGAAAACTGCTTTTTCATTTAATTTAATTATATTTTTAGATTATATTTTTAATTGGTCTTAAAGTGTAATATGAATATATTTTTACCATTTAATCCAATGGTGGTCATTAGGCTTAATTTCACTTTGAAATTGGTCATAAACTAATGCAAAACTTTTCATAAATATTGTTTCAAAAAAACCTGCTATTTGTTTTGACAACGGGAATTATTTTTAAATAAATTAATGCAATTTATGTGTTTGTAATTTGGTAAAATGGATTACATACTTGGAATCAGAAGGTCCAAATTATGTAATCAAGCCTCTTTTGTTTTTGGACATTATGAATAGTAACAACTGTAATTATCTCTAATTATCTTGATTAATGAGTAATCAGGTAGTTAAAGATAATAAAATGATATCATAATAATACAAAAATACAACAACATGTGTCATAAGGCTACTGGTTGTCTCATGGAAGAGCATGGTATGCCTTGTGCCAAACATGGGGGCCCCATGGAATCACTTTTGTGAGAAAGTGACTTTTTATCTTTTTATTTTTAAAGAATATTAAATGTGACAAAAAATGTATCACCTAAGTAAAATATTTTTAATTTTGTCTAAATAAATGATATTTTAGACTATAAATAGTCATTGGAATGCTAAAAAGATTTTCTACACCATAGTGTTTTTTTATAATTTTTAGACATTAAATAAATTAAATTATTTATGACATCATGATGATGTAGCGATTAACTCATTAATAAAGGATTTAAATAAAATGAAATTATAATGTAAAATCTATGCCCTACACATGTCCAAAACCTATTGGATGGGTGGATTTAGAACCCTTATCACCTTACCCTCTAATTATATCAATGTGGTACCTTTTTAATCCGAAAATCAGTTTCAAATAAAGTAACATTTCTTTACTTTCCAAGAGTTCCCCTCCTCTCCTATTATAAAAGGCCCTCACCTCTACCTCCTTACCCACACTCCCAAAGCCTTTGGCTTGGACAACCCTTGCCAATTTTTCTCTCCACATCAATCTATTACTCCTTGAATCCTCACTTTGGGAAGAAGTCTTCCCAAGGAAGCCTTTGAGCTCAAACCATAGGGAGTTACCCGATTTTATGGTAATGTATTCACTTGAGTCCTTTTGTTTTATTTTGCTTCTCTAACCCCCTAAACTCTTTTTATTCATTTCTTTTGTAACAAATACATCATCTTCAATATACTAGTATGTTGTTATAAGAAGGATTCGAGCTACAATTACACACACCTACATAAAATGGTTAAAGGACATACTGTTTCCGTGGATGGTAAATTTATGCCTCCCGAAACGATGATTGTTCAACATTCTTTTAACACCTTCAAAGGTGGCCATTAAGATGTAACTATATTTATATATGATATATAATATGTTTATGTTTTTACTTAAGCTTCTATATTATTCATTTTGGGCATACCTTTATGGTTTCCATTATGGGTAAACGTGATATCTTCATTTAAGGAAGTGCGGACTACCGCCCCCTCAAAGTGATTTGATTAGTTAAATACCATATGTGGGACATATAAAGGATGGAAATATGATATTATATATGATATTATACTGGAATTATAATATACTTTTATATCATTATGATTCCATTCTATAAAATACGAAATAGAAATGAAAGTAGCGTTCATGCGTACGTACGGCTTACCGTCTCCATGAACGGTGCATTTCATCTCTTACCTCTAAATGATTATGTAATATTATAAATGCATGTATATACTGGATATATATGACATATACATCATTATTATAATTATGGATATAATGGATACATGAACAACATGTAATTATAAAGGGTTTATTTTTTACTCAAGTACCAATGATCGTTAAAACGACCGTTATTAACTTAAATAATTACATAGTGTTCATGACATGGAAATAAGTGATATAAAAGGAATAATGAACTTAAAGAAGGTACTTAAGCAAGTAGAAATTAAATCAAGTTTATTATTCAGGACATTAAAGAACGATAGGGTCAAGTCGGACCTGAGGTATGGGACTTAGTCTCAGTCTCCTTTCATTGAAGAATATTTTGTTTTATACACAACCTTCTTTTATATGGTGTATAAACCCCTATCACGTTTACGTTTATTCAAAAGGAATATTTTTTATATGAAGAATTTACTAAATGAAAAAAGGGAATGTTTTTGTCGTACGTATGCGGCGACAATGACTTCTCCGCCGCCGTGACCATTATTTGAGTTTCAGCTTCCTCTACAAGCCATACCTTCTTTTTAAAAGAAAAATAAATACCATGTTTTTCTTTTCTTTTATTTTGGTATTGAAAATGGTTTTCATTATGTTTTTATTATATCAATGTGTTTTATTGATATCTTGTGATTATAATGTGGAAATGTTATGTTTCCTTTATGCATTTTTTTATGTGATACGATTATGTTATGGTTCTTGGGCATTATTATGAAGGCGTGTGGTTCCGTGATAAACTAAGGGTGGGTGAGCCCGATATAGCTCTCCAATGCATTGGGTAACGTGAAGGAGTGAAACGTTATGGTTTCTCGGAAGATATTTAGGGAATATACTGTGATGGGTATTCCAAACGTAACAAAGAGGGTTACTCCCTACGTAAGAATGTTATGAATGCCTCATGTTACCTTTATGTCTTATGATTTCTTTGATTTATTCATGATTTGATGAGGTATGTTAAAGTGCTTATGTTTTATGGGTAAAATATGATTTCATTCTTATGTATATATGAACTCATGTTTCCGTTCCATATTTTTTTTATATAAACCATACTGAGCTTTTTATTATCATCCCAAGTATTTTTTGAAATTTTTTTCACAGGTCAAGGGAAAGGAACATGATATAATGATAGTGTCAAGGAAGTGTCAAGAAATAATCCATGTTTTATTTTAAATATGTTCCATTGATGGGAAAAAATGAATACTATCTTTATGTAAACACTTTGTTTAAATGTGGAATGTAATGACAGTTTTATGATCTAATTCTCTAAAACTCTAAACCCGAAAAGATCCTCAATGTGTAATCTTGTAATTACTCAAGATTAAGTAAGGTTTAAGGCTAGGGCCTTATACCTAATTACCAGAGGTAGTCTGTCATCTGATTCTTCCATAATAATAACTTTTTTTGATAATTATTATATTGACTACAACTATCATATCATAAAAATATATATAACACGTTGAAATTGAATATTACACATTGATTCCACTTACTGGTTCCATACAAGAAATTATTCCCTAATATGGGTTAATCTAGGTATTTTAGTTAAAAATATTCCCTTAAAATAATCTTACTTCCCTTTTAGTAGAATATAACTAGTATCACTAACTAAATATGAAAGTGATAATAAAAAAATAGAAAAAAATTATTTTATTGGATTCTCCACTATTGAGATATTTTTATGGGAAATGCACTAGGAAATGTGGTAGTGTACCAAAATACACTAAATCACATTACTTATTTACAAATTTGGTGTAGAGATGTTTTTCTTCTAGGCTCACAACTAATAACAAGAATGTGAACGTTCAATTTTCTCACTCAAGAAGACCATATTTCAATCCATGTCGAACAACTTTTATTTTCAAAAAATAAAACAATATATTACACCAATAATAATGTAGAAATACAGACCATCATATACATGATGATATATCTAATTTGTGGCATGATATCTCAACTAAAATTCCATCCCAAATAGATCAATTATCTCAAATCAACCATTCCTTCTCTTTTCTATATGATAATTTATTTCCCTAATTTAATAATAAATATACAATATTCCCTTTATTAGAGTCTTATTTTCTTTAACAAATTAATGGATAAAAGATACCAACCAATAAATCAAAAATGAAGTATAAATCATCAAAATTAATTCCCAAAACTACCCTTTAGATCAGAATTTGGAAATTATGATTAATTTTGTTAGGTCCCATCGGAATATTCTTCTCCCTAAATACGATATGGTTTTGTTTAGTCATCATTTTTACTTTGTAAACCATTCCCATATAATCCAAAATATTCTATAAAATCAATCTATTTTTTTATTTTGAAAATTTATATGGAATTAACCAAGATATTGAATTGGAAAACCAACAATGATTTTTATCTCATATTTTTATCTAGATAAAATTCCATGTAAAATTATGATAATCTCCAACTCGTCATCATTTTTCATTAAACCTTGATGAACACCTCTTTTGAGCTCCAGACCTACACTCCCAAATACTATTTTAAAACACATACTATATGTACTATCTATGATTACAACTGTTGATTCATAAACATTAAAATCCCATAATATCACGAATAAAATAAAATATTTTCGTATATACATACCCATATACATTTAGGTTTAAAAAAACTGATAATACAGAAAAAAATAGTTACTATTAAATCCCATGTATTTATCGAGTGTATGAAATTTTTCCCACCATATAAAAAATTACTCAATCCATAGTATGTCTTAACCATCTCAAAAAATATCTAAAAATTCTATTTTATTCAAGAAATATCATGTTCAATAATTATTTTCATTATCTGTGGAAATAGAAATATAAGAAGGGGTGAGTTAAAATGCTCATTAAGGGTAAATATGATGGATAACAGTCAATGATCATCACTGAGCATAAATAATATTAAAGGAATGGGTAATCAAAATAATTCCATAATAGAAATAAATTGAATGAATAATATATAAATTGGTAAAAAAATTAAAAAAAATATCACTTCCTTAACAATAACTAGTTTCTTATAGATGAAATGCATAATTTTATATAAAAATACTATTCCCTAACTCAAAACACCATGATCATTCCTTCAAGTATCATTTTCTAGGAAATATTTTTTCTTGGAAGAAATACATCAAAAATCCATAAGCTAGATTTTATCATAAGACCTATCGATGTATGAAGGTGCTATTTTGGCTCCCACCCATCAAAAAATATGTCCAATTTCATTCATCATCCGATGGAATTGATAATATATAAAAAATATATTACAAATAGCCCTCAATAATTAACAATCATATATATTAGGATAATAAGAATATGTATTTTCTATATTTTCCCAATTAATTAATGGAATTACACTCTACATAAGAATCCCTCAAAATAAAACCATATAGGTAAAGGGGTATATAGTTTAGTAAATAATTTCCCAAATAAAAATATATATAGAATCTATGTGATCTCCATTCAAACAAAGTAATCATATAAGAATAATAGAGGGAAGGCATTAGAAGAAAAACTCTTCTTATAATGTTACATGATTTAGAAAGAAAAATGCAGTGATGGATTATTGAGAGTTTAATATTATAAAATAAAATTATAGGAGTTGATTTTGAAGGTAATACATGTCCAATATAAACCCCATAAAGGGAAAGAAGTGGGAAATATGACTCATATGTCAATGAAACCAAGTTGAGATAAAAACACCTTTACAGTAATGGAAACGTAAAAATCAAAAGAATATGATGGGTATAATGTGAAATTTAAATATAATTAAATGAAATATATTAATTATAAGTGATTAAAATTGTGTAGTGAATGCACTATAAAAATTAAAAGATGGTGTAAAAACCAAACATGTCCCATTTAATTGAAGATAGTGACAAATAAAACATACAACTTTAGAAAAATTTTAATCAAAACCTCGTGATAGAAAGATTATAAAATGTAACATTTAATTCCATGAATAATTATAGTGTCAGGATAAAAAATATTAATGTGGTATTATATAAACTACAAAATTAAGAAATTTTGTAAAAAAGAAATATGACTTAATGGGTAAAAATTGAACCAATAAATCCTTATAAGTAACAAAATATTTTAGGAAAGAAAAATTAGATAGTTAGGTTATAAGGAATAATTGAAGATGAACATACAATAAGGGTGAAATATAATAAATATTTTTTATTGGGTAGAATAATTCTAAATTGGAATATCATATTTCAATAATAAATTTTATAACTCAATGATGGAAAATTAACTTTGAAAAAACTCCTATCTTATTTCCATATTTCTACTAAAGAACATGAGTATCCTATATAAAAAAAGTTAATATCATAATAAAATATTTCAAAAACGTTTTCAGATATATAAAAAGTTTTAACAATTATTTATAACTATTATCAACATTCATATTAGTTTGTTTTCATCAATTTTCAATATCAGTTTTGAGTAATCATGATCGTTTTGAACTTGTTTTATAATAGAGGAGTTCATCTTAGTTTTTCCCCAAATGTTGAAAATACAAAGATAATTAAAATAACTGAAATTGATATTTTCTAATTATTCGAAATGCCACAATTTCATTACCTGATATTTTTTTGTTTATGATCCTTCAATTTGAAATCTATAATGATCATGTTTCAATGATTTTGTATGTATAGACATTAGTATCATAATTAATGAGTTTAATGTTTGTTTTATTATTCTAAAACATAATATAAAATATATATATATATTTACATATTTATATAATATATTATCATTAATTTTGTTCTTATAGTCATCCATGATATTACTTTATAGCACGCTTCAACTATGTGGTTAGACCGACTAAACATGATCATTCCATAATTAATGGATGATTATGATTATAAATTTTTTATATTTTTTTAATAATATCATTGTTAAATATGCATAATGATAGAATTTAGGTAATTTCAAGGTGTTTAATCATATTTTCAAAATATTTGAATTAATAATAAAGAAGTTATATGACAATGCGATATGTTATTTCTTAGAGTCTATAGTCTTTATTACACAGGGTTAAGTATTAATTTCTTGAATAATGAACGGGAAAAAAATAATTTATAATATTTTTATTTCTAATTATAATTATATTATATATTTATCATTTATTACTACATTTCACCTTTATAATTAGTGAATAGATTAATTTTTTTATTATATAAGTCATTTCTTTATCTTGGTGGTAACACATACAGCACAAAAAATGAATTTTGTTATCAAAATAGAAAAGTTAAATGATGAATAATTGTTATTAGCATTGAAAAATGAAACCTTTTTTACAAAAATTAATTATGAAATTATAAATTAGTTCTAAAAATAAAATGTGAAATTAATGAATGAATAGAAGAATAGTTAGGAACAATTACTCACATTGGGGGCATGGGTTTTCCCTTTAAAGAATCCATAAAAATCAAGGTCTTAGTAAAATATCATATGAAAAGAGGCTCAATTACAAGGAAAATGATTTTATGGGAGTTAAAAAGGAATATTTTCAATAGAAACCTGAATTTTGTTAGTGTCCTAGAATGGGTTGTGAGAGGTCTCATTTATAAGTGATTAGAATGATTTTTTTTGGAAATATTTCAACATAATATAAAGAGAGAACATAGATAACTTGTGAATAAGAGACTAAAAAATTAATAGATTATTTGATGAAATAAGTACAATCATACCCAATCCTTTCATTTTTTACCACATGTTTTAGAAAAAAATTTATATCATTTTCCCTTATAATTTTTACTTTTACCATCTTTTATTTTATAGGGGTAACTAATTTTTACATTAATAATTTTATTTTAAGGAATAAAACTTATTACACAATTTGGAACTACTGATTCCAAATAAAAAATATGTTTTATCACATAAAATTTATTTCTGTAATAAAACATGTTTTATAATTAACTCATGTAATTCTTAAAAATACAATTTTTGACAATGTAAATTTTTATAAGTAAAATTTCTATGTTGGATAAAATTAAAAATTTATTTGATTTTATAGTTTATTAATAAAAAATATTTTGTGGCATTTAAAGTAACTAAATTAGTATTTAATTGAAACAAATGAAAAAACAAATTATAGGAAAATATTTCCTTAAGTCCATAAAATTTTAATCATATGTTTTTTAAATTAAATAAAGTATTTTCAAAATGTTAAAAAAATTTAAATATATATTTTACAAATTAAAAGGATTTATACACTTCTAAGACTTTCATATAATGTCATAAAATTTAAAATTTTTGTAAATAAAAATCATATTGTCTCACTCTTCACCAAAAAATAAACTATTTTAGAAAATATCCAATATTTCCTAATAATCTAATTTTGTGTTGAAAAATAAAATTTGAAGAAATTTTTATTATATTTAAATTCTAAAATTTCATAATTTATCTTTTAAATAAAAACATAAAAATGATAAATATTATTTTGATTGAAATTTTTTAAAAATATATATTAAAAAAATTATAATTATTTCATCTCAATAATTATTCAAATTGGGGATAATATTTCTACATATAAGAAATAGGTATAATCCACTACCAAATTAGAATCATAAATCAAGTAGCATAAAATGTAATTTAAAAGGGTTAAATTTTAAATCATAAAATAGTCTTATATTTATATACATATACTAATTGAACTTTAAATGATCACTTAATACAAATAGTTATATTAATTTTTATTTATATAAATATGTGATAATTTGGTTTCATATATTTTACCCACCATTTGTTTAGCAACATTTTATTGGTTATATAATGTTTTTTCGGCTTATTGTGGTTTTTTTGTTGCATGTGAAACATGCAATCAAACACATAATTGTTTAAACGAAATTAAAATTTTCGACAATGGAGTGTTTTATTCTCTGTAAAGCCTAAATTTTTATAAAACATTTTTTTTGAAAAAATATATTTTCATCGATACCTTCCATTATATGAAATTTCAATGTTTTAGATAACCATGACATACTTTTAATGTTACAAATTTAACATTATTTTTACAACCTAGAAATTAAACATGGAATTATAAATAAAAATAAACATATATATAAAATGAAGAATAATTGTTTTATATAATGAAAAAATATTAATAAAGAAGTGGTGAGTCAAAATTTTTACTTTCCACTTTTCCTTTCACAGTTTTTGAAATCAAAATGACTTTCTTAAAACACATTATTAAAAAATTAATATATCTTAAGTAATTTAGTATATTTTTTTAAAATTATTTTATACCAAATATATATATATTTTCTAATGTAAATTGAATTTAAACATTTATTATTCAAACAAATCCAGTAGATTGAATGTGCATATGATACATCAGACTAACAAAATTTCTTACCATAGGTTTGACTAACGACTTGTATACGAAACTCAAAAAAAGTCATAACCATCAAAATAACTTTGGTTCTAATAAATTCAACTAACCTCTATTTTTTGTCGGATTGAAAAACAATAGTGATGTCCATAAAAATATCCAATATTTATTATCAGAGATATTAAAATTATATCTATCATTCAGAATAAAAAATAGAGTTTATATGGTGGTAAATTAATCATTATAAAATGAAATTCTTAGTTGTTAGGATGAAGATAAATATCTTTACAGGCTTTCAAAGTAAACGATGTCTATGTCCATTATAACAAACTCATAAATATAGTCATTGGATGATTTCCACTAAAGAGAAGGGCATTTGAATATCATGGAGTTAATGATTTTGTAAACCAAATCATCAATGTTTTTTATCTTACTGAACATATCATTATAAATTATATTTAATTTATTAAAGTATTAAAGTTATATGGAACCCAAATGAGGATTTTAATTTCATTAGAACACTTTGATTTTTTATCCACTATGTATGATCATGGTACTAATCAAGGGGTCCCGAGGATATGATGACTTAAAAATTTGATCCATCAAATCAAGGGAATTAAAGGCTATTAATATAGAGACACAAATCATCATAAAATAGTATCTATTATTAATGAAATATAGATATTAATATAATCATTGTTTTTAGAAATTTAATTATTAAAATGAGAGAGCTATTTTGATCTTTATATCATGAGATTTTATTATAAGTTAATACTTAACTTTATAGATGGTATTAAAACATTTGATATATTATTTTAGTATTTAGGCGATCGATAACTCTTATGGTTAAAGAGTAAATTATTTCATTAATATATCATGTCATTATTAATTTAATAATATATTATTTTACCTATTGTTATAATATTATTCTCCACTTATCATATACTTTATAAATTATGTTTATAGTTAACTTTTTGATAATTGTTCTTATCAGACATTTTGTGAGACTGAAGATAAACTATAATACATAAAAATACTACTAGATGAGAATTATTCATTATGACAATCATATGATTTTTGAGTTTTTTCTTTTTGAAATAATGGAAATTTTTTCTATCATAATTTTCTAAACTACAATTCACCAACCTCTTGTATCCATTTTAACTCTTACGATCCAAAAATTGGTAACATCATGGGTTCTACTTCTATACTTTCTTAATTTGATAATTTTTTATAAACTATAATAGTTTATTCTTTTGATATATACTAATTATTTTTAAATGATTGTACAGCAATGTTTTTTTTGAATAAAAGAGTTTTTATTTTGATAATATGGTAGGTTTTAATATTGGAACACTTAAATATCAGAATCATAGCAGACCACATTTTTATGGGAATTGTCATTAATAATAGATATATATAATAAATTTCTTTATTAATACTAATGTTGAAAACATTGTCTTGTTAAATAATAATTATGTGATTCTAGATAAGGAAGTTACTAATATTATGGATTTGGATAATTTTGTATATCCATTGAATTACAAAGTAATGAATACTCTACTTTATTCTCAGACCAGATGAATCTACAGTCAAATTTATTCTTATAATTTAGCTACTAGTATATATAAAACGATAGAATATACTAAATTTGGAATTTAAAAAATTATTGAAACTAGAATAGATTTGTTGAGAGAAGACTATAATGTTTTTTATTTCATATGTGAACAATAAATAGTTATGATGAATCAATAATTCCTAAATATTTTTTACAGTTTACATTCTCTTGGATTGAAATATTTAATAGCTGGAATCTTAGTTGAGAAAATTATAGAGATCATTCCAAATGAGTGGGAATCCAAATGGATAACATTAAGTGATAGTAGTAAGATTAAAAATATTACTATATATGATCATATTGGTACTCTTATTCAATATAAATGTAAACTAAAAAGGATGTACAATAGATGAAAAATTAAAAATTGAGGATTTTCTTTTGACACTACATAGGTTGTTCCTAGAAAAGTTAAATTTATTTAGAGTGTTATGAAATAATCAAAGAATAAGAAACATATTGTTGAATTAGATTCTAGATCATCAAAAAGATAGGAAATGAGTATGATAATCTTGATAAAATAATGAACAATATTGTTGGTAAGAAACAATTTCATTACGTATATAATGAGATTCACAAAGTTTAAGGTGGTATGAAATATTATTATGTGGATTTATGATATGAGGGTAATAAAATAAGACACAAAATAAATGATTATACAAAGATCAAAATAAATCATAAGAAAGAGATAAATTATAGAATAAATTCAAAGAATTATTATAAAATAAAAACAAATAAGAGAATTAATTAATTAGAAACATGGATTACGAGTGATGGAGATAGTTTTTCTTATAATTATTCAGAAAATGAATGTTCTAGAAATAAAAATATAGATTTATTTAAATGTATTCATAATGTGAATAAATGTCTAATGTCTACAGTACATACTTATAAATCTCTTAATAATAATACATTATATTCTAATCATCCAGATAGACAGGAAGAGAATAATCATACATCTTTATATGATGAATCTTCCCCCATAAAAAGAAGATAATACTTTACCTAGTTATGAAAAATTGTGTAGTTTTTCTAAAATTATCGAGAATGAAAATTTTAATGTTTCTAAAAAACGTGAATATTCCCAATGTAAAATTATTAATGAAAACTATAGTAAAAATAATGAAACTATTGAAATATCATATCATTCCAAAGAACATGATAAAATTTATTTTAAAAAAGTTATTAATTCGAATGATATTGAGAAATATATTTATAGGAATAATGTTTAACAAGCTAATCTTGTAAAAATTATTTAATACTAATTCTACAAAGAATAAAAAAATTGTTTTAAAACTAAAATTAAATTTTTCTAGTTTGAAATATATTTAATAAAATTTTTCTTTGGGTTGGGAATATTTAGATAATATGTATGAAAAAATAAGACCATATAGTTATTAATCCAGAGTATATTTTACAAATAGATAACCAAATTTTAGCAACTAGTATTTTTTCCTGAAAGTGAACTATTTATCCCTACATGCCAAAGTGGTTAAAATTAGACTAAAAAATGTTCATTAAATAAAATCCATTCATTTGGATTCCAAAAATATTATTTTTCTAAATAAATGACTTTTTCTCAATGTAGTAACATTGGAAAAATGTGCTTACCTGAAATGTAATTTTTTGATAATATAAGATCCAAGAAGGTGTGTGTTCTAAAACACAAATGACTTAGTTTTCAAGAAAATAAAATATTTTACTTCAACAGTTAATTTTTTAACATAGATATTGTGTTGTCAAAACATATAATAGAAAAAAATATTTTCTTTAATATTATCATTCATATGAAATGTAGTAATGTTACTTTTTGAAATAATCATCAAGGACAAATTATCAACCTAGGAAATATTGTTCTTCTTGTAAAATATTTTATTTAAAATGTTTTAATATTTATATGACATAAGAAAAACCTTATTGATATATTTTAATAATTGAAGGGAGGTTATCATGTAAAATTTGGGAATAATAACTGTACTATTCATAGTTTGAAATATGGGTTCATTATTTTTTCCAATCAGAATGTTATTTTTAACACATTATAAATAGAAGAACTTAGGAACCAAGATACACCTTTCCATCGAATAGTGGATGATCGATATTAGTTATGAAATAGAATAATTTTACACTTTAGTATAATAAATTTAGCTATATTTTCTGCAAAATGACTTTTAATGGACCTATAATATCATAGGATTGAAACTTATAAGTTTATATCCTTGTCCATATAGTATCAAATAAATGTCATGTTTTAAACCAATTAGTGAAGTATCAACTTTTGACGCTTTACAGTTATTTCAAATGGACTTATTTAGTCCAACACAAACTATAAGTATTGGTGTAAATACTATGTATATGTTTTGGTTTATTATTAAAGTAGATATACATGGCTCTATTTTCTAGTATGGAATTCCAAAGCCTTTATCATTTTAAAACATCTGTAGTTATAGTTAAAAATGATTAAAATTTCTCATTGATACTATTCGTAGTGGTCAAAGTAGATAATTTTTATATTCATATTTTGATACTATTTGTAGTATGAAAGGTATTATATACAACTTTTTGGAATCAATATCTCTACAAAAAAATGGAGTAGTTGATAGAAGAATTAGCATTCATCATGAGATTACAAGAAGTATGTTGATTTAATATTCATTAGCTAAATATTTTTTGGGCTAATGATGCTAGTAATTCTATTTATACAATAAATCAATTTTAGATTAGGCTTTTTATTTATATAACTCTTTATGAGTTGTGGTCCAAAATGAAAAATACATTCCTAATTTAATGTTTTTGAATGAAAATTATTAATCCTAAATACTAAACAGAACTAAATTTGTTTATCCAAAACCAAAGAAATAATTATTTTAGGGTTACATTACATATATTAATTCTTATATAGTTTTTAATAAAAATCCTTGTACACGTTAGGAAACAATACATTTTAAAGTTAATGAAATTGATCATTTTGTTTTCAAAACACCCAATCTTCATCATTAGATGTTATTTCTAAAAAAATTAACCTATATTATAAGTTGATTCTCATGAAAAAAATACTGAAGAATATATTTTTTATGGTTTTTCTCTAGAATATTTACAACATATTGTTGAATAACAGAATTTCAAAAATACCAAAAATCAGTTTATTATTAGGAATCATCTTAGTGATTATATCAATGGTGGTATAGATAATCCAATACAGTCAAGAAGTTTCTTGAGAAAAGAAATTGACCATCTATTTTTCTTATCCCAATTAGATCCTAAGAAACTTATGGATGATTTTGGTGTTGAGGATTGAATATAATAAATTAAAGATGAAATCAATGGGTTTGAAAGGAACTAATTATGAAATTTAGTTGAAAAATCTAAAGATACATATATTTTTGGGGTCAAATGGGTCTTTTGTGTTTATCTAAATATAATGTTATAATTGTTATAAATAAATACTTACTTATTTGTAAGGGTTATAATCAACAATAGGGAATCAACTATAAATAAACATATGTAGAAGTTGGTTGACATGATGTTATTAGTATACTTCTAACTTATGAAAAATTCTAAAATTTCAAACTATTCAAGTAGATATAAAGAGTCCTTTTTTGAATTTTTATTTTTATGATGATGTTTTTTACACCAACCACTAGGTTATAAATTTAAAAAACATCCAAAACATGTTTATAGAATTACCAAGGAACATTATGGACATAAAAAGTCCCCTTAAAATTGTTATTATTTGTTAACTGGAATTTTTCCACAAAAAACATATTTAAGGGGGATTAAAATACAACAATTTTTAAAAAAAATATAATAAAAATATTATTATTGTATAAATACATGTTGATGAAACTATATTTAGTTTAACTCCAAAGTCTTTAATAGGTTTCGTTGTGGATCTTATAAATAATATGTTGGAAATTATTATGATGGATGAGTAAACATACATTCTAGGTATTAAATTTTTTAAAATAAAACATAAAGGAACTTTTATATACCAACTTTTGTATCTAAAATTTTTTCATAAGAAATTCTTCTCTGATATTATTAATAGTATTTTTACTCCTATTGGAACCTCAAATATAATATATCTTGATAAATTTTCGAAACTATATAATCAAAATACATTCATAGGTATTATTGGAGGTATACATTAAATAAAACCTAGTCATTCAGATTTAATATTTTATGCATCCTTATGTGCTAGATATCAATCAAATATAAATAGTATTCAATATTAAATCTAATAAATCAATTTTTTATTCCCTTAGTGGAACTATAGATTTAGGTTTATCTTACTCTTTTGGAAATGATTTTGAATTAAAATGTTTTTTAGATTATGACATTATTGGATGTAGAATGGATGGGAAAAGCACAACATGAACATGTCATTTCATAAGAGAAACATTAGTTTTTTCATCTTGTAAGAAATAAAAATTAGTAGTACATCCCACTACTGAATCTAAATAGGTGAAATTAGGATGTTTTGGATCTCATGTGTTGTGGATACAAGATATGCTAAATGACTATTATAATGACACATACTTTACATACATTTTTATTACTTCAGAATTGAAGCACACTTGTTACAACATATAAGAAAACCAAGAGAGGACCATATAGGTATAGTGTTTTTAGAAACTGGGAAACATAAACAACTGGTTCATAAAGCATCTACTTTGCCTCCCATTTATTTCATCATATCTAGAGTCCCTTTTTGGAATATTCAACTTAATAACCTTCTTCCTGACCTGGGGAAATAAAAAACACAAAAGGGTGAGCTCAAATGTTCAGTAAGGGTAAACAAAAGAAATATCAATCACATCATATACATAACCACATAACTTTTGGAAATCATAACCTGAAAAAGAGATCAAAATTTCATAACATGGGATAAATCATAGTAGTGAAATGTAATCCCAATAATCAAAACTTAAAACATGAAACTTTTTGGAATACACACATAATCATAGAGAATAATTTCTTATTAGTCAAGATTCATTTCCAAGACTATCATAGTGGACAAAGTCCATTATTGAACCGAGTTCACTCCTCGTTTCTGTCCTGTTTCACTAAACCAGTATAACCTATCGTTCCAGCCATGTCTATCTCATGAGATATAAAATCTTTACCCAATGAATTGGAGGGAGATATAGTTCCCACCCATCTCATAATGATACAATTCTTATGTGTTCCACAAAATCATAAATCATACATCATTGCATAACCCATGTAGTAAAAATGGGATTCTTAAACAACATGACATCATAAAACAATTCATATAAGATAAAGGAATTCATAAAAATATTTCCATCAAAACATAATCAAATACATGTAATAATAGGGATTGAAATATAACCCAATATTATCTTAGATGGAAAAATAATTTTGATAAAACACTTGAACTCCATTCTTGAGGAAAATATCCTTTCTACTTCAAAAACACTTTTCGTTTCTTAACATGTCATACAATTTTAATCTAAAATAATTTGATTAAAAATAAACTTGAAAAATTTTAAAGGAATATTCTTGTAAATAATTTTTTAAAAATCCATTCATGCCGTATAAGTTATAAAAACATTTTTCGTACTTTTGTCGGAAAAGTCAAAAAGTACCTCGTATGAAAAATAACAAAAGATTCCTTTCATATCCTTTACTAAAAACACACCGAAGGGTAAAATTGGATTTGAAAAATTTAAGGAGGATGGAAATAATATTAAATATTGAGGAAACATGGATTTGGATGATAAAATACACCCCAGTAAATACCAAAGTATGAACAATCTCGGATAAAAATGAGATTGTGATATTTCCCTTACCTTAGGTCTGATATGCTTTGTACGTGTCTGAACCGCCTGTATAATGATTTAAATAATGTTATTGACTTATTACAGAATCATACTTATTTTTATGATATCATATATGGTCATATTCTTAGCTTCTTAGTAGTAATATTTCATTTCTACTTGTTATTCGTGTGTTTATAACTTTTTTTTCTTATGCGTGTTTTGTCGAATAAATTATTATTCTTATTTTAGGTTATATATACCTCATTTCCAGAATGGTATTAGTGTAATATATATCATATTAATTCATTCAATTCTTTTATATAATAAATATGAAATGAAGATCATGTATAACGAGTCGCATCACATCGTGGAGACGGTATTCCGTACGTACGCACGAGTGATGATATCGTTCCTATGATCGTGGAATTTTATTGGAGTGTAGGTATACTATTTCATAATTAGTATCATTTTATAATAGTCATATATAGTAATTATTTACACCATTATACCCATCCAAATAAGGTGGTGGTGGAAAATAGATTACACCACGGCGTGGAGACGGTATTCTGTACATAAGCACGCGCAGTGATTTCTTTTTCCGTAGGATGGATAGATGGTGAAATAGGGTTGTTTCATACTTATAATAACATATCAGTATATGAGTGATTCTGATGTTATTACTTCATAATTAAACATCTAAATATGAAGAAGTGGAAGAATAAATAAAGATGAAAGAATCGGTAACGGACATTACCTCTTCTTGGAAGTGCTTCTTTGAGACCTCCTTTTAGGGAACTAAAATAGGTAATTGAAGAAGACCAGAACCTCTAGGATGTTTCTAGGGAAGTGGAGAGAAGAAATTGGCAGGGTTTGGCCGAGCTTTAAGGTTCAATGTGGTGTGAGGAAGAGGGGGAGGAGGTGCCCTTTTATAAGGGAGGAGAGGGGCTCCATTGGAAAAACTAAAAATATTATTTTATTATAAAGTCAAGTTCGATTTTAAATAGATCCAAATTGATTTATTTCAAAGCTAAGGTTGGTAAGGGTCTAAATACTCTCATCCAATAGAATTTAGACAAGTTTAGGTTCCTATTTTATTCTTATCATTTAGATGTAACATTATGTTTAATAATTTTACTTTTATCGTGTCTTCTTGTGTTCTTATACTATAAGGTTAATAAACATACTATAAGCATCCAAACGAACCCCAAGTTGTTTATTATTAATATATATAACCTTATCTAAGTCATTTTTCCAAACCTTAAATTTTTAAGAATAAAATCACAATTACTAATATAATATTTTTTTTTTTTAAACTATTTTATGTCAATTTTGACACTATTTAGTAATTAATTTGTGTGAAAATCATAACAGAATGATTAGTTCGAAAAAAGTTAATTAAATCAATACTAACATGTCATATTAATCTAGAAAATTAGTGTAATTCATAAAAAGTCTCCAATTACATTAATTTTGGTGTTTATAACATTAATTATGTCAATATTTCATTAATAAGATAATTACTGCATCATCATTGTGTCATAAATAAATTAAATTATTTAATGTATAAATATTAAAAATAAAATACCATTATGTAGGAAATAATTTTATTTTTATAATGAATATTTATTGTCGAATTTATCTTTTGAATAACCCCATATTAAAAATGATTTACTTATTAAACATTGATTTTAACTATTTTAACCCCTCTTTAAATAAATTAATAATAAATTTCCTAATCTAATCCAAGTGGGCCTAAATGGTCATATATTATTCCTAAGGTTTTTTTCGGTTGAATTAAACTTGTCCAATAGAATTAAGCCATTTTTTAGGGTAATAATAATATCATTTTTACCCTTAATTACCCTATTTACTTTTAACCGTGGTAAAAAAAAGTAAAACGTTACTATTCACCAAAAATTTATTTTCATCTCATTGAACAATATTTTACTTACTGACCTCAACCGTGTCTCTCGAATTTTTGAAATTCCACTCACAGAAGCGGTAAAATTAAGTTTTATGAAAAATTCAGTTTTTTAACTACCACTTAGTGGTTTCACTATTCATCAAAAATTGATAGTTTTCAGAAAAATACCAAAATTTCACCCTAGGATAATTTTGATATTTCTAATCAAAAATGAAGTCCATTTAGAAAAATAAAATTTATAAATTTTAAAAAAGTGGTTATTACTATTCATAACGGCTAGTTTTAATAATATTTTAATATCATATCATTGTTTAGTGAAACTCGGTATTGCGTACGACACAAGCTATCAAGGAAGGTTGCAATTTCGTGTAATGCAAGCCAAGAAAGTGTTGTGTGTAGAAAAATATTCCTTTTATGATTTATATAACATAAAAGTCTCGGGTGTTACATTCTACCCCCCTTAAAATGAATTTCGCCCTCGAAATTTGTCACATTGTAACAAACAAATGAGGATACCTCTCCTTCATCATATCCTCAAGCTCCCATGTAGCTTCTTCTAATTGGTGGTTCCTCTATAAAACTTTCACCAATCGAGTGGTCTTGTTTCGTAGGACGTTTTCGCTACGATCCAGAATCTCTCTCGGTTGTTCTTCATAAGAAAGATCTTACTCCAGCGGTACAACTTCTGAGCTGAGTACATGTGAAGGATCAGGTATGTACTTTCTCAGGAGAGATACATGGAACACATCGCGAACTTGAGAGATATTTGGTGGAAGCGCCAATTGGTAAGAAACCTTCCCAACACGATCCAGTATTTTGAAAGGACTGATATATCTAGGGCTCAACTTCCCCTTCTTTCCAAATCTCATAACCCTCTTCCAGGGAGATATTCGTAAGAACACTTTATCTCCCACTTCAAACAATTGGTCTTTTATTTGGTTGTCGGCATAACGTTTCTGTCAACTTTGAGCTTCTCTTATGTGTTGTTGAATAGATCTGACCTTTTCTGCAATTTCATCAATGAGATCAGGTCCTAATAGCTTTCTTTCCCCAACTTCATCCCAGCAAGTTGGAGTCCCGCATTTCTTTCCATAGAGAGCTTCATAAGGAGCCATCTGAATACTGAAGTGAAAGCAATTATTATAAGAAAATTCCACCAAAGGTATGTGTTGATCCCAACCACCTTTGAAATCCATAGATCAAGCTCTCAACATATCTTCAAGAGTTTGAATTGTTCTCTCAGACTGACCGTCTGTCTGAGGATGATAAGCAGTGCTGAAACTCAACTCTATATCCAGAGTATGCTGAAGACTTCGCCAGAACTTCGAGGTAAATCTTGGATCCCGATCAGATATAATAGAAAGTGGTACTCCATGCAATCTTACCACTTCCTTTACATATATCATGGCAATCTGATCTAGAGAGAAATCATCTCTAATAACAATGATGTGTGCAGACTTGGTAAGATGATCAACTATGACCCAGATAGCATTATTGCCTTTGGATGTTTTAGGATGTCCTGTGACAATGTCTATAGTGATGTTTTCTCATTTCCATTCGGGTATGGGTAATGGTTGTAACATCCCCATAGACTTATATCTCTCAGCTTTAACTTGCTGACAAACCAAGCATCGAGAGACATATTTAGCAACATCTCTTTTCATGCCATCCCACCAGAAGTACTCTTTCAGGTCCTTATACATCTTCGTGCTTTCAGGATGAATAGAGAATGAATAACTATGAGCCTCATCCATCAGCTCCTCCTTTAATTCGGGGATGGGAGGAACACAAACCCGATTCCTGAACTTTATTATCCCATCACAATCAAGGTTGAATTCAGGAACATTTCTCACCTTCTTTTGTAACTCGACATCTTTTTTCTATGCCTCTTTAATCTTCACATGTATAGATGGTTGAACATTCATTTGATAAAGATAAGATTTTTCCCCTTCCATTATAATTCCAAGATCCATCCTTTGTAAATCCATAAATATTGGATCTTTTGTGATACTCATCATGGATAAACTGGCATGGTCTTGTCGACTTAATGCATATGCCACCTTGTTTGCTTTCCTAGGGTGGAAATGGATTGAGCAGTCATAATCCATAATCAGCTCCAACCATCTTCTTTGACGTATATTCAGCTCCTTTTGGGTGAAAATATACTTTAAACTTTTACGATCAGTATAAATGTCACACCTTTCTCCATAATGATAATGCCTCCAAATCTTTAATGCAAAGATTACCGCATCTAACTCCAAATCATGTGTTGGGTAATTTTGCTCATGGATTTTCAACCGCCGTGAGGCATAAGCTATCACCATATCATTTTGCATAAGAACACAACCCAATCCCTTCTTGGATTCATCACTATCGATCACAAACCTTTCTCCACTACAAGGCAGTGTGAGCACAGGTGCACTGGATAACCTTCTTTTAAACTCATTTAAAATCTCTTTCACATTCTTCCGTCCAAACAAACCTAACTCCTTTCCGAGTAAACATGGTGAGTGGATTAGATAATCGTGAAAAATATTTCACAAAATGTCGATAATATCCATCCAAACCAAGAAAACTTCGGATCTCAGTTACTACTGTTGGTCTCGACCATCTTTCGATAACCTCTATTTTTGCTGGATCCACAGATATCCCCTCTTTTGAGACAATGTGAACCAAAAATGAAACTTTTTGAAGCCAAAATTCATACTTGGTAAATTTGGCATAAAGATTCTCCTTTCTTAGGGTCTTCAATATAATTCTCAAGTGATCTTCATGTTCTTCCTTGCTCTTTGAATAGACAAGAATATCATCTATAAAGACTACCAAAAACTGATCAAGATAGTCTTTAAAGACTCCATTCAATAGATCCATGAAGATAGCAGGGGGATTAGTAAGACCAAATGACATCACTATAAATTCATAGTGTCCATACCTTGTATGGAAAGCCGTCTTTGGTATATCCTCCCTTTTGACCCTTAATTGATGATACCCTAAATGAAGATCAATCTTGGGAAAGTATTGATCTCCGCGTAGTTGGTCAAATAGGTCATCAATGCACGGGAGAGGATATTTCTTCTTGATAGTGATCCTGTTATGTTCTCGATAATCAATGCAGAGTCTCATTGATCCATCTTTCTTCTTAACAAACAGAACAGATGCTCCCCAAGGTGATGCACTAGGGAGTATGAATCCCTTTTCAAGATTCTCTTTGAGATGCTACTTCAATTCCTGGTACTCAATTGAGGCCATTCTATAAGGTGTCTTTGAAATAGGTAAAGCACCCGGTACGAGTTCTATTGAAAAATCAACTTCACGATTCAGTGGAACACCCGGTAATTCCTCCGGAAAGACATCATCAAACTCCCGTACAATGGGGATATTCTTAATCATGAGTTTCTCACCAACCATTTGAGATAAATAACCTTCATTTAGTGGAATCAATACCCATATAATGGAAGAAATTTCCATTGGAATGTTATGTTCATCCTTGAATCGATAGATGATCATAGATTGATCTGGAATATGAAATGTGACTTACCTTCTTTGGAAATTGATATGAGCTCCATATAGAGAAATCCAATCCATGCCAAGAATCACATCAAATTCCACTATATGAAGGATCACAAGATTTGGAGGAAGCACTTTCCCACAATCTTCAATTGGAGAAGAATTATAAACTTTTGATGCGACTGTTGTGCCATTAGGTGTTGTCAAAGATAACTGAGCATCTAATTGTTGAGGTAATACGGTGATACCCATAGAAAATTCTTCAGAAATAAAGGAGTGGGTGGATCCAAAATCAAATAAAACATTTTCTAATTCAGAGTGGATTGTAAGTGTTCCTTTCATCACATCGTTATCGTACTCCACATCACTGATAGAAATTGCATGTGACTTTCCTTTGTATTTAGCATTAAGAGTTTGTTGACATCAACCATCATCATCAACCCTTGGATTAGGGAATTTATTGTCATAATTTCCCATCTCCTTGCACTTGAAACATTGAAGTATAGTAGGTTCATTCTGTGTATCCCTTCCTTTGTTTCCATAATTAGACATCTTCTTCCCATCATCGCGGCTTTCAAATGCCCGATGACCTTCCTTTCCACATTTGAAACATTTACTTGTCCCATTAAGACAACTCCCTCCATGTTTCTTTCCACACTTTGAGAAAAAGGGAATCCTCATCTTCTTTTCAGTGTGCTCTTTAGATTTTCCTTTGAATTCCATTTTCCTCTTCTTATCAAACCCATATGACTGATGGGTTACTCCAATATCCATCTCAACTTTGAGAGCACATCGAATGATTTCCTCATAGCTATTGAAGTCCCTTATGGCTAAGGCCCTTCGAAGAATTGGTTTTAAGCCACTAAAGAATCGATCGATGTTACTCTCAGGTTGGATAATAATACCAGAAGTGTACCTTGAAAGTCTTGTAAAATTTGCTTCATAGGTCCCAACAGATTCATTATCCTTTTGCTTTAGTTCAAGAAGCTATTTCTCCATCTTTTTTCGGAGAATACGAGGGATGTACTTATTGAAAAATAAGTTCTTGAACTCGTCCCATTCCATGGACTCAATTTCATCCCTGTGCCTCGTATTCATAATAATATTCCACCATTGATCATCATCACCTTCCAAATGATACAATGCTAAGATGACTTTATCATGCTCAGAACATTGACGAACTAAAAATATCTTTTCAGTAGTACTAATCCATTGTTCAGCAACTAATGGATCAGTAGACCCACTGAATTAAGGTGGACGATGTCTCATGAAGGATTCAACATAATGTTTCTCCTTTCTTTGATCGTTTGGAAGTCCGGCATGATTCATAGATTGAGAAAGTTGTGTGAGCATGGCTATAAGATTTTACATTCTAGATCCCATAACGTTTGGTTGCTCGGGGGGACAACCATTGCATTGCCCGTCACATTCCGCATTAACATGGTTTCTTCAGGTTCCAGTCATTGACTAAAACCAAGAAGAATAGTGTGAGCAACACTAATTATAATAGGAAAACCACATAATCAAGAATAAAATTTCACACTCAAGGCATTATCCTAGGTTATTCATGGCTATTTATAAAACACTATGATTGTGTTATATGCCTAGACTTATCCTTAGGGTTCTTACTAAGGCATTCACATCCTAGTTTCCAAGGGTTGACTATACCTTTTCTCTGATACCAACTATAACGACCCATACTTTACATACATTGTAATTACTTCAGAATTGAAGCACAATTATTAAAACATATATGAAAACCAAGAAAGGACCGTATAGGTATAGTGTCTCTAGAAACTGAGAAACATAAACAATTGGTTCACAAAGCATCTACTTTGCCTCCCATTTATTTCATCATATCTAGAGTCCCTTTTTGGAATATTCTACTTAATAACCTTCTTCCTGACCTGGGGAAATAAAACATACAAAAGGGTGAGCTCAAAAGCTCAGTAAGGGTAAACAAAAGAAATATCAATCACATCATATACATAAGAACATAACTTTTGGAAATCTTAACCTGCAAAAGAAATCAAAATTTCATAACATGGGATAAATCATAGTAGTGAAATTTAATCCCAATAATCATAACAAAAATAATGAAACTTTTTTTCATACACACATAATTCTAGAGAATCATTTCTTATTAGTCAAGACTCATTGCCAAGACTATCATAGTGGACAAAGTCCATTTCTGAACCGAGTTCACTCCTCGTTTCAGTCCTGTTTCACTGAACCGGTATAACCTACCGTTCCAACCATGTCTATCTCATGAGATATAAAATATTTACCCAATGCATTGGAGGGAGATATAGGTCCCACCCATCTCATAATGATACCATTCTTATGTGTGCCACAAAATCATAAATCATACATCATTGCATAACCCATGTAGTAAAAATGGGATTCTTAAACAACATGACATCATAAAACAATTCATATAAGATAAAGTAATTCATAAAAATATTTCCATCACAACATAATAAAATCCATGTAATAATAGGGATAGAAACAGAACCCTATATAATCTTAAATAGAAAAATAATTTTGATAAAACACTTGAACTCCATTCTTGAGGAAAATATCCTTTCTACTTCAAAAACACTTTTCCTTTCTTAACATGTTGTACAATTTTAAACTAAAATAAGTTGGTTAAAAATAAACTTGAAAACTTGTAAAGGATGCTTCTTGGAAATAATGTTTTAAAAATCCATTCATTCCGTATAAGTTAAAAAAAAATTCTTCGTACTTTTTTCAGAAAAGTCAAAAAGTACCTCATATGAAAAATGACAAAAGATTCCTTTCATATCCTTTACTAAAAACTCACAGAATGGTAAAATTGTATTTAAAAAATTGTAGGTGGGTGGAAATAATATTAAATATTGAGGAAACATGGATTTGGATGATAAAATGCACCCTAGTAAATACCAAAGTATAAACAATCTCAGATAAAAATGAGATTGTGATATTTCCCTTACCCAAGGTCCAATATGATTTGTACGTGTCCGAACCTCCTGTATAATGATTTAAATAATGTTATTTACTTATTACAGAATCATACTTATTTTTATGATATCATATATGGTCATATTCTTAGCTTCTTAGTAGTAATATTTTATTGCTACTTGTTATTCGGGTGTTTATAACTTTTTATTCTTATACGTGTTTTGTCGAATAAATTCTTATTCTTCTCTTTAGGTTATAGATACCTCATTTCCAGAATGGTATTAGTGTAATATATATCATATTCATTCATTCAATTAATTTATATAATCATTATGAAATGAAGATCATGTAGAACGAGTCACATCACATCATGGAGACGGTATTCCGTACGTACGCACGAGTGATGATATCGTTCCTATGTTCGTGGAATTGTATTGGAGTGTATGTATACTATTTCAGAATCAGTATAACTTTATAATAGTCATATATAGTCATTATTTAAACCATTATACCCATCCAAGTAAGGTTGTGGTGGAAAATAGATTACACCACGGCGTGGAGACGGTATTCCGTACGTACGCATGCGAGGTGATTTCTTTTTCCATAGGATGGATAGATGGTGAAATAGGGTTGTTTCATACTTATAATAACATATGAGTATATTAGTGATACTGATGTTATTACTTCAGAATAAAACAACTAAAGAAGAAGAAGTGGAAGAAGAAATAAAGATGAACGAATCGGTAACGGACATTACCTCTTCTTTGAAGTGCTTCTTTGAGGCCTCCTTTTAGGGCACTAAAATAGGTCTTTGAAGAAGAACATAACATCTAGGATGTTTCTAGGGAATTGGAGAGAAGAAATTGTCAGGGGTTGGCCGAGCATGAAGGCTCAATGTGGTGTGAGGAAGAGGGGGAGGAGGTGCCCTTTTAGAAGGGAGGAGAGGGGCTCCTTTGGAAAAACTAAAAATATTATTTTATTATAAAGTCATGTTCGGTTTTAAATAGATCCAAATTGAATTATTTCGAAGCTAAGATGGGGATGGGTCGAAATCCTCTCTTTAAATAGAATTTAGGAAATTTTAGGTTCCTATTTTAACTTTATCATTTAGATTTAACATTAAGTTAAATAATTTTACTTTTACTGTGTCTTCTTGTGTTCTTATACTATAAGGTTAATAAACTTACTATAAGCAGCCAAAAGAACCCCAAGTTGTTTATTATTAATATATATAACCTTATATAAGTCATTTGACCGATCCTTAGATTTTTAGGAATAAAATAACAATTACTAATATAATATTTGTTTTAAAAACTATTATATGTCAATTTTGACACTATTTAGTAATTAATTTTTGTGAAAATCATAAAAGAATGATTAGTTCTAAAAAAGTTAATTAAATCAATACTAACATGTCATATTAATCAAGAACATTAGTGTAATTCATAAAAAGTCTCCAATTACATTTATTTTGGTGTTTATAACATCAATTATGTCAATATTTCATTAATAAGATAATTACTGCATCATCTTTGTGTCGTAAATAAATTAAATTATTTAATGTCTAAAAATTACAAATAAAATACCATTATGTAGGAAATATTTTTATATTTCTAATTAATATTTATAGTCGAATTTATCTTATGTATAACCCCATATTAAAAATTATTTACTTATTAAACATTGATTTTAACTATTTTAACCCTTTTTTAAATAAATTAATAATAAATGTCCTAATCTAATCCAAGTGGGCCTAAATGGTCATTTTTTATTCCTAAGGTTTTTTTAGTCGAATTAGACTTGTCAAATAGTATTAGGAAATGTGTTAGGGTAATAATAATATCATTTGTACCCTTAATTACCCTATTTACTTTTAACCGTGGTAAACAAAAGTAAAAAGTTACTATTCACGAAAAAATTATTTTCATCTCATTGAACCACATTTTACTTAATGACATCAACCGTGTCTCTCGGATTTTCGAAATTCCACTCACAGAAGTGGTAAAATTAAGTTTTATGAAAAATTCAGTTTTTTAACTTCCACTTAGTGGTTTCACTATTCATCAAAAATTGAAAGTTTTCAGAAAAATACCAAAATTTCACCCTAGGTTAATTTCGATATTTCGAATCCAAAAATGAATTCCATTTTGAAAAATAAAATTTATAAAATTTCAAAAAGTGGTTATTACTATTCATAACGGCTAGTTGTAATAATATTTTAATATCATATCATTGTTTAGTGAAACTCGGTATTGCGTACGACGTAAGCTATCGAGGAAGGACACGATTTCGTGTAAAGCAAGCCAAGAAAGTGTTGTGTGTAGAAAAATATTCCTTTGATGATTTATATAACATCAAAGTCTCGGGTGTTACAAATATGATGTGAATTTTACTAAAAGAAAACATTTTGGGTTAAAAATTTCAATTTCCTTATGTAAAATCCCATCACATCGCACATGAAATAATAAAATAGACATAAGATACCATTTCCTTCGGTTTCACACATAAAAAGAGATAAAATTTTAAAATTCGTCTGAATATATGAAAAATAATCTTTTATTTTTACCAATCCACATAGTTATGATAAATTTTAATACATTAAAAAGAATCTAGGATTGATCAATATGAAGGGATTATTCATATTTACGTCTTGTTTACTAATCTTCTTTCGTTAATGAAATGATTTTAATAGGGGGAGGTCATATGTTATGTTTTCAAAAAAATATTTTATTTCTCATTTAAAAAATAAATAACATTTCTTAAAAATTATATTTTTCTAAAAATACATTTTTTCTAAAATTTTATAGCATTCAAAGTTATAGTTTCCAAAAGCTCTCTGAAACCAAAATGGATTACAAAAAATTATTTGGAGTAAAATTTTTTCCCTAAATAAAAATTTGTTATAAAATTTTAAAACTCAGAAATCATTGTATGCTTTCATTCCGTACAATAGGTTCATTATATACCTTATCAAAATTTGTTTCATTTTCAAATTCAAAGCTTAACAGATAACTCACACCAATGAACCATTTATACTATTAAAGGTACACTTATTAATTACTTTAATTCAATCATGTTTTTGTTTACATATTATTTTTTTATAATTTTTTTCAAACATAAATATTTTTTCACAATCAAACTATTCAATACACTAATAACATTTATCTTATAAAATAATAAGAGTTCATTGTTGTTTTTAAAAGAAATTCTAGAATTAAATATTTATATTGGGATTAGAAAAGGTTTTATAATGTTATACATCTAAATTTATGTAATTTAACCATCACCCCCATTTCTATATAATGGTGGGTCACCATGTGTCTCACATCGAATTTTAGGGAAATTTCATCGAGTCTCACTAATTCATTAAGTGATCAATTCATTATTTTGTGATTCATCTAATCCCTAGTACAAATCAAAGTACAAAATCCGTTGCTTTAGATATTTTATAAATGTAAGTTGTCAGGTAAAATATCTTGGATAAAACATGGTATGAGAAATATGATTCTATTATGAAAAGGGTAATGTAGATTCAATGTTGGAAAATATTTTTTTAAAAAAATATGACTTTAAATTATAGCATCATAAGATAAGTAGATAATTTTATTATTTTTTCTAATTTCATTTAAAATAAGATTTGTAATATGTTCATTAAAATTTGTTCGGTGAAAAATAACATATTTATTATGGACTAGTTACTAATATAGTTGAAGTAACATTTCGTAGTGAAGTTTATCTCATGTATAAGAAGTTACCTATTAAACATGGATGTTTTTCTATTTCAAAGGATGAATATTATAGATTTCCATCATTTTATAATGATATATAGTTATCACATAACACCAAATTCAAAGGTGGTCACTTTATAGATGCAAGGTTATCTAATAGTTTGTTGATTCTAATGTAATAAAAAAAATTCATAAGGCTGATCTTCCTCATATTCATCATACAATATAAAATAAAGATGTCTGATATATTAAGGGAATCATCAACGAAATTAATGTTTTTATGTTTCTTTTTTTTATAAAAAAACTTTTTAGTCAATATTATGGATTTTTCGTATATATAATTAGACTTATCCTATGAGGGAAATGTTTCCCTAATTGGAGAAAATGAAATTTCAAGGATAAAGCATGATTTTGATACATAGTTTAAAACATTGGTCGATAGGTTTGACCAAACAATGTATTATGTAGGACGTAAAAAAGATATAATTATTTATTGTTAAAAGGAAAGTATGATCCTCACCACTAAGAAGAAAAAAAAGCTGAAAATAATGATAGATGATGAGTTAAAGAAACTCATCGAAGATAACTCCCATAAGAAACATGGGGATTCTAAATTTGGTCATGATAATACTAAACAATTTATTATGAAAATAAGAACTATATATGAGGTGAATAAGGAATAAAAGAAAAAGAAAAAACGTTTTCCAAGGAAATTTTTTTAGAAATTTTAATAGATGTTGTTGAAAAAAACACAAATAATTCAATTTCGTTATATGTCATTTATCAAAGGTGCAGCGTGATCATTAGTATAAAATAGTTTCGCATACCCATCTAATTGTACCATATAAATTTTTGATGTTCTTAGAAACATTTGTAGTTAATTTAGTTATTCAAAAAGTTTATGATAAGGGGAAATATAAATATGCAATAAAAGTAGTCAAATAATCCTTCCCAGTAAAATATCATAAGGTTATTGAGAATAGAAAATTCAAATATAATATGAAAGTTGAAAAAAGAGTGCATATAACTACATAGAAGTTATAGAATGAATTTTAGGAAGAAGAAGAAGAAAAAATATAATAAAGATAATAATATGAAGAAAAAAAGGAATAATTTGATGAGGAAAAAGAAAAAAAATATGAGGAAGAGAAAATAGAAATTAAAAGTAAATTTTATTCATCTTAACCTTCAACACGTTAACTACCATGTACAATAAGAATTCAAACATAGAAAATTACGATGACTTGAAGTCATTTTTTAATAATAAAAATATCAGTAATCTAAAATTAAATTATCTTAAAAGGTTGATTTAGATAAATAAAACAACATTAAAAATATATTAGAATATGAAAAAAATTCTGGGAAAACTATTATTTCAAATGAAATGAATTTTGTAATCAGTCCTTCAAGACCACATGTTTCAAAAGTTAATTAATATTCATCATAACGTTCCAAAAGAAACATTAATTACATTTTCCTAAATCTGAAAATCATAATTAATTCAATACCCCAACTTATGAATATTCAATCATGTGAAAAAAAATTAAAATTCTCTGAATGAAAAATTGGAACATTTGAAGATATTAACTAAAAATTTCATTCAAAATGAAACAGAAGTGAAGACTATCAAAAGTAAAATGAAGGATCACAAGATTCCTTTCTACTAGATGGTTAGATGTGATGGAAATGTTGACAATGTCATCAAAAGTTCATGAGGACCAGATAATGGATGTTAAGAATTTCTCTTTTGTTATTTCTAATTATATTATTAAACATTATTAGGATGTTTCAGACAAAGAAAAGTTTTTTGATAAATTAAAACACATTATTGATAGTTGGGATGGAAAAATTAGAGTCTTAAAAGTTAAATTTCTGTAGCTGGATGTAGAAAAATAGTTTATTATATTTTATTGAATATTATCAATACCCTATAACGGAAGAGAACAATAAGATCAATAAGGATGTTGAAAGGTTGAAGGAATATGTTTGGAAGAATTAACTTATGGAGGAAAAATATATAATGAATAAATTATCCATTGCTAAACCTCAAAATTATCCTAATGTTGTCAAAAATATAATGGAGTATTTCAAAAAAATGTGAATAAAAGAAAGGAAATATATATTAGAAATCATAATTTATTATTAATTTTATTTAATGAATGCTGAATGGTAGTACATTTCTATTAATATATTATATTTCATAATGTTATCCCTTTTATTTTGGTTGTATGTTCTATATTTTATATCATGGATTAGTAGATAGTTGACATAATATTTTTTATGTTATCATTATCATACATTTCATGAGATTATACATTTTAAAAAATATTTTTTTAAATAAAAATGAGGGGGATATATTTTGAGATTTTTTTGGGGAGATTATTTAAAAAAAATTGGGGGTAATTTTTGGGGGAATTATTTAGGTGGATATTATTTATATGATATAATTTTTAGTACGGGGGATAATAAAATGTTTTACATTCTAATGGATAATAAATTTTTTTAATCCTAGTGATTGTTAAGATATGATGTATATATATAATGATCGTAAAATTACTTTTGGATATGATTATTTTAAATTTATTAGTTTTAGTTTTAAATGTTTAGTTTTGTGCATTCCCAAATATGGGGAGACTGTTATGTTGAATGTTTTACTTTATAATTTTATGTTCCTTTGTTTTTTGAAATCACATTCACTTAAAAAAATATCATACTAAATTTATATAACCCATGCTTTTTATTATGTATTATTAGAAAAAAAATCTTTTATAACAAAAATAGAAATAAGTTATAATGTAAAAATACTATAAACATTTATTATTTAAACCGATAAATCATATTGATGCTTCATTCGATGCATCAAACTAACTGAATTTCTAACTACCACTTTAACTAATGTCTTCCTTTTCAAACTGAAAAAATTCATAACCATCAAACTGACATTGTTATTGATACAACATAATAACCTCAATTTTGTTTATCAGATTGGGACAAATAGTGAAATCCATCATATGATACAATGTCTACATTTGGAGTGACTAGAATCATATTTATTGGTCATAATCCAAACCAGCAGTGTGATGGTGCTAAACTGAATAATGTGGGACAATAAACTGAAGATATGTCAATATCATGATCAATATCATTATGAGCTGTCTATGTGAATGTTATCTGAGGTTGCTACAACCAATGAAGAAATATGACCATTATAGGATTTGAAATAAATATGAGGTCATATGAATAGATCAGAGTTTATGATCAATCAACTCAAATTGTCTAGATTTTTTGTTTCCATAAACATATTGTTCTAGATGATTTTTATTTTAATAGATAGTTGAAGTTATATGGAATCTTGGTGAGGATTGTAAATTTATTATATGAATTTTATATTATATTCAAAACATTTCATGTTATTATTGATCAGGGGATTACATGGATGGTAATATAGAATAATTTGATCTATCAAAATTTGGTCTTCTAGGGATAGGAAGATAGAGACATCGATCATCATATTGAGAGACTTCTTATAAAAGAAAGACCTAAAAGAATCAGATCATCATATCAAGGGCTTACGGGGATAGGAAGATATAGTTATTATGATATTCATATTGAGTATTATCTTGTTAAGGAAAGAAAAACCTTTCTTTTAGGTATTAAAACTGTGGATATCTTATGTCATATATTTTGATTTACTTAACTACTAAGGTTAGATAGTAAATTATTTTCTTTTTATTTCATGTCATTTTTACTATTATTTACATTTATTTTTCTTGATGAAACAATTTTGTTTTCTTCTATGCAAAGACCTTAGAAAGTATGTCTATATCTATCTATATTATAACTGTTTTTATAGGATTATCATTCATACTGATAATAAACTCTAATATGTCTGATGCCTTCCTGAATCAATTTATTTACTCTGATCATCTTACAAAATTTGTCCTAATAGTTTCAACATCAAATGAGTTTTATTTGTTATTAATTCATTTTTAAACCAAAAATCACTCATTTTTTATCCATTAACTCTTACAATCCAAAAATAAATAATATGTTCTTCTAATTTTAATATATGATTAGAATTTGAATTTTCCATCAAAAAACAATTTTTAATGATTTTAATGAAAAAATAATATTTTTTAATTATAAAAATTTATTTTAAAACATTAACACCATTTTTTGAATTAAAATTTCCAAATTATTTTAAGGATAAATATTTCTATATTTCTAAAAAAATTCAACGAAGCGTGAAAAGTATCGATTTTTATAAAAAAAATTATTTTCATTATATTATTTTATTTGATCTATTTTTGAAAAATTGATTAAAATGTATATATAGAAGAATTAAATTATAACTAATACAATATAGTTCCGTAGATTCAATTTTTTCTTTAATTTGGATATGAAATTTTTTTAATTTTTTTTAAATTATATCTTTGGAAAACTGCATTTTCATCACATGATAGAGAAAAATTTTAAAATATATTTTTAATTTCAACAAAAGGAATTTTGAAAAATATAATCCATTTTTTGAATATGAATAATTAATAATATATGATATGTTAAACATAATTTTTGGGTCAAAATTAATATAAAAAAGAGTAAGAATTAATTACCACTTTTGTGGTTAAAATGGGTTAATCAATGGTTAATCTAAAACTATTATGATTGAAATGACCTATAAAAACTGCTAATTTTTTGGTGATATATATACATTATAACCTATAATATATGATAATGAGCACTTTATGATAGTTTTATCCTGTAAAAAACAAGGGTGAACTTTATTCTTTTTAAAAAAATCCATGGGCAGCCTCTCCCCCAATTATAATAGGACACCCACTATCCTTTCTTATTTTCATTTTAAAAATTTATTTTAGGTAGATAAATACTATAATAAATTCTTTTAATCAGTACCCAATTTCTATTGTATTTATTTTTATTATAAAAATCACTTATGAAGTCATTACTTATATACCTAAGGTGATTCTCTGAAGAGGAGGTAAACTTCTTGAACATGTCATTATATTTCTTCACCCACCTCATTAAAATATTTTCCAAATATAGTGATATAATAAAACCAGTATATATTCTATAATTATATTTTATAATATTAATTTAGTAACATTTATCCACATTCTCTTCTAACATATTCAAAATGAAACACTTGCTCATTTGTGTCGTGGACTTCCTCCTCGCGAACCGCTGTAATTAGTTTTCCGTCATCACCACTCATAGCTAGATACAATTATACACTTATCATATTTTTATGATATTTATGATAATATTATACTTATGGGAATGTAATATCATGTATACCTTTTCAAATTCCATATCATGGTGGTACAATAGCATCACTCATGTGTTTGACAGACTACCACATTCTGAAACGATGTGATTTGTTTTTCAATTACAAATTATATTGATGATAATAAGAATATATTTAATGAATTTATGTGATATATATGAAATAATTATTATTATTTAATGTTTATTTATTATGTACCATTATTTTATTAAATCCATTGAGAAAATGGAAACTATATTCATGTATAAATATGACCTACCATCTTCATGAAGGGTGTATTTCATTTTCTATCTCATACTTTAATGGATTAATATAGAAAATTATATAATGAATATATATTGTAGGTATATATTTTTTAATAATATTTAAAAGATTTTTTCATGCTAAAGTTGATATTATCAGAAATATTAATTCAATTCATACATGAAAAACAATTTTTTTTTTACCCAAAATATGATATTAACAAGGACTTGTTTATAAAAGAGTAATATAATTTCATAAGTAAATATAATATTCTATTATATTTATAATTTGGGTTATTTAATTGATTTATAATAAACATTAATTTATTATATAATAGGTTCAAACATTAATATTGGATGTCATAAATTAAGATAGGTGAATTTTGTCACGAATTGGCTTCATTTAGACGTTTGTTATGTAATGAACATATATTATTTTATGATGTGTATATAAATATCCTTAAACATGATATATCATGAATTTATATTTTTTAAATGAAATTTTATTTTATATTTAAATTAATTCGTTCATGGGACTTCTGAGTCAAAACATACCAAAGTGATAAGGGTTTGATCTCACAATCTCATTGAATAATGGGATTGTTTTTTATTATGATTTTAATGATGAAATTATATGAAATATTTATAATAAACATAAATAATTTTGTTATCATATTTTTATTTATATATAAAACTCGGTTTCCCTTAATTATATTGTTATTATCTACTCAGGAATGAAAATGAATGTTTTAAATAAAACTGAATTTATTTATCTTTTCTGTCAAAAACAAAAATTTTATAGGCAACTCTATTTTGGTTTTTACTGATAATTTTAATGCAATATTTGTTTTAACATGTATGACAAAGATACAATACCACTCCATTATAAACATTCATTATTTTAAAGAAACCAATGTAATTTATAATTTTAATTTGAAAATAAAATTATTTTCACAGTATTTTTTAAATTTTTATTATTAAAAATTTATTTTCAAAATGAAAGGGATATTTTCCCCGAAAAATGATCCAAGTGGCCAATCTATACTTGTTGCCAAAGATGTTGCTGCTACATCAGGTTCTAAAGAAGTATGTATGCCTCTAAGGGATCCTTTTCCTGATCATACTTCTTTTTCTAGTGTATAGGTGGTGTCAAAATCAGATACAATAAAACAGATTGTTCGACTTCAGACAGAAAATCTTGAAGAGGTGGACAAGGATTATGGCTCTTGGAAAAAATCAAGAACAAGAAGAACAAGCAGTACAAAAGTTGAAGTGAAAATGAAAAATGAATAGGAGCAGGTTGTAAATGTTGAATCTGAGGAAGACGTAGATACATTACTCCAATAGGCCAGGGAGATTGAAGATCAATATGGCAGGGGATGGGTTCGCGGTTGCATCAAACTAGAACTCTGGAATGAATTACGTGAAAAGGATTTGATAATTCGAGAAAAGATTAGGAAAAAACTCGGGCCCCCAGGAAGGGGGCTTTGACAATCCGGTTTTTCTATTAATGTACTGCATATCTTCTTGAACCTTTTTTTACCAATAATTTGGTGCTTCATACCCCAAATATCATAAAAAATAGACGATTATAAAACTTATTTTATTCCCTTAGGTTATACTATGATTAAATGTTTATGAAAATTGATTCCATTTCACGGGTTATGTTATGAATAATGTTTTATGATCCTATAGAACACAAATATATTGATTATTTGATGGGTGGGACCTATATCTACCTCAATATTTTTGGTTAATGATGGATAACTTATGAGTTAATTTTTAAATTTGTGAACAATAATTCATGTTAAAATTATTAGTTTTGGACCTTTTTATTTCCCGTAAAGTAGTATTTTGGGATTCCTTCATTTCTATATGGTTTTATGTTGACCAAATTTCATGTATTTAATTTCATTAATATACCTTATTTCATGTCTATAAGTTTATCCATGGTCCATATTTCATTAAATTTATTTAATTTGTGTACCTACCTCCATTAAACATGTTCAAATTGTTGTAAAATCATTTGCATGATGGAATTAATTGTTTTTTTTCAAAATTTATACTCTCATGGACTATGTTCATTAAATAATTTATGATTATTTTTCTTATGAATTTCTATGATGTATGCCATGAATCATTTTTATGTTTTATGATATTTAGGTTATGATTTTCAAATGTTATCCCCATGTTTTCATACCCTTATTGGCATGTTATGCTTATTTACTCATTGATATATCCCCTCTTAACCCTTATAGAGAATATGACCACCCCCTTTATTATTCTTCCGTTTAGTAGGTTATAATTCTAGGTTTTAAGATGTGTATGTCTAGGAAATATATAATGTAGTAAGATTAATATAGGATATATTAACAATATTTCAGGAAAAAAATGATTGTGTATCCAGTCACCGAAAAAATTAAACATTTAGGGTCCTTGGGTGAGTTTTTGTGACATGTATGGAATATTCTTCTAAAAATATGTAATATCTATAGATGTATATAAAGCATGTGTCTCTATAATTGTTATTAAGGGAAACATTCAGTTATACTTTGGATACAAGGATAAGAAAAATTAATTGATATCTTTATGGATATGTTAAAGGATAAGTCTATAGATAAGTCTATGAAGAGGAAAATATCTTATACTTTTTGTGAAAATAAAGATTGTTGTGTATGAGAAATTACATCAATTTCTGGATACCAAAAGTCATTGTGTCTCGATCACAGTTGTACCTAGGAGTAATAATTCTAAAATGGGGGAATTGATCTCGACTCGATCTTCACCTAGTATATGACAATGAGCCTTGCTACACAACAAGTTTGACACTCCCGGGGGATTTGTTCTAGAAATTCACAAACACTTTTTTGAACCATAATGAATGATATGAATAATTACCATTATTGAATTTGGATGAGCATATGTTATCCTAGATTTGAAATAATATTTCATGAATTAGTTATTCTATAAGTGATTTTTCATGATTATGTATTTCCCTACTATAATTATTGTTTCTCACACAAATTTATTAGTTTTAGTAAATGGATGTAACCTGAAATAAATATGTTAATATTAAATAAAATGTAACATTAAATTATTATCCTCATGAGAAATGAACTATTATGGGAACTAAGAAAAAAATATTGGTTATATACCAAATTCCTTTTTCCAATCTATGAATCATGATAACCTTAAAAATGAGAAAATAATTGAACAATGTTATATTGAGTCCTTCATGATAACAAATTTACCTTATTTTATTGGTTTTATTGATCCACTAGTTTATGGGAAATTGATTAGTATAATTGAAATGGTATTTTTTGTTATCCAATATTTGGATGAAGATAAATTAATTATGGCCACATTATCTTTAGGATGGAAAAGAGGATCAATTGTGGACTCTTATCAAGAATAAAATACAACATAATTAAATTTACTCCATGTAGTGGATTGAGTTTAAATAATATTTTTTGAATAATTACATTCCATATATTATTAATGTGAATATGGAGAAGGAATGACATTTTAAAAAACAAAAGGATGAAAAATCTATTATTACCAGTTCTGTAAATTTAACATGACATACGAGGTATGCTTATGGTATTCTCATTCAACATTTATGTATTGTTGATCGATACATCAGTGTCTTAAAACCGAGCCTCTAGATGGTGTTATCCATATCATATTTCACTATATATTTTCAAATCAATATATGTTTTATCAAGGTGGAAATGGTGATTGGAGTTACCAATAAATCTCATGGTCATTGTTTCTTGAAGTGTGGAAGGAAACATAGATGAAATTGTTTTAAGGGGACTGTTGAATGTTTCAAGTGTGGAAATTAGGGTCAACATATAGATGAATTCCTATGTGATGGGAAAAAGATATATAATTATGACAATATAAGGAATGTCCCATAGAATGAACCATCCACAAATTATTACATTATGTGAATATATATAGAGAATTACGTGAACAAATTCCCCCATACATGGGAATATGAGAATAATAATCCAAAAAAACATATGAAGATAAATGAAAAAGAAATTCTTTTTTGATAAAAATATATGAATTGATTCATGATAATTATGGAACACTTTTCCCCACCCTAGAGTTGAGAAATTCTTGTTGGAGTTGTTATAAATGATCCTTATAAAAATAGTTTTAGTCATTATTTAGCGAAAATATATGTGATTCTAAGCATTTATTATATCCCATTATATGGATTATAGGATAATGATATAATATTTTATATTAGTTCATGGGAGAAACCAACCACCCAATATAAATTTTTATGTCTTAAATAAAATAATATTTAATTAACAAATGGTGAATTTTCTATTTGAAGCATATATATATCAATGTAAGATTACATTAAGAGTAATTCATACCATCATGTGATTATGTGTTTAAGGTTTTTCATAAGATCAAAGTCATAGAAATCTAATATGAGGTTTTATGAGAGGATATTTTATCCAGATTATGGATATTTTGAGAGGCATCTATGGAAATACAACCCTTTTTATTTTGGTTATGTTCAGTAAAAAAAGTTATTTTTAAGAGCAATGTTTTTTATGGACAAATGATTAAAGCTATTAGTAGAGTTTATACTCTATATTATTATTTATATTAGGGTAATTATAGGAAAATGAAATTTTGGAATGTTTTATTAATTATTTTAATATAGTTTTGGAAGATGGATAACAGATATGTCGGGCGAAAATCTATCACATACAATAAGGTCGTAGGGTTTGAAACTAAAATTTCAGGATTTCATGGGTATAACACCTATCACTGGCCCAATTAAATTGTCATTTCTAAGGGGAAACATGGAGAGAGATTTCACTGAGAATGTATCTTGACACACACTATATCTATTGGTTAATTATGAGAGTTATGAGTATAATGGGATGCTACAACCATAATCCATAGAAGAATTGAAATGTGAAGACATGTCCATGTATTTTCTCATTGGACACCCTAATATATATAAAAGGAATAATGGTATATGGGTTTTAATCAATCTATTTACAAATTACACAAACATCAACTCTATCATATAATACAAATATATTGATAATGTTTCCATAAAATAGATTTAGGATGTGGTATGGCTGTATAGAGTACCACACTTCTTTATATCTAATCAGGATCCGAGGATTACCTCAATGTTATAGTGAAGATATCAGTAAGATCGTGATATAAGACTGAGTTTCAGAACTATGTATCTCCATAGATTGGAAGTTGGTTTGAGATAATAATGCAAACCCTTAAAGACATGTTGTGATCTAGTTATATGGATTTCAAAGGTGATTGGAATCAATTACTTCTCTAATTGATATCTTTTACAATAATAACATTAACTAAATTAATTATATGGTTCTATATGTATCCATAAATGGATATAAGTTTAGAACTCCAAAATAATGGGATGTAGTTATATAAATAAATATATTTCTCCCTAAGCTAGATGAATTGATAGAATATAAGTAAATATCCATTCATTAACAAAAAACTAACACACAATGTCTAATGAAAAGTTATACTAATAATAACCGGTATGATCTGGTATTTCAAGTTGGTGCCAAAGTGATTTTAAGGATTTATCTATGGAATAAGTTAATTATATTTGGATGGAATGTGTAGAGACCCGAAGATGACGTACATTGACATTACATTACATTTGCGGAATACTTAGTACATAACAAAAACACACACACAAGGATCGTAATAGTTTAGTGTCTTTGGAAACTCGAAGTATAATCTTCTAATCCTGGTGAAAGATCTTCAACATCTCCCATAAAGATCTTCCCTTTTTTATACCTAAAACAATTCTTTATATGCTGGGGAAAAGTAAACATAAAAGGGTGAGCTCAAATTCTCAGTAAGGGTAAACAAAAGAAATATCAATCACATCATATTCATACGAACATAGCATTTTGGAAATCTTAACCTAAAAACGAGAACATAATTTCATAACATGGGATAAATCATAGTAGTGAAATGAAATCCCAATAATCATAACTTAAAACATGAGTCACTGTGGCATACACACATAATCATAGTGAATCATTTCTTGTTAGTCAAGACTAATTTCCAAGACTATCTTAGTGGATAAAGTCCCTTTCTGAACCGAGTCACCCTCGTTTCAGTCCTGTTTCACTTAACCGGTATAACCTAACATTCCAGCCATGTCTATCTCATGAGATATAAAATCTTTACCCAATTCATTGGAGGGAGATATAGGTCCCACCCATCTCATAATGATACCATTATTATGTGTGCCACAAAATCATAAACCATACATCATTGAATAACCCATGTAATAAAAATGGGAATCTTAAACATCATGACATCATAAAAAAATTATATATGATAAAAGAATTAATAAAAATAATTCCATCACAATATAGTCAAATCAATGTAATAATAGGGATAAAAACAGAACCCTTTTTATCTTAGATGGAAAATAATTTTGATATAACAATTGAACTTCATTCTTGAGGAAAATACCCTTTCTACTTCAAAAACACTTTTCCTTTCTTAACATGTCGTAAAATTATAAACTAAAAGAAGTTGATTAAAAATAAACATGAAAACCTGTAAAGGAAGATTCTTGGAATTAATTTTTTAAAAATCCATTCATGCCGTATAAGTTAAAAAAACATTCTTCATACTTTTGTCGGAAAAGTAAAAAAAGTACCTCGTACGAAAAACGACAACAGATTCCTTTCATATTTTTTACTAAAAACTCACCGAAGGGTAAAATAGGATTTAAACAATTTTAGGTGAATGGAAATAATATTACATATTGAGGAAACATGGATGTGGATGATAAAATACACCCCAGTAAATACTAAAGTATAAACAATCTCGGATAAAAATGAGATTGTGATATTTCCCTTACCTTAGGTCTGATTTGCTTCGTAAGTGTCCGAACCTCCTGTATAATGATTTAAATTATTTCATTGAATTATTACAGAATCATATTAATTGTTATGATATCATATATGGTTCACTTATGACTTTATATTACCCGTTCTTTTGTAAATTCCATGTTAAAGAGCGTTTTGGGTAAAATTGTTTCATTTGTCATCTGTGTTTTGACTTGTAATTATTCATATGATTACTTAGATCATGATTACTTAATTCCAGAATATAAAACATGATTTATATATATATATATTCATAATATACATATATATAATAAATCAGTAAATGGAAAGAAATACACCGTTCATGGAGACGGTAGTCCGTACGTACGCATGAACGCTGTTTTCATTTCCTTATTGAATTGAATGGAATTAAGTAGATAACATACATATAAATATACATAATTCCAGTATCATTATTATGTCATATATTTCATTAGTACTTATTATATATACTTTATAATCATTCATGAATGGTTAATCATTGAGAATGAATCTCATCGCGTCGTGGAGACGGTAGTCCGTACGTACGCACGAGTGATGATATCGTTCCAATGGTCATGGAATTGTGTTAAAGTGTATGTATACTATTTCAGTATCAATATAAATTTATAATAATAATATATAATTACTCATTACACTATTATACCCATCCAATTAAGGTGGTGGAGGAAAATAGATTACACCACGGCGTGGAGACGGTATTCCGTACGTACGCACACGCGGTGATTTCCTTTTTCCGTGGGATGGATAGAAGGTTAATTAGAGTTGTTTCATATTTATAATAACATATCAGTATATAAGAAATACTTATGTTATTACTTTATCATGAAACAAATAAATAAGAAGAAGTTGAAGAAGAAATAAATTGAAAAAGATCGGTAAAGGATATTACCTCTTTTTGACGCGCCTTCACTTAACCTCCACTTAAAGAACTAAGGATGGTCTTTGAAGAAGACCAGGACCTCTACGATGATACTAGAGAAGTGGAGAAGAGATTTCGGCAGGGGTTGGACGAGCTTGAATGCTCAAATTGGTGTGTGGAGGAGAGGGAGTAGGTGCCCTTTTATAAGGGAGGAGAGGGGCATCTTAGGAAAATCTCAAAATATTATTTTATATTAAGGTCAAATTCGGTTTATAATGGTTCCAAATGGTCTTATTTCAAAGATAAAGTGGGGAGGGGTCGAAATTCTCTCATCAAATATAATTTAGACAAGTTTAGGTTCCTATTTTAACCTTATCATTTAGATTTAACATTAAGTTAAATAATTTTACTTTTACCGTGTCTTCTTGTGTTCTTATACTATAAGGTTAATAAACTTACTATATCAAGACAAACGAACTCCAAGTTGTTTATTATTAATATATATAACCTTATATAAGTCATTTGGACGAACCTTAGATTTTTTGGAATAAAATAACAATTAATAATATAATATTTGTTTTAAAAACTATTTTATGTCAATTTTGACAATATTTGGTACATGATTTTTATAAAATTCATAACAAAATGATAAGTTCGAAAAAACTTAATTAAATCAATAATAACATGTCATATTAACCTAGAAAATTAGTGTAATTCATAAAGAGCCTCAAATTATATTTATTTGGGTATTTATAACATCAATTATGTCAATATTTCATTAATAAGATAATTACTGCATCATCGTTGTGTCATAAATAAATTAAATTATATAATGTCTACAAATTACAAATAAAAAACCATTATTTAGGAAATCTTTTTAGCTTTCTAATTAATATTTATAGTCGAATTTATCTTATGTATAACCCCATATTAAAAATGTTTTATTAAATAAACTTTGATTTTAACTCTTTTAACTCTTCTTTGAATTAAATAATAATAAATGTCCTAATCTAATTCAAGTGGGCCTAAATGGTCATATTTTATTCCTAAGCTTGTTTTTGGTCGAATTACACTTATCCAATAGAATTTGGACATGTGTTATGGTAATAATAATATCATTTTTACCCTTAATTACCCTATTTACTTTTAACCGTGGTAAATAAAAGTAAAAAGTTACTATTCACCAAAAATTATTTTCATTTCATTGAACCACATTTTACTTACTGACATCAACCTTGTCTCTCGGATTTTTGAAATTCCACTCACAGAAGTAGTAAAATTACGTTTTATGAAAAATTCAGTTTTTTTAACTACCACTTAGTGGTTTCACTATTCATCAAAAATTGAAAGTTTTCCGAAAAATACCAAAAATTAGGCCTAAGCTATATTTGATATTATGAACTCAAAAATGATTTTTATTTTACCAAATTCAAAACATATCAGTTTCATTAATTAATTTAAAAATTAATTCCCGTCGTCAAAACAAAAGGCGTGTTTTTAAGAGATAATAACTATCAAAAGATTGACACTTGTTTATAACTGGTTTAAATGTGAAATTACATCCAATGACCAACATTGTATTAAATTGTAAAAATATATTCTAAATATACTTTAAAACCACTCAAATTAATAATTTATCACTATTAATTATTTCGATTGAAAAAGTTGTTTTTAATTAAAATTTAGTAATTTTCACTATTCATCAAAATATGAAAGTTATCTGAAAATCACCAAAATTTCACCCTAAGCTAATTTCGATATTCCGAATCCAAAAATGAAGTCCATTTTGAAAAATAGAATTTACAAAATTTCAAAAAGTGGTTATTACTATTCATAACCTCTATTTTTAATAATATTTTAACAGTATATCGTTTTTTAGCGAATCTTGGTGTTGCGTACAACACATGCTATCGTGGAAGGTCGCGATTGCGTGTAATTAAAGCCAGGTCAGAGATTTGTGTTGTGAAATCTCCTTTTGGTGTAGCGTATAACACAAGAAATTAATGAAATTAAAAAGAATATTTTTCATAAAATCTCGGGGTGTTACATTCTACCCCCCTTAAAAAGAATTTCGCCCTCGAAATTCGTCGGGGTTATAAATTGTTTACTACTCGAAAGTTTCATTAATAGAAACCCACATCGTAAAAAGGAATACCAAAACCAATCTTTAAAAACAAAAGTATGAAACGTAACGGTTACCCAAATAAACTAATCACTGGGTTTCCACATAGGTGAAAATATGGATACGTAAGAAAAAATCTAACCATAATGTTTTGATGGAGAGTGGTAGAGAACATGGCTATGGAAAATCCACCAATCACAAATCAATAAATTTGTGACGATCTAAGGTACCATCTGATTAATCAGATATAAGATCACTAGGACAACATTTTTGGTTTTCAAGTTCGTTTCCCAAAAGTTGAATAATTTGAATAAGAATAAATATTTTATTTTGGTACAATCTCACTGTTGTTTGTGCCTTGAACAATTTCCACTTCATCTATTAAATAAATGAAGTTGAATTTGTTATTCGTGAAGTGTTAGGAGATCATGTGATAGAATGATGGGTCATTCCATCTGTCTCAAACAAAAGGTTAGCAAAAGTTATTAAATATACATAAGTCATTCTATATTAAGATTAATCATATATGGTTCCTAAAATGGACTTATACATCATATATCATACTGCTTGATATAATAATACTAGTTTCTACTAAACAGGGACTTCCTGTAGGCCAGTGGTAAGTGATAAAGGCCAGTCGTACTTCGGTTGTGGGTTCGATTCCCACAGCCTTGTCCGACGTGATGGGCTGTCGCCCGTCCTGCAGGTTGTCCTTTTTCTAAAACTATATTACTATAACATCCCATCAATAATATCGGAAAAAAACTTTTATCCTTAAACAATACTAACTTATGTCCAACATAGTCCATTACAAACTTTAGGCTTATCCATAATACTGCATTCCACTCTCATAATATAATGAAAATGATTACCAGAGATTTAATACCATCGTTGATCCCCATATATCATAAGATATGTCTTGTTGGTCAAATTCCAAACATTCAAAGGCCTTAATCATGTGTTCTCTTTAATACCCATTGAACCTTAGTGAAAACATGAATGCAGTTAAAAGTTAATACCTTCCACATACCAAAATCCTCAAAATTTTATATACTCAAACCATGATATCACTTAGTCCTTATATAAATCATGAGCTCATGAATACTGTTAAACATTTAATTTTCTCCTTATCCCTTCATTATGCGCATATTATCTACATTCCAAAAATATGTGAATAACCTTTCATGGATACTGGTAACATTAATCATACACTTTTAAAACTCAAGGAAAGACAACAATGTAACAATCCTTAGATGTATATTTATTCCGTAGTACCTTGAGATTTCTTATACAACATTACACATGATAAAAATGTAATCATTTCCCTACATTCTTAAACCATTAACCGAGCTTCAACAATTCTTTCATATCACATATCATTTGTATTCTCTTCATCATCATCCACATAAATACTACCCATATGACCATACTGATTCTCTTCATGAGTCTTTCCCTTAGGGCATTGGTTTTCATAATGCCCATACATTCCACATTTAAAACACTTAACCATTTTTGATGTTGTAGCAATACCATTATCCTCATCCATGGTGTTAACTGGACCTTTTCCTTTGCACTTAATTGCTTTGTTTCCTTCTTTTCCACACCCAAAGCATCTTCCAGTTCCCTTGAAACATTCTCCTTGATGCCTCTTCCCACATAATTTACATAGGGGAAATTGAACTTTCTTTCCTCTATGATCATCATGAAACTCCATCTTTCTCTTATTAGCCGAGTCAGGAAACATACCAAATTTTACTTTATTGATCATATTATGAGATTGCTAATTCGGCATAATAATTATGTTTGGACTTCCAAATCCCATTTCATTTGGTTGCTCATAAAGAATATCATTCCATTTTCCATCATATCCTCCATTATTGTGAATCATCTTGTTTCCAGCCATTTTCTAAAACCCAAAAAGAATAGTGTGAGAGGCAAAATAATGCTAGGGAAAACAACATAGTAAAGGGGGAGTACCCTTAATATCTAACATCTTAGGTTAAATTCTAAGATCGTTATCGTAGTTGTAGGATTACATCCTATACGTATACTTATCCTTAGGGACATCCCTAGGCATACCTTATAAATATCTCTAGGGATCTCACTAACATTTTCGCATCCTAGTTTGCAAAGGTTGACTAAACCTTTCCTCTGATACCAATTGTAGAGACCCGAATCTTGACATACATTGACATTACATTACATTTGCGGAATACTTAGTACATAACAAAAACACACACACAAGGATCGTAATAGTTTAGTGTCTTTGGAAACTCGGAGTATAATCTTCTAATCCCAGTGAAAGATCATCAACATCTCCCATAAAGATCTTCCCTTTTTTATACCTAAAACCTTTCTTTATATGCTAGGGAAAAGTAAACATAAAAGGGTGAGCTCAAATGCTCAGTAAGGGTAAACAAAAGAAATATCAATCACATCATATTCATAAGAACCTAACCTTTTGGAAATCCTAACCTGGAAAAGAGAGCATAATTTCATAACATGGGATAAATCATAGTAGTGAAATGAAATCCCAATAATCATAACTTAAAACATGAAACATTGTGGCATACACACATAATCATAGAGAATCATTTCTTGTTAGTCAAGACACATTGCCAAGACTATCTTATTGGACAACGTCCCTTTCTGAACCGAGTCACTCTCGTTTCAGTCCTGTTTCACTAAACCGGTATAACCTACCATTCCAGCCATGTATATCTCATTAGATATAAAATCATTACCCAATGCATTGGAGGGAGATATAGGTCCCACCCATCTCATAATGATACCATTATTATGTGTGCCACAAAATCATAAACCATACATCATTGCATAACCCATGTAATAAAAATGGGAATCTTAAACATCATGACATCATAAAAAAATTTATATATGATAAAGGAATTAATAAAAATAATTCCATCACAACATAGTCAAATCAATGTAATAATAGGGATAAAAACAGAAACCCTTATTATCTTAGATGGAAAATAATTTTGATATAACAATTGAACTTCATTCTTGAGGAAAATACCCTTTCTACTTCAAAAACACGTTTCCTTTCTTAACATGTCGTAAAATTATAAACTAAAAGAAGTTGATTAAAAATAAATTTTAAAACCTGTAAAGTAAGCTTCTTGGAAATAATGTTTTAAAAATCCATTCATGCCATATAAGTTAAAAAAACATTCTTCGTACTTTTGTCAGAAAAGTCAAAAAAGTACCTCGTACGAAAAACGAAAAAAGATTCCTTTCATATTTTTTACTAAAAACTCACATAAGGGTAAAATAGGATTTAAACAATTTTAGGTGAATGGAAATAATATTACATATTGAGGAAACATGGATTTGGATGATAAAATACACCCCAGTAAATACTAAAGTATAAACAATCTCGGATAAAAATGAGATTGTGATATTTCCCTTACCTTAGGTCCGATTTGCTTCTTAAGTGTCCGAACCTCCTGTATAATGATTTAAATAATGTCATTAAATTATTACAGAGTCATATTAATTGTTATGATATCATATATGGTTCACTTATGACTTTATATTACCCGTTCTTTTGTAAATTCCATGTTAAAGAGCGTTTTGGGTAAAATTGTTTCATTTGTCATCCGTGTTTTGACTTGTAATTATTCATATGATTACTTAATTCCAGAATATAAAACATGATTTATATATATATATTCATAATATAAATATATATAATAAATCAGTAAATGGAAAGAAATACACCGTTCATGGAGATAGTAGTCCGTACGTACGCATGAACGCTGTTTTCGTTTCCTTATTGAATTGAATGGAATTAAGTAGATGACATACATAAAAATATACATAAGTCCAGTATCATTATTATGTCATATATTTCATTAGTACTTATTATATATACTTTATAATCATTCATGAATGGTTAATCATTGAGAATGAATCTCATCGCGTCGTGGAGACGGTAGTCCGTACGTACACACGAGCGATGATATCGTTCCAATGGTCGTGGAATTGTGTTCAAGTGTATGTATACTATTTCAGTATCAATATAACTTTATAATAATCATATATAATTACTCATTACACTATTATACCCATCCAATTAAGGTGGTGGCGGAAAATAGATTACACCACGGCGTGGAGACGGTATTCCGTACGTACACACACGCGGTGATTTCCTTTTTCCGTAGGATGGATAGAAGGTTAATTAGAGTTGTTTCATATTTATAATAACATATCAGTATATAATAAATACTGAAGTTATTACTTTATCATGAAACAACTAAATAAGAAGAAGTTGAATAAGAAATAAATTGAAAAAGATCGGTAATGGATATTACCTCTTTTTGACGCGCCTTCACTTAACCTCCACTTAAAGAACTAAGGATGGTCTTTGAAGAAGACCAGGACCTCTAGGATGATACTAGGGAAGTGGAGAAGAGATTTTGGCAGGGTTTGGCCGAGCTTGAATGCTCAAATTGGTGTGTGGAGAAGAGGGAGGAGGTGCCCTTTTATAAGGGAGGAGAGGGGCATCATAGGAAAATCTCAAAATATTATTTTATATTAAGGTCAAATTCGGTTTATAATGGTTCAAAATTATCTTATTTCAAAGATAAAGTAGGGATGGGTCGAAATCCTCTCATCCAATATAATTTAGACAAGTTTAGGTTCCTATTTTAACCTTATCATTTAGATTTACCATTATGTTAAATAATTTTACTTTTACCGTGTCTTCTTCTGTTCTTATACTATAAGGTTAATAAACATAGTATATCAAGACAAACGAACCCCAAGTTGTTTATTATTAATATATATAACCTTATCTAAGTCATTTTGCCGAACCGTAGATTTTTTGGAATAAAATAACAATTAATAATATAATATTTGTTTTAAAAACTATTTTATGTCAATTTTGACACTATTTGGTACATGATTTTTATAAAAATCATAACAGAATGATATGTTCGAAAAAAAGTTAATTAAATCAATAATAACATGTCATATTAACCTAGAAAATTAGGGGAATTCATAAAAATGTCACAAATTATATTTATTTGGGTATTTATAACATCAATTATGTCAATATTTCATTAATAAGATAATTACTGCATCATCGTTGTGTCATAAATAAATTAAATTATTTAATGTCTACAAATTACAAATAAAATACCATTATTTAGGAAATCTTTTTAGCTTTCTAATTAATATTTATAGTCTTATTTATCTTATGTATAACCCCATATTAAAAATGTTTTATTAAATAAACTTTGATTTTAACTCTTTTAACTCTTCTTTGAATTAAATAATAATAAATGTCCTAATCTAATTCAAGTGGGCCTAAATGGTAAATTTTATTCCTAAGCTTGTTTTTGGTCGAATTACACTTGTCCAATAGAATTTGGGCATGTGTTAGGGTAATAATAATATCATTTTTTACCCTTAATTACCCTATTTACTTTTAACCGTGGTAAATAAATGTAAAAAGTTACTATTCACCAAAAATTATTTTCATCTCATTGAACCACGTTTTACTTACTGACATCAACCGTGTCTCTCGGATTTTTGAAATTCCACTCACATAATCAGTAAAATTAGGTTTTATGAAAAATTCAGTTTTTTTAACTACCACTTAGTGGTTTCACTATTCATCAAAAATTGAAAGTTTTCCGAAAAATACCAAAAATTAGGCCTAAGCTATATTTGATATTATGAACTCAAAAATGATTTTTATTTTACCAAATTCAAAACATATCAGTTGAATTAGTTAATTTAAAAATTAATTCCCGTGGTCAAAACAAAAGGCGTGTTTTTAAGAGATAATAATTATCAAAAGATTGACACTTGTTTATAACTGGTTTAAATGTGAAATTACATCCAATGACCAACATTGTATTAAATTGTAAAAATATATTCTAAATATACTTTAAAACCACCCAAATTAATAATTTATCACTATTAATTATTTCGATTGAAAAAGTTGTTTTTAATTAAAATTTAGTAATTTTCACTATTCATCAAAATATGAATGTTATCTGAAAATCACCAAAATTTCACCCTAAGCTAATTTCAATATTCCGAATCCAAAAATGAAGTCCATTTTGAAAAATAGAATTTAAAAAATTTCAAAAAGTGGTTATTACTATTCATAACGTCTAGTTTTAATAATATTTTAATATCATATCATTGTTTAGCGAAACTTGGTGTTGCGTACAACACACGCTATCGTGGAAGGTCGTGATTGCATGTAATTCAAGCCAGGTCATTGATTTGTGTTGTGAAAGCTCCTTTTGGTGTAGCGTATAACACAAGAAATTAATGAAATTAAAAATAATATTTTTCATAAAATCTCAGGGTGTTACAGAATGGAATGTTGATACCTAAGTATATTACTCCCTTTTAAATTATTTTTTATAATGGAACCCTATCTTATCATTTGGTGCTTCCACAAAACATCTCTCAGGTTCATGAAGTGTTCTGTATATCTCTCATGAGGATGTACATTCCTGATACATCACATGTACTGAACACAAAGGTCATACTACTGGAGCATGATCATTCTTCTGATAAAAAACTAGTGGATTTCTTAGATCCAATAGATAAAGTGCTATCAAATAATACCGTATACATGGTCAAATATTTCTAGGGGAACCCCCATATTGAGGAAGCTACATTGGAAAATGGGGATGTGAAGAACAAAAATCAACCTCATTTATCTAAATTTCATTAACAAATTTCAATAGTGAAATTCATTTTAATGGGTATATAATGTAATAATACCTTTTTATGAATTTTTAAATAAATTTAATAAAACATTCATCTTGTGTTATAGGGACCAATAAATTTTTAACAATGCATAACATTATGTTAATATTATTTTTTATACCTGACTATTATAACCATGAAATTAAACATGGAGATATGAATTGTAATGAAGAAATTTTCAAAAATAATAATATTTCTTATATATAATTAAAAGATAATAACAAAAAAGTATTAATTCTTTTGTAAATTAATTATATGCATTGAATATACATTTTTGTCAAAAAAATGTTTTTATTAGTTTTCAGAACACATAATAAAAATAATTTTTTTAAATATTAGAATATTTATTTGAAAATATTAAAATAATTTTTTGAATCAAAATGGACAAATTATCTATGGTTTAATTTTTGGGTTTTTTTAAATATAAAGTTTTCAACAAATACTGAAAATTGTGAGTTTTTATTTAAAACTATGCTTTTGTTTTGATATTTTAAAAGGTAAATTTTAGAAAAAGTAGATTTGACGGTATAATTAAATAATACATTTTTTAAATAATAAAATATAATTCATTGTAGTTAATTTCATATTGAGTTTTTATCAGAAATAAAATTTAAACATTTGAAATTTTCACTTACAAAACTATTTTTTCATCACATATGTGGGATTAATTTTAAAATTTCATTTTCCAATTATATGAATTGAAAATTAAATGTTTTATTATATATTTCAAATAATAATAATTTTTATTATATAATAATACAAATATAAAATTTTGGTCAAAATTAGTAGTCAAAATAGTGGAAATTTAATATAGCGTTTAAGGTTAAAATGAGTATACAAGTAGGTTAAACTAAAATGATACGTTGTAAAATGACAATGTAATTTTTTCAAATCTGATTTTATAGAAATATTTATATCTAAAAACTCTTAAATTCATTAATTACTCTTTATTTTGGAACATTTTGTGATGTGGAAAATATGGGTATAGATTATTCATATCAAAGATTCCAACTATGTCCTCTCCCACACTTATAAGTAGACAACTGCTCTCCTATCCGATTCACACATAGAAACCCATTTGGTTATGAAAATATCTAACCAAATCCATTAGATAATTACCTAACCACATCATATATTCCTTATTTTTATTAGTAAACCATTCAAATAATTATTTACCTTTAACCTAAATAGGTTCTCCGAAGAAGAGGTAAAATTCATAAACATGTTTTTTGTTTTATTTCTTCTTCCAAATTCATAACTTATTCTTAAAGTATACAATTATAAAATAAAAAAATATCCCATATAATTATCTCTTATTATTCTAATTAGATAACATATATTCACCTTCTCTTCCATCAATAGTAAAAGAAAACCACTAATTGTGTGAATAAAAAACTACTACATTTGTGAACCGATTTAATTCATTTTTCATAAACACCACTCACAGATTGTTATAATGATATATTAAAAATATTTATATGATATTTATTACAAAATAGAAATTATTTTATTAAAATAGAACATATAAATTCTCACATTCTAATTTTAGGGGGGTATAATAATGTTGCTCGTGGGTACAGCGTACTACCGCGTCTCGAAGCAATGTGAATCATTTTTCACATAAGATATACATAGAAGATAATAAGGATAAACGAAATGATCATTTTTGAAATATATGAAATAATAATGACTCTGAAAATGTTACTTTTAATCTTCCATCCTTTCCTTCCATCCATCAATAAAATTAAAAGATCTTTCATGCATAAATATGGCTTACCTTCACCATAAATGGTTTATTTCATTTTTAATCAATAAATTTTATGGATTAATATAAATACATATATGCTATATTTTGATGATATTTATACCACATATAAAAATATAAATATTATTTAACCATGATCAATGTATGAGGTAAAAAATACCAATTCAAAACATACACACAAAAAATTAGTTATTACCTGAAACATGATTACATTAATGAATTAATAATAAAATGGAAAAAAATATAACAAGTAAATAATATATATATATATATATATCAATTTAGAGATTTATAATAAACCAATATTTAATATATAGTATTGTTGAACATGTTTGAAGGAAGATGAAACTAAAGGTAAGATAATTTTATCTCAGATTGACATCTTATGGATATATGTTATGTTATAAACCTACCTTATTTTAGGAGGATTTTATAAAGCACATTTGAAATGATATATCTTGAATATATTTATTTTAATGATATATAATGTTTAATTTAATTTTATGATTTAATTTTTCCTATGATTTAAGTGATACCATAGTGGTATGGGTTTGATGTTAAAATCTCATTTCTTATCGATAGAGTTTAGGATTATTAATTTGACGATGAATAATTTTGATCCATTTCTCAATAAATGAATTAATTTTATTGTCCTGTGGTTATTTATTTAGAATAACGTTTCTCTCCATTTTCCTATATTTATTTAAATATGATTCCAAAAGAATATTTTTAAATAAAACTGACATTATTCCACCTTTCGATCGAAGAACATATTTATTCTCTAACAACATTTTATAAAAATATTTTTAAAATTGTTTAATTTTTCCTCTATGATTATTTAAATTAATTTTACACTTATTTTACTTTTTTACAAAATATTATCAATGGTATCTTCATGTCATTTTCTAAAACAATGTTCTTTTTATTTTAATGAAAATATGAAAGGAAAATTTGTTTTCACATGTATGTAAGAAAATGTATTTACCATTTTCATTAACAATAAATGTTTAAACTAATACATTATAAGTTTCAAAGGATATTTAGAACATTAAAAATTTTAATTATCTTTTATGAACACTTTCCTTAAAAAATTTCAAAATAAAAGGTTAATTTTCCTCAAGATATTTTCCATGTTATATTTCACAATATTTTTCCATATAAGATGAAAAAAAATCATTACATAGGATTTACTAGCTCTATGATACAGTGGTACCATACTTATTCATTATATGGTTGGTTTATGTTGATGATTGCGAAGAAGAGATTGTTTTGAAACCCAATTCATTCAATGGGTTATATTATGATGAAATTATTACGAAACCCATTTATTTTCCATGGGATATGATATGATAAATTTTTTATAACATTGAGGTTAAAAAATGAATGGATTATGTGATGGGTTGGACCTATATATCTCACTAATGAATTGGATATTTATTTATTACTCATGAGTTTATTATGTAATGCATGAACCTGGTTTCATGTTTACACTATCATAAATGGACTAGATTTCATGTCCATAATTTCATGTATGGTCCAACATTCATGTCTATAAATTTATGCACAAACCTTCTTTTATGTACATAATATCATGTGCAGATCAACTTTTATTTTGATAATATTATAATAAGGGTTGATTTCATCTAATTCACTTAATGAGTGAATGTGCCTATAATTAAACATGTTCATAATGTCATAGTCTTATTTGTATTCCAAAATAACTTGTCTTATTCTAATATTATTCTCTCATGGATCATTCTATTTGATTCCACTATTATTCATTCCATATGAAAACTATGATTTATAACAGGACATAATTTTATGATCTATGGTATATAGTATATGGTTTTTGAATGTTATTATCATCTTCTCATACACTTATTCTCATGTCAAGAATATATAATCATTAATATATCCCTTGTTTACCCTTATGGAAAATTTGAGTTCACCCTTTCTTATGTTACCTTTCCCCATGTTATAAAGAAGGGTTTTAAGAAGGTTATTTCTAATTAGAATACTGATGTACCCCTGGTTTTGGGTACATAACCCATTTATTCACGTTTTTTTAATTGGTGTGCATAAAATAGAGAGAATCCATAAAATATAGATTTTCCATAAAATTGAGAGTTTCAATAAAATGGATAGTTTCCAAAAAATGTAGTTTTTCCATAAAATATTAAGTTTCCATAAAATAGTGAGTTTCCATAATATAGAGAGTTTCAATAAAGTTTCGTGTTTCTATAATCTTGGTTGTTTCCATAAAGTGGGTTTTTTTCATAACGTGGGGTGTTTCAATAAAGTGGATTGTTCCCATAAAGTTGGGTGTTTCCATAAAGTCGGTTGTTTCCATAATGTGGGGTGTTTCCATAACTTGGTATGATTCCATAAAAAATGTGTTTCCACTAAAAGGATAAAGGAGAAGTATTGGATAGTTTGGGGGATTTATAAGGAGTTTTGGGATGTAAAGTAAGGTTTCCCAATCCAGGCATGGTTGGCCCAAACCATGTGGTCATACCTTGTGCAAAGGTCAAATCTAGATCCTATTTTCTATGAGAATACTCTTTTTTGATTTTTATATTTCTTTTTGGATTCAAAATGCCCCTATTTCTAGATTACTCTCCCTATATTGCCGAAGAACCCTCTGCATGTGATTTGGAGCCATCCTAGCTCATTTGATGGGTGATTTCAAGTCCGATTATTGAGGTATGTGACCATTATTTTCGGATTTATCATGTTTTCTTAGATCTGATTAGATCTATTTCACTGATATCCATTCATTCTCATATGTGAACCTATATTGGGTAGATCTATGTTTTTGGATGCAAAATAATGCAATATTGAGTCATGATCTTGTTAGGATAAGAGAATTAAGGCCATTTGTGGAGAATCGACATGCTTTCTTGTGCGTTCTTCATTAGCTGTCAAAGTTTCATCAAAACCTTAATGGTAGGTGGATTAAATCTCATCTTCTCCTATTAGAACTGATTGTCTTAAATTAAAATTAATTTATTTATTGTGAAATGAATGGAACAATATTCATTTGTGATGATTTATGGTTTTTGTGAAATTGAATGATCTTGATGAATAGTTTTCCAGAAGGGGGTTTAGTTTTATGAATTTTAAATGATGATTTTAAATTATAGTTTTTCTAGAATTTCTAGATAGTTGATGAGAAAGATATTTTCAATAGAAATGTTTTTCAATAAAAATGTATTTTTATTGAAATGGTTTGGAATTAAAATGGTTTTTCATTCAAATGGTTTTGATGGAAATGGTTTTCAATAAAAATGTGTTTATATTGAAAGGTTCGTTTTGGCATGATCATTTAGAATATTTGGTGTGTCTTCATGTTTCATATACATGGCTTGGTTGAAATATGAAGTTTTTCTAAATGAAAAAGGATTAATGGCTCTTGGGGATTTCATACATGGGGCTTGGTTGAAATAAAACCATGTGGCCTATTCCAAAGGGTTAATGGCACTTGGGAAACAATTACCTTATGATGACTTGGTAGATCGAAGAGAAACTGCTCATTAGTATAGAACTATAATATCATTGAATTCATGGTTGGTTTCATGGGTTTCATGAATGGTTGGATATGCAGATATAGGTATATTGTGAAATGGTTCTAATGATTTTTTAGGTATTTTTTGTAGAAAAATATCTTGGTGGGAAAATTGTTTTCAATTTCAGTTTTATTCTTTTGGTAATGAACAGTTCTTGAAACATGTTTATATTTATTTATAAAACATTTTTGAGAAATTTTGTTATATAAATTGTTTTACATAATTATTTCTAACTATTATATACTAGTTGAGTGAGTAGGAAAGTCATTGGGGAAAACAAACAAAGTTTTATAATCACCCCAACTTTGGAACATTGGTTCATATGCAGATACTATCTTCTAAGACAAGGGAAAAGGTAATGTTTCACACGTGTTTAGCACTACCTCGGGTTGTTTGGGATTTTTGGAGATTTTGGAGCATGGAGCTTGTAGAGAATGGAGCCTTGAGGTCTTTGAAGAGTCCTATGTGGTCTCTCTACTGTGTAGATTGATACTTTGTTATTTGACATTGTTTCTTACATTGATGTGGTTGTGAGATACATGAATTTGTTGAGTTGTCTTTCATTTGTTTATGAATCATATAGTTAATGTTTGGTTATGTTTAGTTTTTTTGTTTGTATATTTCTTAAAAGGTATATCGTCCCACACTTGTATTGGAAACCCTTCGGCATTTATTTCTAGCCTTTGGAATCTTGGGGATGTCTCTTAAGGCCTTGTAAATACTCATTGTACTCTCAAGCCAATGAGAATTGGCGAGTCATTACAAATGGTATCATCTTGTTCGGTCCTTTCCTAACATGTAGTAATTGATGTTTCTCGTTTTGGAGATTAAATCCCTTCTTGTCTATTCCTTGGGTGGAAATCTTAGAAAGGAATAGGATTGTCAGAACATGAAATGTATAGCATAAAAGTACGTAGCTAAACCTTTTATGGTGAACATCAATTTACCATGGAGTTCGGTAAATAAGTATTTGGAGACACATCTAGAATTTAGAAATCTTGTTGTCATGTGTTTAGACAATTAGACAAGCTTGACATGTATTTTAGAGGAATGAAATCCCACTAGGAGTGAATACATCTTTACGAGGAATGATTCATGTTGTGAAAAAATTGTTTATTCTTGAAAAAGAATGGAATTATTTTCCAAATGAATGATTTTGAAAAAGAATATGCCAATTATATTTTGAAAATGGTTTAATTTTCAAAAGTGTGTGAAGTGGTTTCAAAAATGGATGAACGTGTGAAAAATGTAGTTTTTCATAATAGTGTTGTGATAGTTGATGTGATAGAATTTTAAATGATATACCAATAGTTTCTAGAGAGTGAGATTAATGAAGTTTTTTGTTATTTTAGAAAAAGGAACCTGGTAGGGAACGTCAAAACCAGCCCAATGAAGCTGAAGACAAAGTGGTTTCACCTGAAACATGTGTGAACTAAGAGCTGGTTCATAGTATTGTAAAATATTTTCAAGATGTGGACAAAGGGTACTAGAGGAATGAGCCACGACATGTGGATCATACCATCCTGTTCATGAAGCAGAATCCGCCTAATTTCTGGGGTGATTTTGAACCTGAGAATGCAGAGGGGTGGCTATGTAGGATGAATTGTATCATCGACATCATCAGTACACGAGTAGAGCTAAAGGTCAAATGGGCGATGTATATGCTCGAGGATCTTGCACGTCAGTTGTGGGATTTAGACGTGCGTGTAAAATTAGCTGATTGACTTACATGGTAGGATTTTGAGGAATTGTTCAACAAGAAATTCCATCGTCACATGTTCATGATCTAGAAAATGACGGACCTCTTCAGCCTAAATAAATAGAGTCTCTCTGTTACATTTTATGTGGCTAACTTCATGAACTTAGTACGCTTTGCACCTGAAGTTGCAGAAAGTTCCTCTTTAAAGGCATACATCTTCAAATCAGGGCAACAATAAGAGATTTGATCAACGACTGTAGCACTATGTATTACTGACTATACGATGATGGTTACCAGAGAGACAGTGGCTGAACATGATATCTCAGGATCTATAGGAGGAGGAATGATGATACCTATAGAAAATTGTTGGAACACAGCCATTGGGAACAAGCGAAAAAGGGACAACAATTTCCAAGATGCATGTGGAAATCATAACCAAACGGCCGGATTAGTAAAGCATCCTCCCCCACCCTAGATAAAAGAATTTTTTTATAAAATTTGGTTCTCTTTACCACATAAATCGAGATAGTATGACACAACCTTGAGCATGTCATAATTACAATAATATGGGACATATTCAGCGCTCTTGTCACATAGCACCATGTTCAGGTGCTCAAGACACTTATCAGGTGTCAGAAGCATCAGTTGCTTTGCCCAGACTAGGACATCAGAACCAGTCTCATCAGTTGAGAAGAGTTATCCATGGTGATTCAATGAATATAGTGACTCATCAACCTGGGAAACCTCATCAAGGAAACATGTAGATAAGTGTAGTGAAGAAACTAATATATGGAGCTGAGAAAATGATTGTTGGCGATCAAGATGGACCATATATTGTGATATGTATGATTATTTTGAATTCTATCTTTGTGTAAGTGTTTTTTATACTGGTGAATCACAATCCTTCATTTCATCTCATGTTATTAACTACATATGTTTAAAACTGGAAATGATGCCTTTTGTTGTTGAAACTGAAAAATCCCCTCGGTGAAAGAGAATGTCAAGCCTTTCTGTGTAGATCATTTTATATAAATGTCAATGGAGATAAGTTAAATGGGACATATTGATATTTCACATGGATGTCTATGATGTAATCCCGGGTATGGATTAACTAACAACATTTAAGGCTCAAATCGATAGTTATAGGAGAATAGTTAGTTTCATGAATGAGGGCGACATAAATCATCTCATTAGAGGAGAGTGGATTGTAAAGAAGGGTGCAAAAACCGTATTGGAACCAATGGGAGAAACAATTTCTTTCCAATTTGTAGTTTTGACTTTGGAGTCACAGGAATGGATCGAGGAAAATAGATTTCCAGCTGTTTTGTATCAATTTCTAGATGTATTTCCCAAGAACTTCTCAGGGTTACCACCTCTAAGGGAAGTGGAGTTTATGATTGATCTAATTTTGGGGACCAGTCCTATATCCCTTCTATCTTATAGGATGGTACCAATAGGTATAATGGAATAGAATGTTCAGTTAGAGGAGATGGAAATAAAGGGTATAATTCGACCAAATAGGTCTCCATGGGAAGCACCAGCTTTACTAGTGAAAAAGGTAGATGAAACTCATTGGTTGTGTGTTGATTATCATAAGCTTAACCAAGTTACAATAAATAATAGATATCCACTTCCACACATTGATGATCTGCTCGATAAATTATGTGTAGCTCAGTGGTTCTCCATGATTGACTTGTGATCAGTGTATCACCAATTATGTGTTTGGAAAGAATATATTCCAAAGACAACATTAAGATGTAGATATAGACACTGTGAATATATAGTCACAACATTCGGTCTAATGAATGCACCAGCTGTCTTCATGGAATTGATGAATCAGATATTTCAACAATATTTGGATTCTTATGTTTTGGTGTTTGTGGATGACATTTTGTTCTTTTCAAAGATAAGGGCTGATCATGAGGTGCACCTGGAAAAAGTGTTACAAATCCTGAGAGAACATCGTTTATATGCCAAATTATAAAAGTATGACTTATTGATACAAGATTTATGTTTTACAGGCCCTGTCATTTCGGAGAATGACATTTCTTTTGATCTTGAAAATATAGAAGCTGTTATCTCTTGGAAAACACCGATGAATATTTTCAAGATACGAAGTTTTCTTGGTCTAGTTGGTTACTATATATGCTTTTTGTGTGATTTCTCTCGACTATCATCACCAATGACAACTCTAACAAAGAAGAGTGATCAATTTTAATGGATGGAGGAATGTCAGATGTCCTTTTGGGGACTGGAAGTTCATCTTACATTGGCACCTATCATTATCTTTCCATAATCAAGACAGGGGTATGTGGTGTATTACGATGCTTCAGGATCAGGGATGGGTTGTAATCTTATGTAAAGAGATCATGTGGTAGCTTATGGTTCAAGGTAGTTGATGGGGCATGAGAAAAATTACCCAAAACCTAAGTTGGAGTTAGCGACAATCATCCATGATTTGAAAACATAGAGACATTATCTCTTTGGTGAGAAATATACTATGTTTATGGATCACAAAATATTGAAACACATTTTCTCACAGCAAGATTTTAATCTAAGGAAACTGATATGGATAGAGTATCTCGATATTTTTGACTTTGTCTTGATGTAAACATTTGGGAAAGGAAATTTATTAGCTGATGATTTAATTAGAATGTCATATGCTCAGTCAGTGAATGAATCTTCAGATGAATGGTAGTTACTGCTGGTGGTAGTTGACATGCTTAGTGGAGTTCTCATACAATAACAACTATCAATCCTCGATACAAATGGCTTCGTTTGAAGAATTTAATGGGAGCCCTTTTTGTAATCCACTATACTGGGTGGAAAAGGGAGAAACAACAATATTTGGGCCAAGCCTTGTCCAAGAAACAATAGTGAAGATCCAGTTGATTATAAATAGGATAGAGATGGCTCAGAGTCGTCAGAAATCTTTTGCAGATCACCGTAGAAGACCATGGTGGTTTACTGTGGCTGATCATGTCTTCTTAAGGATCTCTCCAAGGTTTGGATATCATCACTTCGGGAAGAAGGGCAAGTTATCTCCTAGATACATTGGCCCTTTTGAGATACTGGAACTGGTTGGAGAGGTGGTATATCGGTTGGCATTACCTTCACAGTTTAGTTTGGCTCATAATGTGTTCTGTGATTCGCAGTTGAAAACATATCACCCTGATCCTTACCATGTGATCAAATGGGATCACGTTGACCAAGAACCGGATGAATCACTGATACATATCCCATTGTGTATCATGGATATACAAGATAATTTCCTTCATGGGAAAATCATCGCCCTTATGTGGGTTTAATGGAAACAAGGTTGGATTCAAGAAGATACACAGGAATGTGATAATGAAATGAAAGAGTAGTGGCCGAAAATATTTTTGGTGAGCAAGGGTTTTCTACTTTCCCAGGATGGAAATACCAATGGCGGAGAGAATTTAGAACCCATGGTTTTGGGTACATAACACCTTTCCTCAAATATTTTTAATTGGTGTGCATAAAATAGAAGGTTTCTATAAAACTGAGAGTTTCCATAAATTATAGAGTTATCATAAAATATAGAGTTTAATAAAATAGAGTTTCCTTAAAATATGGAGTTTCCGAAAAAATATAGAGTTTCCATAATATATAGAGTTTCCATTAATTTGGGCATTTAAATAATGTTGGTTATTTCCATAAAGTGGGGTTTTTAGATCAAAGTGGGGTTTTTAGATCAAAGTGGGGTGTTTCCATAAAGTGGGATGTTTCCATAAAAAATGGGTTTCCATAAAAAGGGTAAAGGTGATTTATGGAATTGTTTGGGTGTTTTATATGGAGTGTTGGGACCAATAAAAAAGTCAAATGATTTATGCACAGTCGGCCCAAGTCATGTGGTAAAACCTTGTGCAGAGGTAAAATATAAGGCCCCAGCCTTAAACCTTACATAATCTTGAGTTATTACAAGATTACACCTTGAGGATCTTTTCGGGCTTATAGTTTTATAGAATTAGATCATAAAACTTGCATTACATTCCACATATAAAAAAGTGGTTACATAAAGATAGTATTCATTTTTCCCATCAATGGAAACATATTTAAAATAAAACATGGATTCTTTCTTAACACTTCCTTGACACTATCATCATATCATGTACCTTTCCCTTGACCTGTGATAAACATTTCAAAAAAACATGGGATGAGCATAAAAAGCTCAGTAAGGGATATAAAAATATATGGAAAGGAAACATGGGTATATATATATATAAGAATGAAATCATACATTACCCATAAAACATAAGCACTTAAACATACCTCATCAAATCGTGAATAAATCATAGAAATCATAAGACATAAAGGTAACTTGAGGCATTCATAACATTATTACGTTGGGAGTAACCCTCTTGGTTACGTTTGGAATACCCATCATAGTATATTCCCTAAATCTCATTGGGGAATCCTTAACATTTCACTCCTTCATGTTGCCCAATGCATTGGAGAGTTATATCGGGCTCACCCGCCATTAGTTTATCACGGAACCACCCGTCTTCAAAATAATGACCAAGAACCATAACATAATCGTATCACATAAAACATGCATAAAGGAAACATAACATTCCCACATTTCAATCACAAGATATCAATACAACACATTGATATAATAAAAACATTATGAAAACCTATTTAAATACCAAAATAAAAGAAAATTAAAACATGGTATTTATTTTTCTTTTAAAAAGAAGGTATGGCTTGTAGAGGAAGCAGAAACTCAAATAATGGTCACGACGGGGGAGAAGTTGTTGTCGCCGCATACAAACGACAAAAACATTCCCTTTTGTCGTTTAGTAAACGCTTCGTATAAAAAAGATTCCTTTTGAATAAATGAAAAAGTCAAAGGGGTTTATACACCATATAAAAAAAGTTGTCTATAAAACAAAATATGCATCAATGAAAGGAGATTGAGATGAAGTCCAATACCTTGGGTCCGACTTGACTCGGTTGTTCTTTAATCTCCTGAATAATAAACTTGAGTTAATTTCTACTTGTTTAAGAACATTTTTCAAGTTCATTATCTCTTTTATATCACTTATTTCCATGTCCTGAACACTATGTAATTATTTAAGTTAATAACGGTCGTTTTAACGATCATTGGTATTTTAGTCAAAAATAAGCCCTTTATAATTACAAGTTGTTCATGTATCCATTATATCCAGAATTATAATCATTCTGTATATATCATATATATCTAGTATATACATGCATTTATAATATTACATAATCATTTAGAGGTAAGAAATAAAATGCACCGTTCATGGAGAAGGTAAGTCGTACGTACGCATGAACGCTACTTTCATTTCTATTTCGTATTTTATAGAATGGAATCATAATTATATAAAGGTATATTATAATTCCAGTATAATATCATATATAATATCATATTTCCATCCATTATACATCCCACATATGGTATTTAACGAATCAAATAACTTTGAGGGGGCGGTAGTCTGCACTTCCTTAAATGAAGATATCACGTTTACCCATAATGGAAACCATAAAGGTATGACCAAAATGAAAAATACAGAAGCTTAAGAAAAACATAAAAATATTATATATCATATATAAATATAGTCACATATTAATGTCCACCTTTGAAGGTGTTAAAAGAATGTTGAACAATCATCGTTTCAGGAGGTATAAATTCCCCATCCACGGAAACAGTATGTCCTTTAACCATTAGATGTAGGTGTGTGTAAGTGTAGCTCGAATAATTCTTATAACAACATCCTAGTATATTGAGGATACTGGAGTTGTTACAAAAGAAAATAATAAAAAGATTTTAGGGGGTTGGAGTAGCAAAATCAAACAAAAGGACTCAAAAGAAGACATTACCTTAAAATCGGGTAACTCTCTTAGATTTGAGCTCAAAGGCTTTCTTGGGAAGACTTCTGGCCAAAGTGAGGTTTCACGGAGTAAGAGAGGGAAGTGGAGAGAAAATATTTGCAGGGGTTGGCCGATCCAAATGCTTTGGAAGTGTGGGTAAGGAGGTAGAGGTGGGGGCCTTTTATAAGAGGAGAGGAGGGGCACTCTTGGAAGGTAAAGAAAAGTCACTTTATTTTAAAATGGTATTCAGATTTAAGAGGTCCCACATTGATGTGTTTCGAGGATAAGGTGATAAGGGTTCTAAATCCACCCATTCAATAGGTTTTGGCCATGTTTAGGTCTTAGATGTTACATTATCATTCCATTTTATTTAAATCGTTAAATAATGAGGTCATCGCTGCATCATCATGATGTCATAAATAATTTAACTTATTTAAAGTCTAAAAATTATAAAAAAATACTATAATGTAGGAAATATTTTTAGATTTCCAATTACTATTTATAATCAAAAATCTGATCTTTATAACCCCATGTAAAAAATTGTTTTAGTAAAACATTTCATGTTTGTGTCATTTTTACTTTTACATTAAATAAAAAGTTATTTATGTCATTTCCCAACCAAAGTGGCTCCATGGGGTCCCCAAGTTGACCCATTGATTATCTTGGTCGTCCATGACACATCCAATGAGGGTAGGACATGTGTCAAGCTCATTTCATTTTATTAAAGCATTATTTTTACCTTAAACTACACTTATTACCTCTAATCGCGATTAAGAACTTAAGAGTTACTATTCACCAAACAATTATTTTAATCTCATTGAACCAAATTTTACTTCTCAATGACAACCATGTATGTCAGATTTTTTAAATTCAAAGCACAGAAGTGGTAAAATTTCATTTAAACGAAAAATCAGTTTTTTATAAGTACCACTTAGTGGTTTCACTATTCAAAAAAAATTGATGTTTTTCTGAAAAATACCAAAAATTCACCCTAAGCTATATTTGATATTCCAAATTAAAAAATGAAGTCTATTTTACAAAATTCAAAACATATAAGTCACATTAATTAATTTAATAATTAATTCCCGCTGTCATGACAAATAGCGTGTTTTTATGAAACAATAAGTATCAAAATATTGACACCAGTTTAAGTCCAATTTCAAAGTAAAATTGATTCCAATGACCTCCATTGGATTAAATGGTAAAAATATATTCTAATTTCACTTCAAAACCAATTAAAAAGATAATATAATAATATAAATAAATTAGATTAAAAAGCATTTTTGATGTAAAATGAAGTATTTTTCACTATTCATTAAAAAATGAACATTGTCCGAAAATTACCAAAAATTCACACAAAGTAAATTTTGATGTCCCAATCATAAAGAATAAGTTTATTTTGACAAACATAGCTTATAAAATTGTCAAAAGATAGATTTAAAAATTGTTTTCTATCAAAAGGCAGTAAAACAATCCTTTAAAAAATATTAGTGTATTCCATGCTTAAGATTGGATTTATTTTCATTTTAAGCCTCTAAAACACTATCTAATTCATTAATAGACATAGATAAAAATATCTATTATTCATTACTTACATGGGATGTTACATCCTTCCCCCCTTTTGAAAATTGCATCCCCGCAATTTATTTACTTATCGAATGAATGGGGGTACTTATCCCTCATTGCATTTTTAGATTCCCATGTTGCGTCTTCCATCATATGGTTTTTCCAAAAAAACCTTTACCTGATTAATCACCTTATTTCGTAACACTTGCTCTCTCTGGTCAAGAATCTGGACCGGTTGTTCCTCATAAGATAGTTTCTCTTCAAGCTGAACTACCTCTGGACTCAAAACATGAGATGGATCTGGCATATACTTTCTCAACATCTAAACGTGAAAAACATTGTGTACCTGAGATAAACTTAGAGGTAAAGCCACCTGGTATGCAACTTATCCAACTCTCTCCATAATTTCATATGGTCCAATAAACCTTGGACTCAGCTTTCATTTCTTACCAAATCTCATCACACTTTTCCAAGGAGAACCCTTGAGAAAAACATGATCACCTACCTCGAAAGATAGATCCTTCCTCTGGTTATCCGCATAACTCTTCTTCCTGCTCTGAGCTATTGTCATGTGCTTCGGAATCAGCTGAACTTTTTCTTCCATCTCTTCGACCAATTCTGGTCCCATCAGCTTCCTTTCACCCACTTCATCCCAGAAAGCTAGAGTTCGACACCGCTTCCAATATAATTCATGAAATGGTGCCATATGTATACTGGAATGAAAACTGTTATTATATGAAAATTAAACCAAAGAAAGATGTTGGTGCCAACTTCCCTGCTAATCCATAGAGAAAGAACGTAGCATATCCTCCAAGGTCTGAATTGTTCGTTCTGACTGCCCATCTGATTGAGGATGAAAAGCTGTACTAAAATTTAATTCAGTACCCAACGACTTCTGAAGGACTTTCCAAAAGTTAGAAGTGAACCTGGGATCACGATCAGATACAATGGAGAGGGGAACTCCATGTAACCTGACTATCTCTTTAAGATACAAACGGGAAAGTTGATCTAGGGAAAAAGTATCTCTTATAGCAAGGAAATGAGCAGATTTAGTCAAGTGATCAACAATAACCCAGATTGCATTATTACCTCGAGATTTCTTCGGTAATCCCACAAAAAAGTCCATGGATATATTCTCCTATTTCCACTCTGGCACTGGTAGAGGCTGAAGCATCCCTTTTGGTAACTGCCTCTCTGCTTTAACCTTTTGACATGTCAAACACTTCACAGTAAAATCAGCAATATCTCTTTTCATTCCATCCCACCAGTAATACTCCCGCAGATCTCTGTACATCTTAGTACTACCAGGATGAACTAAAAATGGAGAACTATGAGCTTCCCATAACAACTCTCGCTTCAACTGTGAATCACAAGGCCCACACAATCTCTTCCCAAATCTCAAAACGCAATCATTATCAATATTGAATTCAGGCAACTTACCTTTCTGAACCAGCTCTACCTTTTTCTGCAACTCACTGTCTTGCTTCTCTGCTTGCTTGATTCTATCTGATAGAGATGATCTCACTGATACCTGAAACAAAACAGAAGAACTTCCTGCACCAACAACTTCTATGCCAAAGTTAATCAAATCCTTAACCAAAGTATCACGTTCCAAGCACAATATTTCTAATGAAGCATTACTTTTTCGACTCAAAGCATCAGCCACTTTATTTGCTTTTCCCGGATGGTAATGAATTGTACAATCATAATCCTTGATTAATTCCATCCATCTCCTCTGTCTCATGTTTCACTCTTTCTGAGTGAATATATACTTTAAGCATTTGTGATCAGTATATATTTCACACTATACTCCATACAAATGATGCCTCCAAATTTTTAAAGCGAAAACAACAGCAGCTAATTCCAAATCATGTGTAGGGTAATTTACCTCATGAGTTTTCAATTGTCATGCGGCATAAGAAATTACCTGATCATTCTGCATTAGGACGCAACCAAGTCCTTTCAATGAAGCATCACTGTATATAAAAAACGCACCATTCCGGGAAGGTAGTGCCAAAACTGGAGCATTCACCAATCTTCTTTTCAATTCCTGAAAACAATCATCACATTATTTTGTCCAGATAATCTTAACTCCCATCCGAGTTAACTTAGTCATTGGACTAGATAACTGTGAAAAAATTCTATCAAACCTTTGGTAATAGCCTGCCAAACCAAGGAGGCTACGAATCTCAGTAACATTTGTGGGTCTTGGCCATTCTTCAACAACCATTGTTTTTGCAGGATCAACAGTTATCCCATCTTTAGAAACTATATGACCAAGGAAAGAAATTTGTTGCAACCAAAACTCACACTTTCTGAATTTTCCATATAGTATCTTTTCTTTTAAGGTTTGCAAGATAACCCTTAAATGTCTTTCATTCTCCTCGTTACTTTTAGAAAACATCAAAATATCAATAATGAAAACCACTACAAACTTATCCAAGAACTCATGGAAAATTCTATTCATTATGTCCATGAATACAGCAGGTGCATTGGTTAGCCCAAAAGGCATTACTACAAATTCATAATGGCCATATCTTATACAGAACACGGTCTTCGGAACACCTTCTTCCTTTACCTTCAGCTGATGGTACCCCGATCTCAAGTCAATCTTTGAAAAATACTGAGCTCCCTAGAGCTGATCAAACAAATCATCGATATGAGGGAAATGATATTTGTTCTTAACAGTGATGTTATTCAAGGCTCTATAATCAATGAAAATTCTCATTGAACCATCATTCTTTTTAACAAATAAAACAGGAGCACCCCATGGTGATGTGCTAGGTCGAATGAAACCTTTCTCTAATAATTCTTTCAATTCCTCCTTCAACTCTAAAAGATAAATTTGATCCATTCGATAAGGGGGTTTTGAAATTGGCTTAGCATCAGGAACTAAGTCAATAGTAAACTCAACTTCCCGATCTGGTATTATTCGAGGAAACTCATCAGGAAAAACATTAGGATACTCATTTACCACTGGCACATCATTAATCTGAACATTTCCTTTATTTTCAACAATATGTGCAAGGTAACATTCATTTCCATCTTTTACAAGTTTCTCGGCCTCTTGATATGTTACCAACAGGAAGGGTTCATTCTTGTACAAAAACTAAAATTCTTTCTGAAAAGAAACTTCTTTAGCCCTATAGTCAATCTTAGCATGGTAAATAGAGATCTAATCCATACCCAGCATAACATCAAACTCTACTAGAGGTAGAACAATAAGGTTTTCAAGTAGGTTCTTTCCACAGATAAGGATAGAAAGATTCTTATAAATTCTTTTTGCCTAAACATTTCTCCCAGGTGTTTTTACCAATAGTTCAGGAGTCATTTCTTGAGATGGTATTCCCATTTTACCAGAAAAGGTTTCCGAGATGAAAGAATGTGTAGACCCCGAATCAGACAACACACTGGCATAATCTGAAAAAACAAACAAAGTACCTGATACAACTTCATTTGATGGACCGACATCTGCTGAAGTAGTTGCAATGGATTTCACCACCCCTTTCTGCTTGTATTCTAACTGCTTCCCATCACCCAAGCTCTTTGTTGGACACTCGTTTGCATAATGACCCATCTCATTGCACTTATAACATTTCACTAACTGTAAATCAAATTTGGTCGTACCATCGCCCTGATTTTTTTTAGTGCAATCATGAGCCTTATGTACCATCTTACCACATCAGTAGCACATTCCAGAATTCAGAAGACATTCCCCAGCATGCCTTTTACCAAATTTTTCACAAACTGGAAACTTAGATTTCTTACCATCATGCTTTTTTAAAGAATTCTTACCTTTCTCCTACCACCTCGGTCTCTTCTTCTGTTTTTTGTTATAGAGCACTTGATCATCGGAAAACTCCATTTCCACCTTCTCATCACATCGAAAAAGCTTTTCATAACTTTTAAACTCATGAGAAGCTAATGCCCTTCGATATTTTGGCATTAATCCTGAGTAAAAACGATTGATTTTACTATCAAGGTCTCGGATTAAATTTGGGGCATACCTTGCCAATCGAGTGAACCTTTCTTTATAGGCAGCCATTGAGTCCTCCTCTTGCCTCAATTCCAATAATTGATTTTCCATCCTAATTCGAACATCCTTAGGAAAATACTTCTCAAGAAACATACCTTTGAATTCATCCCAGTTGAGAGCATCAATCTCATCAGCATCCCTGATATTTTTAACCATCGACCACTACTGATCTGCTTCACCCTCCAAACGATAAATATCAAGACTAACCTTTTGATTGTCTGAACACCCCATGACATCAAATATCTTCTCCAGTGCTTTAATCCACCCTTCATCAAGCACAGGGTCAGATGATCCTCTGAATGATATGGGATGTTGCCTCATGAAATGTTCCACCACAGACATGTTCATCTGCGGTTGATCTGGCTGATCTCGTGTATGGATACCACCACCATTAATCCCTTGAGTCAATTGCGCCATTACTGCAACAAACTGTTCAGTTCAAATTCCGACCATCTCAAGATGCTGATTCGAAAGGTTATTTCCTTCTGCATGCCTTCCTAGCACTGCTTCCCTCTTTCCTCTGCGGAAAACCATTCTGAACAAACATGTCTTAGATGAAGCAACATGGTAATATTCAAATGCTATATCACTTCAATTTGACCATAAAAAATATTTTGGGATAATCATTTAATAGAATTCTAACTCTTAAAGTTTTCTAAACCGACCTTTGATACCAACTATAAGGCCCCAACCTTAAACCTTACTTAACCTTGAGTTATTACAAGATTACAGCTTGATGATCTTTTCGGGTTTAGAGTTTTAGAGAATTAGATCATAAAACAGGAATTACATTCCACAAATAAAAAAAGTGGTTACATAATGATAGTATTCATTTTTCCCATCAATGGAAACATATTTAAAATAAAACATGGATTCTTTCTTGACACTTCACTGACACTATCATCATATCACGTACCTTTCCCTTGACCTGTGAAAAACATTTCAAAAAAACTTGGGATGAGCATAAAAATCTCAGTAAGGGATACAAAAATATATTGAAAGGAAACATGGGTACATATATACATAAGAATGAATTCATACATTACCCATAAAACATAAGCACTTCAACATACCTCATCAAATCATGAATAAATCATAGAAATCATATGTCATAAAGGTAACATGAGGCATTCATAACATTCTTACGTAGGGAGTAACCCTCTTGGTTACGTTTGGAATACCCATCACAGTATATTCCCTAAATCTCTTTAGAGAAACCTTAACGTTTTAATCCTTCGCGTTACCCAATGCATTGGAGAGCTATATCAGGCTCACCCACTCTTAGTTTATCACAGAACCACCCGTCTTCATAATAATTCCCATGATCCATAACATAATCGTATCACATAAAACATGCAACAAGGAAACATAACATTCCCACATTTCAATCACAAGATATCAATACAACAAATTGATATAATAAAAACATTATTAAAACCATTTTCCATACCAAAATAATAGAAAAGTAAAACATGGTATTTATTTTTCTTTTAAAAATAAGGTATGGCTTGTAGAGGAAGCCGAAACTCAAATAATGGTCACGACGGCGGAGAAGTCGTTGTCACTGCATACGTACGACCCAAACATTCCCTTTTGTCGTTTAGTAAACGCTTCGTATAAAAAATATTCCTTTTGAATAAACGTAAAAGTCAAAGGGGTTTATACACCATATAAAAAAAGTTGTGTATAAAACAAAATATGCCTCAATGAATGGAGATTGAGACGAAGTCCCATACCTCGGGTCCGACTCGACTCGGTCATTCTCTAATCTCCTGAATAATAAACTTGAGTTAATTTCTACTTGTTTAATAACCTTTTTTATGTTCATTATTCCTTTTATATAACTTTTTTCCATGTCATTAACACAATGTAATTATTTAAGTTAATAACGGTCGTTTTAACGATACTTGGTATTTGAGTAAAAAATAAGCCCTTTATAATTACAAGTTGTTCATGTATCCATTATATCCAGAATTATAATCATTATGTATATATCATATATATCCAGTATATACATGCATTTATAATATTACATAATCATTTAGAGGTAATAAATGAAATGCACCGTTCATTGAGACGGTAAGTCGTACGTACGCATGAACGCTAATTTCTTTTCTATTTCATATTTTATAGAATGGAATCATAATTATATAAAGGTATATTATAATTACAGTATAATATCACATATAATATCATATTTCCATCCTTTATACATCCCACATATGGTATTTGACAAATCAAATCACTTTGAGGGGGAGGTAGTCCGCACTTCCTTAAATGAAGATATCATGTTTACCCATAATGGAAACCATAAAGGTATGTCCAAAATGGAAAATATAGAAGCTTAAGGAAAACATAAACATATTATATATCAAATATAAATATAGTTACATATTAATGACCACCTTTGAAGGTGTTAAAAGAATGTTGAACAATCATCGTTTCGGGAGGCATAAATTCACCATCCACGGAAACAGTATGTCCTTTAACCATTAGATGTAGGTGTGTGTATGTGTAGCTAGAATAATTATTATAAAAACATCCTAGTATATTTAGGATACTTTATTTGTTGCAAAATAAAATAATAAAAAGAGTTTAGGGTGTTGGAGAAGCAAAATCAAACAAAAGGACTCAAAAGAAGGCATTACCTTAAAATCAGGTAACTCTCTCAGATTTGAGCTCAAAGGCTTCCTTGGGAAGACTTCTGCCCAAAGTGAGGCTTCAAGGAGTAATAGAGGTAAGTGTAGAGACAAAATGGGTAGGGTTTGGACGAGCCGAAGGCTTTGGAAGTGTGGGTAAGGAGGTAGAGGTTGGGGCCTTTTATAAGAGGAGAGGAGGGGCACTCTTAGAAGGTAAAGAAAAGTCACTTTATTTTAAAATGGTATTCGGATTTAAGAGGCCCCACATTGATGTGTTTCGAGGATAAGGAGATAAGGGTTAGAAATCCACCCATCCAATAGGTTTTGGCCATGTGTAGGTCTTATATTTTACATTATCATTCCATTTTGATAAATAATGAGGTCATCGTTGTATCATCATGATGTCATAAATAATTTATTTTATTTAAAGTCTAAAAATTATAAAAAAATTCTATGATGTAGGAAATATTTTTATATTTCCAATGACTATTTATAATAAAAAATCTAATCTTTATAACCGCATGTAAAAATTCTTATAGTAAAACATCTCATGTTTGTGTCATATTTTACTTTTAGATTAAATAAAAAGTTATTTATGTCATTTCCCAAACAAAGTGGCTCCATGGGGTCCCCATGTTGACCCATGGATTTTATTGGTCGGCCATGACACATCCAATGATGGTAGGACATGTGTCAAGCTCATCTCATTTTATTAAAGCATTATTTTTACCTTAAACTACACTAATTACCTCTAATCGCGATTAAGAACTTAAGAGTTACTATTCACCAAAAAATTATTTTAATCTCATTGAAGCACATTTTACTTCTTAATGAAAACCATGTATGTAGAATTTTTGAAATTCAAAACACAGAAGTGGTAAAATTACATTTAAATGAAAAATCAGTTTATATAAGTACCACTTAGTGGTTTCACTATTAATCAAAAATTGATGTTTTTTAGAAAAATACCAAAAATTCACCCTAAGATATATTTGATATTCCGAATTCAAAAATTAAGTCTATTTTAAAAAATTCAAAACATATAAGTCACAATAATTAATTTAATAGTTAATTCTTGTTGTCATGACAAATAGCGTGTTTTTATGAAACAATAAGTATCAAAAGATTGACACCAGTTTAAGTCCAATTTCAAAGTGAAATTGATTCCAATGACCAAAATTGGATTAAATGGTAAAAATATATTCTAATTTCACTTCAAAACCAATTCAAAAGATAATATAATCATATAAATAAATTATATTAAAAAGAAGTTTTGATGTAAAATGCAGTATTTTTCACTATTCATTAAAAAATGAACATTGTCCGAAAATACCAAAAATTCACACAAAGTAAATTTTTATGTCCCAATCATAAATAATAAGTTTATTTTGACAAACGTAGCTTATAAAATTGTCAAAAGATAGATTTAAAAATGGTTTTCCATCAAAAGGCAGTAAAACAATCCTTTAAAAAATATTAGTGTATTCCATGCTTAAGATTGGATTTATTTTCATTTTAAGCCTCTAAAAAACTATATAATTCATTAATAGACATAGATAAAAATATCTATTATTCATTACTTACTTGGGATGTTACATCCTTCCCCCCTTTTGAAAATTGCGTCCCCACAATTTATTTACATATTCAATAAATGGGGGTACTTATCCCTCATTGCATTTTCAGAATCCCGTGTTGCGTCTTCCATCATATGGTTTTTCCAAAAAACCTTTACCTGATTAATCACCTTATTTCGTAACACTTTCTCCCTGTGGTCAAGAATCTGGACCGGTTGTTCCTCATAAAATAGGTTCTCTTCCAGCTGAACTACCTCTGGACTCAAAACATGAGATGGATCTGACATATACATTCTCAACATCGAAACGTGAAAAACATTGTGTACCTGGGATAAACTCAGTGGTAAAGCCACCCTGTATGCAACTGATCCAACTCTCTCTAGAATTTCATATTGTCCAATAAGCCTTGGACTCAGCTTTCCTTTCTTACCAAATCTCATCACACTTTTCCAAGAAGAAACCTTGAGAAAAACATGATCACCTACCTCAAAAGATAGATCCTTCATCCGGTTATCCGCATAACTCTTCTGGCTGCTCTGATCTGTTCTCATGTGCTTCTGAATCAGCTGAACTTTTTCTACCATCTCTTCTAACAATTCTGGTCCCATCAACTTCCTTTCACCCACTTCATCCCAGAACGCTGGAGCTCGACACCGCTTCCCCATATAATGCCTGAAATGGTGCCATCTGTATACTGGAATGAAAACTGTTATTATATGAAAATTCAACCAAAGAAAGATGTTGGTCCCAACTTCCCTGATAATCCATAGAGCAATAACGTAGCATATCCTCCAAGGTCTGAATTGTTCGTTCTTACTTCCCATCTGATTGAGGATGAAATGTTGTACTAAAATTTAATTCAGTACCCAACGACTTCTGAAGTCCTTTCCAAAAGTTAGAAGTGATCCTGGGATCACGATCAGATACAATGGAGAGGGGAACTCCATGTAACCTGACTATCTCTTTAAGATACAAACGGGAAAGTTGATCTATGGAAAACGTATCTTGTATAGAAAGGAAATGAGTAGATTTAGTCAAGCGATCAACAATAACCCAGATTGCATTATTATCTCGAGATGTCTTCGGTAATCCCACAACAAAGTCCATGGATATATTCTCCCATTTCCACTCTGGAACTGGTAGAGACTGAAGTATCCCTTTAGGTAACTGCCGCTCTACTTTAACCTGTTGACATGTCAAACAATTCACAGTAAAATCAGCAATATCTCTTTTCATTCCATCCCACCAGTAATACTCCCGCAGATCTCTGTACATCTTAGTACTGCCAGGATGAACTGAAAATGGAGAACTATGAGCTTCCCATAACAACTCTCTCTTCAACTGTGAATCACCAGGCACACACAATCTCTTCTCAAATCACAAAACACAATCATTATCAATGTTGAATTCAGGAAACTTACCTTTCGGAACCATCTCTACCTTTTTCTACAACTCACTGTCTTGCTTCTGTGCTTGCTTGATTCTATGTGATAGAGATGATCTCACTGATACCTGAAACAAAACAGAAGAACTTCCTGCACCAACAACTTCTGTGCCAAAGTTCATCAAATCCTTAACCAAATGATCACGTTCGAAGCACAATATTTCTAATGAAGCATTACTTTTTCGACTCAAAGTATCAGCCACTTTATTTGCTTTTCCCGGATGGTAATGAATTGTATAATCATAATCATTGATTAACTCCAGCCATCTCCTCTGTCTCATGTTTAACTCTTTCTGAGTGAATATATACTTTAAACTTTTGTGATCAGTATATATTTCACACTTTACTCCATACAAATGATGCCTCCAAATTTTTAAAGAGAAAACAACAACAGCTAATTCCAAATCATGTGTAGGGTAATTTACCTCATGAGGTTTCAACTGTCGTGAAGCATAAGCAATTACCTGATCATTCTGCATTAGGACACAACCATGTCCTTTCAATGAAGCATCACTATATATAACAAACTCACCATTCCTAGAAGGTAGTGCCAAAACTGGAACATTCACCAATATTCTTTTCAATTCCTGAAAACAATCATCACATTCTTTTGTCCAGATAAACTTAACACCCTTCTGAGTTAGCTTAGTCATTAGACTAGATAACCGTGAAAAATTTCTAACAAAAATTTGGTAATAGCCTGCCAAACCAAGGAAGCTACGAATATCAGTTACATTTGTGGGTCTTGGCCATTCTTCAACAACCTTTGTTTTTGCAGGAGCAACAGTTATCCCATCTTTAGAAAAAATATGACCAAGGAAAGAAATTTGTTGCAACCAAAACTCACACTTGCTAAATTTTCCATACAGTTTCTTTTCTTTTAAAATTTGCAAGATAACCCTTAAATGTCTTTCATGCTTCTCTCTACTTTTAGAAAACACCAAAATATCATCAATGAAAACCACCACAAACTTATCCAAGAACTAATCGAAAATTCTATTCATTAAGTCCATGAATACAGCAGGTGCATTGGTTAGCCCAAAAGGCAGTACTAAATATTCATAATGGCCATATCTTGTACGGAACGCGGTCTTCGGAACATCTACTTCCTTTACCTTCAGCTGATGGTATCCCGATCTCAAGTTAATCTTTGAAAAATACTAAGCGCCCTGGAGCAGATCAAACAAATCATCGATATGAGGCAAAGGATATTTGTTCTTAACAGTGATGTTATTCAAGGCTCTATAATCAATGCAAAGTCTCATTGAACCATCTTTCTTTTTAACAAATAAAACAGGAGCACCCCATGGTGATGTGCTAGGTCGAATGAAACCTTTCTCTAATAAATCTTGCAATTGCTCCTTCAACTATAAAAGTTCAATTTGAGCCATTCGATAAGGGGGTTTTGAAATTGGCTTAGCATCAGGAACTAATTCAACAGTAAACTCAACTTCCCGATCTGGTATTATTCCAGGAAACTAATCAGGAAAAATACGAGGATACTCATTTACCACTGGCACTTCATTAATCTGAACAGTTCCCTTGTTTTCACAATATGTGCAAGGTAACATTCATTTCCATCTTTTACAAGTTTCTCGGCCTCTTGATATGTTATCAATAGTAAGGGTTCATTCTTGTACACAAACTGAAAGTCTTTCTGAGAAGATACTTCTTTAGCACTACAGTCAATCTTAGCATGGTAAATAGAGAGACAATCCATACCCAGGATAACATCAAACTCTACTAGAGGTAGAACAATAAGGTTTTCAAGTAGGTTCTTTCCACAGATAAGGATAGGAAGACTCTTATAAATTCTTTTTGCCTCAACATTTCCCCCAGGTGTTTTTACCAAAATTTCATGAGTCATTTCTTGAGATAGTATTCCCATTTTACTAGAAAATGTTTCAGAGATGAAAGAATGTGTAGACCCCGAATCAAACAACACACTGGCTTAATCTAAAAAAACAAACAAAGTACCTGATACAACTTCATTTGATGGCCCGACATCTGTTGAAGTAGTTGCAAAGGATTTCACCACCCATTTCTTCTTGTAGTCTAACTGCTTCCAATCACCCAAGCTCTTTGTCAGAAACTCGTTTCCATATTGACCCATCTCATTGCACTTATAACATTTCACTAACTGTAAATCAAATTTAGTCTTACCATAACCCTGATCTTTTTCAGTGCAATCACGGCCCTTATGTCCCATCTTGCCACATCGGTAGCACTTTCCAGAATTCAGAAGGCATTCCCCAGCATGCCTTTTTCCACATTTATCACAAACTAGAAACTTAGATTTCTTTACCATCAGACTTTTTTAAAGAATTCTTACCTTTCTCCTGCCACCTCGGTCTCTTCTTCTGTTGGTTGTTATAGAACACATGATCATCGGCAAACTCCATTTCTACCTTCTCAGCACATCGAACAAGCTTTTCATAACTTTTAAACTCACGAGAAGCTAATGCCCTTAGATATTTTGGCTTTAATCCTGAGTAAAAACGACTGATTTTACTATCAAGGTCTCGGATAAAATTTGGAGCATTCCTTGCCAATCGAGTGAACCTTTCTTCATAGGCAGCCACTGAGTCTTCCTCTTGCCTCAATTCCAAGAATTGCTTTTCCATCCTATGTTGAATAGCCTTAGGAAAATACTTCTCAAGAAACATACCTTTGAATTCATCCCAGTCGAGAGCATCAATCTCATAATCATCCCTGATATTTTTAACCATCGACCACCACTGATCTGCTTCACCCTCCAAATGATAAATATAATGACTAACCTTTTGATTGTCTGAACACCCATTGACATCAAAAATCTTCTCCAGTGCTTTAATCCACCCTTCAACAAGCACAAGGTCAGATGATCCTCTGAATGACGAGGGATGTTTCCTCATAAAATGTTCCACCACAGACATGTTCCTCTGCGGTTGATCTGGCTGATCTCGTGTATGGATACCACCGCCATTTATGGCTTGAGTCAACTGCGCCATTACTGCAACAAACTGTTCAGTTCCAATTCCGACCATCTTAGGATGCTGATTCGGAAGATAATTTCCTTCTGCATGCCTTCCTAGCACAGCTTCCCTGTTTCCTCTACAGAAAACCATTCTGAACAGACATGTCTTAGATGAAGCAACATAGTAATCTTCAAATGCTATATCACTTCAATTTGACCATTAAAAAAATATTTTTCGATAATCATTTAATAGAATTCTAACTCCTAAAGTTATCTAAACCGACCATTGATACCATCTATAAGGCCCCAGCCTTAAACCTTGCTTAATATTGAGTTATTACAAGATTACACCTTGAGGATCTTTTCGGGTTTAGAGTTTAAGATAATTAGATCATAAAACTTGCATTACATTCCACATATAAACAAAGTGGTTACATAAAGATAGTATTCATTTTTCCCATCAATGGAATCATATTTAAAATAAAACATGGATTCTTTCTTGACACTTCCTTGACACTATCATCATATCATGTACCTTTCCCTTGACCTGTGAAAAACATTTCCAAAAAACTTGGGATGAGCATAAAAAGCTCAGTAAGGGATATAAAAATATATGGAAAGGAAACATGGGTACATATATACATAAGAATGAAATCATAATTTACCTATAAAACATAAGCACTTAAACATACCTCATCAAATCATGAATAAATCATAGAAATCATAAGACATAAAGGTAACTTGAGGCATTCATAACATTATTACGTAGGGAGTAACCCTCTTGGTTATGTTTGGAATACCCATCACAGTATTTTCCCTAAATCTCTTCGGAGAAACCTTAACGTTTTACTCCTTCGCGTTACCCAATGCATTGGAGAGCTATATCGGGCTCACCCGCCCTTAGTTTATCACGGAACCACCCGTCTTCATAATAATTCCCAAGATCCATAACATAATCGTATCAAATAAAACATGCATAAAGGAAACATAACATTCCGACATTTCAATCACAAGATATCAATAAAACAAATTTATATAATAAAAACATTATGAAAACCATTTTCAATACCAAAATAAAAGAAAAGTAAAACATGGTATTTATTTTTCTTTTAAAAAGAAGGTATGGCTTGTAGAGGAAGCCGAAACGCATATAATGGTCACGACGACAGAGAAGTCGTTGTCGCCGCATACATACGACAAAAACATTCCATTTTTAGTCGTTTAGTAAACGCTTCGTATAAAAAATATTCCTTTTGAATAAACATAAAAGTCAAAGGGGTTTATACACCATATAAAAAGAAGTTGTGTATAAAACAAAATATGCCTCAATGAAAGGAGATTGAGACGAAGTCCCATACCTCAGGTCCGACTTGACTCGGCCGTTCTTTAATCTCCGGAATAATAAACTTGAGTTAATTTATACTTGTTTAAGAACCTTTTTCAAGTTCATTATTCCTTTTATATCACTTATTTCTAGGTCATGAACACTATGTGATTATTTAAGTTAATAACGGTCGTTTTAACGATCATTGGTATTTGAGTAAAAAATAACCCCTTTATAATTACAAGTTGTTCGTGTATCCATTATATCCATAATTATAATAATAATGTATATATCATATATATCTAGTATATACATGCATTTATAATATTACATAATCATTTAGAGGTAAGAAATGAAATGCACCGTTCATGGAGACGGTAATCCGTACGTATGCATGAATGCTACTTTCATTTCTATTTGGTATTTTATTGAATGGAATCATAATTATATAATGGTATATTATAATTCCAGTATAATATCATATATAATATCATAGTTCCATCCTTTATACATCCCACATATGGTATTTAATGAATCAAATCACTTTGAGGGGGCGGTAGTCCGCACTTCCTTAGATGAAGATATCGTGTTTACCCATAATGGAAACCATAAAGGTATGCCCAAAATGAAAAATACAGAAGCTTAAGGAAAACATAAACATATTATATATCATATATAAATATAGTGACATCTTAATGGACACCATTTAAGGTGTTAAAAGAATGTTGAACAATCATCGTTTCGGGAGGCATAAATCCACCATCCACGGAAATAGTATGTCATTTAACCATTAGATGTAGGTGTGTGTAAGTGTAGCTTGAATATTTATTATAAAAACATCATAGTATATTGAGGATACTGGATTTGTTACAAACGAAAATAATAAAATGTGTTTAGGGGGTTGGAGAAACAAAATCAATCAAAAGGACTCAAAAGAAGACATTACCTTAAAATCGGGTAACTCTCATAGATTTGATCTCAAAGGCTTCCTTGGGAAGACTTATACCCAAAGTGAGGCTTGAAGGAGTAAGAGAGGGAAGTTTAGAGATAAAATGGGCAGGGGTTGGCCGAGATAAAGGCTTTGGAAGTGTGGGTAAGGTGGTATAGGTGGGGGCCTTTTATAAGAGGAGAGGAGGGGCACTCTTAGAAGGTAAAGAAAAGTCACTTTATTTTAAAATGGTATTCGGATTTAAGAGGTCCCACAGTGATGTTTTTCGAGGTTAAGGTGATAAGGGTTCTAAATCCACCCATCCAATAGGTTTTCTCCATGTGTAGGTCTTAGATTTTACATTATCATTCCATTTTATTTAAATCGTTAAATAATGAGGTCATCACTGCATCAACATGATGTCATAAATAATGTAATTTATTTAAAGTCTAAAAATTCTAAAAATAATACTATGATTTATGAAATCGTTTTATCTTTCCAATGACTATTTATAATAAAAAATCTGATCTTTATTACCCCATGTAAAAATTGTTTTAGTAAAACATCTCATGTCTGTGTTATTTTTACTTTTACATTAAATAAAAAGTTATTTATGTCATTTCCCAACCAAAGTGGCTCCATGGGGTCCCCAAGTTGACCCATGGATTTTCTTGGTCGGCCATGACACATCCTATGAGGGTAGGACATGTTTCATGCTCATCTCATTTTATTAAATCATTATTTTTACCTTAAACTACACTAATTACCTCTAATCGCGACTAAGAACTTAAGAGTTACTGTTCACCAAAAAATTATTTTAATCTAATTGAACCACATTTTAATTCTTAGTGACAACCATGTATGTCAGAGTTTTGAAATTCAAAACACAAAAGTGGTAAAATTTCATTTAAACCAAAAATCAGTTTTTATAAGTACCACTTAGTGGTTTCACTATTCACAAAAATTGAAGTTTTTCAGAAAAATACAAAAAATTCACGCTAATCTATATTTGATATACCAAATTCAAAAATGATGTATATTTTACACAATTCAAAACATATATTTCACATTAATTAATTTAATAATTAATTCCCGATGTCATAAAAATAGCGTGTTTTTATGGAACAATAAGTATCAAAAGATTGACACCATTTTAAGTCCAATTTCAAAGTGAAATTGATTCCAATGACCACCATTGGATTAAATAGTAAAAATATATTCTAATTTAACTTCAAAACCAATTCAAAATATAATATAATCATATAAATAAATTTGATTAAAAAGCAGTTTTGATGTAAAATGCAGTATATTTCACTATTCATTAAAAAATGACCATTGTCCGAAAATTACCAAAAATTGTCACAAAGTAAATTTTGATGTCCCAATAATAAATAATAAGTTTATTTTGACAAACATAGCTTATAAAATTTTCAAAAGATAGATTTAAAAATGGGTTTCCATCAAAAGGCAGTAAACCAATCCTTTAAAAATATTAGTGTATTCCATGCTTAAAATTGTATTTATTTTCATTTTAATCCACTAAAACACTATCTAATTCATTAATAGACATAGATAAAAATATCTATTATTCATTACTTACTTGGGATGTTACATAAAATTTAGATCCTATTATATAGGATCTTACCCTTTTTTTCTATACATATTTCGTTTTGGATTCAAAATGCCCCTATTTCAAGATTACCCAAACTTGAAGGAATAATAACCCTCCCCACACTAGTTGGAGACATCCTAGAGCAGTCCCTTGTTGATTTTGAGTCCAATTATTGATGTATGGAACCATTAATTCCAGATTTTTCATGTTTTCTTGGATCATCTTAGATCTACGTCTCCAATTTCTATTATTTCGTAGATCTGAACCTATAGTGGGTAGATATACATTTTTGGATTCTAAATAATTAAATTTTGAGTCGTGATCTTTCAAAGATAAGAGAAATAAGTCCATTCTTGTATAATCGACCCGCTTTCTTGTGTGTTCTTCATCTGTTGTCAAAGTTTCATCAAAACCATCAAGGTAGGTGGCTTCACTCTCATCTCCTCTTGCGCGAATTTACTATCACAGATTTGAATTAGTTGATTTATTCTAAAATTCAATATAAAATCATCATTTGAGATGATTTATGGTTTTTGTGAAATTGCGTGATCTTGGTGAATAGTTGTGAAAAAGGGATTTAATTACATGAATTTATAATTACGGTTACAAGTTATGGAATTTTGGGAATTGATCAATTGTTGAGGAAAATGTCATTTAAATTAGAAATTTTTTTAAATAAAAATGGATTTTTATTAAAATGTTTTGGATTTAAAATGGGTTGGCATTGAAATGGTTTTGACGGAAATGGTTTTCAATAAAAAATGTGTTTTTAATGAAAGGTTTGTTTTGGTATGATCGTTGGGAATATTTGGTGTGTGTTCATGTTTCATATATGGGTATTGGTTGAAATATGAACTTGTGCATGGTTCCAATGGTTTAATTTCACATGGGAATTTCATACACATGGCTTGGATGAAATATGACCTTCTTGTCTATTGAAATGGGTTAATGGAATATGGGAAAAAAATTACCTTGTGACGACTTGGTAGATAGAAAAGAAACCGCTCATGAGTATAGAACTGTCATAACATATCATGCATGGTTGGTTTCATGGGTTTGATGAATGGCTTGGTATTCTGATAAAGGAAAATTGTGAAATGGTTGTAAATATTGTTTCGTTATTATTCTGGAAACATATCATGGTGAGAAAATTGGTTTCAATTGCACATGTATGATTTTGGTAATGAATGGTTTTGGAAACTTGTCTATATATAGTTATAAACTGTTTTTGATAATTTATTTATATAAACTATTTTATATAATTGTTGCTAACTCTTATATCCTAGTGGCGTGAGAAGGGAAATCATTGAGGAAAAACTAATGAGTTTTATACTCACAACTGCTTTGGCACTTTGGTTCCTTTGTAGATGCTATATTGTGGGACTAGGGAAAAGGTGATATTTCACATATGTTTAGCACTACCTCATGATGTTTGGGTTGTTCAGAGATTTGGGGGCTAAAATCATGTGGATCATGTAGTCTTGATGACATTGGAGAGTCCTATGTGGTTTCTCTATTGTGTACTTTGATACTTGAGTTTTCATCCATTGTTGCTTACTTTGATGTGGTTGGGAGAGAAATGAAGTTCTTGAGTTTCCTTTCATCTGTTCATGCATCATATAGTGAATGTCTGGTTATGGTTGGTAGGTTTATTGGTTTATTTCATAAAGGTTAAATCATCCCCCACTTGTATTTGAAACCCTTCGTCATTTATTTCTGTCCATTAGCATATTGTAGATGTTTCTCAAGGCCTAGTAATGACCCGTGGTACTATCAAGACAATGATAATTGGAAGGTCATTACAAATACTCTTTGTGAATATCATTATAGGATATTTTTAATATCATTCACGAAATAAGAATATGGTGTATCAATTATCCAAAGCAACTAAACTATTGTTGTACTAGGGTGATTTATTGGACATGTATTGAATATTCATCTAACAAGATGTAATATTTATGTATTTCAAGCCTTTTTCACTATATTTTATCCCATTAAAAAAATTGCATCATCGGAATTATATTTATCACTTAGTTATAAAAATAGTAACATGTTTCTAAATTTAATCATGACATATGATATAACACCAAGGAGATTTAAATATTTCAACCATAGAAAAGATAAGGTAACATATTTTTTCTTTAAAATAATAATATAATAAGATTCTCAACCATTTATTCTTAATATTCATATATATTTAAGTCATATGATTTTATGGAGACATTACATGAACAAATAAATTTTAATGTCCTCACTTCCAAGAAAATATTAAAACCAAAATGATTGTTATAATATACAATTGAATTTGAGTAAATTATCATATAAGTATGGTAGATCAATAATAAGTTGTATTACCTAAATACAACCTCATTACAAATTAGGATACATTAATTTCTTTTAAAATGTATTGGTTTTTTCCATTTAATGTTTTAAAATATATTTATTAATATTTTTATAGCTAGGTGCTGAGATGAAGTTAAATTTCATTTAATTACAGTAGATTTCATTTAATCCATCACTGATAACTTAGAGACCTTCATACCCTCAGTGCGGACTACTATACATTGGGGTGTGTTACCTCAATCGTTCCTTGTGAGGTGTAGTATGGCATTATATACTTTACAAATGATTTTTATCCTATATAAGGGATTAGTTTTATATAGTGTTTTAGAAAAACACCATAGAGGCCGGGATGATATCTTATATAATTGTTTTCCCTATATTGGGTTCTCCTGATTGTTGTGGCCAATAGTACATGGTCGTTGATCCCCAACATATAGGTTTATTCTAGAATTGGTTAGTCTACATTGCCACATGGCCCTTGGGGTGATTCCCATATATGAATTGATATCTTCATTTATCTAACATGTACTACATTATAGACATGACCAATGATAATGAAATATTATCTGGATTCCATAAGTACTATTAGACTCATGGATTCACTTCCCATGGGTCAGTGTGGTCCAGGAACCTTGAGAAAATTATGAGGATGACAATGTTGTTATAGCCATACCTTGATATTTAGTGTTGGTTATCAGAATATCTGGATGAATTTTTGTATATCTCATATAATTATTGACATATCTTGTGATGAGTAGACTACTCTTGATGCTTCATTTGTAGTGATTTTAAGGTGTCTTAATTTGTATTGTAATACTCTACCATTTAGGGTCTCTTCCCATACATGTCAGGTCTTATATAGATGAATGGTCATTCAGAAATGTTCATGGTGGACTAGGAGATAGAAAAGCATAGATATTGTCTAGTTATAACATGTTTAATTTTAGTAGACACATTAACTATAGTCCCCTATTACTATTAGGTATTACTTCTTTAATGTTTTCAATGGGATTAAATTTGGACGTTATTTATTCTTAGTATTTTTTATACAATGATTGTGGTATTTTTGATGTTGGCATGAATTTTGAGTGAATATTATTTTATATTTCAATATTTTATGGGATTGAAGATTTTTTTTGTAGATACAGGAACATATGGATAAGGAATTCTATTTTAGTGTTATTACTACTCAGTACTATCCACCAAAACCTAGACTATTGGAGGCAAGATTAGGATAGTTAAAGTTGTATTATCATAGTTTAGGTGGGACCTGGTGGATTGTGTTATGGTAGAGTGGTATCAAGGGATCCTCTTCCATCTTATAACCAAATTTGGGAGGTTTTTTTTACCTTAAATATTGGTTTGGGTTTTATAGAAATAATGTTATGTTTTTCGAGTTTGGATTTCATGAGTGGGAATCCAATAATGGTATGATAACTGATGTATCCATACACCTGAAAAATGATCACCTTCCATTAAACTCGTTATGTTTAGATATTGTTTCTAAGGAAAAAATTGGTTAATTCATAATATATGAATGGGTTGGGTTTCCATGTCTTAATTGAGTCAACACTCTAGATATTCTCATTCACCGTGGTACATATTTTCTTATTTATTGATGCCTATATGATGATTTCTTGTTATTATTCAGCCATAAGATCATGTGTATGATCCCCATAGAGATGCGGCTTCAATATAGGGATATCATTATGTGTTATTTTTTTGTGGTGTTCAAGTCATACATCCACCTTGGGAATAATAGATGGCACCTATAGGACTAATAGATTATGAGTGTAGGATAAGTGTGATTCAAGAGTTTAAGAATTAGTGACCCATCGGTTTTAACAGTGATCAAAACCCATTAGATCATTTGGATTAGATCTAGGTGGTTACACATGTCTTTCATCTCATCAAGACACCATCAGACCATATAGTGGTGTTAGTGGAGAGCCTTCTTCGTGGCTATGTATGATGTTTGGTTGTGATTTATTGTTCTATCATCTGACAACAAGAAAATTTCATTTATAGAGTATTAGTGTCTATTTAGGGAGGATTAATCTATAGATATTATTTGAGAAGTATGAATCTATGATCTTTTATAGATATGATAGAGAAGCAATGTTATGATTGACTATTCATCATGGTTTTCCAACCTCTAATGATACTCAATTGATAGGGTTCAAGATCTATTCCTTCGTTCATAGACAATTTAGTGATGTATATGATGAAACATATAGGATATTTTGATACCTCTTTGAATATATACTTATTATGTGGTTATGGAGAATGGCTTAGTGATAGAGAGATTTTAGGCGAAGAACACTCCGGTAGTGGGTTCCAGTAGTGGGAACACAAGGTTTTAGACCTGAAAAAGAGGAATTCGATGATAGATGTATGATCTAGATGTGTGATATGTTTTTGGAATTTATCTAAGGATATATTTTTGTGGTTCATGTGTTTCATGATGGTTGCTGAAAACCAAGGTAGAGGTAGTGATGATTATTTTAATGAAATGGTACATCATTCAAAAGATTTTAGGACCCACTGTATGGCTTATAGAGAGGTAGTGTACAGGACACCTAGGTACAAGAATCAAAATGATTAAAGAGGTCCCATAGATGGAAGACATGCCAAATAATCATGGGGAAAACAGGGCATGAAATATGCATTGACATGTTTCCACCACCGACCAGAGGTGGTCCCCAAAAGGATAAGGGAGATGGTGGATGGGGGAGAGTATAATTAGAGGCCATAAAGTCCTATGATCTAGAGAATCGATAGATTAGTAGAGGTGTGATATATATGTTTTATTCCATGTATGTATTTCCGATAGACATAATCATGATCCACTCTTTTCTTATTACACCCCTATTTCGATACCAGGAGGTTATTTTTGTGCTCTTGGCTTGACCCTTATGCCTAGAGACTCTTTCCAAAGATGAATAAGTTATCTCAAACTTTTAATGATAGTTGTTTCCAATACTTATAAGATAAAATTCTTTATGGGATCTTTTTCTGGTGGTTTTGAGGCATTATAATTTATCTTTTACAAGGAATGGATATATACCATTCATGTAGAGATCGACTATTTTTTGTAGAGAATATAGTGTGTTTGTAGTGGTGGGATGGGGTTTCTTATCATATTTGAGAAAGATACCTCGACAGAGTAGGCTCGATTCATACATAGTACAGTGCATCCAATTACTGTCCAATTAGATAACATAACTGTAGGATTAGTTTATTATATGTTCTACAATATTACTATTGTGGTGGTTGCGTATGAGGATGTATTTCTGGAAGACATTCCAACCATACCTCCCCAGTAAGAGAAGGAATTATAAACTGACATACACCTCAATATGACCATGATATCTTCACTAGAATATCATATAGATCACACAATTTTTTTAAATGTTTAGATATATTTATAGTATTTCCAAAGGAAAATCTTAGTGTGACAAAACAATTCCCACTAGGAAGCCCCATTGTTTCTTGCTAAGAATGTGGATGGGATCTTGAGGTTATATGTGGATTATTGATTCCAAAACCATGTGATTGAAGACCTATTAGATTAGTTGAGAGGGTCATGATGGTTCTTAATTATTAACCTCATATCATGTTATCACCAATAGTGTGTATGGTTTGAGGACATACCCAAGATGGAATTCAGATATCACCATGATCACTATGAGTAAATGGTGATCTTGTTTTGCATGATTAATTCCCAATTACTATTTATGGTACTTCAGATATGGTTCATCCAGTCATTCATAGACCAGCTTGTGGTTGTATTCATTAATGATAACCTAGTGTACTAAAAATAAAAGTGGGATCATACGGGAGACATGGGAAGAGTTCTAGACTCAATCAAAGAGAACTATATTTATGGTAATCTATTGAAGTGGTATTTCTTGATTCATGGAGTCAATTTTTTGGGATATTTTATCTTGGATGATGGTGTCTCAATGTACCAAAAAAATGTAAGTATAGTGTTAGCTTGAAATCCACCCAAGAGTGTGATGGTTGTTTAACGCTTCCTTTTATTGGTAGGATACTGTAGGATATTTGTGATCAATTTCTCTAGGTTATCAGAAACATTGACATTTTTTACCTAGAATAGGTAGCCTTTCATGGGATAGAATGGTGGAAATAAATTTTTTAGAAGTTGTAGAGACGTTTTATGAGTTCCCACATTTTGATGTTTATAGAGGAGGGTGTCAAGAACATAGTGGTATGTGATGCATTAGAAAGTAAACATGGTTGTGTGATAATTTAGTGGTAGGATTTTATTGCCTACGGGTCATGGTAGTTGATTCCACAAGAATAGAACAATGCGACCCATGACCTTTAGTTGGTAGTGGTAGTCTCTTCGTTGAAGATATGGAAACCCTACCTTATGGGTGGGTAGTTTATCATATATTCTTACCACAATATAGTCAATTATATCTTCTCTCATAATTATATTGATATGATATTGAGTATATGTATAGAGTTCCCCAAATAAAATGACATTGATATAGTCTACACTAATGGGAAGGAGAATGTGGTGGAATATTATCTTATTATAAGATCATGTTCATAGATTTTTTTGTGGTTTTATAGAATTTATCTACATTGTAGATTCCCATAGTGGATAAGGACGATGCTTAATATCTTTTGTTGATGGTTGTTACACTAATTATATTACTGTGGGTTAGGGAATCACATAATGGGGATACAAACTATCAAAACATATGTACATAAATATGCAGTAGATTTTCTCCTAATGGAATTCATAATTATGGAAAAAATGTTGTCCTTTTCATAAGATATAGTATGGTATCAGTTATGTTGTGCGTAGATGTAAGGAGGGGGTTTCATACATCCCATTTAGAGGTATATCTAGGTTTGATAAAGGCATTGGGGTCAATTTTGGAGTCCAATAAAGAAGAATTTTGAAGTGGAGTTTGTTTCTTGATGCCTCACTAGTCTATAAGTGAATGGTGAGAACATGGGTACAATAATTTTATCTCAACCCCTTAAAGTACCATAGTGTAAATATGAAGTAAAATAAAATAGTATTTATGATGGGGTTACCATATACATCCAGAGGATGAAATTCAATCTGGGTGATTACAAACCAACCCACCAACTCCTCCTCATTTCAATTTATTCATGATCAAATATTAGTAGAGGCCTTGGATTTCCTTTATGTGTATGGGATATTCTGACTTCATGAAGTTCACTAAAAAATATTTTTAAATCATTATCCTCACTTCATTTCATAATTATGGATATGATTGTGGGATTCCATTAGGACTCAGTGGAATTTGATCATGGATTTTCACCCATAGACTGATGTTCATAATAATAGATCCTTTTAGTTTTTTGAAAAATTATAGTGGTGTTGGATGTTAAAAATTGACCATAGTTGTGAGGATCAACTATGATTAGTGTATTTTATGTACAATAAGAGATAACATCCCACCATCGGTATAGAACCATTCAAGGCCTTATATGGGTCACACTATAGGTCAACACATAGTTGGAATAATCCAAGTGATTCATTACTAATTGTCCCGGAGTTGGTGTTAAATATTTTATAGAAGGTGTAGATAATCCTGTAATGGATGATGAATTCACAAATCCATCATATGTCTTATTCTGATTGATGACAAGGGTCATTGATATTTGATTAGGGAGACCAACATATTCATGATGTTATAACAACAACATGGATTATAAAGATTTTGATAATAATTAATGTTTTCTATGACTAACATTTTCCATTTTCTAATCCCATATACATTTGGTGAGGTGTTGTTCCAATTGGCTCTACAGCCACTATTAGAACGGGTACACGGTGTGTTCCATGTGTCATAGCTACAGAGATATGTGAAAATCCCATCACATTTTATTGTTTATTGTGAGATGTAAATAGAGAATAGAGTTACTATTTTACATTACTCAGGCGATGATCAATTATTGAGAGGATAATATCTTCCATGGGTGAGTGCTTTATTTTTACCTTGTCTGGTGGAAACATAGAAATCTCTAGGATAGCACATGGGAGCATGCTACCCTGATGCATGCTTGGTACCCACATATTTATGAGTAGTATTTATTTTATTCTTAGTAAGATAATCCCTAAGGCGGTGTGACTTTATTGTCTTGGTTTTTTATATTTAATTATTTTAAATAAACCTAGTAATATTTTTAGAGGTAGGTGCTTAGATAGCATGAGATTTCGAGTCATGTTGTGCTTGATATTGATATTTGAGTAGTATCAAATATATTAATCTCAAACATGGAAAAAATTTCAAATTTTTTTAATAACTCATAAATGTAGTCTCATATTGGAAATTTGAAAACACCTTTAAGATAATAATGTCCGTACTACCCTATGTGTGACATAATATTTATTAGCATCAAGTGTCTGTGAAAAAATTATTGTGGACGTAAATAATGAGTGAAGGAATGATAGAACTAATTTTCATTAGTTTGATATAAATAACTAATATTTCACTATTTAATAACACTTATAACCAATTCCTAGGGTTAGGTTCAAAACCCTAATAATTAGATGATATAATTTGAGGAATTCTTAGAAAACGATGAAGATAGATCAGGGATTATTCAGGACGTTAGAGATCAAGGATCCTGTCAATGACAATGAAAAATAAAATCTCTTAATCAAAAACAATACATGTCATGGTATAAAATATTATTTATGTGTATTTAACCCAATTTTATTATCCTATGATGACCATGACTAAATATACGAATAGATTAATTTATGGAGTGTTCATATTGTGGATATGGGATTATTATACTGGGAATTTGGGTATTTTTGTTTATTGAATTTATTTGAATATCCACATTCATTATTATAATGGAATTTAATATTGTCCAAAAAATAGAAAAGATACATTAATTATGTTTGTGTATTTTGAATTTCATCCCCCTTTATTCATTTGATTATCAACAACATTCATTTTGGTCAGTGGTTTGAAAAATACCCAGTGATCAATTATTACACACCGATTTCTCAACACAACTAATTTATATAATATATTTGAGTTTCGATTAATAATTGTACTGAGCTATGATGATGAAAAAATTAGATTAGGACTATATGAGAGATATTCATGTGGGGTTTGATATGTTGTGATGGGAGACAAGGTGTACAGTTTCATGTTTGAATCTAATGGTTAGGTTCTAGTGATCCATAATGGCATCTCTCTGCCCTGCCAAATACATTATTACCGGCATGATTCTTTGATAGATTAGAGGTTGAAGGAGTGTATGATGATGCATGAAGAACATATGTGCTTTCTAGGTAATCCAAATATACAAAATTTGTAATCAATGAATTCATGTTGTGTGGGGATTTTAAAATGACACAAGAGCTTCCATAGAGTATAAATTTAGAACACATCGTATAACCCTTACCTGGGGATCAATTTGTATCTTGAAGGAAACATAGAAATGATCATGGATAGGTAAACAACACCACAAAAGTAATAAGGCTAATCTGTGTACCTAGGCATTTCCTTATATATTGACATAACCCGGTATACATGGGAACTAACAAGGGCATGAGTTATAATACATAGGTATACCCGGTATTGAAAGGAAAAATTTTATACTTCTAGTACATACCATTTACTCTAAAGATTATGTGGAGACCTTTTTACCAATAGTATGTACTAGTTTCCTTATGGGTTCATTCCATTGATTCATCACTATGAGGGTAAAAAATCAAAGGTTTTTCTAAAAAAAATATTGTTTATCCTCTCTAAGGTATTGTATTGTGATAGAGATATTTCAATCTCTCCAAGATGGCAGAATTTGATCCTCTATCATTTTTTTCTTCTGTTATGGTTCTTGGAATCACTATGGCCAACATTATATGGGTGTCAATCCCCATCATATCATGTCATTCCAGATTGGAATAGTTGGTCTTACCCTATGGCCATGGGTGGTATCCTTATCTATATATAGATCTCATTAAAAATACAATATGTACTACCATATAGAGGGTCAAAATAAGAATAAGTTCATGGATGGACGCCATTAGTATTATCATACTCCTTAATTGAGTTCACCTAGGTGATTTTTGTTATGGAATCATGAGTATAATCTTATAATGATAATTCAGTTGAGACATTATATTGAGATATAGTGTAAAATATGATTATATCAGGAATTTTTTATTATATATATAATGTTATTATTGATATGTCAAATGACGATATAACTAATATTGATACTTAATGCTTAGTTATTTTAGGGCATCATACATGTTATTTTTAAACTCAGACATTCGTGACATCTGCCCTTTTGTGTCATTTCTTATGTAGAAAAATGGTCATTTGATAAGGTTCGTGGTGGAATGGGAGAATAACGAGCCTTGATTTGGCCTTGAAATATTGTAGTTAATAAATAGAGTCACATTTTATTATAGTACACTCTTACTATTAGTTTGGACCTATTTATAGTTGTTGGTGGTCTATTATTTGTCCCTTATTTATTACTAGTATTTTTTACTATCATTGTGGTATTTAGTTTCATTATAAAATTTTGAAGTATTTGTTTTTTATGTCATCATTGTATAATCTTGGAGATGTGTGTGGGAATACAGTTAACTAGGGATAAGGCCTCCAATTTGATTAGTATGCCTACTCAGTGCAAGTATCCCACTCCTGAATTATTGGAGGTGTTCTTGGAGTAGTCACACTAAACTAATCATAGGTCAGGTGGGCCTCAATGGGTTAGGTCATGACATCTACTATGAAATAACACAACCAACATATCAATACTTTAGTTTTACCAAGACTTTTAATGGAAATCTTCCTAAAAAATTTATAACATAGCCCATCCTTGATTTCCCATATATTTAAATCCATTATCATGTATTTTAAAGAAAATGTAATTAATCAATATATATTCCCTAGTAGTGTTGGGCCAGGATTACAGTATTAGGCACAATCATCATGCACCATAGTGAAGATTTAGTTGATACTCAAATAACCATTTGTATGTTGATTATTCATAGGTGAATCTATGATATAGTCTCACCCACTTTCAATTATCCAGAAATGGATGTAAGATCTAGGAAAACCACACTCGAGTGGTGTATAATGATAAATAATAAAAGGGATAATTAAAGGGATACAACCACTCACTCAATGTTCTCATAGAAAGGCCAAACTAAATAGGTCCCAATAACATTGAACCATTAGATCATATTATCTCTAAACATGAATTTAATGTGTTCTAGTATTTCATAATAGTTATTTCATTTTATTGATTAGATATTACACGTATCTAATTTCCCAATTCATATGGGAAAATATACCTCATGAAATAAATTTTTCCCAATCCTGAACAATACATGTCATGATATATCAGTACATATAGTGACTTAGGATTAATATACACGATTTTTACAAAATTAAGATGTATATTCATCATATAACAAAATTTCATGACTATGGTCTATAATAGTATAGTATGTTTTGAAATATGGAACATAATGTCTTCAAAAATGGTGAATGATATATAAATTCTCTTATAAACGCCATCCCCTTTAGTAATTGTTATTAAAAAATTTCATCATAACCTAGGGAAAATAAACATAAGGAATAGTGAGCTCAGATGCCCAGAAAGGGTAAATAAAGGAGATTCATAAGAATAACATGATCATATTGTTATTAAAACAAAAGAATAACACTTTAAATTCATAACCTAAATATCAATGATCATAATAATGAGTCATGGAATAATGATTGGAATTTTATTCGACCTGGCTAAAAAGGAAATCAAAATATATGATTCGTGAGATAATTAATTTAGTATAAGACATAGTCATATGGAATCCACAATATCTTAGAACATTGAGAACATGTTTAAATAGATACATGTTCAATCATTAAGTTGTGGACATGAAATTAAGACCTCTCATAAACATGTGAACATGAAACCAGATTCAGGAATAACATTTTGAACATGTAATTGGGATTTTATATAACATTGTGAACATGTAATCAGGTTCATTCAAAAAAATTTGAACATTTAATCAGGTTCACAAAATATATTTTGATCATGTTGTCAGGATCACAAATCAGAGGATATACCTACTAGGAGAAACACACCACCATCCCCTGTGGAAGCCCTTTCTTCATAGTGAACCGGCTTACACCTTATTCCAATAGTGGATCAATCGTTTCAACTGGTTTGAAATAATTTTCTATTGAGTCATAATTATTTACCCAATGAATTCGGTGACATATAAGTATCACCCATACTGTAATGAAATCATACATAAATTTCCCACAAGATAATAAAACATTAATCATATCATGACCCATAAAAAGAGAAGGGTTTCATATGCATCATATCATAAACCATGAAATGAAATGGGTATCATAAACACATAATCATTTCATTACCAAAGTAAAAGAGATAGGATTCAGAATAATTTTAACATATAAAAACCCAAGACAGTATTAGGGTTTCATAATCATTTTATCATGGAATAACTCGTGGAACAAAAATAGGTTCCTTAAAAATTTATCATCATAAACATAAAAAACTAATGGAAAGAATAATAATGGTGTCCTTGAATAATATCCCAATTAATGAATAAACTAAATCAAAGTTTGTCAACTTATATGGATTGGGATTTTGGATCACCACTTGAATCATTTCTCAGGGATAACAACCTTTCATTGAAAATCATTTTTTAGAACATAAAATATTTAAAAAATAATTTTCTTTTGAAATTACATTGAATATTTATGATATATGATTTAAAATAATTTCAAACGTTTATTGAGTAAAATATCATTCCAATTTTGAAAAAAGTTTAAAAAAAGTAAACAATTTGAAAAAAAATTCATTGAAAATAACCAGGTAAACATAAAAAGGGAGCATTTAAAACCAATATAAACACTCTTAATTTTTGTAAAAAAATTTAATTTAAAATTATCTCTAAATATCATTTAAAAACATTTTCTAAAACATTTTTAGGGGACATGGTTTTTCAACACAAAATATTTCACATCGAACATAGAAATAAGGATGGATTTGCAAAAAAATAAAAAATATATTAATTAAAAAATATAAGAAACTGGTTCAATTACTTTAATATATCAAAAATAAATATAGGAGAATATAATTATTGAAAATTATTGAGAGATGGATCGTAATATTTCATCAATGGAAGAATAACCATAAATAATCTCGATAAATAACTAGATTATAGAATTAAAATCTTACCACTTTGGTAAAATTGAATCAAAATCTCCCTGAATGAATAAAATATCATGAATATAAAAATATAATGAAAAATTTATATTCATTATATTAAATTTGACATGGGTATTAATAATTTGTTACCATGATCTTGTATGTTTTTTCCTATCTCTAAGTTTCCTCTTTGGTTTAAAGCCTTTAGAGGTGCTTTTCTGCGTTTACTACAGGCTCAAGAGTAAGTATACACTATGTATCTAAGGTACAAATTGTGTACTGGGGGCTGGATTTATGTTTTGGAAGAGGATATCATGTTGTGAGTGGGTTCAAGTATTGTACCTGAGGTACATGTCATGTAGTCTTTTTATATCAAATATTTTACCTAAGGTGATAGTTTTTTTGGGTAACTTATGAAGTGTTCAATACACATCAAGACCCTTGGTTAGACATAAAAACATGGCCTGATTCTATTTTAAAGGAATTCATTTAGTAGTTTTCCTCATTCCATTATTATCATAGACATTTTCTCTCAACCCCAGGCACCTTCTAGGTGATTTTAAAAGGCTCCCTCCATCCAGATCGATCCGATCTGTCTTGGATATTCATTTAGTCTATGGTGCATCTCTTTGGTTATGTGATCATTCTGGTTCTTCCTTGTGGTTTGTCTTAATAGTCACCTATCCTTAAGTTATTTGATCCACTGATCTATGTTAGATTATTCTTGTTTTCTTCCCCTAGATCCTCCATGAGATCCATTTCTAATGTTCGTTCCATGGAAAGTAGTGTGGTGGAGAACATCCTTTCATGAGGAATGTGGGTTTTCATCTTTCTAACAACCCCTTCAATCAATGGATTTGATGGTTTGATACAAGGTCCTTTGTTGGCGTTCTAGGGTTTATTTGATCCTCGATTCTATTATGGGTGTGTACAACCCGAGCTTTGATATATGTAGTTCTGTATCAATCAGATTTTATTAAACCATTTTGTTTTTCTTTAAAAATTGATTCACAGTGAATGTTTGGCATGATTGTTTGGTGTGTGTTGAAAAATAGTTTTCAATTAAAAATGGTTTTCCATGGATTTTGATAAATGGATCATGAAATGGTTTTGAATGGTTTGTAATAAATTGAAATGAATTTTGAAAAAGAGCACATGGGTTACCATGGGTACATAGGGGGAAGGTTTATCATGAAGTCATTTTCTATTTTTTTATTATTAATAAGTAGGTTTATCTTAGGACATTCTCTTGTTTATTAGGAATATTTTTCTACGAGATCAATATTTTAATTTTGGCAGGTTTACTCACACATATTCATATGAATACTAGACCTGTTGTTATAGTATTAGAATAGTAAACATTACTATCATGGTACATGTTTTCTACTACCTTGGAAATTAGTATTCCTTGGTGTTGTGATACCTATGTTTTTTTGTACAACTTTGGATTTGGTGCTAGACCTAATATTCATGTTGACGCTTGTGAAAAATGATATGGAAAATGTGATTTGATACTATTAAAAAATAATTTTTTAGAACTATGGAAAAAGGGACATGTCTACCATTCTTTCTAGAAAACATATTTACAGCTTAACATGCCATGTTTTGTTTTAAAATGATCTGTCATGATTTGTTATAAAGTGGATTGTTGTGGAACACCCATGTGGGATCATATTGAGCCCGCTAGCTCACACCCAACAGACCTCGTCGGTGGTGGGTGGACCACTGTTTGTCTTCTAATTTAGGGAAATGAAAGGCACCAAAGAGAGACAGTGAGGTTCATGTCAGTTGGTTTGGTTTCTAGTGGGGAGATTGTGGGATTTTTTCCACGCCATCTTTTTGAGTAGTTGTTTCATGTATTCCATTGCTGTTGGACTTGTCTTTTTTGTTTCTAATATGGTTACAATTTTCCTATTTTTGATGTCACTTCTATAGTTATGGAATATATATTTGTTATTCTTATTTTTTTTCTATCCCACTTTATATATGTATTCCATGTGGTGGTTCTGGTTGGGTGAAATTGTTCCCTCAGTTTTTTGTTTCGATGCTCGAGTCCTTGTGTAACACCCGAGACATTTATGAGAAATATTTTTTGTTTTTATAAATCATAAAAGGAATCATTCACTACACACAACACTAGCTTGGCTTTCTTTACACGCAATCGCGACCTTCCTCGATAGCTTGTGTCGTACGCAATACTGAGTTTCACTAAACAATGATATACTATTAAAATATTATTAAAACTAGCCGTTATGAATAGTAATAACCACTTTTTGAAATTTTATAAATTTTATTTTTCAAAATGGACTTTATTTTTGGATTCGTAATATCGAAATTAGCCTAGGGAGAAATTTTGGTATTTTTATGAAAACTTTCAATTTTTGATGAATATTGAAACCACTAAGTGGATGTTAAAAAACTGACTTTTTCATAAAAACTTAATTTTACCGCTTCTGTGAGTGGAATTTCAAAAATCCGAGAGACACGGTTGATGTCAGTTAGTAAAATGTGGTTCAATGAGATGAAAATAATTTTTGGTGAATAGTAACTTTTTACTTTTATTTACCACGGTTAAAAGTAAATAGGGTAATTATGGGTAAAAATGATATTATTCCTACCCTAACACATGTGATAATTATATTGGATAAGTTTAATTTGAACAAAAACAAGCTTAGGAATAAAATATGACCATTTAGGGCCACTTGGATTAGATTAAGACATTTATTATTAATTTATTTAAAGAAGGGTTAAAATAGTTAAAATCAATGTTTAATAAGTAAATAATTTTTAATATAAGGTTATACATAAGGTAAATTCGACTATAAATATTCATTAGATAGATAAAAAAGATTTACTACATAATTGTATTTTATTTGTAATTTTTAGACATTAAATAATTTAATTTATTTATGACACAAAGATGATGCAGTAATTATCTTATTAATGAAATACTAAAATAATTGATGTTATAAATACCAAAATAAATGTAATTTTATACTTTTTATGAATTCGACTAATTTTATGGGTTATTATGACATGTTAGTATTGATTTAATTAACTTTTTTTTAACTAATAATTCTGTTATGATTTTCAAAAAAATCAATTACTAAATAGTGTCAAAATTGACATAAAATAGTTTTTAAAATAAATATTATATTATTAATTTTTATTTTATTCTTAAAAATATATGGTTAGGACAAATGACTTAGATAAGGTTATATATATTAATAATAAACAACTTGGGGTTCTTTTGGCTGCTTATAGTATGTTTATTAATCTTATAGTATACGAACACGAGAAGACACCGTAAAAATAAAATTATTTAACTTAATGTTAAATCTAATTGATATGGTTAAAATAGGAACCTAAACTTGTCTAAATTATATTGGATGATAGTATTTCGACCCATCCCCACCTTAGATTCGAAATAAATCAATTTGGAACTATTTAAAACCGAACATGACTTTATAATAAAATAATATTTTTTGTTTTTTCAAAGGGGACCCTCTCCTCCCTTATAAAAGGGGACCTCCTCCCCCTCTTCCTCACACCACATTGAGCCTTAATGCTCGGCCAGACCCTGCCAATTTCTCATCTCCACTTCCCTAGAGACATCCTATAGGTCCTGGTCTTCTTCAAAGGACAATTTTGTGCCCTAAAAGGAGGTCTCAAAGAAGCACTTCAAAGAAGAGGTAATGTCCGTTACCGATTCTTTCATCTTTATTTCTTCTTCCACTTCTTCTTCTTTAGTTGTTTCATTATGAAGTAATAACATAAGTATCACTCATATACTGATATGTTATTATATGTATGAAACAACCCTATTTATCCATCTATCCATCCTATGGAAAATAAAATCACCACGCGTACGTACATATGGAATACCGTCTCCACGCCGTGGTGTAATCTATTTTCCACCACCACCTTACATGGATGGGTATAATGGTGTATAGAATTAATATATATGATTACTGTGAAGTGATATTGATTCTGAAATAGTATACATACACTCTAATACAATTCCATGATCATGGGAACGATATCATTGCTCATGCGTGCGTACGGAATACCGTCTCCACAACGTGATGCAACTCGTTCTACACGATCTTCATTGTATAATGATTATATAAATGAATTGAATGAATTAACATGATATATATTACACTAATAACATTCTGTAAATGAGGTATCTATAACCTAAAGAGAATAATAAGAATTTATTCGACAAAACATGCATAAGAACAAAAAGTAATAAACAACCGAATAACAAGTTGTAATGAAATATTACTAATAAGAAGCTAAGAATATGACCATATGTGATATCATAACAATGAGTATGATTCTGGAAGAAGTCAATAACATTATTTAAATCATTATACAGCATGTTCGGACACATACATTGCATATGAAACCTAAGGTATGGGAAATATCACAATCTCATTTTTATCCGAGATTGTTTATACTTTAGTATTTACTGGGGTGTATTTTATCATCCACATCCATGTTTTCTCAATATGTAATATTATTTCCATCCACCTACAATTTTTTAAATCCAATTTTACCCTTCGGTGAGTTTTTAGTAGAGGATATGAAAGGAATCTTTTGTCATTTTTCGTACGAGGTACTTTTTAACTTTTCCGACAAAAGTACGAAGAATGTTTTTTTTAACTTATACGGCACGAATGTATTTTTAAAACATTATTTTCAAGAAGCTTCCTTTACAAGTTCTCAAGTTTATTTTTAATAAAATTCTTTTAATTTATAATTTTATGACATGTTAAGAAAGGAAAAGTGTTTTTGAAGTAGAAAGGATATTTTCCTCAAGAATGGAGTTCAAGTGTTTTATCAAAATTATTTTACATCTAAGATAATAAAGGGTTCTTTTTCTATACCTATTATTACATGGTTTTGATTATGTTGTAATAGAAATATTTTTATGAATTCTTTTATCTTATATGAATTGTTTTATGATGTCACGATGTTTAAGAATCCAATTTTTATTACATGGGTTATGCAATGATGTATGATTTATGATTTTGTGGAACACATAAGAATGGTATCATTATAAGATGGGTGGGACCTATATCTCCCTCCAATGCATTGGGTAAAGATTTTATATCTCATGAGATAGACATGGCTGGAACGGCGGGTTATACCGGTTCAGTGAAACAGGACTGAAACGAGGAGTTAACTCGGTTCATAAATGTAATTTTTTCACTAAGATAGTCTTGGCAATGAGTCTCGACTAATAAGAAATGATTCTCAATGATTATGTGTGTATGCCACAAAGTTTCATGTTTTAAGTTATGATTATTGGGATTATATTTCACTACTATAATTTATCCCATGTTATGAAATTATGATTTCTTTTGCAGGTTAAGATTTCCAAAAGTTATGTTCTTATGTATATGATGTGATTGATATTTCTTTTGTTTACCCTTATTGAGCATTTGAGCTCACCCTTTTGTATGTTTTATTTCCCCAGGTTAGGAAGAAGGTTATTAAGTAGGATATGCCAAAAAGGGACTCTAGATATGATGAAATAAATGGGAGGCAAAGTAGATGATTTATGAACCAGTTGTTTATGTTTCCCAGTTTCTAAAGACACTATACCTATACGGTCCTTTCCTAGTTTTGTTATATGTTGAAATAAGTGTGCTACAATTCTGAAGTAATAATAATGTACGTAAAGTCTGGGTCGTTATAGTTGGTATTAGAGGAAAGGTATAGTCAACCTTTGGAAACTAGGATGTGAAACCCTTAGTAAGAATCCTAAGGATAAGTCTAAGCATAGAACACAGTCTTAGTGTTTTAGAAATGGCCATGAACAACCTATGAAAAGTCCTTAAGTGTGAAATTTTATTCTTGATTATGTGGTTTTCCTATTATAATTAGTGTTTCTCACACTATTCTTCTTTGTATTAATCAATGGCTGGAACCCGACAGAACCGTGTTAATGCGGAATGTGACAGTCAATGTAATGATTGTCCCCCTGAGCAACCAAACGTTATGGGAGCTGGAATTCAAATAATTGTAGCCATGCTCACACAAATTTCTCAAGCTATGAATCATGAAAGACTTCCAAACAAGAAAAGGATGGAAAAACATTCTGTTGAATCCTTCATGAGGCAGCGTCCACCATCATTCAGCTGGTCTACTGATCCATTAGTTGCTGAACAATGGATTAGTACTATTGAAAAGATATTTTTAGTTCTTCAATGTTCTGAACATGATATAGTCATCTTAGTAGTGTATCGTTTGGAAGGTGATGCTGATCAATGGAGGAATCATATCAAGAATACGAGGCAAAGAAATGAAATTGTGTCCATGGAATGGGACGAGTTCATGAACTTATTTTTAAATAAGTACTACCCTCGTATTCTCTGAACAAAGATGGAGAAGGAGTTTCTTGAACTAAAGAAAAAGGATGATGAAACTGTTGGTACCTATGAAGAAAATATTACAAGACTTGCGTGGTACACTTCTGGTATTATTATCCAACATGAGAGTAAGATCTATCGATTCATTAGTGGCTTAAAACCAAGTCTTTGAAGGGCATTAGCCATAAGGGACTTCAATAGCTACGAGGAAATCATTTGATGTGCTCTCAATGTCGTGATGGAGATTAGAGTAACCCATCAGTCATATGGGTTTGATAAGACGAGGAAAATGGAATTCAAAGGAAAATCTAAAGGGCACACTGAAAAGAAGATGAGCTTTCCCTTATGCTCAAAGTGTGGAAAGAAACATGGAGGGAGTTGTCTTAAAGGGACAAGTAAATGTTTCAAATGTGGAAAGGAAGGTCATCGGGAATTTGAATGTCGTAATGATAGGAAGAAGATGTCTATTGATGCAAAAAAAGGAAGGGATGCACAGAATGAACCTATTACACTTCAATGTTTCAAGTGAAAGGATATAGGGCATTATTACAATAAATGCCCAAATCCAAGGGTTGATGATGATGGTCGACGTCAACAAACTCTTAAGGCTAAAGAAAAAGGAAAGTCACATTCAATTTCTATCCGCGATGTGGAGTACGATAACGATGTGGTGAAAGGTACACTTACCATCCACTCTAAAGTAGAAAAGGTTTTATTTGATTCTGGATCAACCCACTCATTTATTTCTGAATAATTTTCAAAGGATATCACCGTATTACCTCAACAATTAGATGTTGAGTTAGCTGTGACAACCCCTAATGGCACAATAGTCGCATCAAAAGTTTATAATTCTTCTCTGATTGAAGTTTGTGGGAAAGTGCTTCCTGCAAATCTTGTGATCCTTCCTATAGTGGAATTTGATGTGATTATTGGCATGGATTGACTTTCTTTATATGGAGCTCATATCAATTGCCAAAGAAGGGAAGTCACATTTCATATTCCAGATCAATCTATGATCATCTATCGATGCAAGGATGGACATAACCTTCCAGTGGAAATTTCTTCCAATTTAGGGGTATTGATTCCACTAAATAAAGGTTATTTATCTCAAATGGTTGGTGATAATCTCACGATTAAGAATATTCCCATTGTACGGGATTTTTATGATGTCTTTCCAGAGGAATTACCAGGTCTTCCACCAAATCGTGAAGTTGAGTTTTCAATAGAACTCGTACTGGGTGCTTTGCCTATTTCAAAGTCACCTTATAGAATGGCCCCAATTGAGTTACAGGAATTGAAGACGCAACTCCAAGAGAATCTTGATAAGGGGTTCATACGCCCTAGTGCGTCACCTTGGGGAGCACCTATTCTGTTTGTTAAGAAGAAAGATGGATCAATGAGACTCTGCATTGATTATCGAGAACTTAACAAGATCACTATCAAGAACAAATATACTCTCCCATGCATTGATGACTTATTTGACCAACTACGTGGAGCTCAATAGTTTTCCAAGATTGATCTTCGTTCAGGGTATCATCAATTAAGGGTCAAAAGGGAGGATATACCAAAGACGGCATTCCGTACAAGGTATGGACACTATGAATTTATAGTGATGCCATTTGGTTTTACTAATGCCCCTGCTATCTTCATGGATCTGATGAATAGAGTCATTAGAGACTATCTTGATCAGTTTGTGTTAGTCTTTATAGAGGATATTCTTGTATATTCAAAGAGAAAGGAAGAACATGAAGATCACTTGAGAATTATATTGAAGACCCTGAGAAAGGATAAGCTTTATGCCAAATTTACCAAGTGTGAATTTTGGCTTCAAAAAGTTTCATTTTTGGGTCACATAATCTCAAAAGAGGGGATATCTGTGGATCCATCTAAAACAGAGGTTATCGAAAGATGCTCGAGACCAACAACAGTAACCGAGATCCGAAGTTTTCTTCTTTTTGCTGGATATTATTGATGTTTTGTGAAGTATTTTTCACGATTATCTAATCCACTCACCAAGTTGACTCGGAAAGGAGTTAATTTTGTTTGGACGGAGGAATGTGAAGAGAATTTCAAGGAGTTGAAAAGAAGGTTATCCAGTGCACCTGTGCTCACACTGCCTTGTAGTGGAGAAAGGTTTTTGATCTACAGTGATTCATCCAAGAAGGGTTTGGGGTGTGTTCTTATGAAAAATGATATGGTGATAGCTTATGCCTCACGACAGTTGAATATACATGAGAAAAATTACCCAACTCATGATTTGGAGTTAGCTGCGGTAATCTATACATTAAAGATTTGGATTCATTATCTTTATGGAGAAAAGTGTGACATTTATACTGATCAAAAAAGTTTAAAGTATATTTTCACTCAAAAGGAGCTGAATATGCGCCAAAGAAGATGGTTGGAGATGATTAAGGATTACGACTGCTCAATCCATTACCACCCTGGGAAAGAAAACAAGGTGGAAGATGCATTATGTCGACAAGACCATGCCAGATTATCCATGATGAGGATCACAAAAGATCCAATATTTATGGATTTACAAAGAATGGATCTTGGAATTATAATGAAAGGGGAAAAATCGTATCTTTCTCAAATGAATGTTCAACCATCTATACATGTGAAGATTAAAGAGGCACAAAAAGAAGATGAAGAGTTACAAAAGAAGGTAAGAAACGTTCCTGAATTCAACCTTGATTATGATGGGGTAATAAAGTTCAGGAATCGGGTTTGTGTTCCTAGCATCACAGAATTAAAGAAGGAGCTGCAGGATGAGGATCATAGTTCATCAATATCTATTCATCCTGGAAGCACAAAGATGTGTAGGGACCTGAAAGAGTACTTCTGGTGGGATGGCATGAAAATAGATGTTGTTGAATATCTCTCTCGATGCTTGGTTTGTCAGCAAGTTAAAGATGAGGGACAGAAGTCTAAGGGGATGTTACAACCATTACCCATACCCGAATGGAAATGGGAAAACAACACTATAGACTTTGTCATCGGACTTCTTAAAACATCCAAAGGCAATAATGCTATCTGGGTTATAGTTGATCGTCTTAAAAAGTCTATACACTTCATCGCTATTAGAGAGGATTTATCTCTGGATCAGCTTGCCAGGATATATGTAAAGGAAGTGGTAAGATTGCATGGAGTACCACTTTCTATTATATCTGATCGGGATCCGAGATTTACTTCGAAGTTCTGGCGAAGTCTTCAGCATACTCTGGATATAGAGTTGTGTTTCAGCACTGCTTATCATCCTCAGACAAATGGTCAGTCTGAGAGAACAATTCAAACTCTAGAAGATATGTTGAGAGCGTGCTCTATGGATTTCAAAGGTGGTAGGGATCAACACCTACCTTTGGTGAAATTTTCTTAAAATAATAGCTTTCACTCCAGTATTCATATGGATCCTTATGAAGCTCCTTATGGAATGAAATGCAGGACTCCAACTTGCTGGGATGAAGTTGGGGAAAGAATGCTATTAGGACCTGATCTCGTTGATTAAATGGCAAAGAAGGTTAGATCTATTCAACAACACGTAAGATCAGCTCAGAGTCAACAGAAAAGTTATGCCAACAACCGATGAAAAGACCTAGAGTTTGAAGTGGGAGATAAATTGTTCTTACGAAGATCCCCCTGGAAGAGGGTCATGAGATTTGGAAAGAAGGGGAAGTTGAGCCCTAGATATATTTGTCCTTTCGAAATACTGGATCGTGTTGGGAAGGTAGCTTATCGATTGGAACTTCCACCGAATCTCTCTCAAGTTCATGATGTGTTCCATTTATCTCTCCTGAGAATGTACATACCTGATCCTTCACATGTACTCAGCTCAGAAGTTTTACCGCTGGAGCAAGATCTTTCTTATGAATAACAGCCGATAGAGATTCTGGATCGTAGCGAAAAAGTCCTACGAAACAAGACCACTCGATTGGTGAATGTTTTATAGAGGAACCACCAATTATAAGAAGCTACATGGGAGGTTGAGGATATGATGAGGGAGATGTATCCACATTTATTTGTTACAAAGTGATGCATTTTGAGGGAGAAATTCATTTTAAGGGGGGTAGAATGTAACACCCGAGACTTTTATGAGAAATATTTTTTGTTTTTATAAATCATAAAAGGAACCTTTCACTAGACATAACACTATCTTTGCTTGGTTTACACGCAATCGCGACCTTCCTCGATAGCTTGCGTCGTACGCAATACCGAGTTTCACTAAACAATGATACACTATTAAAATATTACTAAAACTAACCGTTATGAATAGTAATAACCACTTTTTGAAATTTTATAAATTTTATTTTTCAAAATGGACTACATTTTTGGATTTGGAATATCGAAATTAGCCTAGGGTGAAATTTGGGTATTTTTCTGAAAAATTTCAATTTTTGATGAATAGTGAAACCACTAAGTGGTAGTTAAAAAAACTGAATTTTTCATAAAACTTAATTTTATCGCTTCTGTGAGTGGAATTTCAAAAATCCGAGAGACACAGTTGATGTCAGTTAGTAAAATGTGGTTCAATGAGATGAAAATAATTTTTGGTGAATACTAACTTTTTTCTTTTATTTACAATGGTTAAAAGTAAATAGGGTAATTAATGGTAAAAATGATATTATTATTACCCTAACACATGTCCTAATTCTATTGGATAAGTGTAATTCGACCAAAAACAAACTTAGGAATAAAATATAACCATTTAGGCCCACTTGGATTAGATTAGGACATTTATTATTAATTTATTTAAAGAAGGGTTAAAATTGTTAAAATCAAAGTTTAATAAGTAAATAATTTTTAATATAAAGTTATAAATAAGTTAAATTCAACTATAAATATTCAATAGAAAGATAAAAATATTTCCTACATAATTGTATTTTATTTGTAATTTTTAGACATTAAATAATTTAATTTTTTTATGACACAAAGATGATGCAGTAATTATCTTATTAATGAAATATTGACATAATTGATGTTATAAATACCAAAATAAATGTAATTTGAGACTTTTTATGAATTAAACTAATTTTATAGGTTAATATGACATGTTAGTATTGATTTAATTATCTTTTTTCGAACTAATAATTCTGTTATGATTTTAAAAAAATCAATTACTAAATAGTGTCCAAATTGACATAAAATAGTTTTTAAAAAAATTATTATATTATTAATTGTTATTTTATTCGTAAAAATATATGGTTCGGCCAAAAGACATAGATAAGGTTATATATATTAATATTAAACAACTTGGGGTTCGTTTGGCTTCTTAGAGTAAGTTTATTAACCTTATAATATAAGAACACAAGAAGACACGGTAAAAGTAACATTATTTAACTTAATGTTATATATAATTAATAAGGTTAAAATATGAACCTAAACATGTCTAATTTCTATTTTATGAGATTATTTCGACCCATACCCACATTATCTTAAAAATAAATCAATTTGGAGCTATTTAAAACCGAACTTGACTTTATAATAAAATAATATATTTTGTTTTTCCAATGGAGCCCCTCTCCTCCCTTATAAAAGGGCACCTCCTCCCCCTCTTCCTCACAACACTTTGAGCCTTCAAGCTCAGCCAACCCCTGCCACTTTCTCCTATCCACTTCCCTAGAGACTTCCTAGAGGTCCTGGTATTCTTCAAACACCAAATTTAGTGCCCTAAAAGGAGGTCTCAAAGCAGCACTTCAAAGAAGAGGTAATGTCCGTTACCTATTCTTTCATCTTTATTTCTTCTTCCACTTATTCTTCTTTAGTTTTTTCATTATGAAGTAATAAAATCAGTATCACTCATATACTTATATGTTATTATACGTATGAAACAACCCTATTTAACCATCTATCCATCCTAGAGAAAATGAAATCACCGCGCGTGCGTACGTACGGAATACCGTCTCCACGCCGTGGTGTAATCTATTTTCCACCACCACCTTACTTGGATGTGTATAATTGTGTAAATAATTAATATATATGATTATTGTGAAGTGATATTGATTCTGAAATAGTATACATACACTCTAATACAATTCCATGATCATGGGAACGATATCATTGCTCGTGCGTACGTACGGAATACTGTCTCCACGATGTGATGCGACTCGTTCTACATGATCTTCATTTCATAATGATTATATAAATGAATTGAATTAATGAACATGATATATATTACACTAATAACATTATGGAAATGTGTTATCTATAACCTAAAGAGATGAATAAGAATTTATTCGACAAAACACGCATAAGAACAAAAAGTAATAAACACCCGAATAACAAGTTGTAATGAAATATTACAAATAAGAAGCTAAGAATATGACCATATGTGATATCATAACAATGAGTATGATTCTGGAATAAGTCAATAACATTATTTAAATCATTATACGGGAGGTTCGGACATGTTCAAAGCATATCGTACCTAAGGTAAGGGAAATATCACAATCTCATTTTTATCCGAGATTGTTTATACTTTAGTATTTACTGGGGTGTATTTTATCATCCACATCCATGTTTTCTCAATATGTAATATTATTTCCATCCACCTACAATTTTTTAAATCCAATTTTACCCTTCGGTGAGTTTTTAGTAGAGGATATGAAAGGAATCTTTTGTCATTTTTCGTACGAGGTACTTTTTGACTTTTCCGACAAAAGTACGAAGAATGTTTTTTTTAACTTATACGGCATGAATGTATTTTTAAAACATTATTTTCAAGAAGCTTCCTTTACAAGTTCTCAAGTTTATTTTTAATAAAATTCTTTTATTTTATAATTTTATGACATGTTAAGAAAGGAAAAGTGTTTTTGAAGTAGAAATGATATTTTCCTCAAGAATGGAGTTCAAGTGTTTTATCAAAATTATTTTACATCTAAGATAATAAAGGGTTCTTTTTCTATACCTATTATTACATGGTTTTGATTATGTTGTAATAGAAATATTTTTATGAATTCTTTTATCTTATATGAATTGTTTTATGATGTCACGATGTTTAAGAATCCCATTTTTATTACATGGGTTATGCAATGATGTATGATTTATGATTTTGTGGAACACATAAGAATGGTATCATTATAAGATGGGTGGGACCTATATCTCCCTCCAATGCATTGGGTAAAGATTTTATACCTCATGAGATAGACATGGCTAGAACGGCAGGTTATACCGGTTCAGTGAAACAGGACTGAAATGAGGAGTGAAATCAGTTCAGAAATGGACTTTGTCCACTAAGATAGTCTTGGCAACGAGTCTTGACTAATAAGAAATGATTCTCAATGATTATGTGTGTATTCCACAATGTTTCATGTTTTATGTTATGATTATTGGGATTACATTTCACTACTATTATTTATCCCATGTTATGAAATTATGATTTCTTTTGCAGGTTAATATTTCCAAAAGATATGTTCTTATGTATATGATGTGATTGATATTTCTTTTGTTTACCCTTACTGTGCATTTGAGCTCACCCTTTTTTATGTTTTATTTACCCAAGTCCGGAAGAAGGTTATTAAGTAGGATATGCCAAAAAGGGACTCTAGATATGATGAAATAAATGGGAGGCAAAGTAGATGCTTTATGAACCAGTTGTTTATGTTTCCCAGTTTCTAAAGACACGATACCTATACGGTCCTTTCCTAGTTTTGTTATATGTTGTAATAAGTGTGCTTCAATTCTAATATAATAACAATGTATGTAAAGTACGGGTCGTTATACCTTATCACCAACCCGTGGGGATGGAGAATTCCCTTCAGGTATGTGATAGGTCGGTTTAGGTTCTATTTGAGTGTATCATAGGATGATTCATTAAATTTTGGTATCAAATTTTTTTCCATCTTGAATATTTTATCTTGGGATGTCTGTAATATAAGAAATATTAATCTTGGCACTTGAAAGATATGTTGTAATGAATGCCTGGCCAGATCGTGTTATAATGAGACTCATGTTTCCATGGGGTGTTAGGATATGTGACTATAGAGTTGGTTTTTTCTATTAAAATATCCTTTTTTTTTCTTATGGTTTTTCGAGTTTTAACTGATATTTGGTTTCAGTCTGATCGTTTTTATGTTTCAATGTGTTTTAGTATGCCTCCAAGACGTCGTTCAAAGGTTCTATAAGACGGTGAACTTTATGATCCCCAAGTAAATCCCCCTATGGATTAGAATCACATCTATAAATTCATACAAGAATTATGTGCTATCGATAAGGATGTTCCATGAGTTCGAAATGTAGTGTTTGTGGTATAACAAGGAGCTAGTTGAGAAACAGATTGATCACAGGAGTTCTTGGGCGAGAAGCCACCATCCATTAAGGGAAAGACATAACCTAAAGAGGTAGAGGATTTGATGGATATGATCAATAAATTATGTTAATTCCTAAAGAATATTTATAATATCAGGGTTAAAGTGTGAAGTGTTAAGAATTGATGGTTCTGGAAAGCATTGGTGGGAATAAATGGACCAGAATGACAGACATGTGGCCTTGGATTTGAAGGGTTCCAAAACCTGGTTCTTTTAGTATTTTTATCCAGTGTCTCTAATGTGGGAATCATCTTTGGAACTCCAATTACTATATAAGGGAGAGCATTTAGAGTCGGAATACACCATATTCTTTTCTATGCTTGTCTATTTTTCCCTAGATGTGGTAACAAATGGCCAGTTAATGACTCAGAAATACCTATAGTCTTTGCCACTAGATACAGTATTGTAGTTTTTTATGCTAAATGTTTTACCAATTCATAAATAGTGTACAAATATATGATGTTACCGATGAATATGGTAATAAAGGTTGGTGTAACCACCTCTTCTCTTACATATTGGGACAGAATCAATGGTGTGCATGGGAAAAAGAGGAAGTGGCAGGACCGCCATAGAAGTGGCGATGGTGAGTCTTAGTAGTGAGCCTCCTCTTCACTATTTGTTATGGCTGTTATAGTGTTTCAGTATTTCTATCAATATGGAAATGGAGAAAATAATAGACGTTATTTCCATATTCCCACATAGATATAAAATATTTGTGAATGTGTTGGTCCTCTACATTGCTTCTATTAGGCTAAGAATATACCGCATTATGGTCAGGGTTCACTGGCTCCAAAGGCTACTGTGTTGTGGTCAGAATTCGTAAAGACTACAGGGATACAGAAATAGGCCTCAAGAGTGAAGCATTAACATGTAGTAAATGAGTGTCCAATTGAGGTTGATGCAGGTCAGGAAATAGTTTGATGATTGATTCTAATTTCATAATTTCATGCAATTTTTTGTTTGATACTAGTTCCTCCAACACGTTTATATCTGCACCCTTACTGATATGAATAAACATTCAATTGATCTTATTCCCTTTAAAATGTATTTATGGTCACCTCTTGGAATATGGAAATAGAATGGGTTTTGATGTCCTTCTTTTTCATTAATGATAGATGATACATAGTTAGTCGTGAATTTTCTCATTCATAATCTAGATCTGTTTGACGTCATCATCGCTATGGAATGTATTTTCGAACATAGAGATAAGGATTATTCTTATCATTTTTCTATTTCATTCATTGTTTTGATTGGAAATATCAGGTCTTTCAAAGAGAGTGGGACCAAAGGTCAGGTCGTGCAGCACCTTCCCACCCAGATCTAGGGTGTGTGTTGGTTTCTTCTGTGTTTGATCCCAAATCCATTTCTTCTGTTAATGATATTCATGTTATTTTTAGAGACTTTTATAACATTTTACTAGACAATTACTCCAGTATTCCACCCAAGAGATTATTAGAGTTTATGATTTACCTCATGCCAGGTACAGATCTTCTATCGATTCATTCATATCGCATGGCACAAGAAGGGTTGAAAGAACACAAGATTTAGTTGGAAGACGGATAGAAAAAGGTTACATTTTATCTAATGTTTCTACTTGGGAATACCCTTTGATCTATTCCATGAAATAGGATGATTCACTTCGGTTTTGTGTGTTATATCATATGTTGAACCAGGTAACAGATAAGAAAAAAATATCATTTTTTGATTGGTTGATTGTTTTGATTAGTTTAATGGGAAAAGTGGTTCTTGAAGATTGATCTTCGGCTAGGTTACCACTAGCTCATCGTTCGATATTTTCATACATATGATTTTACCTACAAGATATTGGATGAAAATTTTGAATATTTATTGATTCAATTAAGTTTGATGAATACTTATTCTGTTTTCATTGACTTTATTAGTTACATATTCCCCAAACATAAAGAATTTTTTTTTCATTTTTTTCATGGATGATATTCTGGTTTATTCCATATCTGATCATGATCACGAGAACTATATGATTTTGGTTTTGGAAATTCCATGAATTCACCATTTATAAGCATAGTATTTGACATGTAGATTCTAGATTCAATTTGTAATGTTCATGGGGCACAAAACTCATGATCAAGGATTATTAGTTTATCCAAAGAGGTTAAAGGGTGTTATGTCATTGAAGGAACCACATAATGTCATTGAAATTTGATTCTTAAATGGTCTTGTTGGATACCTCCAATAGTTCATTATGGATTTATCTAGGTGGACATCACCTTTGACTGGTCTTTCTGGGAATGTAGTGAAATTCACATAGGGTGAAAAGTTTCATTCTTCCTTCTATGAACATAAATGACTTCTAACATCAACTCTTGTTCTGAACATAACAAATCCAAGTAAGGGGTACATGGTGTTTTGTGAATCATATTGTGCTTTTTTGGGATGCGTGCTTATGAAGGATGTCCATGTGGTAGCTTAAACCTCTCATCAATTAAGACTACCTGAGAAGAACAACCCCAATCGTGATTTATATATTTATTCAGTAATGCATGTGCTTAATTGTTGGAGGAACTATCCCTTTGGGGAGAAGTTCAGGGTTATCTATGATTATATGTGTTTGAGCAATATCGTCTCCCAATATTACATGAATCTTAGACAGAGAAAATGGATAAATACATTCATATTTTTGAATTTGAAAACACCTACACTCCATGGAAATATAATGATTTTAATGATTCTAATATCAAGAAGGTACAATAATTTGCTATTTTGAAATCGAATGACTAGTGGGATATTAGGAGGTTTTCAACTCAGTTACACTTTGATGTTCAGGAGAATGTTTTATGTATAGTTAATACCAATTCTCAATTATTATCATCTCCCTTTGAGTCTATTTTGATTCATTTGTAGTTGGATGATGAGATTCAGAAGAATCATGAATGTATTTATGGTGGGGAGACTATTTCTTCTTGGTCTCTTTCTTCTGATGGAATACATAAATTTGGGAAGCTAGTTGTTATCCTAAATCCTATGGGATGTTCAGTCTTGCTTGACTTTCATATCACTTTATGGTCCATTCATCTAGGCACTACAGAGACGTATTATTATATGAGAATAAGATTATGGTGGCTAGGTATTAATCATGACATTGAAGATTTTTTGTCTTGTTGTTACACAAACCAAAAGATAAAGGCAGAGCTCTTGAAACCTTCTAGTTTACTTTTTCCTCTTCTGGTGTCAGTTTAGAAATGGGACATGTTATCCATGGACTTTGTTTTTGGGTTCCCAAAGACTCCTAGATGGAAAAAATATATATGAGTGTTTGTTGATTGACTGATGAAGTCTGCTAATTTCATTCCAATAAATGACACCACAAATGATGAGGTTCTAGGTAAGCTATATGTGCAAGATAATGTAAGGATACATGAGATTCCTTCTGCAATTATTTCTGATAGGGATCCTAGGCATACTTATAAATTTTATAGGAGACATAATGAGGAAATAAGGATTTGGATCGAGTTATAATCAATTTACCATCCATATAATGATGATCAAAAGAAGCATGTACTTCAGATCCGGGAAGATAGGCTTAGTACCAACATCTTGGATTTTGTTGGATTGTGGGATAACTATCTAGGACTGGTAGAAAATTTTTATTAAAAATAATTTGAGTCATCATTATGAATGGATCATTTTGATCAATTGTAAGGTCACTCATGTAGAGGACCTCTTTGTTGGGAAGAGGTGGGCAAAGTATCATTGGTTGGACCAATCCAGGTTTAAGAGATGTCGGTAACAATTTAGGATGTGTGACATCATCTATTTATAGTCCAGAGTTGATTAAAATCACATGATGATTGAAAATTTCATCCTTTAGATTTTTTCATAGGTGAATGGGTTTTCTTAAAATTTTCTCCTCGTTTGGATCACCATCGTCATGGAAAATTGGTAATTTTGGCTATGAGATATATTATTAATTTTGAGATCGCTGAACGGATCAGGCATGTTGATTATCATTTAGCATTTATTGCTCTGTTTATAAGAATTCATGTTGCTTTCAATATATCTCAGAAAAAAAATTATAACCCTGACCCGAGTCATTTTTTGAGTGGGGAAGAAATTGTGCTAGATCTAAATGCTTCTGTTTTGGAGAAACTAGTTTCATTTCTAACCCATGGACAAAATTCTTGCAAGGGAAGTCTAATCCATTAGTCAGAGTTATATGGAAATAAAGATCTGATTCTAATGAGACATGGGAAAGTGAGTCATTGATGATGGATCAGTGGCCACATTTTTTTAGGAGTTAAACCTTCCACATGACTTCTCTGTGACGACAAGTCTTTATGGCGGAGAGTTTGTAAAATCTTGTTACCTTGATTGGGGATGTTTTTCCAATTATATATGTTTCCCATTAAGTTAAAATTGCTTATTAGTGTTTTTTTATGTTTACATAAGGCTCCAGTGTAGGTACACATTGTGTACCTAAGGTATACATTATGTACCGGTGCATGTCTTCAAGTTGTGAAAGGTGATATCACTCTGGGGGCATGTACAGATCGTGTGACTGAGGTACAAGACATCTATGGTTTAAATATTATATTTTTTACCAGAGGTGATGGTTTTCTTTTCATAAAATGTACATTATGGACTACACATCGTTACCATGGGGTACACATCATTCATCAGCCTATTCCTAGCTTAAAGTCAAGAATTTGAAAGTTTCTCTCAGTCCTTTTTTCCCATACATCATTGTACCCAACTCTATGAATCTCTTATAAGATTTTCAAAGGCAAAATCTTATCCAGATTTATCTGATATGCCTTTTCTATTCCTTAGGTATCTAATGCATCTCTCTTGGTACATGTTCTTTCTAGTTCTTCCTTGTGGTTGATCACGATCGCACCCTATCCCTGCGCTATCAGATTTTCTGATCTTCATTGGATTATTCTTTATGACTTTCTCTAGATCAGTTATGAGATCTTCTTTCAATGGTAGTTCCATTTCTATTGGTGGTTTTTTGGACATAAATTATTGAGGTACATGGGTTTTATTCAATCTGATGATCCATTTTCTTTTAAATATAATCAATCCTTTGATGTACGAGATTTATTTTTGGGCCATCATTGGCATTACTGGGTTTCATTGATCACGGAATCTGTTTCGGGAATGTGAAAATAAATCATTGAGTTTTTTGGTTCCCTCTCTAGTCTATGTTTATGAACATTCTTGTTTTCCATTAGACATTGATTCATAATGAATGTTTGTCCTGATTTTTTTGTGTGTGTTGAGAAATAGTTTACAATGAAGAATGGTTTTCCCCTGGCTTATGATAAATATATTATGAAGTGGTTTTCAATGGTTTTCAAAGCATTGATACAAATTATGAAAAATAGAACAAGGTCCACCTTTTGTATTTAGGTGTAAGGTTTATATTGAGGCCATCATATATTTTTTTGATTATCTAAGAGTTTTTCCTGGGGAATTTCTTCTATTTCATAGGCCCGTTGTTCTATGAGATCGATATTGAAATTTTGGTGGGTTTACTTAGGGGGTCTTCCTCTTCTTCCTAGACCGGGTTTTCCAGGATAAAATTTGGGCACTTGAATATTGTGGAATAAGTAGCGTGCTTCTTAGACCTGAAGTATTCTTTTTTGTTGTGATAGATATGCTTAAGATTTCTATACTGCTTGGATTTCTAAGTTAGCATTGATATGTATGTTTATGTTTGTGAAAAATGATATAGAAAATGTTATTTGAAACTGTTATACCTACTTTTTTTAGAACCATGGAAAATGTAAAGGGTTACCATGTTTTCTAAAGAAATATTTACTGCTTCACATTCCATGTTTTATTTTAAAATGATCAAACATGATTTCTTATATAGAGACATATTATAGAACACCTATGGGGGATTATACTGATCATGTTAGATCACACCATGTGAACCTCTTAGACACTGTGTTGACCTTTTTTTTCTTATAATGTAGGGAATGGCACAGAGATATAGTGATGTTTCATGGTTTGCGTCATATGTTTGGGTAGATGGTGGGAGTTTTTCCATGCCATCATTTAGAGTAGTTGTTTTCTATAGTCCATTGAAGTTGGGATTCTCTTTTAGGGTTTTATACTATTAAAGTTGTTCTGTTTTCGATGTATTTTTTATAATTATGGAATATATAGTAATTATTCTTGAAATTTTCCTTTCTTTATCTGTATATGTATGTCATGCAGTTTTTTAGGCTGGGAAAATTTGTTCCCTCAGTTTTGTCATTAGACACTCGAGTTTTTGTTGCCAACCCATGGGGATCTAGAATTCCCTTTGTGTATATGATAGGTTAGGATGGTTTCTAATTGATTGTAACCCCGGTTAGTTTATGACATAAGTAGTGTATACATCCCGTACGGGAATAGAGGTTCATAACCAAAAAATGTCTCTCAAGCAAGAAAATTAAAAAAATTTATCATACTACATTTGTAATGTTTTAACCATAATACCCATGAATTATATATCATAAAATTGATATTTTAATTCCATTAATTCTCAGTAAAATAATCATAAAATATATCCATGGTTATTCTAAACACCACATAAAAGAAATAAGTGGTGAACATGTCTTATGTCTCATGGAAAATAATCGTGACACAGAAATCCTTTAATACATGAGTAACATTAGAATAATGATACCCATGAATGAATAACATCAATTGAAACTATAATAACTTGTATTTTATTATATAACATTTCATAGTTAAGTATATAAACATCTAAAAATATATCAGTGTTGAATATGGCATAAGTCTTAATGAAATAAAAGTGAGACTAGAATTCCCCTTACCTTATGTCATGACTTCTATAGTACACATTCAAGAATCATTTATAATATATAAAAGTTTATTATACATATACATAGAAAAATATTCATATATATTATACCATTTTTTTAGTATGACTCTATATTACCCTTTTATTAACATTTCTATGTTAATGTTACGCTTCAAGTTATTACTACTTTGTCTTTCGTATAAGTTTGGAAATTTATTTGGGGTTATCTTACACTGATAAGGATTTAAAAATTTATAGAATTTAAACAATGATATAAATATAATATATATTCATTATATATTTATTTAAAAAAATCTATAAATGATATAAAGAGTAAATGAAATACACCATTCATGCAAATGGTAGGCAGTACGTGTGCATGAACATTGTTTCAACATTCATGTTATATTGAAATAATGAAAATTAAATTATATATATATATATTATAATTATATAATAATTATTGTTTAATATTTTTTAAATATTTTTTTTAGACCCATATTTAATAGAATCCCTGAAATGCATGAAGAAATCATAAGGTTTTGAGGAGGCAGTTATTCAAATGTCAAAGAACAATGTTATCATATTACAAAAAAATGGAAATCATGTAGTTATGTGTTATATAATAATTAAAATAAATAAATAAATCATAAATATTATATATATATATCATATAAAATTTTATTTACATCATTATTCCCATCCTTAAGAGGTGGTAATGGAAAAATGATCGACATCGGATCGTGAGGTGGTAGTCCTCCAAACACACAGAAGATGATTATGTACCCCATTTTATGGAATTTTATGAAGTTATAGGTAGTAAATTTAACAAAAAAATGTATAGGTATATTTAATATACTTAGGTAATTATATCAAAATTGTATAAAAACAATTTAATTGGTGGTTAAATAAATAAATCTAATATTCTCATTAAATAATTTTGCCTCTTCATTGGGTAACTCCTTTTAGTTTTCACCAAAAGACTTCCCTGATAAAAATTAATATAAATGTTTGGACTATATTATTAGAGTAGGTATGTTGGGAGTTTATTTGGGTTTGTTTGTGATGTTCAAAAATTATTTAGAGGTGTGAAAATGTGTGGAGTGAGAATTCTCATTTATAATAGATGAGTGGAATTCATTTAAATTCCACAAATATAACACGATTGGGAGGTATATCTTACATAATTCTCCTCTAATAAAGAAATATTTTAGAGAAAATATGGGATATGGTCTAAATTAGTCAAGATAATTAGTTATTAAAAGTTTTCTAAGTCATTTCCCCACTTAAGATTCAAGTTTAACCTATAAGTAAACCTGATTTTACCATAATAAATGTAAATACTTTTAATTAAATTCACAAATATTTTTTTAAAAAAACATATTTTACATTAATATAAATTATAAATTATTATTATTAAAAATAGGGATTCCATTTTTCCAAATACCAATCATAGAAGTTTCAGAAATTAACTTAATATTAATCCCATAGATGAGATGAGACAACGAGTTTTTAAAGAGAATATTTAAATGTATTAAAATGTTTTTATATAAATTTTCAAAGTTAAAATGATTCTTGTGACCAAAAATGTATAAAGATATGTTTAATTGAACTAAATATACTTTAAAATAAACTTAAAAAATAATTTTAACTAGTAAATTATTTTTCTGAAAAGTTAGTTTTTAATTAAAATTCAGTATTTTCCACTATTTATGAAAAAATTAATCTTCGTAGAAAAATGAAAAACAATTCATCCTATGATAATTTTGATTTTACACATTCAAAAATATATTTTTTTTCAAATTTTATTCATAAAATTTTTACAAAAAAATATAAATCACGTCTTCCATTAGAAAGCTGCAAAATTGGTTTTTTGAGAGATATAAATTTTAAGCGTAAAATATAATTTATTCTTATCGCTTGTATTGAAAATTTATAGGATGAATTTTAACATTTCATTGAATATATAATATATATATATATATAATTATAAATATTATCAAAAAATTTATTGGTTATTTTTCTATATAAAACACACTTGTGAAAATGAATATTATTTTTTGGAAGAGAAATATTTTATTCCAAAAGGGTATTATTTTTAATTTTATATTAATTTTTCGCTGAAGAATTATATAAAAATGTTTAAAATGTTTTTCTATATTTTATTTAGTCCTAATAATACCGTCAATTCCAATATATATTGGGTATTTATTTTATAAATAAATATTTTATTATTATATTGCAGTTTGGAAAAACTAGGTCTTATGTGTAACAGAATCAATCGAAGAAAATCGATATTGTGTGTAACACAATCCAAACATAGGTTGTCATGTATATCAATTTAAACTCATTTTAACTTGTAGAGAATGATAAACTTTTGGCATTATGAAATACATTATTAACTTGTTTCATCATATAATGAAATCTGTTAAATAATATTAATTTATTGTTAAAAATAATTCATAAAAACTCAAGGTGTTACATTCTACCATCCATAAAATGAATTTTATCTAATAAATTCATGTGGGTAATTAATGTTTTAATACATTAAATTTCATTTCATATGAAACCATATAATAACATTTAATACTAAAACAACCTTTAAAAATGGAACAATAGGAACATAACAGTCTCCAAATGTAACTCTTAACTAGGTTATCACATAGTAGAAAAGAGGTGGTAGTTGGAGATGATGACAAGGAAGAAAAATATAACTAATTATTGAGATTGATTAATTTCATTTGTAAAAGGTCATTGAATGATTAATGGAAAGTTATGGGGCAGAAAACCATAAATATGCATTGATCAAAAAGGCGATTGGTTCATCAGAAATGAAGGTACCAGGAAACTTTTCTTTATTTTTAAAGATCATTTTCCTAAAGTTGAAAATTTTTCATGAGAATATATACTTACTTGATTTAATTCCCTTCAATACACACAGTTTCAAAATATAGTTCTCCCTTATTCAATTTCCACTTCAAATCATACTCCATGAATTAAGGGGAATGTTTTATTCTAGAAGCTCTTACAAATCATAATATCAAATGATCAGGTGATATTTCATTATTTTCATCATAAATTATAAGCAAAAAATGGTCAACAGTGATTATCCAATATTTATAAATAATTTTATAGTGAATTATTATATTAATCACCAAAACCTCTTCTAAATATCAACTCAAACTATTCCGTTAATTGTGGTCCTTTTAACCCTCCCAAACTATAATTTCCCATTTATTCATTAAAATATATATTATATTATACCAAACATTCATTGTAAATTTGGCTCCATACTTGTACTGGTAGAATATCCAATGCGATCTTATTATTCCATAATCCACATAGAGGGATATAGTCATATGATGTTTCACTAAAGTATGAGAAATATGATTTTTATGGGGATTATTCAGAAAAAATAAAACATAAAATTCCCTAAAAAAGGAGGGGAGATTATGAGTTCCTTAATTATAATGATTCATTTCATTTTTTCTGAATGAATAATAGTTCCCTTTTTTACTTTTACCTTAGTGGTTGTTGTGTAATATCATCGATATTAGCCCTTGGATAGGGTAATTTTTTCATATTGCACAGACTCCATGAATTCGAAACACTGAAGTGTGGTTGGGGAATTCTATTGAGTTATATATCTGTATATTTCACTTACTTTACTCTTAAAATCACTAATATATTATTTCTCTTGATATATATTCTTCTAAAAATTGAGTCACTTTCATGTTACATTTAGGAACTCACCTATGTTCTCTTTCCAATAGTTTTTGAATTATGGTGTTTGAATCAATTTATGCCCTCCATGTGGCATATAATTTGATTTTCCATGAATCCCTATTTTCATTTCCTATCTCCAGAACCAAGAAGGTTTATAGCTCATATTTCCCATGTTAGTGTGCCTCGAATTATTTTTTCATTACATTCAAAGTCTCGTATAGATAACTACTTTTAGACATTTGGTTTTAAGCGATTGATGAATTTGTCAACCTTAATTTCCAGTTGAATTATAATACCATAGTAGTACTTAAAAATTCTTTTATAATATTCTTTATAAGATCAAATAGATTCATCATTTTATGCCATCACTCTAGTAATCTGTTCTCCATTTTTATGATGAATTTGAGGAATTTAATTGTTGAAAAATAAGCTTTTAAACTCATCCAACTTCACAAATTCAATTTATTCTAGATTCCTTCTTTTATTAATAAGATTCCACCATTGATCATTCTCTCCTTCTAGATGGTAGAAATCCATAGTTACTATATAATTCTATGAAAACTGGTGAACATAAAATATTTTTTCAGTGGTGGTGATCCATTTCATAAGAACTATTGGGTCTTTGAAACCACTGAAGGATGTTGGGTGTTTCCTTAGGAAGGAAACAACATAATTTGGTTCCCTCCTTTTCCTTTTTTATTTTCATCATTATAGATAGATTGATAAAATTTTAAGATCATATAAATGAGGTTTTTCCTTCCATATACCATAGTAATCAGTTTCTCATGTGTAAATTCATTTCATTTTCTTTTCATTCCGTATTAACATAGTTCTATTGGGTTCTATCCATTTAATAAAACCAAAAAATAGTTTCGGAAACACTAATCATAGAGGGGAACCATATAAACATGAAAAATCACATATAGGATATCTGAATCATGACACCTTCTTCATTAATCTACGACATTTTTCCTTATTCCTAGCCTATTCATTGTCATCTTAATATTAAATCCTTCATGATGGTTTGTGAGGAGTTTTTGAATTTCCAAAGAATAACCCAAGGTAGTTTCAAACTAGTTTTGTATCTTGTCATGTTGTTATGGAATATTTCTTGATCTAGTCTAGCTCAATATGGTGTTATCAGGGTTGTTAACACTATATATATCTATTCTAGAGAAATTTCCACTTGTAGTATCTAAACAAGGATGTATTTCATGGAAACCACTCACTCTATCATTTACCAAAATTCAAGGAAATTTTTCTAAACATTATAACATCCTCAGACTTCTTTGAAGATACATCCCGAGACATATCCTTATAAGTACCCCTAGGAATCCTACTATATTATTCTCATACTTTTTTTCCAAATTTTAACTAATAATTTCATTTGATAACAACTTTAGTGACATGGGATTAACATACATGCATATGACATCATTTTAGATGAATATTCAACATATTATAAAATTACAGGACTGAGGAATGTAATAGTTTAGAATATTTGGAAACATGGAATATAATATATTTTAATGTTGTGAACCATCTCCAAAGTCACCCATAATTATATTCACCTTTATTACTCCCTCATAATCTTTTCATCATAACCCATAGAAAGGGAAAATAAAAATACGTGAGATCATCAGATCAGTAAGGGTAAATAAAAGAGATATGTAAGAATAACCTGAACAATATTGCATGAAAACATGAACATAACATTTAAATATCATACCATGTATATCAAAGATCATAACTATGATTCATAAAATAATAATTATTAGTTCCTAAGACCTTAAAGATAGGTAAATAATTGAACATGATTTGTGAGAGAATAACATTTTCATAATAAAAAGTCATGCATCATATGCATCAAAAAATAACATTGTCGACATGTTTAAATAGAGAAAGGCTCACCCATTATGTTAAGGATATGGAATCAATCCTTCTTATAAAATTGTGGACAAACAATAGGGTACATGGATAAAATATTGTACATATAGTGCGGTTTAAACATAATATATTGAGCATGTTATCAGGTTCATGAATAAAATTGTGAATATGTTATAGGGTTCATGCATAACATTTTCAACATGTAATCAGGTTCATACATAACATTTTGATCATGTAATCTGGTTCATGTATATGTGATTATACCTTCTTAGTGGGATACATGACCAACCTCAATGGTATCCTTTTATTCATAGTGGATCAGGTCACACCATATTCCTATATTAGATCAACACCATTGATTTGTTTCCCATCATTGTCTTATAATTTAATTTTTTTATCAAATTTATTTTAGTCAGATACAGTTCCCACCAATCTTATAATGAAATCATAAATACATTATGCAAAATACAATAAAACATTCATCATATCATGACCCATAAAAGTGATGGGTCTCATAAAAATATTATTATAATCCATCGAATGAAATGGTTTTTATAAATACTTTATCATATCATATCCTATTAAAAGTATTTAGGTTTCATAAAAATTTTATCAAATAATAATTCATGAATTGAAGTACATTTCACAATCTTTATATCATGGTATTACGCATGGACGATAAATGCGTTTCATAATAAACTTAAAATCCTAAAAATATACCATTACAAATATAATAATAACAGTGTTCATGAATCATATACCCATTAAATCATGAACTATATCAAAGGATGTCAACGTATATGTATAATCATTTTAAAAATTCACTTCGATCATTTCTCATGGAAGATAACCTTTCTATGAAAATCATTTTTTATGACACAAATAAAATTAAATTTTATTTAAAAAATAAATATTAAAAAATATAAATTAATATTGAAAAGTAATTAAAATAATTTTTTGAGTAAGATACATTTTCCACTTCAAAAAACACTTTTTAGAATGTAAAACATTTTGTAAGCCATTTTATTTGAAAATAAACATGAAAAATTATAAAGGAAGATTTTAAAAAATATTCTAAGAAATTTTGAAAACATAAAGAAATATTAAAATTAATTTACATAGAAATTAAATTAAAATATAATTTAAAAACATTTTTTAAAATATTTTCAAAACACATGTTTTTTGAATGAAACCGATTTCTTATTGAATAATGAAACAAGGTTATATTTTCTTAAAACCATTTTCATAAAAATCATAACTACCAAAGAATGGAAAATGGTACCATTACCTGAAAATATCATAAATATACATATTAAAATAAAATTGAAGATAATTATTTGGAGATGTATCATATTATTTCATTAATTGTAGCATAATCCTAAATATACCTGAGAAATGATGAAATTATGGCAATAAACTCTTACCACATTGGTAACATTGAATAAAAATCCCAAAAAATAATCACATGTCATGGGGAATAAAATATAATTAATAGAAGTATATTCATGATATATCATTTAAAATGTTTAGTTTATACACAAGATAAAATAATATAGATGTATAATATAACACGAATCTCATAGGAGGCAAATTGATTAAAAAATATCTTAATGATTTTTTAATGTTTTAATGATAAACACGATGAAGGGATTTCCAATTAGGGATGATTTAATCCTAATAATTATATTTATTATAATAATAAAATATTACCATGATTAATATACACACCACATTAAATTAATAGGAATTTATCATAGCTTGTGTCTCAAAAAAAGACTGAAGAAAATCCCTTACTAAATGAGTTCTATTATAACTATGATCCCTATAATAGAATAAATTCAATTGAATCATTTAATATAATTAAATAAATTTATTTTATAATTGAAAATTTCATTGGTATGTTTAAACTCTACACAAACTTAACGATTGTAGAATATGGAATAATTCTTGTACAAATAATAGTGAGACTATAAATCTTAAGCCTTGACTTCCATTGTACTCATTTAATCGTCTTCTATAATTAATATAATTTTATTAAAAATATAAAACATACCATATTCATATATAACATACCATATGTGATTATAATAAATTTTTTTGTAACATATTTTTTAACAATTCAATTATAAAGTTATGATTCAGGTAATAACCTCTTGGTTTGTCATATATGCTTTGACGTGTAAATTTGATTCTCTTACATTGATCCAGAATTTAGTATTTTCATAATTTAAAACATTGATTTAAAAATCATATATATTAATTATAATTCTACTCATAATAATCTATGAAATATTGAAATATGAAATGAAATACACCATTCATGGAGATGGTCGGTCGGACCTACACCTGATCAAAATTTTAATTTTTTAATTTCATATTGATGGAGAAAAAAGTAAATTATATATATTACCATTATAGTAGAATTATTATTACATATATATCACATATGAAAATTAAATCCATCCTTAATAAATTTCATATAAAGCATGAAGGAATCACATCGCTTGGAGGTGGAGGAAGTCCAGACATCCACAAATGTTTTTATCATATAACCACAAAATGGAATGCATGAATCTATGTGTTATATAATAATTAAATATGTATAAATACATAATAAATATCATATATATAATATATAAATATTATTAACATCATTATTACCAACCTTTATATGTGGTATTCTAGGAACGAATGACATCAGTTTGCGAGACAATAGTCTGATAAATATGTAAATGTTGATTATTCAGCCCAATAGGTGGAAGTCTGTGATTTGTTAGGTTATAACCATAACATAAAAATTCTCAATATATTTTATGTATTGAGGTTATTTTATAATAATTTTATAAAAATAATTTAATGGGTGTATAATGATATAATAAAAAAGTGTTCATTGATGAACGTTACCTCTTCTTTGGGTAACTCCTTTTGGTGTGCACCAAAGAAAATACCTAGTTTTATTTCTGACCATATAGAGTAATATATGATTATAGGAGGGATTTTTTCTTAGTTTATTTGGGTAGGTGATGGATGATCCAAATGAAATTATTATTTTTATCATGTGGGATGAGTGAATACCAATTTATAATATAGGATGAGCGAAATTCAAGTAAGTACAAAAAAGAAACTATTGGGAGGTATCCATTGCATAATGTTCCTCCTAAAATTTAAAATAATTGAACAGATATGGAAATTTTTTTTAATATGGAAATAAAATGGGGTTTGGACATGTTTTTTGGACTTTTCACATTATGTTTAAATTTTAACCTTGTAAAATAATTCTTACAATATTTATATCATTTAATTTTAATTACATGCAATAAAATTTTGGGCAAAAATACATGAACATAATAGAAATAACAAATTAATCTTTTTCGAAATATGAAATCCTATTTTCGAAATTCTAATCACATTAGAATAAAAATTAACTTAAACATAATCCCTCACATGGGATGAGACAGTAGGTTTTTAAAGTGGCATATTTTAAAGTTTGGAGTGTCTTTATATCTACTTTCATTGTCAAATTTATTATACTATTATAAATTAGAATTATATATGTATTATTTAATTAAATATTCTTAAAAAATTCATAATAAAATTTAACATAGTATTTGAATTAGTTTAAAATTTATTTTTAATTTTTTTTTTCAATTATTCATCAAAAAATGAAACTTCTCAAAAATAAGAAAAAATTTTAAACATAAGATAATTGTGAAATTACATTTTCTAAATTAAATTATATTTTTTCAAATATAATTTATAAAATTTCAAAAATTTTGTTTTAAAACAAGTGATCCATAAATAGGTAGCTACACTACTTTTTAGAGAAATACAGCTTTTTAAAGTAAAAATGGAATTGTTCTTATCACATGCCTTGAAGAAATATAAGTTTAATGTTATGTTTTATTAAATATAAAATATATAAATCTCATTAAAATTATTTTCTAAAATTTATTTTTAAAATCTAATTATATAAAACACATTTGTGCACATAAACATTGTTTTTCGGAAACGATTTCCTTTTATTTTCAAAAGGGTTTCTTTTTCATTTATAAATAATTGGACAACAAATAATTATATAAAAATGTGTAAAATTTAATTTCATAATTAAGTTAATCCTATAAATTTCCTCATTTAAAATGTCTAGTTGATAATATTTTTATTAAATAATAATACTATTATTATTTTTTAGTTCAGTAAAACATGGTCTTGGGTATAACCTAAGTTATCGAAGGAACTATGTATTCTGTGTAATAAAATCCAAACGCATGGAAGAATGTACTACGATATGAAGTCACTGTTTCACATATAAATGTCATAACATTCTATTTCATTTAATTGAATCATAACATTAGTCATCATGAAATGAAATCCATGAAATAATTTTATTTAATAGAAAAACATAATTCGTAAAAACTCATAGTTTTACACTATGTGCCTATCATGATTCATTCATACTATTCTCATTACATAGAAATCCATGATTGTAAATCTAATGAAACAATAATGACACACAACATGTGAACCACCAAGGTTGAATAATGTCAACCGTAACAAGATAACATCATGAAAAAAAGTCCATCATTGGACACTATGATTTTCCCCCATACATCGGTTTGTTACACCTATAGACAAGATCACTAATAATTCTCATAAATCCTAGTATCCATTATAACTATATGAAAAAGTAATTTAATTTAAAAAAATATGTAACCTCCCTCTAAAACCACTTTGTATGGTCCTATGATCTTGCACTCTCTCGCATGGACAAATCAGGTTGGTTACAGGACCTCATGAGTACCTCCCCATACACCAATGGTTACTAACTAATAGTGGGGGTGTAATGAATATAGTGAGTAAACTATACCCATAGTAGAAATTTAAAATATAGAATTGATAAAATAATAATAAGAAATATCATGGTGACTGAAAGTAGAAAAAAAATACAATATACAACTATAAGATAAAATAAGAACCACTAAATCATATCATAATTAATTTAATTCGAGGATAGAAAGTATCTAATTTTATAATAGATGTGACACAAATAAAATAATGATATAACAAAAAAACTCTAAATAATATTGTTGGTAACCAAAAATTGGTATAATATTCAAGATCCAAACAATCTGGTAATCTACAATCGACAAAATGGTCCTTTTACCTTGTCCAAACCTATATCCATGTAATCTACTTGCGTACCAACCATCGGCCCGAAGTCGGTGTGAGTAAAACTCAGAAGTTAGGAACCACCGAGTTTAAACATTGTATTATAATAAATTAATTCTTATAATAAAGAGATAGAAATTTGTATTAATTAATTAATTAATATAAGGAAACAATCAACCCGCTTCGATTCTATATCAAAATATATATGAGAATATAGAACAAATATTGAAACAATAACTACATAACCATGGATGAAAACATATCCATGAAAATCCCTATGTATATTCATTTAATGAATAGGGGAAATCTCTATATATATGCATTTCAGGATCCATACTAATCCCTATATACAATATATTAAATATGAAACTATTTCTAGACCACTATATAAGCATTACAACATAATATTTGTAAATCCCATTGTATAATCAATATACCATGAAACTTGGAAAAGATATCAATATAAAAATTACAACATGGATATAAAAATATCATAATAAATGACACAATGGTTAATTCTAAAAATTAATATTTGTATTTCAATTACCCATTCATTTTTTATATCAAATTATCACGCACCATTTCAATAAATAGTAATCTATTTTGAAAGCGACTCAATATATAGAAATCTCCTATTATGTCATGTCATTATAAGACAAACATTAATTTATTATCAAAATTATTATTATTCAAAGGCTATTTCATCCAATGGGGAACCAAGATCCGTGTCAAATCACTATTGGATCAATATGGATCTAATAAATAATCCAACACAACATTTATAATAATATATTATTCAATTAATTAATTTTAATTCCACATTGGGAAAATGAAAATAATTTATATACTAAATAATTTAACATACAATTGTTTTTGGTTTTGGGCAACATAAATTTATTTTAGATCCAAAAAAGATTCCAATATCTAACACTAAAAAGAACAAAGGCACACATGATCTAAAGAAGAACCAGATCACCCATGATCATGATCAACACCTATTCCTAAAATGTTCATTAGATTACACCATGATAAGGAAGAGTAATAAAAAGTTAGAGAATGAGTAAATAAAGAAAACCTATTTTGGATCATAGGCATCATAGGGAAATCCACAATTGAGGGAGGCACTCCACAATCACATGAAAACCACTGAGGGATTGATAGAAGAGGGTTGAACATGAGAGGAATATGAACATAAGTTCATAGAATGGTTTATTACCACTGATCCTAGGAAAAACGTGGTGTGTAACATTTTCATGGTATGGAATTATTGATTTATGAGTCATACTGATAAATTAATCCCCTCAGTTAAAAAAACTTTGTGTGATCATTAGACAAATTGAACTATTTTCATAGAGTGTATTCATATCACATCATGAACCCATTTCACGATGTCTTCCTTGCATCAGTTACACGTCATGTTTATATAAACATGTTGTGTAAATTTCCTTTGTGCATCTTTAATCCCAACATCCACAGAAGAGCTTTAATCACCTATAAACCATACCAAAATCATGAAAAACCATCACAAGACTCTTTTGGCACATTTATTCCTAGAATAATTTAAATGAAATAAACATATATCCTTGAACTATAAGATATTTCTTCAAAAACAATTCTCCATCCTGAAAAATGGACTCAACCATAATATTTTAAAAACAAAGGAAAACCCATGGAGAAGTGGTTTAATAAAATACTCATAGAGAGTATTACCTGAAAAAATATGGGATCTTACATAAAATATTATAGGATCTCAATATATGGTGGACTACTGAGATTTATTTCACATCCCCTGTATGTGAACATTAGTGTGTGGGAATATATGATGTCTTCTGTTAGGTTGGATCAATGTTTAAAAATGTATGGGGATGAGTCCCAATGTTTTTTGATTGAGTGGAGATGCTCATGTGGAGTCTTATGATTAGGACGATGCGGCTTCAGTGTTGTAAAGATTGGGTATGTGGTTTGGATCAGTTTTGGTTGTAGAGTCTAATGTATTTTATTTTCAGTTTTTTATTTTTTATATGTGGTTAACCTAGTGTGTTCAATATTATTACATGTTTTGAATGATTTTGGTTAATATGAAGGTATGATACATTAAATTATTATAACATGCTTTTGTTTTAGTCGCCTATTATACATAATTTAATGTTTATCTTGGAAACTTATTTTGGTTATTTTCCACTTCTATCTCATTATGAATATATGTCATATCATACCCACTATACCTTTTAGTCACTCTCCTATATTTGGAAACCTCAGACATTCAGGGAGTCATTCTCGAGGGCTTGTGTCATGCCAGATAAGGTGACATTTCCTATGAACCTAGGATAGTTTGTTTAAAAATGGTATTAGAGATATTTGGTTTTATGATATAGGGAGTTGGTAGATAGGTTTTCAATGAATATACTAGAACTTGTCATGGGTATCATACTGGTGTTTTTTAACATGTTTTCATATAGGATTTCCATGTTTCTATGGCATGTGATTCTTTTTCATGTGTTCTGTTTATACGGTAACATGATTTCACATGGTGTGGAGTACCTGAGTTAATGGATTTATTATTTATCACTATTTTTTATATTTTATGTTGGGAAAGAGTCCAGTATTCATTAATTATTCTAATAACATAGGTTTCACATTAAAAACTCATGTATATGCTACTCTTATTGATTATAGAGGTTTTAATTTCCTAATGTGTCAGTCTCTGATGATATGGTGGTTTCCCTTATATTTATCTTTTGGAAACATAAAAAAATCAACCCCATGTATATGTTTATTAAATTCAAATTTTTTGTGGATCTAGTTGGGAGATGTTTTTTAATTATGGATATGTTGTCCCTTCATTGAGGGATTAACAGAGACCCACGTGGTTCAATGTTGTGATCTGAGTGCCCTATTAGTGGCTAAAAGAGGGAAAGTATTACTAATTGATATCTAGATTGGTCATTAGATACATGATTCTAGTAGTTCTGTTAAAATACAAGTATCAGGATTTTTAGGATGTGTCTTCTATTAATATGAATTGTTTGTTGGGTTGTGAGGTGGGGATTGAGTGCCTGGTATCACCGATAGATTAGGGGGGAATTGCTGTTATTCATTGGTGGGGTCATTGACCTTTTCTATCATAAGGATGTCATTAGTAATGATGATTCCTAGTTCATGAGAAGTGGAGCACTGGGAGTAATCCATGACGTATGGTTTTCTGAAGATAGATGGTTCGATTGGCCTCTTGGGCTTGCTCATCTTGGTTACACTTGGTTAGAATAGTTGGAGTGTGGATGGATGCTTGTGGTTGTAGAACCATTCATGACTGGTGGGTGGTCATGTGGTTGATCTTATCATGGTTGATATTCCGTTTTCTACATGTTTAGTTCAAATAGAGATCTTTTTTGTCAGAACTGACCTGTTAGTGGGGCACAGTCAGTGGTTTTAGGTGACTTGACCTAGTTTCATTCAGTCATGAAATGTGTGTGTGTGTGTGTGTTTCTTGTATATTTTTTGGAAGTATTTTCAAGAAATAATTATGTTGGGACATGAACCTTAGTTTTTTTTGAGTTCATGAGACTACTTTTAAGTGGGTTTTCATGTTTAGAGGTTGTGGGGTTTCAAGATAGCACTTTCTTTTGAGTAGTTTGGTGACTTATATCAATTAAAATTGGTGATTGAAATAATACGGTCACATTTGTAATATATTTGGGTAGAGGGTGACAATAAATAAACACCAATATTGGGGAGCATCTAATCCATCATGGTATAATGTCTCTAATGTTGGGATAGAGTTGTAGAAACAATAAGACCCATCGTGGGATGGTTGAGATAACATTGGTTATGCTAATGTTGGGAAAGAGAATTTCATCTGGTTATCCACTAAGACTTCTTATTGGTGAGAAAGCATTTTTAGAGAATCTGTGACATCTTACATCATCATGGGTTGTGAAATTAGGGGAAATTTAAAGATTTTTATTCTGGGAACTATTTAGGTTTAAAATGGTATATTAACATATAATATAGTCTCAAATAATTTTTATTTCCACATTGTTGGTCCTAGGTTATGGTGTTGGGTCTTGTAAATGTATTTTGGATAACCAATCTAAATGTTTTTTTGGAAAATTTAATATTAAATTTTTTAAATATTAATTTACTCATTCAATTTCATTTATTCATATCATTTAGAGAGATATTCTAATTGATATTCATCCTTTGTGGTTGAGTTCAAAATGGGTGGCTTTTCATAGGTAATACATAACCTTATGTCGGGTGTGGGGGTCAGGCTCGAGCCCATTTTCTTTTTTTCCTTATATTTAATCTTCAATTTTATTTTCTTCCATTCATTTTCTCTCAATTCCCATTTTTCAACCCTTGAACACCCTAGTGGATTTGTAATTATGTGTCTGAGAGAGGAATATGTAGAGTCAAAGATGAGGTATAGGGAGGAGAAGCCATTAGGGGCTTGTCAAAGGCCTGGATCACAGTATGGTGGCTGGAGGTGGTGTATTTTGAATGAAGCATTTGAAGTTTCATCCTATAGGTAGGAATATTTTAATTTTTTACCATAAATAAATATTTAGTATTTGTTTTATTTTTTGAATCATTTAATGGGTTTTTTGGGACTTTTGGGGGTTGATATAGAATTAATCTGAGTGAAATGGGTGTTTTGAGTTTTCATGGTGATTTTCTTTTTAGGAATACCTATGTTTATATTCACTAGTTCATAGAACACATGTTGTGTGTTATTCTTACATGGGGAAGAAGAGTTGTAGGGACTACACAATGTGTACTTTGGAGTACCCACTTTGAAGTGGAAACATGGTGTGTGTTTCTGAATGTGGCTATGTAGGGTACATGACCAAACCCCATGAAAGGTGCAAGGCCAATGTCCATGTACTATGTTTGTAAATATACTTTGTGAGGGGGTGGGGGGTACATATATAGATATATGACTGGGGAATCAATTTAGGGTATAATATTTGTTAATTAGGCACGATTTATGTAGTCGATCAGTATACATGGTGAGTGAGGGTTGATGAGTACTAGAAGGTACTGACGATTTGGTACACTCTATGTACTAGGCTTAAACAACATTTACATTAAAAAATTTCAAGTCATATGTACTAAGGTACATTTCCAGGGAGGATCATTCTGGTTTCATTTTATGTACCCCAAGTACATATCACGTAATTTTTCCTACCTTGGACTTTTTTTCATGTTTTTCACCGTATTGGAAGAATTTTACTCATGAGTCACACACATTGAGAATTTTTTTCACATAGTTCATGACGGTGGATTACTTTTAGTGTTTAGAGGCCATATGAATTTTGTTTTGATGTAAAATAATATTTTGGTAGATTTATTTGAGAGTTGGATCTAAAATACACCTTCGTGGTTTGGTTTTGAGTTGTGAGGCCAGAGTGATGGTTGTGAGCTCGATGACTGGCCATTCTCATGTATTTCATGGTTATTTGTTTGACGGTCTTTTAAAAAATTCATGAAGGTGAGATCATAGAGAGTCATTGAGGATATCTTGGGTTTTACCAATGTGTCAGGACCTATTTCTTAAGGCTTACTGTAGTTGATTTTTAGCTCTTGGGTTTCATTATCATAGCTATTTGATCCTTTTGGGGAAGTTGATGTCGTGAGGTGTTGGTTACAAGTGTGAGCAGTTGAGAAGATGATGAGATGTGTAATTTCCTATTTTATTTTCTCATGAGCTATGCACATTTTAATTATTAGTTTTAAGCAATTATTTTTTTCATGAAATGTGCTTATGTGGATAAAGAGTGGTTCACCAATGTCTAGGGCTCACTCGGTGCCATGATCTATAGATTTTAGAAAGGATGTATAAGCTACAAGGTTAGTGCATTATTAGTGATAACCACAAAACACAACCAAATGTGGTGGTATGGTAACAAAAAAGGGCTGAATGGTTTTTCCAAACAATGTGATCATTGCCACATGCTTTGTTGTACATAACCAGTGATGTTGCCTGGTTTTGACACACAGTTATGAAACCCATGTAGAAAAACTATGTGCATCTTAAAATTTATAGAAAACTCAATTTTTTCCCTCATTTATTTTGAATTAATTCTATATGTTCCCCCACCCATTTCACAAGAATTACCTCCCACACACATGTAGCTCCCCATATTCCTCTAACCTCTTCTTTGATCTAGGTTCTCCTTCCTGATATTTTTTCCTTTTTCATTGGTCTCATTGGATGTGTACGAGTAAGACTTTAATTCTTATCATTTATTTTCTTCAATTTATCAAACTCATGAATGTTATTTCCAGGCGAGGTAATATGCCCTATTTTCCTGGTATTCATCTATTATTTTTTATTTATTGTATTCTAGCTCAGATTATATGTTGACTCTAGATGATTAATCATCTATCTCCATAAGGTAGATATTATAGTAATTTTTCTCTAATGTTTTTTTAATATATGTTGTTTATTTTGGTGATGAAGTTCAAAATTTCCACACATTTCATTAAAATTTTTAATTTCTTTAATCTAAATTGTTAATCATGTTATAAATGTCCCATAAACACTTATTTCATTTTCCTAGGTCTCCTACCATGAAAATTTCAACCATTTGAGTTTTATTTTTAAATTAATTGATTAAAGGGAATATTAAAGTGTTGAAACACATCTTTGGATAAAATTAAATAATTATATAGATTATAATTATTATTAAATATGACCTAAAAATAATGGATGTTGATACATGGTCGAGGATAGTGCTGGACATGATGATTTATAATCCCTTGATGTGTATTGTTGGGAATGACATCTCACATCATTTATAGAATGGTGTGCATAATGTCCCATGAGTTTATGGAGGTTGTTATACGTGATGTTTCACATAAATCAACGGTTTCACAAATATGATGAGATTTTTATCCCTATTTTAATTCATGGGCTAATATCCTATTTACATTTTGAGACCTTTATGACTTTGCACAAATGCTTGAGTAACGCCTCGGGCCCTAGCATGTATTTGTATATATATAAATATATATGTTTATATATATTTCTATATATATAGTTCATATATATACATTATAAATTATATATATATACCTATACTTATATATATAATGGCTCGTGCTCAGAGATATTCTGTCTTCGGAAAATGTAGTTACCGTCTGTTGCATGACCTCTAGGACCCTAACCTAACATGAGTATATTTTTAATTTCGTATTTCTTTTATTATACCTTCACATTTCAATTTTATAAGAACAAAATATATATTACTTGATTATAGTTGTGGTGTCCTGTTATGTGTACCTCACACCCTAATAGTGTCACTGATTGGTACCAAAATAGACTTATTGGTTACAGGTAAGGAAAATGTAAATGGCCAGGTTATGGATTCATGATTTTCATCCTAGGTTGGAGTATGGGAGTAGAGGACTATGATTATTCTCATGATTCCTGTGGAGTCAGTTTGGACCATTGGTTATGTTATTTATAGAATGATGTATATAATTATTTCACTATATTCCATTGATATCCCATTTTATAGAGTATCATGACATGATCTTTATTTTGTATGTTATTTTAGTTATTTATTATGTCTTTCATTATTATATGGATGTAATAATTTCATAAATAATACATGACTACTTATATTGTTAAACTATTAGTTTTTAGCATTTTTTTCTATGACCACATTGAATAATCTTCCCTCTATCACACCCTAGGACCTTTCTTCAAGTCATTGTCCTATTGCATAATAGCAGGCAAGCTTGATGCCATGTGGAATCCAACTTGGGGAATTATTTAGTTCATCATGGATCAGGATTCCTCAATGTTGTATTAGATCTTATTTTCCATTATATTAACATTTGTAAATAGTTATATATGATATTTAGAAGTGATTATAATTAGTAATGAACCTATACATGAAATTATATAACCTATATATAGTGAAAAAAAAGTTATTACTATGTGACTTATTGTTCTTTATTTCAGTCTTTATAGATATACTGATTTCACCATTGGGTGGAATAGTTGTTTTATGATGTGACATTTATTGATTTATTTTTTTCATTTGGCCTAATATGGAAAGTATGTTATTTACATGAATCATCACATGCATGTAGGAATTCACATGTATGGCATTATACCATTCCATGTCGGTGTATCTCATTGATTTCATTTCCTATAATTGATTATGTTTGAAAAAGTTCCATGATATTTGGGTTCAAATTATACTAAAATATCTTAAAGGGAGACAAATAATATGTAAATTAATGTTTTTTCATCAACCAAAATGGGTTTTCCCATATATATTGATGGTGGAACTCTAACCTAACAAATCAGGGCATGTCTAATCCATAGACCATTAGTCTTTAAGAATAAAAAATTATTTTTTAAAAATAAAGGAATTAGAATTCAAAATTATTTTAGTGTGAATATCTATTAATTGGGATAGGTAATCTATCTAATTTAACCACAATTGACGTTGGTTGTAGTTACAAGATGTAATAATTTCAATTTTTAACAAAATTTATATATAAATTGGGAATCGTAACACATGAAACTGGACCCTAAAAAATATATAGATTTATTTGAATCAATCAAGCTTCCTTATAGATGTAAATTAAATAATGGTTCTAACGAAATAGGGATTCCAATTTCAGTATAAATGGTGTTTTCCTCAATACCATACAATTGAAACCCCATATACCAGGACATTTTTTATATGATATGGGACCTAAAACCTAACCAAACCATTGTATTGTATATTAGGGAGTGTCTATAATGACATAAATTATCTACTATAATTACTTATACTTGGATATAAGACAATTAATATTGGGGTTTAATCTTGTATAGGAAGGCGTTATACAAGTCCTATATATTACTCTATGATATTATAAGTTTTTAATATTTTATTGCCTTTATTTTGAAAATTTTAAAAATAATTTACCACAATGGACTCTGTTCATGTGATTAGAAGGGGAAAATAACCATGATCGAGAGGTGGTGGTCTTTAACCACCAACATTACCTTTAGTAGTTCCACTTGTGGAACCACCTACTCTACCTGAGTTGGGCATTAATTAATAGTTCTAATAGATCTTCATTTGGTTCATGAACTCCAACTAAACAGCTCGACTAGTTTCCTCTTATATGGTATATTTTACATGAGATATCCAACAAAAACATGCACCAACATTATATGTATATTGTGTCCCCTAGGATATTGAATCAAGGCAATATAGAATGATTTATCTTATTGAGTACTTGTAGAAACCTCATGAAAAGAAGGTCATGCACAAAACCTACACGCTACATGATTCCATTAATTGATGGTGGGATTTCATCACCCAATATGGTAAATATAATAATATAGTCTTCATGTTTTTGTAGACGGCCTCACACCATTACTCCGTTCCAAAGACACTAAGAGACAAGTAAGATTGGGATTTTATAACCATTCGTCGGGGTGTTATTATCGTGATGAATATTTATAAATTTTTCATATAGTTACATATTCTTGAACCCACCATTTATAAGGATAATAAATGGATTTTAGGTCTGTTTTAGGATGAGCTTATATACACCATCAGATCTCGGGTTAAAATATGATGGTTGACTACCAATTCGAATATAATTAACTAAACCCTCATCATGCGGTAGAATTAGATGGAATAAGAGGATGTGATCTAGGGATGTTCATGAATGAGGTAGAGAAGTGGATGATATTATTTCCCAATGTGTCACTTTGAGTCTTCTTATAGGGGATGTTCTTATCATATGGAACATACAAATAAATAAATGATTTTCCACCATTGTGAAAATCCAGATCATATGAAACCCAAACGAAACAATGTCTAGCTTTAATTCCATGACTATGAATAGATTTTCCATCTAATTTTTATGAAGAACCTATCCCCCATCACTTAGTAATAAGGGGATTTAACCAACTTTCTATCTGAAAGAGGTTCTAGCTGTTTAGCTTCATATATGAAGTTGGGCTATAACCAACATTTTAGGCTGAGGAGGTGGGAGTGTTCATGAAAGCTAATCTTATGAGATAAAACACCAGTAGTGCATGACTCTTATGGATAGCCATGTTATGTCTCAGGATTATTGTACTATCTAGCTTCGTATAGTACATCCAATACAAGATTTGTTGAGCACGAAGCCTTCTACAATTCAGGGTACAATTCTAGTATCTTGTACTTTAGTGTCTCATTATTTAGAATAGGGGTACTATATTATTTTTTACTTAATGCAATTAAATAATGTTTTGGTCTTTAAACCGAGTACTTATTTGTGATAATGAATCTAGATACATTATTTGTAGAGGGATCAGAGTGTATACGTCGATGCCTGGAATCTATCCTCGAGGTTGGTGGTTTTTGTTTATCGAAGAAACAATTCATTCTAGAGATGATTGGTTTTGAAATCATACATGTAATAGAATGGTTAGGACCATATATCCAAATTGGTTTCTATCACTAGACTGTGTCTTTTGGATCACCCAAGGGAGTTACCTATATTCATAAGGTATAATGAAACATCTAGGAATTTCAAGATGGAATAGAGAATCATGGTATAGGTGCAGTCACAACCTAAATTCAAAGTATCTATCTTGATGATTAGGTAAAATACCCTACTGATTTCCCAATTTTGGGGGGTTGATTTAGGTATGCCTTCACTGATGAATTCTATAGACTACCCCCAATGAGAGAGGTAGAATTCAATACTAAAATAGTACCATGAGAAGCATCTATATCCATTCCTCCTTAATAGATGGAAATAACTAAGTTGTGGTATCTCAATAATAATCAAGAAGAATTGGATTATAAGGGTTTCATATACCCCCCAAAACATCTCCTTAGTGTTCATCTGTCCTTTTTCCAAGTGGGAATATAGTACCATCAAGATTTTATTGGTTTACTTCCAGTTCAACTAGATAATGGTTATGATATGGTATCCAGTACTTCATATAGATTTTCTATTCAACTAGATGCCAAGTCCCACTTGATGTCGTTCTACCATCAGGTGCATGTTAGATCCTAATACATAATACCAAAAACATTATAGAGTAGAAATGTATTTTATAACTATATGGTTATGCGGTTTGGTTTCACTAACACACTTGTTGTTTCATGGAACTAATGAACTTGGTATCCCACCTATATCTAGAATCATTTGTGGTATTATTTATGGATTAGATTTTTATATATTCTCAAACACAATGTTACTATGCCAAACATATTACTTCATGAACCATCCCAATGGGGCCCATAGTATAACTCCCCAAGACCACCTTTAATAGACCTTGAAATAGATACTAGTGTCAAATAGAAATAAGACTGACACGGTAAGCCATAGCCTATGTACTTGTTCACACACAAACAACTCCAAACCTATATAGTATTGAAATATAAAATAATATAACATCCATCCATTGGTACCTATAAATCCCACAACCAGAGTATGAAAGGAAGTAAAAGGAAAGTAAATAGGGTCAAATACTAGACCAACACAAATATTATAATGCATAAATCCAACCTGAATGTATAAAATAGGACTTCTATTAAAATACTATATGAACACATCATTTTCTATCTGGTCAAAATTAGAACCATCTAGTTCTGGTCTATCTAGGACTCTATGAATGGGTCTATTTTTTGAAAAAAGGTGTGACACGTGTGGGAAAATCCAGTGTAGGTGTGAGTATAACAACACTTATTAGGACAACAAAAAATCAGAAAGCATACAGAAAAATAAATACAATCAGATCTACATAGGTATATTTATACATCACATATAATGAGAATATATAGATACACTGAAAAATTAAAAATACTCTAAATATATGTAAAAAATTTATTATGCTGGAATATGATTCCATAATGAAGATTCCACAAATTAGTTTTCCAAGATAACAAACTCCTTATTCTAAAGGAACTGATAATGTCAGTCTAAGATTTAGTGATCATCGAGCCTCATCATTATGTATACCCAACATAAATATGAATATAATAAGATACACAGGTAAGGATCACATCCAAGAACATTGGGTGATACGAACCAATCAATATTTACAATCCTTTTATGTATCGGATTAGAACACAGATTGTGTTGGGCATGAAGATACAAAGAACTTCACCTAGGGAATGAAGATGAATATATTATCTTACTCTAGACCCTTAAAAAGAAATTAAAATGACAATCTCCAAAATTTCACAATGAACAGATCATAATACAAGGAGTATGAGAAGATTTTATACTAACACTCATGGAATGGATAAAGGGAACACATCTTAATGAAAAATGTATTAGATATAGAGGAAAAAATATCTAATACAACATTCATGGAGTAAACAACATGTAGTAGGGTTACACATTGTTTCCCATGACCTCGAGTCCTATCCTTGTATGTGGTCAATTTTTCATTTCATGCCTTTTTTTGACAATAATTACCCCATGTGTAGGCTTCCTATGTATTCTACCTGTGTTCCATAATGTGATTTTTCCCATGTATATTTTCTCACATAAAAGTACACAGATTATATCATGTGGTAAAACCAATATTTGTGTACCATTAGAAGTACATTCCATGTCTTTGGGGAGAGATCACATGATGTGTCATAGGTCGACATGCCATGTGATACATAAATTTCTACTGAAACCTTATCCACCACACTGGGGGCACCACACTATGTGTAGATATAGTTTAAACACATTGTAATATGGTATTTTCAAGCATCCCATATTTGGAATTCATTAATCTTCTGCTTTATCTGATCTTCAATCGAGTAACTACCCTGCCAAAAAATCACTAGTCAGGTCTCGAAGAACCTCTCCATAAATTATTAACATTTTTCGGCCCTCTGAGACCTTTAGAAATAAGACATATGAATTGTTCTTCATTGAACACCCAAGAACATGAAATTCGGTCTCCAAGGTCATCTGATCATTCACCACTCCCATCATCACACCATTATTCCTTCGAAAAAAAAATCTCATATCTATGACATCAGATCTTTTCACCAAGAAATAGGTGTATAATGATCTATTGATCAGGATTTTTCGAACTGTGGTCTGAATGGAGAACCCCCATGATGAACACATAATTAGCGGAGAAAAGAACAAGAAAAATTAATAGGAATGTAACTCAATATATGTTTATGTCAATCTCATTTTGCTTCCATTATAATGATATTCAATGAATAAAGAAATTAAATCGAGAAAAAATTATCCCAAAAGCCAACTAAACCACCCCATCCTACAAAATGCACAACCCGTGAATCAATAATTTAGTCGATTGATTTGTTTTAATCATATAAATCAAGAACTAGGGAAAATCCCAATAAAAAAACTCCCTACCTTGTGTTTGATTAATTAATGATACTCCAAGTTCTTTGGTGAGAACCTTTGAATATATTTTTCTTTGATCATTGATCTATGATCTGGTAGATTCTTGTCAAAGAAAAATACACCAACATTCTCTCTTGTGGTTCTACAATAGCTATAAGATTATGCAACAAACCCTAGTATTTTTTTTCATATAAGAAAATTTAATGACTATCCAAATCACCATGTTGGGAATTAGAAATAAATTTATTTTATTTAATAAATTTAATTATTTTCATGACCATGATGATTTTTTCACAAATGACCCATGATGAAAAATTGTATGTCACCCATATGGTAAAATTAATGTTTTAAACACAACAGTTCCCTCAAATTTATGATATGGTAAATTGTTTAGATTTTATTCAACTATTTAATGAAAACAATGTGAATATTATTTTTAATATATTTAATGTATTTCCAACATTTATTTTGGGAACACCAAACCTCATAATTGCACTCTTTCTTTGTAATTAGTCACACAAATAATCCATATAATAACAAAAAATAATACATGAAAATTTGAGTCAATAATTTCTTCCCACAATGGGGATTTATGTCATTGATAATCCAAAATTAGTTCTACTAAAAAAAAATTGGTACTAATCGTGAATCAGTGCCTCCTTCTCCCATGTTCTCTCTAAAATATTCTCGTGTTGACACCTGACATAAGGTAAATGGATTTATTTCTCACAGGGGATCCTCCACTTCTAATCTCCGATATCAATATGGGTACTTAGAAAAGGTTTCTCCATCCTCATTCCCCAGTTCACCCAATTCAATAACATGAAATTAGTTATGCATGTACATCATCAGTTGCAACACATGGGCTATGTTGTGTGTCAGTCTAAAAGTAGGGGTAGAGCTAAGAGGAACACCACGAAACAAACTCTATTCAATATCTGGAATGAGATGGTGATCCATGGAGATTTCCTTCCACCCTGGCCAAATCACTGTAATCCACCATGAGGAGAACCCCATAAGAACACATAGTCCCCTTCCTCAAACATTAAAGGCAATCATCATCTGTCCGCATAAGACTCGTGAAGGCTTTGAATAGTTTTCATCTTCTCATGGATGACCTTCACCTTCTCGTTTGTTTCTCATTCCTACTCTTGTACCAAGAGTACCAACACACATAGGTGAGTCTAACAATTTGGTAAAATATATGGTCTCTTGTAAAAAGCCTCTAACAGTTCCATATCGATGGTCAAATGGTAGTTGATGTTATAGGAAAACTCCACCAGTGGATGGTGATACCTCCAAATATAATGATTCAAATATTCGACGTATTATTTCTGGATATTGTATGGATTATTTTTAAGTCATGTTCGTAAAACGGTGTGTGATTCCAAGGCCCAGTGTGCCCATAATAAATGTTTATAAAATATAATAAATATATTCATAAACATGAATCTATATATTTCCTAAAAAGTGGAATAAATAATAAACTAGTTTCCAGATCAAAAATATAAGGAAACCGTTGAGTTTAGAATGTGAGGATTTCCTTAGGCATGACCTAACATTGATAAGAGTCAGTCATTTGGGAAGAAGTCATCTCATTCTTGTCAAAAAATAAAATTAATAAATAAAATTAATTTATTTATAATTCATGACACATCGATTTGGTTATTAATTAAATAGACAATTATGTAAAAATCGCAGTGTTAGCTACATAATCATAGTGCTATTAGAGATCCTCTAGAGAGAATGTAGGAGTATTTATCTCAGATGGATAAAAACAGGATCATGGATTGAAAATCAAAGCCCAAAAAATTCTAAAGATCTCAATAGCTATAAAGGTCTGGTGCCATCCTTCATCACCAATCAATCTGAATTGAGGTAGGGCATTTTTTTATTTTATTTTCATCAAAATTCTTGATTTCTATGATGAAAGTGAATCAATCGACTAAAATATTGATTAAAACTGTTTGGTTTTGTGGGATGTTTAAATTTGATCAGGATTTATGATAAATTCGTTATGAATCTATTTTTTGATTCATTGAATATCATTATAAGAATAAAAACCTAATATTGACATGAATGTCAATTGAGATCAATTTTTCTTGATAGTTCTTGTTATTTTCTACCCCAATTATTAATTCATCAAGGGTGTTCTTCATTAGTCCAATATTTTTAAATATACCAATTAATATATCATTACACCTCCATTTAATGGTGAAAAGATAAGATATTATAGATTTGGGATTAGTAGGACATGATTTTGGTGCGACGATGGGAGAAATGAAGGATTAAACGGCTGTTGATACACGATTTCAGATTCTTTAGCATGGAGTTATTAACTATGAATATTTTTATTTCTAAATGGATCGAAGGGATGTAAGTTTTTATTCATTGATGTTGATGTTTTTGGGACCTAATTCATGATTTTTAGGAAAGGTGGTCACCATATTGATTATTCAAAAAAGAAATAGATATGATGATTCGAGATCTAGGATTCTTGAAAATCCCATGTTACATTGTGTGTAAACCAGATCAACACACCATGTGGGCCCCCGATATAGCACCTAGGGTTTTGCAAGAAACATAAGTATCCCATGGTGTGTGACCCTATCACATGGTGTGTGGTCTCTCCCCAAATACTCATCATCTTCCTCTAAGGGTGCACAATAATGGGTTTAGGGAACCGGTTGGAGCACGTTGTGTACTACTCCAGATTGACATATCCTAGACAAAGTAAATGGGCCAGGCCATGTGTTGGTACTTAGACACTTTAACCTGAGATAAATCCATGTACTGTCACACTGGTAGAATACATGGGAAACCTATGCATCTGGTACATCTATATAGACACATACACGACTCGATACATGGATCGTTTACATAGGTAGGAACTGGGTCACGTGACACTAAATATAACCCTACTACAGGCTATGCACTCCTTAAATCTTAGCATAAATATCTATTTTATATATATTGTACATGTTCCATTAGGATTCATTTACCCGAGGGTTAGTATGAAATCATCTCCAACTCCAAGGGCTATGATCCCTTCGACATGTCTTCTTTGATATAGTGGTTGGAATCCCCCAGAGAGGCCCATAGTGATGTTATTTATTTATATTCATGGCATGGGTGGATTTATTAGTATCTTCATGACAAAACTATGTGAGTAATTACCCACAAAATTTATGGATAATCTAGATTGAATTATTGGTATTACCACATTTCCTTGGGTAGGATACTCATTTGTGTATCATATTCTATTCAGACCACTGACATGTCAATTAATGATGATACCTGATGAGAATTACATATAAGAATGATTTGAAAAGTGTTATCAGACTCAGAAGTGTGTCCTCAAGATGATTTCTTTGCGGTATATTTGGGATTTAGTCCTAGGCTAGAATTATACAGTTGTGACTTACCTTTAGATTTTCTGTCCTTGTTGATTATATCAGAATAATCTTATTATATTTTATGTAGAAAAATACTTGTATAGATTTGAATTTTTTTTGTGAATTCTATTATTGATGTTTCCAATTATTATTGTTATACTCACCCATGCATGAGCTTTTATTAGACATGTCGTGTCTTGTGTAGATGATTGAACTTTTGAATGATTCCTTGACTGACCAGGACCAGAGAGTACTTAGTGAGACCAGACAATCCAAGGTGAGTTCTAGTGGTATTTTGATAGGAGACAAAAATTTATATTTAGGTTGGGAGTGTGCTTAAAACTCTATTGTGTGTGACTTTATTGGATCCTATTGAATTTATTCTACTCGAAAACATACTCTGGTTGTGTGATTTAGTGGTATACATGCATGTTTGTTCAGTTATTTTATGTTTTAGAAGTTTATAGTCTTGGAGATGTGTGTGAGTGAAAGTACATAGAAAAAGGTCAACTTCATGGGTCACATCATCTCAAAGGTATGATTATCTATTGACCACAGAAAGGTGAGATCGATGGTAACATGTGACATTCCAAAGAATTTATTTGATATAAATATTTTCTCTAGGATGGATATATATATTATAAAATTTATTCTGGAAATTTTCATACCTAGAATTGCGTCTCATGGGTAATGAGTAAAAAGGGTTTCATGTTTATGTGGTCTGAAGTGTGAAAGATAGCCTTCTTGGATATAAATGGGGGATCAACATTAGAACTGATCCAAATTCTTCCATATTAAGGTGGAAGTAATACATTTTTTTGTAATTCTTTAGGAATTTTTATAGGAGTATTTTTAATGCAGGGTGATAGAGTCCTAAAATACAGGTCTCACCATTTGAGTCCACATATGTGGAATTACCTGATGAATGACCTCAAGCTAGTATATGTGGTTCATTCTTTATGATTTTGGATGTATTATCTTATAGGAGAGCATTTTTTGGTTTATGTTGAACCTAAAATACTCAGGTAAATATATACATATTTTGAATTGAATATCAAATCTCATATATGGGTAGAATACCGACTATCATTCAATTTTTTGCTCACCTACATGCCCTAGAAGGAAAAGGTTGTAGTTGATGGAAAAAGATGGAAGACTCAAAAATAGACCCTTAATGAGGCTAGTTGGGCCGGAAATTGATGGATTGGTTTTCTAAGATGCACAAGGAGTTGAAGGATTATTAGGGGAATCCAAGAATCATAGAATTATCAGTGAAATTCTCTATTCTGGAATGGGTTATGATAAGACAATTTTCTAACCACGAGCGCTTAGTCTTAAGGGAGACTATCTGTAGTGATAACCCACCACTTGGTTTGGTTATTTATAAGAAGGAAATTATGAACATTCTTGGGTGTTTCTAGGTGAAAAATGAGAGATGAAAAAAATTTATCTGGGAGTATCATACCACTAAATGGGTTGTACATCCTAAGATTACTAAAATGTATGATGATGTACACCTCCAGTATTCATGGTCAAGTAAAAGTGGAAGATTCCCGATTTTACAACATGGTTTTCCACCTAATAGTGGGTGAAGGTGGAGTAACAGTGGATTTCTATACTTCTAATGCCTCAATCCATTCCAAAATGGGAATGGGATGATTTCACCACACATTTCATCATGGGATTTTCTATATCCCTTTGAAAAAGTGATACAGTATAGGTGAGGATGGGAATGACACCTCACATTGTTTATTAAATGGTGGGAATGGTTTTCCATGTACATCTAGTGGTCTTAGGAATATAGTGGCATATGCATCCCTAACCGAATATTTTGGGTTAGTAACCTATTTATAGAATGAAGCCATCCTAGCTACGCACATATGTTGTAGTTATGTCTTTGGTCATGAATTGTACTAATATACATGTATAAATATATGACTATATATATTTCTCAATATACATAATTTTTATATATACACAAATAGTTTTATGTGAATAAATAAATAAATACATATAAATATATATATATATATATATATGATGGCACATTTTCAGAGATATTCTAGACTAGGCCAATATAAGAACAGCCAGGAAAGTGTCCTCTAAGAACTTGACCTAACTTGGTTATAGTTTACAATTATATTTTCCATTACTGTACCTATACCCCACCATTTTAAATTTACATGGTAGATATAACTATATGTTCTTGGTGGTGTTGTACAGATTAAATATCACCCAATGTTTGGGATATAGATTGGTTCCCGAACATCCATCATGGTTTCAGGTTAGGAAAAATGAAATCGTATGACTATGGAAGATTTATTATCTACCTAGGATAGAGTATAAGAGTAGAGGATTGATCATATGATCAGTATTCAAGTGGATTCTTCTTAGTCATTTTTCTATCATTGGTATATCATATTGTATATGCTTGTTTCTTTATATTCCATTAATTTCTTGTTTTTTATTGTATCATGACTTGATCATCAATTTGAATGTGACATGGGTTTTTACTATTTATTTCTTTATTATATTGATGTATGTATTTCATTATTATTACTTATATGTTTTCACTGTATACATATTATTTTATTCCACTATTTCCGCTCTATCCATTGGTCATAGTCAAACCACAAACACACCGAAGGCCCTCACTATTAATCGGCAGCCTCTACTGTACGGGGAGGCATGCTTGATGGAAAGTGGACAACCAGCTCAAGGAAAAATTTAGTGGATCCTAGGTTGGGTTGTTATTAGATGAGTCTAAGGGACTCTTGAATATTCCCTAGTGGTCTTGCTACTGATTGAGTGATCAATGTTTTCCATATTCCCGAAACAAGAATGCTTTTGTGACTTTGTTTTTCTAATTATAATGATCCGATTAGTTTTATTTCATTTTATGTGGTCACATGGTTGTTTTAGAACACACTTATAAGAATTATTATTCTTTCTTACACCCCATTGGATGCATTTGTCGAAAATGGAATAGTTTGAGGCCAATGGGGGATTTTTGGATATTTTTTAACTAAGCATATCTAGTGATTTTGGATGAGCTAGAAGAAGTCCTCATAGTGTGTCCTTCTCTTGAAATTGTCTTTTTTCTCGTTTTAGATATTTTGATAGGTGTGGCCTTAAAGCTTGGATTTATCCTGGTATACCTAATAGGTCATCACTTTTAAATTATGGCTCATATATCTTGAGAGAACTATGTTTTGTTTTGGCCCTTAGGAGGGTTGTTGAGAGCCCGTGGTGGATATTTTGTTAGTTACTACGATCCATAGGATCATGGAGGTGAACCATTATTTTTTATAAGAGAGTTGATTGATGCATCTATTTCTAGTGACTGAATTGTGGGTTTATGTTTGGATGGTCACATTTTCATATTTACATTGGCTTACATCTGAATTGGACTTTGTATTGAGTCACACAACCTTGGGGTATCTTGGATTAGTAATTAGCCCTAATTTTGATCTTCTTCTATCCAATTTTCTTTTTAATTATTAGATGGGATTAATGATCCCATGAAGGTTTTAGATGAGTTAAAACACCTTATAGTTGAGTGTCCACCCTATCTTGAGTGGTTTTGGGATCGTGAGGTGTCCGTGAACTCACAAAGTGGGTTTTCAACACCATTGATGATGAGTCTTCCTAGGGACATAGGAGATATCTCATCCTAAGATATTGTAGTTACAAAATATATTTTTGGGTCCATAGTTGGTGATTTATTAATTCTGTAATCCTTTTAGGACTTGTAGTTTCTCATGTTTTTCATCTTATATGTTCATGTATCCAGTTCATATCGTGCTATTTGAGTCATGTAGCCCAGTAGATTTTCCTTTTCAAGTGGATTCCTATGGTTATGCCCATGGGGTCCAACATTCATTCCTTTTATTTTTAGACATCATTGATATCCTACATAGACTAGGTGGTAATTCTAGATGTTGTGCGTATTGGTGAACAACATGCTATAAATTTAATGGGGGGACTAGATCAGGGGTATATTTTCCTCATGTGTTTGACAGGAACCCATGGTCGGTTGTTTTCATGAATTTATTTTCCCATTATTTTTATATAGTTTATTTATTCAAACCATTATTAGAGTTTGTCTATCCTAGAAATATTACAAGTGTATTCACTTGATTTGAATGAATATTAGAGGCTTATCTTATGTCATGTCCTACTAAGATTTATATCTCACCCGCTACATATGAACCCCGCTGAGTGTGCCCACCTGTTTTCTGATTTTTGGTTGGTGAATAGGTTATGGGAGGGATGGGGCAAAGGAATAGTGTTTCTGGATTAATCATAGACACTCATATAATATATCGAGAGCATACTTGTGCATCTTTAGGATCATGGATACAAGGTATATGGTTTGGATCACTCCTAGGTATAGATACTGATGTATTTATTTCAATTTATTTTTTATATGTTTCATTGTAGTGGGAGTCCAGTAATAGTATGTTACACATTCTTCATATCTGTGTGATTGAATTTTTCATCTAATTTAATGAATCATAATGTTTTTAATTATTTATTATGTGTAGTTTGATGTTTATCTCTACGTATGAGTTTGGCTATTTTCTAATTTTATTGCACTATGACTAGAGGTTATAGTATCCCCACTGAACCATTTATACCATCACCCCTAGACTTAATTCTTTTGAATTCAGGGAGGTTCACTTGAATATTTTGGGTGAACCATATTGGGTGACTTCTATGGTCAACCTATCAAGGTTCATTGCACATTATGAATAAAAAAACATTCTCCTAAAGTGATGAGACTCATTCCACATGATAATAAATGGTCAAAAAACCATATGGTCAATTACCAGAAACAAACTACACCATATAATGCCTTCTTGAACAAATAATAGTTAGAAAATTTGTATGATTCAGTCCTAGTCTATTCAACCCCCATCATTCACCCTGAGGTTCCACCCATTATTGAGAATTTTGAATCATATAATTATAACTAAATTATAGTTAATTAGATTAACACATGCATACATACATCAAAGGAAAAAAATATTATTTTTCAAATGAATTATTGTATATCACTACCTACATAGAAACTCATCCAACCATCCATTAAGGATCATTCTCATAGTCTTGAAATTATTTTGGGAAAATCACTATAGCGTAACAACATGATCAAAGGAAATTTAATATAACTAAATTGGAACCTTATATGAAACAAAACATGGGCTATTAATTTGTCAGACCACATGTCAGTGACATGTTTTCATCATTACAATAAATCCTCTATACATATCGATCAAAATACACATATTTCCTGGAAAATTCCATAAAAAACTAATGGAAGTTTCATCAAATTATTTAATTAGTATCTATCTAGAATTCAAGAAATCATCATGGTAACCAAGAAAATATATTTCAAGGAGAATAGATAAATTATTCATTGTAGGATCCAAGACATAACTGAATATCAATCCAAAATTAATGAAATATTTATCCATCATGACATGAGAATGAAGGAGATCAAAATCAATGAGGAATAAATGATATTGGTTGAATTTTAAAAAAAACCTATAAACAAAGTTAATATAACACCAAAATAAGAAAATATCTTCAGATCTGACTAATAAAACCTGTTATAAGGACCCATAAAAAGAAATAATATGATATATATCAACAAACATAAATAAATATATTAAAATGATTGCCAATTATGAATTTCTATGATATGATTTTTCTAAATCCATTGAAATTTAATAAATAAGTGGTGGGATTCACTTAATACCGCATTTAATTCCATGGGATTGGGAGACGAAGAGTTAGTATGAATAAATATAGAAAATAATATGGTATTTTTTCTTTATTGATAGATTTATATCATTAAATTCACACCTTCATAGTTTTTTTCTAAAACATTTCAAACAATATCCCAACCACGGAATTTCTATTCACTCGGTCTCATGGTTAATTTTAAAAACATGAACACTTAGACAATCCATGAGAACTAACCACGAACATGCCCCATGGTTACTAAGGAAATGTTGCAAACATATTCAAATTGTGTGGTATAACCATGCACATGCCTCATGGTAACCTTGAAAATGTTAGAAAAAAAAACAAACAATGAGTACTAAATATGGACCAATCACATGTTTACCTAGGAATGGAAACATACATAATAAAACCATGTGTCCTAACCATCTAACCGTAAATAGTCTACCAAAAGTCCCCAATTCACTTGAAAACATCCTGAAACAATTCTTGAAGAACCAATGAAAAAAAGAATAAAATTTCAAATTTTCCTATGAATTTTCAAATGGAACAATGTGGGTTCATAAGATATTCCAACCCAAATGTTTATCAACCTCGAGGATTTGTGGATACATGTGTTCTAATCTAACTCTATAATTTTTATAGGTGACTAAATGCATTAAATCACCATGAACCAACTCACCATATCATGGCTCTACTCATTTCAGAACATCCATCATGCTTCTATTGTGAAACTCTATGAAAAATGTGAGAACGGAAGCCTAAATATTGTTTTCCTCCAATATCGAGACTATATTCACAACATCTATTAAACTGAATAAAACATAAAATATTCAATAATTCAAATTTATGCATCATGGTGTTCCAAATTATATTAATATCAATTAATTATATTATTCATGTAATAAAATTACATTCTCAATGTAGTTAAGTTTACTCAGGTTCAATAAATGACATACATGAGTTAACATCAATATCAAAACCTTATTCATGGTTTTGAGTAAAACCAATGAGTCACTACCTACTACATGTAACCTGATAACGCTAAAATTTTAGGAATTGCCTCATGTTATTATAAAAAAAATCATAGTTGTATCTAATAAAATGATCTTGATGTTGTTGTTACACACAACATTCAGAAATAATAAAGATACCCTATTCAGAACATTTCCTACCATTTACCTAGAAATGGACAAGGCCTACAATACTAACACTCTATGATATCTAGGATTTATTATCACATAATCAGTAGGGAATGGTTAAATCTATCCACTATCCTTACCAAATTCCAAAATAAATTTGAATTAATTTCCTAGTTGATTCATCAACCACTTTGTCCAACCATAAGGCACTCAACCATGCATCGACACACCCGTGATCTAACTCCCTCCCTATTCATAATAAGTTTATCCCAATATAAATCCCACATCTAGAATCTATATTTTTCCCATTTGAATCAATCATTAGTAATTATTCTTATAACCAAATACTCTCAGATCCACCACACATCGGTCTTCCGAATTCACCATTATCATAAAATAATAAGACTTATATAAGACCATGAAAATTAAAATATGAGAGTTATTATAATATGATAGATGGATTACCCCAACAATTCGATTATCCCTATTCATTTCTTCTATGTGATAACATCATTCTTCTTGTCCCTAGACTATTCGATCACCAAATTAATTGACTAATCATTATCATCTGTTGAAAATCGATTACAAAGAATAGAACCATGCACATCCGATGTCTATATTTATCCGAACATAAACCACTCTGTCCAATGATCCATTCTTGATGTGTATGGTTTTATTCAGAAGTCTACATATGGATAATGGATGCAAAAATAGATGGGTCTCATCCCCTAACACAATATTCTATTTGAAGCTACAAAATAACCACCAATAACAAACTTGTGTTGGCAACACAAAAGTACACCAATAAATTATATATTCCCCATATATTCAGGAAAACATGTCCACCCATAGGGGGTTAGTTGAATAATTTTTAACCAAAAACTCATATTTCAAATGAAAGTGAGAGTTATTGAAAATAAAAAAATGAATCTTCTATCATCAGTACAATCACAGACTATTAGAATTTATGTCATGTGAAACCTGATGTACCTAATATAATGCACGTGATTCCACTTGCTAATATGAATAATAGTATAATCCATATGAAATAATGAATATAAAAATCCATTTGTTTCACACAAAGTTATATGCATAAACAAAAATAGAAATCCAAAGCATGTACATTAATCCAATCCTCTATTATCTTATAATTCCCTTAGAAAAGGTTTTTGGGATGCACCAGTCATTGTATTATCACAAATTAGGAAACACTATTATATAACATTTCCATTGACTATCCAAAATAGAAAAAAAATACATCCATTGATATAATTTTATAACATCCCAACCCAATGTTGAGTCCAATATTTAATTACCCATGACCTCAGACATTCTACCCCATATGATAGAGCATATAGACTATCATTGAGGAAATAAGGTGGCTAAATGGTTTAATATAAACTCCATTAGAGTAAAGAATTACATATAAATAAAAAACATATAAAATAAAAAAGGGAGAGTACACAGATTGAAATAACATATCATCCAAATTTAATGAATGTTAAAAAATAGATTCAAAGATCTTTATCTAGAAATAAAACACCGGTCACCCAATGAACTAATCCCACGTACAATATAGAGAAAGAAAAAGTAAAAAGATGATATTCAAAAAATAGAATCACTGCATCCTAATCTCTTGAATCATAGCTAGCTATCCTGATAAATGATGAACTCGAGCCTCATCCAAACTAGTACCTATGAAAAGTAATGTATTCCCAAGTATAAAGATCCATGAATTCCCAAAAAGGGTGTGAATATAACTCAATAGTGTATCAGCCACATGGTCGAGTACCCAACTAATAAATGCATTGTGTGTGCATGTTGTAATCCTGGTAGAATTTAATTTGAAAAACCATTACTAGTAAATCAATTCATATAATCATAAAATAACATAAAATAAATGTAACCATATACCATGATGTCAGGTTCTTACCAAGCCACCATGATCCACTAACCATACCTACTTTGTATCCTTGCTGAAACATAGCCATAAAAGAGTCAAAAAAAGTGTCTTCCATTAGTTAATTCAATCCATCACAAAAATTTCATAAGGGTTAGAGTATCAATTTATAACAAAAAATTATATCATACCATTATTGTCACAAAATCTACACATTCCCTAGGACTCCAGGTTATAGATCATTAAGCCATCATTCCCTTTTTTTATCTCTTGGGTCAGATCCCACAGACCACATTTTCCCAATGTCAACTATTATGTTAGATCACATAGGCCATAATGTACCTAGTTTAGGCCAAAAATGTCAATCATTCCTCATCATCAATACCAGTCTTCTCATAATCTCACATGAAGCCTTTAATCATTCCCCCTCCCCTTAGGTTTATCGAGCCATGGCAGGTTCACCTATCACATTTGTACAATGAATTAAAGAACAACAAAAACAATTAATATACAAAAAAATCACTTGGGAACCATGTCATCATATTTTTCCCATATATCCAAAGATATAAGGGAATACCATATATTTCCCCATAATAACACATTAGACATGATGATCTCACCATGATTCACTACTTTATTTTACACATACACCAATATTTTAAAATAGTTTTGTATTTTAAATACCATATTTAATAAAAAAATTAATGTCCAATTTGATTAAATAATTTATTTCTTATCACTTCCAAAATAGGAAATTCTAATTGTTTTGGTGATTTTATCATAGGTGGTGGTGATTTTGAGGGTGGAAGATGATCCAAATGGAATATGGAACAAACTACATTGATTCTGATGGGCACGAGTCCACTATTTATCACATTTTATGAAATCTGTTTCTCTTAATGGGATGAAATATTATTGAAAGATCCAAAAATTCACTAGATACCAATAATCTCAAAAAATAAAAGCCCAATTCATCTATTTGTTGGACCATAAAAACAGATCTAAACAAGGTACCTAATCTTCAGGAATTCAAAAGTTACATTTGGTATTTTGATAATGTTTCCTAATATAGGTGTCCAATGTTGACCATATTTAATAGGGAGACTGTCAAAAGGTTGTAAAAAACTATCCTATTTTTCCAATTTCTTTATATTGTTTTTTACTTGTCCAAAACTAAGATACATGTGCTATAACCAAAACTGGGTGTCAAAAAACACTTCCCATTTTGGCTGTAAAATGGAACCATGGGAAAACCATATTCATGTTAGACAAAAGTATTGATTTTATACCAATTGGGAGTTCTATATGAGTCCTCTCATCCCCTTTTAGGTTTTGAAGTTCCATATCCTAAAAGGGATAACTGAAAGTAATATGGATATCCACTCGACATTCCTCCTCATATCGATGTGGTGATAAAGGGGGGATGTTCATTGTGAGGGAGCTACACATCTTGTAAATTGAGTTCCAAAAATTTTACTACAATTGGAATGATTTATTTTGGGATGGAAAAAATTTAATTTAGAATTATAATAATTTTATTAATGTCGTAATGCATTGTTTGATTTAATCGAATGGAATGACTTCTACTTTTAACCGATCGATGTGAATTATTGGGTGCATTAATTGTGTTATTCATATTGGACAACAAAACAATCCTTTTATCCCCCACAAATTTGACATTTATACTTTATTTGTAAGTTATTATACAATTATTCAGATCAGGACCTTGTCTTTACAGTTGTTATGTTAGGGTTTGGATCAACGATATTTGATATAAATCTTAGAGAGTAATCAGGATTCCGATTACTTTCAACCAAATAGGTACAGCAACTCTAATTAATCTCCTATAACTATGAAACATCAATATGTGTACTGAAATAAAAATGAACCCTTTTAATCATATTTTTCAAAATCCACCTGGTTTCTCATTTATCAAACTATATAAATTAGGTTATTTTCTAAAAGATGTTTTCAAAACCACACTATCTTTTCATAATCAATATTGAAAAAATACAAACATTAAACATCCAATGCTCCTTGATATAAAACCCAGGGTATTCATTATACAATAAATAAACACTAATAAAATAATCAATTTGGCATGTCAGGACAACGTTTTCAAATTTTAGCACCATTTTTGCTGATGACTTTGGTTTTTAGTGCATGTTTTTATATGATTTTTTTAAATTTTTTGAATATTTAATTGTTTTAATTTTTTATCATTACCACTATTTTTTTATTTTTATTTCTTTCTTGTGTCGGTTATGTGAATGAAGCATTATAATTTCTGATATATACCCCATATTGAACCCAATATAGAAAGGATCATACATATGTGGTACTTAGACACATAAGACTATCATTTGAAGGAGGATACATCACAATTTGGGACTTTTTTAAAAACCGCATATTTTGGAACCATATTAAAAACTAGAATTATCATACACAACATTGATGAAATAAATCAAAAATTATAATAACAAACCTCACCTTATGTTTACATCCAACCCTCTTATATTGAAATTCTAGGTAAGGCCCCCATTTTGAACTAAAATCTGGTCTAATTTACATATTTCCAAGATTTCATGGACTTTCTGGAGAAGAGTCAAATATTTATCTAAAATAATTTTATATTTTCTGTTAAAAATTAAAACTATATAATATGAATGAATAATAAATAAATATTTGGGCATTCCAATTTTCACTATAAGATATTATAGAAGATTGGATTTACTAGTCTAATTCATAAATTAGTGACCAAGAAAACATGAAATGCATTTTTTCATGAAAAATTACTTCCCAAACACTAGAACTGAAACTATTAGGAATGAACTATGTGGTATAATGAAATCTGACGGGAAACACTTCATGAATACTAGGAACGATTTTAAAGTAATTTTTTGAAGTTTACCCCACCACCAAATAAGTGATCATGTTTTAATTCTGGAATTTTTTGAAAGAATAATTCCAATTGATAGAAAGATTATTGATTCTGCTACAGGTGGTGTTATAGTTGATAAGACCCCCATTGATGCAAGAACCCTAATAGAGATCAGGGCACAAAACATTCAACAATTCAGTTCAACATCAAATATACCATTTCGAGTTCTCTGAGAGGTAAAAATCCATAAATTTAAGAATAAGGTGGACATGATGTTTGAAGTGGTGTATACCCTTCTCTGGAAACATTCCCTTTATCATGGAAAATCAAAATATCCTCCTCCCATTAACTTTTTTATTGTTTCCTCTTAATATTCACTATTCTGACCAATTCCCTCAACTAAGAGAAACATCTGAGAGTTGTGAGGAAATTTTTCTAGGCCACCCCATTAATAAACCCATTAGTAAAGAACCTTAGTATCCTTAAAACCATAGATTTAAAGGAGACCTAGACAATTGAAATGGGGGTATACGAACTAACCTCATCAATAATGGATCCAATTGGGGTAGAGTAGACATCCACCACCACCACCTAAAAATACAAAACGACCATAAAGGACTTTCCAAAACCCCCTCCAAAACCTAATCCTAGTCTAGAATAAATGGTTAAAAATGGATACTAAAAACATCCAACAATAAAAATCCACTTAAGAAGCCATAAAAGAGAGAAGAAACTAATTAGGAAAACATTCTAACTCGTTGGTGGGAATTCAATGTCTTTGTTCGGGTAAACTACCCTACAAAACACTATCCAACCCACAAGATAAGAGAAATGTCAGTTTCATTTCCAATAAAAATGTAACTCAGCTTGATATACACATTAATCCTCCATTAGAGTCACACCATACTAAAAATACCACCATCCCAAACACAGAAAATGGTCCAAATGTGGAAAACCATGTCAGGAGATTAGCCCATCAAAATGAATGAATTATTTTCACAGTGATCCACCTAGACCAACCATTACTCTTTAATTTCATTAAATGGATATCTATTTAATAAAATAAAAATAAAAATAAGATGGTAAATAAATACTGGAAACTTTCATAAAAGTTAATGAGAACATCCCCTGGATTGTTGACAGGAAGGAAATACCACCATACATAATGTTTCTCAAGGAGATGTGTATATAGTGAATAGGACACCAAGGTGATGAATTGGTGAGTTTGGGGATGCCCATCTCATCTTTGATAGATCTATCACTTCCTACCAAAAAAAATTATCCTCATGAATTTTATATTATGGGAACCATAGGAGAGTATTTCATTTTCCAATGCTTTGAAAGATTTAGGTGTTTCATAACTGGAATTCAGCCCTACATTTACTCTTAAATTGATGTAAATTATTTTAATCCCAATGTAATTATTTTGAATCTATAAAACATTAGTACTAAGTACACTGCTGGTCTCTTACAAGATGTTCTTATGAGGGAAAAATAATTAATTTTCATGCTGCCATTTATGTGATTAAAATTAAAGATGATGGGTTGCATGGACATGAGCAAATTATATTGGGGAGACCATTCTTAAAAAAAAAATTGAACAATAATTAATGTCCATAATGTTATATTATCTATGTAATTTTGTGGTGACATTTTCCACTTCATCATCCTTGATTCCATGAAGAACCCTTTCGATGAACATTATTCTCTCTATCTCTATTAATTTAATTGATATACTCCATTCCTCCATCAAAACTTATTTTCTCTCCCCTGGTCCACATTCTATGTTTTCATCCATGATATTAATTTTAAAAAATGAATCATGAATAAAATGTCTTATCAGTCATGAAAATGTTTATCCATGCCTATTAATTGATTATTTCCTAATCAATGATTATTCTATGACCATAGATGATACAACTAGGATCATAAAAGATCATTCCTCATTGGAGGATAAAAAACTGATTAGTTAGATGAGATAATTGTCCTCTGACTTTCAAAATAACTCCCATAAATCCAAAATCCAAAAAAATTGGAACTAAAACAAATGAATCAATATTTGAAATATTTCAATCATGACAATGGTGAAACGTTTCATGTAATCATTTCTAGTTTACTCCATCTAGATCATGAATTGTGACTGCATGATGTCTTTTAGGAGTATAAGCATTCCTTGTTATGGACACCTTTTAGTTTTCCTAGTATTATCCCATAAGTTTTAAAACATCATGTAATGTTAATAGATGAGACTAAACTAGTGGGGTATGATCAATGTTGATTAATCATCTAATAGATCTATTTATCATATCTATAGTACCGAATGGTTTATTCATGTCCTTGTTTTCTAAAAAAAATAGTTTTGTGATAATTAAAAATGAAAACAAAGAATTGGTTCCAACTTGTGTGAATAATAGTTGTCATGTCTATATAGACTGCTGGTAATTAAACTTCCACACCAGGAAAGACCAATTACCATTATCATTCATTGACCAGATTCTAGAGAGTCTATCATGTATATCCCATTACTATTTTAATGATTAATATTTTAAATACTTTTAGATCCAATTTTCCCTCTAGGATTAGGAAAATAAGACATTAACTTACCCCTTTGTCACAATTTCTTCTAGGAGGACTAAATATGGCCTCTGAAATTCTATGAGTGCTTTCCAACAATGCATGGTTAATATTTTTTCAACTTACCTATATAATTTCAAGGATGTTTTCATGGATGATTTCACAATTTATGGCTCCACTTTGGATCAATTCTTATGTAGTATTGGTCTGGTACTTCATAACTAAATTGAGTAGAATCTCATATTAAATTGTGACAATTTCAATTTCATGGAGTGATAAGGTATTGTTCCGGGACATGTCATTTCTAGGGATGGAATCCAAATAGTTAAATAAAATGTATATGTAATTTCATCCCTACCAATCCACAAGAATGTTTAGGATGTGGGGTCATTCCAAGGTCCTACTAGACTATAGAATGAAAGGAAACTACCATTCATATTCCAAAGGATATGATTCATTCTTCATGTATCGATATACAACACACTTATGGAATTTGATAAATAAATCATGGTCATTGGAAAAAATATTCAATCATTTAGATAAGAATGTGTTTTTTTAGAGATCATGCCCATTGAATATAACATTTGTTTAGCCTCAGATCTTCATAATGAAAATTCATTTTCGTCTGGTAACATATTTTTTAGAATATCATATAGTTTGATTATGCTGTTGGTACTCCAAATATTTCCATCTATAAAATTATATAACATCAATACAGCTTACAATTTTAGTTATTATGTACAACAGATGTACAATAGTTTCATGTAATAGTTATTTCTCTCATCAAAAAACTTTAGAAAATCACGAAGGTCATATTCAATTGCCATTTTTATTTTATCCATGTTATTTACAAAATCTTTTATAATGGTATTCATATTAAATGATTCATATGTAATAGTATCATCCCAATCATTTTCAAAATTCAATTTTTTCCCATGTTTAGTCCAATATTTTATGATTTGATCTATTCCCTGACAAATAAAATGTTCTTCCAACGCTTCTGGACTATGTTTTTTGAATAATAACAATTTAAACATAAAAAATTATTTTAGAAGTGTCGTCTTTATGCTCACTTGAAAACCTGATAAACACTTTAACTCCATCATCGTATTTTTTTGTCATGTTATTATCATACATAAATTTTCAGTTCAAATCCACCATATTAGGTTGATAAAAATATAATTTTATACAATATTTAAACAAATACACAAAAGATATTCATTATCAATGTTTAATGTAATGGAAAATTCTAATAAGGTAAATTTGGATCATTTCTACTAGAATATCTGAGCCCCTAGATTTTCCATATCAAATAATAAGGGATATTGAAATTTGAAAATAAATAGAGGGAGATAATGGTAGATAATAAATGATATTACCAATAAATCATTATATGTGTAAACGAGAAGATGGATAGTGTAACGACCATAGAATGAATTACCCAAACAAAACCAAGTCTATTCATCATAAGAACACTAAAACACACCAAATTTACTAAAGTATGGTTTAAAATTTGTGTGTAAAAACCCATAAATGGGAGACCCCTCCAATAATATAAAAAATTATTACCATAGTTCGATTAAAATTATAGAATGACCCTTGGGGTTAATGGAAATGCTGACCCAAAATCATCATTACCTGATATAGGTATAGTTTTTTTCCAATAATATAAAGAAATAAATGTTTCAATAGATATTTAGACACACATACATGTCATACCAGAGTAAAAACTCACATACATAGAGTCTATAAGAAAAATAAAGTAGATAAAAACCATATATTCAAACCTAACATGAATTAATTGAACCAAAATGATAGAAAATGTGATGGCTTGATGTCATAAAACTTCATGTTCATAATTTACGATATCCCATTTGAATATTCTCCATAAGAAAAATATGCACCATAGTGAATTCTAAGAGGAACTAGATCATGTGACACATATAAAAAATAGAGGAGCATAAATCACTCTACTAAAATGGTTCCTCAGAAATAGAATCTGAAGGTTCATGTCTAACAAGGTTTCAATGAACGGTGTAAGCATATATATAATCTTTACAGAACTGCCAATGTGCCTTAAAAATAGTAGTCAATAAATAAGAAAATTCATGCTAAATTATTAACAATTATATATATATATATATATATAATTTATTTAGTAAGAAGATATAAAACGTATCACTAAATAAAAAAAACGAACAAATACAAGGTTCATTGTGAGATATATACAATGGATCATATATTGGTAGTCAATATAAACAACTGACAAAAAATCATTCCCTAAAAAAGGATGACAAACAAATCATAAATATTGTATCATTAACAATAGATCATAAACAAATCATAGAAGAAGAAATCAAAAATGAAACTAAAAATACTCTATGAAAATTGGAATGCGTACCTCGCTAGGGTGAACAAAATCTGATACCATCTTTGGATGTTAGAGGAGATGTTTAGAGGTAGTATAGTGGTCTGATTCGACAATTGATTCACCATGGAGGAGTTCAATCTGTGGGTGGCCTCCAATGACAACTTAAATATCGCAGCGGGTTCACAAATGGTTAGGGTTTTTAAAATAGATCTGGGCACTTTTTGCAGTGCTTACCAATAACTGATGATAAAGAGACTTTTGTATCCACTGATTATATAACCATTGATAAAAGGAATATTTCTCACTGCTAAACTTATATCACTTATAATGATAGGTATGTATCATCATTGATAAATCCTCATCATTATCATAGATAAAATGTGAAGATAAATATTCCTTTATCAACACTCACTACTAATGTGATAGTAAAGGATTTATAATTACAGCTATAGAAAGTTTTTAAATATTTATAAAAACAGAATAAATATATATATATATATATAGAAATATTGTAAATATATTATTTTTAAATATATTTATTATAAATTTACAATTTTTTTAATTAATTAAATACTTCTATAATATATTATTTATATCATTATATATATTTATGTAATTATACATATATAGTTATAATAAAATTTAAAAATATAAATATTCTAAAAATATTCATTATTTAAGTAAATTTATTATAAATTTAATAATTATTTAAATACACAAAATTGTTTATTTATAATTTTATAATCACTTTAAAAAAACATTATTTATTTATAATTATAAATATATAATTGTATAAATATAGTGAATGTACATTTATGAATATATTTATTTATAAATATATTATTTACAAATATATTTTTTAAAAATAAATTTCTAACATTATTAATGGATATTAATTTTGAGTGCATGCATATATTTACAAAATGAGTAAAATTGAATAAATTAAGAATATACATACACTTTAATAATATTTAAAAATTGGATAAGTTCTGTGTGTGTGTACATATTGTATATGAAAAAGAATTAATTACATTTATAGGAAATAAATATAACAAAAATTTGATCTATATTAAGTTGATAATTCAATGGAAATTCAATTATATGTCAAGTAGAATGAAATTAGTCAATATTTCTACTTCATACTAATTTATAATTATACACCATTGTTCAATAAATATATGAAACATTAATATAAAGCACATAAATATTTTTAAATATATAAATCATATTTATATACATTAATATATATCAATATATTTAAAATATACCATTTAATAACATTATTTAAATTTTTTTTATAATTAATAAACTGATTAACATATAATAATGTTTAATCAATAAATTCATTTTTATCAATAATTTTTTAATTAATAAAATTTATACCTTCTCACTAATACACATATTTGAATTTTTTTTATTTAATTATATCATTTTATCATTTTTATAAAGGCATTGTTGAATGAAATATGTATCAGTGCTACAAATAAAGCATTGAAAAATGGTACCCTTTATCAACACTAAAAATAAAGCACTCATAAAGGATACCCTTTATCATTGCCACAAAGAAAGAACTGATAAATGATAGTCTTTATCAGTTGAAAAAATTAAGCACTGATAATGGTTTCCATTATCAACACTAAAATAAAAGCACTAATAAAAGGATAATTTTATCAATTCATTCTTTAACACTAATAAATAAGCTATTTATCATTGTTTTCAAATTTCATTGGCAAATAACAGTGATGTAAAAGGATTTGTTTGTAGTGGTGCTTCACATCAGTAATATAACTACTGATCATACATCCTTTTTGATTAATTGTTTCACATTTCACCTTAGGAAACTTTTTTTCTTAATCCCCACATGTTACATATTTCAATCATTCATCAATATATGACATCAGAAAGAGACCATTATTATCATCCATTTTGTTAACCAAAATTTTTAATTTTTTTCCAATTAATTTATTGATAGACAACTTCTTTGTACTGAAAATATCTTATCATTCCTCCAATACATCCACTTAGGTTCATCATCCCATATTTTTGACACATAAGAAACTGTATCTTTTTTACTATATAGTCTATACGTCCCATGCTCTCAACAAACTTTGTCCTTATCTACTTTGGTGAGATGGAGAGTTGGTTGAACTTTAAAATGTTAGTCATATGTAATGATAAATGATTATATATTATCATATTTTCCTTCACTATAATAATAATTCTATTTTGTTTCTAATAAAAAAATTTTATATGACATTCCTCACTAATCCAATTCAATTTGGTTCGCACAAATGAATATGTTGAAACCGACATTGTGAGTAGTAATATTCTGAGTGGGAAACTAATCATGAAAAGTTATATATCTGATTTATAACTCATGTCGCATTATTTTCAATCTATAAAACCTTAAGCTTAACCTAGTTCAATTGTTATCATGATATTTTTAAATCCATCATGATGGATTAAAATGAGGTTGTGAAATACAATATCCCCCAAGAGTGTCAAACCATGTGTATTGAAAGTCCTGTTTTCATGCACCAAGTGATGATCATGTCTAGATCAATTGTCTATTTTTTTGTTTATTACCCCAAGGTGCCACTATGATAGAGCCACATCCAATTTTGATATCTATAAATTGAGGTAATTTCTTGTAAACCACTCATGTTATCCTTTACCAAAATTCCTTGAATATAAAATTATCCATATTTTTATCCTTATAGGTATCCCTAGAAATATCCATAGACATATATAAAGGAATTTTCCATGGGTTATCACTGATTTGTTTCTAATCCTAATATATAAATGTTGAATAAATTTCCCTCTGATACCAATTAGATATAATAAAACCATTAATATATATAATTCATCTTTTTATACAAATATTTAATAAATTTCACCAATATATAATTTGGATTATATTTTTTTAGTGTCTTTGGAGACTAGATATTTAATATTCTTATTCCATGAAATATATTCAACATCTCTAATAAATATTCTCCCATAATGTAATCTTTTTAGATATACCATACCTAAAACATTTCGTTAGAACCCGGCAAAAGGAAACATTTGACAGGGTGATCTAGAATGCTCGGTAAGGGTAAACATTGTAGATGTCAATATAACATGAGAATATGAGTATGAGAACATGAGAATAAAATTTTAAACCCATACCATACATATCATAGATCATAAACATGATTCATGGAATAAATATTGAAATTTCATAAGACATAAATCATAATGGAATAAAAAAACATAATCCTTGAAAACGTAATGTTGGTATACGAAATAAATATTTGGAATACACATAATTATAAGAAATCATTTCCTTATTAGTCAAGGATAATTTCCAAAATTATTAACATGGTTTGGATTTTCTCCCAAGACTATTTTAGTATTCATAGTTCACTCCCAAGACAAACATCACATATAGAGTCCCATATTGAATTGTGTTCACTGCCCATTCCAATCTTGTTTATCTCATGAGATATCAATCTTTAACTAAGGCATTAGAGGGTTTTATAGGCCCTATCGATCATGGTTATAACATAACCACCATTCTTGTATAATACATTACAAGAAACATGTAATGAAAATAATATGTATGTCTTCCACAAGATAATAAATCATTCATCATATCTGATCCCATGAAAAAAAATTGTTTCCAAAAAACATTTCATCAAAAAGAAACATGTGGAAAAGAAATTGGTTTTTATAATAATTTTATAATCACATCAAATAATAGCCTATATAAAGATAAGCATCTTTAATAATTAGTTAACATGTTATAACCCTTGAAAGATAAATCCGTTTCTTAAATATCTAATCATCACAAACATAAAATATATTTAGAAATAATAAAAACAATGTCTTAAGATTATATCCATAGTAAATAAAGTTTTTTCACAATGTATTTCATCATAGAAAGAATATTATTTTAAATGATTACATGGAAAATTTCTTAAGAAAATATCCTTTATACATTGAAAAATAATTTTTATAATGTAAAAAAATTTCAAAATGAATTTCCTTTAAAAATTACATGGGAATCAATAATATAAAGCATTAATGATCACATAAAAAATTCAAGAGAAAACTACCCTTTCATTAAAAATAAAATTTCGGAACAAAAAATTCATAAAACGTTTTCAAAATAATTTTCACTGAAAATAAACATTAAAACTTATAAAGTCATCTTTAAAACATTGTTTGTTCAGGATGGTGGGAAATACTATTCATACCATTAGCATTAAAACAAAAATTATATTTTCATTTTCAGTAAAAGATAAATGGGAATTTTTTAGAAAATTACAAGAATAATTACTTCAAATAAGTTTTCAAAAATAAAATATTGGTCAGAATTTATTTAATAAATCATTTGGATACTTTTATACTCATTTTTTAAAAAATATAAGATATGTTTTTGGGATAAAAAAGTGTTTTAAATCAAAGTGATAAATAATGTTGATTTAAAATACATTTTTTGGCATCTTGATTATATAAAGAGAGAAACATTAAGGTAAAAAATGTTTTTGACAAGATATAACTAGAGGATAATAAAATTCATGAGTTTTTTTAGATATGGACCATAATTATTTACCATTTGAAATATAACCATAATTATCCCTCATAAATGTTGAGATTGTTTCATAAAACTGAAACCACATGGGAGTATTTTGAATCGTAGGACCCATTAAAGAATAAGATGAAATGAAACTATTAATATAATTAAAATAAAGATATTCATGATATAACATGGGGATATATATATGCCACATAGAATAAGATACATACATAATATAGCTTATGTCACAAAGAAGATAATTTTAGTCAACAATACCATACCTCTATGGTAACATTTCAACCATAAACACCATGAAAGGGATATATTAAAATAAATATTTAAATCCCAATAATATTTAGGATATTAATTAGTAAATAATTTCATCGATGGTGTATACACAATATAAAAGAAACATGTTATAAATAAGGTCTGTCTCTCATAGAAAGTAAAAGTGAGACATAAATCGGTTACCATAGACAAGACTTTCTTCATAAACATTCAAAACTTCTATATAATAAATATACATATTTTTTAAATTTATTAAATAACCACATATATATATAACATATAATCTTTACTTAGGACCTTTTATTACACATTTATTTACAATTTTGTATAAAGATTAAATTTCGAGTAATAACGGATTCATTTTTTACATATGTTTTCATTTAGTATTTTCAGTTCTCTTACATTTATCATGATTTAATTTTATCTAAAATATTGAAAATGATTTAATTAATATATATATTAATTAAATTTATATATATAGTTATCTATAAATGTATAGATAGAAAATATAATATACTATTTATGGGGATAGTTTGTCGTATATACGCGCGAATGCTGTTTAGATTTTCTCAATGAATTGAAAAAATAAAGGTATATAATAGATATTGTCAATAATTTATATATTTTAGGTCATATATATCTCATATTTATATTAAACTCTTCTTTATTAAATTATAAATAAGTCACAAATAAATCAGATCACTATGTGAGGTTGTAGTTCACCATACATGGAAACGATGTTATTGTATTCCCCTAAAGAATAGAAATAAAGAAGGTATATGTGATATAATTATTAAATAATTATAATTATTTTAAATATATAATATTTATTCATTTAATAAATCATTATTACCAACCAACTAAAACAAAATTGAAAAACGCATCACATTACTTTGTATTGTGGAAGTACGTCATACACACGAGAAATATTATTATTTTACTAATGGGATTTGATGTAAAAATGTATGTAGAGACCCTATTTTTTTCAAATAAGACATGATTATATTTTGATATATATATTTTGAGCTTGGCCCTGAGATGAAATGTGACTATGAGGTCTAGTGTTCCCAAAATTAATTTTATCAAAAAATTTATATTTTTATGATACACGTGTAATGTTTCCTCGGGAAAATGGGATAAATCTTAAACATAATCTTCGTTATGAAATATAAGACCCCCATTGAGTATATAATGAGATGTTAACCTTAGGTGGGACCTATAATCGGTTATCAGAGGTCATTAAGATAAATGAAATCATGGGCGGGTGCATTGACATAAATAAACAATTAAATTCATTTATTTAATGTAATTAACCTAAAAAGATGTTTACATAAATTAATAATTGTTGATTGATCTAAAGGGAAATATACATTACCTTTGGATATTTGAGAGTTATTCCTTCAACGTTTCATTGTATAATCATGATCTGGTGATGATGAATCTTTGTATATAGGAAGATCGATATGTAGAGAACGAAATGTCTCATCTCCTTCATTGGTTAGTGTATTATTCATCGGAAAATGATCCAAAAATAGGTACGAGTCATGTATTTTCATATTCCTCTTTAATTGATTAAATTTTTTGAGCATAATCATTCTATTTCTTAATATTCATCAATTTTAGGTCTTTTCATGCATCTATCTTCCAGTTTTAATTGTTTATAAAATTGTTTCTCACCTCAGATATCCCTAATTATTTTTTAGGAAAATAATTCTTGGAAAAATATTTTTCACCTTTTTCGATAACTTTATCACAATGATTCTTCATATTATTCTCCAATTGGCCAATTGGTCCTCATTTTGATAATTCAAGGAAGGTTCGAGACTAATTGGACCCTCTAGATAATGATGCATTCAAATTTGATGAAAGGGACAATGAATCAGGGATGGATTCAGATGATTTTTGGTATTTGAGTGAATACACCATTTATTTGTGGATTCTATGATGCAATGGGAGAAACATGGGAGACCATCGGCAGTGACATGTGTATGGCATTGTAAGGCTGAATCTAGAATCCAATTTCCAGACACTAGGTGGCCAAAACAATGACTAAACTCCTTGTCCCACCACTTTTGAGATCACCAGAAGTGAGATCTAAAGCTTAAAAGGATGAATATAGAATTCTAGAGGTATATCAACGCTGCTATCAAAATCCCAATTACGTGATAGTTCGTTTGGGGAACAAACATTGTGGAGTACAACTTTGGCCACAATGATAGGGTTTTGAATAATTTAAGGATGGCATTTGGTTTATTTGGGACACACAACATATATCCCTTCATATGAGGAAATACTACGTGGAAGAGAAAAAAACAAACACCTCAAGTAGAAGGACACACCAGGCACCGAAGTACATGACTATAGTAATATTTAGAAAGATATGGCCTAGTGAATGAGCAGGACCACAGGTTCCTTTGGAATGTCGTGTTGGCCACCTACACTCCATGTAGTGATACACATTTATTGAACCATGAACCATTTGGTAAGTGAACATGAAGATAACTGGGGATACACACTATGTTTGTCCTGTTACATGTCATGTACCCCTTCATTTTATGTGAGGAAATATTAACCACTTAGATATCCTTTTTTGAAAAATGAATTTTTCTCGTGAGTATCCTATATTGTGATTTTTATTTTCAGAACATAATGGTAACCACAATAGGTGATTCTGATATATATTTCCAGATGTTCTAGTCATGATGTTTATTTAGGATATGATTAAAAAGATCAGTGATCAGATTAAATTTTTAGAGAGGTCAGAGTTCCACCATATTTTTTGGTAGGCAATGGTTCCCAGATCGACTATTAGATTGGAACCCCAAGCTGGGATCGGCATGGATTCTCTACAGACTATTGGAGTGGAACCCTTTTACTATGATATGGAATGAGTTATCTAAATATACAATGTGTGAAACCCTAATGTGGAGTTAGGGCATGGGTCCTTGACGAAGAGTGTGGAACCTTCTTTTGGGGAAAGGAAAGGGTCCCCAATCTGCCATCCCAGTGGAACCCACCTATTGAATTAGAGAGTGGGTCCATTACTACTAGATTGGGACCCTCCAGTTGGGCATGGAATGTGTCCTCTATTGATTACTAGAGTGTCACCCTCTATCATATTTGGGAATGGGTCCACTACCATTTACATGAGTGGAAACCTCCCCTAGTATAAGGCATTGTTCCTCTAGTTATATACTGAGTGGTGACCTCGTATTATACTAATGTATTGGCCCTCTCCCTAGATATTTTTCCCTCAATTGTGCCACATAGTGCCGAGGTGTGGCTTTACTTGGATGTTTTTTCAAATAGGTTAGTGGGTTTTTTGGAATTAGAGATGGAATTTTTGGAAATATTAGAACAATTTCCTAGGTTGGGCTATGATATGGAGATACAATTTCTATCTCACTGGGGATTCTTTGGTATGAGAAAATATATATTTGTATCTAGGTCATTAGATTTTTCACTCTCTTTAAATGGGTTTATTGGACTAATACTGTTTCTATAATTTCCCTTAATACTCCCCCATCATCTTTCTCAGTGTCCTACTAGGTATGTATGTACTCATCGGTACATAGTATTTTTCCACATGTGTTTGGTCTTATACAGACGACATACATGTTAGTGGTGACAATAGTAGTGCATAAGGAAACCTAGTATATTTGAATACAAAAGGTGGTCGGAGAATTGATATCATGATCAAGGATATATAATCATTTAACAATTCTAGTTTTTTCATCTAGAGACATCTTTATGTCCAGGTATGTATTTTCCCATTTATTTATCAGTTTCCACTATTGTACTCTTTTAAGAAATAGAGGTTTTTGTTTTCATTGTCATTATCTACATATTAAATTAATTTTTTATTATTACTATAAAATTATTCGTTCACATTCTTTGGTTTGAGAACATGTACATTCGGTAAAGGCCTCTTGTGTTAGTTATTCCTTTCTAGGTCTGTCCCCACACCTGGCATTTGGAGGAGGTCTTGGGGTAGTTACAGATCTAGCCTCATTAGGTAATTTATTGATAAGGTATATGTGGTATTATTATTTCAAAGGTATAAAAATATCATCAAAATCATATATCATAATTAAATCCATCATTATATCCATATTTGATAGGTGAGGATAGAAAACAAATAAAATTGTTTCGTGAGGTTGTAGTTCGCCACACACAGAATTGTTGATTTCATATCCCTTTCGATAGAAGTGGAAATGGATATAGGACATTAACATAAAATAAAAACATATAAGTATATTTAGTAAATTTTTTTGTTATTTAATAATTTTTAAAAAATATTTGTTAATTTGAATGAATAAATACTATTAAATGCTCAGTTAGGGATGTTGTCTCTTCTTCAAAAAACATTTTTTTGGATTGAATCAAAAGACTTCATAGGTTTGATTTATAACCAAAAAAGGATTCTAGGTTGAGATAAGGGAATTAATGAAGGGATTTCGGTTTGCCTTGTCCAATTATTTTTTTTAAATAATTAATATGAGAGGATATTGGTGGCCTTTTATAAGTGAGGTGAGTGGCACACTTGTAATGTATTTAAATAAAAAGCTGGAACAATGTATTTCCTATTCCAAAAGGCTCCAAAATGGACCATTATAGATCCTAGATGATATAAGCATCAAATATGACCAAAATGTGTGTTGTAAAAGTTTGTATGTCATTTTACTCTGTATCATTTTACTTCAACCCTCCTCTAACCAATTTTCTCTTTAACCATATTAGATAATTTCAACTGTTTTTAATTTTTAATACAGTAAAAATTTAATTTGATCTTATTAGATAATATAAATTATTTTAATTATAAATATGGAATCAATTTTTCCAAATTTCACTCTCAAATGCAGAAATTTTTAATTAAAAATTATTTTTGCATACTCGATGAGAATGTAAACTTCGAAATAGAAAATGTTCCAATGTTTGAATAATATTTATATCAAAATTAAATTTTAATTTAATTATAATAAAATAATATATATATATATTTAAATTTGATATAATTTTAATTTTAAAGTCATATTAAACAAGTTTTATGTATTTGAATACTTTTGAAGAAATGAAAATTCTTAATAAAATCAATATTTTCCACTTTTCATCAAAAAAATTATGTTGTTAATAAAGAATATAAAAACCACCCCATGATAATTTTGAAAATATGATTTCATATCTTTTATTTTTTGAAATAAATTTTATAAAATTGGAAAATATTAAATTAAATATGTTCATAAAAATTAAAAAACTGTTGTTAAGAAAATTTTAGTTTGAAGTGAGGAATTAGATTAATTATTATCTCTTACCAATAATACACAAAATATGAAAATTATAAATTTTATTGAGTTTGTAATAGATAAATTTCATTAAAATAATTCACCAAATTTTTTATTCATTTAGGAAAATCTTATTTTTGTGTATAAGAATAGATTTTCAGAAGTTGATTTCCATTATTTTCAATTTTTTTATTTTAATTTATAAATAATTGGTCAATAAGAATTCATTATATAAACATGTATAGACCATATATTATCATAATTTAGTTAATATTATACATACCCTCTATTCCAACATCTAGGTGAGAACTATTATGTATAATAATAATATTTTAATATTATGTCATTTTTCATTTAAACATGGTGTTGTATGTAATGAATGATATACTCAGTGTCATGTGTAACGCAAGATAAAATTAGTGTTTCATGTATTTAAATAGTAAATTAGTGTTTCATTTAATTCAAAATATCTAAAGGAATTAATTTATTTTAAAAACAATTTCACAATTTCCGAAGGTGTTACACATCTTCCATTCTAGTATAATAAAATTGATAGAAGAGTGATAAAAAATGGGTCACAAGAAAAAATGATAAATAATTAGTATTATTATAATTTTTAATATTTATATTTATAAAATTTCTTGTCATTAATAACAATTAAATATCTTTATTAATGGAATTCTATATAAACTATAGCAATGTAGAAACTATATATTTTTTATTCAAATTATCATATATATTTTTGAATTGGTTATTAAAATAAATGTAGGGTTCATTGTCATAATATTAATGATATTATAATATTTAGATATTAGTCTTACTATAATGAATGTTTGGGAATCTTTACCACTAAAATTATAGAGTAGAAATTTCATAGTTTTATAAAAAATTAATCATAAATTGGTAAACAATAGTCTCAACCAAAATAAAAGTTGATGGATGAATAGTTCATTAATGTGGTATCATTTTTTCTTCACATCTATTTAATATTTAATCAATGGTTGATTAGTATTTAATAAAAATTTAAAAAAAAATATTTTTCAATCATTGATTTAATTAATAGATATTTCAAATATTTATGATCATAAAAATTAATGAGTTGCTAATATTGATATTTCAAATCATGAAAATATTTTTGGTGATGTTGATCATTGTGATTTTGTTTTTGACAGTGATTTTAGTGGTCATTTTGGAATTGGTGTGGTTGGATTTGGATAAAAATGTGATAGTGATGCTGTTGTGGCTAATTATGAATATAATTTTTAATACTGAAAGTATCTGTGATCACATATGTGGTACCCATCTTAAAAGGTATACAATTATAGGTGATATTTTAATTATATTATTATCTAGTGTTTTTAAATATTTTTTTATTTAATGAAATATATTCTCCTATGTATAAGTAAAAATATAATTATTAATAAATATATCATCCCCAAGGATACACTCATAAACCATGGTTGTAAATCCTCTCCCATGGTAAATAGTCATGTCCAAAATCATATAGCCAGAATCAAAGATCATGACATAAGGTCTACCACCGTGGTCTTAGACTGTTGAAGGAGAGTTATATCCATGATCCACAACTATATATTTTCTCCTTATAAAATGGTATAATATCAAGGATATTAATATATAGACAAATTCAATTTATTATTATGTATATAAACCAATTTATTATATGATATAGGGCATGGTTCTACCAATCATGGCCAAAACATATAACCATGGTCACTCTATGGACATGGGTTTTGATAGTGGTATTAGGACCATTTTTTATTTATATATGATAATATTTTTAGTATACTAACAAAGAAAAATTTAATTATTATAATGTACGTGACAACTAAAAAATTTATATTAAATTACAAGTAAGGAGTAATAATTTTATGAAATGTTATGATAACAAGCCACAAAAGTTTACCTTCACTTGTTATTCCATGGTTTATTGAGTAATACCTTGAACATAATGAATGTGTTGATTTTATAAATGAATAGTATAGTAAATATGAGATGACTGTGAGCTGGGAGATCATAAAAATTCTAAAATGTATTAATATAAAAGATTTTTTTCTGATAAACTAATTGTAACGGAAGAAGTTTCGTGGATTAAATAAGTAATTGTCTATAATGTTTATTCCCAAGTCAAAGGAATTAAATTTATTGAGAATTTTTCTCATGTCGTGTGGTCATATTATATCATAATTTTTATTTAAATTTAAACCTAAATGATATAGAATGTCTTCCAAATTATGATTAAGTCATCATTCATAAATAATGATATAGAATAGTATCTATTGATTGGGAAATTGAGAGGGTTATTACATTATGGTGATTGAAAAAATGCATGAAAGATTAATAATTAACTATGTATTTTAAATCTGGTCCCTTTTTTATTCTACTCAAATATCTATCTTGTTTATTATAAAATTAATAAAGGATTTTTATGGAATGTATATAGATTATAATGATTATGGGAAATTGATAATGATAGTTGTTTTTTTGATAGATTCATGACCTGATATTGTCTTTTCAAATGAAATTTGGTCTGGATTAAAAACAGATCTGTAACAATTTAATATCATTTATAATAATATATTCCTGATATATATATATATATATATATATATATATAATATTTTCACTTTTATATATTTTGGTGAATAACATAGGTGAACAAATTAAGCAGTATGGAAACATTAACATGGATTGGGTTGGTATTTTTTCTTATCATAATTCATCTTTAGGCAATGAAATATCTATGGTATAAATATTAAATAAATGTACGTGTAAAATATAATATTTTTAAAACATGGGAATGTACAAGAATGAGTATGAGGTTCATTCAGAATCAGCTATAAAAATCAATTGGATGATGTCACAACTTTAATATATAAGATATAATGTGGAATTTTTATTGGATAATGTATGAGATAATCTGAATTTATTTAACATATAAAAAACATTAGTAGTAAATTCATGTATTTACCACGTAAAACATAAAAATAACATTATGAAATAGAATGTTAAAAAATAAGAGCTCTATATAAGAAATACTACCATAATAGATAATGTATATTATATTCTAATAAATTTTATTTTCAACGATGAATATTGATATTTATGAAAAATTTAGGACTTTTGTCCCACAAAAAATATTTAAAGGTATTTATCTTATCTTTATCTCATTTTATTATTTTATTTCTATTTCAAAATGGATAAAATTTTCAATATCCTTAAAGAAAACATGGTGAAACTTTTAAAAAATAGTTGAGAGAAAGGGGGTGAGAGTTAAAATGAGATAGAAAAGTCCAAGAGTAAAGGGGTAGATTTTTATTTTATGATGAGTGAGGGTTAATATTAAAAAAATATTATAGTAAGGTGAAAATGATTCTTGAGGATTTATGTTTAAATAATTATCAATAAATCAATGGTGATTGATTGAAAAGATCATTTTGGAAAATTGATTGAGTTATTTTGTAATCACATAAATTATTATTAATAATGGATGGTGTTATCTTAAAATAATCACTTGATATTATTTGGTCTTATTAAGAAACATTAAAAATATAATTTTTTATTGGAATGATTTAATCATTTTTTTTCATATTGTATTTTTATCATTATTTTCCTGATTGAATTAACATTTCTTTATTGAAATTATAAATTTATTTTCGTAAAAAGTCTTTAAAGTGGTTTTATATGGGTCTTGAGGTATTTAAAGATCACTGGATATGTTTCAATATTTAAGTAGATAACTATGTTGAAGAAGATATCACCAAAACATTTTTGGTACAAAAAAGATTATATTTTATTATTTTCGATACATGTTGTTTTGTTGAAGTCATTTAGCTCATAAATTTTGAGAAAACATGGTTATTGATATGAATATATTATATTAATAAAAAAATGAAACTCACGTTGTTTTATTCATGGTAAATAACTTAATAAAACATATGTTTAGGTGAAACATAAAAAATATGAAGATCTTATTGTTTCCATTGCCTTGTATTAATTGGTTAATAAAAGTCAATTTATGTAATGTATGAAGAAATGGGGTTCAATTCCATTGAATACATGTAATTTTGGTCATTAATGTTAATGAAAAATAACCATGTCAATTTTTAATATAAAATGGTCATTTGAATTTAATTAGACAATTAATAAAATATGGATATAACTAAAAACAATGTATAAATGTTTTTTATTATGAATGATATAGGTGAAGTTGTTGATCTAGGATAACCATGTTCAGGTAAGTGTGGACACACCATAATTAAGAGATTTTTTATTAAATTTTCTTTCAATATCATCTAGATATTATAAATCACTAGAGGAATACCTAGATTATTTAACTCATGTCAAATTGATTATTTTTCTCATGAAATAAATGAGAACACAATTGTTATAAAACCAAATTCTTTATGTGATTATATTATTTGTTATAAATTAATGCTAGGTGAGTAAACTTATTTGAAGAAGATTTTTTTATACAGTGAATAATGTTCTGTGGATGAAGTGTTTTTCATTGAAATATATTGAAATATTCCTAGTTAAGAGGTAGTAAGTTATTTTATTGAGGAATTATTGATTGAATAATGTGGATGAAAAATATTTTATATAGCTATACCCTACTTGAAGACCCATGTACGATTCATTCAAAAATGTTATAGATATATTTATTTTTTCCGAGAATTTATTTCATAATAATTCATCTTTTTTATATTTAGGTATCATAATAAATTTTGTTTGTATATTCAAGGGGAACAATAGTCATCTGAAGAAAAAAAAATTAATTAAAGATATGAGAATATCTTCTTGACTTGTCAGTTTTTACCATGATAATTAACTAAAAATCTTGTGAAGTAGGGTATCACCACCAACACAACAAGAACTATCCACTCACATAGAGTATAGGACCATGTAATAATATTTGGTTTCAAATTGTTCTCGATTGTATTTTTTATATGAGAGTTAGTGAGGTGATGTTGTATTCATTGTAACTAATTATGAAAGAAATTCCGTATTATTTGAAATAATTTAGAAAATTAATTCACCCCACACGACCATAATTATTCAATTATACTAAGGGAATAATAATATTATGTTATGTGACCCATGAATATCATATATATATATATACCACCATTTTAGACTATTATTCATTAGAACACTTAAATAATACCGACTATAGAACTGTAATGGATTATTTTCTATAGAGACTAGATAAAATAGAAACTTTTTTCATGAAGGATATTCAATATCCCCCACATTTTTTTTCTCACATAGTACCCTTATTAGAAAATTCCTACTAAATACCTTCCTTTAAAACCCATAGAATTGGAAATATAATAATTGGTGAGCAGAAGTTCATAGTAAGTCTAAATATGGGAGATATCAATCAATAATCATAAGTAATGATAAGATAGGTGGAAGAGTATAATAATATGATCATATTTCATAACTCCCTCCATCTAAAGATACCCCCAATGAAGAAAGAGAGATAATGACCCCTCAGGCCCGCCTATAGTAGGAAATAGAATGGTTAATAGCACCGAGGGTATTAAAATTTCACACATATAGAAGGCATTATCCTCTATAATATACATGATCAAGAGATAGGATTAACAACAAACATAAAAATATAATATATAAAATAATGGTAAACCAAACACCATCGCACGATGCATGAATAAAGTAAAATGTTACATATAAAAGTCTCCAAATATACTAGAAAAAAATCCATGACAGTGACAAAGTAGTAGTTGTAAATCCTTTCTACTAATATAAAAATAAATTCCCAATGTCCTCTTGGAGCAATGAAAAATATTTTATATACATAGGGTGAGAACACATTTATGATCAGTAGGGACATAACAAAGGTATCAAGTGCATTTGAGAAAATAGAATACAAATTAACTGGTGAACAAATAGTACAACCAACAAGAAATTATATCAGTAAACTGACCAGAACCCAGACTCACCATAGAATACTCACCAAATCAGACATCCAATATAATAGTATAGTATCGATATCATAACAGAGAATGGTTCCCCACTACTTTATCACATTTAATTTTTTACTCTTATGACCCAAATTCAAATGTAATATACTCTCATACCTTCCAAAAGTGCTGCATCACAGCCATATCACATCCCATATACCCTAAAAATACATGATCTATATATAAATTAGGTTAGGATTCATCCCTACCGACCCACCCCCACAAGGTCTAACATATTTTACTATCATAAGTAATCACCACACCACACCTCAACAGATGAAAATCAGACCATCACTCCTCATATCATTATATAATTAGGTTTCAAGGTTATCATGACTGTGAATTACATCAATGTCATACCCTCGCCCCACTATAAACGACTACCAAAATAAATCACATTATATCATTACCTCAGCAAATATTATCCTAACAAAAAAACAGTTAGTCCATCACACGATATCTCACCCAAATACAATTATTCCATCACTGATAAAGGATAAAAATGAAAATTGTGATTCATATCATCCATATCACCACTGTCCTAGATTTTTGAAAAAAAAACAGAACCCAAAAAATTTATGTGTTGATAAGGGCATCCAATTAGGGAGAGGAGTGTAAATTAATAACATAAAACACATGATATATATATATATAAAATACAACACCCCACCTATGGGTTCACATAAAATTCCTTAGTACACAACAAATCACCACAATTGTACCACACATCAACCTTCACAACCCATGCATCCACTATATGAGACATAATAAACCACCACCACACAAGGCATGTAATATTTTCTACCTTCATTTACATGTTCACCACCATCCAGATTTAAAAATTTCCACAAAATCACATTACTATTCCACTGCATTCATATTTAAATATCTTATATTTAAGGTTAAATTCATTTATTCAATTTTCCACAGATACATTTCCATCCCATCTCATTTATTTACCCACATATTTTATTATGTTTATAATCTCAATATATTGTCTGGATAACCAAGAAAATAACACAACCACCACACATAAATACACCGTCTCACATTATCAATTATCACCATGACGCACTAATCAATCCATATTACAAAAATAACCATACATCACAACCACAACCACAACACACCACAATAATATCAAATCACATCATCATCACCCACCACCACCACAACATCATCACCACCATGAAATACACCTCTGTTTACTACATTTCATACCAAAACCATACATCGAGCCACATCTGATCCATGCCAACCAACCACCATATCACATCATCACACTGCAATCATTTAATCTATTTATTACCACCACCGCACAAAAACCCAACTAAAACGAGGAGATATAAAAGAAAAATAACAAACAAAAACAATACATTCCATCTTCCACAAATTATTCAAGGGATTTTAACACAATACTTCATTAATTTTTCATGTTTATTATCACTAAAAAATCGAATCCATGGGTAGCCAATTATTTATCCATAAATCCATTCTATATCCTTTTATTCATGGTAAGATCACAAAACAAAAAAAAGGATCTTGAGGCAAATCATCTACAAAATAATAAATTATTCAATTAATCATTATTTTCATAAACGAATCATCATTAAATAATATCATCAGAACCAATATCAAATTAGACGAAATATATGATATATCCCCATATCCTTCAATTTTAATTTTTAAAATTTATTATCATTTTATTTAATCCAATAGAATTAATTTAATGGAAATTAAAACCATGTATACCTCATGAATATCATGTAAAAGGATTGATAATGGTGGTAAACTTCTTTGAAGTATATTTTCAATATTTCTTTTCCCATCATTGAAAATAATAGTCTTCCCAGAAACCATAGCCGCACACAAGAACCATGTATCAATCCGAACCACACCAAAGGGTTATCTGAAACACATCAAGATACACACACCAAATAGAGAAACATATCCATACGTATCTTTTTATAAAAATTCAAGAGAATATGTATGAAATGGTCAGTAACATACCAATGATCACCAATGAACAATAATCAAAATCCAATGATCAAGGCAGTGGAGGATGGGATTGATATCTTTCCAACATCACCCAGGTTTTTATAAAAACTAATAGAGAGAGATAGTGAGAGAAAATGGATTCCTAATAAGATAAATATCATTCGGACAAGTGTTATAAAAAATTTAGGTCACCCAATTTATGGATTAAACCATAATTTTACATTTTAAAATCCATCATCCTGAAAAACATAAACTATAAAACCTATCATTAGGATATAAACCTATTTTCTACTAGAAAACATGGAACCTCATTCTTACAACATAATTTCATTTCTTATGTAATAAACCCATTTCACCAAAACACTTTGGCTGGGTAATACCCATGAAATAGTCAACCACACAATCCATAAACAAACTTTTTACTCAATAAGCCCCTCATTTATAGTGTAAAAAAGAATGTTCTAGTTATTCCATAGCTCCATCCTCCACCAAAACATCCCAATCCTCCTCTAAAACCCAAACTCGAAATGTAATAGGCCAAAATTTCATAGAACATTACATCAAAAAAAACATAATAAGTCACATACCACAATTCATGAGGCCTGGATAAATGTTTTTTTTAAATACATGAGTATTAATAGTGTGGAATCATAAAAAAACAATCATTATACAAGAGAGAGTAACATAAGAATAATTCTTAATTTTATGATAAATAGTTAAGTATAGAAATTATTTTTCATGACTTTCCACCAAGACATTCATCACATAGTAGGATTATGATAACCACATGTATACCTTATTGATGTTTGGTTAACCACCTATGTACCCGCTTGGGTTTGGGTTTAGTGCCATAGTTCACCTTGAGATCATTACATATAAAACATTAACTAATGTATTGGAGGGATATAACTATCACAACCATCATATAATGATAATCTATATATATATTTATTCCACATGTTCACAAATACATTCATTATTTCATTGTAAAATAATTAACCAATGAGAAATAAATTGGTTCCATGAAAAAAACAAAAAAAATACATAATCCAAATCCATGTAGGGAATGAATTTAGATGATATAATAATACAATACACCAAATAAAATATAAAAATCCTTACAGGATTGTGGAATTGATGACAAAAGTTTTGTAAAGGCATTAGAAATATTATTTGAGTGACAAGATAAAATATACTTTTCTATTTATAAATATTTATAATTAAAAAAAGGTATATTAATATCATAGGGAAAAAATTGAATCAAGTAATAGAATATCAATTATAAAAAAAAGACATGATGCTGGGAAAATTTGTTTATGACATAAATTTTAAAATATTTCTTTTCTTACTTTTTGTAAAGAAACTATCAGTAATCTTTTCAAAAAACAACAAAGTGACCCATTTAAAAAAATTGAAAATTACGTCAAATATAATAAAATTATACAATTATACATCATTGAAATGTATATAAGAACTTACCATAAACATGTTTGAATAAAATGGATGTGTAGAAAAATTAGTCAAGATTAAAAAAGATAAATAAGCCCCTATTTTAATAAAAACATTATTTTATTATTTTTGAGTACCAAATAGGCTGAAAATATATAGATTTCATGAAAACTATAAAAATAAAAATATGGAATAAAATTTACTGTTTTATGATCCAAATAATATACAATCAACCCCAACATAAATTGAAATGTAAACAAACCTAATAAAATGTGAAAATACTGCATAAACCCTTACCTTAAGTCCTTATTTTATATATACACAATCTAAACTCATATTTAGTAAATTTATACATATGATAAATCGATACTAGAATAGTATTAATAATCATATTACTATATATCCTTACATTATAATTCCCAATTACCCATTTATTAACAACTCATCATTAGAATCCACATTCAGGTGGCAATTGTTTTGTTTTCCAAAAAAGTTTAGTTTCAGAGATTTTGATCCTATAACATTTTTAATGGTTTTTTAATCTAAATAATCATAATAATTTCATAAATATCATATTTATTATATATATAAAATTTTATAACCATCCATTTAAGTAGGTGATGAAAAATAGAACACATAACTTCATGGAGGTGGTGGTCAATACATATTCATAAGAGATATTTTAATCCTTAATTGGATCGAAATAAAGGAATATAAAAAATAATTTATCATTATAGAATCATAATTACCTAATTAATATAATATATATTAATTAAATACATATACATATAGATATATTAAAGGTTAGTATGGAAAATGAAATACATTACTTCATGGATACAGTAGTTCACATGTAGACATTAGCGACGCTTTCATCTTCAACTTTATGGATGATAAGTATATAATAGTTATTTCATATTGAAAAACCTTTTAATTATATATATTATACTTATGTTGTCATATTATTATATATATAATATATTTTTAGTAGTTGTAAGTCTAAATAATATTGAAATAACCCGGTTAATATAATTACCTCTTCCTCGGGTATCCCCCATTGGATTACACATTAATGCTACATTGGAATCAATTGTGGTTAGAAAAAACCGCTAATAAATTAGGAGTAGTGTTTGGTAATTATTTAGGAAGATATTGGTTAAGATAAGGTGCTCAATGTATTTGTGGAAGTGAGTAGAAGAGGTGCAATTTTATAATTGGGGGAGTGGCACCCTTGTAAATACATTTTACATTAAAAATATTATATGTTCATTTTCATGGGTAATTGGTAGAAAATATGAAAAATTATTAAGATCTTTTTTTGAATATTTATGTAAACCCATTCAATGAAATGAATATAAGTTTTTGTGATATGAAAATCCTTATACCGTAGTTTAAACTGTTTTAACTCATTTAAACAATTACTACGATAACATAACTTTTATCATTTTAGAATATTCTTATAAACAAAAAAAAATGGACATATACCCATATTTGGAAACTAATATTCACACTACCGAATCTATTATATTATATGTTATTTCTATAAATTTTTTAAATAAATTCTAATATCCATGAATATAATAAGTAAAGACCATGTTTTTTATTAAAATTTATCTTAATGAATAAAAATTATCTAATTACCATTTAGTTCTAAGTTAAAAAAATCAGAAGAATGTTAATTTTTTTGATGAATGATATTATCAACACATTTCAACAAAATCAATTATCAAACTAATTTATGTAATTTATTAAGATATAATTTATTTCCCATTTAAACCAAATTTTCAAAAATATATTTTTTACCTAAAAATGATTTTAGATTCATGGATAACCACATGATAAAATGTTTATGAATGAAAATTTATTTTCATACATTTATAACATATAATTTTCCAAAAGTTTAATACTCTAAATAATAGATTTTTTGTAAATTTATAGAATTCTGTTTATGAATAAAACATTTATGTTTAGCCAATAATTAATATAGTAGTGTTATTATTCATTACATAACCATTTAATAAATGTACTTATTTGATTTTATAAATTATTAATTAAATTTTATCATGAAAATATTATAATATAATTCTTCAAAAGTATTAAAATTAAAAAAATTCATAATTCAGCAAAATAGTCTATAACTATTTCATATGAACCATAAGAAAATTTGAGTCTTTTTAGAATTTCATTTATTTTATAAATTCAATTAAATATCAATTATTGTATTTAATTTTATATTTTTATAAAAAATTGTTCACTTAGTATCATCATTGGGTGTATCATACCTTATCAAACACCTAAAATATATTAATGATAAATATATTCTAAAATATTCATGTGTTAAATTCTACCCAAATAAAACTATTTCTCTCTCAAAATATAGATATTTTAATGTAATCAAATGGGGATACATCTTCCTCATTACATCCTCGGTTTCCCACATAGATTCTTCAAATTTATCATTCCACCCATAAATATTTTCCAGGTGAGTTGTGATGTTCTATAACACATTATCTCTTTAATAAATTATCTCAACTAATTGTTCCTCATACAAATTATCATTCTCAATTAGTTAATCATATATTTTCATAATATTTGAAACATAATGTTGATTATTTCTGAAATGAAATATTTACAACACATTGTGATCCTAATATAGGTTTATTATGAGCTCCAATAGTTTAGATATCATCCTATTACGATAAAGAATCTCATAGTGACCAATGTATCTTGGTCTCATATTCCTCTTATATACTAATAAAATATTTTTATTCCATGGTGGTATTCATATAAAGTCATTAACACCAACTTAAAACTTCAGATCAATATATCTATTATTAATCGAACTTTTCTGCTGAATATGAGAATGTCATTTATTTTTTAGTGGAATATAACATTATCTATAATTTTCTTATCTAGTTTAGGTATCAAAATCATTAATTTCCTAATTTCTTCCAAAAATGTTATTTTTTTTAATTCAGGAAAAAGATGGATTCAGAGGGAGTCATCTATATGATCGTGTGAAAGCTATAATTATAGAAAAAATACAACCTGAGGAAGGTATTGATACTGTCCTCAATTAAATTCCATTGAGAAATATATCTTCATGTCCTCTAGATCATTAATATTTATTTCATATAGTCTATGTGTCTACTGTGATAATCCGTACTAAAATTAAACTCTGTATTAAAATTATGTTGATGAATTTTCCAAAACATCGAGGTAAACCTCATATCTTGATTAAATATAATTTATAGTGGTAATCCATGATACATTAACAATTATTTAGTATATATCCTTTAAATTGGATCAACATGGAGAAATTATATTATAGAATGTAATGTTCTCATTTCCTATGTCAATAAACTATATCCCCAATAAAATTATAACCATTCGATTTCTAGTGAGTCCTAATATGAAATCAATGGTGATGTATTCCCATTTCTAAGAGGTATGGTTAATTTTCTCATCATTCCCTTAGAGTTTTTATGTTCATCTATAACATATTGGAATACCATGCATTATGATATGTACTTTGAAATATCCAACTTCATGTTGTCCCAATAGAAATTCTCATTAATATCTATGTACATCATTGGGATTCTAGGATGAATAGAAAATGAAAATCAATGTGATTCATCGAATATAATATTATCCAATACCAATATTTAAGGGACACAAATCCGTTACCCAAATCTTATCAATCTATCATGGTCATTATTGAACTCCCGAACACTCTTAATATTCTTTTTTAGCTCTAAATATTCTTTACGTGCATCCTTAATATTTAAATAGAGAGATGGATGGATAATCATAAAAATTTGTTTTGATTTATTATATTTACATATAGTTTTATATTCCATCATTTACTAATCCATTATAACTATGTCTCTTTTCATCTTCATCGTGGAAAATCTTACATGTTCCTTATGAATTTTAATTATCCACCTTGATTTGTTTCCAAGGGTGGTAAGGTATTATTATTTTACAATCATTCATAAACTCAAAACTACTCTTTTGGAACATATTCAACTCTTTTTGAGTGAATATACACTTCACTATTTTATTATCAGTATATATATATATATCAAACAATTAACCATATAAATAATTCCACACTATTTTCAGTGAAAATTGTTACCTATGCTATCTCTAAATCATTAGAATGTAATGTTTCTCATTAATCATAAACTATAATGAGGTATATGTATCCACTATAGAATTTTTAATGTGATCGCACACTGGTCCATTAATTAATATTTCAACATATATAACACACCCTCCTCCAATATAGGGTATTTTGAGAATAATTTCACTATCCAACCTTTTCATTAACAGATTTATCATTTATTCAAATTTATCTATCTAATGGAATTCAGATCTATTCCACACATACCAAATTCTTGGATTTTATACCCATGATAAATTTCTCATAAGGTTTCAACAGTTTCTATCCAAGCTATAAAAATTATATATCTTAGTCATAATGGTTGGTATGTTTTATTGTAAAATAACCTTAGTAATTTAAGGATCTAAAAATATACTTGCACATGTAATTAAATTACCCAATAATGATTATTTGTATTGAAAGAATTATCACATTCTAAACATAGGATATAGCTTCTCCTTCTGCATGGAATTTAACAGAATCCTCACATTATTTTCATTATTTTTCAGTATATTTGAATATACAATAATTTATCCTATGAAAACTCTTATAAATTTATCAATGTAACATATAAAGATACAATTCATTTGATCAATTAATGTGGAATGTTAATTTGTAAATCCAAATGCAATCACAATAAATTCACAGTTTACATAACCTTTCAAGAAGCCCGTCTTAGTAATATATTATATTTTGACCCTTAACTAAGGATAAATATATATAATATCAATATTGAAAATGTATTAACCTCATCATATATGATTAAAAGATTCATCAATATAGGGTTTATGATACTTCTTCCTGATAGTGATCTTCTTAAGCTCCCAATAATCAATGAAAATATTGATTGACCCAGACTTGTTATTAACAAAAAGAAAAAGTGCATCCTATAGTGGTCAACATGGGAAAAAAATCCCAATTCAAGATTTTACTAGAGTTTCCTCTATAATTTTTTCAACCCAACTGAAGCCATTCTTTAAGGATTATTTGAAATGGGTGTAGCAATATGTATTTTTTTAATGTCAAAATCCTGATTCGAGGGAAATACTATGAAACTCTTAATGAAATAAATAAACATATTCCCAATAATACGTGTTTCCTTAATGTTGATTCTACCCTAGACCATTTGAGATAAATTACCCTAATGAATGGATAGTAACACACTTAAAATGGAATAAATGTTTATCAGATTTTTAGGTTTACCCTTACACAGATGGATAATTTTATGTTTATTTTGAATAAGAAACATGACTTCCATTAATTGGTAATTAATATATGTTCTATATAGAGATATCCAATACATTCCCAAAATTACATCCTATCCAACTATATGGTGAATAATACGATTTTCAAGAATCACAATCCCTAAAAATCATATCATAGTGGGGTTATATACTTGATATTAAATCATTATACCATGTAGAGATGGAATATATAATTCAATACATATGATGTCAGGTGGTGATGTTATATTATTATCAATTTATTAATATGTAAAATAGTTTTTATAATAGTATATGAGACATCCATTGTTCATAAATGTATAATTAACAAAACTTTCACTATATTTTTTAGTTTTTTATCAATTTATTTCAAAATATTTATAGTGTTAGAATAAATTATCATTAAATGGAGTAAGAAACCATATGTTAATAAAAATAATTCCTTATATGTCATAAATTAGGGACCCATATTTTATGCCATGAAATTATAGTTTCATTCTATATCACTTTCAACGTAGGATTTTTTATGTTCTAATTTCATATAATTCATATCAAAGCCTCTAAAAATATTTAAAATCTACTCTTAATAATGTTCTTTTTAATATCTTTATTCTTAAACTGGGGAAATAGAAACAGACAAAAGGTTTAAGTCAGATGTAAAATATGGGTAAACATGGGAGATATCAATTTATGATTGTAATTGAGCATAAAATAAGAATAATAGTATGAGATCATGATCATAACTTATAAAAACAGACAAAAATTCATACACCATACATCAAGAGTCATGGAAAATGCTTGGTAATTACAAAAGACTTGATTCATAATAATATTAAATAATCAATATTTAATCATGATACATGAGATAATATCATAATAATAATATGTATGTTTGATCCATAACAATAAACATAGAAATAATATTTTAGGGATATCCACCAAGAAATTCATCACATAGTAGGATTGGGATAACCACCTATGTGCCTTCCTAGGCATAGGATTGTCACCCGTAAACCCACATGGGGTTGGATGACCTCCAATGTAACCATTGATCTCTATAGATTTAAAGAATAACCAAATTTTTTGGAGGTCTTTAATAGAACCAAATTCCACATAATGGAAAACTATATACAAAAAAAACATTCATCCTTTCATTTTTGCTTAATTAGCCAAAGTGAAAGAATAAGGATTCATGATAACATCCTTAAAAACTATTTAGTAGGCCATCAAGGGAAATAATGTGAATGAAATATTACGATGATATCCTTATTCAATAATAAAATTATTTGAAGGTTATTGACATAATTGGTGTAGTATTGACTAAAATCAATATAAATATACTTATAAAATCTAGAAGAAATATCCTTTTCTCCTTATAACATATAAAAACTAATAATTACCAGAATATGAGGAATATTATTTTCATTGAAAAACCATAAATTCATATAAATTTTTCTTATGTATACATAAAATAAATTATGTATGGAATATATATTTATTCAATAATCGTTGAAAAAATTATTTTCTTACACGTGTAAAGAAAGTAATAAAATACTCATCGAGAAAGTGGAATGAAAATTCCAATAAAAAATTTCAATTTAACTATAATATATTATAAAAATAAATTTAGTTTAAATTTAAAATTATATAATAAATTATATAAAATATTTTTTAATTTCATGGATATGCTGAAAAAATCCCCAGTAAAAAAGGATAAATAAGATCAGTTTTTTAAATAATTTCTTCATTGTTTTTAGGTAATAAAGTGTAAAAAATAAAAATATTAATATAAAACACTATAAATGAAAATATAATAATAAATTAAATGGGAATAATGAAACGAAATATAATTTCCTATATTTTAAAATGAAAAATACACAATCTAAATACAAAGTGAGAGTGGAACATAAACCCTTACCTAAAGACCTAACATGATTTATAAATTATATGAAATATTTAATAATAAATATATAATTATTAAAAAACCATAAAATAAACCTATTAATATTAATATTACTATATATCACACAATTATAATTTCTAATTACCCATTTATTAAAAATTCCTTATTAAAACTAATTTTTTGGTGTCTGTTGTTTTATTTTCCACACTTGTTTATGTTCTGTGATTCAAGACCTTGAACCTTGTTAATGGTTTAATTATATATATAATAGTAATCATGTCATTAAAATTATTTTTATACATAGTATACGCTTTTATAACTATCCATATGTGGAGGTAATGAAAAATGGAATATATCCCTTCATGGAGGTGGTAGTCTGCACATACACAGAGGAGATGTTTTTATTTTACAACAGATGAACAGAAGGGAAGGTATGAAATAATTTAACATTATAGAATACATTTGTATTCATTAATATCATATATATTCATTAAATTCATCTATATATACATTAATGAGATGTGGCAATGAAAAATTAAATATTTCGCTCTATGGAGATGGAAGTTCGCATGTAAGCATGAGTGGCATTTGAATTTCCCATTGAATGGATGAGAATTATATAATGGTTATTAAATAAACATAATAATATCCTATTATATTTATTTTATCATATTAGTATTTATGTAATAGATTTGGATGTGGTGGAAGAAGAAATAATATTGAATGAACTCGGTTAAGAGAATTACCACATCATCATGTATCCTCTTTTGGCTTATAGATTATGCATTCTTAGGTTCATATTTTTATGTTAAAAGAACATATAATAACAGAGTTTGAGATTGGTAAAACTATTTTTGAATATATTGGTTGATATAATGTTCATAAAGTGTTTTTGTAGTGAATAGGTTTGGTTCTCGTTTATAAGTGAGGGGAGTGGAACCCTTGTAAATACCCATAACAATAAAATAATAGGAATTAATTTTCATGGAAATGTAGAAAAAATAATCCAAATTTTAAAAATAATATTATTTTTGGTTAAAATCCACCGAAATAATCAAAAATTTATGTCATTTTTGTTATATTAGAAGGCGTATCCCATTGTTTAACAAATTTTAACTCATTTCAACCTTTATCGGGATGAATTATCTTTTACCATGGAAATTTGTTTTAATGAAAAATAATACTATTGATATAATTAAAATAATAAATTATTATTGAAAATGTGGAATTCATTTATATAGATAATATTTCTATAGTTGGAAGAAATTATTTCTAAAATCGCCACACAAAACGCAAAAATTACATGTTTAGAAACAAAAATGTTTCTTTAAGTATAAAAACGAGTGTTATATCACTACTATCCGGATATCCAAAATAAGATGACTATTGATATTATTTGTTTAATTTATTATTTACAAATTTAATTAAAATAATTTTTAAATATTGATAAATTTAATTTATTATGATAAAATACATTGTGCACTCCAAAAAAAATTCCTTTAAAAAAATATCTATTTTTTTATAATAATATTTTGTTTATTTATATCCATTAGATATTCAATGTGTCAGTGATAATTCAATTTTATAAATTTGTAAAATAAAATTTCTAAATGTTTTATGACCTAAATACTTGAAATTTACTTTTAAATAAAACCTATATAATAAAATAATGTTTATGAACAAAATACTTTTGTTTAAAAATTATTTAATATAGTAGTATTCCTTATCATTAATTATCCATTTCTTGGATGGTATAATTTTTTTATAAATTATTAATTCATATATTATTAATATGATTTATGGAAATAAATCTGAAAAATTAATAAATTTATCAAAAATTAAAAATTGAAAAAAAAACCATTCAAAATAGTTTCTCAAAAACCTTAAGTGATGTTTACAATTTTTAAAAAGTAATTTATTTTATCTATTTAATTAAAATATTTAATAATTAAATTAATTATATATTTCAATAATCTATTAATCCACTATCTTCAGTGTTGTTTTCATCACAAGCTATTGAACACATCAAATTTATTAAAGAGAAATAAATTCTAAAATCATATGGTGTTATAGTAGTAATTACTACCAAAGATTAATAAAAATATAAATATAATCTATAAAAAGGTCAAATATTGGATCCTAAATACCGAATATTAGAGGAATTATATCAACTCCATTTCTAACACCCTCATCATCAGACCCCAAACTCGTGTTTTATTCATTAACCCTTCCTCCTAACTCCAAAACCATAGTCTTTAAAACAAGATTCCATAATTTTTTATTAGTGATTTATGAGGGATCAATATTATTTCTTCATTTCATAGATCTTCATCACCATATATATAAAATAAGTTTTCTGAAACATTAATATCAACCATCATCTCCATATTTGTAAATATTTTTCTTGAATCTTTATCATATAAATGCATTTCCATTTTCCAACCACTTTCATCGAAATTATTGGTGTCTTTATTGATTTTTTCATCATCCTTCCATAAATATTAAAAAAATTAATTGTTGTATTATTTCTTATGAATTTTTTTTCACACAATTTTTCTCCATGAATATTTGGTTAGATTTATTTGTGAGTAATCTAAAAATTAATTTTTTGATGTAATTGTTAGACCATTAGTCCATCCTATTGATCATATAAATTATTACAACAAATTAAGCATTCAATAATTTAATATTGATATCAAAATTATTTTTCAGTTATATTTGAAATATATATTTATTAAATATAAATTTTAATATGTGATAGATTATTAATTCATTAATATTGTATTTTATTTTAATATTATCATATGCTAATGAATTATATCTTTTTTTCAACAATTTTTACTTTTATGTACTATAATATTAGTATGTTTCTATCATAAATCATTTATAAGTAACATTTGTACTATATTTTTAACTATAATGGAAATTTTTAGGTAAAATAACAATTTATGAACATTAATTAGCTTACATTTTTTAATTTCATTAGGAAACATAGTTTTGGGAAGTTAAAATTAATTCACAAGAACATCTCCAGAATAAACTATATTTTCATTATATATATTTATGAACTACATTACATATAAAGAAAACGATTATAAATTTGGGGGAATAAAAATACTACGAGTGTAGTATTTTGTGTTTGAATATTATACAATATGTTTCATATAATAGCTAAAGAATTATTTAATTTTTATTTTATAAACATAAAGTATATATTAGAATGACTTGATAAAACTGAACTAATAATTCTTGTATGTTTATGTAATACATTTATTCATGTATTCATATTTTGGGACATTATGATGGGAATATATCTTGAGTTATATATTTTTTAAGATTTGTGGATAGAACTTGTGGTAATTAGATGCTTACTCTTTCAATATTTTGTTTTATTATATAAATTTTTTAATATATTTCTCAAACTAATATCTCATATTCATTTTATGTTAGTTTTATTTTTTTATTTCAATTTTTCATTTTGAAATTAGTATGATACTACTAAATAATAATAAAAATTAGAGTATAGGGAAACAACTTACCATGACATTGATTAGATCTCTATATAAAATATTTCAGATAGATTAACTATGTCCTCTATATTTCATAGTATTTCATAATTTTAAATTTAAAAGGGTTGATCACATTATTGATTTATCCATCAGGTATATTTTTACGATATAATCATTTTTCTAGATACCTTAATATTTACATATGCTATACCAATTGAAATTTGAAAATTGTTACTTCATTTATAAAAATTCTATCAACCATCATTAATAATCCTCAAAATAACGTCTTTTATATAGAAATTCACTGGATTAAAAACTTTTCATTGTTCATAGATTTTGTAGCCCATATATATAGTATAGATATTTTGATATTAAATAAAGTACTTTTTTTGACATAATTTATCCTTATCACCTTTCAAATAAATTTTATTTCTAATTTTATGTTTCAATCATTCATCATCATCCACCCATAAAAATTACAATTTTGTCCTCAATAAACTACAAAACTATTTTATAATTAAAAACATGATCTCTATTTTTAATAAAATCAAGGTTTAAATCAATGTACCTTTTTAAAATGTATGTTCACTTTTCAATTAAATAATTGTTTTTATTCATTTTATGTGTATCACAGTCATAGGACCTCTAAATAAACTTATGTACTGAACACAAAAATAAATTTATACTCTTACATTATTTTAATTTTTAGTATTCAATATCTCTTTACTCGACCATTTATATCCTATTGCTCATCGAGCGTCGATTATATAAAAGCATCATTATGTATTATATTTTTGTGTCTAGGTATGAGTGTCATGTAATTTATAAAGTTTTGATTTATTATTATTTTATTTTTAAAAGTTGTTTATTTATTACTACATGGAATTATGGTCATGATAAATGTGATTTAAGATAATTTTAGTTGGAACATACATGAATAATGTTTTGAAAATTAAAATTGTAAATTTATTAATAATTAAAGAATTTATTGATATTTTGTGAGTTATTCATGATGATATCAACATTTGATCATGGTCGACATCATTTATTATTTTCATAAGATTATTATTTTATAAAGTGCTTGCTCTATGAAACAATATGTTTTTTTAGAAAAAATACATAGAATAATTTATATTTCACTTTTGAATTTATAATAAATCAATAGTTTTAAATTATATGGCTTCATATTAATATGCCTTTTTGGGTTGTTATTTTTTAGATCCTCAAAATAATTAGAACTAGGGACTAAAAGGTACTTTTACTTCTTAGTCTTTTTTCATATTTCTATAAGAAATGATTTTCCTATTTTAAAACCCTCATTGTCCCTATTATCTATTTCCTTTTTCTATGCATGATACTCATTAATCTCCCAATCCAAATCATCCATTCTATATTTTTATATATATATTTTAAATCCAATTCTATAATGGGGTACTGTAGTAGTGGTATTATTCATCCCAAATGGGACTTCGGTTCCTAAAATTGGAATGTCATTCCATAAGGCCTCCAGAACCTAATATGATGGGCCACCAGGATATAATAAAGCAACTTCTGGAAGGTCGAGTGTGAGATTGAGTGAATTTGGTAATCTGTGAAGTCTAATTGATGAAAATTATTCCTCAAGAGTGGTGACTAGTCATAACTTGTAGTAATCAGTTGTTTGATAATTCCTCAATATAAATGAATCATGATCTTTTTTATATCATGTTGAGGGAAAATCAGCTGCTATTAATATAAAAATAAATTCTTCTTTTAATAAATTCAATAAGAGGAAATCTATTTCCAAAATAGTGTCAATAATACCACAATAAATCTAGACTCAAATGAATAAAAATGGTCCCATGTGATCGAAGGAATGAAAATTTCAATACATGAAAGAGAAACAGTTTCATCCCCCTCCCATCCAATAGATAATGCAGTTGTCAAATTTTTCAAAGAGACTGTTTCACCCCAGCCAAAAATTTTCACCATTTTGGAAGCATAAATAGTAATATCAACCCTCCCACACCAATTGATATGTAGAAGAAGGACCGAACGATAGATTTTATCACATATTTCTCTTTTTATATCCACCCACCAGATAAATATTATAAATAAATCACAAAAAATCAACCCAATTCAACACAACTCAATACCAAAATCATTGTGAAAAAAAAAGAATAAGGTCACCCATCCATCCCACAAGATGAAAAGATGGCTGGATAACCCATCCCTCTTCGGAGGCCTCCCACTCAACACTACCTGGAAGAATATGCACCACCATCCTAATGTGAAGAAACATGATCAAAAAACATTAATATATCTATGAATCCTCCAAAAAACCAATCCCAGAAAAAAAAATCAAAACAACAAACAATGACGTCAAAAAAAGAGGAAAATCCACACATGAGTCGTCTTCAATATATATCGTTGTCCATAAACCATAGTGACGCTACCAAAAATATTAGTGATGCCACATACTAAATGATGTAATTAATGAAATCCTTATTTATAAGTTACTATATAACCATCATTGCACCCAACAACAATAGTAATGACCCCCTTTCACAATCGTAGGAAGGAGGCCAAATGACCACTTAGCCTCCAACCTACACAACTTGGGAGACATTCTAGAATATTTAATCTTGATCAACAAACCACAACTTACAAACCCAACCACCAATAGAAAAAATAATCAGAAGTTCATGAGAATCTATTTGTGCTTAGGATTCTCCGATTTAACATGAAATACGGAAGAAGAATCCAAAATTGACATGGTTCAAAAACCAAGCGACTACCTCCACCTATGAGGTGAAAAGATAAGTCAATCCCTCCCAACAACCTTTTAATCCCATAGGAGGACCCATATCTTAATAGATCTATTATATGGATGTGTAGGCACCACCAAACCTTCGATCAACCACAAAAATCATGTGACATAGATACAATAAAATACACCAAAATGAAAGGAAACCACATAATGGAGAAAGAAAGGAATAATCTTACATTGAATGAAAAAGATTCGAGTAGGGGGCTTGAAAACTAGGAAAAAAATATGAAACCATACTATTATAGGAATCATACTCGGGAGTGTTTTCTTGGAGAGAAAGGACTCATCCCAATGGTTAAAAATAATCATTCACTTATTTCTGGGGTGATGATCAAGATATTGATGATACATCATGGTTTTAAGTGATTGGTTCAGTGGATGTCATAATAGTTGGATAATTTTTTTATGTGTGGGTTTTTGGGCCATGTACTGGGCTTTCATTCCATATGTCCTTCAGGGCATCAAAAATTTCAAAGGGTATTTGGGCTTGTAAGCCTTTGGTCCATGCAAGGGTTCCCTCTCAACCCATAAAAAAAGGGTATATAAGGAAATAAAAATAAAAATGGAATTAGTGAAAATATTCAAATATATTTGGTGTACGATGTGTATATATATATTAATTATATGATATATATATATATAAATGTTATCATATATATGCATATGATGTTTGTGTATCTATGTCCATAGTGATTATGTAAATATATAATTTAGATAATATTATTTTTATAATTTATATTTATTTATATATGATTCTATATCATTTTTATAATACATATATATATGTTTTGATTTATGCACTATATATTTATATTTGTGTGAGTGTGTGTTGGATATGGTATATATTTGTGTGTTTTTTTATTTACATTTGATTGTGTATATTAAAAGTGTTTATGTATATATATTATTTATATAATATGATTATGCATGTTTTATTCAATGTGTTTATATATTTCTAAATATGATAATATGTATTTAAAAATTGAAATGTATATTAGATATATTTATTCATTTTTATTTCAATGGGATTAATATATTCATATACTAATCGATGTTAATTGTATAACTGGATAATATGGGTAGGTTTCAATTATTTCATCGATGTTTTAACAGAAAATGTTTATGGAACTTCCCGAATCATGTTTCTATGTTTTTATTAGGATTATTCAAAGAGAACTTGTCTAGGTGAAATTAATGAACATTTTATTTCTTATAGTATTGACTAGATTTATAAAATTTTAACCAAATAAGTAGAATAATTAAATGTATCTTGAAATTTGAATCAAAATGTACATTATGAATTATCATACATTTTTATAAGTGTATATATATATATATCTCGTTAGTGAAATATAAGTGGATGTTAAAGGTGAACGTAGTTATTTTCCACAAAATATTTTAAAAATTAAACAATTATTCATATATATCTATCTGGTTTTTTATTCAAAATATACATAACCATATATGTTATTAAAACTATATAACCTAAAAGTGGGAAATGAATGGAGTGATACCACTTTCAGGATAATATTTCACTATTAATTGATAGGATTAAAGATAATAATGAGCTTCTTTGTTAAAAAAAACAATGATAAATTAATGTTATGTTTAATGGTATTGAGAAATGAAAAACAAACAAATGGCCCTAACAAATATATATTTCGTTGGAAATAGAATTAATCTCAATATGAATTCCCCATCAGTGATTCATGTCGATATTAGAAAAAACTTTTTTTTAAAGTTCTATGTTACATTCCATAATTACATGATTTTCATTATTTTTTGTAAGATTGCATAATGCATGTCAGTTGAAATGGAACGTTGATTTAATAATTCAAAATAGTAAACATAGACACTCATTAAATTGACCAAAATGTAATAAAAACTAATAATGAGTATCGTAAATTTTGGAAAAAGTCATGTACACTCATATTATGTTACTAACAATGTCATTAATCTCTATACTATATCAAAAATCACTAATAGAACATGTCCAGTTATATTGGTAAATTATAATTTTTGACAATGGTTATGAATGGAACTAAAGTGCATTCTCTATTTATAACATATTTTAGGAAAAAAATATACTTGTAATGATGTAGAAGTTGTTAAGGTTGTAAATATTTACTCTTTGAAATTAGTGAGGGATATAGGTGTTATAATGTATAATGCACACATGAAATAATAATACATATTGAGATTCATGTAATCCATTATAATAAATGATTTTCTAGATTATGTTAAATTCCACGGTACATCATTAAAGTATGTTTTATATGTTCTTATGTAAAGAAGATACAGACTAACATATCTTAAGACATAGTTTAAAAACGATACACATTGGACATCAATGGTTTCTACATCAGTGGTATTTGATATCTCTTATGGATTAAATTTTTTTACGATGATAGAGAATAATGTTTTTTAGCTGCTAAATTAATTGAAAAATGAATTAAATAATAATGTAAATGATATTATAAATTTATTGGTAAAACATTTTCTAAAAATATTCCCATTATATAATAGAAAAGGTGATCAATATTTTCAAGTTACCATATTAGAAGAGTGTATATATAATATATATTTTTTTATTTCATGCATATCCAACAAATGATTGATACCATGTAATAAACATGTCACTAAATATTCAAGGTATAAAAAAATATATCTTCCTGAAAAGGTTTGAAATGATTGAAATGGAATTCAAGGAAGAGCTTGTACTAATGAATGATGGGAAATGAAATTGTTTTCTTTTAGAATCTCACACACTTATTAGGAAATGTCAATTTAGGTTTGCAACATTTTAAATAGTGTAACGACCCTAGATTAGTATTCAAAAAATATTGAGAATGATGTATTGAATAATGAAATAAAGTCATATGGATTAAAAATACATGAATTTCATGTTTTGACTCATGATTTTTTTCCCTTGTAAATTTGATTCATATTACTAAAAAAACATCTGTAAACAATAAATAAGTGATGGGTTTTTTAAATCAATATCTAGTATTGTTATTACCCTTATAAAGATTCCATGAATGAAAAAATATAATTTTTTTTACTTTATATAAATTATATATATTCTTACAACCATTATTCAATGATATAATGGTTCACTTGAAGGATTATTATGTAATGGAGATTCCAATATGTGGGCTCATTGATTTCATATAGATGTATCATACTGAATTTTATATTAAAATATCAAAAGTATACATAAAAAATGATGTTGACCAAAAAGAAGTATTGGGGATTGTCTTTTTATGGAAGAATCCATTGAACTCATTACTAAATACCTTTCTGACGAGGATATAATTATTCATCAATAATCTAACAAGAATTAGTAGATTAATTGTAAGGGAATATTAGAACGATACATTGTATAAATATTGATTATATATTGAAAACCTGAACGCTTTTCTCTTTTTCATAAGAGTGCAGTGGTTGTTCTATACATTTTAATTTATGAGGAACATAAAAAGAATATGGTTCCAATAAAGGATCAATGTTGGTTATCAAATCGATATAACTCATAGTTTATTACTTTTTTTCATAACTAAATATGTAAATAGTTATACACTAATCATAAATCCATTTTTGAAAATTTTGAATATTATCCAGAGGACCTAGTGTTAATGTATAATATTATAATGGTTAAAAAATTAATATTTATAGATTCTATAGAAAAGAACACAATGAACATAGTATGTTTAACAATAGTGGAGTCATTATTATATATGAATCTATTCTTGTTTTAGGTGAGAAATATTTAAGTACATTTTATATGAATATATCTTTCTTTTTAAACATTGAAAATATATTGGAGTTTGACTATACGAAACATTATGTACCACTATTTCAATATAAGAAGATTTATAATTGGATTATAGTAAAAGTTGATGAAATTTAATTTGAAAGGGTGAATATTAATCATGAATGATAGAAAAGATGATACCTTCTTTAGGAAGTTAATAGCTATGTATTTTTTAATTCTGGTAACCATATAGATTAAAATTAATTCATTTTGATATTTTTAAATGAATACCAATATACAATAAAGTGTAAATTAATTGTAGGATAATCCTTTCCTTGGGATATTATATGCATTTCATTCTGGACCTAGAAGTGATGAAGTTATTTATGTTAGAGGTGGCAATTAATATAGAATTTTATTAGTCGGTATATTTGGAAAAATACTTCAACAATTAAAGAAAAAAAATATTATAAAATTTTGGAATGTTGTTACTTATATTTTTTATGAATAATAAATGTTTTATTATATTAGTTTGTATTCAATAAGAAGGATATATATTTTAAGTTATTTTTCCAATTTATGTTGAAAACAATCCATTCTCTACCTTAACCATATCCTCACCTTAAGAAAGATATCATTTGAAACTGAATTTATCTTTATTTTAGTTCCCAAAGGCATTAGTTGTATTTTTCTCTCAATTAGTATTATTTAAAAGAATAATGTCAATATAAATAATATAAAAGTGAACTCATGTATAATTTATAAATAATCAACTGACAATATTTGAAGAAGATGAAATAAAAAGGAATCCCGTAAATCAATATATTAGAGAGATATTCCTCAATAAAAGAACCATTATATAAGCATTGAGAAGCATACACCATAAAAATCACATATAATTTTGAACAACCGAGGGAACCTGAATGCAGAGTCCTTATAAAAAAATGGTATACGATGTACTTAGACTGTTTTGAACATTATCAATGTTTTTGTGAGAATAATAAAATTTTAGATAAGTCCTATTTTAAGTTTATAGTATATCATTGGTTTTGTTATATACATAAAAACATATGGATGATGGTTTTTGAAGGATAAATTAGATCCAATAGCAGAGAAGTCAATGGAGTCTAGAAGAATTCCCTATCATAAGTACTTCAACATATGAATGTATTTGAACAATATATAATGAGTTTCAAATTAAATGAAAATTTTTTATAATTATTGAAAACAAATATCGTGTTTACTTTAGAGTTTTGAAAATTTTCAGAGTTTATGTTAAGAAACTCAAACATAATTTGAATAAATATTGAATCCTAGTAATAGGGAATTAAAAAGTATCCAAGGAAATTATAATATACATTCAGTATATAAAGATAATTAATCTACCAATAATACATTTTCCTTTTGGATATGATATTTTTTATAAGATATTATTTCTAGGATGGATGAAAAAATCAAAGAGGGGAATATCCGATGTATCAGATATTTATCTTGTGAATAGGTGATTTGTGCTATGTGAGTTATTTATACGATATATTAGTGAATATCATAAAAAATTTGAGTTTGAAAGAAGTTTAAAAATAAAAAAATAAAATATACAAATACATTCTAACAAGGTAAAACTATATTTCTATCCATTTTTGAGATTTTAAGAGGTTTTAAAACATTTTATATTTTGAGATGATATTTTTCCCCACATGGTTAAATTTCACTATAGTGATGATATTTGGATAAGTAAAATTTTTTATTTGTTTTAACATATTTACAATAATGTATGAAGTTTAAATATCATGTCCAACATTGGACTTTGAAATTTTTTAAGTGTTTTTTATAAATATAAAATATCTTACTACATTTATATTTGACTTGAGGAAAACTTATATGATTCCGATTTATGAAAAATAAGACTTATAAAATTATAAGATTCTAAAAAAATAATTTACGTATTGAATGGGGAAATATTTTAAGATTACAATATCACCAAATTAATGTGGTAAAAAAATTTAATGGTTATGTAAATGATTTTTAGGCAATGGGATAAAAATATTTGAGAAATTAAGAATAAATATATTATTAACATAGTTAAAAGGAATTTATGAGGTTCTCAAGATTAATATAGATGGATTAAGATTTAATTTTTTTTCCTTTAAATTATATGTTATATGATTTATCATGTGAATTATTCGATAATAAAGGAGAAGATAGTGTTGAGTATTCGTTTTTTGGTTTATCACCTAACAATATTTCTATATAGTTTTCCATGTTATACGTTCACATTATAAGAGATACTTCCATGTCACAAGATATGTGTTCTTGTGATTTTCGTAAAAATGTGAAAAATAAAAGTGAGGACTTAATAGTGGAGTGGCTTGAGGAAGAAAAATAACATATCAAACTATACAATACATGAAATGATACATTCACTAGAGACAGAAAAACGAGATGTATATTAAACTAGGGTATTTTTGGAATATCATTTCAGGTGGAAATGATATGTGAGGAAATGTAGGGGAATCACAAAATCAAAGTATTATAATATTTATTTTTTATAAAAACAAATTTATCTACAAATATTACATTTATAGATATTGAAAATGGAATAAAAAATTAATGTAGCGACCAATTCATGTGAGAATGTGAGAAATACAAGAAGGAATAAAGTGGAAAATAATTTGTAGTCATTGTTGTGTTTTGGTAAAAATGTGAGATAACTGAGGGTTTAAAAAGTATTACATGAAATTAAAATAAAAATAAGAATTGTATAGGCATAGATAAATATGGACTCCTGATGAAGAAGTAGAAGAATATGGAAGATATAATATAACCTATGTAAAGGAATAATAAAAGAAAAAAGAGTTTATGTAATTTTTTGTGTCTTAAATAAATAAAATAGTAATAATTTTAGAGTAACTTTACATGTAGTACTGTTAAATTTTTATATGGAATAAGAATTAATAAGGAGTTACTTAGGAAGAGGTTTAGCATGTACTGATATATCTTGTTGACCTAAGATTACAATGTAATGATAAAGAAGATACTTAGAGGTGAGTAGGCGAGCATACAAATACTGATAAGATCATGGATGATGAGTATAGAATAATGTAAAAGTGTAATTATCTATCACTGGAGACATAAATAATGTATAAGACACAATGAATTGATGAAGTAGATCATCTTTGTGTGGTACTGACAACCTGGATTGTTTAATTATCTATTTAAAGAGGTAAAGGAATAGATGAATAAAAATTAGTGGGATTATAGTATAAACTATTTTAGTGTGATTATTTTGTAATACATTTTGTAATATAGTGATATGATACATGTGTAATATTATGAAACATGGTTTCAGGATGATACATATCCAAAAACAATGGTATTGAAAACATATTTTAGTTGAGAATACGTGAATTAAAAATCCTAGGAACATAAAAGAGTAGGAATCCAATATGAGGAAAATCATTATAAAAACTATTCAAAATTTATTTCATTTATTTCATTGCATATAAGTCTGCTTATTAGAACATGAATCTTCTTTGAGAGGGGGTGTATCAGATGTTGTCAAACATTTAATAATTCAGATTCTCTCTTTAAAACCTTCATCACATTTTGTATTTGAACCTATTTTTTAAGTTAATAAAAATGTACCTTTTTATATTTAACTTATAATATACCTATTCAAGACGTAGTTTAAGAATGTAAATCATAAAAAGTATTTTTAAAATGTCCAATCCAACATGAGAATCTGGCTCCTTTCCATTCATTAGATTCCCAAGTCATGTAATATACCCTAAAATATTTTCATTAACTAATGTGTATATGAAAAGGTATCATGCTAAAAGTAATTCAAAGCATATTACATTGGTGAGAGAACATTTTATTACCAAATTTATTTCATAATCATCCCACTATACTATTTTATACTAGAATCCCACAAATTCCTCTTTGGAAATTCCTTTGCATCCTAAATTAGATCAATGCTATGAACATGATTTCACTACATCACAATGATTATCCAGTTCTTATAAATAGGGTGACTTCGACAAAATATATTTCTCCAAAAAAATCTCATGAATAGTGGCCTCTATTCTAAGAAATGCTTCCTAGATCATAATAGGATCAATTTGCAACCTACTCCCCTCTGAAATACCCATTCTACTCTACACTGTAATATCAGGTAGACAAAATATATCACTACAAACTAAACTCAATATTTAGTAAATCCTTATTATTTCTTATTCATTAAATAAAACTAACCGATGTTATATGTTATATTTGTCAACTCTACTTCATATTTTCTTTCTTTGGTACCCAATATGTCATACAGTCTTGGTTCTATTTTTTTTCTTCATCAATATAGGTCACAGTGGATCCACCTCCTCCTATATCATTGACAATATCTAGTCGTCATATATTATACCTATCTTATTTATGAGTCATAATTTTATTATTCTCCTCAAACACTAATCTCTCTATAATTCTTCCAAAAACCATGTATTGATTACTCCAAATTATAATCTTTATTTCTTCTCATTGTTCTTATATTCTATAATGTCTGAGTGTCTATAAAAATCACCCATTTCATTTTCAATAACTATGAATAGAATACATATATATAAATAAGACACCGTTATAAAATAAATATTACAAAATAATCATGTGTTGATTCCCATGATATTCCTCAAATTTCTTTTTTAATAAAATGTATATTTAAAAATTACCATCATTTAATTCACCAATTCTTTTTCAAAATAAAAAAAATAAATATTTTATTTTATTCTACCTCTAAAATATTTGTTATTTAATGTCAATAAAATCCATGATAAGATACTCACTTTAATATTCATAGATATATAAAAATATATAAAATATATATCGTAAGACATAGAACTATCTCTTACAAAGTTAGAGAATGACTTGAAAAAATATAAAGAAAATTTATTGAGTCTATACACATTTAAGAAACTCATCACATTTATCTATTTTCATTTTCCCCATGTATATCAAAAAAAATTACTTCAGATCTACTGTATGAGTATAGCTTTGTAGTGAATTGAACTGCATCATTCTTGAAAATCTAGAAAAACCATTTCATTGTTGTTAATAATATATAAATTATATATTTATTTGATCTTATTATACATGGTATTGATAATAATTTTACCTTCCACTCAAAGATTGAATCAGATCTATTTTTCAATATATTTTTCATTAAATATTCTCCCTAAAATCATTTCATTTAATTCATCAACATCTCACAATTTTGGGAATATTATTTTTCATGTAGCTAAATTTTTGAAGTCTTATTAGGTCAAATATCATCCGACATTGGGTATTATTATTTTATATAGAACTATAAAGAATTATATAAATAAAATAATATTTTGTACCCCAATCATCATATGAGCAAAAAAGTATTTTAAGTGTATAGGATAATTTACTAAGAGAAGTCTCATCGACAAAGTTGAAAGGGCATACACAGAGAAAAATATCCTAAGCATATGATAATTCTCATTATTTTTTATCGTCTCCTATGCACAAGATATCGTGAAACCTCAAATATCATATATGCTGGGAAAATTTGTTTTGAGTATTATAATTTTCTAATATGATAATCATGTACAATAATTTCTGTTTATTTTTTTTCATTCCAAATAATTTGAATTAAATATTTATTTATATTTTGATTGAGATTATTAAAGTAAACTATGAATCTTTAAAAAAATAAAAAATCATAATAAAATAGCTCAAATAATTCCATATATTATCAATATAATTCTAGACACATTATTTATTGTTCCAATTCCTTTACACATAAATAATACTCAAGTTATAGTATTCTCAATAACTCATATAACCTCATTGATTTCGTATACACTTTTGAATTCACAACCCATCATTAATAAGTGATTAAATCGGAAAAAGTTATATCCAGAAGACAAATCTTTTATCCATTTATTAAAGAAAAAATAAAAAATAAAAAACAAATAAAATATATGGATGGGGTCAAACAAAGAAACAAGTCACAATTCATAAAAATAATCTGAATATTAATACAATTAGATCAATTACAAAAATCATAATTAGAATAATCATATTCATCAAAAGATTCCATCTTTTATTGTGAATTTCTTTGATTGAGGATCCCAAGGATCCTCTCTTTAGACCATTCCTACATCGAAGTAAGATGGATCTTTGATGTCTTTTAAAATGACCTGGTGGACACATTCATGGGGAAACTGGAAAAATCCTTTTTTGGCCTTCTTTTGGATGGAATTGGAGAAACACAATCCCTAGTAACCATTATTATCTTTCCATTTAAAACAAAATATTTAAAATACTATGGATCGGAACTCTCTATAGATTAGAGAAGATTGGTATCCAGAATAACCATCCACTTTTCTTTGTCACTTCTAACATTCGAGGAATTACCCCATTTTTAAGACATTCCTCTGTAATTAAAGGCATATTATGTTTCATGAATATAATAAACATACAAATGAACATTATATTTCCAAATTGTATCATCCTGTTAATCATTCCAAGAAAAATAGGTATCAAGGGTCTAAAAAATAACACCATGTTCCTAATTTTGTGAAGGAGAAAACCCAAAACCCACATGAACAACCTCATCAACAGGATGAACAACATCACTATTTCAAATTCCATCATAGTTGGTAGAATTCATTATAATAAAATGTCGGATTCCAACCTACCATCTAGGATTTGATGGAAGTTCCTCTTCACCAACAACGAGCCCAAAAAAATTCACAATTGTCTACTTCAAGAATGGAAAAAGAATAACTATAACCCAAGGATGTTATTTCCATATCTCAATTACCCACCAATGACTTATATTTTCACATTTTTTCAACTTTATTATGAGAATACTTGTCTAAAATTCATCAAGTTGCTTCCAGGACTGCTATGGTACTGACATCCCATGTACCCGGAATGACGTCCTCTTATCATTACCATCATAGAACCATGAAGGAATCCCCTTTAAACTAAAGGAATAACAAATTTTCCTCATATATTTATCATAGAGATGACCGTGATGTGTTTTGTCTCCATATCTAGGTTAATTTTTACTCCTATGGTAGTAGCAATATCATGCAAGAAATTTTGATTCCATAAAATCGAGTTGAGACCTCATAGTCTGATCCAAAACTGTTTAAAATAATTTGTATCCCTTGAAACATCTAAATCCATCATCCAGTCCTAAAAATGGTTCATTTAAGAATTTAAAAATAGTGGTCCATAGGAACACATATGGATCTAAGATTCATTAAACTAAATCAATCAGTTAAAGAATCATTTTCCCAATTAAATACCCATCCAATACACCCCCCAAGATACCATAAGGACTAGATCATCAAGATGTCATACCTTCTAACCATAAGAAGAACAAATATACTAATGAGTGAGTTCTCTTAAATAGTTAGGCACTCTGACAAGGCTTCCGGATCATCGTCAACACATGCCAATGATCTTTTCTTATGTATCCTACAAATAGTAGAATCTGTTAATGACGCCTATAGAAAACAATTGGAATTTCCTTTGTGAGAGGCTTGATCTGAAAACCTTCATCTATGATAGAATCCATCCGATCCACATTTCGTTGTTGGAATCTAATTCACCACATGGGTAAATGATTCCTCCTCAATTACAAACATGATTTGAAATCCATTCACCATAAGATAACTGATACCACCATTATAAATCACTACTTGACCATGAGATCCGGTTTCCGCATGACGACTCACTCCACCAACACCAGTAGGATTCATTTTTTTCTAACATGATAAAGACAGATAGAAGTGTATGATAACATATATATAATATTAAAACCCATCCATGGAATTACACTTGTATGAAAATCATAGAACATCAGGATTCACCCACACACTATCAACACAATCATGCCAAAAGGTTTGGAATATTGGGAGAAACCTGCTTCCATTAAAATTAAAATAAAAAGTTAAACATTACAAAGTATCTCAAAAGAAAGGGGCTTTACAAAGCGGCATATACAAGACACCATCTCTATCATTATTGCCAAAATTTTCACAATAGGGGGTGGCAAAACAAAAGACCAATTGGAGCTAACCTCTAATATTTACCTTTGAGACAGGGTATCTGCAACCTGATTCACCTCCCGGTATGCATGCGACACATCAAGACATAGTCCATACACAAGGAAAAGACAAGAAATCTAGGCAGGCATTATTCTCTAAGGATCATTATGAGAGCGGTCTTTCAGAATCTGGACAGCCAATGAGGAATCTGACTCCACCCATAACCTGCGCTAGCCATAATGAACCGCGTACCTGATAGATTTGATCAGCACCCACAGTTCAGCCTCAATAGCATAGGCAATACCAATATAGATAAAAAAACATCCCTTCACAAAACCCTGATGAGTTCTGAAAACCCCACCGCACCCAGCAGGACCCGGTGCACCAGAGGATGCCCCATCCAAGTTCAGTTTTATCCACCCTGCAATTGGAGGAATCCATCTAAAATACTTGGCCACTTTGGGCCTTCTTTCCCTGCCAGTCACTCCTAGAGACTTTAATAATAATAGATTAGAAACATCATTATTCATAGAGCATGTTTGGACCATTCAAGCAGCTTTGATCCATCTATGTATGAACATGACAACATCCTTGATTTATGGTTTATCATTATTGAAAATAGCATTATTCATGGATTTCCATATATAAGAGAAAATAGAGATGACAGTAACAGTGACCATCGATTTCAACTGTTCCCTGAAATCTGTTTTAAATGCCAAAATGAAGACAAAATCAACATAAGAGCAATCCAAGCAGCAGTTGAAGATAGACTGAACATAGTTCCATAATTTAACAGAGAAAGAACAATGAATGAACAAATCACTAATAGATTCATCACTGGCCATGCAGAAATAACATACCGAAGCCATTTGGAAGCCTTTCTACTGCAGAGCACTCTGAACCAGGATTCTATGATTCCAAATTCTCCAGATGATAAGATCATCATTGGGTGAGATAATAGGATGATGCAACCCTACAAGCCACGATGGGAAACCATAACCGGCAATGCATTGTAAGATATAAAAATTCCTGCTAGAAAATAAACCATTTAAATCAGGTTTCTAGATGAGTATATCAGAATCAACATATTGATAACATTGAATTTAATCATGAAGGTGATGAGGAATAAAATCATAATTGTCCAGACATCCCTGCAAGTCTGAAAGGGTGATCCTCCTTACTGATGATGGAATTTTAGTGTAGTCTTTAATAGTAGAGGACATCCATGGTGTGCTCTAATAGTTTATTTGAGAATTAGTAGAGACCAGATATTTTGATTGAGAGATAATATGTAAATATGTACCCTTGATGGAATACCACACAGAGGATTTCAGGTAGGAACACTTACATTTTTGAAGTCTTTCCACAAACCTTCTAACTAGAAATTCAATAGAAAATCAGGCTGAGAAATAAGCCTCCATGTAAAACTCTAAAAAGGACATTATTAAAAAATTTAATATAATTAATACTGATACCCCCCATCTTAACTGGCTTGATGCAGTCCATCCAGGCCATAGTTACTAATTTCCTCTGATGGGTTGAGCCAGTCCAGATAAAATTACGTATTATAGCACTCAAATCATTTAAGAGGCTTGCTGGCCATTTGTATACAAAGAAGAAGTAGACAAACATAGAGGTAATAACAGAGTACACTAGACATATTCTACCAGCCTGGGACATAGTCTTCCCCTTTCAGCTTGCCAATTTATTTGATATTTTAAGGGAAATTCCTTCCAAGTGAACACGTTTCAATCATCCATAGAATAAAGGAATCCCCAAATAATTGAAAGGTAGGGTACCTCTTTTTACTCCAAGCTTAGAAGCAACCTTCCTTTGCTTCAAGGCTCTAATACCTTCTCCAAAGACAACAAAAGATTTTTTCCAGCTTATTACATGGCAAATTACCTCCTCATAGTGTGATAAAATATTCTTAATGGGAGAACATGTTTTCTTGTCAGGATTACAAAATAAAAGAATGTCATCAGCATAGAATAAATGTGGGGGATCAACACTATCTATGTCAAAAGGATTCGCTACTTCCAAGCTTGATCCAGGAAGATCTGAGGATAAGTGCAAAGATTTTCAAGATGAAAATCCATTCATGATGGTCCCATTAGATGAAACTAATAGGATATCATGAGTATCATTTGCCTTCGAGATACCATCTGCACCATTAACTAAGAGTACCAAACCAAGAGAATGAGATTTTTTCATTGATGTAATCAGATCTATTAAACACTAAATAACCTCTTTAACTCCATTGAATATTTATAACCTCGAGCTCACAAACCCCATCATTTGATTACCTATAGTTTAATGGACATGATCAATAATTTCAAAAACACATAATAAAATAATTGAGATATTATAAAATCTATGTATTTGGTTACTAACTTCATCTAGATCTCCAAAAAACTTTGAACCTATTAATCAAATTTCAAACATATAATATAAAAGCTATCTAATATAGATTCATTGAACAACTTATATCGACTGTTAATCTTTTCAATTTATTATTATAGACAATTCCTCTATACCCTTTTAGAAATTGACATTTACTTGAGGATCATCTCTTTAATAAATCGATTTAGGGGCTTACCATTGAATCTACTCATCTTGGTATCCAAGGGGTGCTTCTTTCCATCCTTTGGGAGGTTTCATTATCAATCACACATGACTTATCCATTTCATTAATTTCATTTTTAATATTTTTTTCTATTATCCCAATTGATAATAAATAAAACCATGCATGTTTTCTTACTTCAATCTCTAACATTCTGTTTGATTCCAATTATAAAAAAACTCTATTTTCCAATGTAATTATTTTCCGTAGAATTTATAATACATATAAGGGAAGAAAATTTCATATTCCTTTAATTGAATAAATATTATAAGATAAAACATAAGTATTATATTATTAATAGATTCATCATCTCCACAAGTGATTATATCTAATTTCCAAATATCCTTATTATTTCCCCCAAACATGGTTGGTACCATATTTTCTTATTAATGTTCTATAATTAATACTGTTTTATGTCTAATTTAACTAACCCAATTTAGAAATTGAGAGTGAAAATTATATAAAAAGTTCTTCCATTTACTCAAAAAAAATGTGGCATTGACTCAATATTTCCCCAGTTATGGTTTTTCAAAATCGATTTTCCAAAAGATTCAATAACCTACAATCACTTGAACACACACATCAAAACATTTCATTTACTAATTAACTCACTCCCAATTAAGAATATAAAAACACCCAAATTATGAAAATATATATATAATATAAATTATTAATGTGAGATGAAAAATTATACAGAATCATAAAGATTTTGATGGGCTTTACCAATACCAAGATTAAATAAAAATCTAAATCTATTTAAGCTTTACCTAATTTGATATCTTCCCATCAAGTGAAGCTCTATAAATTTATTAGCATTCAATTTTCATCATTTATGGATAGGAAATATAATATAAGAATATGATAGGTCTTTATCTTCCCAGATAGAGTAGTGGTGTAATGAAATATTTCTAAATCTATGTATATTCTTCTTAGAGTACTCAACAAATTGAAAACACTTCATGTTATATCCTCCTTTGAATTACTATATTTAATATTTTTTTAGGAATAATGATCTCCATATTTATTGAGTTATTAAGAAAGTATAATTTATTTAATCCTACATCTCTTTATAGCAAGGCTAGATATATTTTTAGGTATTTCTTCTTAACATTATCATGATTCTTTTATTATGGAAACTCCTTCAGAATATCTTTTATGGAACGTAAATCCAATGAATCATTTCAGTTGTTCTTAAATTTTACTAAAAAACAATGATTCATTTGAGATCCTGTTGACATGTCATCTTGCATATTCTATGAAATTATTCACCAAATTTTAATTTTACCATCTTGGGAAGGTATTGAACTTCTTCATATAGAGTTTTAACCAAAAATATAATCCTAGAATATCTCTCTTGGTTGGATTCCATTTTTTATTTTATATTTTTTGAATCATTATTGATTTTCATGTTCATATTTCAATGCTCCATTATAAGACATCTATTTACACAATTTAATAACATATTCTATTTATATTGAATATTATGGTCATATTTTATCATTGGATTATTTATAGTGACATTATTTACAACCTTCTTTAGTGATTAGTTACCAAATATTAATAAACATTTATGGTTATAGTTGTTGTTTTACATTCATGGTTCTGTATTTCTATTAGTATATGAATGATTCTTGGAATGGTTTTATGATCACTCTTCCTAGTATTGGTCACGTATATTACAAAAATCAAAGAATTGTCCATGATATTAAAATATATTTCTTCTAGAAAAATCTCTTCCGTTATGTGAGATCTATTTACTTTTAGATGGTTACCTTTTAACTTCTAATTTTCTTCCCCTTTTATGGATTATTTCATTTGTATATACTAACATATTTTTTCATCAATAAATATCCCTATAAATTATTCTTTATCATCATAATAATCTCAAAATTAATCTATTCCTTTTTACACTAGGTGAAATATAACCTAATTTTCTCTTTATTGATTTTAGGGTTGAATACCACTATTTTGGGTTCCATTTTTGGGAAAAGTTTCCACTTACCATCTCTCATGCACCATTGATTTTGTGGGGGGATTAAAAACCTTTTTAATATTCCATATTTAATTTTTTCATAACATTATTCCATCACTTTTCCTAAAAAATGTATTAATTGTTAACTAAATTAATTAGGTTGTGGGTTATGTGGTTGATATGTTTAAAGTGGATTCATCTCTATAGGATATTGAGTTATGAATTCTATAATGGAGAGTCCTTTTTTGTTCTTGCTTCTCATCTGAGGTATCTGTGGAAGGTGTTATTTCAAATATATTTTGGAGGGATCGACTTTTTTAGAGTCTAAATTTATTATTTTTACTTGAAACTCAAGAAACAATATGTTTTGAGAATACATGTCATTAAAAAAGAATCTCAAGAAATAATCCCGACCCTTATTCATCTTAAATATTTATTATAATGAATTTATATTTACTCTAATATTGAATTTTTCAACTCCATTATCAATTTTTAATTTACATACAGTTTGAAAAAATTGACATCTAAGGAGAATTTTTGAAATTTTATAAAATCATTAGACACATCTTTCATAGTATTATTAAACACAAATATCACATAAACTATCCTTTTAGTTATTGATTAATGAAAAGAAATAGTCAAATATGTTTCCATAAGAATTCATCCAACATAGTATGAGATTATTATTCCATATGTAATTATTTACAAATTTCTCCTTTAATTAAAGAAAATATATTTGTTACAATTCATGTGGGACCTTCTTCAGGTGATCACTAATTTCACTCAAAAATGATTATTAGTTTTAGAATAAAAAAACATGACTGAATCATTATTATAATAATCTATACATATTTAAAAATATTCAATCATGGAAAATTTTTCAATAGATTTAAATAAATAATTGACCATAATTGTGACCGACTTTAACTAATAGGATCATATCGCCCTTCCTTGAAGCTTTAATTTTCTTTCTAGTCTATTTTTATAACTATTTATAAATGTACTAAATAATAACTTCAAATATGTTTTTCTGTGGATTTAAGTCGATTATTCTATCGTATCCTCACATAACTAAAATATATACTTCTTGAATGTCATGAAAAATAATTATGAAAAATTTATAAGTTCAATATAAGCTTCCCATTTATGAAATAAAAATTGGGATAATTAAAAAATAAATAATCATTGAGAACCTATTCTCAAATTCTAATTGTATACCCAATAGACAATATAGACATACTTAAGTGGGGGTTAATTAGGTGTTCCCCAATTTTATCCATTTCCAATACCTTATTTAGTTCATGTAATGTTGTTGTGTCACTGGTGCTCACAAGTCGATTCAATACTACATTCAATGGTTATCAAACCATTGTTTTATCTCCTTATGGATAATGAATAACACCTAATTTAAAACATTCTTCATGTTATGGGAGAATCCATTATTGTATTATTATTCATATTTGGAACTCCCCACACACTAATGTAGAACTTAGGAGTTACAATAGTCACACACTAGCATAATTTTATTTGTAGACATGTCATAAAATCTCAAGGGGATTTCAATACAATACTGTGTATAATTAAATCTACTTATTATTACTCGTGGGATTTAGAGGATGTATCCATCTAAAATACCATGTATTTATTGGGATAATGAATCACCCATTATTAAAATATAACAAAACACTTTCCACATCAGGAGTCCCATGATCATTTTTTATTCCCATAAACATTACACCACTTTTCCCTTAGAATGTATAATTGTATGGAATTTTAAAACACTTATTATTTGATACATTAGAAATTCTAAATTCTGTAATTTTTTTAACACAATTGAAAATAGTTTAACACCAATATTATATCTGTTACAGCTAGGTAATAGACAACCTAGTGGAGTTAAATATAACCTTCGGTGAAATATAGTACATATTTTTAAAAATTGAATGATCTAAAAACACATATCAAAGATAGATACAAAAGCATTTAAGAATTAGATGAAAATATTTCTTAAAAGGTGTATATATATGGTGAGGCTAACATATTTTCAATAACTAGTTGGGTGTTTTTATCCAATCCTACCACTATATTAACAAAATGAGTATTTTTCTATAAACGATCTCATTATCATAGTAATTATCGTTATCAAAAATCAATATATAACTAAAATATCATTAATAAATTCTAATTATTATGGGAAATATATTTTTTGATACAATGATGAAATATTTTTTCAATGTATGGTGGTTGTATGTAGAGAAAAATTTCTACTAATTATATATAATCTTATGACAATATGATTCGATAGGATCCTCCACTATACATTTTATATTAAAATGCTTTTATTTTATTTAAAATAAATCAATAAGGTTTTAAATATGTTATATAAAATGTGATACCATGATGAATGGAAAATAAAGAAGATGGATAATTTGTTTCTATTGAAGAAATCACAATTTTTCATTTTTTGGATGCATTCACAAGATTGAAAAATATGTGATATTTCTACTAAATTTGAATAGAAATACTCAATATAGTATATTTAATTATGATTTTTTATGATTTTTTATTTAATAATAAGATAAATTATTATTAATGAAAACTTTTTAATTAGAGTATGAATCCCATTTGGAAGAATCTAGAAAAATTGAATATAATAATGATTTTTTATTAAATGAATTAAATCTAGAATGATGTTGGAAGAACCATCCCTTGGATAAAGTGATGAAGTAATTTTGAGAATATTTGAGAAATATTTTGGATGTTTTAAATGGTTATAATGTAATTTTATGCCATTTTTATATAATATAAAAAAGTGGTTAATTCCAATATTTTTAAAGTTGGGACAAAAACTAGAAAAATTATTATAAAACTCATTATATGTTTGAGAAAGATTTTTCTATTGTTTATAAAGGATGTCATATGATTGCTACAATGAAATGATAATGTTTATATGCAAACCTCATAAGTATGATGATCATTTTGATGATTGATCATAAGGTACAACTTAAAAATTTAAAAATGAACCATCTTAATAATTTAAGAATTTTATATTTTTTTCATTATAAATAATTCTGATTGTTCCCAAATTTATCTTTATGAAAAAAATACCACAATCACTTTAATGAATTATGATTCATGATGAGAGTCATGAATCATACAAAGGGTGATGTTAGGATATGAGGAGTTTTTTACTCCAAAGGGATGTCCCAAATCAAAATGTATGAAACCATTCACATGTGGAAACATTTTTTATAATATTTAATATATGTGGGATTTGAAGAGATTTTGATATCATGATATTCATATATCACATAGATAATAAGTATGGTTACATGTTTATTCTTAAGGAATACCTTGAATAATATTAAAATTCGTTTTAATGAGGAGATAAATTTGGAATATTGTTGAATGATTTAAAAGTTCATATTACTTTTGGTAATGAGTATCAATGGGTATCCAAAATTACATTTTTTAAACTATTATTTATGATATTATTTTAAAAAAAATTATGCATATTTATATATATTAAAATTTTATGAAGACTTATTTGTATATATTATAAGAATATATTGTATTTCCTCAATGAAAATATATATTATATCAAGGGAGAAGAACCCAATGTATTCCGAATAATCTGTGAGATGAAGAAGATAATGAATAATAAATTTGATATAGTATATTTATATCATTGAAGGAGATTTAGAATAGGAGAGATCGATACTACTGTTATTGATCATGCATGAGTCAAGAATATTGGAGAATGAAAACAACATGCCTCACTTGGATATTCATCTTCATTAATCATTCCGATTGAGGTGTAGAGTAAAACCAACCAACATGTAGAGTTACTAATCATTGTTTTATAAGGACTAAACCATAATGAATCTAAAAATTTATTCTTTATAATTTAATTTACATTATATATTTTCTAATATACTTTTTGGTTTAATGTTTTATTGAGTTATATTATAGATCTTACATAAAACCCCATAAATTACATACTGGAAACCTCTTCATAGTATCAATTTTTCCACTATATAATACATTTAACTAGAAATATGTTCTCTTTTTAGGAAAAGTATTTATGATTTTCAATAGTACATACTATTTTTTCATACACATCATGAAACACAATAAATAAAATAAAAAAATGTGGGATTATCATAAAAATTTTAGTACAGGTCATGTAAAAAATGATACCTATTTATAAATTTTATATCTATTAGAAAATAAAATATAATTTTATATTATAAAAATATATTATGTTGTCAAATAATGTTTTACATACAATTGAAATAATATTTTCTAAGCATTTTGTTTTTCAAACAACACTAAATAAGAATACCCAAAGAAAAAATAAATATCATGATGGTTTTTCTAAAAACATGAGAACCCATTAAAACATTTAGTTTAAAATATACCATTTTTATCTTAAAAGGGAACAACCCATCATTTTAAAAAATGTCACTATAATTATTTTTAAAAGAAAAAAATTTCCATGAAAACACATTTACATGAATCAAATAAAATGTATGTATATTGGGAAATAATATTCATAGAATATTAAAAATAACTCTTAAAAACCCAATAAAATTGGAATCTCTATTATAGTAAACATTCAAAATAATTCTACGGAGAACATAATCGTTACCTAATACATTGGATAACTATATCTGGATCACCCGTCACCATTAGATATATTAGGATCACCCATCATCATTAGGTATACCAAGGTCACATATCATCAAAAAAAATTCCAAGGACCATATCGGGAATAAATCATTTTATTATTTTCATATATTCATCATAATACATTTAATACCTATTTTAACCCACATTCAAAATAGTTTGGGTTATCACTGTACCCTTTACATTTCACAACCATTTTTCAAAACTAAAATAAAAAAATAATGGGAAAGAGGTTTTTAAATTGAATAAAACATTGAAACATGTAACTTAATAAAAAACATAAAATATGATTTCTAGTATCATGAAATGTAATTTATTTCATATATGTTAAAATAGAATTCCTATTTAGAATTTTTGGTAAATAAAGTCAAAACATTCCATAAAAATATTAATTTTAAAAATATATGAAATAAATTCAAAATATACTAAAAGATTAAATTTTAATTGATTTATTTCTATATAAATATATCAAAATATTATTTTTAGAATATTCACATGGAATGAAATATTCAGAAAACAAATCGTTTGATCACATAAAATTTAGTTTTATGCTAAAGTGTCCCTTACCACGAGTTTGACTCATGGCATACATTATTTATCTTTTTGATTAAGGAACTTATGTTAATTATTTAATTTATCAATAATTTTATTCATGTTTATTATTTAATTAATTATATCTATTTCAATTTTATATTCAATTACATAATCAATTAATCTCACATCGATTGTTTTGATAGTAGTCTACTCATATATTCAATATGACATCAGTAGATTGAATATGGTCAATGAGGGCATTGTTACAAAATCTCCAGATTAATAACAATGAAATATTTATAATATTTATAAATGATTTATACATTTACACCATTCCATTTAATATTATTAGGATAAATGAATTATGTTACAATCACAGAGATGATAGTCCGTAAATATGCATGAACAACATTTCCATTTTTCAATAATCTTGATGAAAATAAAGTAATTGTTATTTTATCTTTATGAATTTGTTATTATATAATAAATATCCTATAAAATATTTAAATAAACATATGTGTATCATTAATGTGATTTCATGATGAAAAACAAATCTCATATCTTCATAAAGGCGGTAATCAACACGATCACACGAATAAAATTATCATTTTTACTGGATCAAAAATATATAAATTGGATTATATATTGTCATTAAATAATGATAAATAAGTTATGAATATCACATCTAATAATTAAATAAATCTTTATAAAAATCCATGAGAGCCGGTGATGGAAACAAATTACAACTCTTCATGAGTTGGTATTATTCTATACACACAAATGATGGTTTCGTTTACCATTAATGTAATAGGGATAAAGAAAAAAGTTATTAAATTAATATAATAAAATTTTAGTATATGTAATATTATTTTGTTTTTATTCCATCATGTTTGATGAATATTCCATGGTGGTAGAAGAAAAAATGAAACTAAACCATTTAGTTAAATGTTATACCACTTCTTTAAACAAAATATTTTAATTTACACCATAATCCTTATAAAGAAGGTATTATTTCCAAACAAATACCTCTAAAATTTTTTTAGGGATGTCATAATATTATTTGGGTATATATTTCCCATGATATAGTGCTCGAATGGTGTGAGGAAGATATGAGATGAAGTTCAATTTTATATGTAATGGGGGGATATTCTTCGAATTTCACAATGTATTAAATAAATAAAAATTAATATTTTTAGAATATAGTATAATTATCAGTAAAAAACAGTCATTAAATAATATTTGGAACTATTTGGATGATGTTTTAACCCTTGTATTATAGTTTTAACCCCAAGTAAACCCTTGAAACAATTATAATAATATCACTATTTTTACTCTTTATAGTTAGAAAATGATATAATAAAAGGAAAAGAAACTAGTAAATGAGACATGAAACATATTTTAAACCATATATCATTATATTCACCAATGTAAATATTTTTATGAAATTTAAAAAAATTACTAATGTATTTTTTTCATAAAATATCATTAATAACATTTAAGAAAATATCAATTTAATATGACATTAAAGATATCAAGACTAATATAGAATTATAATATAAAACTCTCAAACCTGCCAAATATGTTAAAATTATATTAAAATTCATAGTATATTATAACTCACTGAATTCATACTAATTTTAATATTTTTAAAATCATTTATTTGATTTTTATATTAATTGAATTAGTACATTTTCGTATTGTGCACGAATTTTAGTTAACTATCATATCACAAAAAATGTAAATTTAATTACCAAGATTAAAAATAACTAATATTTAAAATACAGATTTAAAACCAAACTTGTAATCTTTTTATCATTATTTCAAAAAAATTTGATATTAGAGTCAAGTGAGTGACATAATGTATCTTTTCATTCAGTACAATAATATAAAGTTAATAATCAATGAATAATGGAACAAATGAACACTAAATTCAAATTTAAGGTATTATAGGGTCTCAATAAACATAACCAATCAATTTTAGGCATGTTTTGGAATCCTTTTTTAGCCTTATATTATTGTTAAACAACATTAAACCCATTTTATCTCTATTCCTGATAATTTAACTCTTTCCCATGATATCCTAATTATATGAAAAAATTGGGAATTTTTTATTGAATTGGACCTAATGAATCTACATTTTTAACTCAATTTTTCACATTAAATTTATATATTTGTAATAAACCCTTTTAAAATTAGAAAAAAAAAACAGTATCAATTTGAGTTTTTAAAAAGAATACCAAATTTTTGAGTAAAACCCACTTCACCATTAAATTATGTAATAAATTGATTTACATAATTTTTTATGGTAAAATAAAAAAAATGAGTTTTTTTTTACGCTTTTAATCTAGATGAAAAAAAATTATTCTTCTAATAATGCCATTAAATACAAAGACTGAATAATAGTTTGTAATTTTAAAATAACACAACTTATCTTTATAAAAGAAATCATGGGTGCCCAAATTCAGAATATATTTTTGAAATAAATTATATAACTCCATAGAAATATATTGGGTTCTAAAATACTCATATAATCAGATTAATGAATTTTGTATTATTATTTAATAGTTTTACCCTATTGATTTATCCTTTTTTACATCATTTTACTCTTCATTTATGTGATATTGTTTTACCATAGTTACTATTAATAATTCTAAAAAGGGGGACCTATTAAAAACTTGTACATCCTAATTTCAAATATATATTAAATTTTTTCAAATATTGATTTTCATGAAATGAAATTAATTAAATTAACATTAATAAGAAAACTACAATAATGAACTATTTTGGAAAAAATATGTTTTTAATCCTAAACAATGAACATATATAAAAATAACGTATAGTTAATATTCATATGAAAATTATTATATTAATTACCATTAAAAAATAATATGTTACATTAAGATAATATTTTACTATTAAATTAATTTATTTAGTAAAAATGAATAATAGTTTTACAGAATGTTTTTTTATTATTCACTAAAAATTAATATTATCAAGAAAATCCAAAAAATTTATAGTAACCTAATTTTGATATGATTATTTTAAAATATTTTGTTAATTTTATGAAATAAATATTCTAAAAAATCTATAAATTTACTATAATATTTTCTGATAAAAAGTAATAAAACCCAATTTTGAAGAAAACACGTTATTGAACCGTAAAATGACTTCAATAAAAATTGGGTTCTTATAAAACAATTTTAATTGATTATAAATATTATATAAAATTAAAAATATGGTTAATAATATTCATTCCCACTTATTTAATATTATAACTGTTACATTTGAATATTAATATATCATTGTGTCTTTATTCTTTGTGTTGCGTATTCTATACTCTATCATTCATAGTCTTTTTTATAATATATAGGTGTAATAGTTTAGTAGTTATTTTTTTGTTCATGGTTTTATGTCATGATACTTGAAAAATAGTGTTTTTAGAATAAATATCCCCACAACTATAGTGAAAGAATATGTAAGTGTAGGAGGTAGTTTCTACCAAAATACTCAAGGATGAACAACAACTTTATCTTTCCCAAAACGTGTATAATATAGTGTTTGAATTATTTTAGAAATGAAAGTTAAAAAAATTCATATATTCTATTATAATCAACCTTGTATATTTATTAATTAATATTGGTCTTTTAAATTCAACATTAACCTATAAATGAGTATAGTTTCATGGATGATCCTTATAAATATTTGAGAGTTTTTGTTCGTATTACATTCTTCATTTTATTAAGAGGTAACTGGTGAGGGTGAAAATATTCATCTATAATTATTAACCAATATATAGGTTCAATTATTAAGAGGAGGAAATTATGAAATAATGTAAACTTTTGGCACACTAATTCAACCACATTCAATTTTGGTTTCATTATAATACCATTGGTAAATTAAATTACTATCAGATATAACTAGGTCAACTTATTATTGTATATTTTTTTGTATAGTTGTTTTAATTGATTATATTATAAAAAAGTTCACGATATCATTAATCTATATCAGAAGTATAAAAAAAATGTTCCTAATACTGATAATAGTTTATTCCTTCAAAACTCTAAGAAATAAAAGGCATATAGATGAAACTAATAATAAAATGTTATCAAAGGAAAATATGGATCATCTACTACAAGAATTATACCATAATGGTAATATATATTATATAAAATATGTTGAATTTAATCTTTTTAATGATAATAGTTTAGTTTGTAGAGAGTATAAAAAGTACGAGTCTACCAAAACTATTATAGAATTCCACTCTCGATTATCAAGTTATATGAATGATATATCCATGTAAGTATTTGAATAGAAAATTTTTTATGGGACATTAATATGAAAAAAACAAATTGAATTAAAAATTTTGGAAATGGAAAATGTGCAAGGAAGGAAATTTCGAATGATTAATTATCTCATAAACATAGTGGATGAGAAGGAAGAATTAATATTACTTTCAAATTAATATATTTCCTTGATTGAAGAAAAATTTAAATGAAATTGTTCTGAAATTTTTTAATAAAAATTATTCTAGACTATAGGTTCCATACATTGATGAAACTTCATAAAACCACCATATATGTTAAAAATGATCCATTTCGGGTATAATAATAATTAATAAAAAGTTTGAATAAATCTTTACTAAAAACCAGAAACATACATTAATGAAATATAAAGAGTGAAGAATATAAAGGAATAATACTTATGATCTTTTTAGAAAGAGAATAAATCTTTCACATGAAGTGTCTTATGAATTAGGTAATGATGATAAATCTAGAACAAATGCAATTTGAACATCCCACATTTTGAAGAATAAATTTGTTTCCATCAAATATTTTGATGTTAATCATATCCCATAAGTGACTAATGATAGTGGAGAAAATATTTCAAGATCTTATGATGAAGTATCTATATCATGTTCCAAAAACAAGTTAACACAAAATCATTAAACTGGTTTTAATGTAACGTTTATTCATATTTTTATATAGGTATAAATCTAAAATAAAAACCAATCTAGGTACATTAAAATTACATAAAATTAAATATATAATAAAGAGTTTATTTTAGCATATCCTAGAAAAACAACCCACTAAGATGATCCCTTAATGAAAGTGTATCCTCTAAAAAATAATATGGTAAAAAAGAAAACATTTATTTCCGGATTACTGGTAAAGATAAATGAAATAGGTTTATGGGATATTGCTAGTGCTTCTTGAGTTTCATTTATAAAGCTATAGAATTTTATCATATTATATCAACTTATGAAAATGGTAGTAGTTAAAAATTACTAAGTAATAAATCCGAAAAAATAAGATATGTTATCCCATATAAGTTCTCATAGAAAATCCTAAATCAATACACATAAAATATATACTAATTCTTAGGGAAGTTTTTTTACAATTTAAACATAAGTTAACATGATTACAATGAGTGATCATATTTACTATACATAACAAATAATAGGTTGATACAAGAATAAGACCAAGAAAATAAGAAAAAATAAAGTTGAAATTAATTCATCCTTGAAAAGTAGTCAAATGATGAAATTTGAGTCAAAAACTTCTAATAAGTTTGTAAATGTAACTGAAAAGGGTATTAAATATATATTGAAGATATGATTCTATTTCTAAAGTAAATAACACCACATAAACCATTTTAAATAAGCTATGAAAATATAGATCATAAGAATCAAGTAGAATATGTGATAATAATAAATATAAGTGAAAAATGATTGGATTAGATTTGGGGATAACATCATAGAATAAGATTATGTGGGTTTCTTAAAATTAAAAAAAGGGACCATGTAAAAAACACTATAAAATCTCAATATATCGAGAATTTACAAACAATTTATCCAGAACAGTTGAGAATGGGTAAATAAACGAATAAGGATCAGGAAAATTATCAATGAATGAAGAATTCATTTTAGTGAAAAAGTCTTAACATACTTTTATATAACCTCATTTCAGATGAATATTTATCACAATACAAAAGTACATTCATGTGGATGGTTGTATTTTAGTATCTTTGGATCCTTAGAAAACAATTTTTTAAATTGGTGAAGGATCATAATTGTTTCTCCCAAGGATCTACCCCTTATGAACATATACTTAAAACCATTATTCATAACCTGGGGAATGTAAACATATGAAATTCTGAGTTTATATCATCAGCACGATTAAATAAAAATATATGTAAGCATAAAATGATCACATGGGTATTAGAACATGAGAATAGAATTTTAAGATCATACCCTTAATATAAAATAACATATACAAGAGTCATGAAATTAGTCATGAAATTCATAAGACATGAACCATACGGGAATCAAGATAATAATTCATGAGGAAATAACCTATGAATAAGACATATAATTTATGGTGTACATGTAATCCTATAAAATCATTCCCTATAAGATAACTGTCACTGCCAAAACATGCTATGGAACTTCATAAGGTATAAACCTCCATGGTAGTACACAACAACATCCCCATTCTCATACCTACACTTTTACGGGAATCAGTTCAATCTCCAAACCATCACAGTGGATAACATTAACTCCCAATACCATATTAGCTGTTAAGGATCAATCCCAAGACCATATTATTACTAATGGATCACTACCAAGACTATCTTAGCAGACATAGTCATTTAATGAACCAAATTCACTCCCCATTAAATCCAAGTCTATATCATTTTATATAAATAATTTCCCAATTCATTTTATTTGGATATAGGTCCCACCCATGACATGATAAGATAATAAATAAGTGTACCACATGATAGTAATACATTAATCATATCAGGAACCATAAAAATTGATTTTCTTCATAAAAATATTATTATAAACAACGAAATTAAATTGGTATCATTAACATTTCATCATTACATAACCTTTTAGAAGTATATAGTTTTCATAATTATAAAATAACTCATTAAATTACATAGGTTGCAAATGTTTTTTGTTGTGGTATTACCTGTGGAAGGTAAACATGGTTTATAAACAACTATTCTTCTTAACCCTAACCCATTAGAAGTAAGAATAATAATGGGGTCCTTCTATAATATTCCAATTAAATAATAAACTTTATCAAATATATCATCATAGATGGGCAATGATTTTGAAATATCACTTGGATCATTTCTTATAGAAAATACCCTTTTGAAAATAAAATTTTAAAACATTAAACATTATCAAACAACTTTCCTTTGAAAACCAGTTTTAAAAATATATCAATTATGATTTAAAAATGATTTAAAAAATTTATATAGTGAAATATATTTTTCTATAAGAAAATTAATTTTTAGAACATGAAACATTTTTGGAAACCTTTTCAAAGAAAACAGCACTGAAAACCTATAAATTAAGCATTGAAATCATTGAATTTTTTTTTAAATTATCTTTTTGAAAAAATCTAAATGAATATTTGAAATTTATTTAATATAATTTTAAAAAAAAATTCCTTTAAAATATATATTGAAACATATAAATAATGAGTTTAAAATCATTTAAAACACATCTTGAGCTCATTTTTTTAAAACCTTTTCTATATAAACAAATATAAAAACAATGAATGTAGATAATATTTGGAAATGAATTTATTTAAAAAATATCTGAAAATCATAAAAATGATATTTTGATGAAATGGCAGTCATGATGGAAGATAAATACACACATTCTCCATATTTCTTTTTCTCCATAAAAACATTATAAATGTTGCTCGATCGTAAAATGAAAAGAAGATTACTTTTTAAAATTTTTTTTTGAAAAATGATTAAACATGATTAAAATGTCTTTTAAATATCACAGTATAATATTATAGAATTGTTTTTAAAAAAACATATTATTGGAAGAATAAATATTTCCGATCAAAAAGATATTTAATGTCGTATTTTATTTAAAACATTTTCTTCATTATAATAATTAAAAATGAGTGTAAAATTGTTACCATTAGATTAATATAACATGAATATCCATAGGATAATAAAATTCATGATAGTCCATGAGATATGAATAATAATTTTTTATCAATGTAAGAATAATCATAAATAATCCTGATAAATGATGAGATTATAGAAATGAAATGATACCACTTTGGTAACATTGAATCATAATCCACATGAATGAATAATATTAAATTAAACATAAAATGTAATTAAAATATTTAAATAATTATATAAACAATGTAGGGTTAGTATATACTAATCGTAGGATAATATAGGTTCGATGGATGTCAAATGTCTCAATGAGGCAAAATTGTGACAAAATTACATTACCGAATTGGTATCTATTGAACCATGAAAGCCATGAAATATATATCCTAAAATAGATATGTATATAACTGTGTATTTATGGATATTAGTAATAAAATAAATTCATGGTAATTATATACTTCACACAAAATAAAAGAGTGGTGAACAAGGCCTATATCTCACAGATATAAAAATGTGCGTTGAAATTCCATTAGTACTGGAGTAACATTTGAATCATAAAATATATGAAGGAATAAAATAAATTGAAACTTTTAATATAACTATTTTAGTTAAATTAAATATAAAAAATTTAATATGTTATTATATACACCACACAATAAGAATAAGTGGTGAATATATCATATATCTAATAGAAATAAAAGTGAGAAGAGAAACTCTTACCTTACGTCTGTACATTCATTATACTCATTCCACACACATATATAATAAATATAATCTTATTATAAATATACAGATGTATAATATTATAATCAATTATATCATATATTATTTTATTGTGTACTAATATTACCCATTTATTAATAATTCCATGTTAAGGTTGTGTTTGGGGTAATTACGGCTTTTTGTTTTGTCCATGTTTGGGATTGTTTTTATTGGTCCCCTTACATAGATAATGATTTATATACATAAAAATATAATAAATTATATAAATATAATTTATATTAAGTATAAATTTGTTTATAATTATCTATAATATAATAAATAATAAATAAAATACATTGTTAATGGAGACAGTATGCCATATGTATACCTGAAAGCTTGTTCCATTATCCTATCATATTGAAATAATGGGATGAAAATGATATATTTATATCTAGCATCATTATATTATAATTATTATGTCATTAATATCAAATATTATCAATAAAAATATCTTAATGTAATCCATGTAAAGTGAGAATGAATCAAATCACTTTGACGAAGAAGCACTCCCCATGTCCAAAATGATGTAATCATATTCCCATAAAATAGAATCCCTAAAGGTATGTGTTAAATAATAATTCTATATGAATAAATAAATAGAAAATATCATATATACAATATAAAAAGAATAAATTAAATAATTATTACCAACCTTTAGAGGTGATAATGGATGAACGAACAACATCAGTTCATGATGAGGTATTTTGTCCTATATACGAAAGATAATTGTTTATCCTATTTGATTGATGTTCGTGAAAGTTTAGTTAAAAAATAACATAAAAATTATAATTATATATACTAAACTAAGGGTATTATAAAATCATTTAATAATAATAATTGAAGTTATGGGTAAATTAATAAAAAGATGTTATCTTTGAAAAAATGTTACCACTTGTTCGGGTAATTCCATTCTCGTTAGCGCCAAAATACAATCATGGATTGATTTCATTCCGAAGCGAGTCTTCTTGGATGAAGTTTGGTAATTTTGGATCTTATTTTGGTTGTTTTTGTAGGATCCAAATGTCTTGATAGGTGTTAAAAAGTGAGGTGGGGGAGGGGGTGAGTTCCCATTTTATAGTGGAGGAGGAGTGGCATACTTTTAAATATAAAAAGGAAATCACTATTGAGGGGACTCCATTACATTATGTTCTGCCAATAACAGTCCAATTTTTAGAAAAAGTATTCTTTGGTCAAAATATTTCAATTTGATGGTGTATGTAAAAGTGACTGTGGTATTTACAACCTTATGTTAATGTATAACATCCAAATAAACTCTTTTTACCTATATCACAGTGATTTATTTTAATTACATTCAAAAAAAATTTTGTGGAAAAACTAAGTTGACCATAAAGAAAATAATAAATTATTCAAATTAAGAATATGGAATCCATTTTTACAAATTCTAATCAAAAAAGTCGAAGAAATTAATTTAAAATTAATCTCATAGGTGAGATGAGACAACGAATTTTTTAAATTAAAATGTTCAAAAGATTGAAATGTTTTTACATATAATTTCAATTGGAAAATATTTACAACGACATAAACATTAATAATATATTTATAATTTATTTATATGTACTTTAAAACAAATTTAATGTAAAAATTAACTATATTAATAAATTTTCTGAAAATATAGTGTTCAATTAAAATTTTTTTTTGAATATTCATCAAAAATTTGAAACTTATCAAATAAATACCAAAATGTCATCTAATATATATTTTGATATTACATTATAAAAATATATTTATATTTTGTAAAATAAAAATAATAATATTTTAAAAAATTCTATTTAAAATATGAATTCCATTAAAAGGTGGTAAAAGTACCATTTTGGAAAATACATGTTTTGTTCATAAAATTTGATTTCTTCATATGTTATACCTATCAAAAGTTTTGGTTAAGTGTCAATTTTTTTGTTTTAATATATAATATATAGATTTTATTTAAAAAATTCATCAATATTTGTTTGTTTTATTTATTGAGATAATATTGACTTCGTACAAAGTAAAATAGCATTCTTAGAAAATTAATTTATTTATTTTCAAATAGTTCTTAGGTTCATTTTAAACTAATTGGTAAATAAATTATTCCTTTTATACACATATTTAAATAATATTTTCTTATTTTATTTAGTATTTTTCATAAAATCAATTCAAACTTCAATGTGGTGACTATAATAATATTATTATAATAATAATAATAATAATATATTGTAGTTCAGTAAAACTCAGCCGTGTGTGTCATGCAAGGTATCAAGGGTACATAGAATTTTGTGTCACTCAAGCCTAAGATAGTTTTTCATGTATGAAAATATATTCTAAGTTTGTGTGTTTGGAAATATTAACTTGGCGTTGCATTAAACGCAATCCAAACATAGTTCATTCATAAAACTCAATCTATATTTACTATAGTGTGAAATTCATAATATTGAAAAGATAAAATTAATTCCAAAAATTTCATAAAATCGAAAACTGTTAAATTATACCCCCATAAAATAAATTTCTCCCTCTAAATCCCTATTGGTTATTAAAGGATTATTTATTTAAATTACCTTTTATAGAACCCCACATCATAATAATTAATATTAAAACAACCATTAAAATGGAATGTTTAAACCATAATAGTTTCCCAATTTATCTCATAACTAGGATTCCAAAGAGGATAACATAGGTTTGAGGTGAATATTTGACATTTAATAAAACCATAAATTATTATATAGACTGATAAATATCATTGATCACTAGAAATTGAATGATCATTACAATGTTAAGGGCCTCAAAACAATAAATCGGTGCTGATTTATAAGGCCATCATCTCCAAAAAAATGGTATTAATAAAAATATTTTTCAACATCCTTTCTCTATAGTTGATTAATTATTTTACTATCTAATAACATAAGGAAATATACTTCCATGATTTTATTCCTTTTCATATGAACAATCTCACCCTGTGGTTTTGCCTTGCATGATTTATACTTCATCTCTTACTCTAAGAAATAAAGGTGAATTTTTCATTCCAAAGGTTCTAACAGGTCATGATGTAGAATGATATGTCAATATATCTATGTATAGTTAACATCATACTAAAATTGATATCACATTTTATAAAATATTAATAAATACTCATATTGTGGGATAATAATTTCATCTCTGAAACCTCATCAGAAGTTTAACATAAAACATTCCATAAATGGATAACCTTATAACCCTTCCAAAAGAAGAAAATTCCAAAATTTAGAGATAATTTCACTAAATTTATCAAAATAATATTAACATTGATCTATTATATATCATAAAGTATCTCATGGTTTTCCCATTCTAAATATGTGAAAAAATCATCATGTATTGTTTTAAAACACTTCAAAATGTAAAATTACCATAAATCCTAATTGAACAAAATGTATTCTTTATTATTCACAAGATCATTTTATATATTCCTTAAATACAAATATTTCTTAATCTCGATATATGATTTCCAAATCCACTTATTCATAAATTACCTAATAAGTTTTGAGGTCATCAATATTATAAAATTTACATTATATATGTCATTCATCTCTTTACCCTTACTGAACATCAATTTCATTGCATTCAGATCATTTTAAGGGGAACCTTCCAATAATCATTAGTTTTACCCAAAATATAACCACTCCATTTAATCACATATATAGGTCATCAGTACCATTCATAATATTCATTAAAATCCCAAACTATAATGACATGTATCCTTTAACCTAATGAAAATCAAAAGGAATTAGATTTTTATACAAATGCTAGAGGGGATATTTTTTTAAATCGATATTAAGAATTATATTCCAAGAGGTATAAAACCATTAAGTGTTGTTTTTAGACTTTGGTAAATTTATGAAGGGTCCCTCAGGTGTCTCGTTATGTTTTGGAAGCACCGAGTCAAAAAATAAATGTTTTGGAGGGTCTGGAAGAATCATATGGTTTGTTAGAAACTGTGAGGCCATCATCAGCAAATTGTGTGGCTGGTTTAATAGGAGAAGAACACCTAGCCTGGACTTTTCACGGTTTACCCAAACTGTGATCCATACCTTGTCAGGAACCAGCCTGGGGTCAACCATGAGTCGGTCAACTGAGTCGGTCCGAAGCAAGTCCTGAGGGGCATTCCTGATCCCCCCGGGATGGAAAATAGTGTCGGGCATCAAAACATACAACTGGGAATGATTTAAGCCCAAAAAATAAACAAACAAGACTAGATAAATTAATGAAATAAACTAAGGACACAGTAGCATGGACAACTGGAAATAAATAAAATAAACTAATCCAGATACAAGGTGCAACTCAACAGACAGAAATCTAAAATACAAAACTGAAAACCCAAACGAACATACCAAACCGCCACAACTCGATCTCCATGTGACCTCTTAGTCCCACCCAACCAGATGACCAGCTATGCTTCAACATAAAGCACCTTCTAGGGAAACATGGACAAAGACTGAACCTATAAAATAGTTCAGGTCTACCGACACCGAGTGTTATAGGTAGGGTGTGAGCTAATCGCTCAGTAGGCAACCACCAATGATTCCATGTCATTTCTCCCACAAGACATTCCATTTATACTAGTTTGAACTAAATTATAAAAGTAGGTTTTTGTACACACATTTCTTCTTAATAATAAACAAACAGGATCCAATACCCATTGAGTTTAAAACCAAATAAAAGGGGAAATAAAGTGGTGTTTTGGTTTCTATTTCAAAACATCTAATTGAAATCCTTTTTAATGTAATCACAATTTCAAGTTTCCTAAATAAATTCCAAAACCAGGTGCAAAGAAAAATTTACCACACAAAGAGGGCAGTGGGTCTAATAGTACTCGTAACGGGAAAACAAGAGAAATCCTAAAAAAGTATAAGAAGAACAGAATATACTATACATGTGACTCTTCCTGAAGGCATGCCCTAACTCGATGACTTCCTAATGCCCTAATGCTCGGCATAGCATTAAATGTCCTTACCGAGGGTCCCAATCCCCATAGTAGTAATAACACAGTTTTACCCTACTATGGATCCACTAGCCAATGCCTCATCTAAAATAGTGCAACAATCGTTCTCTATAATCCTCTTTTCTATGCTAGGTTCCCATGTAAATTTCTCAAGTGGTTGTGCAATATCATTCAAAAAACAAGTCACATACATATAATCAAACACACTACACAAACTGGCACCACCCCGGCTAGCTCCAGGGTTTGTCATCTGCCTTAAAATAATTATTATTCAAAGAAGCCCCATACTGAGGACCCTTCAATCTCACGAGTCAACATTTAGGCAGGGTTACCAACCCAAGAAGGGTTTTCCAAAAATCTATTTCAAAAGAAAAACGGCCCTTTACACCATGAATTAACCGATAATTTTTAAAGTTCCAATCATGCCAATTAAAGAAAATGTGTGGTAAGTGAAACATGATGAAAATGTTCCACACACGTTGAAATACACTTTTCAAATCATATGCACTCTAAAACATTTTCCAAAAATAGTTACACACTTCCTCCACAATTTAATAAACCATTGACGCACCTTATGAAATAATTATAAATAACACTCAAAGAATTTATCAAAAATATATTTTTTTAAACAATACTATTTATCCACATTCAACTGCATTGGAAAAAACATTTTCATGAATTGAAGGACATGTCAAAACCTATATTTAGCATGTTAATCTACCATAAATCATTACTATAAACTACATACATTTTTAATAAAAGTTTGAATCAGGGTGTAACAATTAAATACTAAAATAAATGTATCGTATGAAATGAAATTGGAAGAAAATGCATGGAGGCACCTGCCTCAATGAATTGGCCGAGCTAATGCTTTCAAACTCACACGGACACCTGTTGACATACAAGCACTCCCACAATGGCGCATGCACTTGTAAAAAACATCGCCACACCCGAAAAAACAACGGCATAGAGAAATGACTTCATCACCTCACCCTTGGCGGTGGATGCCAGAACCTAGACCAACAGGTCCCAATAAATCAATTGCCCACTCTAAACACAGTGAAAACAGCATGAATCACAAACGGAGAAATAAAGTTGATTAAATTGATGATAACACCAATATTTAAATAGAAATATACTAGAGGAGAGGAGCGTGCATGCCAGATAAGAAGCGGATGCACTGCGAAGAGGGTCGGGTCATGAAAGAACAAGGAAAGGTGGTGCGTAGGGGGTCGGGTCGTTCTGGAACAAGCTTGAGGTGCTACGTAGGGAGTTGGGTCGCGCCGGAACAAGGAAGAGGCACTACGCAGGGTGTCGGGTCATGCCAGAACAAGGTAGAGGGGAGGGATGTTGGACCAGGTGTGGGGGAAGGGAGATCGGGCCACCGTCGCTACTGGTCGGAGCTTGGGCCACCGCCGCTGGCCGGAGGGGGAGAGGAGGAGGCGGTCGTGTAGGGGTGTTGTCGAAGGGTGCTTGTGGAAGGGAGGAGAGGGGTAGGGGGTGCGGCTTGAGGGTTATAAGGGGAGAGGGGAGATATGAGCAGCATGAAAAAAAGTGGGAATTAATATTTAAAAAAAGAAAAGGAGAATGGGGTGTGATAGAGAGTAGGAGGCGTAAAATTGAAGTGGGGTGCATGGGTAGATTAGGAAAAAAAATTATCAGTATAATATTAATAGTAATAATAAATTGATAAAAAAATACTAAATTGATAATAATAATAATAAATTGATAACAATAATAATAATAATAACCATTTAAAGAATAAGAATAATAATAATAACAATAAAATTTTAATGACAATATTTGTAAAAATATTAATACTTATATATTCATAGCATTATTAATTACCTTAATGATAATGGTAATAATAATAAACTGATTTTAAATATTACTTTAATAATAATAATAATAATAATTACACTGAAAGTAATAACAATAATAATAATAATAATAATTTTATTCATTTCCATTTAAATAAAATAAAATTTAATAACAACTAAATAATTATATTTAAAACAACTTCATTGATAATATTTTTTAACAAATTTAATAATAAAAAATATTTTTATCTACACAATAATATCATTATTATTACGATTTGAACATTTAACTTATTTTATTTACATCAAACATTATTTATTTTAATAATTAAACATTTGTATAGAAACTTGGGCCAATCGCACGGACACCGTCAACCATGCGATGTCCGCACACCAGTCTGACACCCCCCCCAAACTATTAAATGATAAAAATTTTAGACCGACGCTCAACTTGCACCTTGATGAAGCTAACCAAAGTCAAGAAATAATAAAATAACATAAAATAAAAAGGGTCAGGGTGTGACAGTTCTCCCCACCACAAATCTTTATGCCCCCAGAAAGTCACTAAGAAAATAGTTAACATAACTAGAGTCCATGGCCAGTCAAAACCGAGGAAAAACTATGAATCCCATGATGCCCATACACTCAATAGGTCACACCCGACCAATTCAAGAGAAAATTGAATCCCGAGGTTGAGGGTAGAACACGATAGGGTTCTCCCCACCATGAGAATTCACTAATACGAAAACCATAAAACACGAACAAAACACCCCTGAGGGTGGACAATGCGGGAACTCCGAAACTGAACCAATTTAAATTCCCCACATGGACCGAAAAATACCCATAGACTTAAATGGAAATCTTGCTACGAAATGACCCAACAACCCGAGGATAAGGAATTAACTCAACCCCTCACACACTGACAGAATAAAATCCTCACCGCAACTAGAGACTAGGGAATTCCTAGCCCGATCTCATAAAGGACACCGAAACACTGCCCGTTAATTTCACAAAACCAAACATCCCCCTAACGAACACACCTGAGAAAAACTCAAAATCAGAACATGCCCATTTGTTCACGGTCCACACCATTACAAGGGACTGAAAAATTTAAAAACTACAATGAAAGTAGATATGACCACTTGGATTGTGGGAGAACGTTCTCATCACGCCACCGCAACAAGGATGAGGTTACGATAGGGACGAGAATAGAATAATGAAATTTTTGGATATTTCCATCCCAAGGCTAAAAACATTATCCGGACCAAGGTTCCATACCCCGTAGCCAACTCCTGAATTGGTAAGAGCTTCACCCTGAGACCTGAGGTTGGGGCCCTGATGGATGAATCATCTCCTACCTCACATTCAATCATTTACATCCTCTGGTCCCTAACTCCTTCCTCCTGAATGACACTTCTTTCAAAAGCCTCACCATTGGCTCGAACAGCCGCACAATAGAAAGACTTCGCAGGGATGTGACAAGAAGACTTAGAATGCCTGAGATGGCCACGCTATTGGCATGTGTGAGAACGGTTTAAAAAACTGGGAGTCGGTACAAATGAAGATAGCTTCGTAAAGACAGGTTTCTCCAGCATGAACTCCTTTCCAGATGAGGAACCTTCACCAGAGCCGACCCCCCTCCATCTACACCCAGACTCTAATAATGATGGGACATCTAACCTTTACTAGTCCATAACTAAACCCTCTAATAACATTGGGATGGTAAAAACCTTATCTACCATTGGAGTTCCCAACAAGCCGAAGACACACTATCTTTTTTAACTATACAACTAGATTTAAAGGACATTAGCTACCTCAATAAGCAGGAAACAGACAAAAAGAACTAGGAACTGGGCATAACTTATTAACAACTTTTGGAGGCTTTCTGGGTGACATACTCGTAACAACATGAAAAACACCATCGAAACTGGAATCATGCCAAAACTCAATAAAAGCAACACAAGACATGTGAAACTGGCCCATAAGTCAAACATATACAAATACAAGCATAACTCACATTTAAAAAATCAGTACTTATTTGAAATTTTAATACACACCTATGTAACCTTATGAACCATCACCTGTGCATTCATTCAATCATTCTCACATCATCTGCAAACAAGTTCCCCTATGCACTCTCCATACATACTCACACATGTGTGACCCTCCATAAGGAGTGCCAAGGTTCAAGAACTTATTTTCCTTACCCAATCCAAACACATACCATGTTTTTCCTAACTGATACACTTGGCGTGTAAAAACCTACTTCACAGGTTTCAAAACAATTTAATTGAAATACTTTTCTATAAAAAATATTTCACTTTTAACGGAAACTCGCTTCAACAGAGTTTAAAACAAAACACCACCACCAACAACCCAGTGTAATGTGAAACTAGTGCATACATATGACCCAGCGACATGGTGGTGAGCCCTGACCCAACTAAGGCATAACACTAAGAGGACCTTAAACAAGGCACTTGGACTCCACATGGGTCACCACCCCATGTGAGGCCACAGTGTGAACCGATTCACCTCCATTGTCAACCCTCAATCCAAACCATCCAATGATAAAAGACTCATATCCCAGACAACCCCTGGTAACCTAGGTCTCGTTGCGAGTGGTGGTGATCAGGCACCGACCCATAACATGCCTCATGATCCCCGACTGTCCTAATGTCCTACTACCAGACACCCCAAATAACATTAACCTTCTTTGATACCATTTTGTCATGAACTAGCCTGGGTTCAACCCTGAACCGGTCACCCAAGCCTGTCTACGGCAAGTCCCGAGGGGCGTTCCCAATCCCCCCAGAATGAAAACTACTGTCGGACATCAAAACATACACCAGGGAACGATTTAAGCCCAAAACAAATAAACAACTTGGAATAGATAAATAAATTAAATAAAATAAGGATGCAACATCATGGAAAACTAGAAATAAATAAAATAAACTCGTCCAGAAATAATGTGCAACTCAACATATTGAAAACTAAAATACAAAACTAAAAATCGTAATGAACAAACGAAACCGCCACAACCTGATCTCCGTGTGACCTCTTGGTCACCACCAAGCAGAAGACCAAGTATGCTCCAACTTCAAGAACATGCTTGGGAAACCTGAAAAAATACTGAACCTGCAAAACAGCTCAGGTCTACCGACACCGAGTGGTATAGGTGGGGTGTGGGCTAATCGCTCAGTAAGAAACCACCACATATTCCATGTCATTTCTCCCATAATACATTCCATTAATACTTGTTTTAACTACATAATAATACTTTGTTTTTATACACACGTTTCTTTTTAGAAACAAAGAAACATGATCCACTTTACTTTAAGTTTAAAACCAAATACAAGGGGAAATAAAGGGGAGTTGTGATTTCTACTTCAAAATATCTAATTGAAATCCTTTTTAATTTAATCAAAATTTCACAGTTTTTAAAATAAATTCCAAATACAAGTGCAAAGAAAAAGTGTCCACACAAAGAGGGCAGTGGGTCTAATAGTACTAATAACGGGGAAACACGGGAAATCATGGGAACACAGAGGAAGATTAGAACATACTATACATGTGACTCATCCTGAAGGAATTCCATACCTCGATGATGTCATAACACCCTAATGCTCGGCATATCCCTACATGGCCTAATAGACGGTCCTAATCCCCATAGGCAAAAACAGTTTCACACTTCTTCTACAATTTAATAAACCATTGAAGCACCTTATAAAATAATTAGAAATAAGACTCAAGGAATTTAACAAAAATCATTTTTTAACAATACTATTTATCCACTTTCAATTTCATAGACAAAAACATGTGCATGAATTGAAGGACATGTCAAAACCTATATTTAGTAAGTTAAACAAATAATAAATCATTATCATAAACAAATTACATTTTTTATAAATGTTTGAATCAAGGAGTAAAATTAAATACTAAAATACAAGTATCGCATGGAACGAAATTGGAAGAAAATGAATGAAAGCACCTACATTAAAGAATTGGCCGAGTTTGTGCTTTAAAACTCACACATCCACATATTTATGTACATGAACTCCCAAAAAGGTGCACACACTAGAAAAAAACATCGCCACAACCGAAACAACAGTGGTATAGAAAAATGTGTTCATCACCTCACCCTTGGCGGCGGATGCTAGAACCTAGACCAACGGGTCCCAAAACAACAATTACCGACTCTAAACACCGTGAAAATAGTGTGAATAACCAACTGAGACATAAAATATTGTTATATTGAAGAAAACAAGAAATTTGAAATAGAACTATACTGGAGTAGAGGAGCGTGCATTCCAGATAATAAGCAGTGGCGCTACGAAGAGGGTCATGTCGGGCCAGAACAAGGAGAAGGTGCAGCGTAGGGGTTCGGGTCATGCCAGAACAAGCCAGAGGCGCTCCGCAGGGGTTGGGTCACACCGGAAAAAGGCGGAGGTGCTGCGCAGGGGGTTGGGTCGCACCAGAACAACTTGGAGGGGAGGGATTCCAGCGAAGGTGTAGGGGTAGGGAGATCGGGCCACTGTTGATGCTGGCCGGAGCTCGGGCCACCGCCGCTGGCGAGAGCTGGAATGGAGGAGGCCACCGTGTGGGGGTGCGGTCGGAGGGTGCTATAGGAAGGGATGAGAGGGGCAGGGGGTGTGGCTCGAGGGTTATATGGGGAGAGGGGAGAGATGAGCGGGATAAAAAGTGGGAATTAAAATAAAAATTATAATAAAAGGAGAATTGGGCGTGAGAGAGAGTGGGAGGCGTGGAATGGGAGAGGGGCACATGGTTAGATTTGGATAAAAAAATTATAATAATAATAATAATAATTTGATAAAAACAATAATAAACTGATAATAATAACAATAAATTGTTAACAATAATAATAATAATAATCATTTAAATAATAATAATAATAATAACAAAATTTTACTGAAAATATTTGTAAAAATATTAATGCTTATATATTCATAACATTATTAATTTCTTTGATTATAATGGCCATAATGATATAATATTTTTAGAAAATTAATGTAATAATAATAATAACAATAATAATGACACTGAAAGTAATAATAATTATAATCAAAATTTTATTAATTTCCAATTAAATAACAAATATATTAATAACAACTAAATAATTATATTTACAACAATTTCATTGAAAATATTATTAACATTTTTTTAATAACAAAAAATATTTTTATCTATGCAATAATATCATTATTATTATGATTTAAACATTTAAATTGTTTTATTTACGTAAAACTTTATTTATTTTAAACATTAAACATTTGTGCAGGCACTTGGGCTGATTGCGCAGTCACCGTCAACAATACAATGTCTGCGCACCAGTCTGACTCCCCCCCATGAAACTATTAACCAAAAAAAAATTTAGACCAGCGCTCAACATGAACCTTGAAGAAGCTAACCGAAGTCAAGAAATAATAAAAAAATAAAAATGGTCGGTGTGAGATGTGCCTGCATGGTTAGTGTAAAATGGAAAGTATGACATCACTGTTCATCAGACATTTGGGGCATGGGTTGGCTAATCATGCCCCCCAAACATTGCTATTTGTTTAAAAAAATAAATAATTAAATTTAGTTTTAAATACAAATAATTTAAATGACATAAAATGGAAAAAGAAAAGAATAAATAAATTTTCTAATAATAATAATATTTTAAAAAATAAACAATATTATAATTATATTACGATTTATTAAAGCCCAATGGGGTTCCCCCAATAATATCCTATTACCTATATGTTACAACCCTTCCCCTTGTTCTCGAGGTGGGCTTGACACCACCTCCATATCCTCATCTCCTCATACCGATCCACCAATTATTCTTTATGATTTATTTTTGATTCTTCAATGTATGGTCTCTAATTACCCTTTCTCTCCATTTCTGACTGATTTTCCCTCTCCACATTTCCTAGTTCCATTTGAACAAAACCTAGGGTTATGGTTAACTACATTTTCTATTTTTCTTTTATTTTTAGGGAACTAGGTGTGTCTCATGGGACTCCATCATGCGTGATTCGGCATCTACTACCAATGGTGGAGTCGTTCGTATTGTTTCATTCCACTCATCATCAATTTCAGTTATGTTTTCATCTTTATTCTTTATCTCTCAAAGTCTAATTCGGTTGTTCATAGTTTTTCATCCACTGATAATTTTCTATTATTTTATATGACATTTCCATGGTGATTTTGAGTTTCTAATATTTTTCTTGTGTCTTTGGTCAACCTTGAGGCGGGATTCCAGAGTAAATTGAAATATATTGTATATTGACTAGTAGGGTTATATAAATGTATGTCCCCCCCTTATAAGTACATTAAATCATTGATGTGTAGATATATAAATAAGTGGATTTAGGTTCATATGTATATATATGGAAAATTCATATAGTCATAAGTGGAAATGTGTGTATTCATGTATACACATATATGCAAGGAACCCCTTGTACATGTTCATGGACATGAAAATTTTTACATTTGGGCTTTCTGACCTTATGTATATGAGAAGTTTCATATTCTTGTAGGGGGATATCAACTTTGAGTTGTCTCTCATGATAAATTAATGTTCTAATGTGTTCATCTTGGCTTTCAACTTATTGAGGAGGGATCCATTTCCATTACACTTAAAATTTAAGAATTTAAAAACAACACACGTATCACACCTAACATGGTTATTAATTAGTACCATATATGTTTTAGAATGAATAATTATTTTCATGAATTAAAATTTCCTTGGAATAGGGGTTTAATTATGCTAAATGGGTTGTTTAAAGAACAATATCATGTTTTTATAATAAAACCCATCTATTGAAGTGCGTTTTACTGTAAGATAAAAACTAATGATTGGATATTTCTATCATGATTGGTTTTTTATTTGGAGTATTTTCATATGCATTCATTCTATAGCTTAATAAGTGGCATTCTAGTTCATGGACTCTTTTTTATTCTTAAATGATGTTGTGCCATTCATTCTATGTGTTCAAAGGACCAATGCACTTCCAAGATTATGACTTAGCTCGACTTCTAAAGGGAACTATCGATGTTGGTGATTGAAAAAATGATTACAGATCCTTATATGTGAATTATTAATCATTGTAATTAAATTTTCATTTTTTGTTTATTTAAATGAGTTTTTTAAATGAAATGGTTAATCCTTGATGGGTTTAATTTCATTTTTAAAATTGAACTTTATAAATGAATTAATTTATATGGAATTGATTATGGTGGTATGACCAACTCACTTGTTTATATTTAATGAAATGTTTCATGATGGTTTCATTCCATGAATAAATTAATTGTTATTAATTTAATGTGATTACATTATTGATAACCAGACTTATTAAATGAATCTAAAGAAAATTATTGCATCATGTATTGTATTGTAAATATGATTAAACATTATACATGGGTTGTGGATGATCGTAATGGACAATTGATCATGAAAACTCACACTCCCCTAAAGTGGTTTCTGAGAATGCTGACTCACTTGAGTGAAACTAGTGATACAAATATAAATTTTTTATCGACAATAGAGAGTCACAAAACCTTACATCAGGGGTTGAGAATGGTGACTCACACATGTGATAAATATGGGAAATGTGATTTACATGCCACATTACACTATTATAGTGATTTCATTGGTGTATCAGATAACATCCCTTGTGAGATGCATGATTTCTCCCACCGTATCAGGAGGTACAAGAATGTACCATATTTCATGAGCATATAGGCTCATAGAATGGTTATAGACAGTCTGAGTTATGTTATTAGTATTCTACACAGACATGGTTCGTATTTGTTGATATAATATATTAATAAACAATATATATATAATTTATATTTTATATTGTTCCTAAACAGACACTTATTCTCACTGTGAGCAAAATAAGTACACCAGCTAGGTGTCTTTTAGGAACCTATGCAAGTTGTTCTTTATTTATTTAGTATTGATTTTTTATTTTTCTAATTATACCTACTCCCTGGTTCACATTACTATCATGTAATAGAATTGGTTATACACTATGGGTGCTGGACCACTAAGATTATTATCTGACACACTTCTCAGGGAACCATTTCACTAGGGTACCTGAGTAGACAATATATTTTCTAGAGCAAGATTGATTGATTATGAAGTTTCACTAGGGTACATGAGTATACTGTATATTATCATGCTACAATTTCTATGGTCATTTTTTTACTTCATTTTAATGCTATAGTGTTTTCCATTTCAATAAAATAGAATCATCTACCATACATTAAATGTTGTAATTTAGGGTTGTCCACTTTTATATTCAGTAGATTATTATATTCTCAAACTAATTTCATATATTTATTATGATTTTACAATTGTTCTACTCTAATAAAATGTTCTCGTCTCTCCACTATCATCTCTTGAGACCCTCACTTATAGTTAGAATCATCTAGCATATAGGGAGACATGTGTGAGGCCATGTGACCCTCTAGTCTGCCTACCATCATAGTGGTTGGTTATTCGGGACATTACTATGTGGTATCAGAGATTATTTTTCCCTTGACCTACTATTTTGGTCTTATAGATAGGATACTAGGAATGTTTCAGTGTTTTTCAAGGATTGGTGACCCCACCCATAGAAAAATAACTATGTTGATTGGGCAAGGAGTATTGTTTATACTATTAATCATTATAGTTTATATGATTTCACCTTGTGTGACATGGGTACTTCTCACCACTTTTTTATTTTTTACTTTTATAATAATTATTCATGTCCTGGCATGGAATGGATTAATCATTTCATGAAACATATTAGGAACATAGGAATTCACATTCCATGCGCATTTCATTCTATATTTTTTCATATGTAGGTTTCTTTATGTTTTATTATGTTCCTTTAGTGTGAGCCATAATTCATATTAATTATAATTCATGTGTTTATAGCATTCTCGGGTGATTTATTTATCATTTTAATAGTTTCCATAAATAGATTATTATATTACATGCTTCTATGTTTACAGAAATTTTCTGGGTTTTTTCTACTAATGATAACAAGAAAGTCTATTTATGAAATTTGTATCATGGGATTAATTGTTTGTTGTGATTAAATGGGGTATGCTTTTAAATATTATGGTTTGAGTGTGCCTTATAAATTAAGAAAAGTTATCATGTGTAATTAAACCAACATTGAACTTTATATAAATATATATTATGGTTAAAATGTAAAAAAAACTAAATTAAAATTTCCAATTGGTATTATTTATATTAATGGTATCTAAATGACAAACTGTAATATGTATGGGTAATTTATGGATTCATAGATGGCCACCTATATAATTGAGTCATTATACTTAGTTATGGTATTTTTTAAATACTATTCAATGATACAGGTTTTCATGAGTTCAAATTTTATTGTGAAATTGGTTTTGATTAAGTTGGAGCTGGACATTGATCTATAATGTGTATGAGCACTTTATAGATTAGTGTGGTGAATACCCAAGGGATAGTGCCATTGTTTCATTGACCATCATATATTTTAGAATTCATATTAATTTAAAATCATTTTAATTTTAATATTTAATTAATTGGTTGAATATCAAAATTCATAATTTGTCCCATATAGGTCAGTTGGGGCATGCTTCTATGAGATAACTCTCTTTAGGTGTTTGGAAACTTTATGTAATTATGTAACTATTAATCGGTTTCATTCTGATGAACCCATGTTGGCTTAATGGGATCCTTGTAGGACTCCTTATATTTTATAACATAAAAAATAATTTATATAATAAATTTCATAATTTATCATGGGATTCCAATAAATATTTAGTTTTTGAAAAAGAATGTTTGGTAAGACATTCTTCTATGCCTTGGTATTTTGTTTAAATATTTTAAAAGTTTAAAAATTAATTTATAATTAATTATTTTAATTGAAAATGGAACCTTAGGTGGTTTCATTTGTATAATCCCCCATGTAAGGATGGATTGGAATTTTCTTTTAGTTTCCTCAGAACAATAACATCATTACTTTTATAGGCTTCCACCATTTTATAAATCGCATAAATAACAGTATTTTTAGTCTACTGACATTTTGGTTTGCATGACCTCATTATAGTCAATTATTTTTCTTTCATAAGGGGATATCCTATGGAAGGTATAACACCTAGAATAAAATTCCATGACAATACGATGAGTTTCTCTTACGATGTGTTTCTTTCAGGTGTCATTGTCCCTTAGAGGACTCTTTTAGTTTCTAAATGTAACCCTTGTTTTGATAGCTAATAGCCTCATTATTAAACTTATTTTTGGGAGTGGCCATAAACAAATTCTTGTTTTTAACAAGTTAGTCATTCCTTGGGTATGATTGACCACTTTTTAGTCATTTGACCTTTTATACTTCTTCGATGATGGATGACCTGGCGTGTCTCCATTCTGGTTAATGGTTATATAAGGAATGAAAATATAATTTTAAACTATTATACATGAATCTAATTATTTAATTTATATTTCAGAGATCTTATGGATTGTAGCTATAATTTACCTTTTTTTCATGGATCCTTGTGATATTATGTGTTCACGTTTGTGGTACCATTCGAGTTATTATACGATCTAACGAACTAATTGAGTTGATATAATTCTTAATCCATGAGCTGTTGAGCACTGTCTCAGGTCATCTATGTATTAGGTCAACCTAGGAATTATTATAATCATGTTTGTCCTAATTATTAGGATGACTTCCTCTATATTCATGTGTTTTTACACACTAGTCGGTTTCGTTTTTCATTTCCCGAATTCTTGAATACACGTGATCATCACTCTTAGGAGTGACATGCATACATTTAAGGAAAATCTAATCCTGATCCTGTAAGATAATCTTGTCCATATATTTTATTTTAATGAATAGTACCCTCCTAATGTGGGGTGTGTCATTCCAAATTTGGTAAATGTTACCTTCCATGTAAAAGTAACACCATCAAGGAGGGCCATAATGGAATGGTAAGATTGCTTCGAAAGATTGTGAGGATGGTTAGGATTTAGAATGTCAGTTCATGCTTAGAATCATGATATTTTCATGGATCGATGTCTATTAAATCATTGATAATGGTTTTGGGCTTGGATTTCTTTAGTGGTTAGTATTGAGCGATCACAAAAACACCTTAGGTGGTGAATTCTTGTGACTGATTTGTGTTGGTACACTGAAATGTGAAGCTAAGTTTCTTTTAATGGAAGTTAACCAGTACTAGTTTGACTATTCTTCTTCAATTTTCATTGGTCCCCACATAGAGAATTCTAGTTTTGTAAATAGAATTTCCACTATATTGAATTTTTCCTTGAAGAACTAAGAGTTCTTTGGTCTTACATAACGCTGTTGTTTTAAAGGCTATTCTGTTGGAATGGGTTTTTTATTTTTTTCACGTTGGATGCACATTTTCTATTATGTATTTTTTGGTTCGAAGTGATATATAGGATTCCATGATGAAATGCCTTAGATGGAATCTAGGACACCATCCATATTCTACTTATAGGACCAAAAAGTAGATGACGCTCTGGGCTCAGTCAACGTTCTTATGTGGATTTATTTTCTTGTACCGTCATCTTTCCTGTTAACACAATGCATGGACTACCTTGAGATAGTTCCTTGGACTCCCATTTAATTAATAATAGGTTATCTTGATTTTTTTTAAAATCATATGTGATTCTTTAAGGGTGAAAATTCTAGTTTTATGGAACTGTGTCCCACAGTTGTCCATGTTGAGAAGTTGTAGTTTCCAATAACTAGGTGATGGCATGCCTTCTTAATGTCCTTGGAATTGTGGTGTAGAATTCAGTGGGTGCATTAATTATAAATACATAATACTTTGTAGGAAGATGTTGTTGTTTTATTTTTAATACACGAGTCATCTAACATGATCATCTTTGAGAGTAGTCAGTTGGAGTGACTCAAACTATTTTCCTTCTCATTCTATGTGTACGATCAGTGAAGGACTATTTCTAGGAACGTCTTTAGGAGGTGGAGAGTGTTGTTTGTGTCATTCATTGATTTTCATCAAATTTTAGCTTGACCATGATAAATTAGGTCAGTGAGGACTCAAATGTGTGGATGTTTAAATTTCAAACCTACGATCATCATTATAATACTTTGAGGCATTCTCTATATGAAATTTCAATTGTTGAGTTTCCTAGTTTTAGAATTAGCCATAATTTTCTATTAAATCATTTGGTGGGAAGCACCATATACAAGATAATTGATAAAGTGATGATGTGGGCATGTTGGTAGAAAAACCATAATGGATAAGATATGTTTCAATGATTATGTTATTAAATTATTTTTGGATCAATTTTTAATGGCTTAAGTTTCATGTTCTTAAGTTCGTGCTTGGAGGTGCATCGGGAGTAAGGAAATACAACGCCACAGTTTGAAAGGAACTTCACAACCCTTGTATTCTGGGTAATGTTTTTGTTATTCAAAAAATATTTTTGAGGTATATAAGTTCAATGTTTTGGAGAGTATAATAACTCGTGTTTTTTAACGGGATAAAAATAAAAAGGGAGTAGAATTTTTTTGTTTACTTGATGGAATGTTTTTTAACTGAGCATTGGAAGTGAATTATGAGAGTTTAAAGATTTTTATGTGTTGTTTTTATACATTGGTAAAGGTATAAAGGGTCCCTTGAGTGTCTAATTGAGTTTAATAAGTGTCAGGTTCTTGAATTCATTATTTTGGAGGTTGTGGTAGAGGTGAAATGTTTTCAGAAACTGTGCAGCAGGCTTCTGAAAACCATGTGTATTGTTTTAAAGGAGCAGAATGCCCGACACTGGCTATGCATAGTTTAACTAAATCACCTACCTTGAATATATGGTTTGTGAAAAATGGTTAGTATTCTCATACTTGTAATCACACGATTGAGGCTTGGTTTTTCTAACCAAGCGACAAAAACTATGAGATTTGTTATTTAGGATGTTAAATTAATTAAATTCAAATAAAAATTGGATTAAATGGCAAATGCGAAAAACATTCAATAAAAACAATAACAATAATAATATAATTATTATTATATGTTTTATAAAACCCAAAAGGTTTTTCCGACTTACCCACCCCTTACCTATGCGTCACACCCCTTTCCCCTTCCACTCCAGGAGAGTGCCACACCTCCTCTATGGCCTCCCCTCTTCACTTTTATTTATCCATTCCTGTTCACAGTTTATCATTGATTATTCAAGGCAAGTTCTCTGGTTCACTTTTCTCAAATTTTGTATATTTTTTAACCTCTATTCATTTCATGGTTCCATTCATCTAACCTTATGGTTACAATTACCCTTGTTTATGGTGTTTTTTCTATTATTTGGTCATGGGGTGTGCCTCCTGGGACTCCTTCATTCATGTTTTGGCATCCACTGTCATATGTGAAGTGGTTCATATTGTTTTGATACTCCCATAATTAATATCATGTAGGGTTTTCTCCATTATTGTTCATCACTCAATTTATGTAAGGACGTCTTATTTTTAGCTTCTAGTAATTTTATGTATTTTCATTGAACCTTACCATGGTAATTTTGAGTGTTTAATAATTTTTTATTGTGTTTTGTCATGTTTTGAGTGGTTTCGAGTCACCAGAGTAAAAAAGGAAATTACATCATGTTCAAAGGATAGATTATATATATGTAAGTCTCCCCGTTACATGTACATTCACCCATGGTAGTGAATATATATACATATGGGACTAGGAGTTATTATTTATATATAAGGAAAATGCATATAGGTTTAAGTGGAAACAAGTGTATGAATGTATAACAATATGTGTACAGACCCCCTTGTAGATGCTCAAGGCCATGAGAATGTGTATATAGGGGATATATGTCCTTATGCATATGTGAAGGTGCATATTACTGGGGTTGGGAAATATAATCTCTGAATGGTCACTAGTGATAATGTCATGTGACTAAGTGTTCTTTAATCCTTCTTCTTATTGATGTATGATCACTTTCCATTTCCCTTGAAATTTTAGAATTTAATAATATATCTCTTCTTACACCTTCCACGGTTATTAATTAGTACTAAATTAGTTTTGGAATAAATTATTCTTTTGATTAATTGAAACGTGAATTATAATTAATGATTAAATATGATAAAAGTATTTTTTAATAAACAATATCAAGTTTTTATAATAAATCCCCTTGATGCAGTTGTGGGGTATTATATGATAAAAACTAATGATTAATTGTTTCTATCATGTTTAGTTTATTTCATGGTGTACTTACTTATGAATTCAAGTTAGTTCTTAATAATTTGATTGATATTACATGCACACTTTTTTATTCTTAAATGATGTCCCCCGTTATTTATAAGTGTTCATCAGACCAACACACTTACAATTGTATGAATTAGCTCTACTTGCAAAGGTAACTACACATATATGTGATTTCTTAAATGTTAAGAGCACCTTATAAATGACCCTTTAACCATTTTAATTGAACATTCATGTTTGGATTAATTAAATGACATGTATTAAAATGAAATTGATCAGGCATGATGGGTTTACATTATTGTTATGAATTGAGTATTTTAATGGAAAAGTTTTAAATTGTTTTTATTTTGGTGGTATGACCCTGACTCTTGTATATATTGAATGTAATGATTCACGATGGTTTTGTGAAATGAATAAATTTAATGTGGAGGCTTTATTTATCATAATACATATTAAATGAAAATCATGACATGTATTTCCTTGTCCATTTTATTTTAAATACGATTACACCATATACATGGGTTGTGGATGATAGTAAGGGATTTTTGAACACAGAGACTTATGATCCCTTAAACCAGGTTTTAAGAATGATTACTCACACTACTGATCCTTGTGATATGATAGTAAGGGTTATATTGATCATGGTGACTCATGCTCCCTTACATTTAGTGTGGATCATGGTGACTCACATCAGGGATACAATGTGGGGGTGGGATTTATGTGCTAGGTTACATGACCAGAGTGATGTCATGGAATTATCACTCACCATCTCAAGTGACAGGCATGATTTCCCCCACTATACGGGGATGTAGGGAATGTACACAATTTCAGGGGCTTATAGTCTCATAGACTATTCAAGGATAGTGAGAGTTACACCCTTGTCAAACCAACACATGTTTTCTAGGTATATAACTAGTAGGAATCTGCATATTGATGGTTCATATAGCTGGTTGTAATATATAAATGAACTATATATATAGTTATTACTATATATATAGCTTCTAAATATAATCTTATTTTAGTTATGATCCAAAGATCTTATAGCATCCTGGTGTCCCTTAGAAACATGGTTGGGTTATTGTTTATTAATTCATTAATAATTTCTTATTTTTCTAGTTTTACCTAGTAACTAAATAAAATTAAAAATAATGTGATGGATTTTTTTAGACACCATGGGTGTAGGACTTCAGATATTTTTATCTCACACTCTTCTCATTTCAACATTGCACTAGGGTACCCATATAGACCATATATTTTCATCAACTAATTTGATTACTAATGTTATTTCGATTCTAGTTCAGAGTTAGGAACATATAACTAAACCGTATATTGGGATACTAATAGATATATTAGTTGGGTAGTTTTTATTTTATTTTTAATTTGATTATTATAATCTTCTTCCATTTTCCTCTATTTATTTTCATTCCACCATTGTGTTACTCTAATAAGAGGGTATACTATCCCAAATATCACCACCCGAGACCCTAACATCTAGTAGGTTGCATCTAGAATATGGGGATATACACATGAGTCCATGTGACCCATCAGTTTTACTACCATCATAGTGGTCATTCAGGCCTGAATGATACATTATTGAAAAACATATACTAAACAATCCTTAAATATTTCATAAATCTTATATCCAACCACATAAATTTTTCAATCCTTCATCATTAATTACTTTAATTGAATAGTTTATGGAATTGAGTTGGGTAATTCCAATGTTCTCTATAGATATGTGTTTAACTTCCTTGATAATTTATCGCTCCATGACCCTTTTTCCACAAAAATAACATCTTCCCTTAAATTGGATTTATTTTTCTGGGTTATTCATCCTTTATTCATGACATGTAGGAAGGTAAATCTTCTTCCCATGATGTCAATTCCCACATAAACTTTTATAAAATTCAATCATCCTCTTATTCTATTCATTTAGAATATCATAGAAGGTAGTGTTCTTAATCATATAATGTAATATATAATTACCAATAATCTCAATATATTTATCTCCAGTCATCGTACACTTTGGTTGAGAATAATCATTAAATGTTCCATCACGTTCCATGTTAACATTATTATTTATTTCCCATCCATTTAAGAAAATCAATAGTATAATATGATCCAAATTAATCACAAAAAACCACATATTCAGGAAACATTATGTAATGTATGTCTAAGTCATGATCGTTTTTTTATTCTTTGACATCTTAGATTTATCCTAGGTTATACGTTATAAACTTTTATTTAAATCCATAATTATGGTTTATAAATATTTCATGATTTTACAAATCATATAACCCATTAGTGTCACAATAGCTGTACAGCATGGCTCATCTTCATTCACAAAATCCCGATCGAGTCTAGCACAATATGGTATTTTGGGTTGTCACCCCTATATACATATCTTCCATATCCACTTCTACATGTACTATTCATGCGTGGTTTTTTCTATAAAACCACTCTGTCTATCCATTACATAATATTCTAAGACAGTTTCTTAAAATTTACTCATTCTTTCACTTATACACAGAGACATCCTTAGAGAAATCCATAGAAATATACCTCGATATATCACTAATTTTTTGTCATCCTAATTTCCATTGGATGAATAAACCATTCTATTGATACAAAATAAATAAACCTTCTCTTAACATATATGTATATTACAAAATTTTATATGAATATTCATCACAATACTAATGGTCATGCCTGGGGACTATATTATTTTATTGTCCTTGGAATCATGGAATATATTCTTCTAACATGGTGAAGGATCTTCATTATTTCCCAGAAAGATATAACCCTTTAGTACATGTACATAAAAACATTGTGCATAACACTGGGAATAGAAACATAAGATTGGGTGGGAATATATTCTTGGTAGGGGTAAATAAAAGAGATATATAGGTATAACTTGTGATTAAGGGTATGAGAATATGAGAATAAATTTTGAAGATCATTCCATGAATGTAATGGCCCGGACCTCTCTGGTCCTTTCCTTTGTGAAATGTTGTGCTGGAGGTGTGTCAGGAGGTTATGGTGCCTTAGGGGTGCGTTTGGGTGGACTTTTAAGGAGAGCTAAAGGGAAATAGATTTCGCACGGTAAGCCCATGGTTTGGCTAAACCGTACACCCAAACCGTGAAAGGATGGTGTTGGAGGCAGTGGATAATGCATGGTTAGCACACGGTTTGGCTAGCAGTGCGGACTAACTGTGCGAGGAGTGTTTGGCAAGGCATAAGCTAATGCACTGTTAGCACACGATTTGCTAAATCGTGTGGACTAACCGAGTGGGCACTTAAAGTTAGATCCTAAAATTGTGGATCTGAAATTTTTTGCCTCTAAATGGTTTGTTTAAGCCCCTAAGCAGCCATAACTCGTTATTACCCTTCCTTGGAGGTAGAAGAACCTCTCCCAAGCATTTTGGAGGTGATCCGGAGGCTTTTCTTGGTGAATCGATGCTGGTTTCTCGAGAAAGATATAACCCATTAGTACATGTACATGAAAACATTGTTCATAACACTGGGAATAGAAACATAAGATTGGGTGGGAATATATTCTTGGTAGGGGTAAATAAAAGAGATATATAGGCATAACTTGTGATTAGGAGGGGATATCTAAAAAATATTCGTGGAGAATCAACCCGGTTTCTCAAGATTTCTATGACGGTCATGGTTTCATCAAAAACCATTGAGATAGGGATTTTTCCTTCATCTCTCTTTTCCGAGTATCATGCGGGGTGGGTGCACTTTTCTTTCTGTGGGAATCGATGAATCCAAGAGTTAATGAAGATATCAAATTGACTTTTAAATGAATAATGCGGAGGGGTGTGATCGATATATTGATGTTCTGTTTTCCTACTCTTCCTTGATTATTATGTTGTGTTTTTTTTGGATTTATGCTTCATGAAAGTAATTGGCTGTTGGTGGTATCTCTCTGTGCACTAATAAACAATTGTCTTCTATGATGAATAAATGGATGTAATATGGAAATTGATTAATCACTTGAACTTTGAGGATTAAATGGATTTTCAGTAAACATGAAACCTTGTGTGATCACCCGGTTATCCAACAGAAAGAGGAAATAGATAAATGATGTTCTTGAACTTGGAAGTTTAACTGATGTGTTTGGTAGTGGGTGTGTTTTTCTGTTTGATTTCTTATGGGGTGATGTGGGTGAGGATGGGATCCTCTATTGTGGCACGGTTGTTGGTTGTGACTCTGCTTTCATCACAAATTGGTGTGGATTCCTCTTCTGTTGTGAAACCTTTTTGGTTCATGGTTTTGGGGATGTGGGGTTGTATCTTGATGCCAGATTGGGTTTCACTATTTGGAGGGATCACAATTTTATGGGAACATACAAGAGAACTGTGTGTGAATTTTTAAATTGTTGTTGGTTGTATATTTTCCCCTATGTTTGTGCTTATGCATGCTAGTTGCCCAGTAGTACAGAATTTATTAAATGGGGTCACTTGAACATGAATACAATAAAGGTGTAAATTTGGAGATTGGGTTTTGGGGATGAGTTGTGACTTGGCCATGAGTGTTGTGCCTTTCTTTATGAAAGAATAGTAATGAGGGTGTTTGAGCTTAGGTTTTGGAGCCCCTAGGTTGGGATGGTTGACTGTTACCCATACATATATTGTATTTATTATGTTTCTTATTTGTGCCCCAACCTAGTTGAGCACATAGTATTGAACACCCCATTTCATGGGGAGGGTGTTTTCCCCAAAACTTCTATGAGTGGCTAGTTATTATCTACTTTCTTCTCCCTTTCTCGAATAGCCCAAGACTCTTCGGGCATGCTATGATTGTCTGAAGTCCATTATTAGCCCATTAATCATCGGGTGATGTAGTTGTGGTGGTTGGCCCAGGTATTTACGGGAAGGTTGTTTCCCAAGTATCTTCGGGATGAGGCCTAGGTGTCTTCGAGTGTGACGGTAGATTTCTTTCCTAGGTGTCTTCGGGTGTCAAAGTGGTTGTTCTGGCCAAGGTGATGGTAGGAATGGTTACATGAGGTTGTTTTGGCCCAGGTGTTTGTGGGCAGGATGTGTGGTTGTGGACCAGGTGTGTGCGGGCGGGTGTGGCAGTGGGACTGCGGTGAGAATGCCTGGATTGGTTCGATGCATATGATATCTTCAATAACCAATGGGAAAGAGGTGCGGGGTACACAAACATCGATGCGATGTTACTATAAATTAATTGACTTTTGTTATTTGGGGAGTGTGCCTTGGTATGGATTGGGTGGATAGTTTTCCTTGCTAGGTGTTTTGGTTCTCTTTTCTCACAGGGCATTAGAATGCCTCCCCACTTGTGCACGAGAGTCTTTGGTTTTTCCTACTGAGTGTACTTGTATGCTCACCCTACGTATATAAAACTACTTTCAGGCTTCCAGGAGAACTTCGAGGATCATGTAGAGTCATACTAGCTTAGGCATTGGGACCATTTCAGTTGCTGTTTTTCTTGATTTTTGTAAGTTACCCTTTTAGATAGGTAGTACTTTCAGGATTTTACTTTTTCCGCATGCATATGGGAGTGGTTTTCCTGTCTTTACATTTACTCTCCATTTTTGGTGTTGTTGGGTTTAATCATCTTATCTCCTGATACTATTAAAGAAAAGGGTAATGCTTTCCATTTTATTGTGTGATTCTATACCCTTGGAGATATTCGCCACTCTGGGACCTATTGAAGGTAGGTTTCAGGGGTCATAATATCTCCTTCAACTTGAAGAAGGAAGGGTCTGTAAATCTGCAATCCCTTCCCTCATTTGGTGAAGGCGGGTTGTGACAGAATGGTATCAAAGGTGGGGGTTGGGAGAGAGAATGGAGTCTGGAGTTAGGCATAGTGAGAATTGCATGGGATGTTATGGGAACAGTGTCGGGTGATTTTGGAGCGTGAAATAAGCCAGGGAAGAACGACTAGGACACGGGATTCTAGGGCGCCCATGATCTGATGTAAGGACTTTGGACCTACCGAACGACTAAGTGAGGCCACACTGATTGTAGGGTAGAGACCCTAGGGAAGGTACATGCATCATAATGACTTGTGTTCATGAGTTTCTAGGGAATTTTGGGGATTTATAATGAATAAAGAGTAAGACAATTGATGAATAATATTTTACACTACTTGGGCTTAGGCATTCCTTGTTTACCTTGCAGCTATGGCACCTGGGAGATGACCATGAGTAGTGCGGGTGATCGAGGACCAGGAGGTTGACTTGGCTGATCGACGGATGGCTGACTGAGAGGAGGAGGATGATCAGTGGAAGAAGACTCTATATGCCTTTTAGTGACAGACCCTAGGGAAGTATGAGGGCAGCACCTCAGACGTGGAGACAGAAAGATGGCTAGAGGAGATGGTGATAGATTTCGGCTTGATCCAGGCTCTGACGGAGTACTGGGTTCCTATGGCTGTGATCCAGATGCATGGAGCAGTTCATCAGTGGTGGATGCTTTATCTAGGAGAGAAGAGAGAATCATAGGTGACGTGGGCTGACATAGAGGAGGAGTTCCGGGCGGAATTCCTCTCTTCCACCATGAAGGGTGAGATAAGTCAGGAACTAGTCTCCCTCCAGCAGGGGAGTATGTCAGTGAGAGAGTTGGGGATCATGTTCAAGGATCACCTTCTCATTGCTCCAGACCTCTATCCAGATAAGGATACTCGAGCGAGACGTTTGGAGGAGGCACTTCGGCCTTCTCTCTAATTTGTTGTTACTCCCTTCAAACAAACCAACATACTTGGAGGTCCAGAAGAAAGATGAAGTGGTGGAAAGGTTTCACATGCTAGGAGGTTTGTCACAAGATGAAATCCAGTTGGGCTCGTCCAAGGGAAAATCCGTCAGCAGTAGGACTCCAGCATCAAGACCCTCTATGTTCCGACCAGTATGGAGCATGCCTCAGTAGTTTCAGTTATAATCTCTCGATCCTCGCCATTTTCCTTCGATCCCGGGAATGAGGTGTTTCATCTATGGCAGCCATGGGCACCTTCAGAACCAGTGTCCAAATAGAGTGCAGAACGACGGTGGTGGGCAGGTTCAACACCCACCTCAGCAGCAACAGTAGTTCCCAGCTAGGGCCCTTCAGCAGCAGTAGTGGGATCAGAAAGCTCCCGCTCCTCTGGGGGCAGACATTGCAGGTGGCGGTCGGCCTCAGGGCCATCCACAGGGACCTCGACCAGGTTGTGGTCTGGGAGGAAACCAACAACTGAGAGGCAGAGGAGATGGGTGTGGACAGTAACACGCCGCGGAGGCAGTAGTTCCAGCCGGACCGGAGATCGTTCGAGGTACGATCAGCTTGTTTAGAACCCTTGCTCATGACTTATTTGATACCGGAGCTTCGCACTCCTTTGTTACACCTAGTCTGGCTCGTTCTCTGGGTTTAGACACTGAGAGACTTCCAGTGCCCCTAGTGCTGAGCACACCAGTCAGAGGTCATACCGACTTGTCGTATGTTTTTCGAGTATGCAGACTGATGATAGTGCCACATCAGTCAGTCAGGGATCTTCTACAGTTGTAGATACAACCATATGATGTCATCTTAGGCATGGAATGGTTGTTCTCTTCATGTGCCATCATTTATTTCATCCAAATATGGGTCATGTTTCCAGACTTGGGTAGCTGACGTGTGACCTTCATCAGCAAACGGGGTTTCTAGAAAGGCAGCAGGCGAGAGGAACCCCTCCTCTCTTTATTAGCTGAGCTATCAGTGGATTCGGTGGATGCAGAGATGGTAGAAGTTCCATGGATCATCAGTGAGTTCATGGATGTATTCCCTGAAGAGTTAGCGTTCCTACCCCTAGAGGTGTGTTGAGTTCACTATAGACTTGCAAACTGGTGCCCGTTCGATTTCGATGGCTCCCTACCAGATGGAACCTTCTGAGTTGCGGGAGTTGTGGATTTAGGTTGACGATCTGATGAAGAAGGGTTTTGTTCGACCAAGTGCGTCACTTTGGGGTGCTCCTATCTTGTTCGCAAAGAAGGAAGATGGTGGTCTCAGGCTGTGGATAGTCTACCGGAGACTGAATCAGGTAATGATCAAGAACCGTTACCCACTCCCGAGGATAGACAATCTCTTTAACCAGCTGAAGGGAGAAGGTCTGTTTACTATGGTCGATCAGCTGTCCGGATATCACCAGGTGAGGGTGAAGGAGGGTGACATCTCAAAGACTTCCTTCAGATGTAGGTATGGGCACTTTGAGTATGTAGTCATGCCTTTTATTGTTACAAATGCACCAGTTGTGTTCATGGGACTCATGAACTCCATCTTCGGGAATACCTAGATCGGTTCATGGTCGTGTTTATTGACGACAATCTGATCTACTCAAGATCAGAGGAGGATCATTCTAAGCACATGAGAATGGTTTTAGAGGTCCTCCGACAGCACCAGTTCAATGTGAAATTTTCCAAGTGCATGTTCTAGACACGAGAAGTACACTTCCTTGGGCACGTGGTGTCCGATCAGGGAATAGAGGTGGACCCACCAGAGGTTGAGGTGGCTGTTTCTTGGGTAGTACCCATGAACGTGGCATATGTTCGTAGTTTCCTTGGGCTGGATGGTTACTACTAGAGACTCATGACAAACTTATCCCGAGATGCAGCACCCATTACAGCTTTGACTAAGAAGGACAAGGATTTTGTATGGTATGAGCAGTGTGAGGCGGCCTTCAGTTATTTGAAGGAAAAGATGGTTAGTGCCCCCCCGTGTTGAGGTTTCCAAAAGGAGGGGTGGCGTAAGATGTGTTATGTGATACTTTAGGGCAAGGCCTTGGATTTTTGTTGATGCATCAGCAAGGGGTGATCTCTTATGGGTCTAGGAAATTATGTCCTCATGAGCATAATTATTTGACCCATGATCTGGAGCTTGCGGTGGTTGTTTTCACGCTAAAGTTGTGGCCGCATTACCTCATTGGGGAGCACATTGTGGTCTTAACAGATCACAAAAGATTGAAGCATATCTTCTCCTAGTGGGACCTGAACTTACGACCGTGAAGGTGGATGGAGATCCTTCAATACTACAACATCGAAATTTCATACACCTCAGGGAAAGGGAATGTTGTGTCTGATGCTTTGAGCAGGAATTCATAGAAGGATGCAGTTCAAGAGTCGGCAGATGCTTGGAAGGCAATGGAGGAGTTGGCTACACTGCAACTGGATGCAAGGATGGATGGTGGTAGAGGTTTCTAGTATCATATGGGAGTGCAGTCTCCTCTACTACGGAAGGTGGAGGAGTCCCAGTGGGGAGATTCAGAAAGTGAAGTGATGTGTGACCGGGTTTCCCAAGGCGATGCCCCGGATGGATGGGCGGAGGTTTGTCAGAATCAGATGCCTTTCTGAGAGAAGATGTTTGTTCCAGATATGATACATGAGAGGTTTCTTGGTGAGTTCAACAACTCACACCTAGCGGTACACCTGAGAGTTTCCACGATGTACCAGGGTATGAGGAGATAGTTTTGGTGGGCCGATGTAAAGCAGGCGGTTGTAGAGTTCGTGGTCAAGTGCCTAGTGTGTCAGTAGGTGAAGGCTGAACACCGTGTTCCATGTGGTTTGTTCCAATCCTTATATGTCCCCGAGTGGAAGTGGGATGACATCTCGATGGACTTCATCACAGGGCTACCCAAGTTTCAAGGAGGCTGTGACGCCATCTGGGTGGTGGTGGACCGTTTGCCGAAATTGGCTCACATCCATGCAATCAAGGAGTCAGGTACAGTGGATGCCTTAGCACGAAGGTATATGGAAGAGGTGGTGTGGTTGCATGGATTTCAGAGGTCCATAGTCTCAGATAGGGATGCATGGTTTACCTCACGAGTCTAGAGGGGATTGCATCATGCCTTTGGCACCCACCTATGCCTTAGCACTGCTTTCCAGCCCCAAACATATGGGCAGAAAGAGTGCACCATCCAGACATAGGAAGATATGCTACGAGCATGTGTTATAGACCTTGGAGGATCATGGGTACAACACTTGTCTCCGATAGAGTTATCTTAGAACAACAGATATCACTCTACCATTGGCATGGCTCCTTTCAAGGCTTTGTATGGGAGGTCGTGCCGCTGACCTGTATGCTAGACAGAGGTCGGAGAAGTAGGAGTTCTTTTCCCGGAGGTGGTGCAAAGACCGACTGAGAAGGTTCAGCTTATACGAGAGTGGATGAAGGCAGCTCAGGACTGGCAGAAGTCATATGCCGATAATAGGAGGAGATCCTTAGAGTTCGAGGTCGGGGACCACGTATTCCTGAAGGTCTCCCCTCGACGTAGGCAGTGGAGGTTCGATAGAGGGAGTAAGCTTTCCCCCATGTCTGTCAGACTGTTCGAAGTGCTGTAGCGGGATGGCGAGGTGGATTATCATCTAGTGTTGGCACCACAGCTACAAAGGGTGCACTATGTCTTCCATGTGTCCCAGTTCCATCGGTATCTGCACGATGATTCACACGTCCTCTAGTGTAGAGATCTAGATATCGGGGACGATGCAACGTTCGTGGAGCCACCAGTGATGATCGAAGGTCATAAATAGAAGGTGCTTCGTTGATGAACCATTCCTTTGGTTCGTGTGTTGTGGAGACACGGTGGGCTTTAGGAAAGTACTTAGGAGCGAGAGACACAAATGCATGCCCAGTACCTAGAGTTGTTTTATGTTTTTTTTCTATTTTGATCATACTTGGTTGATGGAAAGAATTACCTTCCTAATTATGGAATGTGCGGTTTTCCTTTTCTCTAGATGTGTTTGAAGTGTCCTGAGATGTGGGGAGGGGAGGACCAGATCCCTAGTTAAGAAGCATTAAATTGGATGCGCCTAAACCCGTGCGGGCGAGTCAGTGCTGCCCAAAGCGGACAGTATCTTAACATGGAGGAAGGGAAACCACTCACCCAAGTGAACAGATGGTTTGCTCTTTCATTTTTCTTGGTTTCATAGGGGAGAGGAGCGGTATGTTTGTGATTTTTTAGGAGATATATGGGGAAGGTGGTGCTCCTTTATAACAAAGAGGTTTTCCCTCAAAGGTATCTTTCGAGGGGGATTTGTTCGGACCCCTCTCGTTTCATTAGCTGTATTATTTTTATATTCCTGAGGACGAGAATGTTTTGAGGGGTATCTGATGTAATGGACCCGACCTCTCCGGTCTATTCCGTTGTGAAATGTGGTGCTGGAGGTGTTTCAGGAGGTTAAGGTGCCTTGGGGGTGCATTTGGGTGGACTTTTAAGGAGAGCTAAAGGGCAATAGATTTTGCACGGTTAGCGCATGGTTTGGCTAAACCGCGTAGCCAAACCTTGAATGCTTGGTGTTGGAGACAGTGGATAATGCACGGTTAGCACACTATTTTTCAAACTGTGTGGACTAACCATGCGAGGAGTGTTTGGCGAGGCAGAAGCTAATGCACGGTTAGCACACGGTTCGCTAAACTGTGCGGACTAACTATGTGGGCACATAAAGTTAGATCCTAAAATTGTGGATCGGAACAATTTTGCCTCTAAATGGTTCATTTAAGCCCCTAAGAGACAATAACTCGGGATTAAACTTCCTTGGATGTAGAATAACCTCTCCCAACTATTTTGGAGGTGACCCGAAGGCCTTTCTTGGTGAATCGAAGCTGGTTCCTTGAGGTATGTGATCGTTCATTCTTGTTTTCTTAGATCTACTCCTCCTCCTCTCTTGGTTTCTTATATCTATGCTCGTAATGGGTAGATCTAACCATACAGATGTCGAATATGAAGAGATTTGGTCCTGGTTGTGTTACGAGAGGATATCTAAAGAAGATTCGTGGAGAATCAACCTGGTTTCTTGAGCGTTCTTTGACCATCACGATTTCGTCAAAACCCATTTAGGTAGGGATTTATCCTTCATCTCTCCTTTCCGTGTATCATGCAGGGTGGGTGCAATTTGGTTTCTGTGGGAATGGATGAAGACAAGTGTCAATGAAGGCAACAAACTGACTTTTAAAGGAATAAAGGGGAGGGGTGTGATCGATATATTGTTGTTCTGTTTTCTTGATCTTCCTTGATTATTATGTTGTGAATTGTTTGGATGTATGATTACTGAAAATAATTGACTATTGGTGGTATCTCTCTATGCACTAATAAACTATTGTCTTCTGTGATGATTAAATGGATATAATATGGAAATTCATTAATCATGTGAACTCGGTGGATTAAATGGATGCCCAGTAAACATGAAACGTTGTGTGATCACCCGGTTATCCAAAAGAAAGAGGAAACAGATAAATGATGTTCTTGAACATGGATGTTTCCCTGCTTTTTATGGTAGTGGGTGTGTTTTCCTATTTGATTGCTTAAGGGGTAATGTGGGTGAGTATGGGATCCTCTGTTGTGGCACGGTTGTTAGTTGTGACTCTGCTTGCATCACAAATTGGGGTGGAATCCTCTTTTGTAGTGAAACCTTTTTGGTTCATGGTTCTGGGGATGCGGGGTTGTATCTTTGGTGTCAGCTTGGGTTCCAATACATGGAGGGATCTCACTATGATGACTTACAAGAGAACTGGGTGTGAATGTTTAAATTTCTGTTGGCTATAACTTTTCTCCTAGGCTTGTTCTTATGCCTCCTAGTTTCCCAGTAGTGTAGAATTTATTAAATGGGGTCACTTGAACACAAAAACAATATAGGGGTTAATTGGGAGATTGGTTGTTGGGGTGAGTTGTGACTTGGCCGCGAGTGTCATTACATTCTTTATGAATGAATAGTAATGAGGGTATTTGAGCTTAGGTTTTGGAGCCCCTAGGTTGGGATGAGTGCCTGTTACCTATAAATATATTGTATTTCTTATGTTTCTTATTCACACCCCACCCCAGTTGAGCACTTAGTGCCGAACACCCCATTTCAATGGGAGGGTTTTTTTACCAACACTCATATGAGTGGATGGTTATTAGCTCCTTTCTACTCCCTTTCTTGAATAGCCCAAGACTCTTCGGGCAGGCTGTGATGGCCTGATGTCCATTATTAGCCCAAGAATCTTTGGGCGGTGTAGTTGTGGTGGTTGGCCCATGTGTTTACGGGCATGTTGTTTCCAAAGTATCATTGGGATGAGGCCCAAGTGTCTTCGGGCATGACGTTATCTTTCTATCCCTGGTGTCTTCGGGCGTGGTAGTGGTTGTTTTGGCCTAGGTTTTGGCAGGCATGGTTACGTGAGGTTGTTGAGGCCCAGGTGTTTGCGGGGGGGGGGGGGGGGATGTGTGGTTGTGTCCCAGGTGTGTGTGGGCAGGTGTGGTAGTGGTACTACTGTGAGAATGGAGGGATTGGTTCGATGCATAGGATGTCTTCAATAACCGGTGCCAAAGTGTTTCGGGGTACCGAAACATCGATGTGTTGTTACTATAAATTACTTGACTTGCATTTTTTGGGGAGTGTGCCTTCGCGAGGCTTGGGTGGATAGTTTTCCTTGATATGTATTTTGGTTCTATTTTCTCACATGGCATTAGAATGCCTGCCCACTTGTGAATGAGAGTATTTGGTTTTCCCTACTGAGTGTACTTGTATGCTCACCCTACGTATATAAAACTGCTTACAGGTTTCCAGGAGGACTTCAGGGATCGTGCAGGGTTGTACTAGCTCGGGTGTTGGGACCATTGCAGTTGTTGTTTTTCTTACTTTTGGTACTTTACCGTTGTAGACACCTAGTAATTTCTAGCTTTTACTTTTGCTGCATGCATATGGTAGTGGTTGTCTTGTCTTTATTTTACTCTCCAGTTTTGGCATTGTTGGGTTTCATCATCTTATCTCCCAGTCCTATTAAAGAAAAGAGTAATACCTTCAATTTTTTTGTGTGATTCTATACCCTTGGTGCTAGTCGCCACTCCATGACCTATTGAAGGCCGGTCTTGGGGGTCATTATCTCTCCTTCAACATGACGAAGGAAGGGTCTGGAAATCTGTTTTCCCTTCCCTCATCTTGGTGAAGGCAGTTCGTGACAATGCATATCAAATATCACATATATAATTCATGGAATATATATTTGTAGTTCATAACACATGAGTAATATGGTAATCCATAGCATAATCATTGAGTTCATAACATTGGGATAAGACATATAATTTATGAAATATATATACACATATAAAATCATTCCCTATAAGTCAATGATCATTGACAAAACTTACCAGGGAATATAATGGAGATACACCGACTTAGAGGGACACAGCACCTTCCCCAATCACATACCATTCCTTATAATTGAATTGGTACACTCCTAGAACCTTTTTTATAGATTATTTTAAATTCTATGACTATCTTAGTTAACATGGTTCACTCGAAAGGCTATCGTAGTAGTCGAGGTTCACTCACAAGAGCGTCTTAGTAGAAAAATTCATGTAAAAAATTGAGCTTACTCCTTATTCCTTCAATCTGCGTATAATGAGATTTAAATCATTACCCAATTCATTTGTGGGAGTTATATTTTAAATCCATCACATAATGAAGTCATACATACGTGTTCCCCAAGATAGTAAAACATTCATTCTAACATGACCAATAAAAAAGGATGTGTTTCATAAACATCATACCATAAACCATGAAAGGAAATTGGTGTCATTAAAATTACATCATATCATAATCACAGAAAATATAATGGATTCATAATCATAGAATAACCCATGAAAGGAAGTGAGTTCCATATTTTTCTTATTATGGTATAACCCATAGAAGACAAATGTGTTTCACAAACATCTATTCATCTTAAATTTAAACCATTTAGAGAAATAATAAGAATTGTGTCCTTATATAATATCTATCGTAAATTATAAACTATATTAAAGGATTTCATCTTAGACGGATAAGGATTTTGAATTATCACCTTGACCATTTCTTAAGGGAAATTAACTTTCTTTGAAAATAAAATTCGAAAACATAAAATATTTTCCAAATAATTTTCTTTCAAAACAACTTTTAAAACATATGAAATAATATTTATATTTAATTTCAAACATTTCTCAAGTAAAATAAAATTATCTCTATGAATAAAACACTTTTTTGAAAATAAAAATATTTGAAAACCTTTTTCATTGAAAATTGATTTAAAAACATATAAAAGAAGATTTGAAATCAATGAATTATTATTCCTTTAAAATAACCTTTTAATAAAATATAAATGAAGTTATTAAAATAATTTGAAACACTTTTTGAACATAATTTTTATTGAAGTCCATTTTATTTGAGAAATACGTTGAAAACATATAATGGAATCTTTGAATAATAATTTAAAAAACTTCATGAATAGAAAATATTTTTTTAAAAAAAATCTTTGAAAACAATAATAGAAACCATGAATGTCTATAATATTTGATAAAATATTCTGAAAAATAATCTTCTATAATTAAAAATGTATCTTCATAGAAATAATTTTCATGATGGTGTATAAATCCATACATTCTGTACATTATTTTTATAGTGCAATGAGTTTTGAAATGCGGATAGATTGAAAAATGATAGAAAGATTCATTTTTTAAAAACCAATTTTTTAAACGTAATTTTTTTTAAAAAATATTTTAATTATCATAAAAGATTAGTTGTACAAAAATAAATTATTTTTTGAAAACATGATTTTGGAAGAACACATATTTACGACCAAAATGATAAATAATGTTAAAATTTATTAAAAAATATCATAATTATATTACGTACCAAAGAGTGGAAACCTGGTACCATTAGATGAATATATCATGAATTACCATAACAGAATAACATTTATGAGAGTTCTTGGGAGATGGATCATAAGATTTTATCAATGGAAAAATAATCCTAAACAATCTCGATAATCAAAAAGTTTGTAGAAATAAACTGTTACCACTTTGGTAACATTTATTCATAATCCCCCTGAAATAATAACATTTCATGAAATATAAAATGTCATTAAAAGAAATATATTCATGATATACCATGTGAAAAAGATTTATATACACCTCTTACATGTATATAGGTTCATAATAATGCATTTGTCTCAAAGAATGCAAATTGATAAAAAAAATTACTTTACTAATTTGGTAAATTTAAAATCCTAAACCACATGAAATAGTGATAATAAAATATATATTTAAATACCAATAAAATTAAATATAATAATCATATTATACATTCATTGTAATTATATACACCACAAAAAACAAACGAGTAGTGAATAAGGCATGTATCTCTTGTATTTAAAAGTTGAGATGAAATTACCATACTACTGGAGTAACATTTGAATCATGAAATATTTGAAATAATAAAATAAATTGAAAATTAAAAAACAAATAATTATATTTAATTCATTTTATTACATTTTATAGGGATGTATATACACCGAACAACAAGAATATGGGGTCAATATAGCATACATCTCATTGAAATAAATGTGAGATGAGATAACCCTTACATTAAGCCTTGACATTCTTCCTACACATTCAAATATACTGTATAATAATGATAAGATAAAAAATAACCATCATATTATGTATAATATCATATATTACCCTCTCATTATCAATTTCTTGTTAAGGTTATGTTTCCAGTAATAATCGCTTTGTTTTTCATACATATTTTGACTGTTATTCATGGTCCTCTTACATAGATCGTGATTTCATCACTAATATAATTTAATCCAAGAAACAAATATAATATATATTCTATATATATGTAATTATAACATTTTATAAAAAATAGTAATAGGAAATTAACTACACAATTCTTGTAGATATTAGGTTATACATACATATGAACATTTTTTCCATTTTCTTTTCATATTGAAGGAAATAGAATTAAATGATGTGTGTTTATATTATCAATATAGTATAATTTTTAAGTCATAAATAAAAAATATTTTTAATAAAACCAACCTTAATATATTCCATGTATGGAGTGAATGAATCACATAACATTGAAGAGAAGGTAGTCAACACATCTACAAATGATGTTAGTTTATTCCCAGAAAAAGGAAAGCATAAAGGTATGTGTTATATTATAATTCAAGAAGTAGAAATACTTCCTAAATACTATAAAAATAGTAATTACATCATTATTCTCTACCTTGATAGGTTGTAATGGAAGAAAAAATGACATCAGTTTGTTAGGCGGTAGTTTTCTATACACACAAACGATGATTTCCTATCTCATTTGATAAAAGTATGTGAGATTAGAGGTCCTACTCTTTACATAAATACAAAACATTATTTTTAGAAAATAGATGTTATTAAATAATAATTTAATGAGAATAACATAAGGGTTTTATAATGAAATAAATCAAATTTTCTCATTGAATAACATTACTTATTCTTTGGGTAATTTCTTTTTGGTTTTCACCAAATGACTTAATTGTGTTGATTTCTTACCAATGTGTGTGTTATATGAATAAGCGATCGAATTTTTTATTTTTTTTATTATTTTTTGGATGATATGAAAAAATTTATATGTGTTAATAAGTGATGGGCGGTTGGTGAGTACCATTTGGATAGTGGAGAAAGGGAGACATTCTTGTAAATATAAAAAGGTAAACACCATTACGATATCTTACTTACATAATTTTCCAAAAATAAATTTGAATTTTAGATAAAATGGATTATATCGTATAAATATTTCCATAAAAGGCCTTATGAACATTTTTATATGGTATTTCTTCTTTTATGTTAATGTTTAACCACTAAGTGAACTAATTTCCCCCTTAATCATTGTAATAAATCATATTTACTTTCACTAATATTTTTGGTAAAAAACAATGTTTAACATAATATAATTTATAAATTATTATAATTAATAATTTTGAATCCATTTTTATAAATTATAAACACATAATTTGAAAAAATTATGTTAAAATTAATCATATAGACCTGATGAGTCAGCATGTCTTTATAGTGAAATTTTTGAAATTTTTTAAATTTTTTAATATATATTTTTAATGTGAAATTAATAAAAATGGCATAAATTATTTTATTATATAAATAATCTTTCTATATTTAATTTAAAACAAATTTAAAATATTATTTATATATATTAATAAATTATAAGAAAAACAGTTTTCAGTTAAAATTCATTGTTTTTTATTATTCCTAAAAAATTATACTCCTCAAAAAACCCAAAATTCACCCGAAGTAAATTTTTATATCTCAATTCAAAAAAGGAAGTTTATTTTTTCAAATAAAAATTATTTATATTTTAAAATTATAATTAAAATAGGTGCATTATTAAAAGGTGGTAAAATTATTTTTTGAGAAATACAAGTTTTTATTTATAAAATTGGATTCAGTTTTATCTTATACATATCAAAAATAATAGATAAGTGTAAATAATTTTATTGATTATATAATTTTTAAATTTTATAAAAAAATCCATCCAAATTGTATGGTTTAATTTATTGAGATAAAATAATGTTTCTACAAAGAAAAAGAGTTTTCTTAGAAAGGAATTTTATAATTTTAAAATAGTTGATAATTTAATTTATAAAAAATTTATAACAAATGGATTGATTTTATATAATATTTTAAATAATATTTTTATAATATAGTTAATATTATTTCGAAATTCCATTCCAATGATTAGGTTTTAATTAGAACAAAATTTTAATAAAAATATTAATAGTAAATTGTAGTTTTCTAAAACTCGGCCTTGTGTGTAATTGATGGTATCAAAGGAACTTATTATTATGTGAAACACAAGCTAAACATATTTTTTCATATATCAAAATCTAATATATGTATTGTGTATGGTTGATTAATGACTTGGTTTTGTATATAATTCTATCAAAACATAGTACTTTCATATAACTCAAACATTATATTCTAATGTCTCAAATGTAGAATATTGAAAATATTAAATAAATTTGAAAACAAATCAATAAATATCGTTGTGTTACTTGATTCAAATTAATAATTACTAAAATTTCGTGATAGGGTATCGAAATATGATGACCTATGATCTCATGAAAATATTTGGGGATGGTGTAATCAAACTGAGTATAACATAAAAAATTGTATGATTATATTTCCAACTAATTACTAAATGTTATAGAAAATTGAGGTAAATGGAAATTCACTTGTGGTTTAACTGTCTGTATCAAAAAAGATGCAAACCACCATTCTATAAAAGAATAAATTATAAAATGAAAATAGAATCCATATTTTCCTAAGATCAATAAAATTAGAAAATCAAAATGGATACTAGAATGAAGAGTTCTCACCACATTAAAGTGAAAAATAAGAGTTTCAATAGGTTGAGATCAAAGCCTCATCCTTAATTCTCCTACTAAAAACTTTTAAATAACTCCAATTTTTCCATTGAATATTTATTCTATGTTTTTAGATATGTTATTGAAGTTGATCTATGGTGAATGATAACCATATGATGCTATATATACTATTAAGTAAATAAGTAGTGCATAATCGGGTGTTTTACTAACCATAATAAAGAGGAATTGAGTGTATCCATTGTGGGGTTTAAAATAATAATGTTTATCTACATAGAGTTATGTTCAATATGGAATTATATAACCTTGCGACAAATTTTTAAAATCTAGAATTTATTTTTTAGAATCACACTTTTTTACCCTTTTAACTATATAAAATATATTTATAATTGTGTAGTTTAATTTGATGATTCTTTCAAGAGAAAGGGAGGAAATTAAATTTTGTTTAAACCCTCTACTGTGTTTTTTATCAAGTAGGTATGAAACCAAATATATTTGAAAAATAAATTTGTGATCCTTAATAATGAGGAAAATGAGAATTGTATCACACATTTGAATTGAAAATGGATATCCTTGATGTATTGGTGAAGTCTCTCTTTTTTTAAACCACATGATAGCCCTTGTACAGTAATAATGGATTATTTAAAGGATATTTCATATGTTATATATGATTTCATCCATCTATAAACAATATATAAATGACGTAATTAAAATATAAAGAGGGAGAAGAATATAATTTCAAAAGGTCATTAATAAGGTGAGAATACCCCCAAATATAATTGCATTTATTTTTATTAAGGGTGACTAAATAAATCACCATGCATATCTGCATAATTAAATTTTATAGGTATTGAAAAAAAAACAATGAGTGATATTGAAGTGTCCAAGCATGATTTTTATTTTTTTTCAATGATGAATGATTGAAATATATTAATGGATATTCATCTATGAAGAATGTGAAATAATGATAATAGATAAGCTGATTCCACTATATAAATCTTGAGTATGCATCCACATGAAGGAAAATAAGGTTACATTTCATCTATATTTCAGTGGATATACTCAATGTATCTGCTATAATTGTGATAATTTATGATTTTTTTCTTATCATAAAACATCCCTCTAAAGGTACCCATCATGGCCCAAAAAATGACAAGGGGATATAATGAACCCTCAATCCCTCCTTTCGTATTCCCCAAGTTGGCATCTGGCATTTATGGTATATAAAAGGTCACACATATGAGAGGAATTACCCTCAGTAGAATAAAATTATGATCAGGGGATAGGATATCAAATACCAAACAACTCGATAACATAATAAAGGTTAAAATCACAAATATATCATCATGAATTTGATGTCATGTGAATATAATGAAAGTATCCAAGTATAACATCAAAGATTATCTTGTTGAAGAAAATCAAAAAAGTTCTAACACGCAGGATTTTAATATCCAATATAGTCCCCCAGGTCCGCCTAGAAACCAATAAGTAGTTTATATATATAGTGTGTGAATAGAATGTATACTCAGGGTGATCATACCCAATTAATCACATGAAAATGTGATAAGAGATGACTAATAACCTAGTGAAAAAACAATAAAATCAACATGAACCTATCAGTTAAACTTGTTCCCAGACTCTCAATGGATCACATTATAAATTACACATACAATTATAGTATCATAATATGAATCATGTCGATAAAAGTGTACCCTGGACCAATTTCCCACTAATATTTTTCTCTCATTCCTAACTATGTGAATCTTATCTCCCCCATATCATCTATAAAATCAACCAAAAGACTCCTAAGAAACCATATATTTCAAAGAACCATGTGTAAAATTGGTCATCACATCCCACATGAAGACACCATGGACAATACTTCGCATATCTCCCAAATACACCTAGTCCATCACATCTCATCTCCTCTGAATACACCAGGGTAATCTAATTAAAACTCTACTATATATGGAACATATATAGTTGGGTATCATTGAAATAAATGATATCAAACTCATTCTCTTATCCCACCTTACATGATTCCCACTATGAACAACATTATCAATATCATTAACCATAACAATAAGTGCACTACAACTCAAGACCTCATAGACCATGCATGTCAACCTTATTAGAAGAGGGATAGTGAGGGTAGCCAACCATCCATTCCCATGAACTTTATAGTCGAGAAAAAACCAAAATGTTTTTTTATCAAATAATTCTCTACACGGGTGGGTTCTATATTGAAATCAAAATCAATATAAAATATTTATATAATTTCCACACACACTATCCCAAACAATGAGTTCACATTATGAATTCCATAATAACTCAAAACATCACCATAAGGCCTTTCCACATTCAAATCTATTAGTTACACCTCTAAATTCACAATACCGCAAAAGCATTCCACCTTCTCAAACCATAAGACACATTCCAGCTTTTTTCATATTAATAAAATTTCTAGATAGTCCCATTAAAATCCAATTACATTAGTCCAGACCATTCATTTAACATTAAACAATAACTACTTAAACCAAAATTTCCTTTTTAATTTAGGAGTTCATTAACTATTCTAACCCATTATCCATTCCATTTTATATTAAGAAAACCCATTCATTTATCTAACAATTATTTTTATCCAAAAACCACACATCAATTTCGTAGTTATCATTTAATTATTTCAAATCATCAACTATTACCATATCAAATAACATCATTCCATATTCAAATAAAATATGATCATCCAAATTATTATTAATTATTTTTATCCCCACCATTTCAATATTAAAATTATTTCTATTTAAGCAATACCATAGCTAATGTTCATAAACAAAAAAAAATCACAATGCCAACAAACATTCCCATATTATTTGAATGATCCCATATCACACATCACTACCACTATAATAAAATTAAATCATTGAAAACAATCATGCCAATAATTCCATCCATTACACATACCATCACATGAACCAACCTTAAAATAAATGGGGAAACAAAACATATTTTCATTTATAGACATCCGGTTCCATTACTATATGTAATAAATTTACCATTTTCATGTGTGGTAATTCCATAATTAAATTTTATAGAAATATACAAAATGCTCCAATAAATCATTATTCTCAACAAATTAATTATGTAATGATAATCCTTTAAAAAGTATCATAAAAAAGTAAATGCCTGAGGGAACTCCATTTTTATGAAAAACAATATTAATTATTCTCATGTGACAATAACTTTATCATTATATGATAATCTTTTGATTATCAAAATTAATATACCTTGAGATAATGAGAATACAAACTATCTATTCATGAGATGATATATTCAATGGAATCAAAATATCTACAACTTAAATACATATAATAAATATAGGTGAATCTCCTAATCCCCTTAAATGTTATATTTAAACCAATTATTTATCATTACTATGATAACTCTTACCATCAAACCAAAAGAAAGAAAATATCATACTAATATAATTGATTCATACTAAATAAAGAGATAAATCAAATACCCTATCAAGTGGTGGTATACGAATTTCACTAAAAATGAGATGGAGGGATGAATGATGAAATGACATGAAACTTACAAAGAGTAATTTCAACAAACTATTGACCACGTTGAATTAAAGAGGGGGATTTGGGATTGCTAAAAATTTTAGAGAAACATGGAGGTAAAAATTTAGAGAATGAAACTAGTATTTAACATCAAAATGTACACATCCATGGATACTAATCAATCATTAAATATTATGTTTGACATCAATTAATAATAAATTGGTTTACATTTAGTTTTCATCAAACCATAATTTAGGATCTATTAATGTAAGAGAACTAAATGATTTTATATAAAACACTTAACATATTACAATCCATGAATTTATATCATTATATTCAATAATCTTCCTTGAAAATGTGTTACAAGAGGTATGGGGAAGGAAATTTGGGGTTTGAATAATTTCTTGATTCCCATATGAAGGTGGCATGAGCTGCGCAGGTTAACAAGATATTAAACATACATGGTTTTCCACCCATATGGAAACATTTTATATCTCATTTGAACATTACATAGGATGAATATAACATTATATATCCAGTTTAAATGATTTTATACCCTTATGCTAGCTTCATCTTACCCTTTCACATGCTTATGAATTTATGTGTTACCCTTATTCAAGTTTGTTGTTACCCTTATGAATGATAGAACCCTTACATAACTATACACTCAATAATACCCTTATTAATGCCTCAAGATACCCTTTTGCAAGGGACATACAACCATTATATAAATTTGAGTATCATCAGATTACCCATAATCAAGGTTCTTATTACCCTTATGAAATCATTATAAATTACATGTTTCCATAATGCAGCTAGATTAAATTATAAATTACCATTATGAAACTCATAGAAAACAATATCTACCTTTATGAAACACATAATAGAAAATTTTAACTCATATATAACCTATATAAAACAAAAAATAATCCTACACAACATCCTCAAAATCATGGATACCCTTATGTAAGGCTTACAAAAACAATAATACCTTTACACGGGCTATGAATAACCACAATTACACTTAAGAAAGTATAATTTAATGTGTAATTGGAAATAATTCATTGAAAATTTTAACTTTTAATTGAATGTAACTATTAAATAATTAAAACAAGGTTATATTATCACTTAAAAAATATTTTAAAAAATTTAAAAATATTAGAATCACTTTTAAAACATTAAAATTATTTTAATAATTATACATTTAAAACATGAAATTACAATAATAATTAGAAAAAACATTTTCAGACTAATTTATATATTTCCAATTAATTTTAAAATGACTTCTAGAATTTATTAAAAATATCAAAAACCTACAGACACACCAAAATGGAATAATATTACTTAATAATTTTCTTGACCATTAATATTTTTAAATATTAGGAAATTTTTTAATTATGGAACGTTTTCTATAATAGTTTGGAATGGTTTTTAGAATATTAATAATTATGTGGAGTTGTGAAAGATATGTTATTAAATAAAGTAAATCTATCTAAAATTTGGATAATCCATCTATTGAAGGAAATCCTCCTAATTAGGTTATGATGTGTTTTTTATAAGATTAAAAAAAATCCTGAGGATATATGAAGACGTTCAAATGTATTTTTTTAATGTTTATGTGAATTCTTGAAAGTGGATAAGTCCAGTCTTCATGAGGTTGTGATTGAACTGGTGTATGTTTTATACATGTTGTTATAGGTTTGATGGAGTACTTTTTTAAGGTTGATACAAGTAATCATATGTTTTTTAGGAGGACATTGTAATGATGTAATCATTAACTTATAATATTGATGAAATTTTTGGGGTTACCATCATAAGATACCTTTATGTTATAAATTATCACTATAAAGAATTTGAGAAATCTAGAATTATGTTTTATAATAAAACTATTCAGAAAATTAAAAATATGATCTTTATTGAAACTAAATATCAAAACCATTCAAATGAATTGTGATTTATGCTATGAATCAAACATTAAACTATTGGTTATGTTGTGAGGAGATGAAAAATTTCATGCCCTAAAGTGAGGTCCAACATCACAGTGCATTAATCAATTCACATAAGGATGAATATATTATATTAACTAAAATATGATGGATTTATAAAATTTTTGAAATTGTGTAATTAAGAATTTCATGTGAAGAATTATAAAGGAAACAAAGGAGAGTCTTAAGTAAGACATTAACTCAAATTCTTATGGGTTAGAATGGGGAGATAAATTTTGACTACTATTAATTTATTTAAATGATGATGTCACTATCACTCATGAAAATTAATGTGTTTTAGAACATTCATATTAAAAACAATCATTAATAATTATATTTTAGCAATATATATTTATAGATAATGAATTTAATTTGTAATGATATTAAGAATACCTGATTATGCCTCGATTAGAATATATACTATGTATTAAGGGAGAAAGACCCAAACCATCAAAGATAATATGATTGTTTATTAATAGAATGAAATTGACTATAATATCATCATATTGTAGAAGATGTGTGTGAAGAGTTTACACTTATATTAATTCTATTCACAATCCATGTGTCAATATTCTTGGAGAATATAATAGTATACTGAACTTGGATATTATTCTATACTGATCATTCAGATTGGTAATAAGATATAGTTTATTGTATATGTATCATTTATAATATATGTTTTGTATTTTATGAACTATTCACTTGTTCATTGAAGGATATTTAAGAAAACTAGTGTTTCAAATATAAAGAATACAACCACACAAGATGAAGGATGAAGAACTATTAAGAGATTGTTACTACCACAACACTCAAATAATAACATTAAACTTAACATTCATGGATGTTGTGTAGTATTTTATATGTTTTATTTCATAATTCATGCATAAATACTTTCCCCATTATATTTTAATCACTCTTATATATTTATTGATTGTTCTAGATCTCGAAACACGAGCTGAACTAAGAAAGGAGTAGTGTTTTATGTTCAATCCTTATAAATATTTTTGTATGAAAAATATTTTTATATTATATATTTAATTATGAGATATATATAAATTGAAGATAAATTGACTCATAATTTTTAACAACGATATAGGTTATAGTATCAAGAAGGGAGAATAAATAAGATAATTAAAACTCAGTAATATTTATGTATAATGATTAACTATCCACACTTCATCTGAGTTTCCTTGTATGATATCTAGGAACTTCAAAAGCTCAGAGTAATATTAAACAAAATTTTATTTACAATAATTGAAATAATATTTCAATTATAATTTATAATTTTACTTTTTTCTTTCATACATTTATGTTACAATTATGCATTCCTTGGAAAAGTTGTTAATGTTTTTATATTTATATTTACACATCAATATTTTATTTTTTTATTCTAGTTATCTATATTGAAAATGAGTTTCTCCAATATAAAAATGTTATTTTTGTTTAAAATGTGTTTTACATGGTGAAAACGGGGTAGATAATCTTGGATTTCCTAAAAATTCTAGAAAAGTGCCATCATTACAAAATTTATTAAATATTTAAATAAAGTGTAAAAAATTCTTACATTTGTTGCATTTATAATTAATTATAGTGTATTTTAATATATTAAGAGCTAAAGATGTTCAATATAAATGTGACATACTCAAGACCAAGAAAATGTTCTTAGGTTTTAATGAAACTCTATGAAAATAATCTATAATTAATTTGGGACATGTTAGACCAGACCAAACTTCATTTTGAATATTGATTCATTCAAAACTATTGATGGTGTGTGTTTCCAATATAAAAACAACATTTTAATTCAAAACATGAATCGAATGCTCAAAGACAACTAAAAAGTAATTATTTTTCATAAAACTCATGGAAAATTATTATTTTATTATTTTTTGACTTGATGCAATGAACCTAAAATAATTTTGTTGTAAGGTGTAATTAGAATAGTATAAATTTTATTTATTCATTTTAAAAGTTAGTTAAGTTATAAATGCATTTGGCTTACTCAAAATAGTTCAATCAGGATTGGATTTAAAAAAACTAAATGAAAATGATTGGTGACTCATCTGGTACATATATGAAACAATTGTGAATGATTATGAGTCCTAATAACTTCATAATAAAAAAATTATTGTTTTCGATATGAAAATGATAGTTTTGTTCAAAATGTATGTCACATGCTCAAAAAAGATAATATGATCTTATATTTTCAATAAACATTATATAAATTTTCATCGATTCATCTGTTTCTTATAAGAATTAAACAATGTCATTAAAATTTTCTCAGTGGTGCGAGGCCTAATTGTTTTTATTTTCATTGTTATGTTACTTCGAAACACATGTTTCATAATCAAAATTATGAAAACACACTTGAATTATGATGAAAATTATTAAATTATTGATTTTTTATTTGATAAATTTTTCAATTAACTTCATATTAATTTTGATGAGTAGTGTGATTGGAACAATATAATGTGTGCGTGTAAATTTTAATCTGATATTTTAGTTTAAACCATACATTACATGATCCAAAATAAGAAAAAAGGATAAATTATTCGTGTTAGTCTAAATAATGATCATTGAATTTTTTGGGACATATAAAAATTATTTTTACATCATTTAGATGTATAATTTTCTCAAAAGGACTAAAAGTTGTGTTTTTGACAAAAAAATGATATTTTGGTTCAAAACATTCATCACATGCTCAAATTAAAGTAGATAATAATGGACTATTGAGAAGAAATATTAAAAATTTTGTATATTTATCAGGGAACATTACTAATAATCTACATGTGATTCTGATGGAAGATGTATCCAGAATGGACTAATGGGTATTTTCCAATTTAAGAGATAATAAAGTTCAAAATCAATGATTAAAAATCTAGAACAAGAAAATTTACTTGAATTTACATGAAACTCTATTAAAAAACATGGATTCATTTGGAACATTTTCTAATAAATAGTGTTTTATTCTGATACTTTATGTGGTCAAAATGACCCAAAGTACATGATATCAATATGAAAATGATAATTTAGCTCAAAATGTATTCCACATGCTCAAAACAATGGTGTTTTCAAAATAACATTATGTGTATTTTTTAAATGATTTAAATAAGTCTAAAATGTAAATCACATAATCAATACTATCAAAACAAGGTATAATTTTCATAATACACTTTTAAAAAAATCACTAATTCATTTAGGGAAAATGTGAATTAAAAACTTCTCATTTTTGTGCCTCGTGAAATCACAATGATTAAAAGTGAGGGTTTTGAATATAAAAATGTTGTATTAATTAAAAATAGGTATGACATACTCAAAATTGATCCAATGATATTAGATTATCCAAAAACTCAATGAAAATGATAATTTATTCATTCGTTCCCTATAAGAATAGATTACAAATCATTTTGATGTTTGTATAATCAGAATATCCTAAACTAAATTTTCATATTTTAAGAGTTCAAAATGATAAGAAAAATCATCATATATTTAAATATAATGAAAGATGATTTATTTTTTGTAAAACAATATGAAAACAATTATGGATTCACTTTCAGCATGTATGAATTAACTATATGTCATTCTGATTCATGGTGTGGTTGAAATAACCTGATGTGTATTTTTTTCATTTCTAAATTCATTTAAATTTATTCAGTATCATTAATAAATATATAATTGTTTATGATATCCCATATATGTCATAATTCACTTATAAATTTGTGGCGGGATATAATTTTAAAGATTATTTATTCAATGATAAATTATACCGTACATGTTCTTGTATTTATAAAAGTTGTAAAAATAACTTCATATATGATTTTTTTGTGGAATTAGGACATTTATATTTTTATGATTTTATATATTTATATTTATTCTATTTTTTGGGAAATTAAAGCACTTCATATTTCTTGAATATCAAGTTGAATCCTTTATAAATGTTAAAAAATCATTAAAAAATGTTTTCTTTACCGTATATTTTTTAGAATTATGAAATGAATCCCTTTCTCAGTGCACTAATTCATGGTGAAAAAATAAAAAAACAAGATATTTTTGGAGTCCAAGAAAAAGAATTTTGATTTTAGTGAAGATAAAAATGTGCCACATTTTTAGATAATTTTTTAGGAGATTTATTTAATGATATCATATTTGGGACCCAAAAAAATAACTAAGTTACTCATAAATATGGATTTCACTACAACTGAAACTAAAAAATTATTTATATTTTAAATTATAAGTTTTTTTAATTTTAAATCATTCCTAACCATTTCCAAAATATTATTTTTCTTTAAATTATAAGATTATTACATTTTCAATTTTGTTGTAGATTTATTATTTTATATTATCAAATGAAAATAATTGATAATGGTATAATGGAATTAAAATAGTGAACTGTTTATTCTATATTGATTCTTTTAGGTTAGTTCTTTTTTGTGCATTTTAACTATTCTCTCCCAGTGGTCTCATTAATATTTTTTATCAATATTCATAACAATAAATTTATTTCATCATTATGATTTATGAAAATTCTATTTTTAGGGTATGTTTTTTAATATGTTTTCCTTTTCCCATTTCATTCTGATTTTTTTTCTAATAATATATTGACAACTATCCTTCCAAGGTATTAGTCACTCTTTTATTCTACTAATCATGATGGAATTTATATTTATGGGTATTTTCTATTTCAATTTTTTCATACACATTATAACAATAAAATTACTATCACATAACAGAAGAACTATTTTTTATTTGATTCGTTTAAATACAGAATCAATCATTAGTTTATAAATATTAATATAGTTATATAGTTTTATTTTAAATGTTCTTATATTAGTTATCTCAAAATGAAATAGATTTTTCATGTGATGTTTTGATAAATTTATCATTTTAATAAGATCAAAAAACTCATATTTTTTGAGTTTATATAAACAAATACCACATGTGTATTTAACATATTCAATTTTAGGGACACATAATATTTGAAAATGAAATAAAATAGATATTAGAAGTTTTAATATGGATTAACAATTTGGGTCAAATGTATTTATGAAACAATAAAAATTTAAATAGTGGTTGTGGGAGTATTTTCCTTTTATGTAGTAAATCTATCCATGTTATATTTTCAAAAAAATATAACATCAAATATATGTTAAAAATATGTAATATATATGAATTTTTTAGATATAAAATAATCTTTATGATTATGTTACAAAATATCAAATATATATTAAATAACTAAAAAGTTTATATTGATAGATTGAATATATGATTATGGTTTCATATATAGATATTTTATTTTTATGTTTTTTATTTATATCTTTTATATTACATATATATGTGTTATACATATAAACACAAAAAATTTATTATAATTAAAATTGGGAAACCTAGTATGAACAATCCAAAAAAGGAATGAAAGAAACATGTTAAGGGGGCATAAACTAGTTGATCCTAGGAGAATCACATCTAATAATGTTCAGAACTTCAAGGGAAAGTGATACCAAAATAGACAGTCAGGAAACCATCCATCCAAAGGGGATTTTGAATCAATTAACTTTGTTCTACTTTTTGAAACCCAAAATTTATGTCCATGAAATTAAATATAAGGTTCATGAACATAGTTATTTTTTAGGATATGATCTTCTAGATGGGGATGTTCCCACATAAGGAATTATAAACCATCTGGGAGTTTATTTCTAATGAATCATGCCGGATATTTTCATTACTGCATAATTCAAGACTTGTATGAATGGTGTTAGATTCATCCAAGAGTGTGTCATAATTTATGAAGAATGTCTTGGATGCTATGATGAGGGAGGCTATGTAGTCTCTAACTAAACAACCACCCTAAATTACTCCATAATAACTAAACAGTATGTATTGAGTTTTTACCCAATGATGTGTGGGTGCAAGTGGATCCATCAGCCAAGGGACATTAAGAGGTGTAGTAGGTAGGGGAGTATCATTATCTATGAGGGATCTGATTGATTGAGAAGCATCCTAGTTCATGACTAGCCAAACTAGGTTGATCATCTAGCTCTTAGTTTTGAAAACAATGGCCTTATTCATGTACGAAAAAACTGTTGACCATTCTCTATTCAACTCTTTACAAATATATAATCTTATTACTACAATAATTAGCGATCTCACCATCTTCATGATGTTGTTGTTACCCACACCTCAAAACCAATGTTTGAGGAAGGTTATCCCTGAATGCTCCAATAAAAACACACCAGTGAAACTTTCAGTAGATTATCAAATAATTCTATCCCACTGTCCACTAAAAACCTTATACATAGTCTTTAATATCATGATTGTAATCTAATATCAAAGATTGGAAAAAATTTCATAAGATAAAACCTATTTTCATTGTTTTGATATCATGGATTTTGGACATATTATATTATAAAGGTTAAAAAACCATGAAAATAGTTAATATAATTTCATGATTTATAAAATTGGATAAAATATCATATATTATCCGAGTTCTCCTCAACAAGTTATAATATACATTATTTCATTGATTTTTTTATCATAAATGAAAAAAATGTGCTAAAATATCACTTTGGAGTCAATATCATTCTTTTTTATTTATATCAGTTCTTTAAAATAATGATGTTAAATATTATATTCCAATAATTATTATAAAAATATTGAGATATTATCACACAAATAGTTTAAAAAATAAAAAAAATACAATAATTCTTTATTTTCATCATCATCATCCCATTCAAATTATTTGAATAATAGATTGTTTGAAATGAAGTTAAATTATCTAAAATATCATGGTTCTCACTGCAGTTTCTGACTTAGATTCCTTAATTCCTTGAAAAAATTATGTGTAATTGTCTATATTTTATTGTATTATCTGGGTGTATTATTTGACATGTGTTCATTAGCCCAAAACAGTGCACAACATAGAAATATTATATATCAAAGTGGATCATATTTTTTTTATTACAAAATGTGACTGAGGATAGAAACTGAATGTTAATAGTTAACATTTTAATTTCCCAACCATGTATGTTAATATTGATTAAGTGTTCCCCTAGATGAAACATTAGAAAAATGATATTGATTGTGGTTAAAAGGTGTTTTAATTTCACTCTCTTTGATAATATAACTCATAATGTACGTGTAAATTTATTAAGGCTTAGGGAGTTCCACATAGGACAGTATAAACAATGTTTTTGAATATACTACTTTTTTGTGTTGTATTTATTTTAAATAAGTAAATCAAGATTTATTGATGAATAAAAATATCTTAGAAGTCTATGGGGGTTCCCAAGAATGTTTGTTGAATTGATTAATTGATTAGAAGTATATTGGAAATCCTAATTTGGATGTGTTGATGAAGATCCAACCATGGGAAGATCAATGGTCACCTATATGATATATTAGACGATTTTTTGATGCTTGGAGAATTATTATGGATTCATTTAGTGATATTGGATTTAATTAATGAAAAATTCCCCATCTAAGTCTGATGATAAATGAATTGTTCTTCTGTGATTCAAGATAATTGTTTATGGTAAAGGAACATTTTATACAAAATTCAATTAGTGGAATACTGTGGAAATATTTATTTTCATATAAATAATAATTTTAAACTGTCTTCATCATATTTTGTTAGAGGATTCATCAAGCTATGTCTATTCCACTATTAACAAACCTTGATAATCTTGTCAAATCCAAAAGCTTTGATCAAGAAGTTGTACATGATAACGCCATTATACCATGATGAAAAGAGATACCCAAGGAAGAACCTAAATATAAGAATCATGTACCATGGTATATATGAGATCCATTCACACATAGAACACTATAAATTATTTTCATGAGGTCAAATAATGATCGCCGATGGTAAATTCATGAGAGAAATTCACATGTTTGATTGAGGAATTAGATTCATGAGGTTTTACATTCATGAATATAAATTGAATGATGAAATGAATATTACATGGATGATAAGCCATAGGTATTTAGACATACCATGTAAAGAAACACCTAGAGCACCATTTCATAGATTGCATGTAGAGAGGCTGAACATAATCAAATTTTGAAGAGATGCATGTAACCATTTTATATCAAAAAAAAATTCACGTATTCATTTATAGTGATGAACGACATATCTATTTTATGAAAGAATTAACATAGCTATTTTCTAAATTATATCACTTAGGAGAGTGAAAATGGGATATTATAATAGCTGATTTAAAATGTAATGGAATATCCCACATGGTTTATTAATTCACATATTAATTTTAGTTGTTTAGGTGTTTGGTGTAGCTAATTGATATGTGAGGTTCTCACATAATAGATTTCAATGTATGAGTTTCGAGAAGAAAATAAGATATATTTATTGGTGAGAATCCTTATGTAGGAATTTTTATTTTATATTTGATTTTATAGAGGTATAAAAATATATTATATTCTAAAGGAGAGAAAAAAATATCATTGGTTTTTAGAAAAAACAAAAATTAATACCCAATTATTCTGGATATTTAAAAATTAAAATAGTTTAAAGTATTTAAATAATGATATGTATAACAACCCAGTCTTAACCTATATAGAAATTAAATTATATTTCTAGAATACATAGTACATTACTCAAAAAAAATCCCAATGACCATATTAGTTTAGTGCCATTGTAAAATGAATAAAAAATTATATCATAATAAATGATATTCAATGTTAACCAAAAACATCCCCCCATAGTAATTCTAATTAAAAACCATTATTCATAACATGGGGAAATGAAACAAAAGAAAGGGTTGGGCTCAAATGCTCAGTAAGAGTAAATAAATGAAATACATAAGTATAACATTAAGATAATTATATAAAAATATGATCATATCACATTAGAAGATCATACCCTTTATATCAAAGATCATAACCCTAAATCATGGCATAAACATTAATAGTTCATATGAAATGAACCACATGATAATCAAGAACATTATCTGTGAAAGCATTAAACAATTAAAAGACATGGAATTTAGGTATAAACATCAATGAATAACATCATTATCATATATAAGTACAAATTGTTTCACTCTCTTTATATGTTAAGGACATGTAATCATGACCTCAAGTAGATTTTTGAACATGAAACCAAGTCCATGAATAATGTTTTCAACATATATTCTGATTCAAGTATAAAAATATTGAACATGTAATTATGTTCACAAAAAAACTTGTGGACATGGAAATAGATCCATGCCTATCATTGTGACCAGGTAATTGGGTTTACAGATACCTTTATGAAAACATAATAATGTTCACTACTAAAATTTTGAATGTGTATTTTTCCTCACACATAAACTTATGTACATTTCTCTAGGTCTATGCAAAACCTTTTGAACATTAAATCTGGTTCACCCATAAACTTATGGACCTGAAACTATATCCATACACACTATTTGTTACATGTAATTATGTTCTCACATAACATTATTAACACAAAATTAGGTTCACTCATAATAAAGTCAATATTTAATAATGTTCATGTATAAACTAATACACATGAAACTTTCTCTATGTATAACATTGTGAACATGAAACCAGGTTCACACATAAAACTGATACTCACCTATTATCCATCATTACCCAATGCATTGGAAGAAGATATTGGTATCTTTCCTCACATAATATATATTCCACAATTTTATAAACAATCATCATACCATAACCTGTGAAATTAAATAGGTAACATTCTCTTTTCAACATATCATTACCTATGATAAATATATAGGTATCATTATTATTTCATCAAAACAAAACACATGAAATAGTGGTATAAAAAAGAATATTACTCATGGAAGAATAAAAAGGTTTCATAATTATCACTCCATCAAATAAATAAACCATTCAATAATGAATATAAATAAAACTTTTGGTTCATTTTTCATAAGAGAATAAGTAACATCAACTGATTTCATATTAGATCGAAAATATTTCCGAAATATCTTTTAAAAACATTTCTTATGGAAAATAACTGTATTATTTGAAAGGAATATTCAAAACATAAAACCTATAGAAAATAGTTTTTTTAAATGCAATGAAAATTTATAATGAAGGCTTAAAACCATTATGATAACCTATTCCCTTGAAAACATATAAAATGTCCTTCAGAACATTTGGAAAATCAATTTACATGAAAACATATAAATGATGGTTGAAAAAATATTTTTTAATAATATACCATGAAAAATTATTAAATAATATTGAAAAAAGTTATTAAACCATTTCTACCGAAAATTATTTGGAAACATATAAAATAATCTATGAGATCATTGAAATTATTTTGTCAGAAAACAACATTTTAAAAACATATAATTTATGCTTTGAAAATTTTACTGTAATTATTTTTTATACATAAGACAATTATAGAAAACCCTTTTTCATTAAAAACCATTTAAAAAAATTGATAATATTATGGAAAAAGTATTTTTTAAAAACAAAACCATGTAAATATAAAAGTTAATAATCATGAAAACTATGGTTTCTATGGTGGGTATTTTAATACATTCCAAACATTCTTTTTACACCTAATAATTTTAGAAAATTGCCTTGATCATAAAATGATAAGAATATTTCTTTTAAAAAAACATAAAAAGAAATACATGGTTAAAAAATTACATTATACATCATATTATAGTAAGAAAACATTTTGGAAATTTTTTTAGAATACATGGTTTTTAATGAACATAGAATTTTAACCGAAAGGAGATATAAAGACATAATCTCAAAAATTAAATTTCATAATTATAATATGTTTCTAATAGTGAAAAAAAGAAAACAGTACGTGGATATTAAATGCATATGTTGAGGTTAAGTAACATAGTTTGTCTTCATGATATATAGATCACAATATTTCAACAATGTAAGCATAATCATAAACAATCATGATAAATGATGAGATTGAAGCTATAAGATGTTACTATTTTCGTAACATTAAATCATAATCAAATTGAAATAATAACATTAAATAAAGCTTAATATATCATTAAAAGAATTATATTCATTACATAACATGTATCATGGTAGTATATAAACCTCATATAAAATTATAAGTGTATAACATGGCATGTGTCCCAAAGAAAGAAAATTGAGAAAAAATTAAATTTCCAATTTGGTAACATTTGAAATGTACCCCCCCCCCTCAATGAAATAAATATCATAAAATGGACATCTAAATACCCATAAATGTAAATATAATAATCCTAAATACGTCCATGAGATGTACACATAAACCTAAATGAACATAGAGGAGAATAAGGCACGTATCTTATAGAAATAAAAATTGAGATGTGACTCTCTTACCTTAAGTATTTACATTCTTTCAACACATTCAAACCTCATGTATAAAAATATAAGTTTATTATACATATAGGAAAAAATATTATATCTAATACTATATTTTATTTTTATATCTTTATATCACCAATTTATTATCAAATACTTGTTTATGTTACATTTTGTGTAATATCACTTTTATGTTTTTGTATAAGATTTGACGTGTTATTCTAGATCATTTTACATAGATAATGATTTACTTATTTAATTAATGTAAATAAAATTATAAATATTATATATATTCATTAAATACATATATATAATAATATATATAGTATATAAGTATGAAAAGGAATACACCATTCTTAGATAAGGTTGGTCGTACATATTAATGAATTTTGTTTCCATTTTAAGGATGTATTGAATGAAAGAAACTAAATTAAAAAATAATATATATATATATATATATATTATAATTTCATTATAATTACAATTTCAAATATATAAAATAATTTCAATAAACTCATCTTTAATACATCCCATTTAAAGTGTGAACAATTCTCATTTTTTTAGGAGGCAGTAGTCCACTTTTCCACAGACAAAGTTATCATAGTTACCCAAAATGGAATGAATAAAGGTATGTTCTACATAAAAATTGAAGAAAAAACAATTTCATCATAAATATCACATATATCATATATAAATATTATTTCTATCAAAATGAAAATAAATTAAAGGAAGTAACGGAAAAATGAAGAACATCATTTCATGAGGAAGTGGTTAATCGGACACAAGAACTATAAGTCCATTACCAATTAGATTGGTGTCTCTGTAATTTAAGTTCATATCATTAGAATAAAAATATATTTGTATATTTCTTATAAACATTTTATTATATAATCATCTAATAAGGTGATTTTATGTAGTGGAGATTGAAAATAAAACAATGGATCTTGAAAGAGGATGTTACCACTTATTCGGGAAACTCTTTTTGGTTTGCAGAAAAGGGATTCCTTGGATGGTCATTTTCCCTTTTATTGTATTCTAAGTATAGGGTGTATGTAGAGACCCAAATCATTACGTACATAGACATTACATTACTTTTTCGGAATACATAATACATAACAAAAATAGACACACAAGGACCGTAATAGTTTAGTGTCTTTGGAAACTTGGAACGTAATCTTCTAATCGTGCTGAAAGATCTTCAAAATCTCCCATATATATCTTACACTTTTTGTTTACATACCTAAAACCTTTATTTTAATCATGGAGGAAAATAAAACATAAAAAGGCAGAGCTCAAATGCTTAGTAAGGGTAAATAAGAGAAATATCAATCACATCATATTCATAAGAACATAACATTTTGGAAATCTTACCCTGCAAAAGAGAACATAATTTCATAACATGGGATAAATCATGGTTGTGAAATGTAATCAAAATAATCATAACATAAAACATGAGGCTTTTTTTCATACAAAAATAATCATAGAGAATCATTTCTTATTAGTCAAGACTCATTGACAAGACTATCTTTTCTGAACCGAGTTCATTCCTCGTTTCAGTCCTGTTTCACTGAACCGGTTTAACCTGCCGTTCCAGCCATGTATATCTCATGAGATATAAAATCTTTACCCAATTCATTGGAGGGAGATATAGGTCCCACCCATCTCATAATGATACCATTCTTATGTGTGCCACAAAATCAAAAAATCATACATCATTGCGTAACCCATGTAATAAAAATGGGAATCTTAAACATCATGCCATCATAACATAATCCATATGAGATAAAAGGACATCATTAAAATATTTCCATGATAAAATAATCAAATAAATGTAAAAAAAGGGATATAAACAGAACCCTATATTATCATATATGGAAAATAATTTTGATAAAACACTTGAACTCCATTCTTGAGGAAAATATCCTTTCTACTTCAAAACATTTTTTTTCCTTTCTTAACATTTCATACAATTTTAAACTAAAATAAGTTGATTAAAAATAAACTTTAAAACATGTAAAGGAAGCTTCTTGGAAATAATGTTTTAAAAATCCATTCATTCCGTATAAGTTAAAAAAACATTCTTCTCGTGCATTTGTTGGAAAAGTCAAAAAGTACCTCGTACGAAAAAACAACAAAAAATTCCTTTCATATCATTTACTAAAAACTCACCGATGGGTAAAATTGGATTTAAAAAATTGTAGGAGGATATAAATAATATTACATATTGAGGGAAAATGGATGTGGATTATAAATATTCCCCAGTAAATTCTGAAGTATAAAAAATCTCGGATAAAAATTGAGATTGCGAGATTGTCCCTTACCTTAGGTCTGATTTGCTTCTTAAGTGACAAAACCTCCTGTATAATGATTTAAATAATGTCATTGAATTATTCCAGATTCATTATAATTGTTATGATATCATATATGGTCATATTCTTATCTTCTTATTAGTAATATTTCATGGTTATTTTTTATTCGGGTGTTTATTGCTTTTTGTTCTTATGCTTGTTTTGTCGAATAAATTCTTAATCTTCTTTTAGGTTATAGATACCTCATTTAAAAAATTGTATTAGTGTAATATATATCATATTTATTCATTCAATTAATTTATATAATCCTTATAAAAATGAAGATCATGTAGAACGATTCACATCACATCGTGGAGACGGTATTCCTTACGTACGCATGAGCGATGATATCTTTCCCATGATCGTGTAATTGTATTGGAGTGTATGTATACTATTTCAGAATCAATATCACTTTACAATAATCATATATAGTCATTATTTACACCATTATACCCATCCAAGTAAGGTGGTGGTGGAAAATAGTTTACACCACGGCGTGGAGACAGTATTCCGTACGTACGCTCGCGCGGTGATTCCGTTTTCCGTAGGGTGGATAGGTGGTGAAATAGGGTTGTTTCATACTTATAATAACATATCATTATATTATTTATACTGATTTTATTACTTCATAATGAAACAACTAAACAAGAAGAAGTGGAAGAAGAAATAAAGTTGAAAGAATCGGTAACGGACATTAACTCTTCTTTGAAGCGCCTCTTTGAGACCTCCTTTTAGGGCACTAAAATTTGTCTTTGAAGAATACCAGGACCTCCAAGATGTTTATAGGGAATTGTAGAGGAGAACGTGGCAGGGTTTGGCCGATCTTGAAGGCTCAATGTGGTGTGAGGAAGAGAGGAACGAGGTGCCCTTTTATAAGGGACGAGAGGGGAAGCTTTGGAAAAACTAAATATATTATTTTATTATAAAGTCATATTCGGTTTTAAATATCTCCAAATTGATTTATTTTGATACTAAGGTGGGGATGGGTCGAAATCCTCTCATCCAATAGAATTTAGACATGTTTAGGTTCCTATTTTAACCTTATCATTTAGATTTAACTTTAAGTTAGATAATTTTAATTTTACCGTGTCTTTTTGTGTTCTTACACTATAAGGTTAATAAACATACTATAACAAGTCAAAAGAACCCCTAGTTGTTTATAATTAATATATATAACCTTATCTTAGTCATTTGGCCTAACCTTATATTTTTTAGGAATATAATAAAAATTAATAATATAATATTTGTTTTAAAAACTATTTTATGTCAATTTTGACACTATTTGGTAATTGATTTTTGTGGAAATCATAACAGAAGGATTAGTTCATAAAAAGTTAATTAAATCAATAGAAACATGTAATATTAACATAGAAATTTTTTTTATTTCATAAAAAGTGTCAAATTACATTTATTTTGATATTTATAACATTAATTATGTCAATATTTCCTTAATAAGATAATTATTGCCTCATCATTGTGTCATAAATAAATTAACTTTTTTAAAGCCTAAAATTTACAAATAAAATATCATTTTGTAGGAAATCGTTTTAGAATTCTAATGAATGTTTATAGAAGAATTTATCTTATTTATAACCCTATATTAAAAATGATTTACTTATTAAACATTGATTTTAACTATTTTAACACTTCTTTAAATAAATTAATAATAAATGTCCTAATCTAATACAAGTGGGCCTAAATGGTCATATTTTATTTCTATGGTTTTTTTTTGTCGAATTAAACTAATCCAATAGAATTAGGACATGTGTTAGGGTAATAATATTATTATTTTTACCCTTAATTTCCCTATTTACTTTTAACCGTGGTAAATAAAAGTAAAAAGTAACTATTTACCAAAAATTATTTTCATCTCATTGAGCCACATTTTACATACTGACATCAACCATATCTCTCAGATTTTTTAAATTCCATTCACAAAAGCGGTAAAATTATGTTTTATGAAAATTTGCAAATTCTCTTAGGAGGTGGGTAAAAGACAGTCAAAAGTTCAATAAAATTTTTATATATCTAAAATTATTATAAAATGACTCCAATGAATTATATTGAATGTATATAGGTATTATGTATCAATTTTGATCTAAAATAAAATAAAATAAAATAAATAATTATTTAAATAAAAAGTCGGGTTTTAAATAGTAACTCAGTGTTTTCACTATTCATCAAAATTGACAGTTTTCAGAAACATAACAAAATTTCACAGTAGGTTAATTTTGATATTTTGAATCCAAAAATGAAGACCATTTTCAAAAATAAAATTTATAAAATTTCAAAAAGTTTGTATTACTATTCATAATGGCTAGTTTTAATAATATTTTAATAGCATATCGTTGTTTAGCGAAACTCGGTATTGCGTACAACACATGCTATCGTGGAAGGTCGCGCTTCCGTGTAATGCAAGACAAGTCTGGGATGAGTGTTGTGCAAGCTTTCTTTGGTGTAGCGTATAACACAAGACATTAATGAAATTAAAAAAACTGTTATTCGTAAAATCTTGGGGTGTTCAATTCTACCCCCCTTAAAATGAATTTCGCCCTCGAAATTCGTCGGGGTTATAAATGGTTTTCTACTCGAAAGTTTCTTTAATAGAAACCCACATCGTAAAAAGGAATACCAATACATGGCTTTAAAAACTAACGTATGAAACGTAACGGTTACCCAAATTATCTAATCACTGGTTTTCCACATAGGAGAACATAGGTGAAAATATGGATATGGAAGAGAAATCTAACCGTTATGTTCTGATGGAGAGTGGTAGAGAACATGGCTATGAAAAATAAAACAATCACAAAGCTATAAATTTGTGATAATCTAGGGTACCATCTGATTCATCGGATATAAGGGCACTAGGACAACATTTTTGGTTTTCAAGATCATTTCCCTAAAGTTGAAAAATTTGAATTAGAATAAATACTTACATTATTTCGGTACAATCTCACTATTGTTCATGCTTTGAACAATTTCCACTTCATCTCTTAAAGAAATGAAGTTGAATTTGTAATTCGTGAATTGTTAACAGATCATGTGATAGAATGATGGGTCATTCCATCTGTTTCAAACAAAAGGTTAGGAAAAGTTATCAAATATACATAAGTCTGTCTATGGTGAGGTTAATCGTATACGATTACAAAAATGAACTTATAATTTATATATCATACCACGTAATAAAATAAAACTACTTTCTACTAACTAGGGACTTCCTGTAGGCCAGTGGTAGGCGATAAAGGCCAGTCACACTTCAGTTGTGGTTTCGATTCCCACAGCCTTGTTCGATGCGATGGATTGTCGCCCATCCTGCAGGCTGTACTCTTTCTAAAACTATATTACTATAACATACCATCAATAATATAGAATAAAGTTCTATACATAAACAATACTAACTTATGTCCAACATAATCCATTCCAATCTTTAGGCTTATCTAAAATACTTCGGTCCAAGTTCATATTATAAAGAAAATGATTTCTTGAAATGTCACATAACAATCACGTGAATTCCATCATTTATCCCCCATATATCATAAGATATATCTTGTTGGTCAAATTAAAAACATGTGAATACATTAATCATGTATTCTCTTGAAAAATGAATACCCATTGAACCTTAGTGAAAACATGAATGTAGTTAAAAGTTAACACTTTCCACATACCAAAATCCTCAAAATTCTTTATACTCAAACCATGATATCACTTAGTCCTTATATCAATCATGAGCTCATGAATACAATCAAACATCTCATTATCTTCTTATCCCTTCATTATGCGCATATCATCTGCTTACAAAAATTTCTTAATCACTTTCCATGGTTACCAGTACCATAAAATTATTGAAAACCACAATAGACCAATACATAAATATTCCAATATTTCACGATACTATATACAACATTATTTTTGAATCCCATTACATAAAAACTTAATCATTCCACCACATCGTTTTCATATTCAACATCGCCAATAGTGATCGCATGTGACTTCCCTTTGTCCTTTTCCTTAAGTGGTTGCTCATGTCGATCATCATTAACCCTTGGATTAGGGCATTGATTAACATAATTCCTCATTTCATTGCACTTGAAGCATTGAAGTGTTGTTGGTGTGTTCTCTGCAGTCTTTTCTTAATTCACACCATTAGCAACCCTCTTTCCATTACTTCGACAGTCATCTACTCGATGACCTTATTTTCCACACTTAATACATTTTCTAGTCCCTTTAAGACAATCTCCACCATTCTTCTGTCCACACTTTGAGCATAAGGAAACATTCATCTTCTTTTCACCATTATTCTGAGATTTCTCTGTGAACTCCATCTTTCATTTCTTGTCAAAACCATGAGATGGATATGTAACACCAACTTCCATTTCTACCTTGATAGCACATCGCAAAATTTCTTCATAGCTACTGAAGTCTCTTATAGCTAATGCCCTTCGAAGATTTGGTTTCAAGCCACTGAAGAATCGATCAATTTTACATTCAGGTTGGATGATAAATCCATATGCATACCTTGCAAGCCTTGTAAAATTCGCTTCATATATACCAAAAGATTCATCATCCTTTTTCTTTAGTTCAAGAAACTCCTTCTCCATCTTTGTTCGAAGAATACGAGGGAAGTACTTATTGAAAATAAGTTCTTGAACTCGTCCCATTCCATGGACTCAATTTCATCTCATTGCCTCGTATTCTTGATAAGATTACACCATTGATCAGCTTCACCTTCCAAATGATATACTGCTAAGATGACTTTATAATTTTCAAAACATTTAAGTACTGAAAATATCTTTTCAGTGGTACTGATCTATTGTTCAGCAAAAAGTGGATCAGAAGACCCACTGAAAGAAGGTGGACGTTGCCGCATGAAGGACTCAATAGAATATTGTTCCCTCCTCTTCTAATTTGGAAGTCCAGAATGATTCATATCTTGTGTATGTATATCAATAATATTTTTCACTCCATCTCCCATAACATTTGTTTGTTCAGGAGGACAATCATTACATTGTCCATTACATTGATCAACACGGTTCCTTCGGGTTCCACCCATCGTCTAAAACCCAAAAAGTATTGTGTGAGAGGAAAAAATCATGCTAGGGAAAACTACATATTAAAGGGGGAGTACCTTCAATATCTAAAATCTTAGCTTTAATTCTAATATCATTACCGTAATTCTAGGACTATAGCCTATACTTAAACTTAACCTTAGGGACATCCTTAGACAAACCATATAAATATCTCTAGGGATCTCACTAAAGTTTTCACATCCTAGTTTCCAAAGGTTGACTAAACCTTTCCTCTGATACCAACTTTAGAGACCCTAAGCTTGATGTACATAGATATTACATTACTTTTGCAGAATACATAATACATAACAAAAATAGACACACAAGGTCCATAATAGTTTAGTGTCTTTGGAAACATGGAACGTAATCTTCTAATCGTGGTGAAAGATCTTCAACATCTCCAATAAAGATCTTCCAATTTTTGTTTCCTTACCTAAAACCATTCGTTTAATCCTGGGGGAAAAATAAAACATAAAAAGGGTGAGCTCAAATTCTCAGTAAGGGTAAACAAAAGAAATATCAATCACATCATATTCATAAGAACATAACATTTTGGAAATCATTCCCTGCAAAAGAGATCATAATTTCATAACATGGGATAAATCTTGGTAGTGAAATGTAATCAAAATAATCATAACTTAAAACATGAAGCTTTGTGGCATACACACATAATCATAGAGAATCATTTCTTCTTAGTCAAGACTCATTTCCAAGACTATCTTAGTGGACAAAGTCCATTTCTGAACTAAGTTCATTCCTCATTTCAGTCCTGTTTCACTGAACCGGTTTAACCTGCCGTTCCAGCCATGTCTATCTCATGAGATATAAAATCTTTACCCAATGCATTGGAGGGAGATATAGGTCCCACCCATCTCATAATGATACCAGTCTTATGTGTGCCACAAAATCAAAAAAAATCATACATTATTGCATAACCCCTGTAATAAAAATGGTAATCTTAAACATCATTCCATCATAACATAATCCATATAAGATAAAAGGACATCATACAAATAATTCCATCATAACATAATAAAATCAATGTAAAAATAGGGATATAAACATAACCCTATATTATCTTAGATGGAAAATAATTTTGATAAAACACTTGAACTCCATTCTTGAGGAAAATATCCTTTCTACTTCAAAAACATTTTTTCCTTTCTTAACATGTCATACAATTTTAAACTAAAAGAAGTTGATTGAAAGTAAACATTAAAACTTGTAAAGGAAACTTCTTGGAAATAATGTTTTAAAAATACATTCATTCTGTATAAGTTAAAAAAACATTATTCTCGTACTTTTGTCGGAAAAGTCAAAAAGTACCTCGTACAAAAAAACGAAAAAAGATTCCTTTCATATCTTTCACTAAAAACTCACTGAAGGGTAAAATTGGATTTAAACAATTTTATTAGGATAAAAAATAATATTAAATATTTAGGAAACATGTATGTGGATGACAAATATTCCCCAGTAAATTTTGAAGTATAAACAATCTCAGATAAAAATTGAGATTGCAGGATTGTCCCTTACCTTATGTCTGATTTGCTTCGTATGTGTCCGAACCTACTGTAAAATTATTTAAATAATGTCATTGACTTATTCAAGATTCATACTCATTGTTATGATATCATATATGGTCATATTCTTAGCTGCTTTATTAGTAATATTTCATTGTTACTTATTATTCGGGTGTTTATTGATTTTTGTTCTTATGCGTGTTTTGTCGAATAAATTCTTATTCTTTTTAGGTTATAAATACCTCATTTATAGAATGGTATTAATGTAATATATATCATATTTATTCATTCAATTCATTTATATAATCATTATGCAAATGAAGATCATGTAGAATGAGTCACATCACATCGTGGAGACGGTATTCCCTATGTACGCACGAGCGATGATATCATTCCCATGATCGTGTAATTGTATTGGAGTGTATGTATAATATTTATGAATCAATATCACTTTACAATAATCATATATAGTCATTATTTACACCATTATACCCATCCAAGTAAGGTGGTGGTGGAAAATAGATTACACCACGGCGGGGAGACGGTATTCCGTACGTACGCACGCGTGGTGATTTTGTTTTCCATAGGATGGATAACAAGTGAAATAGGGTTGTTTAATACTTATAATAATATATCAGTATATGATCTATACTGATGTTATTACTTAATAATCAAACAACTAAAGAAGATGAAGTGGAAGAAGAAATAAAGTTGAAAGAATCGGTAACGGACATTATCTCTTCTTTGAAGCGCCTCTTTGAGACCTCCTTTTAAGGCACAAAAATTGGTCTTTGAAGAAGACCAGGTCCTCTAGGATGTTTCTAGGGAAGTGGAGAGGAGAAATTGGCAGGGCTTTTCCGAGCTTTAAGGCTCAAAGTGGTGTGAGGAAGAGAGGGAGGAGGTGCCCTTTTATAAGGGAGGAGAGGGGCACCTTTGGAAAAACTAAGAATATTATTTTATTATAAAGTCATATTCGGTTTTAAATAGATCCAAATTGATTTATTTAGAATCTAAGGTGAGTATGGATCAAAATAATCTAATCCAATAGAATTTAGACAAGTTTAGGTTCCTATGTTAACCATATCATTTAGATTTAACTTTAAGTTAGATAATTTTACTTTTACCGTGTCTTTTTGTGTTCTTACACTATAGGGTTAATAAGCTTACTATAAGAAGCCAAATTAACATAAAGTTGTTTATAATTAATTTATATAACCTTATCTAAGACATTTGGCCGAACGTTATATTTTTATGAAAATAATAACAATTAATAATATAATATTTGTTTTAAAAACTATTTTATGTCAATTTTGACACAATTTGGTAATTGATTTTTGTGAACATCATAACAGAATTATTAGTTCCAAAAAAGATAATTAAATCAACACTAACATGTCATATTAATATATAAATTTTTTGGTATTCATAAAAAGTTTAAAATTACATTTATTTTGGTATCTATAACATCAATTATGTCAATATTTCATTAATAAGATAATTATTTCATCATCATTGTGTCATAAATAAATTAAATTATTTAAAGTCTAAAAATTAAATATAAAATATAATTATGTAGAAAATATTTTTATCCTTCTAATGTATATTTATAGACGATTTTATCTTATGCATAACCCTATATTAAAAATGATTTACTTATTAAACTTTGATTTTAACTATTTTAACTGTTCTTTAAATAAATTAATAATAAATGTCCTAATCTAATCCAAGTGGGCCTAAATGGTCATATTTTATTCCTAAGTTTGTTTTTGGTGGAATTAAACTTATCCAATATAATTTAGACATGTGTTAGGATAATAATAATAACATTTTTACCCTTAATTACCCTATTTACTTTTAACCGTGGTAAATAAAATTAAAAAGTTGCTATTCACCAAAAATTATTTTCATCTCATTGAACCAAATTATACTTACTGACATCAACCGTGTCTCTAAATTTTTTGAAATTCCATTCACAAAAGTGGTAAAATTATTTTTTATGTAAATTTGAAAATTCTCCTAGGAGGTGGGTAAAAGACGGTCAAAAGTTCCATAAGATATTTATATATCTAAAATTATTAAAAAATGACAATAATGAATTATATTTATCTTATATATGTATTATGTATCAATTTTAACCTAAAATAAATTTAAATAAAATAAATAATTATTTAAATAAAAAGTCGGGTTTTTAATAGTAACTCACTGTTTTCACTATTCATCAAAAATTGAATGTTTTCAGAAAAATAGCAATTACCCTAGGATAATTTCGATATTTAGAATCCAAAAATGAAGTCCATTTTCAAAAATAAAATTTATAAAATTTCAAAAAGTCGGTATTACTATTCATAACGGCTAGTTTTAATAATATTTTAATAGCATATCGTTGTTTAGCGAAACTCGGTATTGCGTACAACACACGCTATCGTGGAAGGTCGCACTTGCATGTATTGCAAGCCAAGTTAGGGTTGTGTGTTGTGCAAGCTCCTTTTGGTGTAGCGTACAACATAAGACATTAATGAAATTAAAAAGAATATTTTTCATAAAATCTTGGGGTGTTACAGTGTAACATCCCAGGTAAATAAAGAATAAAACATTTTTTTCGTTATTAATATTTATTAATTAAATATTAATTTTACTTTAAAGGGGTTGCTATGTTTGATAGCGTACCCGATACTCAACAAAGAGTTTCTTTGAAATCTTACGTTGCACACTAGTAATAAAATAATATTATTTTAAATGGTAGTTAACACGTAGCCATTGTATTCGAGAGAATGAATATAAATAACTAAAATATAACTATATATGTTTTTTAAATGTTTTTACATTTATCCAATAATGGATAAAGGCTTAAAATACAAAAATAATTCAATTTTAGGCATATATACTCTAATTTTCACTAAAGGTCCACTTGTCACCTTTTGATGGAGAACCATCAGTAAATATATTTTTGGTCACTCTTATACATTCTATTGGACCAAAGAAAATTCTTCTTTAGAATCGGGACATCAAAATCTACTTTGTGTAAATTTTTGGTATTTTTCCGATGAAGTTCATTTTTTAATAAATAGTGAAAAATGTTGTATTTTAATTCAAAACCACTTTTTAATATAATTTATTTACATGATTATATTATCTTTTGAATTGGGTTTTAAGTGAAATTAGAATATATTTTTACCATTCAATCCAATAGTGGTCATTGGAATTAATTTTTTTTTGAAATTGGACTTAAACTAGTGTCAATCTTTTGATATATATTGATTCATATTAACACGCTATTTGTTCTGACAACGAGAATTAATTATTAAATTAATAATTGTAACTTATATGTTTTTAATTTTTTGAAATATACATTATTTTGGAATTCGGATTATCAAATGTAGCTTAGAGAAACTCTTTGGTATTTTTCTGAAAAACTTCAATTTTTGATTAATAGTGAAACCAGTAAGTGGTACTTAAAAAATTGATTTTTCATTTAAATGAATATTTACCACCTCTGTGTTTTGAATTTCATAAATCCGACATACATGGTTGTCCTTAAGAAGTAAAATTTGGTTCAATGGGATTAAAATAATTTTTTGGTGAATAGTAACTTTTAAGTTTTTAATCGTCATTAGAGGTAATTAGTATATTTTAAGATAAAAATAATGTTGTAATAATATGGAATGACCTTGAAACATGTCCTACCCTTATTGGATGAGTCATGTCCGACCAAGACAATCCAAGGGTCATCTTGGGGACCCCATGGAGCCACTTTGGTAGGAAAATGTCATTAACAACTTTTTATTTAATGTTAAAATATAAATGTCACAAACATGAGTTATTTTACTAAAACATTTTTTAAATGCTGTTATACAAGACATATTTTTGACTATAAATATTCATTAGAAAGATAAAAAATATTTTCTACATCATGTTATTTGTTTTATAATTTTTATACATGAAATAAATTAAATTATTTATGACACCATGTTGATGCAGTGATTACGTTATTATTTAACGATTTAAATAAAATGAAAGGACAATGAAAAATATAAGACCTACACTTGTCAAAAACCTATTGGATTGGTGGATTTCGAACTCTTATCACCTAATCCTAGAAATATATAATTTGGAACCTTTAAAATCCGAAAATAATTTTATAATAATGTAACCTTTTATAACTTTCCAAGAGTGCCCCTCCTCTCTTCTCATAAAAGGCCCCCACCTGTACCACCTTACCCACACCTCTCAAGCCTTTTTCTCGGCGAACCCCTGCCCATTTTGTCTCCTTACATCCCTCTCTTACTCTTAGAAGCCTCACTCTGGGCATAAATTATTCCATGGAATCCTTTGAGCTCAAATCAAAATGAGTTACCCGTTTTAAAGGTAGTGTCTTCTCTTGTGTTCTTATGTTTTTTCTTGCTTCTCCAACCCCCTAAGCTCTTTTTATTCATTTATTTTTTTTAACAAAACCAGTATATTAAATATACTAGGAATTTTTTATAAGAAGGATTCTAGCTACACTTACACACACATTCATCTAATGGTTAACGAGCATACTGTTTCTGTGGATGGCGAATTTATGTCTCACGAAACGATGATTGTTCAATATTCTTCTAACACCTTCCAAGGTGGTCATTAAGATTACACTACATTTATATATTATATATAATATTTGTATGTTTTACTTAAGCTTCTGTATTTTTCATTTATCGCATACCTTTAGGGTTTCCATTATGGGTAAACGCGATATCTTTATTTTAGGAAGTGCGGACTACCGCCCCTGAAAGTGATTTGATTCATTAATACCATATGTGGTACGTATAAAGGATAGATTTAATGATATTATATATGATATTATACAGTAATTATAATATACCTTTATATCATTATGATTTCACTCCATTAAGTAAGAAATAGAAATGAAAGTAGCATTCATGCTTACGTACGGCTTACCGTCTCCATGAACGGTGCATTTCATTTCTTACCTCTAAATGTTATGTAATATTATAAATTCATGTATATACTAGATATATATGATATATATGATATCTACATCATGGGTATAACTCTAGATATAATGGATATATGAACAACTTGTAATTATAAAGAGTTTATTTTTGACTGAAGTACCAATGATCGTTAAAACGACCGTTATTAACATAAATAATTAAATAGTGTTTAGGACATGGTAATAAGCGATGTAAAAGGAATAATGAACTTTAAAAAGGTTCATAATAAAGTATAAATTAACTCATGTTTATTATTCCGGACGTTAAAGAATGATCGAGTCAAGTTGGACCTGAGGTATGGGACTTCGTCTCAATCTCCTTTCATTGAGGCATATTTTGTTTTATACACATCTTTCTTTTATACGGTGTATAAACCCCTTTGACATTTACGTTTATTAAAAAGGAATATTTTTTATATGAAGCATTTTAATAAATGACAAAAGGAATGTTTTTTTGTCGTACGTATGCGGAGACAACGACTTCTCCGCCGCCGTGACCATTATTTGAGTTTCAGCTTCCTCTACAAGCCATAACATTTTTTTAAATAAAAAATAAATACCAAGTTTTAATTTTAATTTATTTTGGTATTGAAAATGGTTTTCATAATGTTTTTATTATATCAATGTGTTGTATTGATATCTTGTGATTGAAATGTGGAAATTTTATGTTTCTTTTATATATGTTTTATGTGATACGATTATGTTATGGTTCTTGGGCATTGTTTATGAAGACGGGTGGTTCTGTGATAAACTAAGGGTGGGTGGGCCCGATATAGCTCTCCAATGCATTGGGTAATGCGAAGGAGTTAAATGTTAAGGTTTCCCCGAAGAGATTTAGGGAATATACTGTGATGGGTATTTCAAACGTAACCATGAGTGATACTTCCTACGTAAGAATGTTATGAATGACTCAAGTTACCTTTATGTCTTATGATTTCTATTATTTATTCATGATTTCATGAGGTATATTAATGTGAATATGTTTTATGAGTAAAGTATGATTTAATACATGGACTAATGTATTCATTTCGTACTTTTATATCCCTTACTGGGCTTTTTATGCTCATCCCATGTTTTTGAAATGTTTTTCACAGGTCACGGGAAAGGTACATGATATGATGATAGTGTCAAGGAAGTGTCAATAATGAATCCATGATTTATTTTAAATATGTTTTCGTTGATGGGAAAAATGAGTACTATCTTTTATGTAACCACATTGTTTAAATGTGAAGAGTAATGCATGATTTATGATCTAATTCTCTAAAACTATAAACCTGAAAAGATCCTCAATGTTTATTCTTGAAATATCTCAAGATTAAGTAATGTTTAAGGATGGGGCTTTATAGTTGGTATAAGAGGTCGGTTTAGACAACTTTAGGAGTTAGAAAATTGTTAAATTATAAATTAATTTATGGTATGATTGAAATGATATAGAATTTAAACATTACTGTGTTCCTTCGCCTAAGATATTTCAATGTTTAGAATGGTTTTCCGCATAGGAAACAAGGAAGCTATGTTGGGAGGACATCAGGAGGAAGACAACCTTCCAAATGAGCAACCTGAGTTGGTCAGAATTGGTAATGAACAGTTTCTTGTAGTAATGGCGCAGTTGACTCAAGGGATAAATGTTAGCGGTATCCATGCACGAGATCAGCCAGATCAACCCCATAGGAACATGTTAGTGGTGGAACATTTCATGAGGAAACATCCCCCATCATTCAGGGGATCATCTGACCTTGTGCTAGCTGAAGGGTGGATTAAAGCACTGGAGAATATTTTCGGTGTCATGGTGTGTTCAGAGAATCAAAAGGTTAGTCTTGCTATTTACCGTTTGGAGGTTGAGGCAGATCAGTGGTGGTCTATGGTTAAAAATATCAGGGATGCTGATGAGATTGATACTCTCGACTGGGATGAATTCAAAGGTATGTTTATTGAGAAGTATTTTCCTAAGGCTGTTCGACATAGGTTGGAAAAACAATTCATGTAATTGAGGCAAGAGGAAGACTCAGTGGCTTCCTATGAAGAAAGGTTCACTCGATTGGCATGGTATGCTCCAAATTTTATCTGAGACCTTGATAGTAAAATCAATAGTTTTTACTCAGCATTAAAGGAAAAATATCGAAGGGATTCAGCTTCTCGTGAATTAAATAGTTATGAAAAACTTGTTTGATGTGCTGAGAAGGTGGAAATGGAGTTTTCCGATGATCAGGTGTTCTATTACAACGAGCAGAATAAGAGACCGAGGTGGCGGGAGAAAGGAAAGAATTCTTCAAAAAGGACTAACGGTAAGAAAACTAATTTTCCATTTTGTGATAAATGTTGTAAAAGGCATGCTGGGGAATGTCTTCTGAATTCTGGAAAGTGCTACCGATGTGGTAAGACGGGACATAAGGCTCGTGATTGCACTGAAAAAGATCAAGGTGATGGTAAGTCCAAATTTGATTTGCAGTTAGTGAAATGTTTTAAGTGTAATGAGATGGGTCACTATGAAAATGAGTGTCTGTCAAAGAGATTGAGTGATGGGAATTAGTTAGACTACAAGAAGAAATGGGTGGTGAAATCCTTTGCAACTACTTCAGTAGATGTTGGGCCATCAAATGAAGTGGTATCAGGTACTTTGTTTGTTTTTTTAGATTATGCCAGTGTGTTGTTTGATTCTGGGTCTACATATTCCTTAATCTTTGAAACAATTTCTAGTAAAATGGGAATACCAACTCAAGAAATTACTTTTGAACATTTGGTAAAAACACATGGGTGAAATGTTGAGGCAAAAAGAATTTATAAGTATCTTTTTATCTTTATCGGTGGAAAGAACGTACTTGAAAACCATATTTTTTTTACCTCTAGTAGAGTTTGATGTTATCCTGGGTATGTATTGGCTCTCTATTTACCATGCTACAATTGATTGTAGAGCTATAGAACTTTCTTTTTAGAAAGGATTTCAGTTTGTGTACTAGAATGAACCCTTACTGTTGATAACATATCAAGAGGCTAAGAAACTTGTAATAGATGGAAATGAATGTTACCTTGCACATATTGTTGAAAGCAAAGGAACTGTTCAGATTAATGACGTGCCAGTGGTAAATGAGTATCCTAATGTTTTTCCTAATGAGTTTCCTGGAATAATACCAGATTGGGATGTTGAGTTTACTGTTGACTTAGTTCCTGATGCTATACCGATTTCAAAACTCCCTTATCGAATGGCTCAAATTGATCTTTTAGAGTTGAAGGAGCAATTGCAAGATTTATTAGAGAAAGGTTTCATTCGACCTAGCACATCACCATGGGGTGCTCATGTTTTATTTGTTAAAAATAAATATGGTTCAATGAGACTTTTCATTGATTATAGATCCTTGAATAATATCACTCTTAAGAACAAGCATCTTTTGCCTCATATCGATTATTTGTTTGATCAGCTCCAGGGAGCTCAGTATTTTCTGAAGATTGACTTGAGGTCGGGGTACCATCAGTTGAATGTAAAGGAAGCAGACGTACCGAAGATTGAATTCCATACTAGATATGGCCATTATTAATTTGTAATTATGCCTTTTGTCTTAACCAATACACCTTCTTTATTAATGGACCTTATTAATAGAATTTTCCATGATTTCATGGATAAGTTTGTGGTTGTTTTCATTGATGATATTATGGTGTTTTCTAAAAGTAAAGAGTATCATGAAAGACATTTAAGGGTTATTTTTCAAACCTTAAAAGACAAGAAATTGTATTGGAAATTCAGCAAGTGTGAGTTTTGGTTGCAACAAATTTCTTTCTATGGTCATATTGTTTCTAAAGATGGGATAACTGTTTATCCTGCAAAAAAAGGTTGTTGAAGAATTTCCAAGACCCACAAATGTAACTGAGATTCGTAGCATCCATGGTTTGGTAGGCTATTACTGAAGGTTTGTTAGAAAATTTTAACTGTTATCTATTCCAATGAATAAGCTACCTCGTAAGGGTGTTACGTTTATCTGGACAAAAGAATGGGATGATTGTTTTCAAGAACTGAAAAGAAGATTGGTGAATGCTCCAGTTTTGGAACTTCCTTCCAAGAATGGCGAGTGTGTTATATACAGTGATTCTTCATTGAAGGGACTTGGCTGTGTCCATATGCATAATAATCAGGTAATTACTTATGCTTCACAACAGTTGAAAACTCATGAGGTAAATTACCCTACACATGATTAGGAATTAGCTGTTGTTGTTTTCACTTTAAAAATTTGGAGGCATAATTTGTATGGTTTAACGTGTGAAATATATACTGATCACAAAAGTTTAAAGTATATAATCCCTCAGAAATAATTGATAATGAGACAGTGGAGATGGCTAGAATTAATCAAGGATTATGATTGTACAATTCATTACCATCCGGGAAAAGAAAATAAAGTGGTTGATGTTTTGAGTCAAAAAAGTAATGCTTCATTAACAATGTTGCATTTGGAACGTGATCCTTTGGTTGAGGATTTGATGATATTTGGAATAGATGTTGTTGGTGCAGGATGTCCTTATGTTTTGTTTTAGGTATCAGGGAAATATTCTCAATCAGATAGAATTAAGCAAGAATAGAAGCAAGACAGTGAGTTGCAGAAAAAGGTAGAGCTGGTTCAGAAGGGTAAGTTACCTGAATTCAACATTTATAATGATTTTGTTTTGATAATTAGGAAGATATTGTGTGTGCCTTGTGATTCACAGTTGGAGAGAGAGTTGTTATGTGAATCTCATAGTTCTCCGATTTCAGTTCATCCAGGCAGTACTAAGATGTATAGAGATCTTCAGGAGTATTACTGGTGGGATGGAATAAAAAGGGATATTGCTGATTTTACTGTGAAGTGATTAACATGTCAATAGGTTAAAGTAGAGCGGCAGTTACCGAAAGTGATTCTTCAGCCTTTACCAGTACCAGAATGAAAATGGGAGAATATATCCATGGACTTCATTTTGGGATTGCTGAAGACACCTCGAGGTAATAATTCAATCTGGGTTATTGTTGATTGCTTGACTAAATCTGCTCATTTCCATGCTATATGAGATACTTTTTCCCTAGATCAACTTTCCTGTTTGTATCTTAAAGATATAGTCAGGTCACATGGAGTTCCACTATCCATTGTATCTGATCGTGATCCTAGAATTACTTCTAACTTTTTAAAGGGCCTTCAGAAGTTTTTGGGTACTGAATTAAATTTTAGTATAGCTTTTCATCCTCAATTAGATGTGCAGTCCGAACGAACAATTCAGAATTTGGAGGATATTCTGAGTACTTGTTCAATTGATTATCAGGGATGTTGGGACCAACATCTTTCATTGGTTGAGTTTTCTTATAATAACGGTTTTCATTCCAGTATACAGATGGCACCATTTGAGGCATTATATGGGAATCAGTGTTGAAATCCAGCTTTCTGGGATGGAGTTGGTGAAAGGAAGTTGATGGGACCGGAATTGATAGAAGTGTTGGAAGAAAAAGATCAGATGATACAAAGACACATGAGAATAGCTCAGAGTAGACAGAAAAGTTATACGGATAACCAGAGGAAGGATCTATCTTTCGAGGTAGGTGATCATGTCTTTCTCAAAGTTTCACCATGGAAAAGTGTGATGTGATTTGGTAAGAAAGTAAAGCAGAGTCCAAGGTTCATTGGACCATATGATATTCTGGAGAGAGTTGGATAAGTTTCTTACCGAGTGGCTTTACCTCCAATTTTATCTCAGGTACATAGTTTTTTTCATGTTTCTATATTTAGAAAGTCTATTCCAGATCCATCTCATGTTTTGATCCCATATGTAGTTCAGTTGGAGGAGAATATCCCTTATGAAGAACAACCTGTCCAGATTATTGACCATGGAGAGCAAGTGTTGCGGAATATGGTAATTCACTAGGTAAAATTTTTGTGGAAAAAACATATGGTTGAAGAGGAAACATGGGAATCTGAGAATGTTATAAGGGATAAATACCCCCCACTTATTTTGATAAGCGAATAAAATTTCAAAGACGCAATTCTCAAAACGGGGGAAGGATGTAACATCCCAGGTAAATAAAGAATAAAACATTTTCATATTTATTAATATTTATGTATTTTATATTATTTTTACTTTAAAGGGGTTTCTATGTTCGATAGCGTACTTGATACGCAACAAAGAGTTTCTTTGAAATCTTACGTTTCACACTAGTAATAAAATAATATTATTTTATATTGTAGTTAACACGTAGCTGTTGTATTGAGGGAATGAATAGAGATAACTAAAATATGGTTATATATATTTGTTAAATGTTTTTACATTAATCCAATAAAGGATAAAGGCTTAAAATACGAAAAGAATTCAATTTTAGGCATGTATACTCTAATTTTCACTAAAGGTCCACTTATCTCCTTTTGATGGAGAACAGTCATTAAATATAGTTTTGGTCACTCTTATACATTCTATTGGACCAAATAAAATTATTCTTTATAATCGGGACATCAAAATCTACTTCGTGTAAATTTTTGGTATTTTTCCGATAAAGTTCATTTTTTAATGAATAGTGAAAAATGTTGTATTTTAATTCAAACCCACTTTTTAATATAATTTATTTACATTATTAGATTATCATTTGAATTGGTTTTTAAGTGAAATTAGAATATATTTTTACCATTCATTCCAATAGTGGTCATTGGATTTATTTTCATTTTGAATTTAGACTTAAACTAGTGTCAATCTTTTGATATATATTGTGTCATAAAAACACGCTATTTTTTTTGACAGTGGGAATTAATTATTAAATTAATTAATGTAACTTATATGTTTTTAATTTTTTGAAATAGAAAACATTTTTTTAATTTGGAATATCATATATATCTTAGGGTGAATTTTTGGATTTTTCTGAAAAACTTCAAATTTTGATGAATAGTAAAACCACTAAGTGGTACTTAAAAAACTGATTTTTCATTTAAATGAAATTTTACCACCTCTGTGTTTTGAATTTAAAAAATCCGACATACATGGTTGTCATTATGAAGTAAAATTTGGTTCAATGGGATTAATATAATTTTTTGCTGAATAGTAAATTTTAATTTTTTAATCGCGATTAGAGGTAATTAGTATAATATATGGTAAACATAATGCCTTAATAATATGGAATGTACTTGAAACATGTCCTACTATTATTGGATGTTTCATGGCCGACCAAGACAATCCATGGGTCAACTTGGGGATTCCATGGAACTACTTTTGTAGGAAAATTTCATTAATAAATTTTTATTTAATGTTAAAAAAAATGTCACAAACATGAGTTGTTTTACTAAAATAATTTTTAAATGGGGTTATACAAGTCATATTTTTTACTATAAATATTAATTAGAAATCTAAAAATATTTTCTACATCATGATATTTTTTATAATTTTTAGACATTAAGTAAATTTAATTATTTATGACACATGATGATGTAGTGATTACCTCATTATTTATGGATTTAAATAAAATGAAATGATAATAAAAAATCTAAGACCTACACTTGTCAAAAACCTATTGGATCAGTGGATTACAAACTATTATCACCTTATCCTAGAAATATATAATTTTTGGTCCTTTAAAATTCGAAAAGCTTTTTATAATAAAGTAACCTTTTATAACTTTCCAAGAGTGCCCCTCCTCTCCTCTTATAAAAGGCCCCCACCTCTACCACCTTACCCACACCTCTCAAGCATTTTTCTTGGACAAACCCTACCCATTTTGTCTCCCCACATCCCTCTTTTACTCCTAGAAGCCTCACATTGGGATGAAGTATTTCCATGGAAGCCTTTGAGCTCAAATCAAAAAGATTTACCCGTCTTAATGGTAGTGTCTTCTCTTGTGTTTATATGTTTTATTTTGATTCTCCAACCCCCTAAACACTTTTTATTCATTTCTTTTGTAAAAACACCAGTATCATCAATATAAGAGGATGTTGTTATAAGAAGTATTCGAGCTACACATACACACACCTTCATCTAATGGTTAAAGAGCATACTGTTTCCGTGGATGGTGAATTTCTTCCTCACGAAACGATGATTGTTCAATATTCTTCTAACACCTTCAAAGGTGGAAATTAAGATGACAATATATTTATATATGATATATAATATGTTTATTTTTTACTTAAGCTTCTTTATTTATCATTTATGGCATACCTTTATGGTTTCCATTATGGGTAAATGTGATGTCTTCATTTTTGGAAGTGCGGACTACCGCCCCCTCAAAGTGATTTGATTCGTTAATAACATATGTGGTACTTATAAAGGATAGATTTAATTATATTATATATGATATTATACTGGAATTATAATATACCTTTATATCATTTTTATTTCACTCCATTAAGTAAGAAATAGAATTGAAAGTAGCGTTCATGCGTACGTACGGCTTATCGTCTCCATGAACAGTGCATTTCATTTCTTACCTCTAAATGTTATGTAATATTATTAATGAATGTATATACTGGATATATATGATATATATGATATCTAAATCATGAGTATAACTCTGGATATAATGGATACATGAACAACATGTAATAATAAAGATTTTATTTTTGACTCAAATACCAATGATCGTTAAAATGACCGTTATTAACCTAAACAATTACATAGCGCTCATGACATGGTAATAAGCGATATAAAAGGAATAATGAACTTTAAAAAGGTTCTTAAGAAAGTATAAATTAACTCAAGTTTATTATTCAGGATGTTAAAGAACGATCGAGTCACGTCAGACAAGAGGTATGGGACTTCGTCTCGATCTCCTTTCACTGAGGCATATTTTGTTTTATACACAAATTTATTTTATACGATGTATAAACCCCTTTGGAATTTACGTCTGTTTAAATGGAATATTTTTTATACGAAGCGTTTTACTAAACGACAAAGGAATGTTTGTTTGTCGTACGTATGCAGCGACAACGACGTCTCTGCCCTTGTGACCATTATTTGAGTTTCGACTTCCTCTACAAGACATAACTTTTTTTTAAATGAAATATAAATACCATGTTTTTTTATTATCTTTTGTTATTGAAAATTTTTTTCATAATGTTTTTATTATATCAATGTGTTGTATTGATATCTTGTGATTGAAATGTGGAAATTTAATGTTTCCTTTATGCATGTTTTATGTGATACGATTATGTTGTGGTTCTTGGGAATTGTTTATGAAGATAGGTGGTTCCGTGATTAACTAAGGGTGGGTGAGCCCGATATAGCTCTCCAATGCATTGGGTCATGTGAAGGAGTTAAATATTAAGGTTTCTCTGAAGAGATTTAGGGAATATACTGTGATGGTTATTCCAAACGCAACCATGAGGGTTACTCGCTACGTAAGAATGTTATGAATGACTCAAGTTACCTTTATGTCTTATGATTTCTATGATTTATTCATGATTTCAAGAGGTATGATAAAGTGATTATTTTTTATGAGTAAAGTATGATTTCATACATGGACTGATGTTTCCATTTCGTACTTTTATATCCCTTACTGAGCTTTTTATGCTCATCCCATGTTTTTGAAATGTTTTTCACAGGTCAAGGGAAAGGTACATGATGTGATGATAGTGTCAAGGAAGTGTCAAGAAAGAATCCATGTTTTATTTTAAATATGTTTCAGTTGTTGGGAAAAATGAGTACTATCTTTTATGTAACCACTTTCTTTAAATGTGGAGAGTAATGCATGATTTATGATCTAATTCTCTAAAACTCTAAACCTAAAAAAGATCCTCAATGTGTATTCTTAAAATATCTGAAGATTAAGTAATGTTTAAGGCTGGGGCCTTATAGAGGGTAAGTATTTTTATGATCTATTTCATTAGATATATTTTTACCCAAAAAGACATTATTGGTTTATGTAAACAGGAGGGGTCACAATCTTTTTATAGAGGAGGGAATGGACACACGTGATATTTTTGAAAAGAATTGTGTGTCCCCGATTTATTGCTTGTTCCCCACATTTCTAGATGCACCGTTACAGATCCTTAGAGGCTTATTGGCTGATATATTTCAATAATATTGGTTTTTCAAAAGTGTATAGGTCATTTTTTACTTAAGATTAAGATCATGTTCATTGTTAGTTTTAATTTACCTTAATCGAGTATTTAATTTAAATTAAATTGAATAATATTTTTAGTAGAAAAATAATATATACTTGTTATAAGTAATAAATTATTATTTGTAAAAGTATATTATCCATTTTTCAAAATTTCAATCATATAATTGGCATAAATTAATTGAAATTTAATCTCAGAGAGAGGAAGACAATGTAGGTTTCTAAACAAAGAACGTTCAAATGTTTTCTAGGTCTTTATATTCATTTTCAAAGTGAATTGATTAAAATATCAGAAATTATATTAAATGATAAATAAATAATACAATTGAACATTAAATCCATTTTAGAATATAATATTTCTATATTAATAAATTAGGCTAAAAAGAAGTTTTGTATGAAATTTCATTTTTTCACTATTCATTAAAATATGAAACATTAAAGAAAAACACCATGAAATTCACCCTCTCATAGTTCTTATATTTTGATTTAAAACATGATGTTTATTTTCACATATAAAATGTATTCATGTACCTAAATGTTTAATTAAAATAGGTATTCCATTAAAATAATGTAATACATCTTCTATAAAATATTGGTTTTTATGTTTCATATTGTGTTTGCTCTCATATTATGACAATAAAATCAACTAGATGAATACAAAAAATATTTTATTTAATATATAGCACATAAATAAAATACATATCATTCACTAATATTAACTAATTTAACTTATTAAGATAAATATATTTTTCACATCAAATAGCCTTTTATAATTCTATTTCCTTATATTCATTTTGTATCTATATTCATTTATAATTAATATACAACCAATGAATTATACTATATATATTCATATATTAGTTAATCCAATAATATTCAATATAGTGTCTATTCTATATAGTATAATGTCATATAATAATATTTTTTGTAATACATTGTTTTTCGGTAACACTCGGTCTTGAATGTTATGCAAGACATAAAGGAAAGACATTATGACATGTAACATAAGATGACATTGGTGTTCCTTATAGAGAATGATAAACATTATGTTTCATGTAGTGTGTGATTAATTTGATTTTTGTATATCATAATCCAGACATAGTGATTTCAAAAAACAAAAACTATTTTCAGTGGTGCACATAATAAATTATATCAATAAGATTAAATTATTTAGAAAATAATTTCACAAACTCTCATGGTGTTACATTATTCCCCCATAAAATTTATTTCACCCTTGATATTTTTATGGGTATCATTGTTTTAATACATGAAATTTTATTCCATTGAAACCCAAATTCTATAAATGTATACTTAAACATCCTTTAAGAAAGGAATGTTAGAAGCATAACAGTTACCCAAAGAAACATATAACTAGGTTTACACATTGGAGAAATTTGCTGGGAAGTTAAAACATGGACATAGAAGTGAAATATAACTATAATTTTATGGTGGAGGGTGATAGGGAACATGGTTAAGATAATGTCAACAATCAAATTCATAACCCAATGTGGCTTGAAAAAGGTCATTTATAGCATCTGAAATGATGATACCATGAAAAAAATTTATTTCAAGATTATTTCACAATGTTTAATATTTTTTCAATGAGAATATATACTTACATGATTCTATATAATATCACACTTGTTTGTGTCTTGATCAATTTATACTTCATCTACCATTTTTAGAAATAATGATGAATTTCCCATTCTTGAATCATTATCATATCATGAGATTAATAAATATAATGGTAGTTAATTCTATCAATAAAAAAAATTATCATTAGTTACCCAGTATGCATAAATCTGCATATGGAAAGATGATACATTAATATCTAAAACATCATTTTATTTTTAACATAATACATTTCATAAATTTTTAATCTGATAACCCATTCAGAATATAAAAATCCTAATACATATAAATATTTCCCTAAATCATCATAACATTGATCCCCTATATATAAAAAATAGTCTCTTGGTTTTCACATTCCCAAAAGATTAATCCTGTCATCATATTTCCTCCTCGAATAAGTTAATAATTTGAATTACTATAAATCCTTTTCGAAAACATGTGTTCTTCCTTATTATAATGATTAATGTAAATTTTTCACAAATCAATGATGTTTTAAACAAAATTCAAGGTTACATATAACACTTATTTAAAAAATAATTTATTTATTTTATGTTCATCGACACTATCTAATATACTTTGTCGAACTGAATCATCTATTTATCCTTACTAAAAAAAGTTTCATCTATATCTTGAACACATTAAGGGGTTTCTTCCCTTAATCAAAATATCTATGTTTTATTAAATAAATTTAATAAGTATTCATAACCATTAAACATATCATTTTTTATCATTAGTGAAATTTTTTTTTGAAAATACTTATATATTTCATAATTCATATAACATAATCATTGGATTTAAAAACACAAATTATTCATTCATCCAATTTTATTCTTAAAACATTAACTAGTCTTTATAATATTTTCCCACAATACCCCATTTAATAGAATATGAAATTTGAACAATGTATTATGGTTCCAGAACTTCAATCTAATCAGGCTTCTTATGATTAATGTAAGAAATACTAGAAGAATATCTCATACCATTCACATGTTGTTTCCTGCCACTTAATAATCTATAGTATAACCATTAATCATGGACCTTCCTAATTCTATTCATGAAAATTATAATTTATATTCATTAATACCATACATTCCACATATTAAAATGTCAATGTTAACCTCATTACTTATAAATTCATCTATTGATTGAAACCATAAATCATTGGGTGAGAAACACTTATTATAGTAAAGATAGTGTAATCATGAAAAAATTATATATGGGATATCAAAATAATGACACAAAATTCAATAATATATGACACCTTATGATTTTACTAGATTATTTTAGTCATATTATATTAAAATACATAATGATGTTTGATAAAGAGTTTTTGAATTCCCAAGTCATTACCCCATGGAGTCTCAAACCAGGTGTGGAATAAGGCCCATTGTTCTGTTCCAGGTTATGCTCGAGTCAGGAATGGCACACCTTGTTAAAGTTATTACCCTCATATACATTTTTTCCAAAGCCACGTCCAATTATATTTTTTATACATGTATATAATTATAGGAAACCACTATCTAGATCTTTTACCAAAACTCAAGGATTTGTTTATAAAAAATAACCCATACATACACTTATCCTTATAGATAACCCTAGACATATCCTTATAAATATCCCCAAGAATCAAAATAAGGTATTATCATCCTAGATTATAATTTTTTTTTAAAAAAATTTCTTTAATAATATCTATAACAACAAAGTCATAATATACAGATAAATTACACAATATTTACAAAATACTTAGTACATTACTCATGAAGATGCTCTAAGACTGTATTATTTTAGTACATTAGGACACATTGAAAAATATACTCAAGCTCATTGAAATATCTTCAATGATTCCAAAAATTTGTTCCCCGTTAGAAAATATTCTTAAAAACCATTCTTCATTTCCTTTGGAAAGGAAGCATAAGAAAGGGGAGATAATGAATGCTCAATAAGGTTAAATAAAGGAAATACATAAGCATAACATCAACATAAGAGTATGATAATATGATATTATCATATTATAAGATCAAACCACATATATCAAATATAATAAACATGAATCATGGAATAAATATTAGTAGTTCCTAAGACAAGAATCAAAAGATAATCAAAAGCATAATCCTTAAAATCATGACCTAAGAATAAGATAAAAATTTGTTGTATACCCATAAATGTATAGAATCATGAACATGTATAAGTAAAAATAGGATCACTCAATCCATGATTCAAGGAAATTAAATCTGACCCTCATATATACTAATGGACAAGCAATCAGAGCCATGGATAATTTTGTGGACAAGCAATCAAGTTCATGCATAACATTTTGAACATGTAATCAGGTTCATGTATAAACTTATGAACATGAAACTAGGTGATTCCATAACATTGAAAACATGTATTCATGTTCAAATATAACATTATGAAAACATAACATGGTTCACTCATTACTTTGTGAATCTATAATTAGGTTCGTGTACAATCATTCAGACGTGGAACAATGTCCATGCATATTATTTTGAACATGTAATCTGGTTCACACATACAATTATGGACATGAAACCATGTCTATGATTAACATTGTGAATATGTAATCAGGTTCACACGTAAAATTTTGGAAGCACAATACGTTTAACTCATAACATTCTGATCATGTAATTTGGTTCACACTTAAACTTGTGGACATGAAACCACATCCATGCATAACATTGTGAACTTTTAATTCGGTTCATACATAAAATTTTTACTCATGAGTCTTCCATCGTTACCCAATGCATTGGAGGGAGATATAGGTCCAACCACAATCACATAATATGTGTTCCACCAGATTACAAAAAATTATCATATCATAACCTCCACAAGATTAAAAAAATTTATCATATCATAAACCATGAAATGAAATGGGTATAATTAACATTTCATCATACCATAACTTATGGGAATGATATGGGACTCATAATCATTTAATATTTACATTATTCATGAAAAATAGAAAGTTTCAATAACATATAACTAGTAGAAGAGAAATTGGTTTCATAAGCGTCATTAGGTTAAATCATAAACTATTCAAGAATTAATATGAAGTAAAACATTGTATCTTTTACTATAAGGGATTGAGTAAATTCTATTTAACTCATCTCATATGTGAAATAATATTGAAATTTCTTTTAATAAAATTTGTTTATGAAATTATCCATTCAGATTTGAAATGTATTTTTATAACAACAAACCGTTAGAAACCCATTTTAAATGAAAATTAATAGAAATCATAAGGAAAAGGTATTGAATATTTCTTATATTAGTTTCCCTTGAAAACATATAAAACCTAATAAATAAAATTTTTAAAATATTTTTCATTCAAATTTTATAAAAGAAGCTTGAAAAAACATTGTAAACCATTCCCTTGAAAACATATTAATGAATCTTGAAAACATTTTGACAAAAATTTTCAATGAAAATAATTTTAAAACATATAAAATAATAATTGAGATAATAAATTCCTTTTCATTGAATAGATTTTTTTTACAATATATAAATTTTACTTTGAATATTCTTTTAAAACTTTTTTTACCAATATTTATTTCTGAGAAAACTTTTTATTTGAAAAATATAAGATAATTTTTTTTTACAAAATATTACGAAATATATATATATTAAAAAATAAAACATTATAATCATACTAAGGAATAATCAAGGAAATTATGGTAATGATGGTGGGTAGGTTTGTATATTCTGAACATTTCTTTTTGCGCCATATAATTGCAAAAATGTTTCGTTATCAAAAAATGACTAGAATATTAATTTTAAAAGTTATTCTGTAAAAAGGTATTACTTATGCAAAAAAATCCTTTAGACATCATAGTTAAATACTAAAAAAAATTTATAAACATTTTATAGAAATCATGGTTTTGAAGGAACACAAATTTTAGACTGAAGGAACATCTAAATTTAAATTTTAAAACAATATTATTAATAATCTTAAGTAACAACGAGTGGGAATATTTCACAATTACATGTATAAAACATGAATATAAATAGGTTAAGAAAATTAATTAGTATTATTGAGATATGGTTCCGAAAATTTCATCACTGGATCATAATCATTAACAATCTTGATAAACGATGAGATTGAACCTATAAATTGTTATCACTTTGGTAACATTAAATAATATTAAAATTGAATGAATAACATTACATAAATATTTACCAATTATTAAAGGAGTTATATTGAATATATAACATGTATAAAGGTTTTATATACACTTCATAGAAAAATATAGTTGTATAACAGGGTATGTGTCTCAAAAAAGAAAAATTGGGACAAAATTAATTCACTGATTTGGTAATTATTGAACCATGCCCCCAAATTAAAGAAACATCATACAATTGATATTTAAATAGCCATAAATTAAAGCATTAAATTGAGATAATTCATACATGATTATTATACACATAAAAAATGAAATGAGTGGTGAATAAGGCATTTATCTCATGGAAATAAAAAGTGAGATGAAACTCCTTTACCTTATGTCATGAAAATATTCAAACACTTTCAAAGATCCTGTATAATAAATATAATTTTATTATATATATATATTAAAGAACCATATTATGATATATAATTCCACATATTATTTATATATGGATTTATATCACATGTTTATTAACAACTTAATGTTAGTGTTACGTTCTGGGTAATATCCGTTTTTCTTTCGGTGTATGATTTGAATTGTTATTCTTCTTCACTTTACTTACATAATTATTTACTTATTTTAATAATCTATTAAATTATATAAATAAAATATATATTCTGTATATATATATATATAATTATATTTATAGGATACACATATAAAATTTAATACACCATTCGTGGAGACGGTAGGCTATACTTATGCATGAATGTTGTTTCCTTTTGTTGATGTGTTGATGGAAATAAATGAAAGGAAATATATATATATATATTATAATTACATAAAAATAATTATTTCATATATATCATATATTTTCAATATATTCATCCTTAATACATCCCATGAAAATTGTGAACGAATCAAGTCACATTGAGGATGCGATAGTCTGTGCTTCTATAAACGAAGTTATCATAGTTAGAAAAAATAAAATTCATAAAGGCCTATTAAATATAAAAATTTTAATAGGAGAAAATCATTTCAATATTAAATATATCATAAATAATAATCATTTCTAATATAATTTCCTTCTATGATAGTTGGTAATGGAAAAATGAACATTGTTTCATGAGCTGGTAGTTCATAGTACACAAGAATGAAAATACTATTATCCAATAGATGTATGTGTGTGACAGTGAAGGTAAAACCATTAGAATAAAATCATATCATAATATTTTTTTATACTTATTAAGTAATTTTATAAAATAATAAAAATATTTCTATGTGGCATCTAATGAAAATAAAACCAAGGATCTTGAGGGAGGATTTACCACTTATTCTGGTAAGTCTATTTTGTTTTTAACGAAGGGCTTCCTTGTATGGATTTCATCACAATTTGAGTATTATTTTATTAGGTTGGGTACAATTAGGATCTAATTTGTCTTATTTTTGTCGATAAAATTTTACTTAAAAGTTTTGAGGATGTGGGATGGGTGATTGCCTTTTTATTGTGGAGGGAAAGGACACACATGGTATTTTCCTACATAATTGTGTGTTTCCCAAGTATTACTTGTTCCCGAACTATCAAAATGGACCATTATAACAACATATAGGTTTCTGGGATAATATATGGCCATAAAATTGATTTTTTAAAATATTATAGATTATTTTTTCTCTTCATATTATAGATTAGTCCCATATTAAGCTTAATTTCACCTTAATTGATGTAATTTATTTTAATTACATTCACTAATATTTAGGACAAAAAATAATTTTAACATGGAATAAATTATTAATTATGAGAAATAAAAATAATTTATCCTTTATTTCAAATTCGAATCACATAATTGGAATAAATAAATTCAAATTTAATCTCGTAGATAGAATGATAATGGAGGGTTTTAATGTGAAAATGTTCAAATGTTTTCTAAGTTTTTATATTAACTTTCAACGTAAATTTTTTTACAACAACTAGGATTGGATTAATTGATAAGAAATTAATATAATTATCATTTAATTGATTAATATATTATCATTTAAAATATAAATTTTCCTTATAAATAAATTTTATGAAAATAAATTTTGAATTAAAATTATTTAATTTTCACTTTTCATTAAAAAATGATAAAATGAAAAAAAAATACCAAAAACTCACCCATGATAAATTCCTATGTATCTATATCAAAATTTAATTTAATTTTAATATATAAAATTAATAAAAGTTCCAAAATCTAAATTTAAAATAGGTTCTCTATTAAATTGCGGTGGGAGTTCTTTTATAAAAATATAGTGTTTTATTTTTCACTTTGGTTATGTCCTCATATTATGCATATAAAATCAATTAGTTGAATATAAAAAACATTTTCCTGAATATATAACAAATAAATTTAATAAATATAATTCAAAAATAGTAATTAAATAAATTTATTAAGATATCTTGACTTTTTCACATGAAAATATTCTTTTATAAATTCATTCTCTTTTTATTCATTTGGTTTCTATATTAATTTATAATAAATAGGTAAATGATGAAGTCAAATTTATATTATAATAAGTTATTTAATTGTTTAATCACCAATTTAATGGATTTTTTATTACTTTTTAAAATAAATAATAATATTTTTTATAATATATTATTGTTCAGTGACACTAGAGATTACGTGTTACACAAGCCATTGAAGAAATTAAGTATTGCGTGTAATGTAACATAGCATTGATTATCCTAGTAACTAATATTAAATTAATCTTGTGGGTAGTTCATGATTAACATGGTTTTGTGTATTAATCAGTCCAAACATTTTTCATTAATATAAAATAAAATATTTTCACTGTTGTTTGAAATATAAAATATTAAAAAGATCAAATCTATTCTAAAAAGATTCATCAAGAATCAGGGTGTTAAAATATGTGAAATGTGACAGACTATGATATTTGGTAATTTTTATAATACTTGACTCATCTTAATGATTGGAATATAGGTTGGATGTATCTACAAAACAAAATAGACGTTGGGTCAAAATAAATAGGTTGCTGCTGAACACAGTGAGAGCGCTCATTTTTCATATGAAAAATATAGCATCATGTTAAAGGCATCATTGTTCCACTAGTGTAAAGTATAGGTACATTAATAAAATATTATTTTCAAAGAATAATAACCCAGAAACTATTTGGAGATTTCAACTTCACAACCATGTATAATAGTAGATTAAAGGGGATGTTCTGTGCATAACACATATGTGATAAAGAACCACAAACCTTCCTGGTTTGAGAGGAAAGATCCAAGGGATATCTCAGCTATGAGAATAATATATTATTATTTATATTATTCACATGTAATGAAAAAATATGGTCTCTATGTACCTACATGAAGATAATTTTATAAGTAATATATTGTAGGACACATTGCTTTGTAAAGGAATGAACTATGAACTTCATCTAGATGTGCGAAGAAAACGAAATATTTGACAAGGAAAAACTGTGATTGAATAGTTTTTCGTTAAAAATATTGTGATATTTACTATCTATTTTATATTGATATAATTATGACAAAATAATTGAAGAAGAGTTATCCCTTTAGATTTCATTTTTTAGTAATTTCCCATTTCAATGTTTTGTAATAGAGGTAGCCAATTGATCACTACATTCGATGAAGTTGATCAAATTTATTGGAGTCTATTAAATAATACATTAACTAAATTTTTTATAACATCAAAATTGGATGTTATATATCCTATAACATGTGATTTAATGGTAAATAATTGTATACCTGGTTGGTGTTAGAGGCTGTGTATTGGGATATACCCTTTCTTGTGCTTTTATTGATAATAAAAAGTAATTTGTGTGCATGTGTATTAATAACCACCATACAATTAGTATGTGGTCATCCACACTAGAGTGAAGCCTCAAAGAAATCATAGTGTTCCTTGTTATTAATTATTTTATATGTTTTATTTCATACAAAACGTAAAAAATAAAATATATACATTCACAAAATAATTGATAGAGGAAAATAAAGTGATATAAGTTTAAAGTTTTTAAAATTCATCCTACATGGATTCACCCCCACCCCCATTAGTCTGGTCATCAATAAAAGTGATCCAAATAAGTGTTAACATAGGTATTGAATCCCTATTTTTATTCTCTTATTTGAATCTTATTGAATATTTCATATATCATTTATAAATTACGAATGAAGAGAAAACATGGATAATTTTTATATACTATAGATTAGAAATATATCGCATCCAAGTCGTTGAAAAATATAATTATGGAAGAGCTTATGAATATGAAGAATTTATGCCTCTCATGTTGAGTGGATTATGAATCAGTTACCCATTTCACTATGTCTATGAAAGGAAATTAATTAATTGGAATTGAAAATCAGGTGGTTTAATCTACTACAAAGGACATGGGGAATAGTTTAACCTCATATGTTATTCAATATGTATTAGATATGTTTTTCAAATATCCAATTGAATAAACAAGAATATGTGGTAAACATAATTCCTCAGGATTGAATACAACATAGTTTTAAGGGATATGTTTCAAGAATGAATCACTCATCGAGAAGAAGAATATTAGGAAAGAGAGATTAAATTGTCAAAAAGGGAAATGGAATGTGTAGATATCACAAAATAATGTTATCTCCAAATTTCTATGATCAAGGATCTAGAAGCATAGTGTTATGTATTTATGAAGGATTATGTTAAATCAATTCTAAATAAATATAAATAAAGTGAGAAACATGAATAAAAGAATTATTCATTAGAAAGAAATCATAATGATCTCACTAATGTTAAGAATTATCATCTATAAATTAATGTATACATGATCAAGGGTCTTGACACCATTATGTTAGAGAAACAATAAATTAATGATTAGGATGTTATAAATATCAATAAATAATATGATTAAAAATCTAGGTCAATGGAGGATGATAAATTCTATCTAAATATGATGTTTCTTGAACTTGTTCCAAACTGTTGTATATTGAAAATGTTACCCAATGAGTCCTCACAACAAGATAAAATATGTGTTTTTATTTCAAAATATGCATCCACATAAAATTATATGGAGGATAAATATCCTAAAATACATATATTGATTGGAAAGAATCGATTTTAATTATCTAATGTTTAATCTCAAGAAGTATCAAATAATTAGCTACCATCTATCTATAATAGTATTGTTTGTGCTAATTCAAGTTCTTTAGATAATGCATGGTCAAAACCAAAACATTTACAAAAGTGGATGAATAATTGTTATGATACTCTTACCAATATATGTTTGGTAATGGTAGATAAGATTAGAAGAAGTTATTCACCCAACAGAGCCTAACAAATGTATGAAAAGAAACAAAATCAAAAAACATTCCAATCAATCCAAACTGTTTTCAAAAGAAAATGGTATGATTTGTTGGATATTATTGGCGCTGCGAATGATTCAAGAACAATCACAATTATTTTTGGTATAATAATATTTTATCTAAAAATCAAACTATTACTACATAAACAGTGTAAAGAAGTGAAGATTCAAGGTCCATAAACAGAGAAGAAGAATCATCCCATTATAAATAAATTTGAATACCTAAAGAACCTATGTGGTATTTCCTGTAGTAGTGGTTACAATAATGTAGCATGCATCTATGGATCATTCAAGAATTTAGGTAAACCCATTTTGATGAAAATACCATAAAATGTAAATATTAAACATTCTAACCTAGGAAATAATCATGATTAAATTATCCAAATGCATATTTCTTGGATGTTTATAAAGAAGAAATGAACGGATCATTGGTTGATAATCAGAATAAGTCTCATGTTCAAATAAAAAACAAAAAGATCAAAATGGTGCTACACTAAACAATAAAATTGATTTCTATTTTTGAATAATAGTTTTCACCATGGATCACTATATGTAGTCCATGGATATTAAAATTGATGAAAGAAATAGTAGGAAACAATATAAAAGACCAGTCTGATAAAAACAAAATTGACTGAAGTGATAATGAGAACACTAATGAATATATGTTTATCAAACAAGATAGTTATATATATTAAAAATGATATAATAGTTATTCTACAAGATAATTTTGGAAGATTGATAAAAATTTAATAATCACAAATGAATGTGTACTCTAAAGGGATAAAAAGAAATCAATTTTACAAAATAGAATTTCATAAGAGGTTGTCCAAAATTGACAACCATGAAATCAGTGAGGTTCTATTTTGATGGTGAGATAAGGATGGACATATCTTAGTTATTTTTTTATTATTATCTCCATTAAAAGAACATAAAATAAATAAGACTCATAAAATACCATGTGCTGAATGTCCATTTTTGTTGATCAGAGAAAAGATAATTACAAAAAAGTTGTTATAGATGAATGTAGATATTCTATGCTGTTCCAAACCTATAATAACTTCCTAAGAGGTGGTGTGAAGATTTAAAATTCACCAAGGAATGAAAAATTTATTTTTATAGTTCCGAAAAAATTATCGTCATTTTTTATATAACTGAAAATCAAAGGAGGTACCCCTTATTCCCAAAATAATTGGAATTTTTCATTAATTGTAAGGAATTGAAGGTTTCACACATACTTTTGGGGGGATAACCTAGAAAAGATATTATATTGACAAATTTAGAAACAGGAATATTGATTCCATGATCAATGAAAGTATTCTTCTTATTTTTATCTATCTGGTATTATCTAGGATATTACTTGTTGGGAATTTTTAAATCAATTGTGATGAAGAATGATTCAGCTATAATAGTGTATCAACAAATTAGAATTTTTTATTCATGATGAGATCATAACTGATATTCATATCAAATGGAATTCATGAGAATAAATGATAATATTCATCTTTATTAAGTGAAGATGTTGATAATCCTCTAATGGGGGAGTATCCAAAGATGATTCTAGAGACTCGTAATCATTTATAATCTGAAATATCTGAAGGTACATGATAAATAAATCATTAGTGAGGTATGATAGAAAACTAATGAATCCTAATAAAAAAAATGAAATGAAGTATATTGTTAAGGGGGAGAACATGAATAAATCAATGAAATTAATGAATGACCAATGAAGTGTTCCAATAATAATTTAAAAAATATTACATTCCAAATATTCATGATTTTTTAATATGTGTGTTAATACATGTGGAGAAGTTTCAGGTTAAAGGTTTCACTGGAATATTTTTGTCATCAAATGGTGAAAAAAAGACCCACTTATATTGTATCAATTGTTAATGAACAACTACTATCAACCTATAGATAGTTTATCAGCCTATAACGAATGAAAAACATGTAAAATATCAGTTGGTTTCATATTCTGAATTCAGAACAGATCAATTTTTTTTAAGTTAGACCCACTAGTTTTATACAACAAGAAAAACAAATTAGAATTTCAGTGGAATAATTTATCAAAAAAAAATTAATAAATATATGATACCATCCTCTCTCAGGTAATTTTAAATTTTTATCAATATGTGGGATAAAAGATAATAAGACTGTTAAAAATCAATGTGGAGAAAAGAAATAATTCCTATATGCAGATTAGTTGAACATATTTACAAGTCATTTTATATTGTTATTAAAAATATACAAAAATTACATTGAATATCTTATAATGTGTTTATGTTTTATTTATGGTCAAGAAGAATTAAAATATGTATTGAAGAATAAGAACATCTTGAACGTATATTAGTCTTCTAAAGCATGTTTGTTGAAGTTAATAATTTCTCATAAGGTTATTTGATACCATATGAATGTTGTTCTAATGAAGATCCATCCATGGTGTGTTCAAATGTTTTACATAATGTATCATGGATGAAGTGGTAATTATTAGTTAATTTTTAGGGATTTATTTAGTGGAATTATATATCATGCTATAAAAAATTTTCATACAAGTCTCATGATTGATGAACTATTCATCATTGATTTAAGTCAACTGTTAATGATGAAAAAAAATTGTCAACATATTGATGAACTGGATGACCATAAAATTATTTATTTCCCTTTAAATATAATATGGGTGTGGTCCAATTTATACTATGTTCATGGAGTCATAAATGTATGGTTATTCAATAATTAACAAACCATGGTGATCACATTGAATCCTTAAGCCTTTATTAAGAAGCTATCCATGATTGAGCAATCATCCCATGATTCAAATTCTTGCTCGAGGTAGACTATATGGACAAGAATCATAAGCCAAGGCATATCCAAGAACCGTGGACATAAGGAATAGAGTTTTATAATATAATATAATAATCTCATGTGATAAATAATTGAGAGAAATGACCAGGTATGATTGAGGCATTATATCCATGTACATTCACAAGGATGAATATAGATTTAAGGGTGAAAAGAAAATACCATGGATGATAATCTTTGTTTATGTAAATATATTTCAAGAAAAAACTCCAAGATCTCCCTATATATGAATGAATGGATAATGTGTCCATATAGATAAACATTTAAGATATCTATGTAACTATTTATCTATGATAATGAAAAAATCATGTAGTCTTTCTCAGTGTTGAATGACTTTTCTATTATGAAATGAATGTTATGTAGTTTTCTGCTAAATGATCCCACATAGCTGAATGAATATGAGAAATCTACATATCTTGGGTACAATATAAAATAATATCCCACATATCCAATTCATTTATGTATGCAATTATGCTACATAGGGGTTTGGTATAGACAATTTCAATGTTATGGTTTCATTTAGCATATTTTTACATATGAGTTTTGAGGAGCAATGGACATAGCCATTTATTTGTGGAGACTCCTATTGATATTTCCATTATTTAGGAAATTTTGTTAAGGAATTAAAATTACAATATGTTCTAATGAGGAAATAAAATAGGATCTATGGTTTTAGATATAGCATAAATAAGTACCCAAGTCTTTAAGATATTTAAAATTTTAGATATTTTGGTGTATTTAAAAGGATATATTCACTATTAGGTATGCTGATTTATTTGGATGTTTTAATAATTCTTCAATAGATTTAATTATTAGAATATAGGTAAGATATATATTCCTATATTACAATAGTTAGTTCTAAAGAAAATACATAATGACAAATAGATTGAGAGCTCATTTTTTCAAATAAAAAATAGAGAATCTGATTGAAGCCCTCAAATATCCATATGTGTGAAGAATAACTATTGAGATCCACAATTTTTTAAGAAGAAGAAAAACTAAAATTATATATTGAGATCACTAGGGAAGAACCATGCACAACAGTATGTGACATAGATGGTTTTTTGCATATCACATGGATAAAGAAGGACCATGAACCATATGAATCCATGTAGGAAAATCCATTAACTAAATTAGAAGCATGAAGAATAGATTACATTTTCTCTTAATCCTATGAAAATAAGAAACACTATCTCTATGTATCTACTAGATGAATGTTTTATAATTGAGATACATCAAGACACATTGATTTTTGAAATAATGAACTGTGGACCTCATCTAGATACACACAGAAAGTGAAATATAGGACCGAACGAATCTCTGATTAATTATTATTTTTGATAGAAGAATCTATAATATCCCTTAAACATTATATTTCTTATACTTATCATTGATGAAATATATGAATAGGTATAATTATAGGTTACAACTTATCTGAGACATCGCATTTGATTGATTTGTAATAGAGGCAGCTAGTTTGTAACTACATTCTAGGAATTTTATTAGATTTATTGAATTCTATTGAGTAAAACATGAACTACACTGATGAACACTTTTTAAGGGAAATTAAGATATCCATCATCTTGTTTTCAAAAATGTAATTTATTTTATTTTGATTTATTTCTAGAATATGAGTGCAAGGCCATACCCATTGACATTATTATATTGATTGTGAAAGATAATATTTTTTTGTGTGTGATATAAAAACCATTTCACACTGAGTATGTAGTCATCTACACTTGAGGAGAACCATATCAAATCCATGGTATCCTTTGTAATTTACTATTTTATGTGCATTCATTATAACTATATCTGAGAAAAATAGATCTATTCATTGAAAAAGTGAAAGAGATAATGAAATGGATAAAAGATTAAAGTCTAAAAAAATATTCCAATAATTATTTACCCCCATCTCAGTGAGTTCATCCCTAATATTGATCCTAAATAATGTACAATGAGGATGGTATTTGATGTATGCTAATGACTCTTACCAATTCTCCCAAATCCCTCTTTCATCTCCTCCCTTATCCACTACGAGATACTAGAATATAGTGGGCATGAGGATTACCTCACCCAATCATTGGGTGATTCAATCAATCTATTGATACACCCATGAGGGAAGAGTCATTTGATTTTTCCATTGATACCTTTATCAACAACTATTATTGAAGATGAATGTTTTCCCAACATGGGTGAAATGTACATATTATTCATTTTTATTCTACATATTATTAGTTTTCCTATAATGTTAAACATGATAATTTGAGGTTTCCAATATCTTCTTCATTTTTGAACTACTGTTGTTCTGTCCCTAGCAACCCATTAGTGGCATTAGAGATTCACCATTCTTCTTCATTCATGAAATAACGCCTCAAAAAATTACGAAAATGTATTTAGTATATTATGTCATGTCAGATTTCGTTAAAAATTATAAGGAAATTGAATTTTGGAAAATCATTCAATATGGAATTTGAAATGGGAGGCTACAAAATTTGTAATGTGGTTAGGTTTACAGTATTGGAGGTCAAAATTTGTGATTTGATCACATATTATTATATGTGATATTGTAATAGATGACACAATTGAATTCCTTCAATTTTTAATTTATTATAGAATACGATATTGGATTCATATCTAATGATGGAATCAGTTTAAATCTTGCACACGCTATGAAAATAATTCCATGTGTCATTCCGGTAATATCAAGAATATCATAACATATGACATCCAAAATTTAAAAAGTTAAATTTTTAACCACAAATTATTTAATTATGTAATATGACATATAAATAGTCATATAAAATTTTATTACATTATATATATCATAAAATCATAAATCCATTAAAATTATATTTTTCTTAAATTTTGAATTTAAAAATGAATCATTTATTTTATAAAAAAAATATATAGAAAAATGTATTTTGTTATATTTTCTAATTAATAAAGTGCTTATAAGTTAGATAAATATCAAATGTTTATGAATAATTTATTAAATAAATATTCATAATATTAAATGTTAATATTAAATACATATTAAAATTATATGGGATGACTTATAACTCGGATATGTAATTCTTATATTGAAATTTGAAGGGTAATTTATAATTTTTATAAATTAAAAAGGATGGACATATATACAACAGTTTCTATTTAAAATTATTACTTGTTTATAATTATTAATTTGAAATGTTCAATTTAAAATTAACTATTTGAAGTAATTGTTCAAACCATATAAATTGATTAATTATAAGTGAAATGATTAGGCTTTAAAAGTATTTATATTTCAGTTAATATCATGTTTTTAATGAAAATTTCATATTAAATAGAAACTAAATTATTTCATATAGGAATATAAAAAAATATTTTATATATTTTCTTAATTATTGAATATCCACAGTACGAGGATGTATTATAGTGTTTATATTTTCCACATTAATGAATTGTACAAAAAATTATTTATATCATGTTTCAATAAGCTAATTTTTCATTTATTTAGTGTATTTCAAACCTTATTCATAAATTAAATTTTCATATAATGATTGGATTAATTTTTTAGTTTAAATTGTTAAACTACGTATATACATTGTCATTTATGCATCTAATGAGTTATATGAATGTTATAATAATTGATTTAGTTTTATAATACCTTATCTAAGTTGTGTACTATGTTATGAGCTTGAATTACAAATTTAATTATATTATATACATATTAGGTTTTATAATTGTGGTGGAATTGAGGTGTCACGGGAGTAAAGTAACCCTGGGTATCAGGGCTTTGGGTTGGACTAATCATTGTCATTAAGTTGTATACTTTTCTAAAAAAGTGGATGTTGTTTATATATCACTCAAAATATATCATTGTGTGGATTTTTTATTTATTATTATTCTGAGTCTTTTTATGAAAGAATATTATTTAGCTTATGCGTAAGATGTTTTAATATATGTGTAAATATTTTTTCCTTTCAATTTGTTTTAGTTACACAAGTTATGGGTTTGGTAATCATTTAGACATAAATATTGTTTAGAATATTGATGTAATGTAAGGAATAAGGATTCAAAAAATATTATTAAAAGTAATCATACATGTAAATGGGAAACATAAGATAAGATAGTGAGTTTAAATCCCCTTTAAAATACTAATTGTCAAATTCATTTAAAATCATACACTTTTCAAGACATTGATCATCCTTTCAGGCAGGTATACGATAAATCCTGGTGGTAAATAATTATCTTGTGTAAAGAAATAAAGTAATGAGGTGACCTAAAGAGTTAGGTGACTCCAGAATCGTGTATGGTATTATTTCCATGGAGTCTTAAATAAATAGATGTGTTATGAGAGGAAAACTAAAGTGGACGTATTACATAGTGAAATAAGGATCATGGAGCACTAATGAATATGATGTAAAATTGTAAATGGGTTTTCTTTTTCATATGAAAATGACCAATATAAAGGATAATATTAATGTTTGAAATATCATTAAATACTATAGAACATAAGATTACATCTTAAATAAGATTAAAAATTATAGGTTTTAGGGAAACACAATCCTAAGAAACCAATTATTGATATTGATCAATAATAGTATCCAAATTGTTATGAGATGAATAAAATGATTCAATTGAGTTTAAAGACATTTTATACAATATTACTATATGATATATAGTCATCATTCATATACTCAATGAGGTTGAGTGTTCTAATGAATTACATGGAGTATAGGTTACCGTTAGGGATTGATATGGCTAGCGAATTAATTGTAGAATCATTTTTAAAATTTTATGATAATTTGAATGATTTTAATAAATATTTGAAATATATTTTCAATTTTTTAGGATAGAGGAACTAGTAATGTGATGTTCATGTTCCTATACTATGATGACAATAATGTAGGCCAATGGTTTAAGCCATAAAAAAATTGGATCTATCCGATACATAGTCTTATTAATTGAAACCAAAAGGTTGATTTAGGATGAAAGATAAATATTTTCAAATGATATGTAGTTGGCTAAAATAAACTAATGTGTTTAATAAACATTATGGAGGGTCCATTTAATGTATTTATGATATAAAAATATATTCATTAATTTTGATGGTTATTTGATACCAAAAGTGTATTTATAAAATGTTGTAAATATACATCATTCAAAAATAAAGTTATTATTTGAATGTTATTATAGGTTGTATTTAAATGAAGAAGAAAATTGTTTCTAAAATATGGTGTTGAATGGAATGGAATATTCTAATATCAAATTGATATAAATAATGAATGTTTATTATGATCTCATTTCAATTTTGTTATATGGGATGTTTTTTTATTAATAAGTAGTTGTTATGAAAAATACGAGATGATAATTTTTTACATGGTTTTTGATTCGTCATATTCTATAAAATGATTAAAAAAATGTAAAGATAACATTTCATTTTTTTATGATAAAAATGATTATCCTTGATATTTTTTATAATATGAGGAAGTTAATCCCAATAACCATACGTCACATATTTTTAAAAATAATATATTATTCCATAATATTACTCTAAATAAATAGAATAGCACATAAGATATAGACATAAATACTTTATTTTTTAATATCCCCACTAAATTAAATATTTATTGTTTCTTAACACAACGGTGTTTGTTTTTCTTATCATGATGGCTCTCTTCACTCCCAGAAACCCTCTCAGTTTTCTCTTTTCATTCTAATTAGGGTTCTGTTAATGTATTCTATTGTAATTACCAATCAACAATCATTCCTTCATGTTCTAACCTTCTCACCCATTTATACGGATTCCTTAACCATTATTTCTTTTCATAGGGTTTATTTGGGGTATAATATTCCTTTTGTTTGGTTATATATTGTCCTTAAGTGGTTTCTCCATTCCTAAATCATTATTATTTATTCTAAAATCTTTGTGCATATCCCATCATGTTAAACCCCTTATTCGTAAACCATTATATTTCCTTCAGTAGATTGTGATTGTGATAGAGTAGCATTAGTTCATGGATATGGTAACTCTACTTTTTAGGGTTCATTCATTGTAAGATCACTTTTATAATCTCCTCTTATGCCAAGGAAAATTATCATTTCTTATCTACTCTTTCTATTCATCCATCATGTTAGAACCCAGTCTAGTATAGCATGATGGATCTAATGGTTGTTTGGGATTTTTGTAGGTGTGGTGTTTAACATTGAACCTGGCGCTTTCATTTTGTGGTTTCTGATGTATATTTTTATGATTTTACATTATATTGTTGTTTCACTTATTCCATTATTTCCCCTAGTATTATAGATTATTTTTCAATTTTAGGCCTTGTTATTTATAGGGTCTCTGCATAGTTCATTTGATCTTCTATACAAAACTGCTTTTCTGGTATTTATTTGGAAGGGCTCACCATTATGGTTGTTTATAATGTAGTTTCATGTTCTTGATATAATGGCCTTCCATTAAATAATATGTTGTGGAATTTATATTATATTTATAATCATAATTTTTATGGTTCACATAGAAAATTGGGTGTAATAGTCATGTTTGGGTGGCCTCTTGATGTTTTCAGTGACTTTTCAATGGTCGTTTTAGGGACAATTATTAAGTAGTAGTTTCATAAGTTGTTGTTCATTTATGTAATTTTTTATGATAATTTGTTTTTCATAGTTATCTTCCTTTATTAAGAAGGATAAATTTTACATTTCTAATTATGGTGAATTTTATTTTGTTCCTACTCATGGTGGTTGTCTATTTTTTAGTTGTTTTGGCAGTTTTTCAATGCCAAACGTCGAGGATTTCAGGTATAAATTAGTGCATTTAGTGGAAAGCCACATAGATAGATTGAAGGTATGTGAATTAGGATAATTCATTGATATATTTCATGTTAGGATATTATTTTCACTCAATGTTTCTTCAAAGGTATCCTCATGCTTCTATTTTTTATTTTAATCTTTATCTCGTTTTGTGATTGGTTTGTATCTGCAAGTATTTTATTTGGGATTGGATGGGGTTTCTAATATCCATTGAAATGGTTTTTGGTTCCTACATAACATAAATTGGTATTGATTAAAATAAAAAATGGATCTTGTTCTATCTTATTATAATATTATATGATATTAGTTATTGAATCCAACCTTTTTATTACATAACTTTTCATTACATGGTACAAACATATGATCTTTTGAAGTTTATTTTCATTAAAATAAGGCACATAAAGCATGAAATCATAAGAAATTATTCTAAATATAATTTTTAAACATATTCATGGATTAATACTATGTTACTTTTTCTATATATAATATATTGAGAACATACATTAATGGAAATGGGTGGTCATGATTCCCATTATGAGAATATTCAATAGAGAAAAAATTCATGTGATCATGAGACACATCAATAAAGACATGTCTCATAAAACTATGACATAAAAAAAGTTATAAAATAATAATAGTAACATATATCTTAACTACTAAATGTGGATAAAAATTTTATTGATACATTCATAATCATATCACTAATATTTATCACCATTGTGTTTAAATGAAAATTACCATGGTTATTCACCAAGGTATCCAAAAATATGTCATCTCTAATGATTAAATTAATTACCCAATAAATTAGTGTTACAACATGGTACCTGAAAAATATTTCTTAATTTCACACGATCCATGTATCTTATAATAAATCATTTCATTAATAACCCATGGAGAATAAGGGATGGGTTTCTTATAAAAAATCTTGGCATACAAAAGAGATTCAAGATGTGATCATAACGTAATTTTTAAACCATGAAAAGAAATATGGGTTTCATATATATAAATAACCAAATAAAAATGTTATTTTTTAATTATATTTTAATACCCATTTGAAAAAAATCATTTAGGTGTTCAAATAAAATGGTTAAGAGGGTTTCTTAGGTAAAAGTGTGAAATTTTAGAAGTAAATTCAACAGCTTGATGGGTATAAAACATTGTTTTAGAAAAGGGTAAAAAGAGAGGTGAGAAGATTCTCCCATTAATAAAATATTATTAATATAGTAATAGGGTAATATAATGTATAGAATGTAAACATATTTTGGATATCTGAATATATACCAAACGAAAAGGGATCCTTAATGGAAAATAGATGTGTTGTTTAACCATACCATGAAGATTTGTTCCTAAAACATGATGATGGAACCATCGGGGCATGATGAAACAATATGAGGACTAAGTGAAAGTAAAATTATCCATAACATCATGGTTGATGAATTTTTATTGATGTAAAATGTTGAAATGGGTGGGTAAATATAGGAAATGTTGTGGAATTGAATAATAATTTCCAAATATGGGTCATTAAATACATGATTTTGGAAAATAAAAAATCATTTGAATAATAATTTTTGGAAATTTAATCCCCTATAACATAACTTTATTTTTAAATAATTCTTTTGGAATGGAAAATTGATGATTCCATAATGTAATGTTTTAACAAAACAATTTTTTCTTTTTTCACTTTTGATACCCACTTATAGTTTTATAAATTGATTAAAATATATCAAAATACTTGATATTTATAAAATAACATGTCTAGGTTTTTTTATTGTACTTAATTAATCATTAAAACATTATAAAATAATTATAATGTCATAAAATATATTGAAATCTGAAAACTTTATTTTTTACTATTCATGAGAAAATAAATAACATTAGAACATTCTCATAAATTCAACCAAAACAAATTTTTATTCATTTATTTCAAAAATAATATTTATTTATCCATAATAATTCTCTTAATATGACAATTTTATGTTTTAGATTTTAAAATCATTAGTTATTGAAAATAGATGTTCTTAAGTCACGGTCCACTTTGTGGCAGAAAACAATTTCCTAATCCACTATAAAATTATTCTATAATTAATATTTAAATAATATTATTTTCCTATAAATTTTTATTTAAAAAATAAAAATAAAAATTCATTGGTTTATTATAAAATTTTATATCTTTCCTAAAATATATAATTTTTGTTTTTTGTTTCTATAATGCATCTAATCTAATTCCATTAAATTAAACTTATTACTTATTAAAAAAACAAAACATAATAAAAAATAATGGAATAAAAATTTAATTATACAAAAAAATATACACTTTATCAATCGATGTCATGTACATGTATCCCCATATTACTCTCATGTATTCCATAAGAGCGAGGTGTGAAACAGTGTCATTTTTTTGGCGTGGCTCCGATAACATATACCGAGTGATAATATCCATTGAATTGAACTTCTCTTGTTGGTGACATCATTATAGCATAAATTTTTGATACTAGGCATGATATTGTTCAAGGGAGAACTTCAGTGACCTCCAACCCAATTTCAGAAATATGGGATTCAAACAAAAAGAATCTACAGGTTAATGACTTAAATTTTCATTGCTATATAAATTTTCAGACATCATCAATACTTATAAACACTACATATAATGGTAAAATTATCAAACAAGGGTATAGATTGAAATGGCCATCTTTACCCATGGTCATATTTAACCAATAGTCATATTTGGCCAATAGTTATAAAATGGTCAAAACCCAATTGTCATGTTTCCCTTCATACCATATAAATGACACATCATTCTTTCAAGAATAATTCACTAAAATTTCTCCATAAGGTTATATTTTCATTTCATAAAATATTGTTTGGTGTAAATGTTTTTTGTATTTATATATCATTTGTATGGGTCAGATTATTCTAGTATATTTGGTTGATCCATCCTTTCCCATTTAAGATATTCAATTTTATATTTTATATCCTATTGTAATGTTTCGAATTTTAATTGCTTTTAAAGTTAACTAATGTAATGATAATTTTTAATGATATAAAATGTTGATGGTCTATCATTATTTTTTATGGGTATAATAATATAAAATATATAATTGATAAAGTGATGATGTGGGCATGTTGGTAGAAAAACCATAATGGATAAGATATGTTTCAATGATTATGTTATTAAATTATTTTTGGATCAATTTTTAATGGCTTAAGTTTCATGTTCTTAAGTTCATGCTTGGAGGTGCATCGGGAGTAAGGAAATACAACGCCACAGTTTGAAAGGAACTTCACAACCCTTGTATTCTGGGTAATGTTTTTGTTGTTCCAAAAATATTTTTGAGGTATATAAGTTCAATGTTTTGGAGAGTATAATAACTCGTGTTTTTTAACCGGATAAAAATAAAAAGGGAGTAGAATTTTTTTGTTTACTTGATGGAATGTTTTTTAACTGAGCATTGGAAGTGAATTATGAGAGTTTAAAGATATTTATGTGTTGTTTTTATACATAGGTAAGGGTATAAAGGGTCCCTTGAGTGTCTAATTGAGTTTAATAAGTGTCAGGTTCTTGAATTCATTATTTTGGAGGTTGTGGTAGAGGTGAAATGTTTTCAGAAACTGTGCAGCAGGCTTCTGAAAACCATGTGTATTGTTTTAAAGGAGCAGAATGCCCGACACTGGCTATGAATAGTTTAACTAAATCACCTACCTTGAATATATGGTTTGTGACAAATGGTTAGTATTCTCATACTTGTAATCACACGATTGAGGCTTGGTTTTTCTAACCAACCGACAAAAACTATGAGATTTGTTATTTAGGATGTTAAATTAATTAAATTCAAATAAAAATTGGATTAAATTGAAAATGGGAAAAACATTCAATAAAAACAATAACAATAACAATATAATTATTATTATATATTTTATAAAACCCAAAAGGTTTTTCCCACTTACCCACCCCTTACCTATGCGTCACACCCCTTTCCCCTTCCACTCCAGGAGAGTGCCACACCTCCTCTATGGCCTCCTCTCTTCACTTTTATTTATCCATTCTTGTTCACAGTTTATCATTGATTATTCATGGCAAGTTCTCTGGTTCACTTTTCTCAAATTTTGTATATTTTTTAACCTCTATTCATTTCATGGTTCCATTCATCCAACCTTATGGTTACAATTACCCTTGTTTATGGTGTTTTTTCTATTATTTGGTCATGTGGTGTGCCTCCTAGGACTCCTTCATTCATGCTTTGGCATCCACTGTCATATGTGAAGTGGTTCATATTGTTTTGATACTCCCATAATTAATATCATGTAGGGCTTTCTCCATTATTGTTCATCACTCAATTTATGTAAGGACTTCTTATTTTTAGCTTCTAGTAATTTTATGTATTTTCATTGAACCTTACCATGGTAATTTTGAGTGTTTAATAATTTTTTATTGTGTTTTGTCATGTTTTGAGTGGTTTCGAGTCACCAGAGTAAAAAAGGAAATTACATCATGTTCAAAGGATAGATTATATATATGTAAGTCTCCCCGTTACATGTACATTCACCCATGGTAGTGAATATATATACATATGGGACTAGGAGTTCTTATTTATATATAAGGAAAATGCATATAGGTTTAAGTGGAAACAAGTGTATGAATGTATAACAATATGTGTACAGACCCCCTTGTAGATGCTCATGGCCATGAGAATGTGTATATAGGGGATATATGTCCTTATGCATATGTGAAGGTGCATATTACTGGGGTTGGGAAATATAATCTCTGAATGGTCACTAGTGATAATGTCATATGACTAAGTGTTCTTTAATCCTTCTTCTTATTGATGTATGATCACTTTCCATTTACCTTGAAATTTTAGAATTTAATAATAGATCTCTTCTTACACCTTCCACGGTTATTAATTAGTACTAAATTAGTTTTGGAATAAATTATTCTTTTGATTAATTGAAACGTGAATTGTAATTAATGATTAAATATGATAAAAGTATTTTTTAATAAACAATATCATGTTTTTATAATAAATCCCCTTGATGCAGTTGTGGGGTATTATATGATAAAAACTAATGATTAATTGTTTCTATCATGTTTAGTTTATTTCATGGTGTACTTACTTATGAATTCAAGTTAGTTCTTAATAAGTTGAATGATATTACATGCACACTTTTTTATTCTTAAATGATGTCCCCCTTTATTTATAAGTGTTCATCAGACCAACACACTTACAATTGTATGAATTAGCTCTACTTGCAAAGGTAACTACACATATATGTGATTTATTAAATGTTTAGAGCAGCTTACAAATGACCCTTTAACCATTTTAATTGAACATTCATGTTTGGTTTAATTAAATGACATGTATTTAAATGAAATTGATCAGGCATGATGGGTTTACTTTATTGTTATGAATTGAGTATTTTAAAGGAAAAGTTTTAAATTGTATTTATTTTGGTGGTATGACCCTGACTCTTGTATATATTGAATGTAATGATTCACGATGGTTTTGTGAAATGAATAAATTTAATTTGGAGGCTTTATTTATCATAATACATATTAAATGTAAATCATGACATGTATTTCCTTGTCCATTTTATTTTAAATACGATTACACCATATACATGGGTTGTGGATGATAGTAAGGGATTTTTGAACACAGAGACTTATGATCCCTTAAACCAGGTTTTAAGAATGATTACTCACACTACTGATCCTTGTGATATGATAGTAAGGGTTATATTGATCATGGTGACTCATGCTCCCTTACATTTAGTGTGGATCATGGTGACTCACATCAGGGATACGATGTGGGGGTGGGATTTATGTGCTAGGTTACATGACCAGAGTGATGTCATGGAATTATCACTCACCATCTCAAGTGACAGGCATGATTTCCCACACTATACGGGGATGTAGGGAATGTACACAATTTCAGGAGCTTATAGTCTCATAGACTATTCAAGGATAGTGAGAGTTACACCCTTGTCAAACCAACACATGTTTTCTAGGTATATAACTAGTAGGAATCTGCATATTGATGGTTCATATAGGTGGTTGTAATATATAAATGAACTATATATATAGTTATTACTATATATATAGCTTCTAAATATAATCTTATTTTAGTTATGATCCAAAGATCTTATAGCATCTTGGTGTCCCATAGAAACATGGTTGGGTTATTGTTTATTAATTCATTAATAATTTCTTATTTTTCTAGTTTTACCTAGTAACTAAATAATGTTAAAAATAATGTGATGGATTTTTTTAGAAACCATGGGTGTCGGACTTCAGATATTTTTATCTCACACTCTGCTCATTTCAACATTGCACTAGGGTACCCAAGTAGACCATATATTTTCATCAACTAATTTGATTACTAATGTTATTTCGATTCTAGTTCAGAGTTAGGAACATAGAACTAAACCGTATATTGGGATACTAATAGATATATTAGTTGGGTAGTTTTTATTTTATTTTTAATTTGATTATTATAATCTTCTTCCATTTTCCTCTATTTATTTTCATTCCACCATTGTGTTACTCTAATAAGAGGGTATACAATCCCAAATATCACCACCCGAGACCCTAACATCTAGTAGGTTGCATCTAGAATATGGGGATATACACATGAGTCCATGTGACCCATCAGTTTTACTACCATCATAGTGGTCATTCAGGCCTGAATGATACATTATTGAAAAACATATACTAAACAATCCTTAAATATTTCATAAATCTTATATCCAACCACATAAATTTTTCAATCCTTCAACATTAATTACTTTAATTGAATAGTTTATGGAATTGAGTTGGGTAATTCCAATGTTCTCGATAGATATGTGTTTGACTTCCTTGATAATTTATCGCTTCATGACCCTTTTTCCACAAAAATAACATCTTCCCTTCAATTGGATTTATTTTTCTGGGTTATTCATCCTTTATTCATGACATGTAGGAAGTTAAATCTTCTTCCCATGATGTCAATTCCCACATAAACTTTTATAAAATTCAATCATCCTCTTATTCTATTCATTTAGAATATCATAGAAGGTAGTGTTCTTAATCATATAATGTAATATATAATTACCAATAATCTCAATATATTTATCTCCAGTCATCATACACTTTGGTTGAGAATAATCATTAAATGTTCCATCAAGTTCCATGTTAACATTATTCTTTATTTCCCATCCATTTAAGAAAATCAATAGTATAATATGATCCAAATTAATCACAAAAAAACCACATATTTAGGAAACATTATGTAATGTATGTCTAAGTCATGATCGTTTTTTATTCTTTGACATATTAGATTTATCCTAGGTTATACGTTATAAACTTTTATTTAAATCCATAATTATGGTTTATAAATATTTCATGATTTTACAAATCATATAACCCATTAGTGTCACAATAGCTGTACAGCATGGCTCATCTTCATTCACAAATTCCCGATCGAGTCTAGCACAATATGGTATTTTGGGTTGTCACCCCTATATACATATCTTCCATATCCACTTCTACATGTACTATTCATGCGTGGTTTTTTCTATAAAACCACTCAGTCTATCCATTACATAATATTCTAAGACAGTTTCTTAAAATTTACTCATTCTTGCACTTATACACAGAGACATCCTTAGAGAAACCCATAGAAATATACCTCGAGATATCACTAATTTTTTGTCATCCTAATTTCCATTGGATGAATAAACCATTCTATTGATACAAAATAAATAAACCTTCTCTTAACATATATGTATATTACAAAATTTTATATGAATATTCATCACAATACTAATGGTCATGCCTGGGGACTATATTATTTTATTGTCCTTGGAATCATGGAATATATTCTTCTAACATGGTGAAGGATCTTCATTATTTCCCAGAAAGATATAACCCTTTAGTACATGTACATAAAAACATTATTCATAACACTGGGAATAGAAACATAAGATTGGGTGGGCATATATTCTTGGTAGGGGTAAATAAAAGAGATATATAGGCATAACTTGTGATTAAGGGTATGAGAATATGAGAATAAATTTTGAAGATCATTCCATGAATGTAATGGCCCGGACCTCTCTGGTCCTTTCCTTTGTGAAATGTTGTGCTGGAGGTGTGTCAGGAGGTCATGGTGCCTTAGGGGTGCGTTTGGGTGGACTTTTAAGGAGAGCTAAAGGGAAATAGATTTCGCACGGTAAGCCCATGGTTTGGCTAAACCGTACACCCAAACCGTGAAAGGATGGTGTTGGAGGCAGTGGATAATGCATGGTTAGCACACGGTTTGGCTAGCAGTGCGGACTAACTGTGCGAGGAGTGTTTGGCAAGGCATAAGCTAATGCACTGTTAGCACACGATTTGCTAAACCGTGTGGACTAACCGAGTGGGCACTTAAAGTTAGATCCTAAAATTGTGGATCTGAAATTTTTTGCCTCTAAAAGGTTTGTTTAAGCCCCTAAGAATCCATAACTCGTGATTACCCTTCCTTGGAGGTAGAAGAACCTCTCCCAAGCATTTTGGAGGTGAGCCGGAGGCTTTTCTTGGTGAATCGATGCTGGTTTCTCGAGAAAGATATAACCCTTTAGTACATGTACATAAAAACATTGTTCATAACACTGGGAATAGAAACATAAGATTGGGTGGGAATATATTCTTGGTAGGGGTAAATAAAAGAGATATATAGGCATAACTTGTGATTAGGAGGGGATATCTAAAAAATATTCGTGGAGAATCAACCCGGTTTCTCAAGATTTCTATGACGGTCATGGTTTCATCAAAAACAATTGAGATAGGGATTTTTCCCTCATCTCTCTTTTCCGAGTATCATGCGGGGTGGGTGTGCTTTTCTTTCTGTGGGAATCGATGAATCCAAGAGTTAATGAAGATATCAAATTGACTTTTAAAGGAATAAAGCGGAGGGGTGTGATTGATATATTGATGTTCTGTTTTCCTACTCTTCCTTGATTATTATGTTGTGATTTTTTTGGATTTATGCTTCATGAATGTAATTGGTTGTTGGTGGTATCTCTCTGTGCACTAATAAACAATTGTCTTCTATGATGAATAAATGGTTGTAATATGGAAATTGATTAATCACTTGAACTGGGAGGATTAAATGGATTTTCAGTAAACATGAAACCTTGTGTGATCACCCGGTTATCCAACAGAAAGAGGAAATAGATAAATGATGTTCTTGAACTTGGAAGTTTACCTGATGTGTTTGGTAGTGGGTGTGTTTTTCTGTTTGATTTCTTATGGGGTGATGTGGGTGAGTATGGGATCCTCTATTGTGGCACAGTTGTTGGTTGTGACTCTTCTTTCATCACAAATTGGGGTGGATTCCTCTTCTGTTGTGAAACCTTTTTGGTTCATGGTTTTGGGGATGTGGGGCTGTATCTTGATGCCAGATTGGGTTTCACTATTTGGAGGGATCACAATTTTATGGGAACATACAAGAGAACTGTGTGTGAATGTTTAAATTGTTGTTGGTTGTATATTTTCCCCTATGTTTGTGCTTATGCATGCTAGTTTCCCAGTAGTACAGAATTTATTAAATGGGGTCACTTGAACATGAATACAATAAAGGTGTAAATTTGGAGATTGGGTTTTGGGGATGAGTTGTGACTTGGCCACGAGTGTTGTGCCTTTCTTTATGAATGAATAGTAACGAGGGTGTTTGAGCTTAGGTTTTGGAGCCCCTAGGTTGGGATGGTTGACTGTTACCCATACATATATTGTATTTATTATGTTTCTTATTTGTGCCCCATCCTAGTTGAGCACATAGTATTGAACACCCCATTTCATGGGGAGGGTGTTTTCCCCAAAACTTCTATGAGTGGCTAGTTATTATCTACTTTCTGCTCCCTTTCCCGAATAGCCCAAGACTCTTCGGGCATGCTATGATTGTCTGAAGTCCATTATTATCCCATTAATCATCGGGTGATGTAGTTGTGGTGGTTGGCCCAGGTATTTACGGGAAGGTTGTTTCCCAAGTATCTTCGGGATGAGGCCTAGGTGTCTTCGAGTGTGACGGTAGATTTCTTTCCTAGGTGTCTTCGGGTGTCGAAGTGGTTGTTCTGGCCTAGGTGATGGTAGGAATGGTTACGTGAGGTTGTTTTGGCCCAGGTGTTTGTGGGCAGGATGTGTGGTTGTGGCCCAGGTGTGTGCGGGCGGGTGTGGCAGTGGGACTGCGGTGAGAATGGCTGGATTGGTTCGATGCATAACATATCTTCAATAACCAATGGGAAAGAGGTGCGGGGTACACAAACATCGATGCGCTGTTACTATAAATTAATTGACTTGCGTTATTTGGGGAGTGTGCCTTGGTATGGATTGGGTGGATAGTTTTCCTTGCTAGGTGTGTTGGTTCTCTTTTCTCACAGGGCATTAGAATGCCTCCCCACTTGTGCACGAGAGTATTTGGTTTTCCCTACTGATTGTACTTGTATGCTCACCCTACGTATATAAAACTACTTTCAGGTTTCCAGGAGAACTTCGAGGATCATGTAGAGTCATACTAGCTTAGGCATTGGGACCATTTCAGTTGTTGTTTTTCTTGATTTTTGTAAGTTACCCTTTTAGATAGGTAGTACTTTCTGGATTTTACTTTTTCTGCATGCATATGGGAGTGGTTTTCCTGTCTTTACATTTACTCTCCATTTTTGGTGTTGTTGGGTTTAATCATCTTATCTCCTGATACTATTAAAGAAAAGGGTAATGCTTTCCATTTTATTGTGTGATTCTATACCCTTGGAGCTAGTCGCCACTCTGGGACCTATTGAAGGTAGGTTTCAGGGGTCATTATATCTCCTTCAACTTGAAGAAGGAAGGGTCTGGAAATCTGCAATCCCTTCCCTCATTTGGTGAAGGCGGGTTGTGACAGAATGGTATCAAAGGTGGGGGTTGGGAGAGAGAATGGAGTCTGGAGTTAGGCATAGTGAGAATTGCATGGGATGTTATGGGAACAGTGTCGGGTGATTTTGGAGCGTGAAATAAGCCAGGGAAGAACGGCTAGGACACGAGATTCTAGGGCGCCCATGATCTGATGTAAGGACTTTGGACCTACTGAACGACTAAGTGAGGCCACACTGATTGTAGGGTAGAGACCCTAGGGAAGGTACATGCATCATAATGACTTGTGTTCATGAGTTTCTGGGGAATTTTGGGGATTTATAATTAATAAAGAGTAAGAAAATTGATGAATAATATTTTACACTACTTGGGCTTAGGGATTCCTTGTTTACCTTGCAGCTATGGAACCTGGGAGATGACCAAGAGTAGTGCGGGTGATCGAGGCCCAGAAGGTTGACTTGGCTGATCGACGGATGGCTGACTGAGAGGAGGAGGATGATCAGTGGAAGAAGACGCTATATGCCTTTTAGTGACTGACCCTAGGGAAGTATGAGGGCAGCACCTCAGACATGGAGACAGAAAGATGGCTAGAGGAGATGGTGATAGATTTTGGCTTGATCCAGGCTCCGACGGAGTACTCGGTTCCTATGGCTGTGATCCAGATGCATGGAGCAGTTCATCAATGGTGTATGCTTTATCTAGGAGAGAAGAGAGAATTATAGGTGACGTGGGCTGACATAGAGAAGGAGTTCCGGGCGGAATTCCTCTCTTCCACCATGAAGGGTGAGATAAGTCAGGAACTACTCTCCCTCCAGCAGGGGAGTATGTCAGTGAGAGAGTTGGGGATCATGTTCAAGGATCACCTTCTCATTGCTCCAGACCTCTATCCAGATAGGGATACTCGAGCGAGACGTTTGGAGGAGGCACTTCGGCCTTCTCTCTAATTTGTTGTTACTCCCTTCAAACAAACCAACATACTTGGAGGTCCAGAAGAAAGATGAAGTGGTGGAAAGGTTGCACATGCTAGGAGGTGTGTCACAAGAAGAAATCCAGTTGGGCTCGTCCAAGGGGAAAGCCGTCAGCAGTAGGACTCCAGCATCAAGACCCTCTATGTTCCGACCAGTATGGAGCATGCCTCAGTAGATTCAGTTATAATCTCTCGGTCCTCGCCCTTTTCCTTCGATCCCAGGAATGAGGTGTTTCATCTATGACAGCCATGGGCACCTTCGGAACCAGTGTCCAAATAGAGTGCAGAACGTCGGTGGTGGGCAGGTTCAACACCCACCTCAGCAGCAACAGTAGTTCCTAGCTAGGGCCCTTCAGCAGCAGTAGTGGGGTCAGAAAGCTCCCGCTCCTCTGGGGGCAGACATTGCAGGAGGCGGTCGGCCTCATGGCCATCCACAGGGACCTCGACTAGGTTGTGGTCTGGGAGGCAACCAACAACTGAGAGGCAGAGGAGATGGGTGTGGACAGTAACACGCCGCGGAGGCAGTAGTTCCAGCGGGACCGGAGATCGTTCGAGGTACGATCAGCTTGTTTAGAACCCATGCTCATGACTTGTTTGATACCGGAGCTTCGCACTCCTTTGTTACACCTAGTCTGGCTCGTTCTCTGGGTTTAGACACTGAGAGACTTCCAGTGCCCCTAGTGCTGAGCACACCAGTCAGAGGTCATACAGACTTGTCGTATGTTTTTCGAGTATGCAGACTGATGATAGTGCCACATCAGTCAGTCAGGGATATTCTACAGTTGTAGATACAACCATATTATGTCATCCTAGGCATGGAATGGTTGTTCTCTTCATGTGCCATCATTTATTTCATCCAAATAAGGGTCATGTTTCGAGACTTGGGTAGCTGACGTGTGACCTTCATCAGCAAACGAGGTTTCTAGAAAGGCAGCAGGCGAGAGGAACCCCTCCTCTCTTTATTAGCTGAGCTATCAGTGGATTCGGTGGATGCAGAGATGGTAGAAGTTCCAGGGATCATCAGTGAGTTCATGGATGTCTTCCCTGAAGAGTTAGCTTTCCTACCCCTAGAGGTGTGTTGAGTTCACTATAGACTTGCAAACTAGTGCCCGTTCGATTTCGATGGCTCCCTACCAGATGGAACCTTCTGAGTTGCGAGAGTTGTGGATTTAGATTGACGATCTGATGAAGAAGGGTTTTGTTCGACCAAGTGCGTCACCTTGGGGTTCTCCTATCTTGTTCGCAAAGAAGGAAGATGGTGGTCTCAGGCTGTGGATAGTCTACCGGAGACTGAATCAGGTAATGGTCAAGAACCGATACCCACTCCCGAGGATAGACAATCTCTTTAACCAGCTGAAGGGAGCAGGTCTGTTTACTATGGTCGATCAGCGGTCCGGATATCACCAAGTGGGGGTGAAAGAGGGTGACATCTCAAAGACTTCCTTCAGATGTAGGTATGGGCTCTTTGAGTTTGTAGTCATGACTTTTATTGTTACAAATTCACCAGATGTGTTCATGGGACTCATGAACTCCATCTTCGGGAATACCTAGATCAGTTCATGGTCGTGTTTATTGACGACAATATGATCTACTCAAGATCAGAGGAGGATCATTCTAAGCACATGAGAATGGTTTTAGAGGTCCTTTGACAGCACCGGTTCAATGTGAAATTTTCCAAGTGCATGTTCTAGACACGAGAAGTACACTTCCTTGGGCACGTGGTGTCCGATCAGGGAATAGCGGTGGACCCACCAGAGGTTGAGGTGGTTGTTTCTTGGGTAGTACCCATGAACGTGGCATAGGTTCGTAGTTTCCTTGGGCTGGATGGTTACTACTAGAGACTCGTGACCAACTTATCCCGAGATGCAGCACCCATGACAGCTTTGACTAAGAAGGACCAGGATTTTGTGTGGTATGAGTAGTGTGAGGCGGCCTTCAGTTATTTGAAGGAAAAGTTGGTTAGTGCCCCCCCGTGTTGAGGTTTCCAAAAGGAGGGGTGGCGTAAGAGGTGTTATGTGATACTTCAGGGAAAGGCCTTGGATTTTTTTTGATGCATCAGCAAGGGGTGATCTCTTATGGGTCTAGGCAATTATGTCCTCATGAGCATAATTATTCGACCCATGATCTGGAGCTTGCGGCGGTTGTTTTCACGCTAAAGTTGTGGTCGCATTACCTCATTGGGGAGCACATTGTGGTCTTAACAGATCACAAAAGATTGAAGCATATCTTCTCCCAGTGGGACCTGAACATACGACCGTGAAGGTGGATGGAGATCCTTCAATACTACAACTTCGAAATTTCATACACCTCAGGGAAAGGGAATGTTGTGTCTGATGCTTTGAGCAGGAATTCATAGAAGGATGCAATTCAAGAGTCGGCAGATGCTTGGAAGGCAATGGAGGAGTTGGCTACACTGCAACTGGATGCAAGGATGGATGGTGGTAGAGGTTTCCAGTATCAGATGGGAGTGCAGTCTCCTCTACTACGGAAGGTGGAGGAGTCCCAGTGGGGAGATTCAGAAAGTGAAGTGATGTGTGACCGGGTTTCCCAAGGCGATGCCCCGGATGGATGGGCGGAGGTTTGTCAGAATCAGATGCTTTTCTGAGAGAAGATGTTTGTTCCAGATATGATACATGAGAGGTTTCTTGGTGAGTTCAACAACTCACACCTAGCGGTACACCTGAGAGTTTCCACGATGTACCAGGGTATGAGGAGATAGTTTTGGTGGGCCGATGTAAAGCAGGCGGTTGTAGAGTTCGTGGTCAAGTGCCTAGTGTGTCAGTAGGTGAAGGCTGAACACCGTGTTCCATGTGGTTTGTTCCAATCCTTATATGTCCCCGAGTGGAAGTGGGATGACATCTCGATGGACTTCATCACATGGCTACCCAAGTTTCAAGGAGGTTGTGACGCTATCTGGGTGGTGGTGGACCGTTTGCCGAAATTGGCTCACATCCATGCAATCAAGGAGTCAGGTACAGTGGATGCCTTAGCACGAAGGTATATGGAAGAGGTGGTGTGGTTGCATGGATTTCAGAGGTCCATAGTCTCAGATAGGGATGCATGGTTTACCTCACGAGTCTAGAGGGGATTGCAGCATGCCTTTGGCACCCACCTATGCCTTAGCACTGCTTTCCAGCCCCAGACATATGGGCAGATAGAGTGCACCATCCAGACATAGGAAGATATGCTACGAGCATGTGTTATAGACCTTGGAGGATCATGGGTACAACACTTGTCTCCGATAGAGTTATCTTAGAACAACAGATATCACTCTACCATTGGCATGGCTCCTTTCAAGGCTTTGTATGGGAGGTCGTGCCGCTCACCCGTATGCTAGACAGAGGTCGGGGAAGTAGGAGTTCTTTTCCCGGAGGTGGTGCAAAGACCGACTGAGAAGGTTCAGCTTATACGAGAGTTGATGAAGGCAGCTCAGGAATGGCAGAAGTCATATGTCGATAATAGGAGGAGATCCTTGGAGTTCGAGGTCGGGGACCACGTATTCATGAAGGTCTCCCCTCGACGTAGGCAGTGGAGGTTCGATAGAGGGAGTAAGCTTTCTCCCATGTCTGTCAGACTGTTCGAAGTGCTGTAGCAGGATGGCGAGGTGGATTATCATCTGGTGTTGGCACCACAGCTACAAAGGGTGCACTATGTCTTCCATGTGTCCCAGTTCCGTCGGTATCTGCACGATGATTCACACTTCCTCTAGTGGAGAGAGATAGATATCGGGGACGATGCAACGTTCGTGGAGCCACCAGTGATGATCGAAGGTCATAAATAGAAGGTGCTTCGATGATGAACCATTCCTTTGGTTCGTGTGTTGTGGAGACACGGTGGGCTTTAGGAAAGTACTTAGGAGCGAGAGACACAAATGCATGCCCAGTACCCAAAGTTGTTTTATGTTTTTTTTCTGTTTTGATCATACTTGGTTGATGCAAAGCATTACCTTCCTAATTATGGAATGTGCGGTTTTCCTTTTCTCTAGATGTGTTTGAAGTGTCCTGAGATGTGGGGAGGGGAGGACCGGATCCCTAGTTAAGAAGCATTAAATTGGATGCGCCTAAACCCGTGGGGGCGAGTCAGTGCTGCCCAAAGCAGACAGTATCTTAACATGGAGGAAGGGAAACCACTCACCCAAGTGAACAGATGGTTTTCTCTTGCATTTTTCGTGGTTTCATAGGGGAGAGGAGCGGTATGTTTGTGATTGTTCAGGAGATATATGGGGAAGGGGGTTCTCCTTTGTAACAAATAGGTTTTCCCTCAAAGGTATCTTTCGAGGGGGATTTGTTCGGACCCCTCTCGTTTCATTAGGTGTATTATTTTTATATTCCTGAGGACGAGAATGTTTTGAGGGGTATCTGATGTAATGGACCCGACCTCTCCGGTCCATTCCGTTGTGAAATGTGGTGCTGGAGGTGTTTCAGGAGGTCAAGGTGCCTTGGGGGTGCATTTGGGTGGACTTTTAAGGAGAGCTAAAGGGCAATAGATTTTTCACGGTTAGCGCATGGTTTGGCTAAACCGCGTAGCCAAACCATGCATGCTTGGTGTTGGAGACAGTGGATAATGCACGGTTAGCACACTGTTTTTCTAACTGTGTGGACTAACCATGCGAGGAGTGTTTGGCGAGGCAGAAGCTAATGCACGGTTAGCACACGGTTCGCTAAACTGTGCGGACTAACTGTGCGGGCACATAAAGTTAGATCCTAAAATTGTGGATCTGAACTATTTTGCCTCTAAATGGTTCATTTAAGCCCCTAAGAGACAATAACTCGGGATTAAACTTCCTTGAATGTAGAATAACCTCTCCCAACTATTTTGGAGGTGACCCGAAGGCCTTTCTTGGTGAATCGAAGCTGGTTCCTTGAGGTATGTGATAGTTCATTCTTGTTTTCTTAGATCTAATCCTCCTACTCTCTTGGTTTCTTATATATATGCTCGTAATGGGTAGATCTAACCATACAGATGTCGAATATGAAGATATTTGGTCTTGGTTGTGTTACGAGAGGATATCTAAAGAAGATTCGTGGAGAATCAACTTGCTTTCTTGAGCGTTCTTCGACCATCACGATTTCGTCAAAACCCATTTAGGTAGGGATTTCTCCTTCATCTCTCCTTTCCGTGTATCATGCGGGGTGGGTGAAATTTGGTTTCTGTGGGAATGGATGAAGACAAGCGTCGATGAAGGCAACAAACCGACTTTTAAAGGAATAAAGGGGAGGGGTGTGATCGATATATTGTTGTTCTGTTTTCTTGATCTTCCTTGATTATTATGTTGTGAATTGTTTGGATGTATGATTACTGAAAATAATTGACTATTGGTGGTATCTCCCTATGCACTAGTAAACTATTGTCTTCTGTGATGATTAAATGGATATAATATGGAAATTCATTAATCATGTGAACTCGGTGGATTAAATGGATGCCCAGTAAACATGAAACGTTGTGTGATCACCCGGTTATCCAAAAGAAAGAGGAAACAGATAAATGATGTGCTTGAACATGGAAGTTTCCCTGCTTTTTATGGTAGTGGGTGTGTTTTCCTATTTGATTGCTTAAGGGGTAATGTGGGTGAGTATGGGATCCTCTGTTGTGGCACGGTTGTTAGTTGTGACTCTGCTTGCATCACAAATTGGGGTGGAATCCTCTTCTGTAGTGAAACCTTTTTGGTTCATGGTTCTGGGGATGTGGGGTTGTATCTTTGGTGCCAGCTTGGGTTCCAATACATGGAGGGATCTCACTATGATGCTAACTTACAAGAGAACTGGGTGTGAATGTTTAAATTTCTGTTGGCTATAACTTTTCTCCTAGGCTTGTTCTTATGCCTCCTAGTTTCCCAGTAGTGCAGAATTTATTAAATGGGGTCACTTGAACACAAAAACAATATAGGGGTTAATTGGGAGATTGGTTTTTGGGGTGAGTTGTGACTTGGCCGCGAGTGTCATTACATTCTTTATGAATGAATAGTAACGAGGGTATTTGAGCTTAGGTTTTGGAGCCCCTAGGTTGGGATGAGTGCCTGTTACCTATACATATATTGTATTTCTTATGTTTCTTATTCGCACCCCACCCCAGTTGAGCACTTAGTGCCGAACACCCCATTTCAATGGGAGGGTTTTTTTAGAAACACTCATATGAGTGGATGGTTATTAGCTCCTTTCTACTCCCTTTCTTGAATAGCCCAAGACTCTTCGGGCATGCTGTGATGGCCTAATGTCCATTATTAGCCCATGAATCTTTGGGCGGTGTAGTTGTGGTGGTTGGCCCATGTGTTTACCGGCATGTTGTTTCCAAAGTATCATTGGGATGAGGCCCAAGTGTCTTCGGGCATGACGTTATCTTTCTATCCCTGGTGTATTCGGGCGTGGTAGTGGTTGTTTTGGCCTAGGTTTTGGCAGGCATGGTTACGTGAGGTTGTTGAGGCCCAGGTGTTTGCGGGGGGGGGGGGGATGTGTGGTTGTGTCCCAGGTGTGTGCGGGCAGGTGTGGTAGTGGTACTACGGTGAGAATGGAGGGATTGGTTCGATGCATAGGATGTCTACAATAACCGGTGCCAAAGTGTTTCGGGGTACCGAAACATCGATGTACTGTTACTATAAATTACTTGACTTGCCTTTTTTGGGGAGTGTGCCTTCGTGAGGCTTGGGTGGATAGTTTTCCTTGATATGTAATTTGGTTCTATTTTCTCACATGGCATTATAATGCCTGCCCACTTGTGCATGAGAGTATTTGGTTTTCCCTACATGAGTGTACTTGTATGCTCACCCTACGTATATAAAACTGCTTACAGGTTTCCAGGAGGACTTCAGGTATCGTGCAGGGCTGTACTAGCTCGGGTGTTGGGACCATTGCAGTTGTTTTTTTCTTACTTTTGGTACTTTACCGTTGTAGACACCTAGGAATTTCTAGCTTTTACTTTTGCTGCATGCATATGGTAGTGGTTGTCTTGTCTTTATTTTACTCTCCAGTTTTGGCATTGTTGGGTTTCATCATCTTATCTCCCAGTCCTATTAAAGAAAAGAGTAATGCCTTCAATTTTTTTGTGTGATTCTATACCCTTGGTGCTAGTCGCCACTCTGTGACCTATTGAAGGCCGGTCTTGGGGGTCATTATCTCTCCTTCAACATGACGAAGGAAGGATCTGGAAATCTGTTTTCCCTTCCCTCATCTTGGTGAAGGCAGTTCGTGACAATGCATATCAAATATCACATATATAATTCATGGAATATATATTTGTAGTTCATAACACATGAGTAATATGGTAATCCATAGCATAATCATTGAGTTCATAACATTGGGATAAGACATATAATTTATGAAATACATATACACATATAAAATCATTCCCTATAAGTCAAGGATCATTGACAAAACTTACCAGGGAATATAATGGAGATACACCGACTTAGAGGGACACAACACCTTCCCCAAACACATACCATTCCTTATAATTGAATTGGTTCACTCCTAGAACCTTTTTTATAGATTATTTTAACTTCTATGACTATCTTAGTTAACATGGTTCACTCGAAAGGCTATCGTAGTAGTCGAGGTTCACTCACAAGAGCGTCTTAGTAGAAAAATTCATGTAAAAAATTGAGCTTACTCCTTATTCCTTCAATCTGCGTATAATGAGATTTAAATCATTACCCAATTCATTTGTGGGAGTTATATTTTAAATCCATCACATAATGAAGTCATACATACGTGTTCCCCAAGATAGTAAAACATTCATTCTAACATGACCAATAAAAAAGGATGTGTTTCATAAACATCATACCATAAACCATGAAAGGAAATTGGTGTCATTAAAATTACATCATATCATAATCACAGAAAATATAATGGATTCATAATCATAGAATAACCCATGAAAGGAAGTGAGTTCCATATTTTTCTTATTATGGTATAACCCATAGAAGACAAATGTGTTTCACAAACATCTATTCATCTTAAATTTAAACCATTTAGAGAAATAATAAGAATTGTGTCCTTATATAATATCTATCGTAAATTATAAACTATATTAAAGGATTTCATCTTAGACGGATAAGGATTTTGAATTATCACCTTGACCATTTCTTAAGGGAAATTAACTTTCTTTGAAAATAAAATTCGAAAACATAAAATATTTTCCAAATAATTTTCTTTCAAAACAACTTTTAAAACATATGAAATAATATTTATATTTAATTTCAAACATTTCTCAAGTAAAATAAAATTATCTCTATGAATAAAACACTTTTTTGAAAATAAAAATATTTGAAAACCTTTTTCATTGAAAATTGATTTAAAAACATATAAAAGAAGATTTGAAATCAATGAATTATTATTCCTTTAAAATAACCTTTTAATAAAATATAAATGAAGTTATTAAAATAATTTGAAACACTTTTTGAACATAATTTTTATTGAAGTCCATTTTATTTGAGAAATACGTTGAAAACATATAATGGAATCTTTGAATAATAATTTAAAAAACTTCATGAATAGAAAATATTTTTTTAAAAAAAATCTTTGAAAACAATAATAGAAACCATGAATGTCTATAATATTTGATAAAATATTCTGAAAAATAATCTTCTATAATTAAAAATGTATCTTCATAGAAATAATTTTCATGATGGTGTATAAATCCATACATTCTGTACATTATTTTTATAGTGCAATGAGTTTTGAAATGCGGATAGATTGAAAAATGATAGAAAGATTCATTTTTTAAAAACCAATTTTTTAAACGTAATTTTTTTTAAAAAATATTTTAATTATCATAAAAGATTAGTTGTACAAAAATAAATTATTTTTTGAAAACATGATTTTGGAAGAACACATATTTACGACCAAAATGATAAATAATGTTAAAATTTATTAAAAAATATCATAATTATATTACGTACCAAAGAGTGGAAACCCGGTACCATTAGATGAATATATCATGAATTACCATAACAGAATAACATTTATGAGAGTTCTTGGGAGATGGATCATAAGATTTTATCAATGGAAAAATAATCCTAAACAATCTCGATAATCAAAAAGTTTGTAGAAATAAACTGTTACCACTTTGGTAACATTTATTCATAATCCCCATGAAATAATAACATTTCATGAAATATAAAATGTCATTAAAAGAAATATATTCATGATATACCATGTGAAAAAGATTTATATACACCTCTTACATGTATATAGGTTCATAATAATGCATTTGTCTCAAAGAATGCAAATTGATAAAAAAAATTACTTTACTAATTTGGTAAATTTAAAATCCTAAACCACATGAAATAGTGATAATAAAATATATATTTAAATACCAATAAAATTAAATATAATAATCATATTATACATTCATTGTAATTATATACACCACAAAAAACAAACGAGTAGTGAATAAGGCATGTATCTCTTGTATTTAAAAGTTGAGATGAAATTACCATACTACTGGAGTAACATTTGAATCATGAAATATTTGAAATAATAAAATAAATTGAAAATTAAAAAACAAATAATTATATTTAATTCATTTTATTACATTTTATAGGGATGTATATACACCGAACAACAAGAATATGGGGTCAATATAGCATACATCTCATTGAAATAAATGTGAGATGAGATAACCCTTACATTAAGCCTTGACATTCTTCCTACACATTCAAATATACTGTATAATAATGATAAGATAAAAAATAACCATCATATTATGTATAATATCATATATTACCCTCTCATTATCAATTTCATGTTATGGTTATGTTTCCAGTAATAATCGCTTTGTTTTTCATACATATTTGGACTGTTATTCATGGTCCTCTTACATAGATCGTGATTTCATCACTAATATAATTTAATCCAAGAAACAAATATAATATATATTCTATATATATGTAATTATAACATTTTATAAAAAATAGTAATAGGAAATTAACTACACAATTCTTGTAGATATTAGGTTATACATACATATGAACATTTTTTCCATTTTCTATTCATATTGAAGGAAATAGAATTAAATGATGTGTGTTTATATTATCAATATAGTAGAATTTTTAAGTCATAAAAAAAAATATTTTTAATAAAACCAACCTTAATATATTCCATGTATGGAGTGAATGAATCACATAACATTGAAGAGGTGGTAGTCAACACATCTACAAATGATGTTAGTTTATTCCCAGAAAAAGGAAAGCATAAAGGTATGTGTTATATTATAATTCAAGAAGTAGAAATACTTACTAAATACTATAAAAATAGTAATTACATCATTATTCTCTACCTTCATAGGTTGTAATGGAAGAAAAAATGACATCAGTTTGTTAGGCGGTAGTTTTCTATACACACAAATGATGATTGCCTATCTCATTTGATAAAAGTATGTGAGATTAGAGGTCCTACTCTTTACATAAATACAAAACATTATTTTTAGAAAATAGATGTTATTAAATAATAATTTAATGAGAATAACATAAGGGTTTTATAATGAAATAAATCAAATTTTCTCATTGAAGAACATTACTTATTCTTTGGGTAATTTCTTTTTGGTTTTCACTAAATGACTTAATTGTGTTGATTTCTTACCAATGTGTGTGTTATATGAATAAGCGATCAAATTTTTTATTTTTTTTATTATTTTTTGGATGATATGCAAAAATTTATATGTGTTAATAAGTGATGGGAGGTTGGTGAGTACCATTTGGATAGTGGAGAAAGGTAGACATTCTTGTAAATATAAAAAGGTAAACACCATTACGATATCTTACTTACATAATGTTCCAAAAATAAATTTGAATTTTAGATAAAATGGATTATATCGTATAAATATTTCCATAAAAGGCCTTATGAACATTTTTATATGGTATTTCTTCTTTTATGTTAATGTTTAACCACTAAGTGAACTAATTTCCCCCTTAATCATTGTAATAAATCTTAATTACTTTCACTAATATTTTTGGTAAAAAACAATGTTTAACATAATATAATTTATTAATTATTATAATTAATAATTTTGAATCCATTTTTATAAATTATAAACACATAATTTGAAAAAATTATGTTAAAATTAATCATATAGACCTGATGAGTCAGCATGTCTTTATAGTGAAATTTTTGAAATTTTTTAAATTTTTTAATATATATTTTTAAAGTGAAATTAATAAAAATGGCATAAATTATTTTATTATATAAATAATCTTTCTATATTTAATTTAAAGCAAATTTAAAATATTATTTATATATATTAATAAATTATAAGAAAAACAGTTTTCAGTTAAAATTCATTGTTTTTTATTATTCCTAAAAAATTATACTCCTCAAAAAACCCAAAATTCACCCGAAGTAAATTTTTATATCTCAATTCAAAAAAGGAAGTTTATTTTTTAAAATAAAAATTATTTATATTTTAAAATTATAATTAAAATAGGTGCATTATTAAAAAGTGGTAAAATTATTTTTTGAGAAATACAAGTTTTTATTTATAAAATTGGATACAGTTTTATCTTATATGTATCAAAAATAATAGATAAGTGTAAATAATTTTATTGATTATATAATTTTTAAATTTTATAAAAAAATCCATCCAAATTGTATGGTTTAATTTATTGAGATAAAATAATGTTTCTACAAAGAAAAAGAGTTTTCTTAGAAAGGAATTTCATAATTTTAAAATAGTTGATAATTTAATTTATAAAAAATTTATAACAAATTGATTGATTTTATATAATATTTTAAATAATATTTTTATAATATAGTTAATATTATTTCGAAATTCCATTCCAATGATTAGGTTTTAATTAGAACAAAATTTTAATAAAAATATTAATAGTAAATTGTAGTTTTCTAAAACTCGGCCTTGCGTGTAATTGATGGTATCAAAGGAACTTATTATTATGTGAAACACAAGCTAAACATATTTTTTCATATACCAAAATCTAATATATGTATTGTGTGTGGTTGATTAATGACTTGGTTTTGTATATAATTCTATCAAAACATAGTACTTTCATATAACTCAAACATTATTTTCTAATGTCTCAAATGTAGAATATTGAAAATATTAAATAAATTTGAAAACAAATAAATAAATATCGTTGTGTTACTTGATTCAAATTAATAATTACAAAAATTTCATGATGGGGTATCGAAATATGATGACCTATGATCTCATGAAAATATTTGTGGATGGTGTAATCAAACTGAGTATAACATAAAAAATTGTATGATTATATTTCCAACTAATTACTAAATGTTATAGAACATTGAGGTAAATGGAAATTCACTTGTGGTTTAACTGTCTGTATCAAAAAAGATGAAAACCACCATTCTATAAAAGAATAAATTATAAAATGAAAATAGAATCCATATTTTCCTAAGATCAATAAAATTAGAAAATCAAAATGGATACTAGAATGAAGAGTTCTCACCACATTAAAGTGGAAAATAAGAGTTTCAATAGGTTGAGATCAAAGCCTCACCCTTAATTCTCATACTAAAAACTTTTAAATAACTCCAATTTTTCCATTGAATATTTATTCTATGTTTTTAGAGATGTTATTGAAGTTGATCTATGGTGAATGATAACCATATGATGCTATATATACTATTAAGTAAATAAGTAGTGCATAATCGGGTGTTTTACTAACCACAATAAAGAGGAATTGAGTGTATCCATTGTGGGGTTTAAAATAATAATGTTTATCTACATAGAGTTATGTTCAATATGGAATTATATAACCTTGCGACAAATTTTTAAAATCTAGAATTTATTTTTTAGAATCACACTTTTTTACCCTTTTAACTATATAAAATATATTTATAATTGTGTAGTTCAATTTGATGATTCTTTCAAGAGAAAGGGAGGAAATTGACTTTTGTTTAAACCCTCTACTGTGTTTTTTATCAAGTAGTATGAAACCAAATATATTTGAAAAATATATTTGTGATCCTTAATAATGAGGAAAATGAGAATTGTATCACACATTTGAATTGAAAATGGATATCCTTGATGTATTGGTGAAGTCTCTCTTTTTTTACACCTCATGATAGCCCTTGTACAGTAATAGTGGATTATTTAAAGGATATTTCATATGTTATATATGATTTCATCGATCTATAAACAATATATAAATGATGTAATTAAAATATAAAGAGGGAGAAGAATATAATTTCAAAAGGTCATTAATAAGGTGAGAATACCCCCAAATATAATTGCATTTATTTTTATTAAGGGTGACTAAATAAATGACCATGCATATCTGCATAATTAAATTTTATAGGTATTGAAAAAAAAAACAATGAGTGATATTGAAGTGTCCAAGCATGATTTTTATTTTTTTTTCAATGATGAATGTTTGAAATATATTAATGGATATTCATCCATGAAGAATGTGAAATAATGATAATAGATAAGCTGATTCCACTATATAAATCTTGAGTATGCATCCACATGAAGGAAAATAAGGTTACATTTCATCTATATTTCAGTGGATATACTCAATGTATCTGCTATAATTGTGATAATTTATGATTTTTTTCTTATCATAAAACATCCCTCTAAAGGTACCCATCATGGCCCAAAAAATGACAAGGGGATATAATGAACCCTCAATACCTCCTTTCGTATTCCCCAAGTTGGCATCTAGCATTGATGGTATATAAAAGGTCACACATATGAGAGGAATTACCCTCAGTAGAATAAAATTATGATCAGGGGATAGGATATCAAATACCAAACAACTCGATAACATAGTAAAGGATAAAATCACAAATATATCATCATGAATTTGATGTCATGTGAATATAATGAAAGTATCCAAGTATAACATCAAAGATTATCCTGTTGAAGAAAATCAAAAAAGTTCTAACACGCAGGATTTTAATATCCAATATAGTCCCCCAGGTCCGCCTAGAAACCAATAAGTAGTTTATATATATAGTGTGTGAATAGCATCTATACTCAGGGTGATCATACCCAATTAATCACATGAAAATGTGATAAGAGATGACTAATAACCTAGTGAAAAAACAATAAAATCAACATGAACCTATAAGTTAAACTTGTTCCCAGACTCTCAATGGATCACATTATAAATTACACATACAATTATAGTATCATAATATGAATCATGTCGATAAAAGTGTACCCTGGACCAATTTCCCACTAATATTTTTCTCTCATTCCCAACTATGTGCATCTTATCTCCCCCATATCATCTATAAAATCAATCAAAAGACTCCTAAGAAACCATATATTTCAAAGAACCATGTGTAAAATTGGACATCACATCCCACGTGAAGACACCATGGACAATACTTCGCATATCTCCCAAATACACCTAGTCCATCACATCTCATCTCATCTGAATACACCAGGGTAATCTAATTAAAACTCTACTATATATGGAACATATATAGTAGGGTATCATTGAAATAAATGATATCAAACTCATTCCCTTATCCCACCTTACATGATTCCCACTATGAACAACATTATCAATATCATTAACCATAACAATAAGTGCACTACAACTCATGATCTCATAGACCATGCATGTCAACCTTATTAGAAGAGGGATAGTGAGGGTAGCCAACCATCCATTCCCATGAACTTTATAGTTGAGAAAAAACCAAAATGTTTTTTATCAAATAATTCTCTACACGGGTGGGTTCTATATTGAAATCAAAATCAATATAAAATATTTATATAATTTCCACACACACTATCCCAAACAATGAGTTCACATTATGAATTCCATAATAACTCAAAACATCACCATAAGGCCTTTCCACATTCAAATCTATTAGTTACACCTCTAAATTCACAATACCGCACAAGCATTCCACCTTCTCAAACCATAAGACACATTCCAGCTTTTTCATATTAATAAAATTTCTAGATAGTCCCATTAAAATCCAATTACATTAGTCCAGACCATTCATTTAACATTAAACAATAACTACTTAAACCAAAATTTCCTTTTTAATTTAGGAGTTCATTAACTATTCCAACCCATTATCCATTCCATTTTATATTAAGAAAACCAATTCATTTATCTAACAATTATTTTTATCCAAAAACCACACATCAATTTCGAAGTTATCATTTAATTATTTCAAATCATCAACTATTACCATATCAAATAACATCATTCCACATTCAAATAAAACATGATCATCCAAATTATTATTAATTATTTTTATCCCCACCATTTCAATATTAAAATTATTTCTATTTAAGCAATACCATAGCTAATGTTCATAAACAAAAAAAATCACAATGCCAACAAACATTCCCATATTATTTGAATGATCCCATATCACACATCACTACCACTATAATAAAATTAAATCATTGAAAACAATCATGCCAATAATTCCATCCATTACACATACCATCACATGAACCAACCTTAAAATAAATGGGGAAACAAAACATATTTTCATTTATAGACATCCGGTTCCATTACTATATGTAATAAATTTACCATTTTCATGTGTGGTAATTCCATAATTAAATTTTATAGAAATAAACAAAATGCTCCAATAAATCATTATTCTCAAAAAATGAATTATGTAATGATAATCCTTTAAAAAGTATCATAAAAAAGTAAATGCCTGAGGGAACTCCATTTTTATGAAAAACAATATTAATTATTCTCATGTGACAATAACTTTATCATTATATGATAATCTTTTGATTATCAAAATTAATATACCTTGAGATAATGAGAATACAAACTATCTATGCATGAGATGATATATTCAATGGAATCAAAATATCTACAACTTAAATACATATAATAAATATAGGTGAATCTCCTAATCCCCTTAAATGTTATATTTAAACCAATTATTTATCATTACTATGATAACTCTTACCATCAACCCAAAAGAAAGAAAATATCATACTAATATCATTGATTCATACTAAATAAAGAGATAAATCAAATACCCTATCAAGTGGTGGTATACGAATTTCACTAAAAATGAGATGGAGGGATGAATGATGAAATGACATGAAACTTACAAAGAGTAATTTCAACAAACTATTGACCACGTTGAATTATAGAGGGGGATTTGGGATTGCTAAAATTTTTAGAGAAACATGGAGGTAAAAATTTAGAGAATGAAACTAGTATTTAACATCAAAATGTACACATCCATGGATACTAATCAATCATTAAATATTATGTTTGACATCAATTAATATTAAATTGGTTTACATTTAGTTTTCATCAAACCATCATTTAGGATCTATTAATGTAAGAGAACTAAATGATTTTATATAAAACACTTAACAAATTACAATCCATGAATTTATATCATTATATTCAATAATCTTCCTTGAAAATGTGTTACAAGAGGTCTGGGGAAGGAAATTTGGGGTTTGAATAATTTCTTGATTCCCATATGAAGGTGGCATGAGCTGCGCATGTTAACAAGATATTAAACATACATGGTTTTCCACCCATATGGAAACACTTTATATCACATTTGAACATTACATAGGATGAATATAACATTATATATCCAGTTGAAATGATTTTATACCCTTATGCTAGCTTCATCTTACCCTTTCACATGCTTATGAATTTATGTGTTACCCTTATTCAAGTTTGTTGTTACCCTTATGAATGATAGAACCCTTACATAACTATACACTCAATAATACCCTTATTAATGCCTCAAGATACCCTTTTGCAAGGGACATACAACCATTATATAAATTTGAGTATCATCAGATTACCCATAATCAAGGTTCTTATTACCCTTACGAAATCATTATAAATTACATGTTTCCATAATGCAACTAGATTAAATAATAAATTACCATTATGAAACTCATAAAAAACAATATCTACCTTTATGAAACACATAATAGAAAATTTTAACTAATATGTAACCTATATAAAACAAAAAATAATCCTACACAACATCCTCAAAATCATGGATACCCTTATGTAAGGCTTACAAAAACAATAATACCTTTACACGGGCTATGAAAAACCACAATTACACTTAAGAAAGTATAATTTAATGTGTAATTGGAAATACTTCATTGAAAATTTTAACTTTTAATTGAATGTAACTATTAAATAATTAAAACAAGGTTATATTATCACTTAAAAAATATTTTAAAAAATTTAAAACTATTAGAATCACTTTTAAAACATTAAAATTATTTTAATAATTATACATTTAAAACATGAAATTACAATAATAATTAGAGAAAACATTTTCAGACTAATTTATATATTTCCAATTAATTTTAAAATGTATTCTAGAATTTATTAAAAATATCAAAAACCTACAGACACACCAAAATGGAAAAACTATTACTTAATAATTTTCTTGACCATTAATATTTCTAAATATTAGGAAATTTTTTAATTATGGAACGTTTTCTATAATAGTTTTGAATGGTTTTTAGAAGATTAATGATTATGTGGAGTTGTGAAAGATATGTTATTAAATAAAGTAAATCTATCTAAAATTTGGATAATCCATCTATTGAAGGAAATCCTCCTAATTAGGTTATGATGTGTTTTTTATAAGATTAATAAAAATCCTGAGAATATATGAAGACGTTCAAATGTATTTTTTTAATGTTTATGTGAATTCTTGAAAGTGGATAAGTCCAGTCTTCATGAGGTTGTGATTGAACTGGTGTATGTTTTATACATGTTGTTATAGGTTTGATGGAGTACTTTTTTAAGGTTGATACAAGTAATCATATGTTTTTTAGGGGGACATTGTAATGATGTAATCATTAACTTATAATATTGATGAAATTTTTGGGGTTACCATCATACGATACCTTTATGTTATAAATTATCACTATAAAGAATTTGAGAATTCTAGAATTATGTTTTATAATAAAACTATTCAGAAAATTAAAAATATGATCTTTATTGAAACTAAATATCAAAACCATTCAAATGAATTGTGATTTATGCTATGAATCAAACATTAAACTATTGGTTATGTTGTGAGGAGATGAAAAATTTCATGCCCTAAAGTGAGGTCCAACATCACAGTGCATTAATCAATTCACAAAAGGATGAATATATTATATTAACTAAAATATGATGGATTTATAAAATTTTTGAAATTGTGTAATTAAGAATTTCATGTGAAGAATTATAAAGGAAACAAAGGAGAGTCTTAAGTAAGACATTAACTCAAATTCTTATGGGTTAGAATGGGGAGATAAATTTTGACTACTATTAATTTATTTAAATGATGATGTCACTATCACTCATGAAAATTAATGTGTTTTAGAACATTCATATTAAAAACAATCATTAATAATTATATTTTAGCAATATATATTTATAGATAATGAATTTAATTTGTAATGATATTAAGAATACATGATTATGCCTCGATTAGAATATATACTATGTATTAAGGGAGAAAGACCCAAACCATCAAAGATAATATGATTGTTTATTAATAGAATGAAATTGACTATAATATCATCATATTGTAGAAGATGTGTGTGAAGAGTTTATACTTATATTAATTCTATTCACAATCCATGTGTCAATATTCTTGGAGAATATAATAGTATACTGAACTTGGATATTATTCTATACTGATCATTCAGATTGGTAATAAGATATAGTTTATTGTATATGTATCATTTATAATATATGTTTTGTATTTTATGAACTATTCACTTGTTCATTGAAGGATATTTAAAAAAACTAGTGTTTCAAATATAAAGAATACAACCACACAAGATGAAGGATGAAGAACTATTAAGAGATTGTTACTACCACAACACTCAAATAATAACATAAAACTTAACATTCATGGATGTTGTGTAGTATTTTATATGTTTTATTTCATAATTCATGCATAAATACTTTCCCCATTATATTTTAATCACTCTTATATATTTATTGATTGTTCTAGATCTCGAAACACGAGATGAACTAAGAAAGGAGTAGTGTTTTATGTTCAATCCTTATAAATATTTTTGTATGATAAATATTTTTATATTATATATTTAATTATGAGATATATATAAATTGAAGATAAATTGACTCATAATTTTTAACAATGATATAGGTTATAGTATCAAGAAGGGAGAATAAATAAGATAATTAAAACTCAGTAAAATTTATGTATAATGATTAACTATCCACACTTCATCTGAGTTTCCTTGTATGATATCTAGGAACTTCAAAATCTCAGAGTAATATTAAACAAAATTTTATTTATAATAATTGACATAATATTTCAATTATCATTTATAATTTTACTTTTTTCTTTCATACATTTATGTTACAATTATGCATTCCTTGGACAAGTTGTTAATGTTTTTATATTTATATTTACACATCAATATTTTATTTTTTTATTATAGTTATCTATATTGAAAATGAGTTTCTCCAATATAAAAATGTTATTTTTTTTTAAAATGTGTTTTACATGGTCAAAACGGGGTAGATAATCTTGGATTTCGTAAAAATTCTAGAAAAGTGCCATCATTACAAAATTTATTAAATATTTAAATAAAGTTTAAAAAATTATTACATTTGTTGCATTTATAATTAATTATAGTGTATTTTAATATATTAAGAGCTAAAGATGTTCAATATAAATGTGACATACTCAAGACCAAGAAAATGTTCTTAGGTTTTAATGAAACTCTATGAAAATAATCTATAATTAATTTGGGACATGTTAGACCAGACCAAACTTCATTTGGAATATTGATTCATTCAAAACTATTGATGGTGTGTGTTTCCAATATAAAAACAACATTTTAATTCAAAACATGAATCAAATGCTCAAAGACAACTAAAAAGTAATTATTTTTCATAAAACTCGTGGAAAATTATTATTTTATTATTTTTTGACTTGATGCAATGAACCTAAAATAATTTTGTTGTAAGGTGTAATTAGAATAGTATAAATTTTATTTATTCATTTTAAAAGTTAGTTAAGTTATAAATGCATTTGGCTTACTCAAAATAGTTCAATCAGGGTTGGATTTAAAAAAACTAAATGAAAATGATTGGTGACTCATCTGGTACATATATGAAACAATTGTGAATGATTATGAGTCCTAATAACTTCATAATAAAAAAATTATTGTTTTCGATATGAAAATGATAGTTTTGTTCAAAATGTTTGTCACATGCTCAAAAAAGATAATATGATCTTATATTTTCAATAAACATTATATAAATTTCCATCGATTCATCTGTTTCTTATAAGAATTAAACAATGTCATTAAATATTTCTCAGTGCTGCGAGGCCTAATTGTTTTTATTTTCATTGTTATGTTACTTAGAAACACATGTTTCATAATCAAAATTAAGAAAACACGCTTGAATTATGATGAAAATTATTAAATTATTGATTTTTTATTTGATAAATTTTTCAATTAACTTCATATTAATTTTGATGAGTAGTGTGATTGGAACAATATAATGTGTGCGTGTAAATTTTAATCTGATATTTTAGTTTAAACCATACATTACATGATCCAAAACAAGAAAAAAGGATAAATTATTTGTGTTAGTCTAAATAATGATCATTGAATTTTTTGGGACATATCAAAATTATTTTTACATCATTTAGATGTATAATTTTCTCAAAAGGACTAAAAGTTAGTGTTTTTGACAAAAAAATGATATTTTGGTTCAAAACATTCATCACATGCTCAAATTAAAGTAGATAATAATGGACTATTGAGAAGCAATATTAAATTTTTTTTATATTTATCAGGGAACATTACTAATAATCTACATGTGATTCTGATGGAAGATGTATCCAGAATGGACTAATGAGTATTTTCCAATTTAAGAGATAATGAAGTTCAAAATCAATGATTAAAAATCTAGAACAAGAAAATTTTCTTGAATTTACATGAAACTATATTAAAAAACATGGATTCATTTGGAACATTTTCTAATAAATAGTGTTTTATTCTGATACTTTATGTGGTCAAAATGACCCAAATTATATGATATCAATATGAAAATGATAATTTAGCTCAAAATGTATTCCACATGCTCAAAACAATGGTGTTTTCAAAATAACATTATGTGTATTTTTTAAATGATTTAAATAAGTCTAAAATGTAAATCACATAATCAATACTATCAAAACTAGGTATAATTTTCATAAAACACTTTTAAAAAAATCACTAATTCATTTAGGGAAAATGTGAATTAAAAACTTCTCATTTTTGTGCCTCGTGAAATCACAATGATTAAAAGTGAGGGTTTTGAATATAAAAATGTTGTATTAATTAAAAATAGGTATGACATACTCAAAATTGATCCAATGATATAAGATTATCCAAAAACTCCATGAAAATGATAATTTATTCATTCGTTCCCTATAAGAATAGATTACAAATCATTTTGATGTTTGTATAATCAGAATATCCTAAACTAAATTTTCATATTTTAAGAGTTCAAAATGATAAGAAAAATCATCATATATTTAAATATAATGAAAGATGATTTATTTTTTGTAAAACAATATGAAAACAATTATGGATTCATTTTCAGCATGTATGAATTAACTATATGTCATTCTGATTCATGGTGTGGTTGAAATAACCTGATGTGTATTTTTTTGATTTCTATATTCATTTAAATTTATTCAGTATCATTAATAAATATATAATTGTTTATGATATCCCATATATGTCATAATTCACTTATAAATTTGTGGCGGGATATAATTTTAATGATTATTTATTCAATGATAAATTATACCGTACATGTTCTTGTATTTATAAAAGTTGTAAAAATAACTTCATATATGATTTTTTTGTGGAATTAGGACATTTATATTTTTATGATTTTATATATTTATATTTATTCTATTTTTTGGTAAATTAAAGCACTTCATATTTCTTGAATATCAAGTTGAATCCTTTATAAATGTTAAAAAATCATTAAAAAATGTTTTCTTTACCGTATATTTTTTAGAATTATGAAATGAATCCATTTCTCAGTGCACTAATTCATGGTGAAAAAATAAAAAAAACAAGATATTTTTGGAATCCAAGAAAAAGAATTTTGATTTTAGTGAAGATAAAAATGTGCCACATTTTTAGATAATTTTTTAGGAGATTTATTTAATGATATCATATTTGGGACACAAAAAAATAACTAAGTTACTCATAAATATGGATTTCACTACAACTGAAACTAAAAAATTATTTATATTTTAAATTATAAGTTTTATTAATTTTAAATCATTCCTAACCATTTCCAAAATATTATTTTTCTTTAAATTATAAGATTATTACATTTTCAATTTTGTTGTAGATTTATTATTTTATATTATCAAATGAAAATAATTGATAATGGTATAATGGAATTAAAATAGTGAACTATTTCTTCTATATTGATTCTTTTAGGTTAGTTCTTTTTTGTGCATTTTAACTCTTCTCTCCCAATGGTCTCATTAATATTTTTTATCAATATTCATAACAATAAATTTATTTCATCATTATGATTTATGAGAATTCTATTTTTAGGGTATGTTTTTTAATATGTTTTCCTTTTCCCATTTAATTCTGATTTTTTTTCTAATAATATATTGACAACTATCCTTCCAAGGTATTAGTCGCTCTTTTATTCTACTAATCATGATGGAATTTATATTGATGGGTATTTTCTATTTCAATTTTTTCATACACATTATAACAATAAAATTATTATCACCTAACAGAAGAACTATTTTTTATTTGATTCGTTTAAATACAGAATCAATCATTAGTTTATAAATATTAATATAGTTATATAGTTATATTGTAAATGTTCTTATATTAGTTATCTCAAAATGAAATAGATTTTTCATGTGATGTTTTGATAAATTTATCATTTTAATAAGATCAAAAAACTCATATTTTTTGAGTTTATATAAACAAATACCACATGTGTATTTAACATATTCAATTTTAGGGACACATAATATTTGAAAATGAAATAAAATAGATATTAGAAGTGTTAATATGGATTAACAATTTGGGTCAAATGTATTTATGAAACAATACAAATTTAAATAGTGGTTGTGGGAGTATTTTCCTTTTATGTAGTAAATCTATCCATGTTATATTTTCAAAAAAATATAACATCAAATATATGTTAACAATATGTAATATATATGAATTTTTTAGATATAAAATAATCTTTATGATTATGTTACAAAATATCAAATATATATTAAATAACTAAAAATTTTATATTGATAGATTGAATATATGATTATGGTTTCATATATAGATATTTTATTTTTATGTTTTTTATTTATATCTTTTATATTACATATATATGTGTTATACATATAAAAAAATTTATTATAATTAAAATTGGGAAACCTAGTACGAAAAATCCAAAAAAGGAATGAAAGAAACATGTTAAGGGGGCATAAACTAGTTGATCCTAGGAGAATCGCATCTAATAATGTTCAGAACTTCAAGGGAAAGTGATACCAAAATAGACAGTCAGGAAACCATCCATCCAAATGGGATTTTGAATCAATTAACTTTGTTCTACTTTTTGAAACCCAAAATTGATGTCCATGAAATTAAATATAAGGTTCATGAACATATGTATTTTTTAGGATATGATCTTCTAGATGGGGATGTTCCCACATAAGGAATTATAAACCATCTGGGAGTCTATTTCTAATGAATCATGCTGGATATTTTCATTACTGCATAATTCAAGACTTGTATGAATGGTGTTAGATTCATCCAAGAGTGTGTCATCATTTATGAAGAATGTCTTTGATGCTATGATGAGGGAGGCTATGTAGTCGCTAACTAAACAACCACCCTAAATTACTCCATCATAACTAAACAGTATGTATTGAGTTTTTACCCAATGATGTGTGGGTGCAAGTGGATCCATCAGCCAAGGGACATTAAGAGGTGTAGTAGGTAGGGGAGTATCATTATCTATGAGGGATCTGATGGATTGATAAGCATCCCAGTTCATGACTAGCCAAACTAGGTTGATCATCTAGCTCTTAGTTTTGAAAACAATGGCCTTATTCATGTACGAAAAAACTGTTGACCATTCTCTATTCAACTCTTTACAAATATATAATCTTATTACTACAATAATTAGCGATCTCACCATCTTCATGATGTTGTTGTTACCCACACCTCAAAACCAATGGTTGAGGAAGGTTATCCCTGAATGCTCCAATAAAAACACACCAGTGAAACTTTCAGTAGATTATAAAATAATTCTATCCCACTGTCCACTAAAAACCATATACATAGTCTTTAATATCATGATTGTAATCTAATATCAAAGATTGGAAAAAATTTCAGATGATAAAACCTATTTTCATTGTTTTGATATCATGGATGTTGGACATATTATATTATAAAGGTTAAAAAACCATGAAAATAGTTAATATAATTTCATGATTTATAAAATTGGATAAAATATCATATATTATCCTGGTTCTCCTCAGCAAGTTATAATATACATTATTTCATTGATTTTTTTATCATAAATGAAAAAAATGTGCTAAAATATCACTTTGGAGTCAATATCATTCTTTTTTATTTATATCAGTTCTTTAAAATAATGATGTTAAATATTATATTCCAATAATTTTTATAAAAATATTAAGATATTATCACACAAATAGTTTAAAAAATAAAAAAAATACAATAATTATTTATTTTCATCATCATTATCCCATTCAAATTATTTGAATAATCGATTGTTTGAAATGAAGTTAAATTATCTAAAATATCACGGTTCTCACTGCAGTTTCTGACTTAGATTCCTTAATTCCTTGAAAATATTATGTGTAATTGTCTATATTTTATTGTATTATCTGGGTGTATTATTTGACATGTGTTCATTAGCCCAAAACAGTGCACAACATAGAAATATTATATAACATAGTGGATCATATTTTTTTTATTACAAAATGTGACTGAGGATAGAAACTGAATGTTAATAGTTAACATTTTAATTTCCCAACCATGTATGTTAATATTGATTAAGTGTTCCCCTAGATGAAACATTAGAAAAATGATATTGATTGTGGTTAAAAGGTGTTTTAATTTCACTCTCTTTGATAATATAACTCATGATGTACGTGTAAATTCATTAAGGCTTAGGGAGTTCCCCATAGGACAGTATAAACAATGTTTTTGAATATACTACTTTTTTGTGTTGTATTTATTTTCAATAAGTAAATCAAGATTTATTGATGAATAAAAATATCTTAGAAGTCTATGGGGGTTCCGAAGAATGTTTGTTGAATTGATGAATTGATTAGAAGTATATTGGAAATCCTAATTAGGATGTGTTGATGAAGATCCAACCATGGGAAGATCAATGGTCACCTATATGATATATTAGACGATTTTTTGATGCTTGGAGAATTATTATGGATTCATTTAGTGATATTGGATTTAATTAATGAAAAATTCCCCATCTAAGTCTGATGATAAATGAATTGTTCTTCTGTGATTCATGATAATTGTTTATGGTTAAGGAACATTTTATACAAAATTCAATTAGTGGAATACTGTGAAAATATTTATTTTCATATAAATAATAATTTTAAATTGTCTTCATCATATTTTGTTTGAGGATTCATCAAGCTATGTCTATTCCACTATTAACAAACCATGATAATCTAGTCAAATCCAAAAGCTTTGATCAAGAAGTTGTACATGATAACGCCATTATACCATGATGAAAAGAGATACCCAAGGAAGAACCTAAATATAAGAATCATGTACCATGGTATATATGAGATCCATTCACACATAGAACACTATAAATTATTTTCATGAGGTCAAATAATGATCGCCGATGATAAATTCATGAGAGAAATTCACATGTTTGATTGAGGAATTAGATTCATGAGGTTTTACATTCATGAATATACATTGAATGATGAAATGAATATTACATGGATGATAAGCCATAGATATTTAAACATACCATGTAAAGTAACACCTAGAGCACCATTTCATAGATTGCATGTAGAGAGGCTGAACATAATCAAATTTTGAAGAGATGCATGTAACCATTTTATATCAAAACAAAAATTCACGTATTCGTTTATAGTGATGAACGACATATCTATTTTCTGAAAGAATTAACATAGCTATTTTCTAAATTATATCACTTAAGAGAGCGAAAATGGGATATTATAATAGCTGATTTAAAATGTAATGGAATATCCCACATGGTTGATTAATTCACATATTAATTTTAGTTGTTTAGGTGTTTGGTGTAGCTAATTGATATGTGAGGTTCTCACATAATAGATTTCAATGTATGAGTTTTGAGAAGAAAATAAGATATATTTATTGGTGAGAATCCTTATGTAGGAATTTTTATTTTATATTTGATTTTATAGAGGTATAAAAATATAATATATTCTAAAGGAAGAAAAAAATATCATTGGTTTTTAGAAAAAACAAAAATTAATACCCGATTATTCTGGATATTTAAAAAATAAAATAGTTTAAAGTATTTGAATAATGATATGTATAACAACCTAGTCTTAACCTATATAGAAATTAAATTATATTTCCCGAATACATAGTACATTACTCAAAAAAATTCCCAATTACCATATTAGTTTAGTGCCATTGTAAAATGAATAAAAAATTATATCATAATAAATGATATTCAATTTTTACCAAAAACATCCCCCCCATAGTAATTCTAATTAAAAACCATTATTCATAACATGGGGAAATGAAACAAAAGAAAGGGTTGGGCTCAAATGCTCAGTAAGAGTAAATAAATGAAATACATAAGTATAACATTAAGATAATTATATAAAAATATGATCATATCACATTAGAAGATCATACCCTTTATATCAAAGATCATAACCCTAAATCATGGCATAAACATTAATAGTTCATATGAAATGAACCACATGATAATCAAGAACATTATCTGTGAAAGCATTAAACAATTAAAAGACATGGAATTTAGGTATAAACATCAATGAATAACATCATTATCATATATAAGTACAAATTGTTTCACTCTCTTTATATGTTAAGGACATGTAATCATGACCTCAAGTAGATTTTTGAACATGAAACCAAGTCCAAGCATAATGTTTTCAACATATATTCTGATTCAAGTATAAAAATATTGAACATGTAATTATGTTCACAAAAAAACTTGTGGACATGGAAATAGATCCATGCCTATCATTGTGACCAGGTAATTGGGTTGACAGATACCTTTATGAAAACATAATAATGTTCACTACTAAAATTTGGAATGTGTATTTTTCCTCACACATAAACTTATGTACATTTCTCTATGTCTATGCAAAACCTTTTGAACATTAAATCTGGTTCACCCATAAACTTATGGACCTGAAACTATATCCATACACACTATTTGTTACATGTAATTATGTTCTCACATAACATTATTAACACAAAATTAGGTTCACTCATAATAAAGTCAATATTTAATAATGTTCATGTATAAACTAATACACATGAAACTTTCTCTATGCATAACATTGTGAACATGAAACCAGGTTCACACATAAAACTGTTACTCACCTATTATCCATCATTACCCAATGCATTGGAAGAAGATATTGGTATCTTTCCTCACATAATATATATTCCACAATTTTATAAACAATCATCATACCATAACCTGTGAAATTAAATAGGTAACATTCTCTTTTCAACATATCATTACCTATGATAAATATATAGGTATCATTATTATTTCATCAAAACAAAACACATGAAATAGTGGTATAAAAAAGAATATTACTCATGGAAGAATAAAAAGGTTTCATAATTATCACTCCATCAAATAAATAAACCATTCAATAATGAATATAAATAAAACTTTTGGTTCATTTTTCATAAGAGAATAAGTAACATCAACTGATTTCATATTAGATTGAAAATATTTCCGAAATAAATTTTAAAAACATTTCTTATGGAAAATAACTGTATTCTTTGAAAGGAATATTCAAAACATAAAACCTATAGAAAATAGTTTTTTTAAATGCAATGAAAATTTATAATGAAGGCTTAAAACCATTATGATAACCTATTCCCTTGAAAACATATAAAATGTGCTTCAGAACATTTGGAAAATCAATTTACATGAAAACATATAAATGATGGTTGAAAAAATATTTTTTAACTATATACCATGAAAAATTATTAAATAATATTTAAAAAAGTTATTAAACCATTTCTACTAAAAATTATTTGGAAACATATAAAATAATCTATGAGATCATTGAAATTATTTTGTCAGAAAAAAACATTTTAAAAACATATAATTTATGCTTTGAAAATTTTACTGTAATTATTTTTTATACATAAGACAATTATAGAAAACCCTTTTTCATTAAAAACCATTTAAAAAAATTGAGAATATTATGGAAAAAGTATTTTTTAAAAACAAAACCATGTAAATATAAAAGTTAATAATCATGAAAACTATGGTTGCTATGGTGGGTATTTTAATACATTCCAAACATTCTTTTTACACCTAATAATTTTAGAAAATTGCCTTGATCATAAAATGATAAGAATATTTCTTTTAAAAAAACATAAAAAGAAATACATGGTTAAAAAATTACATTAAACATCATATGATAGTAAGAAAACATTTTGGAAATTTTTTTAGAATACATGGTTTTTAATGAACATAGAATTTTAACCGAAAGGAGATATAAAGACATAATCTCAAAAATTAAATTTCATAATTATAATGTGTTTCTAATAGTGAAAAAAAGAAAACAGTACGTGGATATTAAATGCATATGTTGAGGTTAAGTAACATAGTTTGTGTTCATGATATACAGATCACAATATTTCAACAATGTAAGCATAATCATAAACAATCATGATAAATGATGAGATTGAAGCTATAAGATGTTACTACTTTCGTAACATTAAATCATAATCAAATTGAAATAATAACATTAAATAAAGCTTAATATATCATTAAAAGAATGATATTCATTACATAACATGTATCATGGTAGTATATAAACCTCATATAAAATTATAAGTGTATAACATGGCATGTGTCCCAAAGAAAGAAAATTGAGAAAAAATTACTTTTCCAATTTGGTAACATTTGAAACGTACCCCCCCCCCCCAATGAAATAAAGATCATAAAATGGACATCTAAATACCCATAAATGTAAATTTAATAATCCTAAATACGTCCATGATATGTACACATAAACCTAAATGAACATAGAGGAGAATAAGGCACGTATCTTATAGAAATAAAAATTGAGATGTGACTCTCTTACCTTAAGTATTTACATTCTTTCAACACATTCAAACCTCATGTATAAAAATATAAGTTTATTATACATATAGGAAAAAATATTATATCTAATACTATATTTTATTTTTATATCTTTATGTCACCAATTTATTATCAAATACTTGTTTATGTTACATTTTGTGTAATATCTATTTTATGTTTTTGTATAAGATTTGACGTGTTATTCTAGATCATTTTACATAGATAATGATTTACTTATTTAATTAATGTAAATAAAATTATAAATATTATATATATTCATTAAATACATATATATAATAATATATATAGTATATAAGTATGAAAAGGAATACACCATTCTTAGATACGGTTGGTCGTACATATTAATGAATTTTGTTTCCATTTTATGGATGTATTGAATGAAAGAAACTAAATTTAAAAATAGTATATATATATATATATATTATAATTTCATTATAATTACAATTTCAAATATATAAAATAATTTCAATAAACTCATCTTTAATACATCCCATTTAAAGTGTGAAAAATTCTCATTTTTTTAGGAGGCAGTAGTCCACTTTTCCACAAACAAAGTTATCATAGTTACCCAAAATGGAATGAATAAAGGTATGTTCTACATAAAAATTGAAGAAAAAATAATTTCATCATAAATATCACATATATCATATATAAATATTATTTCTATCAAAATGAAAATAAATTAATGGAAGTAACGGAAAAATGAAGAACATCATTTCATGAGGAAGTGGTTAATCAGACACAAGAACTATAAGTCCATTACCAATTAGATTGGTGTCTCTGTAATTTAAGTTCATATCATTAGAATAAAAATATATTTGTATATTTCTTATAAACTTTTTATTATATAATTATCTAATAAGGTGATTTTATGTTGTGGAGATTGAAAATAAAACAATGGAACTTGAAAGAGGATGTTACCACTTATTCGGGAAACTCTTTTTGGTTTGCAGAAAAGGGATTCCTTGGATGGTCATTTTACCTTTTATTGTATTCTAAGTAGAGGGTGTATGTAGAGACCCAAATCATTACGTACATAGATATTACATTACTTTTTCGGAATACATAATACATAACAAAAATAAACACACAAGGACCGTAATAGTTTAGTGTCTTTGGAAACTTGGAACGTAATCTTCTAATCGTGGTGAAAGATCTTCAACATCTCCCATATATATCTTAAACTTTTTGTTTACATACCTAAAACCTTTATTTTAATCATGGAGGAAAATAAAACATAAAAAGGCTGAGATCAAATTCTTAGTAAGGGTAAATAAGAGAAATATCAATCACATCATATTCATAAGAACATAACATTTTGGAAATCATACCCTGCAAAAGAGATCATAATTTCATAACATGGGATAAATCATGGTTGTGAAATGTAATCAAAATAATCATAACATAAAACATGAGGCTTTTTTTCATACAAAAATAATCATAGAGAATCATTTCTTATTAGTCAAGACTCATTGACAAGACTATCTTTTCTGAACCGAGTTCATTCCTCGTTTCAGTCCTGTTTCACTGAACCGGTTTAACCTGCCGTTCCAGCCATGTATATCTCATGAGATATAAAATTTTTACCCAATTAATTGGAGGGAGATATAGGTCCCACCCATCTCATAATGATACCATTCTTATGTGTGCCACAAAATCAAAAAATCATACATCATTGCGTAACCCATGTAATAAAAATGGGAATCTTAAACATCATGCCATCATAACATAATCCATATGAGATAAAAGGACATAATTAAAATATTTTCATGATAAAATAATCAAATCAATGTAAAAAAAGGGATATAAACAGAATCCTATATTATCATATATGGAAAATAATTTTGATAAAACACTTGAACTCCATTCTTGAGGAAAATATCCTTTCTATTTCAAAACATTTTTTCCTTTCTTAACATGTCATACAATTTTGAACTAAAATAAGTTGATTAAAAATAAACTTGAAAACATGTAAAGGAAGCTTCTTGGAAATAAAGTTTTAAAAATCCATTCATTCCGTATAAGTTAAAAAAACATTCTTCTCGTGCATTTGTTGGAAAAGTCAAAAAGTACCTCGTACGAAAAAACAACAAAAAATTCCTTTCATATCATTTACTAAAACCTCACCGATGGGTAAAATTGGATTTAAAAAATTTTAGGAGGATATAAATAATATTACATATTGAGGGAAAATGGATGTGGATGATAAATATTCCCCAGTAAATTCTGAAGTATAAAAAATCTCGGATAAAAATTGAGATTGCGAGATTGTCCCTTACCTTAGGTCTGATTTGCTTCTTAAGTGACAAAACCTCCTGTATAATGATTTAAATAACGTCATTGAATTATTCCAGATTCATAATAATTGTTATGATATCATATATGGTCATATTCTTATCTTCATATTAGTAATATTTCATGGTTATTTTTTATTCGGGTGTTTATTGCATTTTGTTCTTATGCTTGTTTTGTCGAATAAATTCTTAATCTTCTTTTAGGTTATAGATACCTCATTTACAAAATTGTATTAGTGTAATATATATCATATTTATTCATTCAATTAATTTATATAATCCTTATAAAAATGAAGATCATGTAGAACGATTCACATCACATCGTGGAGACGGTATTCCTTACGTACGCATGAGCGATGATATCTTTCCCATGATCGTGTAATTGTATTGGAGTGTATGTATACTATTTCAGAATCAATATCACTTTACAATAATCATATATAGTCATTATTTACACCATTATACCCATCCAAGTAAGGTGGTGGTGGAAAATAGTTTACACCACGGCGTGGAGACAGTATTCCGTACGTACGCACGCGCGGTGATTCCGTTTTCCGTAGGATGGATAGGTGGTGAAATAGGGTTGTTTCATACTTATAATAAAATATCATTATATTATTGATACTGATGTTATTACTTCATAATGAAACAACTAAACAAGAAGAAGTGGAAGAAGAAATAAAGTTGAAAGAATCGGTAACGGACATTAACTCTTCTTTGAAGCGCCTCTTTGAGACCTCCTTTTAGGGCACTAAAATTTGTCTTTGAAGAATACCAGGACCTCCAAGATGTTTATAGGGAATTGGAGAGGAGAACTTGGTAGGGTTTGGCCGATCTTGAAGGCTCAATGTGGTGTGAGGAAGAGAGGAACGAGGTTCCCTTTTATAAGGGAGGAGAAGGGATGCTTTGGAAAAACTAAAAATATTATTTTATTATAAAGTCATATTCGGTTTTAAATACCTCCAAATTGATTTATTTTGATACTAAGGTGGGGATGGGTCGAAATCCTCTAATCCAATAGAATTTAGACATGTTTAGGTTCCTATTTTAACCTTGTCATTTAGATTTAACTTTAAGTTAGATAATTTTAATTTTACCGTGTCTTTTTGTGTTCTTACACTATAAGGTTAATAAACATACTATAACAAGTCAAAAGAACCCATAGTTGTTTATAATTAATATATATAACCTTATCTTAGTCATTTGGACTAACCTTAGATTTTTTAGGAATATAATAACAATTAATAATATAATATTTGTTTTAAAAACTATTTTATGTCAATTTTGACACTATTTGGTAATTGATTTTTGTGAAAATCATAACAGAAGGATTAGTTCATAAAAAGTTAATTAAATCAATAGCAACATGTAATATTAACATAGAATTTTTTTTTAATTCATAAAAAGTGTCAAATTACATTTATTTTGATATTTATAACATTAATTATGTCAATATTTCCTTAATAAGATAATTACTGCCTCATCATTGTGTCATAAATAAATTAACATATTTAAAGCCTAAAATTTACAAATAAAATATAATTTTGTAGGAAATAGTTTTAGCATTCTAATTAATGTTTATAGAAGAATTTATCTTATTTATAACCCTATATTAAAAATGATTTACTTATTAAACATTGATTTTAACTATTTTAACACTTCTTTAAATAAATTAATAATAAATGTCCTAATCTAATACAAGTGGGCCTAAATGGCCATATTTTATTTCTATGGATTTTTTTTGTCGAATTAAACTTATCCAATAGAATTAGGACATGTGTTAGGGTAATAATATTATTATTTTTACCCTTAATTTCCCTATTTACTTTTAACCGTGGTAAATAAAAGTAAAAAGTAACTATTTACCAAAAATTATTTTCATCTCATTGAGCCACATTTTACATACTGACATCAACCATGTCTCTCAGTTTTTGTAAATTCCATTCACAAAAGCGGTAAAATTATGTTTAATGAAAATTTGCAAATTCTCTTAGGAGGTGGGTAAAAGACAGTCAAAAGTTCAATAAAATTTTTATATATCTAAAATTATTATAAAATGACTCCAATGAATTATATTGAATGTATATAGGTATTATGTATCAATTTTGATCTAAAATAAAATAAAATTAAATAAATAATTATTTAAATAAAAAGTCGGGTTTTAAATAGTAACTTAGTGTTTTCACTATTCATCAAAATTGACAGTTTTCAGAAACATAACAAAATTTCACAGTAGGTTAATTTTGATATTTTGAATCCAAAAATGAAGACCATTTTCAAAAATAAAATTTATAAAATTTCAAAAAGTTTGTATTACTATTCATAATGGCTAGTTTTAATAATATTTTAATAGCATATCGTTGTTTAGCGAAACTCAGTATTGCGTACAACAAATGCTATTGTGGAAGGTCGTGCTTCCGTGTAATGCAAGACAAGTCTGGGATGAGTGTTGTGCAAGCTTGCTTTGGTGTAGCATACAACACAAGACATTAATGAAATTAAAAAAACTTTTTTTTCGTAAAATCTTGGGGTGTTCAATTCTACCCCCCTTAAAATGAATTTCGCCCTCGAAATTCGTCGGGGTTATAAATGGTTTTCTACTCGAAAGTTTCTTTAATAGAAACCCACATCGTAACAAGGAATACCAAAACATGGCTTTAAAAACTAACGTATGAAACGTAACGGTTACCCAAATTATCTAATCACTGGGTTTCCACATAGGAGAACATAGGTGAAAATATGGATATGGAAGAGAAATCTAACCGTTATGTTCTGATGGAGAGTGGTAGAGAACATGGCTATGAAAAATAAAACAATCACAAAGCCATAAATTTGTGATAATCTAGGGTACCATCTGATTCATCGGATATAAGGGCACTAGGACAACATTTTTGGTTTTCAAGATCATTTCCCTAAAGTTGAAGAATTTGAATTAGAATAAATACTTACATTATTTCGGTACAATCTCACTATTGTTCATGCTTTGAACAATTTCCACTTCATCTCTTAAAGAAATGAAGTTGAATTTGTTATTCGTGAATTGTTAACAGATCATGTGATAGAATGATGGGTCATTCCATCTGTTTCAAACAAAAGGTTAGGAAAAGTTATCAAATATACATAAGTCTGTCTATGGTGAGGTTAATCGTATACGATTACAAAAATGAACTTATAATTTATATATCATACCACGTAATAAAATAAAACTACTTTCTACTAACCAGGGACTTCCTGTAGGCCAGTGGTAGGCGATAAAGGCCAGTCACACTTCAGTTGTGGTTTCGATTCCCACAGCCTTGTTCGATGCGATGGATTGTCGCCCATCCGGCAGGTTGTACTCTTTCTAAAACTATATTACTATAACATACCATCAATAATATAGAAAAAAGTTCTATACTTAAACAATAATAACTTATGTCCAACATAATCCATTCCAATCTTTAGGCTTATCTAAAATACTTCGGTCCAAGTTCATATTATAAAGAAAATGATTTCTTGAAATGTCACATAACAATCACGTGAATTCCATCATTTATCCCCCATATATCATAAGATACATCTTGTTGGTCAAATTACAAACATGTGAATACATTAATCATGTATTCTCTTGAAAAATGAATACCCATTGAACCTTAGTGAAAACATGAATGTAGTTAAAAGTTAACACTTTCCACATACCAAAATCCTCAAAATTCTTTATACTCAAACCATGATATCACTTAGTCCTTATATCAATCATGAACTCATGAATACAATCAAACATCTCATTATCTTCTTATCCCTTCATTATGCGCATATCATCTGCTTACAAAAATTTCTCAATCACTTTCCATGGTTACCGGTACCATAAAATTATTGAAAACCACAATAGACCAATACATAAATATTCCAATATTTCACGATACTATATACAACATTATTTATGAATCCCATTACATAAAAACTTAATCATTCCACCACATCGTTTTCATATTCAACATCGCCAATAGTGATCGCATGTGACTTCCCTTTGTCCTTTTCCTTAAGTGGTTGCTCATGTCGATCATCATTAACCCTTGGATTAGGGCATTGATTAGCATAATTCCCCATTTCATTGCACTTGAAGCATTGAAGTGTTATTGGTGTGTTCTCTGCAGTCTTTTCTTAATTCACACCATTAGCAACCCTCTTTCCATTACTTAGACAGTCATCTACTCGATGACCTTATTTTCCACACTTAATACATTTTCTAGTCCCTTTAAGACAATCTCCACAATTCTTCTGTCCACACTTTGAGCATAAGGAAACATTCATCTTCTTTTCACCATTATTCTGAGATTTCTCTGTGAACTCCATCTTTCATTTCTTGTCAAAACCATGAGATGGATATGTAACACCAAATTCCATTTCTACCTTGATAGCACAGCGCAAAATTTCATCATAGCTACTGAAGTCTCTTATAGCTAATGCCCTTCGAAGATTTGGTTTCAAGCCACTAAAGAATCGATCAATTTTACATTCAGGTTAGATGATAAATCCATATGCATACCTTGCAATCCTTGTAAAATTCGCTTCATATATACCAAAAGATTCATCATCCTTTTTCTTTAGTTCAAGAAACTCCTTCTCCATCTTTGTTCGAAGAATATGAGGGAAGTACTTATTGAAAATAAGTTCTTGAACTCGTCCCATTCCACAGACTCAATTTCATCTCATTGCCTCGTATTCTTGATAAGATTACACCATTGATCAGCTTCACCTTCCAAATGATATACTGCTAAGATGACTTTATAATTTTCAAAACATTTAAGTACTGAAAATATCTTTTTAGTGGTACTGATCCATTGTTCAGCAAAAAGTGGATCAGAAGACCCACTAAAAGAAGGTGGACGTTGCCGCATGAAGGACTCAATAGAATATTGTTCCCTCCTCTGCTAATTTGGAAGTCCAGAATGATTCATATCTTGTTTATGTATATCAATAAGATTTTTCACTCCATCTCCCATAACATTTGTTTGTTCAGGAGGACAATCATTACATTGTCCATTACATTGATCAACACGGTTCCTTCGGGTTCCACCCATCGTCTAAAACCCAAAAAGTATTGTGTGAGAGGAAAAAATCATGCTAGGGAAAACAACATATTAAAGGGGGAGTACCTTCAATATCTAAAATCATAGCTTTAATTATAAGATCATTACCGTAATTCTAGGACTATAGCCTATACTTAAACTTAACCTTAAGGACATCCTTAGACAAACCATATAAATATCTCTAGGGATCTCACTAAAGTTTTCACATCCTAGTTTCCAATGGTTGACTAAACCTTTCCTCTGATACCAAATGTAGATACCCTAAGCTTGACGTACATAGATATTACATTACTTTTGCAGAATACATAATACATAACAAAAATAGACACACAAGGTCCATAATAGTTTAGTGTCTTTGGAAACATGGAACGTAGTCTTCTAATCGTGGTGAAAGATCTTCAACATCTCCAATAAAGATCTTCCAATTTTTGTTTCCTTACCTAAAACCATTCTTTTAATCCTAGGGGAAAAATAAAACATAAAAAGGGTGAGCTCAAATTCTCAGTAAGGGTAAACAAAAGAAATATCAATCACATCATATTCATAAGAACATAACATTTTGGAAATCATTCCCTGCAAAAGAGATCATAATTTCATAACATGGGATAAATCTTGGTAGTGAAATGTAATCACAATAATCATAACTTAAAACATGAAGCTTTGTGGCATACACACATAATCATAGAGAATCATTTCTTCTTAGTCAAGACTCATTTCCAAGACTATCTTAGTGGACAAAGTCCATTTCTGAACTGAGTTCATTCCTCATTTCAGTCCTGTTTCACTGAACCGGTTTAACCTGCCGTTCCAGCAATGTCTATCTCATGAGATATAAAATCTTTACCCAATGCATTGGAGAGAGATATAGGTCCCACACATCTCATAATGATACCATTCTTATGTGTGCCACAAAATCAAAAAAATCATACATTATTGCATAACCCATGTAATAAAAATGGGAATCTTAAACATCATTCCATCATAACATAATCCATATAAGATAAAAGGACATCATACAAATAATTCCATCATAACATAATCAAATCAATGTAAAAATAGGGATATAAACATAACCCTATATTATCTTAGATGGAAAGTAATTTTGATAAAACACTTGAACTCCATTCTTGAGGAAAATATCCTTTCTACTTCAAAAACATTTTTTCCTTTCTCAACATGTCATACAATTTTAAACTAAAAGAAGTTGATTGAAAGTAAACATTAAAACTTGTAAAGGAAACTTCTTGGAAATAATGTTTTAAAAATCCATTCTTTCTGTATAAGTTAAAAAAAACATTATTCTCGTACTTTTGTCGGAAAAGTCAAAAAGTACCTCGTACGAAAAAACGAAAAAAGATTCCTTTCATATCTTTCACTAAAAACTCACTGAAGGGTAAATTTTGATTTAAACAATTTTATTAGGATAAAAAATAATATTAAATATTTAGGAATCATGTATGTGGATGATAAATATTCCCCAGTAAATTCTGAAGTATAAACAATCTCAGATAAAAATTGAGATTGCAAGATTGTCCCTTACCTTATGTCTGATTTGCTTCGTATGTGTCCGAAACTACTGTAAAATTATTTAATTAATGTCATTGACTTATACCAGATTCATACTCATTGTTATGATATCATATATGGTCATATTCTTAGCTGCTTTATTAGTAATATTTCATTGTTACTTATTATTCGGGTGTTTATTGCTTTTTGTTCTTATGCGTGTTTTGTCGAATAAATTCTTATTCTTTTTTTAGGTTATAAATACCTCATTTATAGAATGGTATTAATGTAATATATATCATATTTATTCATTCAATTCATTTATATAATCATTATTCAAATGAAGATCATGTTGAATGAGTCACATCACATCGTGGAGACGGTATTCCCTATGTACGCACGAGCGATGATATCATTCCCATGATCGTGTAATTGTATTGGAGTGTATGTATAATATTTATGAATCAATATCACTTTACAATAATCATATATAGTCATTATTTACACCATTATACCCATCCAAGTAAGGTGGTGGTGGAAAATAGATTACACCACGGCGGGGAGACGGTATTCCGTACGTACGCACGCGTGGTGATTTTTTTTCCATAGGATGGATAACAAGTGAAATAGGGTTGTTTAATACTTATAATAATATATCAGTATATGATTTATACTGATGTTATTACTTAATAATCAAAAAACTAAAGAAGATGAAGTGGAAGAAGAAATAAAGTTGAAAGAATCGGTAACGGACATTATCTCTTCTTTGAAGCGCCTCTTTGAGACATCCTTTTAAGGCAATAAAATTGGTCTTTGAAGAAGACCAGGTCCTCTAAGATGTTTCTAGGGAAGTGGAGAGGAGAAATTGGCAGGGGTTTTCCGAGTTTTAAGGCTCAAAGTGGTGTGAGGAAGAGAGGGAGGAGGTGCCTTATTATAAGGGAGGAGAGGGGCACTTTTGGAAAAACTAAAAATATTATTTTATTATAAAGTCATATTCGGTTTTAAATAGATCCCAATTGATTTATTTAGAATATAAGGTGGGTATGGGTCAAAATACTCTAATCCAATAGAATTTAGACAAGTTTAGGTTCCTATGTTAACCTTATCATTTAGATTTAACTTTAAGTTATATAATTTTACTTTTACCGTGTCTTTTTGTGTTCTTACACTATAGGGTTAATAAGCTTACTATAAGAAGCCAAATTAATATAAAGATGTTTATAATTAATTTATATAACCTTATCTAAGACATTTGGCCGAACGTTAGATTTTTATGAATATAATAACAATTAATAATATAATATTTGTTTTAAAAACTATTTTAAGTCAATTTTGACACTATTTGGTAATTGATTTTTGTAAACATCATAACAGAATTATTAGTTCAAACAAAGATAATTAAATCAACAGTAACATGTCATATTAATATATAAATTTTTTGGTATTCATAAAAAGTTTAAAATTACATTTATTTTGGTATCTATAACATCAATTATGTCAATATTTCATTAATAAGATAATTATTGCATCATCATTGTGTCATAAATAAATTAAATTATTTAAAGTCTAAAAATTAAATATAAAATATAATTATGTAGAAAATATTTTTATCCTTCTAATGTATATTTATAGACGATTTTATCTTATGCATAACCCTATATTAAAAATGATTTACTTATTAAACTTTGATTTTAACTATTTTAACCGTTCATTAAATAAATTAATAATAAATGTCCTAATCTAATCCAAGTGGGCCTAAATGGTCATATTTTATTCCTAAGTTTGTTTTTGGTGGAATTAAACTTATCCAATAGAATTTAGACATGTGTTAGGATAATAATAATAACATTTTTACCCTTAATTACCCTATTTACTTTTAACCGTGGTAAATAAAATTAAAAAGTTACTATTCACCAAAAATTATTTTCATCTCATTGAACCAAATTATACTTACTGACATCAACCGTGTCTCTAAATTTTTTGAAATTCCATTCACAAAAGTGGTAAAATTATTTTTTATGTAAATTTGAAAATTCTCCTAGGAGGTGGGTAAAAGACAGTCAAAAGTTCCATAAGATATTTATATATCTAAAATTATTAAAAAATGACAATAATGAATTATATTTAACTTATATAGGTATTATGTATCAATTTTAACCTAAAATAAATTTAAATAAAATAAATAATTATTTAAATAAAAAGTCGGGTTTTTAATAGTAACTCACTGTTTTCACTATTCATCAAAAATTGAATGTTTTCAGAAAAATAGCAATTACCCTAGGATAATTTCGATATTTAGAATCCAAAAATGAAGTCCATTTTCAAAAATAAAATTTATAAAATTTCAAAAAGTCGGTATTACTATTCATAACGGCTAGTTTTAATAATATTTTAATAGCATATCGTTGTTTAGCGAAACTCGGTATTGCGTACAACACACGCTATCGTGGAAGGTCGCACTTGCGTTTAATGCAAGCCAAGTTAGGGTTGTGTGTTGTGCAAGATCCTTTTGGTGTAGCATACAACATAAGTCATTAATGAAATTAAAAAGAATATTTTTCATAAAATCTTGAGGTGTTACAGTGTAACATCCCAGGTAAATAAAGAATAAAACATTTTTTTCGTTATTAATATTTATTAATTAAATATTAATTTTACTTTAAAGGGGTTTCTATGTTTGATAGCGTACCCGATACTCAACAAAGAGTTTCTTTGAAATCTTACGTTGCACACTAGTAATAAAATAATATTATTTTAAATGGTAGTTAACACGTAGCCATTGTATTCGAGGGAATGAATAGAAATAACTAAAATATAACTATATATGTTTTTTAAATGTTTTTACATTTATCCAATAATGGATAAAGGCTTAAAATACAAAAATAATTCAATTTTAGGCATATATACTCTAATTTTCACTAAAGGTCCACTTGTCGCCTTTTGATGGAGAACCATCAGTAAATATATTTTTGGTCACTCTTATACATTCTATTGGACCAAATAAAATTCTTCTTTAGAATCGGGACATCAAAATCTACTTTGTGTAAATTTTTTGTATTTTTCCGATGAAGTTCATTTTTTAATAAATAGTGAAAAATGTTGTATTTTAATTCAAAACCACTTTTTAATATAATTTATTTACATGATTATATTATCTTTTGAATTGGGTTTTAAGTGAAATTAGAATATATTTTTACCATTCAATCCAATAGTGTTCATTGGAATTAATTTTATTTTGAAATTGGACTTAAACTAGTGTCAATCTTTTGATATATATTGATTCATATTAACACGCTATTTGTTCTGACAACGATAATTAATTATTAAATTAATTAATTTAACTTATATGTTTTTAATTTTTTGAAATATACATTATTTTGGAATTCGGATTATAAAATGTAGCTTCGGGACACTCTTTGGTATTTTTATGAAAAACTTCAATTTTTGATGAATAGTGAAACCCGTAAGTGGTACTTAAAAAACTGATTTTTCATTTAAATGAATATTTACCACCTCTGTGTTTTGAATTTCATAAATCCGACATACATGGTTTTCATTAAGAAGTAAAATTTGGTTCAATGGGATTAAAATAATTTTTTGGTGAATAGTAACTTTTAAGTTTTTAATCGTCATTAGAGGTAATTAGTATATTTTAAGATAAAAATAATGTTGTAATAATATGGAATGACCTTGAAACATGTCCTACCCTTATTGGATGAGTCATGGCCGACCAAGACAATCCAAGGGTCATCTTGGGGACCCCATGGAGCCACTTTGGTAGGAAAATGTCATTAACAACTTTTTATTTAATGTTAAAATAAAAATGTCACAAACATGAGTTATTTTACTAAAACATTTTTTAAATGCGGTTATACAAGACGTATTTTTGACTATAAATATTCATTAGAAAGATAAAAAAGTTTTTCTACATCATGTTATTTGTTTTATAATTTTTATACATGAAATAAATTAAAATATTTATGACACCATGTTGATGCAGTGATTATCTCATTATTTAACGATTTAAATAAAATGAAAGGACAATGAAAAATATAAGACCTACACTTGTCAAAAACCTATTGGATTGGTGGATTTCGAACTCTTATCACCTAATCCTAGAAATATATAATTTTGTAGACGCCGGAAAAGTCCGTTGTTCCCAAACGAAGCTCCGGATGCGGAAAGCGAAGTGATATTTGGAGTCAGAGGCACGTTCCGGAGGGCCCGGAGGACTTGCGCGAAATTTCAGAGGCTCGCGCGCAAAGTTGAGTCACGGCGCGCAATCCTCCCGGGATGCGCGCAATGCGCTGGGTCGGCGCGCTATTTTGCGCGCCCGCGGCCTGCGCGGCGCCTTTGCGCGCTGAGTCCCGATTCCGCGCCCACGAAGCGAATTGCGCGCCCGAGACCGGATTCCGCGCCCGGGGTTGCCTATAAATATAAGGCGACCCCTGACGTTTTGAAGGTGGCCAGAATCCGAAGCGTCGCTCGTTCGCGCAATCCAACCCCTTCCGCGCGCAATGCCGATCTTCAGGTAACCTCCTTTCTTTCGCGCAATAGAGCCTTGGGGTTCGCCTTCGCGCGCAATTCCCTTGGCTCCTTCCCTTTGAATAAATTTCAACCCGAAGGCCTTTGCGCGCAAAAGAAGTCTCTTGCGCGCAATTGCCCCCGGGTGCGCGCAATCCGACCCGATTGCGCGCACCCCCCATTTTCAAAGTGGCCATTCGTTAGAGAATGAGCCGTTGCCCCCGCGCGCTATCCGAAGCCCGGTGCGTGCAATCTCAATCATCCGCGCGCGAAGCGCTGGCCCAATTGCGCGCCAGCCCGCCATTTTGCGCGCCGACCCGTGGTTTTGCGCGCAAGGCTCCTCTTTTGCGCGCAATCCGCCAGGGTCGCCTCCCTTGACCCCCTGAGGGTACCCGCCTGCGTGGCGCCCGATGATCCTCATCCTGGGTGCCCGCACCGTGCGTTGTCTTCCCGTGCGGCCCTCCAGGCTTGCGCGAAGTGACACGCACGTATGTCCAGCATGACGTTAAACTGCATATTCGTCCAGCATGACGTTAAACTGCACATACATCCTGCACGACGTTAAACTGTACCTCGTCCAAGCTACAAAGACGTTAAACTGTACAGCATTCGTCCAGCATGACGTTAAACTGCATATTCGTCCCGCATGACGTTAAACTGCACGTATGTCCCGCATGACGTTAAACTGCACATCCGTCCAACATGACGTTAAACTGTACTACGTCCAAGCGGCACGACGCTAAACTTCCTAGCCCCCATCGTCCGCGCTGCAAGACGTTAAACTGCCAAGTGTTTCGTCCTCAACACACGACGTTAAACTGTACTTCGTCCGACAAGACGTTAAACCGTCCGCTTCGTCCTCAACACACGACGTTAAACTGTACTTCGTCTGGCAAGACGCTAAACCGTCCGCATCATTCGATCCCGTGCCTCGCACGCAGGGTCTCCCACGGTTTGGATGTGGCCCCCACCCGCTCGTCTCTGCAGGGATGTCGGGATTGTCCCTCTTTTGGGACGATTTAATGGGAACGGCTTTTCCCTACGGGGGCAGGGTATTACAAACCCCTAGTTTCTCGTGGGAGGCTGCACATGTGTATCTCCATTGCGCCTCCCCACTGCCGAAGCCAGTAGAGGGTGTGACTGGGATCGAGGTGTCTTCTGCTTTCGGTCCAAGTCCCTTCCAACTGAGTTTTGCCGCATCCGGGCTGCCTCAAGTGCGTAAGTCCTGACAGAATGAACTACGTGGACTTTGATCCCTGTCTTCTATACAGGGTACGTAGGAAGCCTCCCTGAGGTCCAAGCCCGCCACCTGGTCGTCCCGGTCATATTTACGTCGGTTCGTCCATCAGTGGACCCCTCCAGGGTTCACGCTTGCGTCGATTCACCTATGAATCCGCCCCTGTGGGAGACTGCCCGTGTGTATCTCCACGGTGCCTCCCCGCAGCCCCCCCTTTTCCATTTCTCCTTTTATCGTCCAGCATGACGTGAAACTGTGATCCACCCGGCCGTTCCATCCCCCTCTGTGCGAGGTGGTTCGATTCAATCCTCCGCCCGGCGGCCTCGACCTCTTCGTGAGTCGGCTTGCCGACGTCCAGCATGACGTTAAACTGTATACCCGAACTACGTTGGCTTTGATCCGTGCTAACGCGCGGTACGTAGGAAGCCCCTCCGGGGTCCAAGCTCTTCACTCCATCATCCATCCTGATCCTTACCCGGGCCGCCACATCCCGGGGGGGTCATGCCACTTCACTCCACTCCACGTTACTTGGGAAGCCGCCCATGTGCTGGCCCCAGCGTCGGAGGTTCCCCGCAAGGGGTTCTGTCATCTGATCCACTTTTCGTGTTGATCGGTCCGATGCCGTCCCCGCTGGACGTTAAACTCGCGGCATACCCCGTGTTAAACATGGGAAGCTGAGGAAAACCTCAGGTGACACAGCTCCCCGCACCCAGTGTGGGATGACTCAGGCCATCATGCCTTCGAGAAGCCCTATTAGGGACGGAAGACAGACGTGCAGAGCCGCAGTGTTACGACACGCCCCCCATCACCCAGAGCCACCCGGCCATCTCACCGCAGGTTGCTGCCCCGACCAGACTCCTTGGAACGTCCGGGCGGAAGCAGCATAATTAACCGGTGTCCATGAAGATATGGCGCCGGGAACGAGATTCACGAACATTCTTAAGTCTATGAGGGAGACCCGGATTAGGCGACGAGTTCCGAGGAGACGTCCAAGGAAGGAGGAGCCGACATCCCATCATCCCGATTTCGATAAAGGAGCAGACGCCCCTGAATAAGGGACGAATGCCGCCCGCCCTTGGAAAGCGGGACTGCGGGACCACAAGCCGCGCGCCCATCCCCTCGGGTTGACGGGTGCACGCGCGAACGCGTCCTGGCGGAACAGCGTAACCTGATGCACATCCGCACCGAAACAGAAAAATGGTGAACCCGACGTGAATCTCTTCTCCTCGATACGAAGACCGATGGCTTTCAGAGGTGTTGGAAGACCGGCATGTTGCCCGGCCAAGCATTCAGTCTTACCCGCCAGGGGCTGGGGAAGTGAAATCGGGCACTCCGTCTCGCAACGTCGAGGGCCTGGGTTCCCCCCACGGAAGGCATCGTGGCGCTAATGGTTGGTTGTCGATTCCTTTTTCCTGTCAGTGTTAATGGGTCTTTCTCCCTGCTTTCAGAAATCAGGTCGCCCGATCAAGTGCCCGATCGCCACCCGCCCACTGGCGCAGGGATAGGGGAAACACCGACGCGGCTACTCCGCGCGGCCCCGCCCGTTCCACAGTCGTCCTAGCAGCCGCAATTGCGGGACGACCACGCCCTCTCTCCCCCTCAGCGGTCATCCAGAGAAGGGTGATCAACACCCTGGTGCGGAGATACGAGGAAGAGGGAGTCATCCCCACTAGGGAAATGGCTCGCCTAGACCTTGAGGAGGCTGCGCCTCGCCACCACCGCCGCCCCCGAGGGCCGCACGGGGAGGCACCGCTGCCTACCTCAACGTCCAATCGCTTCGGGAGTTTATCCCCGGAGCGCTCTGACAGTTCCCTTCCCTATGCGGATGAGGTGGAAGATGCCCGGGATCACCCTATCCGGGATTCGCTCCAGGGATCTACGGTAAGGACTCCCGCCAGGCAACGGCGACACCGCCGCCAGGCCTCTCTAGTCGAAGAGCGGGCTCTCCACCTGCCCGCGCCGCTCATTCCGACTCGTCTGTCTCGACGCCAACGTCGGGCACGAGCGGAAGAGGATGCCCACCTTGGGGATCTAGCAACAGCGGCCGCATTGGCCCAAGCCACTGCTGGCTCCAGTCGCCAGGCCTCTGTGCATCCTGAGCAGGGGAACTCCTATGCCCGACCTGGATCGAGGCCCCGACCGCCCCAAAGGCAGGTTGGGTCGACTCTCCCGGTTGCTGGCACTGGCAGTAGCCACCGCAGACCACCTCGCGGTAGCGCTATTCACCGGCAGGATCTACTCTGTGTGGCCGATCCAGGAGGCATGGGTCATCCCACCTTCCAATCCCGGCCCGGAGGCCTGCCCGGAATCATCTCTCCCCGCGTCCCCTTTGATATCTGTCCCGGTGCCCCTCGCACCTTGGTTCCCAGTCCTCTTGGCCCCAGCACCAGTGCGGCCGGAGGACGCCAGGACAGAGATCGGCCCTGCCCCGAAGAACCACCCAGGGGCAGGAAGGCAAGGCGTCGACGCCGAGGGAAGAATGTTACGGAATTCCGGACAGAGATCCGATCGGTTTGCTTCTCTGACTCAGAGGCGGAGTACGATTCGGCGACAGAGCCCCTTCCCCAATCCCGCCAGTCAAGGGCAGGGGTAGGAATGCGGCGCGTCAGCCTCGTGCTACCCGAGAGCGAGATCGATGTGATCCCCGCTTCTCTCCGAAGGTATATCCGGAGTAAAGAGGGCCTGGTAGACCCCCAAGGATCATACTTTCGGTCGGTACCGGCCCCTCCGGAAGTGCCTTCCGTCTCGATCGGAGAAGCCGGAGACTTTTTCTGGGGACCGACGGTCGATCCACGATCTGGTGCGCCCTCGGCGAGCACCGATGCTACGGCAGGATGTTCGCTCGCCGGCCCGTCCTATCGTGATGTGGTAGCCAGGGCACCGTCACCCTCAGAGGGCGGCCCAGGATATGGAGGCCAATCGGCCTGTTCGCCGTATTCATCGCCGGCCAGCCCGTTGGCCCGGCGGCCCGCCTCGGCACCACTTCCAGTTTCCCGTCCGTTCCTAGCCATGGAAGAGGACCAAGGAGATCTGGGTCCCGAGTTTGAGTCGTGGAGCTTCTGGACCGTCCTTGCAGAGGGCCACTTCCCTGAGAAGTTTTGGCCAGTCGCAGGACCGGGCTTTGATGCACCCGAATCGCTCACCCCGGATGAGTTCGAATGCTTCCGCCGAACTCTCCGGGAGACTCGCTCCTGTCTTCACCGCCTACAAATGCCATACCCCGGGAGTCAAGCGCACCTGGAGGATATTGGTGAGCAGTGCCGTCAAATTGACTTGGCCATGCTCCCCGCGGTTCGGCACCCCGGGTCATTTGGGCACCACGAGGCCCTCCAACAACGATGCGTCGAGTGTTTTTGAGTACTCCGCAAAGTTATAGAGGAAGCCACTACCCACGTGTATATCCGTGGATGGGGGCAGTACGCTGCCCTACGCTTCAGTGTGATCCGCCGACAGCCCGATTCGCTGGGTGGCCCTGAGGGTATATCCCCAGGGACAGAAACAGTCAATATGGCTGACCTGTCGGGAGAGGGGAACGACTTGGAACTTCTCGACGGGGGCTTCCCCCCCGAAGACAAGCCGTCGTCAGATCCATCGGTGAGAGTTACTCGTCATCAGAGGAACCTCCTGGGGCTCCCCGCACCCACTTAAGCACTGACGTTGAGCCGAAACGTCAGCAAAGGAAAAGAGCACAGCGAGGCTATAAGGCCCGCCGACCCATCTGCCTCCATGCAGAGGGAAGAGGAGGATCCCGAGAAGGCTACGCTACGTCAGCAGCTCGCCGAACAGAAGAAGTTGGTTGACCAGCTCCTCGCCGAGCGCGCTGCAGAACGGCGGCCTGACTACGGTGATCCCAGGCCAGGACAGCAGGGACCGGAACAACCGCTCCTCGATGAGACTCTCCCGGGCAACCGTGATTATGCCGTGTTCGCCGACAGGAGAGAGGCCATTGCCTATGGAAAGAGGGCGCGGTATGTTTCGCCACACCCTCCCGAGCGGCGTGACTACCTGAGAGATCCCGCTCGGATTCCTCCCGCTGCCCCAAGGGCCGCTCCGCCCGCCATCCCACGAGCTGCCGAGTTCGAAGATCCGGTCGGCGACCCGATTGAAGGGCCATGTAACGCGCTCATGGTTAGAGATCCTCGCCAGGACTGGAACCCATGTCCGGACGATCCGATGGCGGCACTCATTGCCCGTTTGGAGGCCTTGGAGACTCGACAGGTGGCGATCCCACCGGACGGCAAGCCGTACCCAGCATGGGTGGATGACATGCCGGCGCCTCCGGGATTCGGGAATCCCACTTTCGCTCCCTTCAACGGAACTGGAGATCCGCCACAGCATTTAGCCCACTTCAACTCGAGGTGCGGGCCTATGTTGGGGACTCCGGCGCAGCAGGAGGCCGCTAAGCTTCGCTGCTTTGTTCAGACACTGGAAGGGCCAGCATTTGTCTGGTACAGCCAGCTCCCCGTCGGGTCGGTAACCAGCTGGGAGGACCTCCGTAGACAGTTCCTCTACCAGTTCAGTTCCACGACCCGGAAGACAAGTATCGCAGACCTCTTCATGTGCAAGCAGAGGCCTGATGAGCGAGTCGCGGACTTCGTCGCCCGATGGAAGGGTCTCACGTATTCCCTTGACATGCCATTGACTCAGGAGCAGTTGCTGACAATGTGCGTCGGGAACGTCAAGACCGAGCTGGTCCCTTCCCTGATCACTCAGAATTACCCCGGAGGGTTCAGGGACTTCTCAGACAAAGCTCAACGTCTTGAGGAAGCCCTGCAACAGGCCAGCCAGGCACACCCGCTGCCTCCTATGATTCCTGCAAGGAGAGTCAGTAGGGCTGAGCCCGCTGCTGTTGCCCAGATAGAGGCCCCCAGGCCGTTGGAGCTGCTGCCGGTGAGGCCAGCTCCACAGCCTCACAGGAATCCGCCTCTACGGGCTCAGTTCCCGGCCCAGCAGCGGCAGCCGCAGAACCGGCCGGCCCCTCCGCGTAATGTACCGCCGCAACCCAGGCGAGATAATCAGGGTCCACCTCCTCGGCCGGCCCCTCCAGCCCCTCGTCAAGACCACGCTCCCAGGGGCCCACGACACCTAACTTACTCATTTCAGGAGGATCAGGTCCCCGGTTACTTCCGGAGCGCCCTGGAGCAGAGGATTGTGCGACTGCCTGAGTGTTGGAGGCCAGAGGAGGCACATCTTACGAATAACCCCCGCTACTGCCCCTACCATCGGGCCTTGGGGCACACCATCCAGCGGTGCTATGTGTTTAAGGACTGGCTCCAAGACCAGATTAACAACAATGTGATCAGGTTGGGCCCAGCTCCAGCACAAGTGGCGGGCGTGTTCGTGGGATCAGATGACGATAGTGGCAACGGGGACGAATGGCAGCTGGTCCCCAACCGCGGATCCCAGAAGTACAATAACTGGATGGCCCGCAAGACGACCATTCGCGCCCATGGAATCATCCGTGCGCGCTTGAATCAGCCTGAGCCCCCAGAACCTGCGGGTGCTGCTTCGGCATCGTCGTCCCAGCCTGCCTCTTCCAAGAGGAGCAAACGGCGGCAGCGCAAGAAGGAAGAGCGCGCCCCGCCAGTTCCGCCACTATCCCGTACTCTCGGCGATTTCATGCCCCCGGAGATGGGGGTCCCTCCTCGGATCCGCCCGGTGATGGATGATTCGTCCGATGACGGTATTGGGTACGCTTCGGTTAACACCGTCGAGCTGGTAAATCCCTTTTCGGTTCCCGACGTTGAAGAACACCAGGTGGACCTCCCTAGTGTCCCCGGTCGTCGCCACCGTCGGAAGAACCGCAGCAACAGGAGTCGCCGGGGCACAACCGTTGGTACCTCCAGCCAGGCCGTGCACGCCACTGAGACTAGGCAGCAGGCTCAAAACCGAGCTCAGCGCGTGCAGGCCCCCCATTCGGGGATGACGGATTCGCCTCCGCCACTGTTTGTGGTGTGGGACCAGGCAGAACCACCTCAGCCGCGTCGCGACCAGCTCCGCCCTGCCACGAGTCCATCCCGGCCTCCTGACTCCAGTACGGTGACCATTTCCCGGACTGCGACCAGTGAACAGCGAGATGCGCCAAGTACCAGTCGGCCGCCGATCCAACCGGCAAGGCCCGTCATGCCACCAACCGCAGAGCAACCTCCTGCAACCAGGGGCTCGCGCTTGGCCAAAAATTATGATGTCCTGAAGCACTTGGCCGACATCCCAGCAAGGCTGTCCATCCTTGAGGCTCTGCGCATGTCATCTGAGATGCGCGAGGCACTCGCTGAAGCCCTGAAAAGCCCCCTCCAGTTTGAGACAGAGGTTACGGCTGCAGAGGCCTTTCACGCCGAAACAATCGAGGACGCCGAATGTCAGGCAGTTATCTCGTTCTCTGGTAAGGATGAGGACCCTCCTATACAGGGACACATTCGTCCGCTGTATGTCACTGGCCAGTTCAATGGACTTGAAGTCCGGCGCTGTCTTGTCGACACGGGGTCCGGGATTAACCTGATTCCAACTCGGACGCTCCGGAGATTGGGGTTGTCTGAGGATGACTTGATTCCCTCCGACCTCAGGATCCAGGGGTACGACCGCACCGAGCAAACCCCGGTCGGCAAGATACGTCTGAAGACCCAGTTCGGTGACTTGGTTGCCAACACCGAATTCATGGTAGTCTCTCAGGACACTGCGTATAACACATTGATGGGCAGGCCATGGCTCCACCTTCATGCGGCGGTTCCCTCGTCATACCACCAATGCCTCAAATACTCCCTTAATGGTCGAGTAGGCGTGCTTCAAGGAGATGCCTCTCCTTTTGCCTCATGTGAAGCCCGCTATCTGGACGCGGACTATTACAAGAGCAAGGATAAGCAGATCCTGGCAGGTGAGGTTGAGCATGTCGCTGTTGCGAGCGATCCCTGGGCAAGTCTGGATGATGCTTACGTCCTCCCGATTCACCGGTTGGACGTCGCCATGGTCTTGACGGTCCGCGAGTCTCCTGATTAGATGGCCGCGACCGCCCGCGCCAGCACCAGTGGCCCAGCAGGATCTGGCAGCCCCAATGCAGTTGCCAACGCAGTCTCTCCCGTGGACGATCCCTCCCCGAGTGGAGAGGACGTGGAAGATGCACCCCCAGCCTTTGAGGAGGGCGTCCCCGCCACGGTCGATGAGTTAATACAGGTGAACCTTGGAACTGAGGCCGATCCAATACCCACATTGGGTAGTGCCGCCATGCCCTCTGAGGAGCGGCAGCAGTACGTGGACTTTCTCAGACAGCACCGTGATGTGTTCGCTTGGGGCTATGACGAGATGCCGGGGCTAGATCCTCAGGTAGCCGTCCACCGCCTTGGTCTCCCGGTGAACCATCGCGGGTTCAAGCAGCCTCCCAGGAAGATGCATCCATCCCACGGTGCCAAGGTTGAGGCCGAAGTTGACAAGCTTATCAAAGTCAACTTCGTGAGGGAAGTTCAGTACCCCAAATGGCTGGCCAACATTGTGCCGGTCAGGAAGAAGAACGGGCAGATTAGAGTCTGCATCGACTTCCGCGATCTCAACCGCCACTGTCCGAAGGATGATTTTCCCCTTCCAGTGACAGAGCTGTTGATTGATGCCACGGCAGGGTTCCAAGCCCTCTCCTTCATGGATGGATACTCCGGATACAACCAAATTCGGATGGCCCCTGAGGATGAGGAGTTCACTGCCTTCAGGGCCCCCCAAGGTACCTTTTGCTACCGGGTCATGCCCTTCGGCCTGAAGAATGCAGGTGCCACCTATCAACGGGTGATGCACCGCATATTCAAGCCAATCCTCGGCACGCTAGTGGAATGCTACGTCGACGACTTGGTTGTCAAATCGCGCCAGCGTTGGGACCATCTCAAAGATCTTGAGAAAGTGTTCAGCTTCCTCCGGTCTCGCTGCCTGAAGATGAACCCGTTGAAGTGTGCCTTTGGGGTCACCTCCGGAAAGTTCCTTGGATTTGTGGTAAGATACCGGGGTATTGAGATCGACCCAGAGAAAATCAGGGCGATTAGCCAGATGCCTCCCCCAGGTACCGTCCGGGAACTGCAAGGGTTCCAAGGCCACTTAGCCTATATACGCCGATTCATCGCGAATCTGGCCGGCAAGTGTAAGCCCTTTTCTCGGCTCATGAAGAAAGGTGCCACCTATGTATGGGATAAAGAGTGTCAGACCGCTTTCGAGGAAATCAAGCAGTACCTGCTTCAACCTCCGGTCCTGATGCCGCCCGTATCCGGAAAGCCGCTGGTCCTTTATGTGACCGCCCTGGAACGGTCCCTGGGTGCCCTTCTCGCCCAGAAGAACAACGAGGGAACAGAGAATAGCCTCTATTACCTCAGTCGCATGCTCCTCGATGCGGAAGTTAGGTATTCCCCCATCGAGAAGAGCTGCCTGGCGCTCGTATTTGCCGTACAGAAATTACGGCACTACTTGCAGCACCATGAGGTACAGTTGGTTTCTCGGGTAGACCCGTTGAAATATATCCTGAGCCGGCCTATGTTGACTGGCCGCCTAGCGCGGTGGGCTGTGATTCTCCAGCAGTTCGACATCAGGTATGTGTCTCAGAAGGCCATCAAAGGGCAAGCATTGGCAGACTTTCTGGCAGCTCACCCGACCTCCGCGGATCAGCCGCTGGATCTAGGCTTTCCTGATGAGGCCATTCTCTCAGTTGATCGAGCCGATCCATGTTGGCAGATGCACTTTGATGGTGCATCCCGGAGCCCCACCGGTAGAAGACTCGATAATCCTAAGCTCAACAGAGTGGGCTTGGGCATCGTCTTCATTACCCCAGAGCGAGCCGTGCTGCCATACTCTTTCCTGTTGTCAGTGGGCTGTACCAACAATGAGGCGGAATACCATGCCCTCATCACCGGCCTCGAGTTGGCTCTCGAGATCGACGTGCCCCGTCTGTGCGTGAAAGGGGACTCCGAGCTGGTCGTTAAGCAGATCAATGGCGACTACGTTGTCAGGAAGCCGGAGCTTGTGCCATTGCTGGAGTGCACCCTCCTTCTGATGGCCCAGTTCCCTTCTCGGCCGGAAATTGTCCATATTCCCCGGTCGCAGAACGGTCGAGCAGATGCTTTGGCCAGCCTTGCTGCGTCACTTGCGGAGCCTGAACAGGACAACCTGATCGTCCGCGTGACGCGCCGCAGGCTCATCGCTCCTGTTATCCCGGAAGAAGATCGTGGCCCGTTGCTAAGTAATCTCACCACGGTTTCCCCTATTCCCGGAGCCCCGAGTACCCCAGATATGACAGTCGGATCAGCCCCTGATTGGAGGACGCCTTTGGTTGAGTACCTCCAACATGGCATTCTTCCATCGGATCGGGCCGAGCACGGGCGAGTTCGACGCCGCGCATCGCAGTTCGTCCTCCAGAGCAGTCCCGGCCTGGAGCAGATCCTATACAAACGCGGATTTGATGGTGTTCTCCTCCGTTTCCTTCAGGGAGTTGAGATCCCACGAGTCATGCAAGAGGTTCATGCTGGTTCGTGTGGCGCCCACCAGACTGGGCCGAAGCTGTCCCACCAGATTCGGAGGTTGGGATACTTCTGGCCCTCTATGATCCATGACTGCATCGAGTATGCCAGGAGGTGCCATGCGTGCCAGGTTCATGCGAACTTTGTGCATCGGCCGCCGGAGCCTCTCCATTCCACAAGGTATTCCTGGCCCTTTGCAGTCTGGGGACTGGACATTGTGGGACCTTACCCGCCGGCGACAGCTCGCCAGTGCCGGTTCATTCTGACCACCACGGACTTCTTCTCCAAATGGGCAAAAGCGATTCCGCTCAGAGAGGTCAAATCATGTTCGATCGCTGACTTCGTGACCTCCAACATCATCTATCGATTTGGAGTGCCTCACGCTATCCTCACGGATAACGGAACCAATTTCCGAGCAGCCGAGTTGAAGAAGTTGTACGCCAAGTATATCATTCGCTCGAACCATACATCTCGCTATCATGCGCAGGCGAATGGACAGATCGAGGCGTTTAACAAAACCCTCTCTAACATTCTGCAAAAGATGGTTGGTCAGAACAAGAAGAGTTGGCCGGACAAGCTCCCCAACGCCCTCTGGGCTTATCGGACGACGACTCGCAGTTCCACCCAGATGACCCCTTATTCCCTGGTGTATGGAGCTGAGGCCGTCCTGCCCATCGAGATCCAGTTGCCGTCCTTGCGCACTGCGGTCTACGACCAGCAAGCGCCGGACAGAGTCGCTGAAGCCCGTCTAGTCGAGTTGGAAGCACTGGATGAGAATAGACTTCGCATTTTGCACAACTTGGAGAGGTATCAAAGCAGAATGGCTCGAGCTTTCAATAAGAAGGTTCGCCTCCGCTCCTTCCTGCAGGGTGATCTAGTGCTAGCCCTAAGAGCGCCAATGATCCCCGGCAGGAAGCCGCCCAAGTTGGAGCCCAAGTGGGAGGGACCTTTTGTTGTCCACAAGGTCTATCCCAATGGCGCGTACTCCCTAGCGACTATGGATGGTGAGCGTGTCACTCCTCCCACCAACGCTAGGTTCCTCAAGCAGTACTTTGTCTGAGTGTGCCTACGTCCTGCACGACGTTAAACTGCATACGTCTGCGCGGCAAGACGTTAAACAGCCAAGCATCATTCGTCCAGGCTACAAGACGTTAAATTGTTCAGCATTCATCCGCGCTGCAAGACGTTAAACTGCCAATTGCTTCGTCCTGCATGACGCTAAACTGCACTACGTCCGAGCTACAAGACGTTAAACTGTTCAGCATTCGTCCTGCATGACGTAAAACTACCCCTCAAGAACTAAGTGCGGCTTGATTCCCATCCTTATGGGATACGTAGGACCGCCTGAACATTCATGTTTCAGGCCCAGCCCCATTCTTCGGGAATTTCCATCCCATCCCGGGCCCTTGGTCCAGTTGCCTCTGGGTATGTGGCGTATCGCGTGCGCGGGGGATTATGTCCTCATTTACGTCGGTTTTCTCGCCACGCTGTACGCCCCCCACGTTTGGGGATGCCTTCTGTTTCCCCCTTCTTTTTCCCTCATCGTCCTGCATGACGTAAAACTGCCCTTCCAGAACTACGTATGGCTTGATTCCCATCCTTATGGGATACGTAGGACCGCCTGGACATTCATGTTTCAGGCCCAGCCCCATTTCCCGGGAATCTCTATCCCGCGTCGTCCCTCTGGCCCAAGTTCCCCTTTCTTTTGTGCGAGGCGTATCGCGTGAGCGGGGGATTATGTCCTCATCCACGTCGGTCTACTGGCCGCGCCGTACGCCTCCCCCATGTGTGGGACTACCTCACACCCCTCATCGTCCTGCATGACGTTAAACTGCCTCTCAAGAACTACGTGCGGCTTGATTCCCATCCTTATGGGATACGTAGGACCGCCTGGACGCTTATGTTTCAGGTCCAGCCCCGTCTCTTGGTTGATCACGGGGATCTGCCCCCCTTTGGTTGCTCTCAGGGTGAGTCCTCCGACCCTTTCCGGAGATCTGTTAACATGTTTTGGGTGCTTCGGTCTATGACTCGTAGTGTCAGATTCAATCCCGACAAGTCCTGTGTTGCTTGTCAGGCCTCGCGCTTCCTCTTGTTCGAGCCTTCACTCAAAGGGATCCTCGTTAGCGGTTTGGGTACGATGCCTCAGTGCTCTCCCACCGCTCTGGGTCGATTTACCGACGGGTCTTGGGCGGCAAATCGATATGAATCCTGCGATTGAGCGGTTGATGCTCGTTTGCTTGCCCCGTCTTAGGCTGACGCGATCGGATGTTGTGTTGCGAATGCGTCAGCAACATCCTTGATCGCCATGTCGGCTCTTTCAGGCTCTGAACAATGGATTGCGCAGTCCTCATCACACTCCGCCTTTATGCGTTGTAGTGGAATCTCGGCACTCCCTTCATACTGACCTCCAGTACACCTCTACACGTTAGGCAGACCAACCAGGGTAATGATGTCGTTCGAGGCTCCCATGATCTGAGCACCAAGGATATATGCGGATATCCTCCCTAAGGGCCATGCGTAGCTGGACCCTCGTCCCCATAAGGAGGAGGGAGTCGCCCGAACAATTGCGTTCTGGGCCCAGTATATCTGGAGGCTAGCATCTCTGCCCCTCGGGTGATGGACATATGCAGACCCCTATCCCAAGACTCTTCTCCTAGAATCGTGCGTGACCGCAGGGCTGGGTATGTTCCCACCTCCGCCGTGTCCGCCGTACCGCGATAAGCGGATTCCCCCATGGTCCGAACCACACGACCTTAAACTGTGTTGTCTGGTCCTACCACACGACCGTAAACTGTGATCGTCTTGGCCGCCCGACGAGAAACGGCACTGCATCGTGATGTCCTCCTCAGGGGACACTCATGTTGGGCGCTGGTTAATGACCACGCCATTCATCAATGCCTTCCATGGCTTGATTATTGTGGCGACGCCAGAGATTTCTCAATCACAGGCATGTCGCCGCACAAAGAAAAACCATTCATCTTTAAGGACAAACAAGAAATATCAAATGCCACTCCTTCTGTGTGCGAGGGTCAGACCCGCACTCTTCCCCGCGCTGGTGCCCGATTGTGTTGCGCCGCGCTTCAAGAACTACGTGTGGCTTGATTCCCATCCTTATGGGATACGTAGGAACGCCCGGACGTTTGAAACTTCGGGTCCAGCCCCCCACCTCTTAGAGATTCCCCCTTCTCTGGGGAATCCGCCGCCTTCAGGTCACCCTCAAGGCGTGTTCCCCAACCCCTTGCAGTGGTCCACCGGTGTCAAGAGTACTCTAGTTTATTGCCAGGAGTGTCAGGTTCAACTTGGTCAGGTTCCTTCCGCTTTTCAGGCTTCGTGCTCCCTTTCATTCGGACCCATCGTCTACGCCCTGGGTGGATCCCCCGTGAACGGTTCGGACACAATGCCTCAGTGCTCTCCCACCGACTCGGGCCGGTACCCCCAATGGCCTCGGGCAGCAAATCGATATGAATATTGCGATTGAGCGGTCGATGCTCGTTTGCTGCCTCATTCCACCAACGGTTAGTGCGATATTGATGCTGCTTTTCCGCCACGGTCGGCAGTACTCCCATATCGTTACGCCGGTGCCCCCAGTCCTTGAATGAATGGCCGCATGATTCACATTTTCCACCTCCCATTCTGACCAGGCGAAACCTCGACGCTCTTGACACTATCCCTCAGTGCATCTTCGCATATCCAGGGGATAGGACCACGATGTGGCATACTTTGAGCCCCATGGTCCGAGCTCTAAGACCTTAAACTAAGATCTCCCCTTATGGTCCGAGCTCTAAGACCTTAAACTAAGATCTCCCCTTATGGTCCGAGCTCTAAGACCTTAAACTAAGATCTCCCCTTATGGTCCGAGCTCTAAGACCTTAAACTAAGATCTCCCCTTATGGTCCGAGCTCTAAGACCTTAAACTAAGATCTCCCCTTATGGTCCGAGCTCTAAGACCTTAAACTAAGATCTCCCCTTATGGTCCGAGCTCTAAGACCTTAAACTAAGATCTCCCCTTATGGTCCGAGCTCTAAGACCTTAAACTAAGATCTAGCCCTTATGGTCCGAGCTCTAAGACCTTAAACTAAGATCTACCCTTATGGTCCGAGCTCTACGACCCTAAACTAAGATCTCCCCAAATGGGGTCCTACGTCCTGCATGACGTTAAACTGCACTCTCAGAACTACGTGTGGCTTGATCTCCAGCCTGATGGAGTACGTAGGAACTCTCGGGCATTCCAACTCGGGTCCAGCCTCAGGGATCGTTAAGTCCCGCCCCTCCTCGTCGCCGGCCGTCTGGCCTGACCTCGGGTAGAGTGGTGCAGTTGTGATATTCTCCCCGATTCAGCTCGGGATGCCCCATTGCAAGGATGGGAAGCGACGGTTTCCTCGTCAGAGAGGTGCTGTCTGAGAATTGGGGTGACTCACGACCAGATTAGTGCATCCGCCTAATATGCTTTCCCCACGGTGGCGCAATTTTGAGAGCGTTGGATTCTGTCCGAACAAATCGTCACTTCGCCCCACGCTTCGCATGCCCTGTTGATCTGGATTTCTACCCTTGTGTCTGAAGGAACCCCAAAGCGGTATCCATGATGACATGTGGTCCGCCTCCTGCAATATGAATGGTGACCTTTTTCGGCCCGTCTATTGCAGTTGTTATGGTCGATCCACTGTCCGCCTACCGTCTTGGGCATTTCCTGGAAGGCCGACCGTTGTGGATGTCTGGATTCGGGACACGCGATTCACCTCTTCTCATTTCCCTATGTTCGGATAAAATCTCAACGCCCCTAGCATTGTCCCGCTCGTGTGTCGGAACAGGTTGGGGGGATGGTACATTGATTAGGTCTGAGGTCTCCTTCCCTAGGAATGACCTCCCTCTTTTCTCCAGAAACCCAGGCCCAATTATGGATGCCTGATGCTTGGTTAACACTCCCGCAAGACAACGAATTGTGGTTGAGTATGTTAAACCAAAAGATGCAGATAAATATATTGATTCATACAGATGGATCAAAGTAGCGGAAGCAAATGTTTTGGGAATGGAAAAACAAATCCCTTAGGGATTAGCGTGCTGAATGAGTCTTTCTAATGCCGCTACCCTTTGGCTGGTGGCCTCCAGAGCTGCTTCTCGCTCTCTGCGTGCCCTCTCTTCGTCGGCGGTCGCAGCGCGTAGTTCGTCGATTCTGGCCTGTGCACGCTCCCGCTCGACCTGAATTGTGACCATCTGTTGGCCCGCCTCCGTCAGCTGTACCTGGGCGTCAACCAGCTGAGCTGCTAGTTGCTCCACAAGCTCGGTACACGTTGCAACGAAGGCCTCCTTCTCTGCCGCCTGCCCTTCGAGGCGCCGGACATCCTGCTCCGCCGCGAGGAGCGCCCGCGTGCTCTCCGACATGTCCCGACTTTGTGTGACGTCGGCACGCCGGCAGCTCTCGCGCATCTTTTCGGCCATGAAATCACGGACCGTTAGATGGAGGTGTTGAGCATCAGCTCCCCCGGCACACAGAAAGCGCAGCCAGGTTTGAAGTGATCCCATGCGCCCCAGCCACTCCGACGGGTCTCGCTTGAGGAAGCGCTGGATGCACTTCCACCCCCTACGGCGCGTTATCCGGCTCTCCTCGACCGCCTCCGTGTCTGAGTCGTCCATCTCCTCGGGATCGGCAGGCCGGTAGGCAGGGAAGGCAGCCAGCAGGTCTGCTGTAGGGTCCGCCCCTGGGAGGTCCTCACGAGGGATAGGTTCCCCAACATCCGGGCGACCTTCTTCTCTCTCCCCAGCGGCGCTGACACCCTCGTCAGCCCCCAACCTCTCTCCGACGGCAGCACCGCCGACGTCCGCAGCCCCTTGATCAGCAGTTGGTGGGGCCGGTTCGGTTTGGGAAGTCTGTTCCGGAGCAGGCGGCATGTCCACCACTGGTCCACTCGTAGATGGCCCGGTTTCGGCATCCCGATGAGCCTCCAGTGTTGAGATCACTGCGCAGGGCATGCCATGGTTAGTCACGGATCGTCAACGGCAAGCACCAGCAGTAAAGTAGGGAGACTTACGGGAGTTCGGAGCGTCGTCTTCCGCTATCCCGGTCGCCGCAGGAACAGTTGCAGCAGGGGACCCCTTAGCGCTTGTCAGTTCGATAATGGGTGCCTGGCCCCCGCCTTGTCCTGCTGGCGCCTCTCCTACTCCTGCTGAGGACGCCTGACCAACATCCGTGTGCTCCTGAGAAGGATGGAGAAACGGGTTAGAAGCTGCATAAGAGAATGGATGAAGCAGGTTGAGTAGGGATAGAAGCGGACCTCGAGGAGCTCAGTGACGTCAACATTGTCAGAGCCGGCCACCTCGCCGCTCTCCCGTGGGCTCCCCCGATGGGACCTTCCCTCGGAGCCTTCATCCTCCCCCGTCTCCTCCTCCTCCTCGGAGTCGTTACTGGCATCTTCTTCCGGCGGCATCTGTTCCGGAGCGGGCTCGAGACCGAGCATCACCTTCACTAGAAGGGATGGCTCCGCGCGCTGACCACGTTGGCGCGCGTACTCGTCCATGGCCGTCAGATACGCATACTGCCGGTTGAAGTCCACTCTGTTGGCAATCTGGAGGCGCCTGACCTCTGGCAGATAGATTCCTTCTCTGAGTATCTTTCGCCAGATGGCGTCGGTCCCCAGTGACTGCCGCAGAGTCATCCAGGCCGACCACAGCGCCGGGAAGACCGCATCATGGGAAGGTTCGAGCAGACGTCTCACCTGCTTCCCGGGCCACTCGTCGACCACCGCACGTGCCCCCTCTCTGGGCGCTGAGGTCGTGGCGGCAGCTCGCGATGTGCCCGCCGCCGAAGTCCCTGCCCGCGCCGGCTCCGCTGCTTGGCGCGCCTCCGTTCTCCCCCGTGTGGCGGCGCCTTGCCTCCTTCCTTGACGCCCGGTCTCCGCACGGGTAACCTCGAGCCGCCGAACTAGCTTCCGCAAAAGCCCCTCGGGGTACGCGATGGCCCAGTGTTCGGCGTACTCGGTTTCCAAGCCAGCGTCAACTCCGGTAGGAGGGAGAGTGATGACGTCGCCAGAGCCGAAAGCGGCAAACATCAGCCACATCTGACGAAGGACGCCAGGGTTCGTCTCCTCTCGGACAGCAGTGAATACCCTCTTCGGCATCCGTTGAAGGCACCCGAACTGCCTGGCGAACCGGGTCGGCACGTAAGGCTCGCAGATCACCTTCCCGTCGATCCGAGCCACGAGCACCCCGCCCCGCATGTTCAGGAAGTACTCATGCTGCTCCAGCGGACCCTGCCCGTTGTCGATCATCTAGCCGACGGGAGTGGGGAATGGACTGAAGTTGAAGTTGGCATGATTTCCAATCCGGATCCGCACGCCCTCCTCACTTAGGGTCATCGGAGCGACCCCCGCGATGTTCAGCAGGGAGGGTCGCAGGCCGTTGCCCGGAGGAATGATGGCGTTCGGAAACGTGTACCCACCGAGGTGAGCAGCCACCCAGCCATGGAAGAACTAAAAGGGCCCACAGATCCTTCGTGCCGACCCCCCTCGTGAGATGCGTCCCAGGATGGCATACAGCCTCGCCAGCACCGGGACCCCGAGGTTGTATCTCTTGTTGGCGGTCATAGCGCCTGCCATCGCCAGTGTCGCCGGGCGAACGCCCATTCTCGTGTCCCGCACTGGCAGGAGCCACCCACTCAGAAAGGCGGCCAGGAACGCCGCGTACCGGACATTTGGGTCCCGGGCCTCGATGACGCGGTACCCCCATGAGCGGTAGTCACCCGTCTCCAGGACCCGCCAGTACGACCCGTTCCGGCTCCTCTGAGCTGCGGTCGGGCACCGCTTCCCCCTGCCTGGCATCTTGACCGCCGGGTCATGCTCCAAGAACTGGCCGAACCATTCCTTGTAGGCTATGTCCTTCTGGAAGTCTTTGATCCCGAGCCGCTGCGTAGCCAGGTCAAGCAGATGCCAGGTCAGGATGGGAGTCTGTGACCTGTCCTCCCAGGTGTTCTTCGGTGGCAGGAACTCATCGTATTGGTTGCCCTCCAGCGGGATACCTCTGATGCAGTGGATGTCCCAGAGACCGATGCCGACCTCCCCATGGTGAAGATGGAAGGTCTTGGTATCCGGAGACCATCGGGTGAACAGCTCCGGCCCGAGCTCGGACTGCTGGTAGAAGTGGAACTGTGACGTCCACACCGCCTCGAACATGCCGATGTACCGCAGCTCCTCCGCGAAGTGATCGCAAGTGTGGCGTACCCAGAACGCCCAGGCCCACTCACTGGTGAAGTTGCCCCCAGACCGCAAGTCCCAGTCCTTCAGCCAGCCCTTGGTGTCGTCCGTGACGCTCTGGCGATATATGCTCGAGTAGAGGGCTGGAGAATTCTCCGCAGTAGGCTCACCCCCATCAATGGTTCGCGTCCTCGGGTTCAGGACATAGACATCCAAGTGTCTGGTCTCCCTGGCAGGATGCCCATTGTTGGTGATGTTATAGCGGAGAAGCTCGTCCTCCCGGGTCACCCAGGTCCGCGGCGCATCAATCTCGAACCCTGGCACCTGAACCTCATCTAGGATGCCGAAGTTCCAGAGCGGCAGGTTGTCCGACAGGGGATATGTCTTCTGGGCCAGCGTCAGTAAGTCGAACAAGGATTGATTGTTGGAAACAATCTCCTTGGCTCCGTAAACCTCCTCGTTCGTCGCCATCTCAGCCCTGCGAGTGGCGGAATCCCCCTCATTTCCTCTGTGCGCGGCCATCTCAGAAGTTTCGGGAGTCGTGCGGGTTAAGGAATGAAGCGTGCGGGATCGGACGAGGCTGGTAGAGAAGTTTGAAGGTTGGCGCGCAATCCAAGTGGACGGCGCGCAATTTGGAAGACTGTCGCGCAAAGTTCCGGGTTTTCGCGCAAAAACATGCGAAATCCGGATGGTTTTGCGCGCCGATCGGGCGAATTTCGCGACCGGAAGAGGCAATTTCGCGCACGAGAGCTTTGGAGCTTATCGCGCGGAAGGCCGGAGTACGGAACGCGGGACCCAGGGCCCCTATTTATAGGTGAGGCCGGGGTCCGCGCTGCGCGGAAAGCGCTTTGCGCGACCGCAGCGGCGAATTTCGCGCCCAGCGCCCCTTTTTGCGCGCCTAAGTCCCGCGCAGCCCAGGATTTCGGCATTCCGGCGTCTCCCTCGGAACCCGATCGTTGCGACCTCTCGCCGATCAGATTCCGAGGGGGGGCTTTTGTAGACGCCGGAAAAGTCCGTTGTTCCCAAACGAAGCTCCGGATGCAGAAAGCGAAGTGATATTTGGAGTCAGGGGCACGTTCCGGAGGGCCCGGAGGACTTGCGCGAAATTTCATAGGCTCGCGCGCAAAGTTGAGTCGCGGCGCGCAATCCTCCCGGGATGCGCGCAATGCGCTGGGCCGGCGCACTATTTTGCGCGCCCGCGGCCTGCGCGGCGCCTTTGCGCGCTGAGTCCCGATTCCGCGCCCGCGAAGCGAATTGCGCGCCCGAGACCGGATTCCGCGCCCGGGGTTGCCTATAAATATAAGGCGACCCCCGACGTTTTGAAGGTGGCCAGAATCCGAAGCGTCGCTCGTTCGCGCAATCCAACCCCTTCCGCGCGCAATGCCGATCTTCAGGTAACCTCCTTTCTTTCGCGCAATAGGGCCTTGGGGTTCGCCTTCGCGCGCAATTCCCTTGGCTCCTTCCCTTTGAATAAATTTCAACCCGAAGACCTTTGCGCGCAAAAGAAGTCTCTTGCGCGCAATTGCCCCCGGGTGCGCGCAATCCGACCCGATTGCGCGCACCCCCCATTTTCAAAGTGGCCATTCGTTAGAGAATGAGCCGTTGCCCCCGCGCGCTATCCGAAGCCCGGTGCGCGCAATCTCAATCATCCGCGCGCGAAGCGCTGGCCCAATTGCTCGTCAGCCCGCCATTTTTGCGCGCCGACCCGCGGTTTTGCGCGCAAGGCTCCTCTTTTGCGCGCAATCCGCCAGGGTCGCCTCCCTTGACCCCCTGAGGGTACCCGCCTGCGTGGCGCCCGATGATCCTCATCCTGGGTGCCCGCACCGTGCGTTGTCTTCCCGTGCGGCCCTCCAGGCTTGCGCGAAGTGACACGCACGTATGTCCAGCATGACGTTAAACTGCATATTCGTCCAGCATGACGTTAAACTGCACATACGTCCTGCACGACGTTAAACTGTACCTCGTCCAAGCTACAAAGACGTTAAACTGTACAGCATTCGTCCAGCATGACGTTAAACTGCATATTCGTCCCGCATGACGTTAAACTGCACGTATGTCCCGCATGACGTTAAACTGCACATCCGTCCAACATGACGTTAAACTGTACTACGTCCAAGCTGCACGACGCTAAACTGCCTAGCCCCCATCGTCCGCGCTGCAAGACGTTAAACTGCCAAGTGTTTCGTCCTCAACACACGACGTTAAACTGTACTTCGTCCGGCAAGACGTTAAACCGTCCGCTTCGTCCTCAACACACGACGTTAAACTGTACTTCGTCTGGCAAGACGCTAAACCGTCCGCATCATTCGATCCCGTGCCTCGCACGCAGGGTCTCCCCCGGTTTGGATGTGGCCCCCACCCGCTCGTCTCTGCAGGGATGTCGGGATTGTCCCTCTTTTGGGACGATTTGATGGGAGCGGCTTTTCCCTACGGGGGCAGGGTATTACAAACCCCTAGTTTCTCGTGGGAGGCTGCACATGTGTATCTCCATTGCGCCTCCCCACTGCCGAAGCCAGTAGAGGGTGTGACTGGGATCGAGGTGTCTTCTGCTTTCGGTCCAAGTCCCTTCCAACTGAGTTTTGCCGCATCCGGGCTGCCTCAAGTGCGTAAGTCCTGACAGAATGAACTACGTGGACTTTGATCCCTGTCTTCTATACAGGGTACGTAGGAAGCCTCCCTGAGGTCCAAGCCCGCCACCTGGTCGTCCCGGTCGTATTTACGTCGGTTCGTCCATCAGTGGACCCCTCCAGGGATCACGCTTGCGTCGATTCACCTATGAATCCGCCCCTGTGGGAGACTGCCCGTGTGTATCTCCACGGTGCCTCCCCACAGCCCCCCCTTTTCCATTTCTCCTTTTATCGTCCAGCATGACGTGAAACTGTGATCCACCCGGCCGTTTCATCCCCCTCTGTGCGAGGTGGTTCGGTTCAATCCTCCTCCCGGCGGCCTCGACCTCTTCGTGAGTCGGCTTGCCGACGTCCAGCATGACGTTAAACTGTATACCCGAACTACGTTGACTTTGATCCGTGCTAACGCGCGGTACGTAGGAAGCCCCTCGGGGGTCCAAGCTCTTCACTCCATCATCCATCCTGATCCTTACCCGGGCCGCCACATCCCGGTGGGGTCATGCCACTTCACTCCACTCCACGTTACTTGGGAAGCCGCCCATGTGATGGCCCCAGCGTCGGAGGTTCCCCGCAAGGGGTTCTGTCATCTGATCCACTTTTCGTGTTGATCGGTCCGATGCCGTCCCCGCTGGACGTTAAACTCGCGGCATACCCCGTGTTAAACATGGGAAGCTGAGGAAAACCTCAGGTGACACAGCTCCCCGCACCCAGTGCGGGATGCCTCAGGCCATCATGCCTTCGAGAAGCCCTATTAGGGACGGAAGACAGACGTGCAGAGCCGCAGTGTTACGACACGCCCCCCAGCACCCAGAGCCACCCGGCCTTCTCACCGCAGGTTGCTGCCCCGACCAGACTCCTTGGAACGTCCGGGCGGAAGCAGCATAATTAACCGGTGTCCATGAAGATATGGCGCCGGGAACGAGATTCACGAACATTCTTAAGTCTATGAGGGAGACCCGGATTAGGCGACGATTTCCGAGGAGACGTCCAAGGAAGGAGGAGCCGACATCCCATCATCCCGGTTTCGATCAAGGAGCAGACGCCCCTGAATAAGGGACGAATGCCGCCCGCCCTTGGAAAGCGGGACTGCGGGACCACAAGCCGCGCGCCCATCCCCTCGGGTTGACGGGTGCACGCGCGAACGCGTCCTGGCGGAACAGCGTAACCTGACGCACATCTGCACCGAAACAAATTTGTCACCTTTAAAATCCGAAAATAATTTTATAATAATGTAACCTTTTATAACATTCCAAGAGTGCCCCTCCTCTCCTCTCATAAAAGGCCCCCACCTGTACCACCTTACCCACACCTCTCAAGCCTTTTTCTCGGCGAAACCCTGCCCATTTTGTCTCCCCACATCCCTCTCTTACTCCTAGAAGCCTCACTCTGGGCATAAATCATTCCAAGGAAGCCTTTGAGCTCAAATCAAAATGAGTTACCCGTTTTAAAGGTAGTGTCTTCTCTTGTGTTCTTCTGTTTTTTCTTGCTTCTCCAACCCCCTAAACTCTTTTTATTCATTTATTTTTTTAACAAAACCAGTATATTAAATATACTAGGAATTTTTTATAAGAAGGATTCTAGCTACACTTACACACACATTCATCTAATGGTTAACGAGCATACTGTTTCTGTGGATGGCGAATTTATGTCTCACGAAACGATGATTGTTCAATATTCTTCTAACACCTTCCAAGGTGGTCATTAAGATTACACTACATTTATATATGATATATAATATTTGTATGTTTTACTTAAGCTTCTGTATTTTTCATTTATCGCATACCTTTAGGGTTTCCATTATGGGTAAACGCGATATCTTTATTTTAGGAAGTGCGGACTACCGCCCCTGAAAGTGATTTGATTCATTAATACCATATGTGGTACGTATAAAGGATAGATTTAATGATATTATATATGATATTATACAGGAATTATAATATACCTTTATATCATTATGATTTCACTCCATTAAGTAAGAAATAGAAATGAAAGTAGCATTCATGCTTACGTACGGCTTACCGTCTCCATGAATGGTGCATTTCATTTCTTACCTCTAAATGTTATGTAATATTATAAATGCATGTATATACTAGATATATATGATATATATGATATCTACATCATTGGTATAACTCTGGATATAATGGATACATGAACAACTTGTAATTATAAAGAGTTTATTTTTGACTGAAGTACCAATGATCGTTAAAACGACCGTTATTAACATAAATAATTAAATAGTGTTCAGGACATGGTAATAAGCGATGTAAATGGAATAATGAACTTTAAAAAGGTTCATAATAAAGTATAAATTAACTCAAGTTTATTATTCAGGACGTTAAAGAATGATCGAGTCAAGTTGGACCTGAGGTATGGGACTTCGTCTCAATCTCCTTTCATTGAGGCATATTTTGTTTTATACACATCTTTCTTTTATACGGTGTATAAACCCCTTTGACATTTACGTTTATTAAAAAGCCATATTTTTTATATGAAGAATTTTAATAAATGACAAAAGGAATGTTTTTTTGTCGTACGTATGGGGCGACAACGACTTCTCCGCCGCCGTGACCATTATTTGAGTTTCAGCTTCCTCTACAAGCCATAACATTTTTTTAAATGAAAAATAAATACCAAGTTTTAATTTTAATTTATTTTGGTATTGAAAATGGTTTTCATAATGTTTTTATTATATCAATGTGTTGTATTGATATCTTGTGATTGAAATGTGGAAATTTTATGTTTCTTTTATATATGTTTTATGTGATACGATTATGTTATGGTTCTTGGGCATTGTTTATGAAGACGGGTGGTTCCGTGATAAACTAAGGGCGGGTGAGCCCGATATAGCTCTCCAATGCATTGGGTAATGCGAAGGAGTTAAATGTTAAGGTTTCCCCGAAGAGATTTAGGGAATATACTGTGATGGGTATTTCAAACTTAACCATGAGGGATACTTCCTACGTAAGAATGTTATGAATGACTAAAGTTACCTTTATGTCTTATGATTTCTATTATTTATTCATGATTTGATGAGGTATATTAATGTGAATATGTTTTATGAGTAAAGTATGATTTCATACATGGACTAATGTATTCATTTCGTACTTTTATATCCCTTACTGAGCTTTTTATGCTCATCCCATGTTTTTGAAATGTTTTTCACAGGTCAAGGGAAAGGTACATGATATGATGATAGTGTCAAGGAAGTGTCAATAATGAATCCATGATTTATTTTAAATATGTTTCCGTTGATGGGAAAAATGAGTACTATCTTTTATGTAACCACATTGTTTAAATGTGAAGAGTAATGCATGATTTATGATCTAATTCTCTAAAACTATAAACCTGAAAAGATCCTCAATGTTTATTCTTGAAATATCTCAAGATTAAGTAATGTTTAAGGCTGGGGCCTTATAGTTGGTATAAGAGGTCGGTTTAGACAACATTAGGAGTTAGAAAATTGTTAAATTATAAATTAATTTATGGTATGATTGAAATGATATAGAATTTAAACATTACTGTGTTCCTTCGCCTAAGATATTTCAATGTATAGAATGGTTTTCCGCATAGGAAACAAGGAAGCTATGTTGGGAGGACATCAGGAGGAAGACAACCTTCCAAATCAGCAACTTGAGTTGGTCAGAATTGGTAATGAACAGTTTCTTGTAGTAATGGCACAGTTGACTCAAGGGATAAATGTTAGTGGTATCCATGCACGAGATCAGCCAGATCAACCCCATAGGAACATGTTAGTGGTGGAACATTTCATGAGAACATCCCACATCATTCAGGGGATCATCTGACCTTGTGCTAGCTGAAGGGTGGATTAAAGCACTGGAGAATATTTTCGATGTCATGGTGTGTTCAGACTGTCAAAAGGTTAGTCTTTCTATTTACCGTTTGGAGGTTGAGGCAGATCAATGGTGGTCTATGGTTAAAAATATCAGGGATGCTGATGAGATTGATACTCTCGACTGGGATGAATTCAAAGGTATGTTTCTTGAGAAGTATTTTCCTAAGGCTGTTCGACATAGGTTGGAAAAACAATTCATGTAATTGAGGCAAGAGGAAGACTCAGTGGCTGCCTATGAAGAATGGTTCACTCGATTGGCATGGTATGCTACAAATTTTATCTGAGACCTTGATAGTAAAATCAATAGTTTTTACTCAGCATTAAAGGAAAAATATCGAAGGGCTTCAGCTTCTCGTGAGTTAAAAAGTTATGAAAAACTTGTTTGATGTGCTGAGAAGGTGGAAATGGAGTTTTCCGATGATCAGGTGTTCTATTACAACGAGCAGAATAAGAGACCGAGGTGGCGGGAGAAAGGAAAGAATTCTTCAAAAAGGACTAACGGTAAGAAAACTAAGTTTCCATTTTGTGATAAATGTTGTAAAAGGCATGCTGGGGAATGTCTTCTGAATTCTGGAAAGTGCTACCGATGTGGTAAGATGGGACATAACGCTCGTGATTGCACTGAAAAAGATCAAGGTGATGGTAAGTCCAAATTTGATTTGCAGTTAGTGAAATGTTTTAAGTGTAATGAGATGGGTCACTATGAAAATGAGTGTCTGTCAAAGAGATTGAGTGATGGGAATTAGTTAGACTATAAGAAGAAATGGGTGGTGAAATCCTTTGCAACTACTTCAGTAGATGTTGGGCCATCAAATGAAGTTGTATCAGGTACTTTGTTTGTTTTTTTAGATTATGCCAGTGTGTTGTTTGTTTCTGGGTCTACATATTCCTTAATCTTTGAAAAAATTTCTAGTAAAATGGGAATACCATCTCAAGAAATTACTTTTGAACTTTTGGTGAAAACACATGGGTGAAATGTTGAGGCAAAAAGAATTTATAAGTATCTTTTTTTCTTTATCGGTGGAAAGAACCTACTTGAAAACCATATTTTTTTTACCTCTAGTAGAGTTTGATGTTATCCTGGGTATGTATTGGCTCTCTATTTACCATGCTACAACTGATTTTAGAGCTATAGAACATTCTTTTTAGAAAGGATTTCAGTTTGTGTACTAGAATGAACCCTTACTGTTGATAACATATCAAGAGGATAAGAAACTTGTAATAGATGGAAATGAATGTTACCATGAACATATTGTTGAATGAAAAGGAACTGTTCAGATTAATGATGTGCTAGTGGTAAATGAGTATCCTGATGTTTTTCCTGATGAGTTTCCTGGAATAATACCAGATTGGGATGTTGAGTTTACTGTTGACTTAGTTCCTGATGCTCTACCGATTTCAAAACTCCCTTATCGAATGGCTCAAATTGATCTTTTAGAGTTGAAGGAGCAATTGCAAGATTTATTAGATAAAGGTTTCATTCGACCTAGCACATCACCATGGGGTGCTCATGTTTTATTTGTTAAAAAGAAATATGGTTCAATGAGACTTTTCATTGATTATAGATCCTTGAATAATATCACTCTTAAGAACAAGGATCTTTTGCCTCATATCGATTATTTGTTTGATCAGCTCCAGGGAGCTCAGTATTTTTTGAAGATTGACTTGAGGTCGGGGTACCATCAGTTGAATGTAAAGGAAGCAGACGTACCGAAGACTGCATTCCATACTAGATATGGCCATTATGAATTTGTAATTATGCCTTTTGTCTTAACCAATACACCTTCTTTATTAATGGACCTTATTAATAGAATTTTCCATGAGTTCATGGATAAGTTTGTGGTTGTTTTCATTGATGATATTATGGTGTTTTCTAAAAGTAAATAGTATCATGAAAGACATTTAAGGGTTATTTTTTAAACCTTAAAAGACAAGAAATTGTATTGGAAATTCAGCAAGTGTGAGTTTTGGTTGCAAAAAATTTCTTTCTATGGTCATATTGTTTCTAAAGATGGGATAATTGTTTATCCTGCAAAAAAAAGGTTGTTGAAGAATTTCCAAGACCCACAAATGTAACTGAGATTCGTAGCATCCATGGTTTGGCAGGCTATCACTGAAGGTTTGTTAGAAAATTTTAACTGTTTTCTATTCCAATGAATAAGCTACCTCGTAAGGGTGTTAAGTTTATCTGGACAAAAGAATGTGATGATTGTTTTCAAGAACTGAAAAGAAGATTGGTGAATGCTCCAGTTTTGGAACTTCCTTCCAAGAATGGTGAGTTTGTTATATACAGTGATTCTTCATTGAAGGGACTTGGCTGTGTCCATATGCATAATAATCAGGTAATTACTTATGCTTCATGACAGTTGAAAACTCATGAGGTAAATTACCCTACACATGATTAGGAATTAGCTGTTGTTGTTTTCACTTTAAAAATTTGGAGGCATAATTTGTATGGTTTAACATGTGAAATATATACTGATCACAAAAGTTTAAAGTATATAGTCCCTCAGAAATAATTGAAAATGAGACAGTGGAGATGTCTAAAATTAATCAAGGATTATGATTGTACAATTCATTACCATCCGGGAAAAGAAAATAAAGTGGTTGATGTTTTGAGTCAAAAAAGTAATGATTCATTAACAATGTTGCATTTGGAACGTGATCCTTTGGTTAAGGATTTGATGATATTTGGCATAGAAGTTGTTGGTGCAGGATGTCCTTATGTTTTGTTTTAGGTATCAGGGAAATATTCTCAATCAGACAGAATTAAGCAAGCATAGAAGAAAGACAGTGAGTTGCAGAAAAATGTAGAGCTGGTTCAGAAGGGTAAGTTACCTGAATTCAACATTTATAATGATTTTGTTTTGATAATTAGGAAGATATTGTGTGTGCCTTGTGATTCACAGTTGGAGAGAGAGTTGTTATGTGAAGCTCATAGTTCTCCGATTTCAGTTCATCCAGGCAGTACTAAGATGTATAGAGATCTTCAGGAGTATTACTGGTGGGATGGAATAAAAAGGGATATTGCTGATTTTACTGTGAAGTGTTTAACATGTCAATAGGTTAAAGTAGAGCGGCAGTTACCGAAAGGGATTCTTCAGCCTTTACCAGTACCAGAATGAAAATGGGAGAATATATCCATGGACTTCATTTTGGGATTGCTGAAGACACCTCGAGGTAATAATTCAATCTGGGTTATTGTTGATTGCTTGACTAAATCTGCTCATTTCCATGCTATATGAGATACTTTTTCCCTAGATCAACTTTCCTGTTTGTATCTTAAAGATATAGTCAGGTCACATGGAGTTCCACTATCCATTGTATCTGATCGTGATCCTAGAATTACTTCTAACTTTTTAAAGGGCCTTCAGAAGTTTTTGGGTACTGAATTAAATTTTAGTATAGCTTTTCATCCTCAATTAGATGTGCAGTCCGAACGAACAATTCAGAATTTGGAGGATATTCTAAGTACTTGTTCAATTGATTATCAGGGATGTTGGGACCAACATCTTTCATTGGTTGAGTTTTCTTATAATAACGGTTTTCATTCCAGTATACAGATGGCACCATTTGAGGCATTATATGGGAATCAGTGTTGAAATCCAGCTTTCTGGGATGGAGTTGGTGAAAGGAAGTTGATGGGACCGGAATTGGTAGAAGTGTTGGCAGAAAAAGATCAGATGATACAAAGAAACATGAGAATAGCTCAGAGTAGACAGAAAAGTTATACGGATAACCAGATGAAGGATCTATCTTTTGAGGTAGGTGATCATGTCTTTCTCAAAGTTTCACCATGGAAAAGTGTGATGTGATTTGGTAAGAAAGTAAAGCAGAGTCCAAGGTTCATTGGACCATATGATATTCTGGAGAGAGTTGGATAAGTTGCTTACCGAGTGGCTTTACCTCCAATTTTATCTCAAGTACACAGTTTTTTTCATGTTTCTATGTTTAGAAAGTCTATTCCAGATCCATCTCATGTTTTGATCCCATATGTAGTTCAGTTGGAGGAGAATATCCCTTATGAAGAACAACCTGTCTAGATTATTGACCATGGAGAGCAAGTGTTGCGGAATATGGTAATTCACTAGGTAAAATTTTTGTGGAAAAAACATATGGTTGAAGAGGAAACATGGGAATCTGAGAATGTTATAAGGGATAAATACCCCCACTTATTTTGATAAGCGAATAAAATTTCAAAGACGCAATTCCCAAACGGGGGAAGGATGTAACATCCCAGGTAAATAAAGAATAAAACATTTTCATATTTATTAATATTTATGTATTATATATTATTTTCACTTTAAAGGGGTTTCTATGTTCGATAGCATACTTGATACGCAACAAAGAGTTTCTTTGAAATCTTACGTTTCACACCCCTAACCATTTTGTCTCCCCACATCCCTCTTTTACTCCTAGAAGCCTCACATTGGGATGAAATATTTCCATGGAAGCCTTTGAGCTCAAATCAAAAAGATTTACCTGTCTTAATGGTAGTGTCTTCTCTTGTGTTTATATGTTTTATTTTGATTCTCCAACCCCCTAAACTCTTTTTATTCATTTATTTTGTAAAAACACCAGTATCATCAATATAAGAGGATGTTGTTATAAGAAGTATTCGAGCTACACATACACACACCTTCATCTAATGGTTAAAGAGCATACTGTTTCCGTGGATGGTGAATTTCTGCCTCACGAAACAATGATTGTTCAATATTCTTCTATCACCTTCAAAGGTAGCCATTAAGATGACAATATATTTATATATGATATATAATATGTTTATTTTTTACTTAAGCTTCTTTATTTTCATTTATGGCATACCTTTATGGTTTCCATTATGGGTAAATGTGATGTCTTCATTTTTGGAAGTGCGGACTACCGCCCCCTCAAAGTGATTTGATTCGTTAATAACATTTGTGGTACTTATAAAGGATAGATTTAATTATATTATATATGATATTATACTGGAATTATAATATACCTTTATATCATTTTTATTTCACTCCATTAAGTAAGAAATAGAATTGAAAGTAGCGTTCATGCGTACGTACGGCTTATCGTCTCCATGAACAGTGCATTTCATTTCTTACCTCTAAATGTTATTTAATATTATTAATGAATGTTTATACTGGATATATATGATATATATGATATCTAAATCATGAGTATAACTCTGGATATAATGGATACATGAACAACATGTAATAATAATGATTTTATTTTTGACTCAAATACCAATGATCGTTAAAATGACCGTTATTAACCTAAATAATTACATAGCGCTCATGACATGGTAATAAGCGATATAAAAGGAATAATGAACTTTAAAAAGGTTCTTAAGAAAGTATAAATTAACTCAAGTTTATTATTCAGGATGTTAAAGAACGATCGAGTCAAGTCAGACCAGAGGTATGGGACTTCGTCTCGATCTCCTTTCACTGAGGCATATTTTGTTTTATACACTAATTTATTTTATACGATGTATAAACCCCTTTGGAATTTACGTCTGTTTAAAAGGAATATTTTTTATACGAAGCGTTTTACTAAACGACAAAGGAATGTTTGCTTGTCGTACGTATGCAGCGACAACGACGTCTCTGCCCTTGTGACCATTATTTGAGTTTCAGCTTCCTCTACAAGACATAACTTTTTTTTAAATGAAAAATAAATACCATGTTTTTTTATTATATTTTGTTGTTGAAATTTTTTTTCATAATGTTTTTATTATATCAATGTGTTGTATTGATATCTTGTGATTGAAATGTGGAAATTTAATGTTTCCTTTATGCATGTTTTATGTGATACGATTATGTTGTGGTTCTTGGGAATTGTTTATGAAGATAGGTGGTTCCGTGATTAACTAAGGGTGGGTGAGCCCGATATAGCTCTCCAATGCATTGGGTAATGTGAAGGAGTTAAACATTAAGGTTTCTCTGAAGAGATTTAAGAAATATACTGTGATGGTTATTCCAAACGCAACCATGAGGGTTACTCGCTACGTAAGAATGTTATGAATGACTCAAGTTACCTTTATGTCTTATGATTTCAATGATTTATTCATGATTTTAAGAGGTATGATGAAGTGCTTATTTTTTATGAGTAAAGTATGATTTCAAACATGGACTGATGTTTCCATTTCGTACTTTTATATCCCTTACTGAGCTTTTTATGCTCATCCCATGTTTTTGAAATGTTTTTCACAGGTCAAGGGAAAGGTACATGATGTGATGATAGTGTCAAGGAAGTGTCAAGAAAGAATCCATGTTTTATTTTAAATATGTTTCAGTTGATGGGAAAAATGAGTACTATCTTTTATGTAACCACTTTCTTTAAATGTGGAGAGTAATGCATGATTTATGATCTAATTCTCTAAAACTCTAAACCTAAAAAAGATCCTCAATGTGTATTCTTAAAATATCTGAAGATTAAGTAATGTTTAAGGTTGGGGCCTTATAGAGGGTAAGTATTTTTATGATCTATTTGATTAGATATATTTTTACCCAAAAAGACATTATTGGTTATGTAAACAGGAGGGGTCACAATCTTTTTATAGAGGAGGGAATGGACGCACGTGATATTTTTGAAAAGAATTGCGTGTCCCCGATTTATTGCTTGTTCCCCACATTTCTAGATGCACCGTTACAGATCCTTAGAGGCTTATTGGCTGATATATTTCAATAATATTGGTTTTTCAAAAGTGTATAGGTCATTTTTTCCTTATAATTAAGATCATGTTCATTGTTAGTTTTAATTTACCTTAATCGAGTATTTAATTTAAATTAAATTGAATAATATTTTTAGTAGAAAAATAATATATACTTGTTATAAGTAATAAATTATTATTTGTAAAAGTATATTATCCATTTTTCAAAATTTCAATCATATAATTGGCATAAATTAATTGAAATTTAATCTCAGAGAGAGGAAGACAATGTAGGTTTTTAAACAAAGAACGTTCAAATCTTTTCTAAGTTTTTATATTCATTTTCAAAGTGAATTGATTAAAATATCAGAAATTATATTAAATGATAAATAAATAATACAATTGAACATTAAATCCATTTTATAATATAATATTTCTATATTAATAAATTAGGCTAAAAAGAAGTTTTGTATGAAATTTCATTTTTTCACTATTAATTAAAATATGAAACATTAAAGAAAAACACCATGAAATTCACCCTCTCATAGTTCTTATATTTTGATTTAAAACATGATGTTTATTTTCACATATAAAATGTATTCATGTACCTAAATGTTTAATTAAAATAGGTCTTCCATTAAAATAATGTAATACATCTTCTATAAAATATTGGTTTTTATGTTTCATATTGTGTTTGCTCTCATATTATGAAAATAAAATCAACTAGATGAATACAAAAAATATTTTATTTAATATATAGCACATAAATAAAATACATATCATTCACTAATATTAACTAATTTAACTTATTAAGATAAATATATTTTTCACATCAAATAGCCTTTTATAATTCTATTTCCTTATATTCATTTTGTATCTATATTCATTTATAATTAATATACAACAAATGAATTATACTATATATATTCATATATTAGTTAATCCAATAATATTCAATATAGTGTCTATTCTATATATTATAATGTCATATAATAATATATTTTGTAATACATTGATTTTCGGTAACACTCGGTCTTGAATGTTATGCAAGACATAAAGGAAAGATATTATGACATGTAACATAAGATGACATTGGTGTTCCTTATAGAGAATGATAAACATTATGTTTCATGTAGTGTGTGATTAATTTGATTTTTGTATATCATAAGCCAGACATAGTGATTTAAAAAAAAACTATTTTCAGTGGTGCACATAATAAATTATATCAATAAGATTAAATTATTTAGAAAATAATTTCACAAACTCTCATGGTGTTACATTATTCCCCCATAAAATTTATTTCACCCTTGATATTTTTATGGGTATCATTGTTTTAATACATGAAATTTTATTTCATTGAAACCCAAATTATATAAATGTATACTTAAACATCCTTTAAGAAAGGAATGTCAGAAGCATAACAGTTACCCAAAGAAACATATAACTAGGTTTACACATTGGAGAAATTTGCTGGGAAGTGAAAACATGGACATAGAAGTGAAATATAACTATAATTTTATGGTGGAGGGTGATAGGGAACATGGTTAAGATAATGTCAACAATCAAATTCATAACCCAATGTCGCTTGAAAAAGGCCATTTATAGCATCTGAAATGATGATACCATGAAAAAAAATTATTTCAAGATTATTTCACAATGATTAATATTTTTTCAACGAGAATATATACTTACATGATTCTATATAATATCACACCTGTTTGTGTCTTGATCAATTTATACTTCATCTACCATTTTTATAAATAATGATGAATTTCCCATTCATGAATCATTATCATATCATGAGATTAATAAATATAATGGTAGTTAATTCTATCAATAAAAAAAATTATCATTAGTTACCCAGTATGCATAAATCTGCATATGGAAAGAGGATACATTAATATCTAAAACATCATTTTATTTTTAACATAATACATTTCATAAATTTTTAATCTGATAACCCATTCATAATATAAAAATCCTAATACATATAAATATTTCCCTAAATAATCATAACATTGATCCCCTATATATAAAAAATAGTCTCTTGGTTTTCACATTCCCAAAAGATTAATCCTGTCATCATATTTCCTCCTCGAATAAGTTAATAATTTGAATTACTATAAATCCTTTTCGAAAACACGTGTTCTTACTTATTCTAATGATTAATGTAAATTTTTCACAAATCAATGATGTTTTAAACAAAATTCAAGGTTACATATAACACTTATTTAAAAAATAATTTATTTATTTTATGTTCATCGACACTATCTAATATACTTTGTCGAACTGAATCATCTATTTATCCTTACTAAAAAAAGTTTCATCTATATCTTGAACACATTAAGGGTTTTCTTCCCTCAATCAAGATATCTATGTTTTATTAAATAAATTTAATAAGTATTCATAACCATTAAACATATCATTTTTTATCATTAGTGAAAAATTTATTTTGAAAATACTTATATATTTCATAATTCATATAACATAATCATTGGATTTAAAAACACAAATTATTCATTCATCCAATTTTATTCTTAAAACATTAACTAGTCCTTATAATATTTTCCCACAATACCCCATTTAATAGAATATGAAATTTGAACAATGTATTATGGTTCCAGAACATCAATCTAATCAGGCTTCTTTTGATTAATGTAAGAAATAATAGAAGAATATCTCATACCATTCACATGTTGTTTCCTGTCACTTAATAATCTATAGTATAACCATTAATCATGGACCTTCCTAATTCTATTCATGAAAATTATAATTTATATTCATTAATACCATACATTCCACATATTAAAATGTCAATGTTAACCTCATTACTTATAAATTCATCTATTGATTGAAACCATAAATCATTGGGTGAGAAACACTTATTATAGTAAAGATAGTGTAATCATGAAAAAATTATATATGAGATATCAAAATAATGACACAAAATTCAATAATATATGACACCTTATGATTTTACTAGATTATTTTAGTCATATTATATTAAAATACATAATGATGTTTGATAAAGAGTTTTTGAATTACCAAGTCATTACCCCATGGAGTCTCAAACCAGGTGTGGAATAAGGCCCATTGTTCTGTTCCAGGTTATGCTCGAGTCAGGAATGGCACACCTTGTTAAAGTTATTACCCTCATATACATTTTTTCCAAAGCCACGTCCAATTATATTTTTTATACATGTATATAATTATAGGAAACCACTATCTAGATCTTTTACCAAAACTCAAGGATTTGTTTATAAAAAATAACTCATACATAGAATTATCCTTATAGATAACCCTAGACATATCCGTATAAATATCCCCAAGAATCAAAATAAGGTATTATCATCCTAGATTATAATTTTTTTTAAAAAAAAATTTCTTTAATAATATCTATAACAACAAAGTCATAACATACAGATAAATTACACAATATTTACAAAATACTTAGTACATTACTCATGAAGATGCTCTAAGACTGTATTATTTTAGTACATTAGGACACATTGAAAAATATACTCAAGCTCATTGAAATATCTTCAATGATTCCAAAAATTTGTTCCCCGTTAGAAAATATTCTTAAAAACCATTATTCATTTCCTTTGGAAAGGAAGCATAAGAAAGGGGAGATAATGAATGCTCAATAAGGTTAAATAAAGGAAATACATAAGCATAACATCAACATAAGAGTATGATAATATGATATTATCATATTATAAGATCAAACCATATATATCAAATATAATAAACATGAATCATGGAATAAATATTAGTAGTTCCTAAGACAAGAATCAAAAGATAATCAAAAGCATAATCCTTAAAATCATGACCTAAGAATAAGATAAAAATTTGTTGTATACCCATAAATGTATAGCATCGTGAACATGTATAAGTAAAAATAGGATCACTCAATCCATGATTCAAGGAAATTAAATCCGACCCTCATATATACTAATGGACAAGCAATCAGAGCCATGGATAATTTTGTGGACAAGCAATCAAGTTCATGCATAACATTTTGAACATGTAATCAGGTTCATGTATAAACTTATGAACATGAAACTAGGTGATTCCATAACATTGAAAACATGTATTCATGTTCAAATATAACATTATGAAAACATAACATGGTTCACTCATTACTTTGTGAATCTATAATTAGGTTCGTGTACAATCATTCAGACGTGGAACAATGTCCATGCATATTATTTTGAACATGTAATCTGGTTCACACATACAATTATGGACATGAAACCATGTCTATGATTAACATTGTGAATATGTAATCAGGTTCACACGTAAAATTTTGGAAGCACAATACGTTTAACTCATAACATTCTGATCATGTAATTTGGTTCACACTTAAACTTGTGGACATGAAACCACATCCATGCATAACATTGTGAACTTTTAATTCGGTTCATACATAAAATTTTTACTCATGAGTCTTCCATCGTTACCCAATGCATTAGAGGGAGATATAGGTCCAACCACAATCACATAATATGTGTTCCACCAGATTACAAAAAATTATCATATCATAACCTCCACAAGATTAAAAAAATTTATCATATCATAAACCATGAAATGAAATGGGTATAATTAACATTTCATCATACCATAACTTATGGGAATGATATGGGACTCATAATCATTTAATATTTACATTATTCATGAAAAATAGAAAGTTTCAATAACATATAACCAGTAGAAGAGAAATTGGTTTCATAAGCATCATTAGGTTAAATCATAAACTATTCAAGAATTAATATGAAATAAAACATTTTATCTTTTACTATAAGGGAATCAGTAAATTCTATTTAACTCATCTCATATGTGAAATAATATTGAAATTTCTTTTAATAAAATTTGTTTATGAAATTATCAATTCAGATTTGAAATGTATTTTTATAACAACAAACCGTTAGAAACCCATTTTAAATGAAAATTAATAGAAATCATAAGGAAAAGGTATTGAATATTTCTTATATTAGTTTCCCTTGAAAACATATAAAACCTAATAAATAAAATTTTTAAAATAATTTTCATTCAAATTTTATAAAAGAAGCTTGAAAAAACATTGTAAACCATTCCCTTGAAAACATATTAATGAATCTTGAAAACATTTTGACAAAAATTTTCAATGAAAATAATTTTAAAACATATAAAATAATAATTGAGATAAATAAATTCCTTTTCATTGAACATATTTTTTTTACAATATATAAATTTTACTATGAATATTCATTTAAAACTTTTTTTACCAATATTTATTTCTGAGAACACTTTTTATTTGAAAAATATAAGATAATTTTTTTTACAAAATATTACGAAATATATATATATTAAAAAATATAACATTATAATCATACTAAGGAATAATCAAGGAAATTATGGTAATGATGGTGGGTAGGTTTGTATATTCTGAACATTTCTTTTTGCGCCATATAATTGCAAAAATGTTTCGTTATCAAAAAATGACTAGAATATTAATTTTAAAAGTTATTCTGTAAAAAGGTATTACTTATGCAAAAAAATCTTTTAGACATCATAGTTAAATACTAAAAAAAATTTATAAACATTTTATAGAAATCATGGTTTTGAAGGAACACAAATTTTAGACTGAAGGAACATCTAAATTTAAATTTTAAAACAATATTATTAATAATCTTAAGTAACAACGAGTGGGAAAATTTCACAATTACATGTATAAAACATGAATATAAATAGGTTAAGAAAATTAATTAGTATTATTGAGATATGGTTCCGAAAATTTCATCACTGGATCATAATAATTAACAATCTTGATAAACGATGAGATTGAACCTATAAATTGTTATCACTTTGGTACCATTAAATAATATTAAAATTGAATGAATAACATTACATAAATATTTACCAATTATTAAAGGAGTTATATTGAATATATAACATGTATAAAGGTTTTATATACACTTCATAGAAAAATATAGTTGTATAACAGGGCATGTGTCTCAAAAAAGAAAAATTGGGACAAAATTAATTCACTGATTTGGTAATTATTGAACCATGCCCCCAAATTAAAGAAACATCATAAAATTGATATTTAAATAGCCATAAATTAAAGCATTAAATTGAGATAATTCATACATGATTATTATACTCATAAAAAATGAAATGAGTGGTGAATAAGGCATTTATCTCATGGAAATAAAAAGTGTGATGAAACTCCCTTACCTTATGTCATGAAAATATTTAAACACTTTCAAAGATCCTGTATAATAAATATAATTTTATTATATATATATATTAAAGAACCATATTATGATATATAATTCCACATATTATTTATATATGGATTTATATCACATGTTTATTAACAACTTAATGTTAGTGTTATGTTCTGGGTAATATCCGTTTTTCTTTCGGTGTATGATTTGAATTGTTATTCTTCTTCACTTTACTTACATAATTATTTACTTATTTTAATAATCTAATAAATTATATAAATAAAATATATATTCCGTATATATATATATATAATTCTATTTATAGGATACACATATAAAATTTAATACACCATTCGTGGAGACGGTAGGCTATACTTATGCATGAATGTTGTTTCCTTTTGTTGATGTGTTGATGGAAATAAATGAAATGAAATATATATATATATATATTATAATTACATAAAAATAATTATTTCATATATATCATATATTTTCAATATATTCATCCTTAATACATCCCATGAAAATTGTGAATGAATCAAGTCATATTGAGGATGCGATAGTCTGTGCTTCCATAAACGAAGATATCATAGTTAGAAAAAATAAAATTCATAAAGGCCTATTAAATATAAAAATTTTAAAAGGAGAAAAACATTTCAATATTAAATATATCATAAATAATAATCATTTCTAATATAATTTCCTTCTATGATAGTTGGTAATGGAAAAATGAACATTGTTTCATGAGCTGGTAGTTCATAGTACACATGAATGAAAATACTATTATCCAATAGATGTATGTGTGTGACAGTGAAGGTAAAACCATTAGAATAAAATCATATCATAATATTTTTTTATACTTATTAAGTAATTTTATAAAATAATAAAAATATTTCTATGTGGCATCTAATTAAAATAAAACCAAGGATCTTGAGGGAGGATTTACCACTTATTCAGGTAAGTCTATTTTGTTTTTAACGAAGGGCTTCCTTGTATGGATTTCATCACAATTTGAGTATTATTGTATTATGTTGGGTACAATTAGGATCTAATTTGTCTTATTTTTGTCGATAAAATTTTACTTAAAAGTTTTGAGGATGTGGGATGGGTGATTGCCTTTTTATTGTGGAGGGAAAGGACACACATGGTATTTTCCTACATAATTGTGTGTTTCCCAAGTATTGCTTGTTCCCGAACTATCAAAATGGACCATTATAACAACATATAGGTTTCTGGGATAATATATGGCCATAAAATTGATTTTTTAAAATATTATAGATTATTTTTTCTCTTAATATTATAGATTAGTCCCATATTATGCTTAATTTCACCTTAATTGATGTAATTTATTTTAATTACATTCACTAATATTTAGGCCAAAAAATAATTTTAACTTGGAATAAATTATTAATTATGAGAAATAAAAATATTTTATCCATTATTTCAAATTTGAATCACATAATTGGAATAAATAAATTCAAATTTAATCTCGTAGATAGAATGATAATGCAGGGTTTTAATGTGAAAATGTTCAAATGTTTTCTAAGTTTTTATATTAACTTTCAACGTAAATTTTTTTACAACAACTAGGATTGGATTAATTGATAAGAAATTAATATAATTATCATTTAATTGATTAATATAATTATCATTTAAAATATAAATTTTCCTTATAAATAAATTTTATGAAAATAAATTTTGAATTAAAATTATTTAATTTTCACTTTTCATTAAAAAATGATAAAATGAAAAAAAATACCAAAAACTCACCCATGATAAATTTATATGTATCTATATCAAAATTTAATTTAATTTTAATATATAAAATTAATAAAAGTTCCAAAATCTAAATTTAAAATAGGTTCTCTATTAAATGGCAGTGGGAGTTCTTTTATAAAAATATAGTGTTTTATTTTTCACTTTGGTTATGTCCTCATATTATGCATATAAAATCAATTAGTTGAATATAAAAAACATTTTCCTGAACATTTAACAAATAAATTTAATAAATATAATTCAAAAATAGTAATTAATTAAATTTATTAAGATATCTTGACTTTTTCACATGAAAATATTCTTTTATAAATTCATTCTCTTTTTATTCATTTGGTTTCTATATTAATTTATAATAAATAGGTAAGTGATGAAGTCAAATTTATATTATAATAAGTTATTTAATTGTTTAATCACCAATTTAATGGATTTTTTTATTACTTTTTCAAATAAATAATAATATTTTTTATAATATATTATTGTTCAGTGACACTAGAGATTACGTGTTACACAAGCCATTGAAGAAATTAAGTATTATGTCTAATGTAACATAGCATTGATTATCCTAGTAACTAATATTAAATTAATCTTGTGGGTAGTTCATGATTAACATGGTTTTGTGTATTAATCAGTCCAAACATTTTTCATTAATATAAAATAAAATATTTTTACTGTTGTTTGAAATATAAAATATTAAAAAGATCAAATCTATTCTAAAAAGATTCATCAAGAATCGGGGTGTTAAAATATGTGAAATGTGACAGACTATGATATTTGGTAATTTTTATAATACTTGACTCATCTTAATGATTGGAATAAAGGTTGGATGTATCTACAAAACCAAATAGACGTTGGGTCAAAATAAATAGGTTGCTGCTGAACACAGTGAGAGCGCTCATTTTTCATATGAAAAATATAGCATCATGTTAAAGGCATCATTGTTCCACTAGTGTAAAGTATAGGTACATTAATAAAATATTATTTTCAAAGAATAATAACCCAGAAACTATTTGGAGATTTCAACTTCACAACCATGTATAATAGTAGATTAAAGGGGATGTTCTGTGCATAACACGTATGTGATAAAGAACCACAAACCTTCCTGGTTTGAGAGGAAAGATCCAAGGGATATCTCAGCTATGAGAATAATATATTATTATTTATATTATTCACATGTAATGAAAAAATATGGTCTATATGTACCTACATGAAGATAATTTTATAAGTAATATATTGTAGGACACATTGCTTTGTAAAGGAATGAACTATGAACTTCATCTAGATGTGCGAAGAAAACGAAATATTTGACAAGGAAAAACTGTGATTGAATAGTTTTGTGTTAAAAATATTGTGATATTTACTATCTATTTTATATTGATATAATTATGACAAAATAATTGAAGAAGAGTTATCCCTTTAGATTTCATTTTTTAGTAATTTCCCATTTCAATGTTTTGTAATAGAGGTAGCCAATTGATCACTACATTCGATGAAGTTGATCAAATTTATTGGAGTCTATTAAATAATACATTAACTAAATTTTTTATAACATCAAAATTGGATGTTATATATCCTATAACATGTGATTTAATGGTAAATAATTGTATACACGGTTGGTGTTAGAGGCTGTGTATTGGGATATACCCTTTCTTGTGCTTTTATTGATAATAAAAAGTAATTTGTGTGCATGTGTATTAATAACCACCATACAATTAGTATGTGGTCATCCACACTAGAGTGAAGCCTCAATGAAATCATAGTGTTCCTTATTATTAATTATTTTATATGTTTTATTTCATACAACACGTAAAAAATAAAATATATACATTCACAAAATAATTGATAGAGGAAAATAAAGTGATATAAGTTTAAAGTTTTTAAAATTCATCCTACATGGATTCACCCCCACCCCCATTAGTCTGGTCATCAATAAAAGTGATCCAAATAAGTGTTAACATAGGTATTGAATCCCTATTTTTATTCTCCTATTTGAATCTTATTGAATATTTCATATATCATTTATAAATTACGAATGAAGAGAAAACATGGATAATTTTTATATACTATAGATTAGAAATATATCGCATCCAAGTCGTTGAAAAATATAATGATGGAAGAGCTTATGAATATGAAGAATTTATGCCTCTCATGTTGAGTGGATTATGAATCAGTTACCCATTTCACTATGTCTGAAAGGAAATTAATTAATTGGAATTGAAAATCAGGTCGTTTAATCTACTACAAAGGACATGGGGAATAGTTTACCCTCATATGTTATTCAATATGTATTAGATATGTTTTTCAAATATCCAATTGAATAAACAAGAATATGTGGTAAACATAATTCCTCAGGATTGAATACAACATAGTTTTAAGGGATATGTTTCAAGAATGAATCACTCATCGAGAAGAAGAATATTAGGAAAGAGAGATTAAATTGTCAAAAAGGGAAATGGAATGTGTAGATATCACAAAATAATGTTATCTCCAAATTTCTATGATCAAGGATCTTGAAGCATAGTGTTATGTATTTATGAAGGATTATGTTAAATCAATTCTAAATAAATATAAATAAAGTGAGAAACATGAATAAAAGAATTATTCATTAGAAATAAATCATAATGATCTCACTAATGTTAAGAATTATCATCTATAAATTAATGTATACATGATCAAGGGTCTTGACACCATTATGTTAGAGAAACAAAAAATTAATGATTAGGATGTTATAAATATCAATAAATAATATGATTAAAAATTTAGGTCAATGGAGGATGATAAATTCTATCTAAATATGATGTTTCTTGAACTTGTTCCAAACTGTTGTATATTGAAAATGTTACCCAATGAGTCCTCACAACAAGATAAAATATGTGTTCTTATTTCAAAATATGCATCCACATAAAATTATATGGAGGATAAATATCCTAAAATACATATATTGATTGGAAAGAATCGATTTTAATTATCTAATGTTTAATCTCAAGAAGTATCAAATAATTAGCTACCATCTATCTATAATAGTATTGTTTGTGCTAATTCAAGTTCTTTAGATAATGCATGGTCAAAACCAAAACATTTACAAAAGTGGATGAATAATTGTTATGATACTCTTACCAATATATGTTTGGTAATGGTAGATAAGATTATAAGAAGTTATTCACCCAACAGAGCCTAACAAATGTATGAAAAGAAACAAAATCAAAAAACATTCCAATCAATCCAAACTGTTTTCAAAAGAAAACGGTATGATTTGTTGGATATTATTGGCGCTGCGAATGATTCGAGAACAATCACAATTATTTTTGGTATAATAAAATTTTATCTAAAAATCAAACTATTACTACATAAACAGTGTAAAGAAGTGAAGATTCAAGGTCCATAAACAGAGAAGAAGAATCATCCCATTATAAATAAATTTGAATACCTAAAGAACCTATGTGGTATTTCCTATAGTAGTGGTTACAATAATGTAGCATGCATCTATGGATCATTCAAGAATTTAGGTAAACCCATTTTGATGAAAATACCAGAAAATATAAATATTAAACATTCTAACCTAGGAAATAATCATGATTAAATTATCCAAATGCATATTTCTTGGATGTTTATAAAGAAGAAATGAACGGATCATTGGTTGATAATCAGAATAAGTCTCATGTTCAAATAAAAAACAAAAAGATCAAAATGGTGCTACACTAAACAATACAATTGATTTCTATTTTTGAATAATAGTTTTCACCATGGATCACTATATGTAGTCCATGGATATTAAAATTGATGAAAGAAATAGTAGGAAACAATATAAAAGACCAGTCTGATAAAAACAAAATTGACTGAAGTGATAATGAGAACACTAATGAATCTATGTTTATCAAACAAGATAGTTATATATATTAAAAATGATATAATAGTTATTCTACAAGATAATTTTGGAAGATTGATAAAAATTTAATAATCACAAATGAATGTGTACTCTAAAGGGATAAAAAGAAATCAATTTTACAAAATATAATTTCATAAGAGGTTGTCCAAAATTGACAACCATGAAATTAGTGAGGTTCTATTTTGATGGTGAGATAAGGATGGACATATCTTAGTTATTTTCTTATTATTATCTCCATCAAAAGAACATAAAATAAATAAGACTCATAAAATACCATGTGCTGAATGTCCATTATTGTTGAGCAGAGAAAAGATAATTACAAAAAAGTTGTTATAGATGAATGTAGATATTCTATGCTGTTCTAAACCTATAATAACTTCCTAAGAGGTGGTGTGAAGATTTAAAATTCACCAAGGAATGAAAAATTTATTTTTATAGTTCCGAAAAAATTATCGTCATTTTTTATGTAACTGAAAATCAAAGGAGGCACCCCTTATTCCCAAAATAATTGGAATTTTTCATTAATTGTAAGGAATTGAAGGTTTCACACATACTTTTGGGGGGATAACCTAGAAAAAATATTATATTGACAAATTTAGAATCAGGAATATTGATTCCATGATCAATGATAGTATTCTTCTTATTTTTATCTATCTGGTATTATCTAGGATATTACTTGTTGGAAATTTTTAAATCAATTGTGATGAAGAATGATTCAGCTATAATAGTGTATCAACAAATTCGAATTTTTTATTCATGATGAGATCATAACTGATATTCATATAAAATGGAATTCATGAGAATAAATGATAATATCCATCTTTATTAAGTGAAGATGTTGATAATCCTCTAATGGGGGAGTATCCAAAGATGATTCTAGAGACTCGTAATCATTTATAATCTGAAATATCTGGAAGGTACATGATAAATAAATCATTAGTGAGGTATGATAGAAAACTAATGAATCCTAATAAAAAAATGAAATGAAGTCTATTATTAAGGGGGAGAACAAGAATAAATCAATGAAATTAATGAATGACCAATGAAGTGTTCCAATAATAATTTAAAAAATATTACATTCCAAATATTCATGATTTTTTTTAATATGTGTGTTAATACATGTGGAGAAGTTTCAGGTTAAAGGTTTCACTGGACTATTTTTGTCATCAAATGGTGAAAAAAAAGACCCACTTATATTGTATCAATTGTTAATGACCAACTACTATCAACCTATAGATAGTTTATCAGCCTCTAACGAATGAAAAACATGTAAAATATCAGTTGGTTTCATATTCTGAATTCAGAACAGATCAATTTTTTTTAAGTTAGACCCACTAGTTTTATACAACAAGAAAAACAAATTAGAATTTCAGTGGAATAATTTATCAAAATTGTTTTAATAAATATATGATACCATCCTCTCTCAGGTAATTTTAAATTTTTATCAATATGTGGGATAAAAGATAATGAGACTGTTAAAAATCAATGGGGAGAAAAGAAATAATTCCTATATGCAGATTAGTTGAACATATTTACAAGTCATTTTATATTGTTATTAAAAATATACATAAATTACATTGAATATATTATAATGTGTTTATGTTTTATTTATGGTCAATAAGAATTAAAATATGTATTGAAGAATAAGAACATCTTGAACGTATATTAGTCTTCTAAAGCCTGTTTGTTGAAGTTAATAATTTCTCATAAGGTTATTTGATACCATATGAATGTTGTTCTAATGAAGATCCATCCATGGTGTGTTCAAATGTTTTACATAATGTATCATGGATGAAGTGGTAATTATTAGTTAATTTTTAGGGATTTATTTAGTGGAATTATATATCATGCTATAAAAAATTTTCATACAAGTCTCATGATTGATGAACTATTCATCATTGATTTAAGTCAACTGTTAATGATGAAAACAAATTGTCAACATATTGATGAACTGGATGACCATAAAATTATTTATTTCCCTTTAAATATAATATGGGTGTGGTCCAATTTATACTATGTTCATGGATTCATCAATGTATGGTTATTCAATAATTAACAAACCATGGTGATCACATTGAATCCTTAAGCCTTTATTAAGAAGCTATCCATGATTGAGCAATCATCCCATGATTCAAATTCTTGCTCGAGGTAGACTATATGGACAAGAATCATAAGCCAAGGAATATCCAAGAACCATGGACATAAGGAATAGAGTTTTATAATATAATATAATAATCTCATGTGATAAATAATTGAGAGAAATGACCAGGTATGATTGAGGCATTATATCCATGTACTTTCACAAGGATGAATATAGATTTAAGGGTGAAAAGAAAATACCATGGATGATAATCTTTGTTTATGTAAATATATTTCAAGAAAAAACTCCAAGATCTCCCTATATATTAATGAATGGATAATGTGTCCATATAGATAAACATTTAAGATATCTATGTAACTATTTATCTATGATAATGAAAAAATCATGTAGTCTTTCTCAGTGTTGAATGACTTTTCTATTATGAAATGAATGTTATGTAGTTTTCTGCTAAATGATCCCACATAGCTGAATGAATATGAGAAATATACATATCTTGGGTACAATATAAAATAATATCCCACATATCGAATTCATTTATGTATGCAATTATGCTATATAGGGGTTTGGTATAGACAATTTCAATGTTAGGGTTTCATGTAGCATATTTTTACCTATGAGTTTTGAGGAGCAATGGACATAGCCATGTTTTTGTGGAGACTCCTATTGATATTTCCATTATTTAGGATATTTTGTTAAGGAATTAAAGTTACAATATGTTCTAATGAGGAAATAAAATAGGATCTATGGTTTTAGATATAGCATAAATAAGTACCCAAGTCTTTAAGATATTTAAAATTTTAGATATTTTGGTGTATTTAAAAGGAGATATTCACTATTAGGTATGCGGATTTATTTGGATGTTTTAATAATTCTTCAATAGATTTAATTATTAGAATATAGGTAAGATGTATATTCCTATATTACAATAGTAAGTTCTAAAGAAAATACATAATGACAAACAGATTGAGAGCTCATTTTTTCAAATAAAAAATAGAGAATCTGATTGAAGCCCTCAAATATCCATATGTGTGAAGAATAACTATTGAGATCCACAATTTTTTAAGAAGAAGAAAAACTAAAATTATATATTGAGATCACTAGGGAAGAACCATGCACAACAGTATGTGACATAGATGGTTTTTTTCATATCACATGGGTAAAGAAGGACCATGAACCATATGAATCCATGTAGGAAAATCCATTAACTAAATTAGAAGCATGAAGAATAGATTACATTTTCTCTTAATCCTATGAAAATAAGAAACGCTATCTCTATGTATCTACTAGATGAATGTTTTATAATTGAGATACATCAAGACACATTGATTTTTGAAATAATGAACTGTGGACCTCATCTAGATACACACAGAAAGTGAAATATAGGACCGAACGAATCTCTAATTAATTATTATTTTTGATAGAAGAATCTATAATATCCCTTAAACATTATATTTCTTATACTTATCATTGATGAAATATATGAATAGGTATAATTATAGGTTACAACTTATCTGAGACATCGCATTTGATTGATTTGTAATAGAGGCAGCTAGTTTGTCACTGCATTCTAGGAATTTTATTAGATTTATTGAATTCTATTGAGTAAAACATGAACTACACTGATGAACACTTTTTAATGGAAATTAAGATATCCATCATATTGTTTTCAAAAAGGTAATTTATTTTATTTTCATTTATTTCTAGAATATGAGTGCAAGGCCATACCCTTTGACATTATTATATTGATTGTGAAAGAAAATATTTTTTTGTGTGTGATATAAAAACCATTTCACACTGAGTATGTAGTCATCCACACTTGAGGCGAACCATATCAAATCCATGGTATCCTTTCTAATTTACTATTTTATGTGCATTCATTAGAACTATATCTGAGAAAAATAGATCTATTCATTGAAAAAGTGAAAGATATAATGAAATGGATAAAAGATTAAAGTCTAAAAAAATATTCCAATAATTATTTACCCCCATCTCAGTGAGTTCATCACTAATATTGATCCTAAATAATGTACAATGAGGATGGTATTTGATGTATTCTAATGACTCTTACCAATTCTCCCAAATCTCTCTTTCTTCTTCTCCCTTATCCACTACGAGATACTAGAATTTAGTGGGCATGAGGATTACCTCACCCAATCAATGGGTGATTTAATCAATCTATTGATACACCCATGAGGGAAGAGTCATTTGATTTTTCCATTGATACCTTTATCAACAACTATTATTGAAGATGAATGTTTTCCCAACATGGGTGAAATGTACAGATTATTCATTTTTATTCTACATATTTTTAGTTTTCCTATAATGTTAAACATGATAATTTGAGGTTTCCAATATCTTCTTCATTTTTGAACTACTGTTGTTCGGTCCCTAGCAACCCATTAGTGGCATTAGAGATTCACCATTCTTCTTCATTCATGAAATAACGCCTCAAAAAATTACGAAAATGTATTTAGTATATTATGTCAGGTTAGATTTCGTTAAAAATTATAAGGAAATTGAATTTTGGAAAATCATTCAATATAGAATTTGAAATGGGAGGCTACAAAATTTGTAATGTGGTTAGGTTTACAGTATTGGAGGTCAAAATTTGTGATTTGATCACATATTATTATATGTGATATTGTAATAGATGACACAATTGAATTCCTTCAATTTTTAATTTATTATAGAATACGATATTGGATTCATATCTAATGATGGAATCAGTTTAAATCTTGCACACGCTATGAAAATAATTCCATGTGTCATTCCGGTAATATCAGGAATATCATAACATATGAGATCCAAAATTTAAAAAGTTAAATTTTTAACCACAAATTATTTAATTATGTAATATGACATATAAATAATCATATAAAATTTTATTATATTATATATATCATAAAATCATAAATCCATTAAATTTATATTTTTCTTAAATTTTGAATTTAAAAATAAATCATTTATTTTATAAAAAAAATATATAGAAAAATGTATTTTGTTATATTTTCTAATTAATAAAGTGCTTATAAGTTAGATAAATATCAAATGTTTATGAATAATTTATTAAATAAATATTCATAATATTAAATGTTAATATTAAATACAAATTAAAATTATATGGGATGACTTATAACTCGGATATGTAATTCTTATATTGAAATTTGAAGGGTAATTTATAATTTTAATAAATTAAAAAGTATGGCCATATATACAACAGTTTCTATTTAAAATTATTACTTGTTTATAATTATTAATTTGAAATGTTCAATTTAAAATTAACTATTTGAGGTAATTGTTCAAACCATATAAATTGATTAATTATAAGTGAAATGATTAGGCTTTAAAAGTATTTATTTTTCAGTTAATATCATGTTTTTAATGAAAATTTCATATTAAATAGAAACTAAATTATTTCATATAGGAATATAAAAAAATATTTTATATATTTTCTTAATTATTGAATATCCACAATACGAGGATGTATTATAGTGTTTATATTTTCCACATTAATGAATTGTACAAAAAATTATTTATATCATGTTTTAATAAGCTAATTTTTCATTTATTTAGTGTATTTCAAACCTTATTCATAAATTAAATTTTCATACAATGATTGGATTAATTTTTTAGTTTAAATTGTTAAACTACGTATATACATTGTCATTTATGCATCTAATGAGTTATATGAATGTTATAATAATTGATTTAGTTTTATAATACCTTATCTAAGTTGTGTACTATGTTATGAGCTCGAATTACAAATTTAATTATATTATATACATATTAGGTTTTATAATTGTGGTGGAATTGAGGTGTCACGGGAGTAAAGTAACACTGGGTATCAGGGCTTTGGGTTGGACTAATCATTGTCATTAAGTTGTATACTTTTCTAAAAAAGTGGATGTTGTTTATATATCACTCAAAATATATCATTGTGTGGATTTTTTATTTTTTATTATTCTGAGTCTTTTTATGAAAGAATATTATTTAGCTTATGCGTAAGATGTTTTAATATATGTGTAAATATGTTTTCCTTTCAATATGTTTTAGTTACACAAGTTATGGGTTTGGTAATCATTTAGACATAAATATTGTTTAGAATATTGATGTAATGTAAGGAATAAGGATTCAAAAAATATTATTAAAAGTAATCATACATGTAAATGGGAAACATAAGATAAGATAGTGAGTTTAAATCCCCTTTAAAATACTAATTGTCAAATTCATTTAAAATCATACACTTTTCAAGACATTGATCATCCTTTCAGGCAGGTATACGATAAATCATGGTGGTAAATAATTATCTTGTGTAAAGAAATAAAGTAATGAGGTGACCTAAAGAGTTAGGTGACTCCAGAATCGTGTATGGTATTATTTCCATGGAGTCTTAAATAAATAGATGTGTTATGAGAGGAAAACTAAAGTGGACGTATTACATAGTGAAATAAGGATCATGGAGCACTAATGAATATGATGTAAAATTGTAAATGGGTTTTCTTTTTCTTATGAAAACGACCAATATAAAGGATAATATTAATGTTTGAAATATCATTGAATACTATAGAACATAAGATTACATCTTAAATAAGATTAAAAATTATAGGTTTTAGGGAAACACAATCCTAAGAAACCAATTATTGATATTGATCAATAATAGTATCCAAATTAATATGAGATGAATAAAATGATTCAATTGAGTTTAAAAAGACATTTTATACAATATTACTATATGATATATAGTCTTCATTCATATACTCAATGAGGTTGAGTGTTTTAATGAATTACAGGGAGTATAGGTTACCGTTAGGGATTGATCTGGCTAGCGAATTAATTTTAGAATCATTTTTAAAATTTTATGATAATTTTAATGATTTTAATAAATATTTGAAATATATTTTCAATTTTTTAGGATAGAGGAACTAGTAATGTGATGTTCATGTTCCTATACTATGATGACAATAATGTAGGCCAATGGTTTAAGCCATAAAAAATTGGATCTATCCGATACATAGTCTTATTAATTGATACCAAAAGGTTGATTTAGGATGAGAGATAAATATTTTCAAATGATATGTAGTTGGCTAAAATAAAATAATGTGTTTAATAAACATTATGGAGGGTCCATTTAATGTATTTATGATATAAAAATATATTCATTAATTTTGATGGTTATTTGATACCAAAAGTGTATTTATAAAATGTTGTAAATATACATCATTCAAAAATAAAGTTATGATTTGAATGTTATTATAGGTTGTATTTAAATGAAGAAGAAAATTGTTTCTAAAATATGGTGTTGAATGGAATGGAATATTCTAATATCAAATTGATATAAATAATGAATGTTTATTATGATCTCATTTCAATTTTGTTATATGGGATGTTTTTTTAGTAATAAGTAGTTGTTATGAAAAATACGAGATGATAATTTTTTACATGGTTTTTGATTCGTCATATTCTATAAAATGATTAAAAAATTGTAAAGATAACATTTCATTTTTTCATGATAAAAATGATTATCCTTGATATTTTTTATAATATGAGGAAGTTAATCCCAACAACCATACGTAACATATTTTAAAAAATAATATATTATTCCATAATATTACTCTAAATAAATAGAATAGCACATAAGATATAGACATAAATACTTTATTTTTTAATATCCCCACTAAATTAAATATTTATTGTTTCTTAACACGACGATGTTTGTCTTTCTTAGCATGATGGCTCTCTTCACTCCCAGAAACCCTCTCAGTTTTCTCTTTTCATTCTAATTAGGGTTCTGTTAATGTATTCTATTGGAATTACCAATCAACAATCATTCCTTCATGTTCTAACCTTCTCACCCATTTATACGGATTCCTTAACCATAATTTCTTTTCATAGGGTTTATTTGGGGTATAATATTCCTTTTGTTTGGTTATATATTGTCCTTAAGTGGTTTCTCCATTCCTAAATCATTATTATTTATTCTAAAATCTTTGTGCATATCCCATCATGTTAAACCCCTTATTCGTAAACCATTATATTTCCTTTAGTAGATTGTGATTGTGATAGAGTAGCATTAGTTCATGGATATGGTAACTCTACTTTTTAGGGTTCATTCATTGTAAGATCACTTTTATAATCTCCTCTTATGCCAAGGAAAATTATCATTTCTTATCTACTCTTTCTATTCATCCATCATGTTAGAACCCAGTCTAGTATAGCATGATGGATCTAATCGTTGTTTGGGATTTTTGTAGGTGTGGTGTTTAACATTGAACCTGGCGCTTTCATTTTGTGGTTTCTGATGAATATTTTTATGATTTTACATTATATTGTTGTTTCACTTATTCCATTATTTCCCCTAGTATTATAGATTATTTTTCAATTTTAGGCCTTGTTATTTATAGGGTCTCTGCATAGTTCATTTGATCTTCTATACAAAACTGCTTTTCTAGTATTTATTTGGAAGGGCTCACCATTATGGTTGTTTATAATGTAGTTTCATGTTCTTGATATAATGGCCTTCCATGAAATAATATGTTGTGGAATTTATATTATATATATAATCATAATTTTTATGGTTCACATAGAAAATTGGGTGTAATAGTCATGTTTGGGTGGCCTCTTGATGTTTTCAGTGACTTTTCAATGGTCGTTTAGGGACAATTATTAAGTAGTAGTTTCATAAGTTGTTGTTCATTTATGTAATTTTTTATGATAATATGTTTTTCATAGTTATCTTCCTTTATTAAGAAGGATAAATTTTACATTTCTAATTATGGTGAATTTTATTTTGTTCCTACTCATGGTGGTTGTCTATTTTTTTGTTGTTTTGGCAATTTTTCAATGCCAAACGTCGAGGATTTCAGGTATAAATTAGTGCATTTAGTGGAAAGCCACATAGATAGATTGAAGGTATGTGAATTAGGATAATTCATTGATATATTTCATGTTAGGATATTATTTTCACTCAATGTTTCTTCAAAGGTATCCTCATGCTTCTATTTTTTATTTTAATCTTTATCTCGTTTTGTGATTGGTTTGTATCTGCAAGTATTTTTTTTGGGATTGGATGGGGTTTTTAATATCCATTGAAATGGTTTTTGGTTCCTACATAACATAAATTGGTATTGATTAAAATAAAAAATGGATCTTGTTCTATCTTATTATAATATTGTATGATATTAGTTATTGAATCCAACCTTTTTATTACATAACTTTTCATTACATGGTACAAATATATGATCTTTTGAAGTTTATTTTCATTAAAATAAGGAACATAAAGCATGAAATCATAAGAAATTATTCTAAATATAATTTTTAAACATATTCATGGATTAATACTATGTTACTTTTTCTATATATAATATATTGAGAACATACATTAATGGAAATGGGTGGTCATGATTCCCATTATGAGAATATGCAATAGAGAAAAAATTCATGTGATCATGAGACACATCAATAAAGACATGTCTCATAAAACTATGACATAAAAAAGTTATAAAATAATAATAATAACATATATCTTAACTACTAAATGTGGATAAAAATTTTAATGATACATTCATAAGCATATCACTAATATTTATCACCATTGTGTTTAAATGAAAATTACCATGGTTATTCACCAAGGTATCCAAAAATATGTCATCTCTAATGACTAAATTAATTACCCAATAAATTAGTGTTACAACATGGTACCTGAAAAATATTTCTTAATTTCACACGATCCATGTATCTTATAATAAATCATTTCATTAATAACCCATGGAGAATAAGGGATGGGTTTCTTATAAAAAATCTTGCCATACAAAAGAGATTCAAGATGTGATCATTACGTAATTTTTAAACCATGAAAAGAAATATGGGTTTCATATATATAAATAACCAAATAAAAATGTTATTTTTTAATTATATTTTAATACCCATTTGAAAAAAATCATTTAGGTGTTCAAATAAAATGGTTAAGAGGGTTTCTTAGGTAAAAGTGTGAAATTTTAGAAGTAAATTCAACAGCTTGATTGGTATAAAACATTGTTTTAGAAAAGGGTAAAAAGAGAGGTGAGAAGATTCTCCCATTAATTTCAATATTATTAATATAGTAATAGGGTAATATAATATATAGAATGTAAACATATTTTGGATATCTGAATATATACCAAACGAAAAGGGATCCTTAATGGAAAATAGATGTGTTGTTTAACCATACCATGAAGATTTGTTCCTAAAACATGATGATGGAACCATCGGGGCATGATGAAACAATATGAGGACTAAGTGAAAGTAAAATTATCCATAACATCATGGTTGATGAATTTTTATTGATGTAAAATGGTGAAATGGGTGGGTAAATATAGGAAATGTTGTGGAATTGAATAATAATTTCCAAATACGGGTCATTAAATACATGATTTTGGAAAATAAAAAATCATTTGAATAATAATTTTTGGAAATATAATCCCCTATAACATAACTCGATTTTTAAATAATTCTTTTGAAATGGAAAATTGATGATTCCATAATGTAATGTTTTAACAAAACAATTTTTTCTTTTTTCACTTTTGATACCCACTTATAGTTTTATAAATTGATTAAAATCTATCAAAATACTTCATATTTATAAAATAACATGTCTAGGTTTTTTTATTGTACTTAATTAATCATTAAAACATTATAAAATAATTATAATGTCATAAAATATATTGAAATCTGAAAACTGTATTTTTTACTATTCATGAGAAAATAAATAACATTAGAAAATTCTCATAAATTCAACCAAAACAAATTTTTATTCCTTTATTTCAAAAATAATATTTATTTATCCATAATAATTCTCTTAATATGACAATTTTATGTTTTAGATTTTAAAATCATTAGTTATTGAAAATAGATGTTCTTAAGTCACGGTCCACTTTGTGGCAGAAAACAATTTCCTAGTCCACTATAAAATTATTCTATAATTAATATTTAAATAATATTATTTTCCTATAAATTTTTATTAAAAAAATAAAAAATAAAATTCCTTGGTTTATTATAAAATTTTATATATTTCCTAAAATATATAATTTTAGTTTTTTGTTTCTATAATGCATCTTATCTAATTCCATTAAATTAAACATATTACTTATTAAAAAAACAAAACATAATAAAAAATAATGGAATAAAAATTTAATTATACAAAAAAATATACACTTTTTCAATCGATGTTCTGTACATGTATCCCCATATTACTCTCATGTATTCCATAAGAGCGAGGTGTGAAACAGTGTCATTTTTTTGGCGTGGCTCCGATAACATAGACCGAGTGATAATATCCATTGAATTGAACTTCTCTTGTTGGTGACATCATTATAGCATAAATTTTTGATACTAGGCATGATATTGTTCAAGGGAGAACTTCAGTGACCTCCAACCCAATTTCAGAAATATGGGATTCAAACAAAAAGAACCTACGGGTTAATGACTTAAATTTTCATTGCTATATAAATTTTCAGACATCATCAATACTTATAAACACTACATATAATGGTATAATTATCAAACAAGGGTATAGATTGAAATGGCCATCTTTACCCATGGTCATATTTAACCAATAGTCATATTTGGCCAATAGTTATAAAATGGTCAAAACCCAATTGTCATGTTTCCCTTCATACCATATAAATGACACATCATTCTTTCAAGAAAAATTCACTAAAATTTCTCCATAAGGTTATATTTTCATTTCATAAGATATTGTTTGGTGTAAATGTTTTTTGTATTTATATATCATTTGTATGGGGGAGATTATTCTAGTATATTTGGTTGATCCATCCTTTCCCATTTAAGATATTCAATTTTATATTTTATATCCTATTGTAATGTTTCGAATTTTAATTGGTTTTAAAGTTAACTAATGTAATGATAATTTTTAATGATATAAAATGTTGATGGTCTATCATTATTTTGTATGGGTATAATAATATAAAATATTTAACTAACATTTATTCAGGGAAAAAATATCATTTTAAATGTTTGGTTCAATACATTCTTCCCCCATTAAGAAATTTTTTCCCTAAAATTTCAACTCATTCTATCAGTTGAGAAAATGTTTGGGTGCCTATGTCTAATTCAATCCTATAGTTCCCACATCACTAAATCATATTTTTGTTTCATCCACTATAATTTTACAAGGTGATTTGTCTTGTTGTGTAGTTACTTGTCTCTATTGTACTAGATCTCTATCTTCTACTACCCATAAAAGAGTTCATATTTCCATTTTCCCACCTTGAAAATCAGTACATATAAGGAATCATGTATTTTATTCTTCAATATATATATATATGTGTGGAATAAATCATGAACATGAGTATGATTTTCCATAATTGTTAGACGATATGTCACTACATCTTTGAGATCAAGGATCTCAAAGGGGCCAATATATCTAAAGACAATATTTTATTTCTTCCAAAACAATATGACCAACTTCCATAGTGATAACGGAAGGAAAAATTGGTATATAACATCAAACACCAAGTCCCCTTGATGGATTTCAACATTTCAATTCATCTGACACTAAGAATCCATTATATATTGATGGATAACAAGAACATTTTATGTTATTTCTTCCAAAGGATTAAGTCCAAGTATTTTTCTATCAGAAATTTCATCCCAATATATATTAATTATACATCGCTTCCCATATATATGTTCATATGGATCCACTTGGATAATCAAGTGGAAGTTAATATTGTTTCTGAACACAACTAATGGTAGGTGCTGATCCCATCCACCTTTAAATTTCATTAATCATTTTCTCACTATTCCCTCATGTGTATGAATAGTCTTCTCAGATTGTCATTCAGTTTGGGGGTGATAATCATACTAAAATTCAAATTGGTACTTAGACATGATGAGGAATCCTCCATAATGTAGATGTGAACCCTGGATCGTGATAAAAAATGATATAATGTGGCACCACATGACACCTCACCACCTCCTTTACATATATCTGGGAAAGTTGTTGAAGAGGGAAATCATTTTGAATAGCGATAAAATTGACAATCACATGGAGTCGATTCATAATAACCCATATCATATTGTTTCCTTTGGTTCTTTTTGGAAGACCAGTGAAGGAGTACATAGTGTTATTTTCTAACTCCCATGTTGGAATGGGTAGTATTTCCAGTACACCATAGGAATTTTCTTATATTCCATCACTTACTGACATTCCAAGCACCGTATCATGTAGTCAGCAATCTCCATTTTCATTTTATCCCACCAATAATGATCATGATGTTCCTTAAAAATTATTTTTTCATGTAGGATGTATTGATAATGTAGATCTATGAAATTCAACCAACTGATCCTTATTTATCTCTGGGGTGGATGGAATGCATATCCTTGTATGAAATTTCATTATACCTTATTGATTAACATATAACTCATGAAGCTTACCATTATTCATAGCCACTATCTTATTTTGTAAGAAAGAATATTATCTTTCAATTTTCTTGATCTTATCTCATAATGATGGTTGGTAAATCAATTAGGATAGTTTTTATGATTTCCCTTACCTTAAAATACCCATTTACAATTTTAAAAGGTCATTCATCAATTGATGTCCACAAATCCTCGTCACTTACAAAACAATATGGACTTTCCTTATTAAAGCATAAGTGATATTATTTTATCGACCGATATGATAATGAATTGAACAATCATAGTATTTAATAACATACAACCATATCTTTTGTCTCATTTTGAATTATTTTTGAGTGAAAATTTAATTCAAACATTGTTTTTTTATATATTTCAAATTTATCCCCATAAAGATATTGCCTCCATTTTTATTAGAGTGAAACCAACTATAGATAAATCTAGGCCATATTTTGTATAATTCTTTTCATGAGGATTAAACTGTTGATGTATATAAGAAATCACCTTATAATTTTTCATTGGGGTGCACCCAAGCCCTTTTGGAGATTAATCACTATAAATAAATAATCCTTCTTTGATATAGGGTATGGTTAACATAGGTGCATTAATGAATATATTCTTCAATTCTCAAAACATTTATTCATGGTCCTTTTTTTAGATGAACATATCCCTTTTCTGGGTTAAATTTGTCAATGTATTAAAAATTCATGAAAGTTTTTTCAGAAAATTCATATATTATCTTAATAAAATAAGGATACTATGAATCATAGTTTGTGTTATAGGATTATACCACTCCTCTATAAAATTATCATTAATGGTTTAACTAATATTAATTCATTGGATACAATGTTCCCAAATAATGAATCTTATTATAACCATATTTCACATTTTTTAATTTCCAAATAGTATACCCACCTTAATTTTTTTTAAATATATCTTTTAGATGATCCTCACAAATTATTTAATGTATCATAATATCATCATCAAAACAATAAAAAATTTCTCAATGTATTCATTGAAACGTTTATTCATCAAATCCATAAGTATAGAAAGGGCATTATCCAGGATGAAGGGAATAACAAAAAATTTCATAGTTCATGTATCTTTATTAGAAGGTATTATTTGGAATATCTTCTTTCATCACCCATAATTATTAATAACCAGATATAATATCAAATTTAGAGACGAATTGATCCCCATGAAGCTGGTAAAATAAATCATCAATCCTTGGGAGAGGTTACCTGTTCTTCACTATGATCTCGTTATGTTCTCTATAATAAAATCACAGCTTCATTGTTCAATAATTACACATCACAAAGAGAAAAGATGGTCTTAAAGGATACACACTTGGTCGTATAAATACATTTTTCAAAATATTGTGACATTGTTTCATTAATTACTCAAACTCAACATTTTCTATTCTATACGAGTTCCTTGATATGTAATTTGGTCCAGTTATGAATTCAATGGATAACTATACCTCACTTTCTGGGGATGGTCTAGGTGATTCCTCATTAAATATGTCAATATAATACAAAAATGATGGGTACATCTATTGTTACTAAACTTTCATTTACTTCATCCTCTTCACCGATCATCTATATAATTAATGTTATGGGAGGTAATTTCAGAAAAATCTTAGGCTGGGATATCTCTCCCGTGAATATAATTGTAGTTTTTCTATTCCAAACTATGAAAATTTATTTAATTATATAGTTTGTCTTAGAAGTATTCTTTTAGATCCATTCTATCCCTAGTATGGTGAGGAATTCTAACCTGGGAATAACTATTATATTCTCTATGATATTATACTCTAAGAAGTTAATAATAGAGTTTTTATACATGGTTGATGATAGGATATTCCATGATGAAGTCTTGACTGATAAATCACTTCTAGATGTTAAGTAATTTATTCATGTATTCTTTGTAAACATGATGGAAATAATTAAATTTTTAGAAATAAATAAAATAAAGTACTCTCAATATTTGAAAGCATAATGAGTGCACTTTACACCACATCATATAGAGCCTCCACTATAGACATGATGAGAAAAATATACCAACAATTATCCCTTCTACTATTTTAGGGTTAAAATATTTTCTCATTAATTATCTTATTATTTATACATTTATTGGAAATGTTCCCATGATATCGACACTTGAATCATTAAACTTTTGGTTGGAACTGTAATATCTTCCCCCAGTTGTTAATGTTGATATTTTAAGGCTTCACCACACCACAACAGTTCCAATCTATATGGACATCACTTCTGCAATTGTAAAACATTCCACTCCAATGAAATCAGATCACCAGATACTTATTCTGATATTTGTTTCATGTTGGAAGTTCCAATTTATTTCCTCCTCTTCCTTGGCCAATGTTTCTCACAAACTTAAGTAAAATTTACCTATTATTTTCAATCTATCAATGAGACCACTACATATCTCCAAAATCTAATTCAGCCTTCATAGAAAACCTTATTATATCCTCAATTATTTCATAGTCTAAATTTTCAATATTACTATATAGATAATATCTCAAAACCCAAATTAATTTTTCATCCATTCTATTATATCCCATAATGATGCTAGAGGTTCATCGAGGATATATTGTAATGTTAATCTCCTAGAATCCTCCCAATACATTTTCCTTATAATTCATTTCTCAGAATTTATTCTCTATTTTCCCACATCTTACTAGGTAAGTATTTATTGAAAAATAATCCCTTTAACTCTTACCACTCCATTGCTTCAATATCCCTTATTTTATTTGTGTTTTTGACCAGTTCCCACCACTAATCAACTTCTCCCTCTGAGTGGGATAAATCTATTATGAATTTATCTTTCTGTAAACAATGGAGTACAAAAAATATCTTTTCTATAGAGCTTTTCCATTTTCTAGAAGTATATGGGATAGTACATCCAATAAAAGAAGGTAGTTATTTATTCATAATTGAATCGATGTAATTTTTTTTTCATTGAGGAGAATCGGGTCTCTCTACATGATTCATTTTATTATTCATAACTCGAGTTAGTTGATTCATTATCCTTGTTATGTTTTCCATTACAACATCCATCAAAAAACCATCAGTGCATCATCTGTTTCACATAGAAGTAAAGCAATTCCTCTTATTTACCATATTTTTAATAAAAAATAGAAAAACATAGTTAGAAGAAAGAAACTTTTAGGAATATTATAATTGTAAAGGGATTTTATGTCTTAAAACTACATGCTTGAATATAGTATTAATATTATCTAATAAAATTAAATTATATATCTATATATATCATTCATAATGTTTCATCAAAAGGTTCTAATTAACCAAACATATCCACCCAGAGTGTCAAACTAGGTATTAATAAATCATGTTTTCATTCATCGGTTCTCGTTTGATTCTTTCTCAAGATGTTGTTTTCGAATGTTTCCCCTTAGTGCATCAATTCTGTATCCATATCCACCTATAGTACCCAGAGAGAGATGTATTTTTTAGAAAATTGTTATTTAATAATAACCAAAATACCATGATGTGTTTCAATATTTATACATGTACCTAATGTCCATAAAAATGATATAAAATCCTAATTTCCCCAAATAACTAAACTATTACATGATACCAACTATTGTATCCTTCTTTTTGTAAAATAACTATTCATTAAATGGTATAAACAGAGGATTTTTTAATGATTATTTCCTTGGAAATAAGGTAAATGATTTATGGAAACATAAAACATATTTCCAAATCTACTAAATAAAAATCATCATGAGTTCACCCTAAGATATAATTGTTTTACCTCATATCCTTTGGACATAAATCTAAGGAAAGTGGTGAGCATGAATGCCAATAATTGAATAATAACTAGAGATAAAAAATGCATGTGATCATAAGAAATATCTTTTATGTCATGAGGCATACCAATAATAAATGAACAAGAGGTATAACATAAAAATAAGAACATGAATCATATTATGGATATGTGGAAACAACAGTAAAATGAGACATTAATAATCATATCTCAAATTTTTCATAATCAATATTACCATTGCTATTCACCACAGTATCATAAAATATGTCATCTCTATATAATAACCTCTTTCCCCAATGAATTAGAGTTCTATTTGGGAAAATACATTATATGTCTTAATTTCATGTGTGACAGAAAGACCATAATAAATCATTTCATTAATAACCCATGCATAATAAGGGAGTTTCTTACAGAAATTCCTGGCATAAATAAGAGCTTAATGATGTGATCATTACATCATTATTAACACAAGAAAGGAAAGGTGCGTTTAAGGTTTATAAATCCACAAAAAATTGGGTAATATTTATATATAGTAAAACACCAATGTAAAATAAAATAGGTTTAGTAGTTAAAATAAAAATTAAAAGAGTGTTTCTCTTCTAAATGAGGAAGAGGGAAATTTTAGAAGTAAATTCAGCATCATGATGGGTATAAAACATGGTGTTTGAAATGTGTAAAAAGAGAGGGGACATGGTATCTAAAACACATCAAACTATTATTACTGTAATGGTATAATAGAAAGGGTATAATACAATGAATTTTGTTTATTTTAAGAAAAATCACATCAAAAGTGAACTTGAATAGAAGAAAGAGAAGTTGAGATTTCCCTAACCTTGAACAGTTATTCCTAAAACAATTGTATGCAACCTTATTGCATTGAGTGAAACTTGGGGGTATCTTTGGAAGTAAAATTAAATAGAACATCAATTAATATAGATTTTGATTCAAGGGTAATAGAGGAATGTGTGTGTAATTATAGGAAATGTAGAGTAATTATTTAATAATTTCAAAATGTATGTCGTGAAATACTAGGTTGTGGGAAATGATAGACCATTAGAATACCCATAGTTATTGCTCATGGTTTTAACATTTGAGTAAATATTTATGATATTTTAATTCAACCAAACTTAAAACCATTTTTCTGTAATTATTTTGGCATCGAAAAGGTTAATTTTAAGAAAAGTATCATTTTTAATAATCAAAATTTAATTTTTTGACTTATGAAATTCACTTATAGTTTTGGAATTTGATTAAAATATTTTAAAAAAATTAATATTTATAAAATAAAATTCTTTTGGTATAGTATTGTATTTAATATATTATATCGTAATTATGAATTATTTATGAATTCATATAATATAGTCAATACCCAAAAATGTATTTTTTACTATTTATGAAAAAATAACGCATTTTATAAAATTCTAATAAATTCACCATTCCATAATTTTATCATGTATATTTGAAAAAATTGATTATTTTTTTAGAATAATTCTATAAATATGATAATTTTTTATTTTAAATATGAAAAGTCTTATTTAATTAAAAATATCAATTTTTACGGCATAATCAGGTTCCACACAATTTTAAAAATCACCTGGAAATTTTAAAATTATATTAGCATTTATATATAAATAATATTGTTTCAAAATACTCTTTCATTGAAACAAATTTAATTTAAAATACCTTAGATTAATATATAAATGTGTATGTTTTCCAAAAAATAAAATTAAGTTTAATTTCAGTCAAGAGATCAATTTATCAAAGTCATTTCAGTTAAAAATATATTTTATTACGAAAACTATTCTTAAAAGGAATTAATTGAAAAAAATTGTTTGTAAAAATTACATTACACATTATTAAACTATTCCAATGATATATAACACCTAATTACTCTCTCATATGTCATAATGGTGTGGGTTTCAATGGTGGATGTTTCATGGGGCAACTTGACTAACATCGACCGAATACTAATCTCTAGTAACATGAACTTATCCTATATGTGATTCCTTTCAAGCATCACTTATTTAATATCGGCTTGGGTTGGACAAGGGTGAACCCCAATGATGTTATCTACCTCCCAAGTAATTCAAACATGGGCTTCAAATGGAACAACTCGACTATAAGATTCCATTGATTATCCATTCTATATATATTATACCTCATCATTACAACTAATAAAGTCTAATTATTACGGTAAACTTATCATCCATGGTTATATTTTCCAATGTAAATATTAACCAATGGTAATTTTGAACAACATTCATATTTACCAATATATGTATTGACCATCAATCATATTGACCAATGGTCATACTGACTAATTATCATATTTGATCAATGGTTATATAATATTCCAACACCTATTATCACATCTCAATATATACCTTATAAATACCACTTCATTATATCATTATAATTTCACTAAAATTATAAAATATTGTAATATTTTTATTTCGTTAGATTTTTATTAGTTTACTAAAAAAATTCATTTCTATATCATTTTTTTAATTGGGTTATGATTCTATTATATTGGGCTGATCAATAATTTCCCAATTAAGATATTCTCTTTTATATTTTTTTAGTGATAATCTTTGTAATTTTAATTGGTTTGATAGAACACTAATGTAATGATCATTGTTACTGAGATAAAATTTTATTAGTTTCTTTTTAACTTTTACATGTATAATATTATACAATATGTAAATCCATTTATTCAAAAAAACAAATATCATTTTAAATATTTGGGTCATTACAATAGTGGGAGTATATTTTGATCTAGAGATGTCAAATTACAAAAAAGAAAACATTACAAAAATAACAATTTAAATTGAATGTCTCTTTATCTGAACATATTATGGGTATAACGGTAATGAGAAATGTAAAGAGCTATTTGTAATTAATATAAAAAATTGATAGTTAATTTATATCCAATATAATTATAGGATATATTAGTATGTTAAAATTTTTATGATTCAAATTATCTAACTAAAATTATCTCAACGAAAAATTTAATGGAAAATTTTCTAGAATGATGATGATGATGAAATAAGAGTAAAACATAGGTTTAAAATAGATTTTATTAACATTTAACATATAATATTGTGAAATAAAGGTTTTTTGATACTAATTAAAAGATTTCAACATTAGGAATACAATTCATAAGGCTTATCATTATACAAACTATCATTATTCATAGATTCAATTCATTAAAATAAAATTTGGTATATGATTCTTAAGTCTCTATACTATTCAAAATGACTTTATTCATTGATATTACTCATTAAAAGAGTTCAATGGGAGGATTTAAATATATGGTCACATGGATATGTGGTACCAATTAAATTGAGATGTAATGAGTTTAGAAAAAATCCTAAATGTATAGAAAACATATGTCTTATCTATTGGTGTATCATAATGGATATAATTATATGGGATCTTATGTATAGGTTTTTAGCATTCCTAAAAAATTTAAGAATATAAATTATGCCATGTTGAACTAAAGGCACTCTCAACATTATCATTCATTCACATGGGTAATATATATCACATGAAAGGAAAATATAATTTGCCTATCAAGTTCTGGATTTGAGTTATTCATTATATGTTTTCATCATGGAATGTTTTAGGTTATAATTAAATTTTCAGTTTGACGTTGGTATAATTTCATATAGAGATACACAAAATGCTCATAAAGAGAAAAAGGAGTTTTGAGGGATGAATGACCTACTTAGTATTCAACATGGAGTATCATAAAAATTTTATTGGGTATAATAGTGGATCATGTTTTATATTTGTCTTTACCTACTACCCAAAGAGGTAAGAATTCCTAAAATGAGATATTTCATACTTGGGTTCCTTTTTTATATAATCCATTAAAATTTTATAATCAGTAGGTTTTTGGGTATGTTGTTGATTTTAAGATCCAAATTCTTCATTGAGATACAAAGAAAAATTATTTTAAAAGGTATTGTTTACCTTAATTCAATTTTTCAAGGGGGTACATGATGTTTTAGAAGCGTTAGAGAATGTTTGGGGCCAAGAGTTCCGATTATTGGATAAGTTTTATAGGACACAAAGTTAACACATAGTTTTTTATAGAAATTAACCTCATTCGTACATCCCAAAAAGGGCTAGGGATATGATTTAAAAAACATGTGAAGAGGTCCTGAAAACAACTAATTTATTATAATTTATTGAAGGTTCATATCACATTATTTTCTCAAGGTTTTTCAACCAATGAGCCTAAACCATGCAAGGTGTAGTTCTCCAACATAGTAGGTATGTACTATTGTAACATGGATTGGATAACTTTATATCCCAACCATGAACCCTATTCAAACTGTGTGAATTTATCATTTTAATTGTCTTTCCTTTAAAATTGAATTTATCCTATCCTCATTCATTATTAATCTACACAATGCATGATCATTCTCCAACAATCTTCTTTTTGGTGCATGAGTGGATCTCTTTCATACAACCTCCATTTCCTTCATCATTCATCATGATAGAACACACTCGATACAGTTAAAAAATACATTTCCTTATTTCCTCTTGTATCTTCATCATCATTAGTGTCATATCATTGTGAACTAATATAACATATTTTAATAGATTTTTTCTAGTTTCCAAATGTATCTTCTTGGAGATCAAATCATTGGCCAATACAAGATGAAGAGTCTTATATGGGTACTAGGTAGGTGATCTATTACTTTTCTAAAGAATTCTTCTCATTTAAAATTCTTATCATTGTGAAAGATTACATACATTCAATCAATATCCCCTAAAATGTATCACCCCTTAACATAATCATATATACAATGACCTACACATTATCTGAGGCCCTAAGATATCAATAGAGGTTGGAAACATCAATCCAAACCACCCCTTAGTGTGTATTTGTTCTGAATCCTTTGTCAACCTTATTTTAAATTAACCAAAACACCTTTTTGGGTGTGTTTTGTTTAGTCGTTAGGAAAACCTATCTACTTATGTAATTGAACTTCCCCTTTTTGGGTGTCTTCATTCTTTTCACTTCCAAGTGAAATGTTTTAATTGAATTATTTAGATTATTAAATGGTATACACATTTGGCATCATTGATGGTTACCATTTATTCTTTGGTTGTTATTATAGATTTGATCACATGGTAAAACATGTGGCATTCCATGATAAATCCATGGATTATTTTACTGCATACCTTGAGTGAACTCATATAATCCTAACTAAATAATTTTTTATTTAACGTTGTATACCGATTTTTGATTTGTTCATTGTCTTACATTTATGAATCTCTTACCTTGATTTCATAGATTTTTTAGCTCTCAAGACAATTTATAATTCATAGGATGATCTCATAGGTTTGGGTTGATGTATTCATATAAGGAATTCCTAGTTAATACACATGTATTAAAATCGATACCTACAAAATACATAAGGATATGTTTAATTTTTTTCGTTAGAAAGCCTTAGTAGTGGAATTCCAATGGTTCAAATAGTGGATTCCACAAAAACCCAAATATCCATACATCATGGTTGATTACCATGGGTGGGATAAACATCTAAATGTCAATAACTCCAGGTGTTGTCCTTATATTACTTACAGTTCTTATTCTAGGACTATTTGGACATATATATAAGGTCACAAATTGATTTAATAGTTAATATTATCAATGTATCTTACGTAGGATGAAACAAGTATGGTCGGTTTGGAAACCTATGAGAATCCCAAGCCCGACATGGTTTATATCAATTTTTTATTGATTTTTATTTTTATACATTCATATTGTTGCATCTTATCATCAGATACTGTTTTCTCATTAGAAACCTTTTGTTGTTTCCTAATATGTTTTACCCACACCCTATATAGGATGCCTCTTACTACCTAGGTAGATTTCATGGATATGGGTAAGGATATTGGGAATCACCAAAGTAGGGATGATTGATTTATTTTTTAGGATCGGAGCTTTTGAGTAAAGGACTAAACCAATTCTTGGGATAAATAAGGATACAAATTATTTTTTGTCTTTTGATTCATTTTTTATACTTTTTCTTTTTTATTCTTACTACCTAGTCTTTCATAGTTCAAATTTCATATAACCATAACATCATTTGTATATGATATTTTTACATCATTATGTCAAATAATTTTTTTCTAGATGGATAATTGTTTATTTATTTCTATTGTGTTATTACATATCACTAAATTTCACTATGATAATTATGGTGTAGTATCCACAACATACAACCATAAACCCTCACCTGTGGTTGGTTTCCTCTTGGGTATGGGGATACATTAGTATGACATTATCTTCAAATACACCAATCACTTTTTTATGAACTCGGATGGGCACATCAAAAAGTGGTATCTGAAATAATTTTTTTTTTCAATTGTATTACTATTTAGGGATGATAGATAAAAGATAATACGTTTTGGATTTTGGCAGTGAGAAATTTTTTGAAAGTATTTATCCTATATGATAGAGTAAATCTATGTTATAGGTATGAGGCTTATTATTCTTAATTTTTTCCAATACAATTTTATTTTATTTACTATTGGGTGATGGAGAAGATTTATGATGGTATGTTTTATTGATTTATACCATTGTTTTGATATAGAAAGGAAAAATTATCTTTTCCATCATCATAATAAAATGGTATTTTATATTTATTTCATATTCCATTCCATTCATATCTCATTGAATATTATTCTTATTTCCTATTGTGTGTCTGTTGATTATTTTTCATGTAATTTCAATCATTTATTATAGAAAAAAGTTTAAATACATTGATAACATAATTTTTTCATCAAATATAATATTTATTTCTCACATAAATTGATGATGTAACATTATTTGAATAATTTTAAGATGGTCAAAGATACAAAACCTTGGTTTTGTTATCTAGAAAATTTATATGGTTGTAGTATGGTTTGATAATATCAAATTATGATGTTTCTATATTTATAACATGGTATTGGAAGCCTTTATAACAAAACCATTACATGTGAATTGACTAAATTCTAAATCATGAGAAAAAATTTCGTTAAATGAGAATGAAAATTTCAGCATAATGAGTGTATTCATCTATAACATAGAATTAAAAACCCATATAACTAAACCATTATTATAATGATTTGAAAACATTACTTATAGAATAAGTTTATAAATAGGTAGTTTGATTAGTGCATCATGTGTAGTGAGGACTTATACATATATTAATTTTTATATCTTTAATATCATCTACCTTGTATAAATTTTTAGGTGTGTTCTTAGCCTTATCAATATAGGCCTCCCTGATAGCCTCAAGTAGAGCACCCAAAAAGAGGGGATGACTATGCACTGGAAGTGGTATGACCTAAACCAACTATAGTGTAACCAAAAGAACCTCTCACAGTAACACATATAGTTCAATCAAAAGACATTGACACTCTTTGTAGAGAGGGTTTTCTATTTCTAGTAAATTATATTAAGGGATTTCGATGACCTATTCCAAACATTTCAAGTGGGATCAGAAAATTTCAGTAGCTGCAATCAAGTATTTTTTATGGAAAAGTTGTCCATGGGTCATGGAGTCCTGGTTTGAGGATCTTCTTTTAATATTTGTGCATCTATAAACACATTTTTAAATTCGGTTGATTCTCACTACATATATGATTAATGAATCATACCAGTTATAGTGAGATGTTTTATATTATCATATCAGCATTAGGGAATAGTTTAGAGGGACTTATAGACTTATTTATATGAATTTATTTTTCTAGTGAAACTAAGAGTTACTCAATCTAGGTAATTCATATATCTATAGTAGGATACAATATATTTAATGGATTACTCATCTCATTTCATTGAGATATATCACTTTTAACCCACCCATGTTGGTGATGAGTTGTCAAGGGGGTGGTGTTTTAAGTATTGACTTTGTAATGGAATATGATATTAGGTGAACATATTTTTAGTCACTAACAACTTTGATATGGTGATCTAGGGCCTTAAATCTGATTGTTATATATGGGAAACTGATGGTATAGAGAATTTTGGTTGAATTTCTAGGCATAAAAGTGTTTCTTCAAGTAATTGGATGTGTCACCTTGAGACATATTATTAGGGTAGTGATGATCGAATGTATGCACTGAGAGTTATGTGGTATGCCATCAGTACTGATGGAAGTCCCACATGAACCCCAAGTATAACAGAGACTTGTTAGATTTCTAATCATAGAGTATAATGGTCCATATTCAATGATTTCCTAGGACTATTCCTCTAGTTCTCAATAAGAGAGGATCTGCACTGGTTTGGAGTTCTATAGTCATATTGGTGGCTCCATGCAAGGAAGGAAGATGTAGTACTACTGGATGTTTATAAGGAGGTGGTGGTTGAGTTTGAGGGAGACAAATAAAATTTATGATGCACTAGAAGAGTGGAACATCTCTGGGAGGCTAAGTTGTAGCTCAGGGGTGAGGATTTTTCTACTTATATGAAATTCATCCCATATGTGGGGAGTAGAGAATAAAACCATCTATAGTATGAGGTATGATCTTACTATCCACAAACATTTTATTTTCTTTTTTTGATATAAGAACCTCACATTTTGTAATATCTTCTTCTTTAATGGTAATTCAATGTCTCCTAATTAAATAATTTCGATGGGTGAAGTATCCTGAATCTTTATTGGGAACCCAATCAATGAGTGTTCACCATTGCAAGGATTTTCCCATTGAGATAGATAGATAAAATTTCATATAAAACCAATTCATCTTCAAGATGATTGTATCCAACATAATTGTTTGAATGAACTGGTTAGAACGTTTTCAATCCATTATTGATTTTAATTACTACATGGTAAATTTATTATCACTCGAGGGTGATGGATATATTCAAAACGGAGACATGGGCATACATGAATGTGAAGATAGACTTGATCATCATGATACATATGTAGTGTCAGTCAAGATTTTTTTTCCTTTTTCATTATGACTAGAAATTATGGTTAAATACCTTTCCACTTGTCAGAGATCAATTTAGATATATCATTCCTATTGACTATTCTAGGATACCTATAGAGAGAGTGATAGAGTTCTCCATTAGGATTGTTATAGGAGTATAATTGGTATTTAATCCTTCTTATAGGATTGAACATACTGAAATTCATGAACATAAGAAGTTGTTAGAATATCTGGAATCCATGATGTTTACATGACCCATTATTTCTACTTATGGTTCACCTATACTTTTAACAAATAAAGAATATATTACCATAAGGACATATGTGGATTAATTGTGTTTGAATCAAATTATATTTAAGAATCGATACCCACTTCACCATATAGACGATCTCTTCAACCTACACTAAGGATCCATAGTCTTCTCAAAGACTAATTTGGTATCAGGTTATCATAATGTGAGAGGTGGTCCCTTTTATATACCACATAAATCATTTAAAAGCTAGTATTCCTTATAAATATATATGTGGTGATTTCATTAGGTCTATTCTCAAGTGCTAATTTGATATTAGGTTATCACTAGGTGAGATTTAGTCCCTTTGATGTACCATATAACACATTTTAAAGCTGGTATTCTTTATAAAAAAATATGTGGTGATTTTATTAGGTATAACGGACACAAATTCCATCATTATGGAATTTATGAATCATTTTTTCACCCGTAAAATGATGTATGTGTGCTTATTTTTGTGTTTCATACCTTATTTCACTCTTAGTCTAGGAACAATCATTACAAACACCTTGAAATTATACCGAGTGAAATAATAGGGAAATGGTTGTATGAAAAACTCACAAAGATAGAATTTTTTTATTGATAATTATTTCATTCCACGTCACATTATATCAAAATAATGGATATATGTGGGTCTATAGAATGTTCCAGCCATTGATTCTTTGGAGAACCCAAAGAATATTTTTTGAGATAAGAAGATTCATAATACAAGATGGTTGTTTTTTATGCTTCATGTAGATCTTATATTTCTATCCAATAATAGCACATAAATTTCTATCCATGTAGGGATTAAATATTGCATTGTCTGAAGCTTGTGAGGAGGGCTTTCATGAGTTGAAAGGAAGGACGTCCTGAGAGATGATTCTTATTTTTCATAAAGATGGAAGATAATATAAATGTTGTTATGAAACATCTTACATTATCCTGGCAGTTATTTTGATATAGTAGTAATGATTCATAAACTTCGTGTCCCATCTGTTGAGACCTCATAAGAATAATTACCTAACAAATGACTTCAAATTAGTTGATGTTTTTCATGACATGATTTTTTGGAGGCATCAACTACTAGGGGAGTGGTTTGTGTTATACGCGGGCCATTATATCCTCTAATAGTTATTATCTCAATTGGATTATGAACCAAAAAAAGTGGTAATGGGTTAAATAAATTCACTCCATAATCTTTTATTTTAATTATATTCTAGGAATGTAAAATTCAGATGGTAATGCTTTATGCCAAAATATATTGACTCAAGTGGTTCAAGAATCATGTTGTGAATGGTAGTTGATGGATGTTCTTTTTGAAATGAATATGGAAGTTCAAGAGTATCAAGAGAAGCCTACACTCATGCATTTATTAGATTCTTTATCACGTTTATCTCAATTAAAGAGGAGGATACTTTCATATCATTAATTATTTTTCCAAAGGGGGCATGTTTCTAATGAGGACCACCACCTATTTGGGATATTTATGAGGATGATATATTTCATATCCATGGGTGTGTCTCGTTCAAATAGATATGTGACAGGACTTGTTCTAAAAATATCACACCTCCAATGGGAAATGCATCCTAATATTATATTTTTTTATCTTTACATACTCCACCATTACTGGTGGTCATGGATGGAAAAATAAATCACAATATTTGTTAATTAGGGTTCCACCTATTTTCTTGTGAATGTTGAACACTAGTGGTTTTCCATCCTTTTACAGCCACTACCAATTTTTTTAATGAATGTGTTATTAATTCAACACAAATTTCATGATATAGTTTGTGAAGTTAATCTAAGGGAATGATTCCATATTCTAGATCTTGGATAGGCTAACGAAGGTTTCCAACTTCTTACTTATCCATGGGACCATCATAGTGAATGAAATTGGGAGGATACATTTTTTAAAAATCATACAACATCTTGGGACCCCATATACCAATGTATTATATATGGATTCTCGTTTTATATCATGATTATTGTAGTGGTTGTAGAAGGCTTTTGGTTAATAGGTATGTCTTAGTAAAATATAAAACACTCAAACTGATGGCCAGTCTAGGAACACTATACGGGTAATAAATTACATTTTTCATGTCTTCTTGTCCTTGGTTTTGGAGGAACTTTGGAAAATTACTTACCACTTGGTGAGTTTTATTATAAAAACTATTTCTAATAGAATATTAAGATGGATTGTTATAAAGAAAAAATTTATAGGGAATTCATTTCACCTCTGTGGTGGTAAGAGGTATGGGAGGAATAACTTCTAGTATTATCTCTCAATCATGAGAAATCGTAATATGTGAGAATAATGAAGAAATTTATGGGTGCCCTCAGTCTTGGAAGAACTCATATTATAATCAATATCAACATCCTCATGAGTTTGAGGTGGTCAATCAGAACACCATGAAATTTAATCATAGATTAGGTCATCAAAAGATTTAAAGGATAGGTAAATAGAAACTGAGATATGATGAATCCTTTAAGATCATAGAGGGTGTTGAGATAGTTTCATATCATAAATATATTCCACAATTATAATGGCTTATTCATGATTTATTCCATGTTTCTCAACTTTACTACTTTTACATTAATGGGTCACATGTGTTTTATCCAATTTCAGTTGAGTTAGAAGACAATGCTTCTTTTGAGTAGTGTTAGGTTAGTATCGTTTATCACAATGAAAATAATCTCATAGGTATGATTGTTCCTCTAGATTGAGTTATATTGTAACATGACTGTATATAGGTGGATATGGGGGAATGAGAGTATAATGTACTTTTTTTTGTGTTTAGATTTGTTCATGGACGCCACTCAACCAACCTCATAAGTATAACTACTGTACAAGTTTTCTTGTAAAGTGTCGGATATAAGATCCAAGATTATTATTGAGGTATAGACCAATTTAAATTAAATATAAACCTCTTATTTATTAAATAATGGAAGTGATCGAGGGGATATAGGATGTTTTATGACAATTTAGGATGGTTTGGGGACCAGAGTTCTAGTTCTTTAAGCTATATGGGGCTCATAGATATCACCCAATTTTTGATTACCATGAACCAAAATTATTATGCCTAAATAGTGAAATAGATGACTAGATAAACTATGAAAAGGAATAAATAAAACAATGTAATTTCTAAAATTTATTTTAGGTTCATCTCACATGGTTTTACTATGGTTTTTATAAATATGGAACTAAATTGTGTATGATGTAGTGCTCTAAGACATGTTAGTTCCATAGATGGTACATAGTTCTTCCAACCATACAGAAAAACAATGTTCAATATTTAAAATGTTGAAATATACCATTTTACCTTCAATTCATTTAAAACATAGTTTCTCATCTCCTTCTTCATTTTTTCAAGGTAGGAACAGTAGCTCCCCAATTCTTTTGATTGGTTAATGTGTCGATCTCCTTCATCCGGAATTAGTGCCCTTCACTATTCATCATGTTGGAAGACCCATTGCATGTCTAAAAATACTTTACATTATTTATATGGTTTTATTATCTATTTCTAGTGTTATATCCATGTGAAATAATAAAACCTATTTTCTAGGATTATGTCTTTTTTTCAAATTTCGTTCATCCCTACCCAAATCTGGGGACAATACTAGATGATGAGTCTATTGTGGGACCAATTTAGGTAGTCTATTAATTTTCTATAAATGTGTATATGTTTATAATTTCGTCAATTGTTCAACATAATAAAATTTCTATGAAATTCCCTTAAAATGTATAACTCCGTAAATATATTACCCAAAACTTATTCTAGACATTCTTTGAGTCTCCTTGACATTGAGGGAGGTTGGAAACTCCAATCTGAACCACCCCTTAGGGTTATTTTGGCATAATTTCTATGTTAATATTTTTTTAAATTATAAAAAATATCATTCAGAGTGTTCTTGGTTTTTACATTAGGATATACCCTCTGCCTCTATAATTAAACTACCCCTTTTTGGTTGTGTTTTTTTATCACATACATGTGAAATATTTCAATTAAATTAATTAAATTTTCTAATTATATAGAAACATGGACATATAGTTAGTTTCCAATCATTCTCTGGATGTTGTTATTGACATTGATTACACTTATAAAGGAGTGGCATGCCTCAGCCAAAATAATGATTCCATTCATAAATTACTTGTGAAAACTCCTGGGATTTTTCCTAATAACATGATGTGAATTCCATGTGGTGCACAAATCCTAGATTTTCACATTATCATAGTTTTAAAAATTCCCTGACAAGATGTCTCAGATTTATCTTCCCCTATGGAGAATTTTGGATGCTCATGATGACCTCTGGGGTCTGTCTTTATGTCTTCATACCTCAAATATCATCAGTAAACTACTCGGATTATAATAGGTAACTAAAAGATGTGTAAGGATAGTTTTCCTCTGTTCAGTTATATACTATTTATAGTGGAATTAGAAGGGTTTACCACTTGGATTCAACTCAAAACCAAATATCCAAAAATCATGGTCGATCATCATGAGTGGGATTAACTTCTAAAAGTAAATAACTCTATGATATTTCCATGGATTACTTATGGATAATATTATAGGATGAAATGGGCACACGCCTCATGTCCCTATATAAATTAAAAGTTCTTATTGTTATATATATCTATATATTTGGATGAATTAGGATAGTTTGTTCGGGAATCCAGTGATGAAGTCGAGCTCAACATGGTTTCTATTTATTTTTACATCTTTTATCTGTTATACCTTCAACCCATTACATCTAATATTTATAAAAAATATTTTCATAAGACATTGTTGGTGGTGTCCTGCTAAGATGTACACACTCCATACAGAAGATGTCCCCTGGTACTCGAGTATATTACGTGGATACAAGAAATGATAAAGGGATGTTACTAGATAGGCATTATTGATTTCTTTTTTAGGATTGGATCCAGGGATTAGAGGGATAGGCCAGTACACATGATGATTAGAGAGGTATTTTTTTCCCTATTTTGATTCATTTTTTTTATATTGGTATTGTCTATATTCAAGGTACCATGCCTTGTCTAGTTTATATTTTATATCACTATGAAATCATTTGTATATAATAATTTTTAATATTTTTTATGATAATTATTATTTGGATTGATGAAGTGTTTCCTTTATTTTTTAAATTTTTTTATTTATCATCGTTTTTTACTCTACTATAGAGGTATAGTCTCAACATTGTACCACCAAACAATCTATACTTATTAGTATCTTCCGGAATATGCAGAGGCACCATAGAATCCTTGTGGCTAAATGGACCACTCATATTTCAATGAACATGGTAGGTGAAATAACATTGAACATATAACTACTTATGTCTTAATCAATATGTGACATGTCCTATCATGTGACACGTAAGATGCCAAAGAACATTCTTGAGATAGATTGAAGGAATATACATTTTTTAAAAGATAATGATAAAGTTAAGATGATCTATTTGTGTGAGGGTATTATGACGTGTTCATCCACATAGATAAATAATATGAGGTGTATTTACCAACCTATTCAATATTTACAAAAGAAATCAAGAACATATGAGTAACTATATAGGATATTAATACTTCATGATATGTGGTTACTCAATTAATTGATTTTTATGAAACAAAAAGACAATATTTATGGTAGTTTTAAATTTTATCAAAAATATGTTTGGATCTATATTCATAAGTTATTGTTGAAGGTGTGATAGATGATTAATTTTAAAATAACATTCCAAAATGGTTTTAAGAAATATCCGAAAGGATTTTTAGATATTGGTTCAAAAGATAATTTATATGATTCAATATAACGTTAAATGAAACAAAGTATATAAGGCCTAAGTGCATATTAGTAATTTACGAAGCTATTCCCTAAATATTTACATATCTGATTTTCACTTCACTATATTGAATGGTATGATATATTTGTATCATAAAGATCATGTACCTTGTCCAATCAATGTATAGCATAGAAAAATCGTAAGGCATAATGAATTATATTATATGAGTCGAATGACAGCCTATGGATGATAATGAATAATTTATGTTAGTATTTGAAATATAAATCATTTGTTCACATAAGTTTTCATTTATTAAACAATCATAAAATTAACTTTTCATATAATTATATGGATTTGGGTTATAAGGTGTTGTAATTGAATCCCATTTACTTATAAATTTTGAAACATTTGATTAAATTCACAACTGAATAGTTAGTATCCCTGGGTAATTTATAAACATTTTTTATGATGAGAATAATGTTTAAATTATAAAAAAGGATCCAAAGTATTCTACTAAGGTTCTCTTCCTTTTCATTATTTTTACATTGTGAGAAACTATTGGGTCAATCCTCTGATAATCAATCTGATCAGCCTACTAAATATCATAATTCTAAACTATATTTGTATGATAAGTAATATACATTCTTGAAAATTTAGAAAAATATCCAAATCCTAGTAGAATGGACATTTATTAAATATTATTCATTTTATTAATTTTATTTTCACACAGAAACCTAGTACAAACATGATCACAATCAATTATAATGCATGTACCCCTCATGTGTATCTACAATTTAAATATATCTACCTCACATGGTCATTACATAATCATAGAGTGTATACATTAGATCATTGGCGGCTCTAAAATACCTTGTCTTATATGGTGTACCCACCCTATGTCACACATAAAGATCAACTACTAGTGTTTCCTAAAAAAATGATGAAAACCTCAAAATTCTTAAGCACATAATACATCATATCCCTTAATAAAACCACATATATCACTATTTCATTTCCCCATTCCACTAATGATGCCTCAATAAAGGGGGGATAAAATGACCCCAAATTCTCGACTTCGGTAGGCCTTAGTATGGAGACTATTATTGGGGGAATAAAAATCTCAATAATGGGAGGCATTACCTTATATTATATAAAATATGATCTGGATATAGAATAAGAAACCACCAAGAAACTCTAGTAAGTAAATTAATTGTAAACCCAAAACCATATAACAATGCATGAATAATGTAAATTGATACATATAAAAGTCTCCAAAAATACCAAAATACATGTCTGTAGAAGTAACACATAAATAGATCCAAACCGAAGCTACCAATATCCACTCCAGTCAACAAATTCCTCTCGAAAACCTGAAAAATATGTTAAATACATAGGGTGAGTATATATGTATACTCATTAGAGACATTGTAACGTCCTCAAGTGAACATGTCAAAATAACATGCTAATGTGTCAATAAAAATATATTAGAACCAATAAGAACCTATACCAGTTAGCTAACAAGAACACATCCTCACCAAGGATCACTAAATATGTTACTCATACAATATAATAATGAAGAATAAAGATATTAATGATATAAGGCTCACCAATGCAACTTCCCCATAAATTTTTATCACTCATGGAAAAACATTAAACACCCTATTCTAGCATCCCTTTTGTATATATCACATAACATAACATCACAACACTTCATATACTAGACATCTCAAATGTGTGTTGGGACACAACTCTATCTACCATTCCCTCATAAGGTCTACCATCCTATACAAGCATTTTAAATCACCACACCATGGATCACCCGAAGACACGTAGGTCATCATTCATTATCCGATCATATCACAAGTGTAGTAGGGTATCATGAACATGAAGTAAATCAATCATGTTCCCTCAACCTATCATGCATGACCCCCACCATATATTACATCTCGTCACAACAATATAACATCACCTCTCCTAAAAAAATTGGGGAAATCACATAATAACTCTCCCGTAGAGAGTTGGGATACCCCTATACAAGTCTCATGAAGACACATGAGCCATCACTTTTGACGTAAGAAAAAATGATGAGAGGTTATCAAGTCATTTGTTTCATCACCATCAGATATGTCAGAGGAAATACTTGGAATAGTGAAACATTGAGTCTTGGTATAGTTATCCAACATGAGTGGGATATATATATATATATAAATACAACATATGTAGATATATCACAATACCCAACCTTTTCATTCACACCAACCATACTAGAACATTTCACATCACCACCACAATACCACACACCAACAAATTCAACCACTACCATGTCTATGTTAAACACATAATAGAGCCAGTAAACAAGCAACACACATGCTTCCATTTTCTAATCCACTTCTCTCACATTTACACTTCACATGAGTTTAAAATTAAATTAATTAATCCATTATCACACAATAGTTTATAGACTATCCTGTTTATTTACCATCCAATTTTTTTTGTTTCCACTATTTATTCCATGGATAACCGTGCAACTAACCCAACCAACACAAAAAAAAATTAATTAAATCACAAAAACAAACCCCAGAACACCACATCCGCCATCATTTTTGTGGCATATAAACTAAGACATGTCTCCATAACAACCAAACATTACAACTTCCACACAAACATAGCCCTGACACACCACCAAAAATTCTCACCACATTTCATAACACAACCAAACACATTCCCACATATCATCCATGACAACCTACTGCCCAATACAAGCCCCACACCCAGCAATGCCTAGTAGGTCATCAAAACTATAGTAAAAAACCAAAACCATGTATGGAAACAAAACAAGCACAAACAAACATTATAGAAATAAATTATGGCTTCTAAAAGCTATTCAAGGGATTTCTTCACATTACATCCATATTTTAGCATGGATATTTTCTCAAAAACCACATCCATGGACTACTATTTATTTATCCATAAAATATTTTTCTATCTTTTTATTAATGTATTAACAATAAAAACACCCATCAACATTCCCCTCTCATTTCATCTACAGTGAAAACATGGATCACAACAACAGTTATTTTCATCAACGAATCAAAATTTTGTTATATCATTAGAAACAATAAAAAAGTAGTGAAAAATGTGATATCACACCATAACCATTAATTTCAATTAGTATAATTTATTATCTTACAATTAAAACCCTTTATATTCACAAAAAATAAAAAAATCCTTGAATGTATCACATATAACACAAAAAATTAGTGATAATGAGGACCCCAACCTTAAAGAATCCTTTCGATATCCTTGCGAACCACAAGGAGAAAAAGAAACTTCATAGAAACCAAAAATGTACATGGAATCCTTGGATCAACCTATGAAATACAATATAGTTATAAAAAACATATCCCAATAAAATCCACAAATAGAACAACACAGCTATAGCAGATCTCTATAAGTTGAATGAAAGGGAAACACCAGTAAAGGGGGGAAGAACATACCACGAGTAATAAATAACAATCCCCCAGAACCCGATATCATGATGGGGGTGAGGTCTAGATAAACTCCCAAAATATCCTGGGGGATTCCAAAAATTTATAAAGATTGTGACGAAATTAGAGATAGATTATCCAAAAATGATTTATAAAAAACATGCAACTCAAACAATTTATAGTCTATATTACACTTTTATATCCTAAATTACAAGTTCCACAAAAATACGGACATAAAAATATAATTTAGGTGGTAAAACTATTTTATTCTTGATAACATTTCATCTCAAGCTAGAATTAAATTACTTCATTATCTCCCCTCTTAAGGCACAATCCCATTTGATGGACACCCCTCTTTCATGTATAATCAATAAGATAACTTCCAAACAATCTATAATCCACCATATTAAAACATTGGCCCCTAATATATCGTGTAAAAATCATATTGTGGTTCTGTGGAAACTCCAACCTCCATTGAACATCCCCTAGACTCCTTTGAGCACTCTCTAACACCAAAACTAAAAAATTTATGAGCATGGACGGTATAAACCATTACCATAATTTGTTTTATATTTTAATAATGTATTATATGGTCTATATGAACCACATGAAAATACCTAATAATTTTTATTATATTCATTTCTAAATAACATTTAGAGAATAAATATGTACATGTGAATTGAAAGTATTACAATATGACATAAATGTAAAATAAGATAACATTAAAAGGAAAATTTGGATCTTTTTGATACCTTTGAATAATTTCACATACAAAAACCAATATTTAAATGTTGAAGAATATTATTAATGAAAATTTAATTTTGAAAAAGGAAATGTAAGTATAATTTTATAGAAAAATATAACTAAATAAATAATGAATAAAATATGAGGAATTTATAAAATGTATGGAACTTGTATTTCCAATACTAATATGAACTTTTCAAAACCAAAATATGAATTTTAGATTTGTAACCTCACCGATGGAAATGTAAAGTAACATTCAATTATTTTTTAAAATTATGATTTGATATATTTATATGATGATATAAGTAAATAGATTTTTAAGATGATAAAATATGTTTTTATTCTTTTCTAAAATGTAAATTATTTATTTTAATTATTTTATTAATTAAAAAGATGTAATTTTTTTCCTAAAATGTATTTAATTTTTAGAATCTTCATATCATGAAATGGTTAGGGTGATTTTTTAATATTTCTCTAAAATAGTTGAATTTTATCTGAAATGTGAATTCTAGAAATATATGATGCTTAACATTGTAAGTTAAATTAATGAATTATGAGTCATGGAAGATGTAATATGAAATCCTAAGAAATAGGAATTTATATTATTTTAAATAAATGATTAATAAATGGGTTTTTTAATAATTAAAACAATTTATGATATAATTTTATATAAGAATTCTTTTACACAAATAAATTTTCCTCATAAAAAATCCAGATTTTTTTAATAGTTGAAATATAATATTATAGGCCATAAAAAATATTGAACAAATATATTTGGTGTATTTTTTAAAAAAATAATATGGATAGAGTTTTGTTAAACATAATTTCACATTTAATGTGTTTTAATTACAAAATATATACTAAACTGTAATCATTTTTTTAAATCAAGATTCTGGGAAATATGTAATTAATTGAGATTTGATTAATTGTAATAAATAAATTAATTTAATTAATAATGTTATATTTAATGTTGAAAATATATTATTAATAATTAAATAGAATAAATTAATTTGAAACATAGTTGGTTGGTAAAAATACATTACTATAACATAATAATTATGATATTTTATATAATTTTTATTATAGTTTGTATGATTAAATTTATAAAATTTTAATCATAAAAATCATATTATCTGTAAAAAGTAATTTTTTGTAAATCTAATAAGGGTAATTTTAAACTATTAAATTATAAGAAACATTTTATGTTAGGGAACGTGGATTATATTATGCATTGTGTACAGGTCCCACCCAATTCATGTAAGGGTAGACTAATGCTTGCATAATGGTAATTTATATAAGTTTATATATATATATATATATATATATATATTTAAATATTTGAATATGAGTATATATTTACATATATATACATAACTCTTGTAAGGATCATCATAAGCACCCACATAAGGTTATGTAGTGTAAAGGTCGTCGTCTTCTACGTACCGGTAGTCTCCCACTACGTAAGGGTAACCCGGGATCATGTAATGGTAGATACTTGGAGTATTTCACAATTAAAGGTCATAATATCACTATGTAAAGGTCAATATTTTATATAAGGGTTATTTGTGCTCAAATAAATGTACACTATAACATGTGTAAGGGTAGGTTTCTTAATACTCATGATAATTAAATATGGGCCACCCAAACTCGCGTAAGTTAAAAAAACATAAAATTCTTACATAAGTGTCATATGTTGAAATTTAAAACCAATATAAATTTATATATAAAACCATGTAAAGGTAATGCTATGTATATGATGGTTACATAATGGTGAATACTATTTTCATAAGAGTAATACTATATTCTAAAACTCCACATAACTGTAATCTCAATCTTTTGTAATGGTTAACATGAAATATTATTTTTAATTCTTCTTCATAACTACCTTATTAATCCACACATTGAACCATGTACCCTGACATAAAACCTATGGTCACATACTAAAAATCATATGCCATCATCCCACTAATGATCGATTAATGTTGTTTTTCATATGGATTGATCATATATGAGAATCTAGTGATGTGATGTTGATAAGTATTATTCAATATTATTTCAACCAAGATGTTTATTTATTTATATAATAATTTGATAATTTGATCGTATTCACAATTTATTCATTTTATGGCTAACTCAAACTATAGGAAAATTGTCCTTGAGTGGTGTGGGTTATTATTTTAGGAAATATTGGAACATTATAATTGGGGAGTTCATATCATTCACAAATGATTTTTATATATATTTTTCTAATGATGTTAATATTTATGGTATTTTATAGGTTTAAACCAAATGTATCATACTTATATACATGTTCTATATATTATTCAAAAACACCATTAACATACAAAAAGGGGATCCCCATGATTCACTTAGATATTGGGGAATATCAATAGCCTAGGGATTTCTCCAAAAGTATTATCACTATCCCATCAGTTCTATATTTTTCTACATGTTGAATATAGTCCAAATTATTTTCAAAAATTCTATTCGGTTGTGAGAGAGTTGGTCTTGAGACCTGTTTCTATAGTTATTAGGCTGCAATTATGCATTAAAGGTAGGCCATTATTTTTAAAACATATATTTAAAGATTCAAAATGGTTTCTTTAGTGTATATTTTTAATAAAATATTTTTTTGTCACATGTTATTTAGTTTTAAAATATATTTTTCAATGTTAAAGAAATTTTAATTACGCCTTTATAAAGTTGAGGTGGTTATTTCATTTCCAAAATTATTATTTTTTGTAAATGTGTTTTATTTTTAAATTAAATATATAGATATATATATATATATCATTAATTGAAAAAAAATTTATATTTTGGAAAAAAATAATAAAAAAACATATATTTTATTGAAATCTTGATAATGTATGTTTTTATTTTAATGAATTTTTCTTTATTTGGAAAACAATTTTTGTTTTAAATTATAAAATGGTCATTTTCATTTCTAAAATTATCAATATATTATTAATATATGATATAATAATGAATTATCAAACTATTTATTAATTATACATATCTGTATTCTATTTTGAAATGTAAATTATAGAAGTGTATTTTTTGACTCTTGCTTGTCCTTATTTTTTATTATTGGTTTTATTTTTATTTATGGTTATCACACAGATTCTCCCTTAACTAATGTTTTTTTATCAAAGAAAAATTTTATTAAATTAATTTAAATTTTATGAATTTGATACTTATAATCATGGTTTTAATGAATATTTTCTTGTTATTTATGATGTAAAATAGAAGTTTTTGTGTTTTTAATTCTAATTATTTTTACCAGGTTATTATATGAATGAAGGAATATGAGGGGGGGAAAGAAAACCCCTTTTAGAATATTTAACATTACATGAATATTTTTACCATAGTTATGAATCCATTAAATGCATTGGGTATGGTTTATATCTCATGATAAATCATGTCTGGTGCATGAGATGTTATCTAAAGCACATTACAGAAGGGATTTTGGAGTGAACCAGATCCATTAATGGACTATTCCCACTATTATATGATGTATGATTTGTATTCCTTGATTTCATATGATAGTCTGAAGTTTCTTTGTGAATTATTTATTCTTACTTGTGATTGAGGTTCTTCTATAATGTTACACTTGTTTAGTTGATAATTATTTTTTAAAAAAATTATTTAGTTTTTTATGGTGTATTTTGAATAATTGATGCTCTAAACCTTTGTGGTCTTAGGCTATTTGAAAATAATATATATATAAATATAAATATTTATATACATATATATATTATCAGAAAATAATGAATAGTTTATAGGGTATCATAATTGGTATTATAGTTAAGCTGTAGACATATTTAGAGGGTATGAAATAGAGAGACCCTTATATCTTTAAAAGAATTTTGTATTTTACTATTTTCATCATAATGGGAGACAAACCATCATAATGAAAATATATAAGTGTAAATATGTAAAGACTCGTAAATTTCAAGGAAATTTTTTTCTTAATTTTCTTTGGAATTTTACAAGAGCGCAGTTTCTGACGGCACTTGATTCCAAGGCCCGGTGTGCCCGGAATCATTTTCCGATGTTTGGCTCTAGTACGTTCAGTGAACGGACGAGCGGGTTTTTCTATCTTTTGAACCGGTGCCCGGAATCGAATTCTGAGGGCACCGATGAAATAACAGCACCAGTATTTGCTTAGAAACGCCTCTTCCGGAGTAGCGTTTTCTCGGTGGTGGTTTTTAATTTTTGGGCTTAAAGTTAAGAAATAAAATAATTGTACGACAAACTTTATTTTATTTCACTTAAGCCACTTGAAAGCCTCTTGAAAGCCACATAAGCTGAGTTGACGCAGATATGGGGCTATCCAAAAATATCCTACCCTCTTGGTAAAATATTTTTGAGGTGGGGCCTGCATGAGCCCCACCGTTTCTTTTCCGCTAAATAACGCACCCGCGAAAACCCGTCATTATGAAAGTCAACAGACGCATTTTCTTAATTTCATAACGCACTGTTTAATTGGGAGGTTTTCTTCGTGAATTAAATGGGCAGTTTCTTTCGTTGAATTAATTCTACGAATTAATGGGACGTTACTTACCCCTTATTCGTTTGTTGGCATAATAATAAAAATAAGACCAACACGACATTTGGAGGATTACACATTGAGAGACTATGACAAGATTCTTGTGCCTTCACCCTTCTTCGTGAAGAACACTAAGAACATGAAAAACGCGAAAACGACGGCCTCCGACGAAGAACGCCAAACCCGCGGAAATCAACGACGTGACGTCGTGTGGTGAGACGCCAACGTTTCTTCTCCCGTGACGTTCTTCGGCGACGTTCCTTAATCCGCAACAAAAACCTTCAATCATCCATTGAGGTGAGAGTTTCCGATTTCTTTTAAAATTCCTTTGTGGTTTTTAACTCAAAAAGGATTTAATTATTAAAAATTAAATCTATTGTTTCGTGGACCTCGGATTTCGTCGACGCAACGCCGGATACCGCGATGACGGGACGATCACCTCCTACCGCGGCGACCAATTCCGCGAAGAACCCGCGGGCGACGACTTGACAAGGTAGGGATATTATTTTGGAAATACCCTTTTTATTTTTCCCATGAACGTTTCTTTAAAATTAAAGAACCAGATTCATATGAACAATTTTAATTTATTAAAATTGTTGTTTCATGTGTTGTATAATTTCTCCCGTTGTTATTAAGTAACACGGAGGGTGCGGGCCAAACAAACACGACCCGACAACCCTCCTTTGTTCTTCGTGGTTGTGCGGATTTGGCGGGTGATGGAGAAACGTGACGCAAGGGCGTTTTGATGATTCCGCAGTGAAGAACGGAACCCGCGAGGAACAACGGCGCAGACGGGAAGGAAAACGGACCACCGGAGCAACTCCGGTGGCCCGCGGAAGTTACCGGTGGCCAGAGGCGGCGGCGGCCAGCGGACCGGCGGCCGCGCGGGTCCGTCTCTCACACACAGGACGCGGCGACATGCCGCGTCCATTCAATCAGTGCGGCCCCACGCGGGGCCGCGACATCTCCAAACCGTCGGGGCAGCGCCCCGCGGCACCCAAGCGCTTGGCCACTCGTCCGAGCCGAGCCAGGCCGATCCGACTGGCCGGGCCGGACCGGGTCCGGCCTGGTTGGACTGGGTAGGGTCCGGCCGGGTTGGACCGGGTCGAGTCGAACCGGTTCGGCCGAACCAGGGGGGTCGGGCCGGGTCGGGCCGGGCCCGGACCCCCCGTCTTCAGACCATTTTCGGTCTTTTGCTCGTTACTTGAGCTACGAGACTTCGAACGACGCGTATTCAGCGGAAACGCGATCCTTGGATCTGGACGGTCATTTCGGTATATCGCACTCAAGGTTTCGGAATACTTTGGGTTCGGCCGGGTTGGTTCGTACACGAAACCAACCGGGCCCTCGGAGCGGAAACGCTCATATCTTGAGCTACGAATGTCCGATTGACGTTCAGTTAGCTTTGGTGGATTCGTCTAAGTGAGACAGATCTTTTGGTTCACTCCGCCCGAGGTTTGGATGCAGGTGGAGTACAGTCGGGTTGGTTTTTCCTTAAAAACCAACTGGGCCCCTAGGACGAAAAAGCCAATAACTCTCAGACCGGGCGTCCGATTGACGCACCGTCTGCGACGTTGAGTTCCTGTTGACGATATGGAACTTTTGGATACATCAACTTCGGACTTTGTGTCAGTTGATGTATCAGCCTCTCGGCTCGTGGAGCGGACCCTCCAGAACGAGCTTGTTGTGTGCGGGAACCCTAGAGCTTGCTGCGACTGCTACTTCGACAGCGACGACTGTGCAGAGATCCTTAGTGGACTACGACGACGACTGTGCAGAGATCCTCAGTGGACTACGACGAAGACTGTGCAGAGATCCTCAGTGGACTACGACGACGACTGTGCAGAGATCCTCAGTGGACTGCGACGACTACTGCACTCAGCGATCCTACGTGGATCAGTGCTACAGATCCTCTGTGGATTCGATCCTTTGTGGGTCAGCGCACAGCGGTTCTGTGTGAGCCAGCGCCTACAGGTCCGTTGTGGGCCCGATCTTGTGTGGGTCTTTGCGGGGGATTGTTACCTATCGATCCTGTGTGGGTCATTGCGGGGGTTAGTACCTATCGATCCTTTGTGGGTCCGACGACTTAGATGGATCAGTGATCATCTTTATCGTCATCCGAAGAAGTATACCTGTGTGAGCTGAATCTTGTGCTACTCTCCTTTGTTGATTGTGTTGAACTATCCTGTGTGGATTTACTGTTTTACTCCCCTTTTTGGATTGTGTTGAGCTATCCTGTGTGGGTATGCATTTTGCTTTCCTGTGTGGACTGGGTTGGGCTTGGGCTCGGATGTTGGAGCCGAACGGGGATTGATGACTTAGGTATATGTATTAGCATAAACCTAAGCAGTGTCGGTTGTTACTTCGTGATTGTATCTTTATGTTGTGGTTTATCCTTTGTGGATTTCGGGAGACCTTCGGGGGTCTCGGGGTCCCTACTGAGTAGCTTATACTCAACCCTGCACAGGCATTGCCCGCACTATGTTTTGTTGGTTGCAGATGACGGACAGCGCTGATCGGGGTGGAGGCTTGCGGAGCAGGACGATACCAGGAGGTGGACCATTGGGCGGGACGTACACGGAGCAGTCAGATGGACCCGAGGAGCAGTGGAGGCTATCTGTACCCACCCTTCAGGTGGGACTTCCAGAGGACGGCTCGGCACTGTGGCTTTTCTTTTCAGTTGTTGTTTTTCCCTTTTAGTTATACTTTATAGTTGGGCTTGTATTTCCGACCCCTTTACTTTCAGCACATCTTGTTACAGTTTTTACATAGTGTTTACTTTTCTGCTTGCTTACTCTGTGGTGCCTGTTTACTTTTCAAAGGCAATGCCTTCCCTTTTTCCAGGATTTACGCCTTGGTGCTAGTCGCCAGCCCCTGGCCTATGGAAGGCGGGCTTGGTGTAGTCACGGCATGGGCCCCAAGGACGGGTTGCGACAAATTGGTATCATAGGTGGTCGGTTATACCGCAGACTATGATCTTTCTTCTATGAGAAGCAATAGTGTTTAGCGTTTCGAGTGTGGTTATTAGTCCAGGGAGTCCAGTGTTGGTGCGGCGGCCGACGTATCCGTACTCCAGGACCCTGACTTCTGATTTCCGACTTCATGCACGAAAACATTGATTGCATGTGTGTTTCAAGTTTTCCTTGTGATTACTTGTGTCAACTCACCAGGATACTGTTCTGACCGTGGTGCACTTGTTTCCTTTTCAGGATGGCCCGACGACAGCAGCCAGCTAGGGTTCCGAGAGTAGAGCACGACGACAGCCCGCCGAGCGATGAGGCCTCGGTACAGGGCCCGTTGACAGCAGAGGCACCGGCGATACCTTTACCTGGCGAGCCCCCGATGCTTCCAGCACCGACCGCTGACGATGCACGTCGCCTAAGAGCTCTGCACGAGTTCCAGCGCCTGCGACCACCCAGGTTTCATGGGAAGACGGACCCCCAGGCAGCTGAGGACTGGCTGGAGGCGGTCGTTTGAGTTTTTAGGCTAGTGAGGACACCAGAAGACCTCATGGTGATCCTCGCGGCGAGCCTACTGCACGCAGCAGCGGGCCGATGGTGGAGCTTGATGCTCCAGGTGCACGATGAGGCATCTCTTCTCTGGATGGACTTCGAGAGCCTCTTCCGCTCAGAGTTCATCTAGACCACCCTCCGTGCGGTGCGCATTCAGGAGCTTCTTCAGCTGCGGCAGGTCAGCTTGACGGTCGCCCAGTACGGGGCGAGGTTTACCGATCATTCTCGTTACTCGACCGACATGGTACGAGACCCCTTATCCTGGGCCCGGACCTTCGAGCAGGGTTTGAGACATGAGATCAGGGCAACACTGATCTCACTCAGCATCCCGACCCAGGAAGGAGTACTGGAGCGAGCCCTTCTGATCGAGAGCTTTCTGGCTGAGTCCACAGCGAGACCGACCGCAGGGCAGCAGGTAGCGGAGTCTTCGGTAGCAGGTAGCCAACGGATGACTTAGGGTTCCAGGAAGACAAGACCCTCTGGTAGAAGACCTCAGGACACTGGCTCAGCAGTGCGGGGCACACAACGTGTAGCCAGTCTTTCGAGAGGCAGGCAGTGCTACGCCTGCGGCGGGCAGGGCCACATGGCTCGTGACTGCCCGACCCGCCGTACCGAGGAGCAGCAGATGGTGGAGGGGCCACCCAGGCAGAGGCAGAGGGTCGACCGTGGCGGTCCGTAGGGAGGAGGCGGATGAGGCAGAGGAGTTGGCCGAGCAGCAGGAGGTGGGCGACGCCTTGAGGCTCTGCCACCACCACCACCAGGAGGTCCGTCCTGACCATAGGGAGATGGCGGGCAGAGACAGGCACAGCTCCAGGTAGTGGAGGCCTATGACCACGGCGAGCCAGAGATGATTCGAGGTACGATATGTGTCTATTCCACCCTTACTACAGTTCTTATATACACAGGAGCGAGTCACTCTTTCATAGCCGCTGCCCTTGTTTGGAGCTCGGAGATTCCGACAGAGCCGTTGGCTCGATCCTTACGGCTAGAGACCCCTACAGGAGCAAACTCGACGATTACACACTGGTGCCGGCAGTGTGAGCTTACTCTAAGAGGCGAGAGCATCGGCTGTGATCTTCTTGTACGGCGTCGAGGCCTTACGAGATCATCTTGGGCATGGATCGGTTATCTACAGTCCCTGCTCAGATTTACTATTTTAGGCGCAAGGTGTGATGTGTACGCACTGACGGGAGCAGGTTCACCTTCACCGATGATAAGGGAGCCTTTGCAGCATAGGAGGGACTCTCGTAGAGGAGGGGGAAGCCCATCTCTCATCAGTTGGCTAGCCTCATCCTAGGAGCAGTAGACGTGCGGAGTCCTAGTTTTCCTGCAGTGGTGGATCAGTACGTGGACGTCATTCCCGATGACGTTCCAGGGCTACCTCCTTGCAGAGAGGTAGACTTTTATATTGATATGTACCCCGGGACAACCCCGATATCCACTCCAGCATATCGGATGGCCCCCACTGAGCTTCGAGAGCTGTGGGTACAGTTGGAGGACTTGCATGGCAAGGGGTTCATCCGACCCAGTGTTTCACCCTGGGCTTCCCTGATTTTGTTCACCAAGAAGGCGGACGAGAGTTTGCGACTGTGTGTCGACTATCGTCGCCTGAACCAAGTGACAGTGAGGAACAAGTATCCTCTTCCGAGGATTGATGACCTCTTCGATTAGCTCAAGGGAGCACGGTGGTTCTCGAAGATAGACCTCAGGTCAGGCTATCATCAGCTCAGACTTCGAGACGAGGACGTGCAGAAGATGACCATCAGGTGTCGGTATGGCCACTATGAGTTCTTGGTTATGTATTTCGGTGTAACCAACGCTCCAACAGTGTTCATGAGCCTCATGAACAAGATCTTCCAGCCATACCTCGATCGATTTGTCGTGGTCTTCATCAACGACATTTTGGTGTACTCGACCACCGAGGAGGAGCACGCCTACCACTTGCGGGTTGTGCTAGACACACTCCGAGAGCACCAGCTTTATGGAAAGCTCTCGAAGTGCCATTTCTGGTTACGTGGGGTCCACTTCTTGGGGTAAGTCATTTCTGAGGCCGGAGTTGCGGTGGATCCCGCGAAGATCGAGGCGGTGGTAGCTTGGGAGCTACCTAGGAGTGTAACGGAGGTGCAGAGTTTCTTGGGTCTAGCTGGATACTACTAGAGATCTGTGCCAGACTTCTCAAGAGTTGAGGCACCACTCTCAGCTTTGACGAAGAAGGGGAAACCCTTTGTGTGGTCAGACAAATGTCAATAGAGCTTTCAGGAGCTGAGACAGAGATTGACCAGCGCACCTATCTTGAGGTTTCTTGAGGAGGGAGTTGGATATGTAGTCTACTGCGATGCATCAGGGACCAGACTCGGATGTGTCCCGATGTAGGAGCGGTCCGTGATTGCCTATGGATCACGTTAGTTGAGGCCGCATGAGTAGAACTACGCTACCCATGACCTGGAGTTCGCAGTAGTGGTCTTCGCTCTGAAGACATGGCGACACTATCTGATGGGAGAGCGCTTTACAGTCTTTTCTGACCACTAGAGTCTCAGGTACATCTTCTCTCAGAAGGACCTGAACCTAAGACAGCAGCGATGGCTCGAGTTCCTCCAGGACTATGACTTTGAGATATTCTATACTCTTGGAAAGGGGAACGTAGTAGCCGATTCCCTCAGCAGGAGGATGGGCATTCAGCTACTTGAGGAGGTGACAGAGCAACTAGCCGCTCTGCAGGTATCCTTCGTGGATAGAGATGTAGTAGTCTTCCTTCAGTCTCTCACAGTCACCCCTCCACTACTGTAGCGGGTCAAAGAGGCACAGTGTGAGGACGCTGACTGTGAGACGCGGCGTGCACAGTTATCCTTAGGACAGGCACCTGATGGATTCTCCTTTGGAGCAGGGCACGACATCCTTTTTAGAGGACGTACCTTGGTACCAGTCGGTTTACGAGAGGAGGTTCTGAGAGAGTTTCACACTTCTCCTTTGGCGGTACGTCCTGGAGTGGCAAAGATGTACCAGGACCTCAGACGACAGCACTGGTGGTCGGGCATGAAGAAGGTTGTGGTAGAGTTCGTTTCACGGTGCCTCACCTGCCAGTAGGTGAAGGCAGAGCATCAGGTGCCAGTAGGCTTGGTACAGCCCTTGGAGGTCCTGGAGTGGAAGTGGGACGGAATATCTATGGACTTCGTGACTGGACTTCCACGCAATTCCAGAGGTCACGACTCCATTTGGGTGATTGTTGACCGACTCACCAAGTTGGAACACTTCTTACCCATCAGAGGGTAGGGCTCAGTGGAGAGATTGGGGCGTCTCTACGTCCAAGAGATTGTACGGCTTCACGGTGTGCCATCGTCTATCGTCTCCGATCGGGATGCTCTCTTTACTTCCCAGCTTTGGAAGGGGTTGCAGGAGGCGTTCGGGACGCGGCTACGTCTGAGCACCGCCTTTCACCCTCAGACGGATTGTCAGACGGAGACGACCATTCAAACTCTCGAGGACATGCTCCACGCATGTGTCCTCATCTTTGGTCGTAGCTAGGAGGATCACCTACCCTTGGTGGAGTTCTCATACAACAACAGCTACCACTCCACCATCGGGATGGCACCATACGAGGCGTTGTACGGCAGACCTTGCAGATCTCCTTTGTGCTGGATAGACCCTGGGGAGTCAGCACTTGTGGGACCAGAGATGGTCCGGGCCACAACAGAGAAGGTCCAGGTCATCCAGGAGCGGATGAGGACAGCTCAGAGCCGGCAGAAGTCTTATGCTGACAGGAGGCGGAGTCCATTAGAGTTCGAGGATGGTGACCACGTCTTCTTGCGTGTCTCACCTCGACTTGGTTTACGGAGATTTGGCCGAGGCAGAAAGTTGTCTCCATGATTCATCGGACCATTCCAGGTCATCAGTAGGATTGTTGAGGTGGCTTATCACCTGGATCTACCACCTCAGTTGCACCGGGTGCATGACATCTTCCACGTATCTCAGCTGAGGAGATATGTGCACGAACCGACACACATCATTGACCATGGGGAGCTAGACGTGGATGATGGGGCGACTTTTGCGGAGGTCCCAGTGGAGATCGAGGATCGATAGGAGCGGGTCCTATGTGGATGATCGATTCCTCTAGTGCGCATCAGATGGCAGCACGGGAACCTCCAGGATAGCACTTGGGAGCGGGAGGCTCAGATGCATGCTCAGTACCCACATTTGTTTCCCTAGCTTATGATGTATCTTTACGGGGACGTAAATCCCTGAGGTGGGAGTAATGTAAAGACCCTTAAATTTTAAGGAAATTTTTTTCGTAATTTTCTTTGAAATTTTACAAGAGCGAAGTTTCTGACGGCACCTGATTCTGAGGCCCGGTGTGCTCAGAATCATTTTCCGAAGTTTGGCTCGGGTACGTTCAGTGAACGGACGAGCGGGATTTTCTACCTTTTGAACAGGTGCCCGGAATGGAATTCTGAGGGCACCGATGAAATCGTAGCGCTGGTATTTTCTCAGAAACGCCTCTTCCGGAGTTGCGTTTGCTCGGTGGTGGTTTTTAATTTTCGGGCTTAAAGTTAAGAAATAAAATAATTGTACGACAAACTTTATTTTATTTCACATAAGCCACTGGAAAGTCCCTTGAAAGCCACATAAGCTGAGTTGATGCGGATAGGGTGCTATCCAAATATATCCTACCCTCTTGGTATGATATTTTTGAGGTGAGGCCCGCACGAGCCCCACCATTTCTTTTCCGCTAAGTAACGCAATCGTGAAAACCCGTCATTATGAAAGTCAACTGACGAGTTTTCTTAATTTCATAACGCACCATTTAATTGGGCAGTTTTCTTCGTGAATTAAATGGGCAGTTTCTTTCGTTGAATTAATTCTACGAATTAATGGGACTTTACTGACCCATTATTTGTTTGTTGGCATAATAATAAAAATAAGACCAACACGACTTTTGGAGGATTACACGTTGAGAGGCTTTGACAGAATTTTTTTGCCTTCACCCTTCTTCGTGAAGAATGTGAAGAACGCGAAGAACGCGAAGAACGCCGACCTCCGATGAAGAACGCTGAACCCGCGTAAATCAATGACGTGACGCCGTGTGCCGCGACGCCGACGTTTTTCTCCCGCGACATTCTTCGGCGACGTTCCTTAATCCGCAACAAAAACCTTCGATCATCCGTTGAGGTGAGAGTTTCGGATTTCTTTTAAAATTCCTTTGTTGTTTTTAACTCAAGAAGGATTTAATTATTAAAATTTAAATCTGTTGGTTCTTGGACCTCGGAGTTCGTCGATGCAATGCCGGATACCGCGACGACGCGACGATCGCCTCCTACCACGACGACCAATTCCACGAAGAACCTGCGGGCGACGACTTGACGAGGTAGGGATATTATTTTGGAAATACCTTTTTTATTTTTCCTGTGAACGTTTCTTTAAAATTAAAGAACCAGATTCATATGAACAATTTTAATTTATTAAATCTGTTGTTTCATGTGTTGTATAATTTCTCCCGTTGTTATTAACTAACGCGGAGGGTGCGGGCCAAACGAACACGGCCCGACAACCCTCCGTCGTTCTTCGTGGTTGTGCGGATGTGGTGGGCAACGGCAAAATGTGACGCAAGGGTGTTTTGATGATTCCGAAGTGAAGAACGGAACCTGGGAGGAATAACGGCGCAGACGGGAAGGAAAACGGACTACAAGAGCAACTCTGGTGGCCCGCGGATGTTACCGGCAGCGCGGGTCGCCGGAGGCGGCGGCGCCCCGGTGCACCGCCGGACAGGGCCGCCGCGGCAGAAGCCGCGGCCGCGCGGGTCCGTCTCGCACACACGGGACGCGGCGACATGCCGCGTCCGTTCAATCAGCACGGCCCCACGCGGGGCTGCGGCATCTCCAAACCGCGGGGGCAGCGCCCCGCGACACCCGAGCACTCGGCCGCTGGGCTGAGCCAAGCCCGGCCGGTCGGACCGGCCGGGACGCGCCCTGGCCAAGATGGATCGGGTCCGGATGGGTTGGACCAGGTCAGGTCGACCCGGTTTGGCCAACCCAGGGGGGGTCGGGCCGGGTCGGCCTGGGCCCGGACCCCCCATCTTCGGACCATTTTCGGTCTTTTGCCCGTAACATGATCTACAGGCCTCCGAACGACACGCCGTCAGCGGAAACACGATCCTTGGATCGAGACGGTCATTTTGGTATATCTCTCTCAAGGTTTCGGAATACTTTGGGTTCGGCCGGGTTGGTTCGTACACGAAACCAACTGGGCCCTCGGAGCGAAAACGCTCATATCTTGAGCTACGGACGTCCGATTGACGTGCCGTTAGCTTTGGTGGATTCCTTTAAGTGAGACGGATCTTTTGGATCGCTCCTCCCGAGGTTTGGATGTAGGTGGAGTACGGTCGGGTTGGTTTTGCCTTAAAAACCAACCGGGCCCCTGGGACGAAAAAGCCAATAACTCTCAGACCGGGCGTTCGATTGACGCGCCGTCTGCGACGTTGAGTTTCTGTTGACGATACGGAACTTTTGGATACATCAACTTCAGACATTGTGTCAGTTGATGTATCAGCCTCTCGGCTCATGGAGCGGACCCTCCCGAACGAGCTTGTTGTGTGCGGGAACCCTAGAGCTGGCTGTGACTGCTACTTCGACAGCGACGACTGTGCAGAGATCCTCAGTGGACTACGACAACGACTGTGCGGAGATCCTCAATGGACAGTGACGACTACTCCACTCAGTGATCCTACGTGGATCAGTGCTACAGATCATGTGTGGATCCGATCCTGTCTGGGTCAGCGCTCAGCGGTTCTGTGTGAGCCAGCACCTACAGGTCCTGTGTGGGCCCGATCTTGTGTGGGTCTTTGCGGGGGTCAGTTACCTATTGATCCTGTGTGGGTCATTGCAGGGGTTAGTACTTATCGATCCCTTGTGGGTCCGAAGACTTAGATGGATCAGTGATCATCTTTATCGTCATCCGAAGAAGTATATCTGTGTGAGATGAATCTTGTGCTACTCTCCTTTGTGGATTGTGTTGAACTATCCTGTGTGGCTTTACTATTTTACTCTCCATTGTGGATTGTGTTGAGCTATAATGTGTGGGTATACTTTTTGCTTTCCTGTGTGGACTGTGTTGTTCATGGGCTCGGATGTTGGAGTCTAACATGGATTGATGACTTAGGTATATGTATGGGCATATACCTAAGCAGTGTCGTTTGTTACTTCGTGATTGTTTATTTCCGTTGTGGTTTATCCTTTGTCGATTTCGAGAGACCTTCGGGGGTCTCGGGGTCCCTACTGAGTAGCTTATACTCACCCCTGCACGGGCTTTGCCCGCACTACGTTGTGTTGGTTGCAGATGACGGACAACGCTGATCGTGGTGGAGGCGTGCCGAGCAGGACGGTACCTGGAGGTGGACCACTGGGCGGGACGTATACGGAGCAGTCAGGAAGACCCGAGGAGCAGTAGAGGCTATCTGTACCCACCCTTCAGGTGGGACTTCCAGAGGATGGCTCGGTGCTGCGGCTTTTCTTTTCAGTTGATGTTTTTCCCTTTCAGTTCTACTTTATAGTTGGGCTTGTATTTCCGGCCCCTTTACTTTCATCAGAGCTTGTTACAGTTTTTACTTAGTGTTTACATTTCCGCTTTCTTACTATGTGATGCTTGTTTACATTTCAAAGGTAATGCCTTCCCTTTTTCCGGGATTTACACCTTGGTGCTAGTTGCCAGCCCCTGGCCTATGGAAGGCGGGCTTGGGGTAGTCACGTCACGGGCCCCGAGGACTGGTCATGAAAAAATAGGATTTGAATTTCTTTGATAAGAAGTTTATTTTTATCATATTTTTGGGAAATTAAAATTCTATTATGCTTCATTGACATGAAAAAATACTGGTTTTGAAATGGAAGGAGAGATATGTCCCACAACACTATTTTCCCTTCCCAAAAAATTAAATGTAGTAATCATTGAAAAGTCAAGCTAACATAATTTTGAGGCTTTTTTCAACATCCGACATTCTTGAAAAATGGTTTACAATAAATTACACACCTCCTTTAAATTGTGAAGTCACTATGTATCATGTATTTCCCATGATCAAATCTTATGTTATCAATTATTCCACCATTATCTTCAAGGGGCACCCTTAGGGAATTTTTAAATACATCTATTATTCAAAATTTATTGATGTACTATTTTTTTAAAGAACTATAGATGATAAAGTCTTTCCATAAGCCTATATATAAATATATTTAGTTTTAACTTTTACTATCATTTGGAAATATAGTATATATAATATAGATAACATTTTTTTAAAATATCAAAAATTAAACTCTTAGGCTATTTTATTAAATGAATGTTCCAAACAATGTTTTGAAACTATATTATAGAAATAATAATTTTAAAAAACAACCACATTATTTCCATAAATAAGATTCCAATTGAATAAGTTTTTTAGACTAAGTTGATGATTTTGAAAATGATTTGAATCATTGTTTCAGTGAGTGGACCCTCAGTCATTATGAATGAAATAACTTTGGAATTGTAGAATACCTATTGACATATGATAAGCATCATCATAACAAATAATAAAATTTGAGTGATTTTGTTTTTTTTTCTCAATCTATTTAATTGGAAAAAAATTTTTTGGATGTAATTACTTATTGTGGTTAGAATTTGATAACCTAGAATTTTATCAATGGAATTTTACATTATTATTATGTAGTTATGTAATATTTTGTAATATAATATTTTAAAATGCACACACACTAAACTATAAAACCAACTAATTTATATTAATTTTATTTTAAAATTTTATTTTTATAATAAATATGTCCATAATAATTGAATGTATTTATATATATATAAATTTTAAATAAGATAAAAAAAGTTATACACAATCCCCATGAATGATCATAATTACAAAACAATACTATATAAATGAAGCAGAATATTATTAATGTAATATAATTTTTGAAATATATATATATATATATATATATATATTTGAATTGAAATAGTAGTAAAATAAGAATGAATGAAATATGATGTATTTATAGAATGTATGGAACCCATATAACCATTACTAATATTATATTTATGCATAGTAAACTAACTAATAGAACAGTAAACTCAACTGTAGAAATATAAAATATTTTTTAGGTATCTAATAAAATGAGAAGATGACATATTTATATCATTATAGAAGTAAGTAACTATATTAAATGATAAAATAAATGTTTACATTTTTTAAAAACATATATGATTTATTTTAATTATAGAAATAAATATAATGATTTAATAGAAAGTTAATTTTCTTACAATGGATTTTTTTTTGGAATCTAGACATCCAAAAATTTATAGAGTGAATTCATGATATTATTAAAAAATATGTGAGTTTTTGGTGAGTAGTAAAATATGGAAAAATATGATATTTAACATTATAAGATAAATTTATGAATTTTGGATTTAGGGTTTATTTAATATAACTTCCCAAATATTTTGAAACAGTATTCATTTAAATAAATTATTTTTAAATGGATTTTTTCACAATTAAAATAAACTAATATAAATTTTAATATAAATATTCTTTTACCAAATTAAATATTTTTTCAAAAATAGTATAAATTAAGAAATAGGATTATTAAGAAAACCTAAATTTTATAAACAAAATAAAACATTAACTATATTCTTATTATTTTATAATAAAAAATATGAAAAATTATTATTAAACATAATGTGACATTTAATAATTTTTTTTTCAAAATTTAAACATAATTATAGTTTTTTAATTTTATATCAAAATGAGGGGTTATATATTATTAATTAAGACTTATTTAATGGTACTGAATTAATAAATAATCATTTTAATACAGAATTGAATAAATAAAATGTATTTCAAATAAGTAAATGGTATATATTAAATATTAAATATATTCAATTCATAAATAATAAATTATTGGATTATTAGAATTATAAAATTTTATAGAATTTCATTTATAGTTTATATGATTTAATTTATAACTATATTATTGTTAAAATATTATTCTATATAAAATGGAATTCTGTTTAAATGTAATAATGGTAATTGGAAGCTTAGTAAGGGTTAGAAGCATCTTATATAAATGTAAGTGAAGGAAATGACGTGCTGTCTAATGGCCTATACCAATTCAATTAAGGGTTGGTTGATGCTCACATTAAGCTAAGTTATACATATCTATACCACATGTTGGGATCGGCATAAGTACGTGTATAAGTTTAAGCTATGTATGGGTCATCAGCCACTATATAAATGTAGTAATCTACTATGTAAGGGTGACCCTAGCTCTTGTATGGGTAGATACCAGGATTAATTCTTCTGTAAAGGTCATATTATAACTACATAAAGGTCAATGTCACTGCAAAAGGGTTATCTACACTCATGTGACGGTACTCCTCGACTTGAGTAGGGTATGTATTTCAATTCACATGCTACATAAGGGTATCTGGAACTCATGTATGGCTAAAAGAAACTTATAAGAGCATGCATAAGGCTCATATTTAGAATATGAAATCCAATATAAGTGTAAAACTAAAGCTTTGTAAAGTTAATACTATGGATATAATTGTTATATTTGGGAATTTAATGTTGGAGTGAGGGTAAAACATTGATATAAAAATACACATAAGGGAAAATGTTTACCTGTGTAAAGGGGAATGTACACTCTTAGGTTTTAACCTACCGCTTCACTAACTTCTTTTTCCCTGCACTAAACCTTGTACCCCAACCTGTATCCCATTATCACATCATGAAATTTGTAATTCAATAATTATTTTAATGATGAGAGAGTTTCATTTTTCAAATGGAATATCTTTTTGGGGAATCCATTGATTTGAGGCTGGTTAGGATAATTCTATAATAACTCCACCAGGATGGTTATTTATGTATATAAAACTTTAATATTCATATATTATCCACACATTTACTGATTTTCTATTAATATTGGGAGGTGGAAAAATATATTGGAGTGGTGTAGGTCATAGTTTTTATAAAATTGGGAAGATGATGTTGGGGTTATGTCATGTCATTCACACATGATGTATATATATGTTGTTATAATGATGTAACTATTGTAGGTGTTTCTTATGGGGTTATAAAAACATATTCACATTGTCTGTACGGGTTCTAAAATGAAAGTAGTTTGAAAATTATTCAATAGAACCATCTACATATACAAAGGGGATAGCCATTATACAAAGGGGAGAATATCTACAGAACATGACATTCTCTCATAGATCACTACTCTCCATTCAATTTTCTAGTTTCTTAAAAACTAGAGAAATCCCTTCTATTGTCCACAAATTCCATTCAGTTGTAAGAGAGTTCATCTTAAGACCCACTTCTGTAAGGATTCAACACTGAGAGTGGTTTTAAGGTAAGGGGACTAATTTTTAAATGATGCTTTAATTTTTCAAAATGGTTTACATATTATATTTTAGATGTTTTTTAACCAACGATATTTCTTTTTGATAAAATCATTTTGACTGTTTATGGAATTTTAATTCTACTTTTATAAAGATAAGGGAGGTATTTCCTTTTAAAGATTATTTTTTTGTAAATATGTTTAATTTTCCAATAGAGGTGTATATATACAATTCATTTCATGTAAAAAAAACTTTTATTTCTGATGAAAAAAATATAATAGACCACATTCATTTTAAACTTTTATTGTATATATTGTCATTTAAATGAATTATTATTTATTTAAAAAACTATCATTTTATGTTCTAAATTAAAAAACACCTATATTTTTTCTAAAAATATTAATATATGATTAATTTATTATATATTTTTTAACAATAAAAATCTATATTAATTTGGAAAAACCATAATTTTTTGAAAAGGAAATCATTAAACATTATTTTTAGACTCTCTATTGTTTCTATTCTGTAACATTTTTTTCATGTTTCATAATAGTTATCCTTCATGTTATCCCTCTATATAAGTTTTAATTAAAAAATATATATATATATATATTAAAATAATTCCTCTTTAATGAATTGGATATCAATGATCTTGGTTTTAAAAAAATTATTCATGTTATTTATAATTTTATACACAATTTACAATGTTTTTAATTCCAAATATTTCCACATAGTCAATATACAAATGATGGCAGGGGATGGTCAGTGAACCAAAACCCCCTTGTGAGACATTTTACACTATTATATGGATGGTACCATAATTAAAAAACCCTCCAATTCATTGGATAACATTTATATCTCATGAGATACCATGTACGGTGAACTAGAGGTTATCTTATGCACATTACGGAAGAGATTATGGAGTGAAACAAATCCACTATGGGACTAATTTAACCATGTTATATTGTCTCAATAATAATCAATTACTCTTTGTTGTGATCCAAATTTTTTTTGATAATTATTTATTCTTTCTTCTGAAATTTAAATGCAATGTATAAATTAATTTATGATAGATCTAAATAGATTTTCAAGAGATTAAAATATTTTAATTTCTTTATCAAAAATATTTTATTTTAAATAAGTTATCTTGAACTCTATATAAAGATTTTGTTTTCATATTTTATACCTTTGTTGGTTTTTTTATTGAATTAAAAATCAAAAATTAGTTTCCATGTTTTTTAAAAAATCTTAATGAGATATTTTTATACTCACCCAATGCTTTAACAATTTCTATTTCACATGGTATAAGGAAAAACATAATAAGGTGAGTGGTAATGGTTCTTTTATGGAATTACCTATCATGAACCAACCCACAAGGGCATATTTAACATGAGACAATACGAAAATGGCACCCCAATCCCTCCTCTAATAGGATATTGGATAGAGACTATAACATAGTTGGTATATCAGAGACATGGGTGGCCTTATCCTAAAGTACACTCACACACACACACCTCCATGCACTAGTATAATTATGAAAGATAAACAAACCATACTATACATGCATTAACAATAAATATCCCATATTATAGTAAATAAATATTTACAAGAAGGTGAAGAGGGATAAATATAAATCTTTAAAAAATTGTAAAAAATATAATCGTATGACATCAAGGTGGAAGTCACCTAAAAAAATTCCAGGATCCATATAAGAACCATCCTTCACAAAAAAGATCCTCCTACTCCCAATCATCCTAGGACTCCAATGAAAGGATAATCATATATAGAAGACCTGACATGTGTGGTTAGAGCACATGAAGTGGTGAGTATTGACATACCCAGTAGGACACCCCAAAATAATCAAACATAAATCATCAAAGAGATTTAAATCTAAATCGCAAATCCAATGGAATAAACTAGATAGCCTAGATATTCCTTAAGGCAGACACTAAGTATCTATTTGAGGGCATGTCGTTACAACCACACTAGTAGTCTCCTAGAGTCACAGAGGTAACATACTTCCATGATAAAACACTCATCAAGTGTCTCTATAATGATAGAACTCATCTTATGGGATATACTCATCAGTTCATTCTATATAGAAGAACTACAGAAACTAAGAGGGATCATATGAGATAGTCACTAAATCAAACTATTGATAATTTCATTATTCAGGATGTGAAAAAATTAATTATTTTTAAACCAATAAACTAAAAATATGTGCTGAGTATAATTATAAAAACAAATTGAAGGAAAAGTGTGTGTGAATGAATAAGATAATAAATAAGCAAAAAATAAAAAAAATATTGGAAGTGTAGTTATGGTAAAGAATGAGAAAAAAGATAGATAAGAGTCAATAAGTAGATGTAATTATCAATCCAGACTTAATTTCATTGATTAAAGGTATTTTATACTCCGAATATCAGCTATCACATCTACGTCGGCGCTATAAATAATGTGTGTTGAGTATTTAACTGTTGTTTATTATTTAAAACACCTTTGTGAACTCTCCATGGAAAATATTTGTCATTCAAAACTAATGATATGATTGGTATTTAATTAAGAAGAGTATCATCAAACTGTTCCAATTCTTCATACTATGGATGATGAACATAGGCAATGTATCCACTACCATCACCCATTAGTACATAGAGTAGTGTAAAAACGATTCTCATTAATAATAAAGATAATAACACATAATAATAATTGAAATGAAATAAAATTGATGAAAATAGTTGATATGGTGAATTATTTTCAATGTATTATAAAATAGAAATTGTAAAAATGATTGCATGCTCATGATATAAGAAACAAACTTATTTATTTTCTAGAAATACATTTCTATATTAAAATAATATAAGAAAAAAGAAATAAAGGATTAAATATTCTTTGTAGGAGATGGTTTCCCCTCCACATTATTATTCAGTGGTTCTGTATAATTGTTCTTCTACATAACTCATCCTTTTCTCTCTAGAAAATTTATTTTGTCACTTTTTAATTTTTTATGTGTGTCTCCCACACTATTTTATTCTATTACTGAAATACATTATAAAAATAAATTCCCAAATACCACATTTTTTCAAACCTAAGAGGGTATTGTTACAAACTTTTGACAAAACTAAAAATTAATCCACTAAAATATTCATTTCAATAAGTAATTATTTCACATTCCATAAGAATAAAAATCCTGATTTCAAGAATCCTTGTGATAGAAAACTATTCCTTGAACCATATATTATCTCCATCATAGATCATTCACTACTCAATTTCAACTTTGTGCAGACACGCGGGCATTGCTGCATCAATAGTACCTCACTCTCAACCATGTTTGATCTCCTAAGGGGAAAATATCATTGAGAGGTAAATTGATAACAACATTCTCTAAAACACCCAACCTTATTTCAAAAAAACATTTCTAATATAACCTCTTTTGAATTTTATTTTGGTCTTCTCAAAACACAAGTAATGAATTTATCTTCAACTCATGAGCCATATCGATCAGGAGATGTAAAGTCCCATTATCTCAAAAATCATACATGAAATAAAAAAAATCCTAGAAAACACAATCTACAATTTTTCTCCAAAAGACAAAAAGATAAAAATATCTAAAAATAGAATACAATGATCATTTAGTTGAGTTAATTCATTGAATCCCATGGTTTTGATTAAATATAATTTACTATCTCACTTGATTTCAGTGCTGAACCCATCAAGCATGAGTTAGTATTTGCTAAATACCATGTTTTGATATTATAATGATCATCATATTCTTCATTCATCATCCAAAGATTTGGATTTGGTAAGTAAATATCATCTTAATTCATCTGGCCTTTTACGTAAGAAATGAAAAATCCTAATTCATCTTCTCTAATATTCATTGGTTGTCTTATTCAAGTAGATTCTCGATTTTCATATTTGGTTTTCCATTACTTACATTTTACATCATGATGAATCTTCTCCAATTCAATATTTGGTCAGAGTATCGAGGGATAATGATATCAAAGTAAGATACATGATACCAATTTAAAATTTCCATATGTAACTGATTTGGAATTGGCGCTATGAAGGTTCAAAATTTATGAGTTATAAAAGTGTTAGAGTAATGGGTTATGTGACTCTGAGATAAAATTGGATACATGAAACCTACTTGTATTCAAGTATGTTTATATAATTTGGAAATCATCTAAGTAAATAAAACATTATCTTCAGCTAAGTTGATTCTATATCCAAAAACTATAAAAATCACTGAAATAAAAGATCATAAAAAACTCATTATCATATTAAATAATAATATAAATAAACAATACAATTAATTTTATTCTAATAAATGGACCTTTAATTATTAAATAAAACTAAATAAATGATAAAAATTATAAAGAATATAATTATAATTTAATGGTACTGATTGCTATATTATTTAATGAAAATAAATTTAAAATTAATCTTTGATTAATTAATTAATATACTTGACCCATAAAAAACACAATGTGATAAATATATAAAATAAAAATCACAAAATTATATCAATAGTAAGGAAATTATTATATAAAATAATAAAATAACTGACAAATATAAATAACATTAATATTTGAAATCCCAATGATTTTCGAAATTCACTGTAAATTAACCATGTAGTGATAATTTACTGAATTATTGTCATTTCAAGCATTAAATACAAAATAAATCACCCTAGATGGATGTGTAAAATAGTAAAAAATAAATTTTACAAACAATTCACCCACACTTAATTACATTTTTTCCTTTAAAAAATCCTTTAGTGACATTCAATGGTATAAAATTAATCTAAAAATTGAAAACTAAGATTCCTATAAGAAGTGATTTTCAATTGACTTTCACTAAAGTATTTTACCATATATTGTAAAATGATATATCTATCAAAATAAATTTATTTATTTAAAACTTGGTTACCCTTTTATTTATTTTTTTAAATTGAATATTTCAAATATAATTTAACAAACATCAATATCCATCCAACATAAATTCAAAAACATCTCTTTACCTCCTATTTAACACACTCGCATTAAATAAGTGTTTGTAAAAAGTAGACATATTATTTGATATAGTGGAGGGAAAAATTATTGGGGGTATAAATAACTCATTCAATAGTTAAAATAATGAATAATGAACGAGAATGAGAGAATGAATTCAACCTGGATTAATAATTTCATTTCATAATCCTTTTGGATTAACATCTTCTGATTTAAAATCTATTGAAAAAGTTAAATTTAAATGAATTATGTATAACTTTCTCCAATTATTTAACATAGAGGAATTTTTTCGGGGGAAAAAATGAATTTCATAATTGAATCCAAGTGTTTTTATTAATTAACCTCCTAAAAGTTGAATCAGAACCCTCAAAATTGAGAAAAAATCTTAATAAGTAAAATTTCAAAAATATGGTTAAAAATACAAATTTTTTATAAAATTAAGAGTTTTTTTATTATTTGTTAATGAATTAGAGTTTATCACATTTATAGACTCCCCTCACATTTAAACCCCAATAATTCCTTCATTAAAGATTGTAACATTGGAGTAAATTTCAAATTTGTAAATGGTCAACAAGATTTTTAAATCATTAATAATGATTTATTTATAGGGTCATAAGAATGTCCAAAATGTATTTTAACACACAAAAAATTTCTCAACATGAAAACGAATACCTATTGACTAACATGTGGTTCATATTAGAGTACACAAAATAGTGTGAATTGAGTATCTATAAAAACTTCTGTTTGCAATTTTTTCTTCAAAGGTTCCCCAATAAAGATAAATAAGTCCTTGTTAATCAATGTAATATGGTTATGAATGTTTGACTATTCAAATAATGTCTCCGAATATTGATTAATTCCAAATAATATCAATATTTGTAATTGATATTACATTTGAAGCTATAATAATAAGGCAGAACAATTATAATATCTTTCTAAGATTAACTATCAATGTGAATCTAGTGATTTCTTAATTATACATTAAAATAGAGAAAACTAAATTTAAGAAACATGACATAAATAAAATAAGTGGTTCAGTCTCAAGCCAAGAACCAATCCACTCCACATAGTGATCACCTAACACTAATAAGCTTATATTAATAAACTTTATCCATACCCTGGATTAGGGTAAAAAGATTGCACATGACTATCCAAGTCACACGACCTCTTCCACCGTTTTCATGGGTTAACTATGTGGGCCAACAGTGACCTATTCCACACTTATCCATGGGGGTAAACAAGTTATATATGATATGAGAGGAAGGTTATCTTGTACCATTCATGTTAGTGCTAGAGACATTGTGTGTTTTAATACATAGATACACACTTCTTGAAGGAAAAAACAATACACAACCGAGCAAAGATAACGAGCTAAGGATAGATGTTCTCTGAGTGTTATTCTATAGAGATCTATACTTCTAGGAGGAATGAGATGTAGGAATTGAGTCCTCTTTTAAAAAATTGAGTATCACAAGTCTGGTGCTCTGGTTTCCAGTTAGATCCGGCTCATGTTATTCGTGTAGTATGTATTGAAAATATGTTCTTGAATATGATGTATGGTATCCTAGTTTTTGGATTCATGATAGTGTTGTTTTTTCTTAAAATATATCTTTGTCCATGTGTCGGTACTTTTCTCAATAATACTCATGCTTTAGCTACATTCCCACCCCTTTGTTTTGGGTACATGATTTTATTTTAATTCCTGGAGTGCATGTGTTGTAGCCGACAAGATGCATGTATTCTTCACCTCATACCTAATATTGTCAGGTGAAATGTCTACAAAAAATTTTATTTATGTGAGTGAATTTAATATACTCAAATATTACCATTCAAAATTAAATTTAAAACTAAAAAATAGATTAAATAATGATGTCACGGTCTGTCAGGAAAAGTTGTCACTTGGAAATGGTTTCACCACAAAATAGTGTCTCCTTCTTTTCCTTTGAGAAATGAGATATATGTAATTGCATAGTTGTATCATTAACAAGAATTGGAAGCACAGATGTGGGGTTCCGAAAATGATGTCGTATATTTTACCAAACATCGAACAATGTCTTAGCAAGGAACTTGTGACAAAGACTTAAACAGATCTGAAACCGGTTACTGTGTCTGGTTTACGGTGTCTGGTTCACAATTTCCGGTTCATAGTTTATGGTTCACAGTGTCTGGTCACAGTTTCGGTTCATAGTGTCTAGTTCACGGTTTCTAGGTCATGGTGTCGGGGTCACGATGTTTTCATAGGGTGTCCGGTCACGGTGTTTGGGCCATGGTGTCTAATCACGTTGTCTAGTTCACTTTTCCAGAAAACCAGAACCAGTGGCAGACTCATGGTTTCTCAGACTTAGCCAAATATCTATATATAGACATCAGTAGTGATATTAAAACAATTTATTAGACTTAAAAATTCAACTAGTAAATCCATTATAACACAAATTAATATACAGATTAAAATAATCAAACATGAGTTGAGAAAAATTAGAAATGATTAACATGATTTAGAGGATGTTCAAGATTTATGATCATTAAAACATGATTAAAACGGAAGGTTTCCAACATTCTCCCCCTTTAATGATCACAAATCATGTGAGCGAGATTTATGTTCTTGGTGGCTGTGTCTCTCCCTTAGTGTGAATTTATAGTGCACGTCTCTCCCCTTTTGGGATTATCAAAAAGAATAAAAAAGTAAATAATAGAATAGACATGAGGAGTTTACAATGCATTAGATAGAGAATGATGTGTCATTACAAACAGAAGGAAACAAATATGAAAATATCCCTATCAAAAGAAATTGTTCACTTTTCTTCAGCACTGGTTGTCTTCTCTTTTCCCTTGGAAGAAACATATGGAGAAGCCAGAGAAACAATGGTAGATGTTGAAGAAGGGAGTGAACCAACTGACAGAGAAGGGAGAGGGAGCACTTCAAATACAGATTGGTCCAAGGTAGTTGTAGTAGAAGCCTAAGGCAATTGTTGTTCAATGATAACAATTCTGGTCTGACTTAGAGAATAAGAGACATAAATATAGGTAGAGCCCATCACAGTGGATGAGAAGGTAGGAAAACCAGGTCGCAAGGGTGCAGCGGTAGTAGCCACAAAAATACTGCTATGCACATGAAGATAAGGCCTCAATAACTTAATGAAGTCAGCAAAAATCTCACCACTATACTGCATTGCTTTCTCAATGTCATCTTTGTTCTCTATGAACATGTCCAAAAATGGAGTAAATCATTCAGCTTTTGAACATGAGTTTTGAAAGATTGAGTGAGAGGAGGGATTTTCAGATTCTCTATAGGGTACCTGAAATGGTTTTTCATATCATTCATTGAAAAAAAATCCTATTTATAGATAAATCCACCTTCTTAGTAATTTCTTCATGAGAATCCATAGATATATTGGAATGAATTCTTACCAAAAAAATATCTCTATCACAATTTGTGAAAACCACATATAGAGACTCTTTGTCAAATCCACTAATCACTGATTGATGTTCTTCCTTAACAACTGTTCTAAGCATATCAATGTCAAAGAAGGGTTGCAATGAATGTAGAGAGGCACTATAGGTTGTAATATCTAATGTAAGGGACTTTATTTGATTCAAAACATTTTATTGAAAACCCTTATTCTTATCAGTCAACTTGTAAAGGAAAATAAATGGCTCGCTCATTTCTTGAACAATTTTCTTGTTTCTTTCATCAACCTTGTCAACTAAGGAAGTCGGGATAGGTATAATCAGGGAGGTATCTTCCTATGGAATCTTACTTCCAACATCCTCAATGGGATGGAAAACATGATCTGGTTCAGATTTCATCACTCACTACATATCTTTAACCATAGCTCATAGATACTTCACATCAACACATGGATGATTTCTCTCAACTCTGACATCTTGAATATTGGGAAGAATTTTTTGGATGTATTTTCCATATGATATTTTCTAACAGTAAGACATCATCTCTTTCACCCAAGTTTATCACAATGTCAGGTTGAGTGTTCCTGATCTTTTCACCTCTAGCCAAAAAAATTATCTCCAAAGGCTTTCAAATCGTCCTTACTCACTAAGGTAGAAGGTTCTTGTAAATGTTTAGGAATAGGAGATGAGACTAGCTCAGGTTACTTTTCAGATACTAGATCAAAGAAAAATTTCACCTTAAATATGGTAGAAAGGTCTATGCATTTAATTTAGACTTCTTGAGAATCATTCACCTCTAATTAGATAGTGGATTGATACCATGTATCCATGCTGCTTGGATCAACTGGATTAGTAATTTCAACACTTTCCAAATTATGGTGCAACTCCCCCTCAACATGTGTATCATTTAAAAGACTAAGATATTTAGTTATTTGATATATTTCCATATTTTATTTCCCAATAGCCTCACCCATTTCTTTTCTAGCCAACTGAATGGCTTTCTCTATTCTTTCATTAGAAGATGGGATAATCTCAGGAAGAACTTGTTCCTCTGAGTGTTCCTCAAAAACACTTTCTTTCTCAAGAGAAATATATTAATCTATATGTTTTTCTAGAACATCTATTTCTCTTATATTCACAAAAAATTATTCTTTAGAAGAATGATCTTTTTCCAAATACATTTTTTTCTGGAACAATTAATTCCTTCTTAATTATTACTTGAGGAAGAGGTCCATTGTGTTCATTATCATGGTATATTTCTTATATAGGTGCAACATCCACTTCTTCTTCTTCCTCAATAAGAAATTCATTGATTTCATCTATCTCCAATTTTTATATGGTTTTGCATAATACTCAACCAAACTGAACTTTTCATAATCCCTGTCATTATCTTCTAACCATGATTTTCTCCAAGAATTCCAAAAAAAATTCATTCTTTTGACTGTAACATTTTAGATAAAAAATTCATAGTCCTTAATGAATTCTTCATATGGTCTATCCAACCCTTTATAATGAAGCATATCATAGATTAACATTGAGTAGAACAAGGATCATGACTTTGAGGTTGCCTTTATCAACTCACACAAACAATGTAAAACATACATTCATTGGTTAATATTATTTCTATTATAAATAAGATTTATAAAAAATAAATCCTGATAATTGAGTGTAGAACAATATCTTTTTCATGGACTAATAAGATTATGAACAAACAAAACCAAATGCCTGGTTTCACCATCAAGCTCAGTAGCTATAGCTCCTATTTTTGTTTTATTACCAGTCAAGCTTCCCAAGGATTCTTTTAAAACAATGATATCTCTAGGAGGAGGAGGAACTCTCTGGAAGTCCTAAAAGAACCCCTCATGAGGTATCCTTAAGAAATAATCCCATAACCTCAATGAAAAGGTACAACTTTGGACATTGATTCAGCTTCTTACAACAAAACCATCTTCTATATCAAAAGATAATTGAACGAACTGATAAAACTGAGCATGTAGATTTGGATAAATCGTCTTTTCCTATTATATAAACCAATCTAGCCATCATTTCACTTTTAGTACTTTCAATACTAATGACTTACTTGATAGAAGCCACTTATGGAGGATTTCTTTTTCAGGTACCACTATTCTGTCCACCAGGGTCAGAATCAGAGGACCTTCAAGTGGTATCTTCGGTGATATTTTCATATTCTTATTTGATCTATGCTTCTTATAAGTTAATGAGGATGGAAGTTACATTCTGGTCATTCAACGAAGGTTAGAGATAGAGATAAAGGTTGAAGTATGGGTTATGGTTTGAGAGAAGAGATCTCAGGTGAAGAAAACAGTGAAAACTATTTTGTTTTTATCATTTGGGGATATCAAGAATCACAAATTCAGAAGCACGGGAAAGTAATAGAATAAAATTATGAATAAATGGGAAACAGGTTATATTATATAGATAAAACAAAAACGTTTCATTATAGTGAGACTATGACAGACTATCATGATGAGACCGGAATTGGTTTTCACGGTGGGGCCATAAAAGTTTTTCATAGTGTCATCATTACTATGAGACTTCTAAATGGTGAAACCATATTGCTCGAAATATAATGTGCCAGAATGTAACTGAGAGATAGTAATTGTGGGATCATAAACATGAGACCGCAACTTCCAAGATAGTAAAATATAGAACTCTAATAGTTATATAGTATTCTTAAGACAATGACTTGTGAAACCGTAAACTCTGAAACAATAATATGTGAAAAAACACACTTACTACCTCTGATTTATCATTCGCAATTCATGTATGATGAAATATATTCTTTTAGAATTTAATGGTTTTCTGAATATATCATTGAGATGATATTCAGTTAGAATGAATTCCAAAGTTATTTCACCTTTTTGATAGTGGTCTTTCAAGAAGTGATGACATACATCAATAAGTTTTGTCCTAGAGTGCAAAACAATATTTTTTGAGATATTAATAGAACATGTATTATAACAATTTTATAAGTTCATGAATGAATTGTTATCCATAATATAGTAATTTGTGTTTCACCGACAAAATTTGTGCGCAACAACTAACAGCAGCTATAAATTGAAACTCAGTAGTAGATAATGAAACCATGTTTTGTTTCTTACAACACCATGATACTAGTGACTTGTCTAAAAAGTGACATGTTCCAGAGTTAATTTTTCAATCTAACTTACAACAACCAAAATCAAAAACAAAATAGCTAGCTAACTAAAATGATTGTCCTCTAGGATAGAATAGTCATATATTTGGTGTATTCTTTAGGTATTTGAAAATTATCTTAACATCATTTAAATTAGATTCTTTAGGGTTTTCTTGAAAACGATCACACATTCATACACTAAAAAAATGTTAGGTCGGCTAGCAGTTATATAGACTAGAATTCCCATCATTCCTCTATAAGTGGTTTGGTCAATGGATTTTCCATCTTAATCAATATCGAAATTAAAACTAACACTCATTGGAGTTTCAATACATTTAGTTTCATACAATCTAAAACGTTGTACAATATATATAGTATATTTTCATTGATTTGAAATAATTCCATAATTATTTTGAAATATTTGGAATTCAAGAAAGTATTTTTGTTCACCCATTAATCTGATTTCTAATTAATTTTGCTTAATTTTAGAAAATTAAATACATAATGAATTCTTTTAAGATCCAAAGATAATATCATCTACATAAACTTGAACTACGGAAAAATCATTGGAAATTTGTTTTATAAAAAAGGAAGGATCAGCTCTACCTTTTTTCAAACCATTGGAAATAATAAAAGTGCCTAATCTATCTTACCAAGCTGTTGGAGATTTTTTTAAATCATATAATGTTTTTGATAAATTAAAAACATGGTTTGGAATTTGAGGATATATAAAATCAGGGGTTTTCTAAACAAAGACAACCTCGGCTACATACCCATTTAGGAATAAACTATTAACATCCATTTGATATAGTTTGAAATTAAGATGTGCATCATAAGCAAGCAATATTCAGATGGATTTTTGTCTAGCTAATGGTGAAAAGGTTTCCTCGTAGTCAATTAATTCTTATTGAATATATCATTGTGAAACCAATCTATCCTTGTTTCAAAATATGTTACCATCATCATCTACTTTATTTCTAAACACACACATAGTTCCTATGCTAAATGTGTCTTTAGGTCTATCAAAATGTTTCCAAACTTTATTTTGTTCAAACTGATTAAGTTATTCTTGCATCTCCCTCTATAAAAATTCATCATTGATAGCATCATTAATGTTTTTGGGTTCATGTTGTGATTAGAAGACTTGATTATCAACCAGATTTATAAGAGAAGATCTAGTTTGAGTTCCTTTTTCAAAATCTCCTTCTACAGCATCTACACGATTGTTTTTAAGGGTTCTAAAAGCTATGGAAAAAGAGAGACTCTTGATTTCAAATTCTTCAATAGGATTGGGTTTATTTTTACTTGAATCTGAAGAATTTCTAGAATAGTAAGATATCATATATTCTTTTACAATATTCTTAGAGTATTTTGAATTAATGTCCAGATTTGACACATCATCCTCCACGTATTATATAGTGGTATTAGGATAATGTGGATATGTTTCATCAAACATGACATGGACAGATTATTCCACACATTTAGTTCTTTTTTAAACACTCTATAGGATTTACTAGAGATTGAATATCTTGGAAATATTCCTTCATAACTCTTGGATTCAAATTTGTCAGGATTTTCATTAGTATTAAGGATATAGACATTGAAACCAAAAACATTGTGGTAGCTTACTTTGGGTTTTCTATTGTTGCATAACTCATATGGGTTTATTTTAAGAATAGGTTTAATCAACACTCTATTAGTAATATTTCATGCGGTATTTATAGCGTCTGCACCAAAATAAATTTGTATGTCATATTTACTAACCATGGTTCTAGAAATCTCTTGTAAAGTCTAATTTCTTCTTTCTACATCTCCATTTTGTTGAGGTGTTCTAGGTGCAGATCAATTATGACTATATTCATTTTTTGAACTAAAGGTTTCAAACTCTTGATTTTCAAACTCACAACCATGATCACTTCATAAGGATTTAATTCTATGTCCACCATGATTTTAAACAGTTTTAGAATATTTGATAAAATGAGAGTAGGATTGACTTTTGTTATCAAAAAAGAAAGCCCATGTATATATGAAGAAATTATCTACAAGAACATAAACACAGTTCTTCCCATTTAAACTAGAAACACCTGATGGTCCAAACAAATCCATGTGAACCAATTCGAGAGGTTGTGAAGTTAAAACTTATATCATTGGTTTCAAAGAAATTTTGTGTTTCATTCCATTTTGACTAGGATGGCACACTTTATCATTTGGAAACTCATGTTTGGGTAGGTTATTGAATATTATTTTTCCATTTAACAATCTAAGGGAGTGATATTACAATTTCCTAGTCTCCTATTCCAATGTAAATACTCTTTGTGAAATAAACATAAACATGAAGCATTTTGAGAAACTAAAGACTCATTTTTAATAGTGTATACATTTTCATTTCTCAATGCAGAAAACAGTAATTCATTTTTTGAATTGAAAACATCACAAGAATCATATTCATATATAAAATCAAATATATCACCATATAGTTGTGAAATACTACATAGGTTATATTTAAATCCATCATCAAAAAGTACTTTGGAAATTAAAACTGAGTTAGAGTTACCAATTTTGCCAAGGCCTATGATTTTTCTTTTTGGATTTCCACTAAAGGTGACATATCCACCATCAATTTTTATTATGTTCCTGAAACATGAATATTCCATGTCATGTGTCTTGAACAACAATAGTCCTTGTAACATAAGATTTTTCAGGATCTCTTTAATCAATTATCCAATAATTTAGTCAAATAAAAATGAACTTCGGTACCCATATTAGTTTGGGTCCAGTAATATTACTGACTAGTGCTTTAGGAACTGACATCTGCATCGTAGGATACATATAATTATTATGTAATGTGCTTGAAAAATAAACTCTATTTTGTCTAGAAAAGATTTAAACCGTAGATATTGTATCATAATATGAACTAATTGAATATTTTCCAAAACTAGGAGAAACTCTGTTTGTACTAGACTTAGAAACAAAATTGGTTCTTCCAAAATTTCTTTTACCAGGTTCATATCCAATATAGTAGTAGTATATTTAGGAGAAATATATTTATCTAGAATTTGTAATGAATTATATTTACCATTAGTAAAAAATTCAAGGTCTTATTTCAATTTCACATTACATAGCTTTAGTTTATTTTTCCATTGTGTAATTAAACATTTTTTATATTTCAATTATAAGTTCAGATATAACAGTTGATGTAAGAGCATATGTTTCTTTAATGACTAGTATTTATCTGTTAGTTCATTACATGTCTCATAAAGCATATTGCAGTACTCAAATATTTCTTCATTGGACATATTTTCATTATCAAATTCATCTCCAGAATAAAAGGAATTGTGTATTGGAGATTCCAGTGTAACCTCAGATGTGTTTGTCATTAAACACATATTGGTATTGTAAGCCTGTTCATCATGTGAAGATTCTGAATCACTTGGAATATCTTCATAATAACTACATGTTGCATTAATTTCCTTTTTATACTTTCTATCATTGTTATCATATTTCTTTTCGTACATGATCTTGGTACATTCAGCCATTACATGTCCCTTTCAGTTACATTCATAGCATATTATCTCATCAGACTTGTAACTTATTTTCCAATATTTTTTCGACTTTCTTTTTGATCATATCTTCCTTTGATGTTACGATTTTGAAAAAAATTCTTATTTTAAAATCTCTTAAACCTTATAGATAATTAAGACATCTTCTCATCATATTCAGATGATGATTTTTTAAAGCTATAAATTTTTATAGAGACTTCCAATTACAAATTTTGTTTTTGTTTAGAGGTGGTGTTCTTAAATGAAAAAAATATATTTTGGGTTCATCCTCCCTTTCCTTGTTGACTTTCACCTCCAATTCATATATCATTAGTTTCCCAATGATTTCTTTTACATGTAATGTGATTATATCGCATGACTCTCTAATAAATGCTGAGGATTCTCTCCATCTATCTGGTAGGCATCTGAGAATCCTCATGACTTGTTCTTAGGTAGTAACTTCTCATCCAAGAGAAATTATTGTACTGACTATTTTGGTGAACATGCGATAAATGTCAAAAATAGTCTCATCACGATTCATATTAAAATTATCATATTTAATAGTTTATGAATAAAGTTTCATTTATTTCACTCTAGAAGTTCCTTCATGTAAAATAGTCAAAGTATCCCAAATTTCATGGACAGTATTACATGCAGAAATTCTGTAAAATTCCTCGTCTCCTAAGGATATGTATAAAGAATTCATGGATTCATAATTGTTATTATAGGAAGTCTTTGTTGGGTCATCCCAAGTAATTCTTTCAATAATAGGAATCTTATACTCATCTATAATTGAAGAGAAAATTTCAAAACCAATACTTTCTAAATACATTTTCATTTTAATCTTCCATTGGGAATAATTTGTTCCATTAAATAATGGTGGTATGTTTGTTACATCACCTTCTATTCAGTTATCCATAAAAATGAAATACATTGAAAGAGATAGAAATTTATAATTAACTAAAATTTTCATATCATTAAAGTAAAACTAAAATCACAATTGAATATGTTCAAAAATAGAGTCTTAATAAGAACCTCTGATACTAAATGTTGGTCAGAGTAATGTACTCAAGAGGGGAGGATTGAGTATCTATAAAAAAAATTGGAACTTTTTTCCAAAAAGGATCCCCAATAGAAATATATATAGACTACTTAATCAATGTAATATTGTAATGAAAGCTTGACTGTTCAAATACCTTCTCAAAAGATTGATTAATTATTAGTAATCTCAATATTGGTTATTGATATTACTTTAGAACCTATTATAATAAGGAAGAAAAATTATACCTTATTTCCAATATTAACTATCAAAGTGATTCTAGTTATTTATAAATTATTTAGTAAAAAATAGAAAACTAAATTTCAAAAACACAGTAGAAATAAAACAAGTGGATCAGTCTCAAACCGAGACATGCTCCACTACACTTGGTGACCACCTTCCACCAAGAAGTTTATATTAATGAAATTTATCCACACCATGGATCTGGGTAAACAATAGTGAACAAGAATGTCCAAGTCACATGACCTCTTCAACAATTATTCATGAGTAAACTACCAGGTCACACATGGACCTCATCCACACTTACTCATGGGAGTAAACAAGTGTAAAAATATATGAGATGAAGGATGTCATGTATCCTTCAGTTTAGTGTATGAGATAGTGTGTGTTTTAATAAAGACACACACACTTCTCAAAATATAAAAACAATAAACAATAGTGAAAAGATGATGAGATAAGGTTAGAAGTTCTATGATTTCTATTCTATGCAACTCTGGACTTCTAGGATGAAGGGAATTTAAAAATTGAGTCCTCTTGAAAAAAATAGAGTATCAAAAGTATTGTGCTCTAGTTTCTTGTTAGATATGGATCGTGTTATTCATGGAGTCTGTATTGAGAATATTTTCATGAATTTTATCTATGGTATCCCATATTTTGGATTTGTGAATGGTTCTTGTTTTCTTAAAATGTATCTTGTTTTATGTGTCAGTTCTTTTACAATGAAAGCTCTGACTTTGGATGCTTTTCCACCCATTTGTTTTCGGGCCACGATTTTATTTTTATTCATTGAGTGCATGTGCTGTATCCGACAAGATACATGTATTTTGTACCTCGTACCACGTACTTTAAGGTGAAATTTCTACAAAAAAAATATTAATTATATCTCTGCATTCAAAAAATCAATATATGACTGTTATAAAATAAATTGAAATTGAAAAAAAAGATTAAAGAAAAGTGTCACAGTATGTCTGGAAACAGTTTCACTTGGAAACGGTGTCCCTACAAAATGGTTTATCCTTCTTTTCCTTCAATAAATGAGAAAATTATGATGGCATAGTTGTATCGAGATAATGAATTGATATCATAGATGCAAGTGTTAAGATCATGGTGTCTGGTATTTTTCTAAACATCAAACAGTGTCTTACTAAGGATATGGTGTCACAGACTTCAACAGATCTGAAACAGGTTACAGTGTCTGGTTTATGGTGTCTAGTTCACGGTGTCTGGTCAACGATGTCTAGTTCATAGTGGCTTGTCACGGTGTCTGGTCACAGTGTCTAGTTCACAGTTTCTGGTCACAGTGTCTAGGTGATGATGTCTGGTCATGATGTCTACTCACGATGTTTAGGTAAAAGTGTCTGGTCATGGTGTATGGTCATGGTTCCTGGTTTAATTTTCCAAACAAAAAACAGAACTACTGGCAGACTCACAGTTTGTCAGACATAGCCAAATATCTATATACAGACTTAAGCAGTGATATTAATAGAATATATTAGACTTAGTCCTTCATTATGGAAATCCATTATAACAAAAATTAAATTATTGTTTACAATAATCAAACATGAATTGATACATATTAGATAGGATTAACAAGATTTACATGATGTTTAGGATTTGTGATCATTACAAAAGGATTAAAATAGGAGGGGTACGACATAATACTTAAAAATCAATAACAATAACAAAAAGAATTAGAGATGATTCAAGATACACTTTGAATATCAAACGGTAATCGTTAAAGAACCACGATAATATTGTAAGGAATAAAATGTAGTATACAATTAACCTAAAATAGTATAAATTACAAGTATGTTTTATATAATAAATTTATCAGGAATAAAACATAAATATGAGATCTACAATAAATTATAAGACCGTAAAAAGTAAAAACCATTTGATATTAATGGAGAAATTAAAATGAAATTCTTAATGAAAAATCTCCAGAAATATATCTCTAACACTTGAATTCCTATACAAGAAAACACACAATTTAGCACTTTGAATAAGTCCCTCTTGTTGACTAAATTTAGTTCCTTGAAAATGGAAAATAAACACTTAAATTTCATGAATTTAATGATCCCCAAAAATTAGAACAGAGAGAAGAATAGGGGTAGTTTAACTAGTGTTCTCCAAAGGGAATCTCCCTCATCAGGGATGCACAACATACCTCTTCCTGGGAGGTACCAAAAATTAAACAAATTACAATCTTAAATCAATTGATATAGAGTAATAAAAATGAGGACATGTAATAAGTGGGTGTTTTATGTGACATTTGATATTATAAAACAACCGAGCCAGAAGAATTTATTCAAAGATAATAAAGATGAAAAGAAATATAGTCCAGTGTTTCCTCCCATATAGTGATAAATTTGATGTCTTCATCCAAAAAAAATTCCCAAATGTGTTCTGTTGGAGTATGTGTCCCACATCATTCATGGGTGTTTTTTTATCATTATATTTCTATATAAATAAAATCCATGTCCTCTTTCAAGAGGAATATTTGGTGTTGGTACACTATTTATCATTCTACATGGTATCAAAGCGTGTTCTATAACCTTATCCCTCTCTCCCTTCAAATTTCTCACCTCTCATACATTTTATCCCAATGGGGGGGGGGGGTAAACCCATAGCCACAAATCCATAATATGTCACTGACCATCCTTATTTGTGTGTAGACACTCCCTATGGGACGAGCCCCAATGTGACTACCACACATCTCATCTCCTCTCCCATGTGATGGCACTTCAAGCATGATGGATCATGTGATGATTGACTTCCACCACTGGCCACCGTCACACTTTCCCTCCCTATGACTTGTACCCCTCTATACCCATTACTGAATCCTTTCATCCCAAATATCATCACATATCCTCATATTCCCTTCTCCAAACCTCCATGTCGTATTTATGTGGCCTTCATCACAAACTTCCACTCTCAGGAGCTCCTACACCACTGAACATCACATTCTCTATTGATGTTCACCATGTCATAGCACCTCTATTTTCATAATGAAGTTCCCAAATTTTCTCCATCACCATTCCATCTCCTATGAGAATGAGAATCTCATGTATCCTTCCATCATACAAGGTATGGTGTGAGAAGATAACCCTTGAGTTCGACTCCGTCAACTCCTCCTCCCCATTATATTGAATAATGGGAGGAATATAATGCTTGTAATTTAGCCATCGTTCTTGATGACCTCCTCCTTTACCCCCTCCTCTACTACATGTGTGACCCTCCATAATCAAGGGACATATGATCCAGGCATCCCCCATCCACTACCCATTTTTCATCACCCATGATGTCACATTGTCTCCTTGCCACACTACTTCATGAATTTTATGCCATACATATGATATCGGCACATGTTTTTCCCACATGATTAGATGAATATAACATGACTGTTTTTATTGAGTCTTGATCCGACAATTCCTATCAGTGAACTCTATTTTCAGCTATTCCAATTATTTCTGCAAGACATGAAGTTTTCCATGGATGGAACATCTTTTTCAGCATCACCATCCATCATTTTTATCATTAGGGTGACCTAAAATGGATGATTTCATTAGGTTTTTCTTGTTATATCATCATTCTAGGTATGTCCGTCTTGACAAGGATTGATAAAAGTGTCTTTGATTTTTTTTCTTTTTTTCCTTTTCTTAAATTATAAATACTAGCTAGGTAGACCTAGCTTGAGGGGGAGTGTTCATTTTTCATACCATATTAGACATGGTTGTTTTTTATTATTATAAATCTATATAAATATGTAATAAGGCATCTCTTAAGATTAATCTTGTGTATTATCTCCACCTGCAATCATTCTACAAGTTCTACCCTTAATCATTCAATGTGTATGAATTATGTATAGTTGAATACTTGGTAATATGTTTGAAAACTTCAAAAAGTTTTCTTAATTCATTATGTAATTCAGCTACCTTAAGAATATTCCATAAAATATGCAACATTAAAAGTGTAATGCTCATTCCTTCATTATCTCCAAGGACCGTATTTTCAAAAACATAACCAGTAAAAAAATATTGAAATATTATAACTATAAACAAAATCAGCAACACCACTACGAACTATCTCCTTCAGAGTCTTCCCCTCGCACGAGTCATTCTAATATTTATAATTAGATGAAATAGTCTAATCAAACATAAAAATAGTAATATTAGTGTGACTGACATAAAATATTATTATGTAAAAAAGGGGAAGAGTCCCCATGTTCATAAAATAATTTATCAAAACCATGGAAAAAATAATCATCCAATAAATTTAATGAAGTATGGGAATTAATAGTTTTCATTAACTGGTAAAATATAAATCACTCCCAACAGTTTGGGAAAACTAAATTTTATACCCAATAAAAAATGAATTGAATATAGACTCAACCTCATATTTGGAACATTTTGTTACTGAAAGAAACAACATTAATAGACTGAAACTTCTTAGGTTACAAAGGAGATGAAGTAGAATCACAGTTCAGAAAAGGTGAGGGTTTTAAACTTTGATCATCAACAACGGAAACTATTTCAACATGAAGGATTAAGAGTTGAAGGACCATTTCACGTATCATAACAATAAATTTCTTAATTTGAATCTCAAATCTACCCAGCCTTTTAAGATAAATCATTGGAAGAGTTTCAATAAATTGTTCTTTAAAATGATCATTAAAAAATATTTTAAATATTTCATCTAAAGTAAAACGTATATCCTTCCGAATATCTACTAAAAATGAATCCTCAAAGAAACAAATCATCTTAAATCTTACCATAACTAGTGACTCTATGAAAACATTGGATTATTCTCAATCATCTCCTTCCTGAAGTGTCACTTATACTTTATGAAAACAATAATAGCCCCAATTGTAGCTAAAAATGGTATACCTAAAATGATTATCACTTTTTAATCACATTAAATTTCAGGAATATAGATTTTTATTGGAAAATATTGTTTTCCTCTATCATCTAATAGTTAATAGGCTCTCCCTTAAATATAATAATGTGACCAGTCAGGTAGATATAATGAATATGATGTTGGTTTTATCTATTTAAGATCTTAATTTTTGAGTAATGACTAGGTAATAAGGTTAATTCTATCACCTAAGTATCAAAGTAACATAATCTACCAACTCCAACCAATTCTACATAAGATGATACATGATCTAGGATCTTTTAGTTTTGGTAGAATATTTTATGATAATGGTACTACACTCCCCATTAAGATCAATTATTGAACTCTCACCCCAATCTCTTTTATTATACAATTATATTTTTAGTAATTTCACATATTATGAGAACGTTTTCATGGATTAAATAAATGGAATATTAACTTTAAATCCCCTAAAATTTGATAGAGTCTGAGATAATCTCGTTCCTTGTTCTTTTAATGACTTTTTCGAAAAGATATGGGTGGGGCATAATTTTTTTATGAATGATATATTACTCTCCTAATCATTGTGAATCACCTTCTTCCAACCATCATTGAAAAGTTTCCACATTAATTTTCTTTGTTTTTCTTGTGATTATTCAATTGAAGGTTGACTATTTTTTTCAAATTGGAGATATCATTATAGATTTTAAAATTTATACTTTTATATATTTTTATTTTTATTTTTATAAAAAAATTCAATTTTAAATTGCCTGGGTTGTTCACTAAAATGTACATTAGGTGGTAGACCCAATCTTTAGTGACATCGATCAACTTATCTCCAGTATTAATCTCTTTTGTGCCATATAACAATCATTTATCTCTTCTTCCTAAATCCCTAGAAAGAGGAACTAATGGAATTTCATTAATATTGATTTCTAAATCATTATTTTTTTAAGGTAACCAATTTGAATTTAAAAATTATGCATTATAACCTTTACTAACCCTTGATAATTGGATGACTTTTCCTAATTAAATTATTGGAATTTATTTCTAGATTATGGAAAGAAACTGGTTGATAAAGTGTTCTTCAAAAATCATTGTTATTTCTAAGAGAAGTTAAGGTGATTCCTATAATGTTGGATGACAGACATTGAAAAAGGATCATTGTTTACCAAATTTATATCCATGTATTCAACTAACATAGAACCCTCATCTTACGAAATATTAAAATTAATTTTTTTACTATAGCTCTTAATATACCAAAAAATATACCATTGTACATGTTTCTCTATGAGTATTATAATCATTATCATCATCAAATTTTAAAGAATAAACAAGGTAAAAAAAATAAAATGAAAAAACATAACAAGAGAAAAGAAACATGGAACAAAGGGATTAGGGTGGCCTAAATCAATTTAACTCAAGAGCATAAACTATTATCAAATTAACCCCCTCAGGTTTCAAAAAGATGATCTAAGGGAGGCATGTGATGTTGGAGCCCCAGATCGCTATTGATGCTAGGTGATATGCAACTATATTCCCTTGGCCACCCTAATATTATGGAATATGTTATGACATTTCCTAACAATGTACGATATAAACTAGGGTGTTTGAACTTTACCATTATTTGAATTATAAATAATTAAGTAATTGGTCTCCACTTGAGTGATCATAATTTTTCTATATTCTCAAAGGGATAGTCTTATAAATAGAGAATTGTCCTCTACCTGAAGTGGTGTGTCCTTACCATAAAATAAGTGAAGGCCATCACAAAACAACCACACATGTCTTGAACCACACCCCTTCCTCTCATATCTCCAAGAAAACATGAACCATCCGAGTTGAGCTTGTAGCCTGAGACCAGAGGGCTCCATCATATCTATTTCCCCAGTGGCATGTTATGTTATGGATTAACCGAAGAAGCATTGACATGCATCAGCTTCAACGAGGGAGCCTCACACCAGTTTTGGATGAGCATGTCCAGGTCCAACTGTAGATTATTTATGCTCACAATAATGGACCTTGTTGTAGGCATGGAACGTTCAAAGAGGGCTTGGTTCCTGACATTCCACATGAACCAAGACCATACACTAAAAATGATAGACTATTCCATCCTTTCCATGTCTATTAGATTCATCCTGTGGAACCACCTATCTAGGAAGGAAGTGTCACCTTGTGATCCAGATGAGAATTATGTGAGGGATCCAAAGAAAGACCAGACAATGTGGTCCCACTCACTTTCAAAGAATAGGTGGATCATGCTCCCTTCCCATTGGCTACAACAATAGTGACATCTGGAGGGCAGGCAGATACTTTCCTTATTGACCTTCTCATCTGTTCCCGCATCATGATTTTTGATCCTCCATGTCAAAAAAAATTATTTTTAAGAGATCATCTTGAACCAAATGGTGGTGTTCCATGTATCTTCAAGTCCCTGTGAAGCCTAGAGCCTAAGGTAATCCTTAGTACAGAAATGCACCAAATAATACAGTATGAAGATGCATGTGTCCGTGTCTGATTTAATACTGATTGATTTAAGGATCTCCTATTGTTATGTGTCCAACACAGGTTTGATGAATGAGGGGTGGAGACTAGAATCCTTTATTGAGATCAAGGGATCCAGGAAACTTGCAAAACAAACAATAGATCCCACCCAATTATGCTTATAGAATATAATCATAACCTCCCCATAATCCAATGGTAGTTCAGTTTCAGGGTGTTAATGAGTGGGTAAATGCTGGACCATAATGGGGATGTATTACAGCCAGTGCACTCCTCATCCCCCACCTAGTTTTAGGACATGGACATATCCCATAAGTTTTTTCCTGTGATAACTTCCCTTGCCATGTTTTCATACATACAGTGCTCTGTGGATTCAAGTCTCCTCACTTCCACTCCCCCCTTCTGAAGGGGCTTTATTAGTCTTCCAAACAAAACCCAATGATTCTTCCCTTCAGAATGAGCATCCCACACAAAACAGTCTGAGTGCTTATCAATAGTCATGATTACTCGTTTAGGTACAGTGGTGGAGGCCACTACATGAATGGGGATTGACGACATTACACTATTAACTAGGGTAATCTTCCCCCCAAAGGAAAGGAAATAGTTCTTCCAGTTGAGAACCCTCCATGTGATCTTTCTTATAATATGATCAAAGTCTCAAATCATAACACTCCATAAAGGAATTTGAGTTTTGAGGTAATCCATGGGAAAGGACCCGTGGTGCATATCAAGTCTTCTAGAAAGATAAGAATTCCTTCTAGGTAGACACTTGTTATAGATGTAAATGTTACTTTTAGCATTATTGATAACCTAACCACTGCAGTAACAATATTCCTAATAAATTTTCAAATTTCCTTTATCATATAATCATTGGCCAATAATGAAAATCCTTGTGTCGTCTATGAACATCAATTGAGAAATTGATGGAAGGTTAAACTTCATACAATAAGGGAGTAAGACACCATTAAATAAACCTTGGTTAAAGAGGCATCTATGCATATCCGGTGGAAGAATGAAGATGATGAGAGAAATTGGGTCCCCCTACCAATGCCCTTGGGTGGCCTTGAAAAATCCATCAGTCTTTCCCATGAATAATAAATCCATCCAAGAGGAGATGAAGCATCTGAATATGGGATCAGAGGCCTTATAAGAGAATCTCTTCACTGAGAAAACTCTGTTAATGAATCTACACTCAATTCCTTCAAATTCCATATTCATATACAACTTGATAGCCATTTTCACACTGTGAATATTTGTGTTATTATCTCTCAGAAGTTCCCGAGACATGACAATGGCCCCATGTATTGACCATCATTTAACAAACCCATGTTGTTAAATAGAAGTTCACTGAGGAAAGAGTATTGACAACCTCACGTTGATGATACTAGCTAAGATCTAGGATGTAAAATTACACATTATCACCGGTCTATAGTGTGAGATAGAGGAAGGGTATCTAACCATCTGTATGCGAAATGAGGTTTTATCACAGGAGACCCTCAGAAGGCTACCACCCTAAAAGAAATCCGGAATAGCAACTGTGATATTATCCTTAACGACCTTCCATGCATCATTGTAAAAAAACAAGGGAAGACATTAGGACCGGGGGCACCCTCGGGATTAATATTCATCATGTCCATGTGAATTTCTTCCCCATCAGGGATCCTTTAAAGACAAACGTTGTTTATGTTAGAGACTGAGATGACCACTACCCCCAGAAGGCCGCATTACCACAAGGATACACTATAGCCATCCTCAGGTTAGGACCAGCCAAGAGATCCATGAAGAATGTATATTCCATGGTTCCCTCCATTTCTCTATCATCTGTTTATGTCATATATTAGAAAATATTGTTCGGTTTCATGGGACCCCTCCTTTCCTTCCAGCAATAATGGATTATGGATGAGTTTCTATCATCCTCGTTCAGCCACTTTATCATGGATATTTCACATTCCACATGTTCCTTCTTGAGAATCACCTCCTCCCATGAGTTCTTTCTGGAAGAGAGGTCCTTGGAAAAAGATTCTCTATAACTCTTTACATACTAGTTTCAGGACATTTGATACCATGTTTCACTGCCTCCATGTTCTGGTTAGGAAGAGGGAGATCCTTGGGCCACACCTTCCCCCTCGATTTCAACTGACATTGCTTGTTGGGGACCACAACCCATGAATTCCCCTTTGTCAGTTCCCCCAACATCCCTTTGATGATCTGTTTGTTTCTAGGGGTGTGGGTTTAGTAGAGGTTGTACCTAAAATCCTCAAAATCCTATGTCTTGGGGATATGGAAATAAAAATTGTTGATTAGTCTAAGATACCGCAGACAAGGTTCGTGACCATGGCATTGGGAAACTGGTAGATGGAATTGATATTTTCAAAGAAAATATCAAGCCTTCTACATAACCTTCTACTTCATTTCTGGTTATTACACCATCTTAATGGGTCACCAGAGTAGCCTACGTATAGTAACCCATTATTATACATGAAGCATGTGAAGTCCATGATGGCCCTTCTGGGAAATATCACGCTTCCATTCTTCTCTAGAGGATCAACTATGATGTTGAAGTCACCTTCCAAGATCCAGGGAGAGGCCCATGGATCAAAGGAACTAATATCCTACCACAACCATTCCCCACCACGAGTGTCACAGTTTCAATTCATAATAGAAACCAACACAATATCCCCATACTTTGTTAAATTAGTAGTGATGAACTGGTTACCCACACAGATCAAGTCATCCTAGATTTCCTTAGACCAAAAGAACCAAATGTGCTTGTTAACCGGATCTGATTTCATGGAACCATATAACTTGATCTTGCAAAAAAATTCCTAAATCAATTAAGTAATCTTCTTATACTCTAGGATAGAAACAAAATCATCATGGTTCTTCCTTTCTTCATTAGAAATGATGTCAAATTTCATCTGAGATCTGGGACCATGTGAGTTACTGATGATTAAGGATAACAGTAAATTAGAAAAGCCCTATATTTTCCCCCATCCCCTCAATCTCTTTGAACTGGGAGGAAGAATTCTCCCTCATCTACATTAGTTTGAAATGAGTAAAAACTCTTGTATTTGAGGCATGGTGATATGTTGAAAACAACGCTATTGTGGTATACATCCTAGTGGTCTTTCCTATCATATAACTATGTGGAAAAGATATTGAGGTTCTGGTATCTTAGAGACTGTATGCTCTAAGCCATCCAACTGAGGCACACTACAAGCATACTGCACACTAACATCAACAGAAGGTGGAAGTACCAACACTAACCTAGCATCTTTCGACAATCTGAAAGCACCATAGGGGTCCTTTATCCACTATTGGGGGTGAGGCTTGAGGAACTGAGAGCCAAAGGGGGTGACCGAAGACTCATTCCAGCAGGATTCTCCACAAAAGAATCTGACTTGTGTTCAATAAGTAATCAAAGATCACCGGAGCCATAGAGGAGTCCATTAGAGAATAGCTCACTAACTCCTAATAGTTATATACAATATGTGGAGGGGGACAAGGAGTTATAACCTTGTTCTCCATGGAATGGGAGTCTAGTTGGTCCACAACCGAATCCTGGGGGAAACCTATGAGGATCTATCCTCAGGAGTATCCGAAGGTGGTGGAACAATGCTTGGCGAGGGTCAAGTGGGGTGACACTAAAAACAAACACCACCAGAAAAAATTCAATAACATTATGGTTATATGAAGGTAGACCATTATAAAAAAATTCAATAAGAGATGGAGAGTGACATTATAGATGAGATATTACATATGAATCCATCTAAATATGTACCATTTTTTTAAATAGATCTTCCTCATCATGGATAAACCCTGTGATTTTATTCTCCACCTTAGTGCCTATATTCCTATATTAAATTTTCCTGAACAACAAGTGGAAAATTTGGTCAAAAATATCAAATAAATATTCTTCAAAATTAATAGAAAACTTTTATCGTTACATTTTAAAAAATGTTGTAATAATATCAACCTAATATCATCCTCAAAATTCACATAAATTGGTATTTTTTTAATTATTCAATAAAATTCTCTAACGAATTCTAATGAGTCCTCATTAGGTTTTCCATTAAATGAGGGTAACGTTGAGAGGCATATTTATTTAATTTTATAATTCATAGACCTTAGGGATAACCATATTCATTAATGATTACTTGAAACTATATAAAGTTTTAAATACCTGGGTAAATATATCTCAAAACTCTAATTCCTAGTTGGAGGATGATCATGATTTTAATTATACATATTAGTAGATAGAACATCCATATTTTTATTTTTATTTTGATTCTATTTTTAAGCTATGTTCTTATTCCTAATGGTTGTAAATTTTATATTAATTTATGTTATTAATGGTTTAGGTATATATGTATAATGTTATATAGTGTTCATAAAAATTCAATCACAAATAGTTTAAAATTTTCTCATAACATTGATGTAAATGATTGATTTTCAAGAAACATTCTTAAACAGATTTTTTTGAAATAGTTTTATTTTTTTAATTTTTTGTTATGATGGTGGTTTCACATTCCCTCCTACATAATGAAACCAAAATATGATCTCATATTACCTTAGAAAATGACAAAATTAATTATTTTAAAACATATGATATAAAAGTAAAGTTGTGTGTTGGAGAATCAAGATACAATGATGGTAAAGTGAGTGTGACTAAAAAAAGAGAATCAAATATAAAACCAAAAACCGTGAATGTGTGATTGTGAAGGAGAATGTTATGACAATAGGAATAAATACACCTAGTATATTAAATTAGGGAATTTGATTTCACTACATTTACAAAAGATAATTTCTATTATAACTACTAGTTATCATATCAATATTATTGATTTATAGAATGTGTGTTGAGAATGTAACAGTCAACATGCGTTTAAGGGGGTCTAGTGATCACTCCATAGAAAATATTTCTTAATAAAATATAAATATTCAATTATCACTTTAAGTTAGAAGAGTTTCATTATGATATAAGGTGATACCACTTATAACAAATATCATTGAAATAAATATTATGATGAGAGTTGAGAATATGAATAATTTCAATTCATTAAAATACAATATCCCATAAAATTATTAGCATCTCAAGATTGGAGAAACACAATTAATATTTTTTAATGAAATTCATCGCTTTAGTAGAAGAAAATAATAAGAAATAAATAAAGGAAGAAATATTCTCAGTCAAATTCAATTACACATCCATCTCATGCATTGTTTGTTGATCATCATTTATCGGTTCTATATCTCTATATCTTCACTCCAAATAATAAATTTTATGTCTACTAAATATTTTATAATTGTGTCTCACCCTATTTTATTTGGTTATTTAACGATCATCGAAAAATAATTTTCCATCGACCATGGTTTTTATAACCTCATATGTTAGTTCCATTATCATGTTTGTGCATTTAAAGTTACTCCACAAAAAAAATTATGTTAGGAAGTAATAATTTCCATTGGTGTTAGAAAAAAATACTAATTTCATGAATCAACATGTTAGCGTACTATGAACGCACCTTCAATTTCTTCCATATTTGAACGATCACTACTCAATATCATCTCAATACACACACCCATACATTGAAGCATGAATGGATCCTTATTCTCTACCATGATTGATATCTTTGAAAGAAACCCTTAGTTTGAGGTGATTTTACGACCACCTTAACTGAAACTCCAATCCATGCTCAAAATCTTGGTGCACTATAACAACTTTGAAATTTCGATGTGGATTCTCTTCGAACACAATGTGTGTGTTGCACATCAAAACTGGAGTAATGTTGATATAGATATTTGATGTACCATCATCTCAAGAATATTACCTATAATTGAAAATAAACAAAGAAAAACAAGAGACATCATAAAAAGATTCCATTTCATCAGTCAATTTGAACCAACTGATGGATTCGAGACACAATGTAATCTACAACACTTAGTTTTGATAACATAAAATAGACAAAATCAACGATAAATACTAATTAATGAAAAAAAATAATGAAATTAAATAATTATAAAAAAAATACAATTATAATTTCATTTTAGTAATTATAAAGTTATTAAATTAAATGAAATTGAAAATTGACCCTCAATTAGTTAATTAATTAAAATATTAGAAACAAAAACTCAACGGGATAAATATTTTAATCACAAATAACATAAATAAATAATAACCATGAAATGATAATAAATAGAAATTTATAAATTTATAAATAAAACAAAAATTACTATTATAATTATAATTTATTTTTAAAATATAGTATAAATATAACCTAATGAGATAATTAACAAATTAAATGTCATTTAAATCGTTAAATACATAGTAAATCCCACAAAAGGATGTAAAGAACTGTAAAGAAAGGACATTTCAATTCCAATATACCAATAGAAAACACTTATCAACACATTATAAAGGATGAAACACCTAGGGAAAATGGGGCACACCTGATATTAATTAGATTAATCTTATATGTAGGGAATCAAACACATTTTTACACAGGTCTATTAATATGTAAAAAATACCTGGGGATAGTGATAGGAATGGGGATCTGACCCTCTGTTATCATAGTGGGATAGGAACTCCAGTCCAATGAGGGGGATTTACATCTGTTACAATGAATTAGATACTGCACCGAAACCTTAAAAGAGTTAGATAATGAAAACTCGGTTAGGAAAAAAACTGGAGATAATACACTCGCACTGATATGGTTCGAGGGAACTCACCCATGATTATAACACAGATGGTATAAGAAGAATAAGGTCTTAAAATATCCATTAAATAAGTACATGATGTCTCCCTATGAGGTACACAGTGTGTATCTCTAATTTCATCACTTATCGTTCCCTTTTGTCTCATGTGTAAAGTATTTATCAATATACACGACATGTGTACTTTCGTACAAGGAATGTAGAGGTTGGTCAGACATTTGGAATATGATGTCTATTCAAACCCATGTACTTTGTGTCATACCTATGTACTATGGCAATGCCAATGTACACTATTAATTTATGGGGGCATGCAATTTTTTGAGTACACAGGGTGTACTCAAAGTGAAATTGCTTGTATAGGTCTGGTCGGGTCATAGAATGTGTTAGCTTCCCAAGACTATATACCTTACTAGGTAAACGGGGTATACACTAACACACATGGAATGTTGGTATACATGGACTCCTAAGAGTGTACTCCAAATACACAATGAGCTGGATTGGATATGGGTTACATGGGGTGAGGGATGATCACATGACAGGTGATATTTAACTCGTTGAATAAACCCATGCTACTGCACAGAGAGGACTACATAGCCTTCTTTCCAATATATTACCTGATGTATACTTCGGAATTTCAATGAAATTGATGTTCATAACATGGTTTCTTCTGCACCACCACTGATTCCTCTTAAGCTGTAAAACTCAGTCGTAACACGCAGATCTTGGGAGACTCGTCCTCTAGTGTCCTCAATGTCCAGATTTCATCCACTCATTGATCAAAAAGTGTTTAGTGCCATCTTCTAGTAGCCTCCAAAAGGTCAAACATGCATTTATTCACTATCTTTACAAACTCTCGATATCCATCATTATTGGTGGATAGGTTATGGCAACCCATAGCTCATGAATAACCATTATCATCCTAATTTTTTGATCTTTTAAACCTATCTTATAGATTTTCCATTACCAAAACATCATCAGATTCCCTTCATTGATGCCCTTCCAAAGTCATGTCTACAAAATAATAAATTAAACCTATGACCATAATCCATTATTCCATAGAATGAATGAACAATGATAATTCTTCCCTATTATCATCAAATCACCAGAAAAATAAAATTCATTAACAACCATCAATGATTGAAGGTAGAAAGGCTCATGAAACATTGTGACATTTGATTGATTGATGTTTTCATTTATCCATCATCATTAAACTCTAAATAATTGGGAAGGATTTTCAAATCACAAAAATAAACATGGAATAAATATAGAATGCGTATATTTAGGAAGATAAATAAACCATAGGAAACCCCAACAAATACTAATCCAAAAAAATTTAAAAATAATAATTTTTTGTTGACCTCAAACGAGAAATAGGTATTAAACCACAAAAAAAATCCCTACCTGAGGTATGATCAGCCTGTAATAATGAATCTTTTTTCTCCATAAGAATTGGTAAGATCCAAGAACTACATAAATGATGAAAATCATTGTGGTACTATAATCCCCAATCCATTCTCCCATTATAATCCACCAAAATTCTCTACATTAGAGTTCTCTCTATCATCTCAATCTTCTAGGTTTATACACCTAAACCTATGTAATTCACCAAACATGTCATTAAATATAAGATCTAATAGTGTTTGACTAATAAATGATAATTAAAGTAACAAATTAATTTAATTCATTTAATATTAACACATCATCAATCTATCGAAGAATGTGATGAAAAATTTTAATTATATAATGTTTAGGGTTAAACTCATACTCTATTTGTAATGTCATCCTTGGTTTTCCCATAAATGATCATATTTATTATTTATTCCATTATATTTGGAAACTAGGTGTATGTGATATGTGATATTAAATATGTCAACATTGAGCTCCAAATGACTTGGAATAATATGAAAACTCCACAACATACTCCAAAAATACTATTTGAATTATTTTATTGTTTTAATATAATATTCAGAGTTGTTACATTCTACCAACCTTCAATTATTTTCATTTGGGAAAGTGAAAATCTACTTAGATAGGTGAGGAAATAGAGCTCACAGTTGGATATCCAACTCCCATGAGATATTTGGGAAGTTCCCATGCTACTAACAAACACTCACCCCTAGAAAAAATTTTCCCACAAAGCGTCTTCTTTTACTGGTTCTCAATCAACACTGGGTTCCATGAAAAGGTAACTGAACCCTTAATTTCTAGGCCACCCTGACCAACAATTTTCAATTTTTCATACACAGTTTTCCTTATCTATGACATGCGGAAAACACCCTACACGTGGCCAAACTATGGTGGTAGGGCCAAGAAATTTACCACCATGGAAACCCTTTATTGTAATTGAAAAACTTTCATAAAGACCTAAAAGAAAACATATTATCCTGGAAAAATATCTTCAATACTCACTAAGGTGACACCCTCTAGAACACATGTTCTCCATCATCAGACTCCAAATGCCTCTATAATTTATATGTATAGGAATCCTAACATATTAAGGTAGTCATCATCCTCCTTGGATGAATTACACCTTTTCTACCATTTCTCATACAAATTTGTCATATAAGTGCTATTACATTTGATATGGAAAGTATAGTGATGGATAGTTGGGTTTCACATATATAGACTGAAATGGTTCAATATTTACAGTAGATGACCCTCCAAAAAATGGATAAATGTAACACACTATCATGAAATATATTCTCTAGAACATGAAAGACATGCTCTACCTGCCACCTATCTGGGGTTATAAATATCAGGCCTGACTACAATTGAGTCCCAAAGCCTCACATAAACCTCCCTATTATAATTATGTGAAAAAAATAATGGTATTAAATTACAATTATGGAAACACAGTGATTCTAGTCTTCATACTACACCCATTGGCATACCAAAATAATAACTAAGACATAGTCTCAGGTGGATACAAAGTGGGACTTCTTGTTGACTTGATCTACAATCACATAGAGAGTGATGTGTCCTCGTTTAAATTCATTAATTCCCATCACAAAAAAAACATAGATGTCATATCATTTCCACTTCCATCTTGTCACCTGGGAATTCACCGGTTGGTAGGGTAGCCATTGAGAGATAATCTATGAAATATGATACTTCATCATTTCCTACTCAAATTAGTGCCAAAGGATCTTGTAAAATACTATTCACTCCAAGAAATATTTCTATGGAAAATAACAAAACCACATCATCACATACTCTTTCAACATGGTTGGAATCACCATTCATCCTCGAACAAGGATAGTTTTCTCCCCACCTTAATAAAATCTATCAAGAATAAGTTCATTAGATAGTTGGTCATAAAAGATATCATAATTTATATCCCCTTGTTGTGCCTCCCTGACACACTGAATTGGTGGGTCGGTGATAACCATCTGCTAGAGGTATGCTACACCATACTACTTATTAAAGATAAACTAAAAAGGGGAAAACTATTATACCACCATGCTCAAAAATAGTGAAAAAATACTTTTGTGAGAATAAGATACCGCAATCACACTATTGGGTGGCTTCGAAGCTAGTACTACCTCATTTTTTGATAAATATACTACTACTCCCTCTTTTGATATAACATATCACATAAAGTGGAAATCCTAAAACAATAACTGAAACATTGGGAACATCACATAAATTTGTAATTCTTGGGGCATGTCTAAAACCACCCTCAAAATATCAAAATTTTCCTCAACTAATACAGTGTACATAAGGATGTAATTTATGAATACAATCATGAATTTTTCTAAGAATGTTTGAAATACATGGTTCATATTTCCCCTGAACTCTAATTGGGTATTTTCTAAAACAAAAGGTATCACAAATAACTCAATTTAATAATAAAATATTTGGACAACTACCATAGTAATATAATCATATGAAACCTAGTTCTGGTTTTAAGCCATCCTAATGTCAAATTTTGATACCTGCTTCACCCATAAACACTGGTTTACTAGTTCAACAATTCTTAGTGGTGTAAACTATTTCATCACATTCACATAGTTTATGAGACCTCAATCCACACATAACCTCTTGATTACATCCAACATTGTGGTAAACATCACTAGTGATTTATAGAAAGACAAATTGGGTTCAATAAATCTATTTCATTATAGAATCTCTTTAAATTGTACCCTTATCTCACATAGATCTATGGGAACATCCAATATTCTGGAATAAATATCAACATATCCATGGGTGTTGGTTTATAAATATGATAAACTTTTTAATTGGAGGTAAAACTAACACTTTCATACGGAAGGCATCCTCATTCACCCTCATCATAACATGAACACATAGATCATAGAAACGAGTTCTATAAGAGTCATACGTGACAAAAAATTAAGAAATAAAATGCTTCTTCCATCATATAGGATCATCCATTGCTCCCTATGATTCCTCACAAAAGACAAAAAAAATCAGTCCCAATAACTCAAATACACTACAACCCTTGCTGGTAATAGTCAAAATTGGAATGTATTATAGTTAACCAGTCCATTATAAGGAAAATATCATAGGTAGTCACTATAATTATATAAATATTCCATGTGTGGAACTCTATATTCATATATATGGGTCATACTCTCTGTAGAAATGTTTGATCATTGAACCTCCTATAAAAAATCCTCAAAACCCCAAGGACAAGAAAAAGAGGCTCCATTGGCATCATTATATCTTAAAAATGGACAAGATTAGTGAAATGTTGCTTGTGTGAGTGTACTAAAACTATATATGGAGCATAGAAGACAACAGTCATTCCTTGAAACACACATGGAGAATCTATGTCACTATCCCCTACTACTTGAAGATATTTTTACCCTTACCCACCTGTTCTTAGAATCTAGGGAAAACTTTAAAACCATAGGACATAAAAAACACGTGTAAAACATAAAAAATAAAAGGAACCCATCCACTTTACATTGACAATATCTACATGGGGTGGAACTGACACACATGGATAACTTTAAAACATGTTACAATTGAACGCATCATGGTGTAATAATTTTCCAACTTCTTTTCATATTTGAAGCCACATCAACACCACCAACATAAAAATATTCTTACCTTATATGTCACCTTGGATATGTGTCACCACTTGGACCACCAACTAAATAGGAGGGTCCTAAGAATTCGTAAAACTATCCCAAATATTTTAAGCAAGTCCTCTACCACCTAAGGATAGGGTTTGGATCACCATGAATCCCAGAAATTATCTATATCTAAAACTCATGAAGCAAAATAATAATAGGTGAATTATCTACCAAAAATACTCAAACCAACTACTACTCAACCTGACCCAGGTCATCCACCTAAACTTCTAGAGGTGGGTCAGTATGTTCCTCAATTGGAAGGGAAACTGATATCAATTCGCCCGATGGAACGGCCTCATACACAGGTCTCTAGACTTAATAAACATCAATAAGAGTATCATAATCATGATCTTGATATTTAATCTGAACTGGCTATCATTATTTAGTAATCCGATGACTGATCAGATGCACCATGGTTAAAAGAGAATATTTGATGAGCTGAATCAATAAAGACATGAAAACCAAAACCCATTCCTATATGATTCATGTAGAAATGTTTTCCCTAAAACTATTTACTCACGTGTTGATTAAATAATAAATTTATCAGTTTGCTGGTGAGTAAATATGTCATTTATGACATCATTACTATGTTGGCTATCTTGATATCCAAAATCAAGACACATTAACACTATTCTGTATCTCACAGTCCAAATATATTAGCTAAACTATATCAAAACTCATGTCCCAATACAACCTCTACCAATATCATTTTATCTCAAATGTACCCCCCTGGGCATCCCTAGTTGGTGATAAGGTGATAATGACACCACAAAGCCACTTCAAATGGGACAATGGTAGACTAATAGTATAAAGTATGTATATCACACATATTGAAGGCCTTATCCTAATGTACCTTCACACACACATCCCTAGACATGAATATTGTAGAAATATAAAACCACATACTGTAAATCTATGAAAAAAAACTACCCCACATGAAAGTACATTAAAAAGTATAGTATAAGTAAAAAAATACCAACTATGAGACCTCAAAATCATTAAAATAACACAAACCTATGTCAACAAAGGGGAATCTACCCAAAATAAACTCTTGTACACAACTAAGGTCCATAAAGAATAAATAATCTCCACCTAATCTCATTCCACCACACACTCCATTGAATTCCCTATCATCATAATAATACAAAAAAGATGTTGTTTGAGACCATATAATTGCTAGTATAAACATACAAATTTGGACACCCTGAAATCCAAAAACATAAATAATTAAAGGAATTTATATATCATTCCAAAAATCTTCTGGAATAAAAATGATGACACATATATTCTCAAAGGTAGACACCAAGTCTCAAGGTAATGTCAAATCAACATTTCCAACATAGGATACTACTAAAGACTCAAAGGTAACATCATCCCATGATAATTCCCTAATTGGGTGTCAATATACTAAAGCCACTCATCGGAGGGGACAAATTCATCGGTTCATGCCATGGAGAAGCACCAGGGTAACTAAGTGGGCACATCTCAAATACTTAGTCAATCTGAAAACTACTTACCAGAGATTAAATATTTCAATACATAGAATGGGGATCATACCCAAGTCTTATAGTGACACCTGAAGCTAACTAGATTAACCTTCTAGTCAGGGGAACAAATTCTTCAAAATGTAGGTCATGTGATACTTGAACCCTACCTAGGGAGAGAGTTGGGAATTAGGATCATACCATGAGCCTCACAGAAGGATATATACTCCATTCCACTAAGGTGATCTGACATCTAATTCTTTGAACTATATTTTAAATCGAACCATCATGGAGGGAAATTGTGAAAACACACTCTCGAAAATTATATGGAAAAAATATGCTCATACTGAATATGTTTGTGGGAAATAACCCAAGATCAAACCAAAATAGGTCTTAGAGGAACAATTGATCCAAATTTACCTTGAAAAAGTACATGATTTGTCCCCTTGGTTACATGATATACATCTCCAATTATGGAACTACCCATTCCTTTCCATAGCAGATGACATGTATTTCTCAAGATATATAATGATTAAACTAGGGTAAAAAATATGTACAGGTCTGGCCAAAACTGAGTGTATTCCATCTTCACAAGACTTAGTACTTGGGATCATTATCATGTGTTATGGTCTTCCCCATTTACGACGGTCATTTTTGGACCCATGTATTTTATAGCGTACATTGTGGGTACTCTAAATCACCTGGAATGTATAGGTCTAGCCCACCCCAATGTGTAAAGTCATCCCAAATATGGGTACCTTCTGAGGTACATAGGATGTTCTATACCTTACATGTATTTTGGGGCTACATTTCACTTACTAACATACTCTATGTAAACAACGAGATGTATTTGATAGGGGTAAATGACTTGTGGGATTCTCACACTGTCTATGATATTTTACTCAATTTTTAAACCATATAATCCATACTTATTGGAATACATGGTTGGTGTTCCTCTAATCTATATAGTGTCTTTTTTTAATTTCATATAAATTATAGTTAATCTTGATGATACCCCCATGGTATTGTCTATGTCTTTTACACCACCAAACATGGCCATAATTCATGGAACTAGGTTGAATGGTCATCTAGTTTCACCAATAGATCATGAACACCAATTTTCATCCTATTTGAGAGATTCATAGTATCTAGTTTTCCGATCCCCCATTATACATACCATAGTCCATTTCTCGTCATCTCCACGGAGCCTCTGTCACATCTTCAAAATGAAAAACAGAAACTATGACCTTGATCCATTATACCAAACAATTAATGAAAAAATATCAGTCATACCTTATTCATTTTACCATTGGACAAATTAAAATTCCAAAGAAAAAAATTGATGGTCATAGGGAGAAATTCACATAATAAAAAGTGATCTTCAATTAATGGCATTTATCATTTTTCCATCATCTTCTGAATCCAAAGAATGAAGATATATTGTCAATAAAAATACAAATGGGGAACATATCTCAAAATCCATGACCTAGGAAGAGAAAAAAACCATTGGGAAAACCAATTAAGAATGAACCATTAATTAATTTTGATACAATTTATTTACCTTCTCCTCAATCTGTATATGAGGACTAATCCAAAAATTCAAATTTACTGCCTTAGGTTAGATCAATCACTACTAAAAATCATTATACTATTTTTTTCAGATTCTTGAACTCCATCACCAATGATGATCCTTACGAAACAATGATCTATGATCCATGGTCCCATGATCATCCCCCAATGAGCTCACCGCCATACTTCTCTCCATCATCTCAAACCTTTATAGTTATATTTAAAACCGAAGGTAATTCGCTAAATAGGACATTAAATAGATAATCTATTAGGGTTTCACAAATAAATGAAAATTAAATTAATAAATTCATTTAATTAATTTATTCTTCCCATGACATTACTATATCAAAACCTTTGATGCCGAGATGAATTATTTCACGCCTAGGTAAATAAACATGCTCAAAATCTAATGTAGGCCCCATTATTCCCATATAAAACATCATTTGTGGGTTACCCCAATATTTATAAGAAAAATTATGTATATGATATACTATATTTAATATTTTTAATACATCAAAACAATGGATCCATAGGCCATTAAATCCCATACCAACTCTGCACCGATATTTGAAAATTATATCTATAATTTTACAAAGTGTCGATAGAAAATTTGAGTTATTAAATTAAACTTGTAAATTTGATGAAATGTTATTTAAGAAATGTTTTATGGTGTATCATGATACATTAAAACTCTAAAACAATAATATCATTGGTTTCTTGAGAATAAATTATATATATACATATATATAATAATAAAAAGAATTTTTTGTTGGGGAATCTCATGCTTGACCCATGAAATAATTGTCAAAAGGGTATAGTCCTTCATGTGGTTGATCACTATTAAAGAATATCATTATTACTCACAATCAAATGTATACATCCTAGTTTAGGTTTGGGATATCTCCCAATCATAACATACTCATTAATGTATTAAATACAAAATAAAACTCCTTAAAATCCTTGTTCGTATTCCATGCTTCTTCAAGGACCCAGTAATAAATCAAAACCTATGGGTATGAACAATCACCCCATTTTTATTTTTTATCAATCAGGTATCATAAATCATTGAATAAATGAAAATAATGTTATGGATAATCTTCAAAAAATTCAAATTCTACATGAGCTAGATTAATGTAGGAAATAAGAATCACTAAACAATAATAACCTTTCCATTTTTAAATTAGTGAACAAATATCATTCTGAACATCTTTCATCATCATATATTCACATTCTATACTAACATTACTTGTTAAAAAAATTATTCTACCAACATCAATGAAATGTTAAAAAAATTCACACATGTTGACATCACAACATTCCACATTTAATATGTCACACCCCGACCGCGGATGTCCGTAATTGTTCTTCTTTCTTGGTCCCGATTTAAATTTGTCGGAGTTTAATTGCGATTGGCGGTTTCGCACCGGTGCGCGGTCACAACATCATTTGCAGTGACCGTGCGTTCAGCCCGGGTGACCGTGTATTCACCCGACATGTTTAAATACTATAATTTTTATGTTGATATTTTATCATTAACGCTATTTATGTTGTGTTATTAATATGATAGTTAATTTTATTCTATATATGTTTATGTATGTTATATATATATATATATATATGTATGTGTAATAATGTATACATATATGTATTATGTTTATATTATTTTATTATTTGATCAAAATGATTATTATTAGAATTAACTTACAATTATTATTATAAATTCTATTATTATTATAAGTTTTAATCATTATTTTCATTAATGTTATAAAGTTTAATTATTTTTATTATAAGGGTTTTATATCATTATTATTATGATGTTTTAGTATTATTATTAATATATTAAGGTTTGATGATTAAAATTATACTTATTATTATTATTATTATAAAGTTTTACTATTTTTATAATGTCTTATTATTATTATTAAGTTTTGGTTTTATTTATTTAATTAATTTATCATATTATTAGTATTATTATTATTTCCCTTTTCATTATTTATATATTATTATTAATATTATATATATATATATATATTTTAGAACCCCTAACCCTAACCTATTCCTCCCCTAGCCGCCACCCAGTCCCCCTTTTCTCCTCTTCTCTCTCCCCCGTTTTCTTTTCTTCTTCTTTCCCGTGCAACCCCCGGCCTTCCGTTCCTTCCCGCACCGAGCCGCAGCCGGCCTCCTCTTTCCCCCGGCAGTGACACCACCCTGCCTTGCTCCGCATCTCCGGCGACACCCCGCGTGACCCCCGTTCGGCCTTGCCACCCTTGGCCAGCGCCGACCTCACCCTCCTCCCTCCTTCCCCTGTTTCTCCGCCTTGCGCCGACGCCGCGACCCCCTGCTCCCTGTCGCCCCGCCTCCGGCTCCCGCTCCTCTCCCCTGCTCCCGTTCCGCCCCAGCATCCCGCTTCACCCCGTCCCGGCCCTGCCTCCTATCTCCGGCCACACCCCCGCCTGGTCCTCGCCCCGTCCCGACCCCCTGCTTCTCTTCCCCAGCGGCCTCTGCCGACCAGCCCCAGGCCTCGCCTCGCTTCCCCGCCCCGGCCTCCCACGTATCCCGGCCTTCGCCGCCCTCGCCCCCTGCAAGTTTCGGTTCCCCTCCGCCCGCCGACCCTGTGCCGCACCCAGCCTTGCGTCGGCTCCAGCGGATGCCGCGCCCCGGCCTTCCTCCCCTACCGGGTGCTGCGGTTTCTTCCGGCACCTCCCTCCGACCCCCATCGCCGGCACACCCTGCTACTCCCGCCGCCTGCGCCACTTTCCTCCCCCTCCACTGTATGTTGTTCTTTTTTTTTATATATAACGTTTTGTTATATTTTATTTCATCATGTTAATAATAATATTATTATTACATTATTATTATAGTATTATTATTATTATTGTATTATTATTATTATTATGTTAATATTTTTCTTCTATTATTATTATTATTAGTACTATTATATTGTATTATTATTTTTATCAATATATTATGTCATTATTATTATTATTATTATTATTATATTATTTTAATTATTATTAGTATGTTAATAATATTACATTATTCTTCTTATTATTATTAATATACTATTATCATTATGGTTATGTTATTAATATTAATAATATTATTATATTATTATAGTTATTATGATTATGTTAATATTATAATTATGCTTATTATATTATTATTTTTATTATTATTCTGTTATGGTTATGTTATTGTTATTATTATCATTATATTATTATTATTGTGATTTTATCATTGTTATATTATTATTATGTTAATATCATTCTATTATTGTTATTTTTATTATGTTATTATTGTTAGTATTGTATCATTATATTTTAATTATGTCATATTATGATTGTTATTATTATTTTCACATTATTATTACTCTGGAATTTACTTGTGCTTTGTTAGGGGTTCTCTTCATCAATTAATATTTGTTTTTGGTAGGTTTAAGACTTTGGGACCCGCACAGGGCATTTCCGAGAAAGCGCCATCGTTGCGCCTTGTTTCCGAGGTTCTGCCGTCTCCGCGCCTCAGTTTCGAGAGTGTTGGACTTTATCACGTGGCTTCCGACACACGTCGTGTCATCGCGCCTTGGTTCCAAGGTCGTTTTACGGTCGCGCTTGAATCTTGAGGTAGGTCTCCCATTGCACTCGCCTTTAAATTAAGAATTTATTTATTCCTTGCCTTTTATTGGATTTCAGTAAATTTAAAGTGATATTTAGTAGTTTTTATCGTGTGGTGATCTGCTGATGATAAAACCCGTTTTTAATTCTAGCGTTTCATTGAAAGTGTCCTTCTTGGGTTTGGTTTTGTGCTTCCATGGTAGTATTCCTAAATGGTTCTTCCTGAAAAATGAAAGACATTTTAAATTGTGTTTTGAAATGCTTTTGGCGTGTGTAAATTTGTAGATGCATTGTTTATGGAAAAGGGTGTTTTCTTAGAACCTTGATTAGAGAAAACGTCGTGTGACCTTTGAACATGTTTTGGAAACATTATGTGTGGCTCTTAGTTGATGAAAGATGTTTTCCTTTGTTACGCGAACAAAATTTTGGTTTTTATTTGGGAAATGGCGTTCCTTCAAAAAAATGATTAAAGGCCCGTTTGGCTCTTAATAAAAGTGGGGTGCGTTTGGTGATTGGAAAGTGACTCTACTTGTGAAACAAATGTGTTCCAGGTTTAAGATGCTGATTTGAGTTTCTTAAATAAATTTCTAAGTGCGCTTCTGGTTTTCAATGAAATGGCGTGTGTCATCCTTTTTTAAAAAACGCTTTAGTCTTAAATGATCAAAATGTGAGTGACATGACGGCCCGGTTGGCACTTTATCAAATGTGAAGTGATTATATATATATATACATACTTGTGAGGGCATTTCTACAGGGGGACTTCCCTTCGAGGGTTGTCGTGTAGTGATGTCCGTGTAAGGGGTTGGCAAGTGCGGTGAGATGAGTCACGCGTGCGAGGGTCTCCCACTTACACAGTGTTACTAAACTACCACGGGTTCCTGGGCGTCTTGTAGATTATCGAGTGACGGTTGCTTGCTAACCCTGATTAGACGGGTTAGTACCCCCTGGAGTTACAGACAGGCCAGGAGGGATGTGCCACTGGTTGGCTGTTAGGGCGACCAGTTGGTTATTGACTATGGAGTACCATGCCGGCAGGTAGTCTGAACCCGAGTACGTCCAGGGGTTTTCTAGGGATGTTCAGGATCGCCCATGGTTATTGCTGATAATTTCTGGTTTATTTGTACTTTCACTTCGTTTTCCTTACCTGTTTACCTTTACTTGCACTTGTTTTCCCTGCTTGTTTTCCTTCAGTCATATTTCACAGCCTATACTGTTAGACTTTGAGAAAAATGGTTTTCAAATGAAAATGCTTTATTCGCTTTGGGTTAGATTTGAAAATGTAACACTTTGCTTTTCAGAATGAGTTTAAAACTAATGAAATGGAGCTAACTTTCGAAAAAGAATAAGGGAAATGTCTCGTGTTTGATTTTCAAGTAAAGCATTGTGAAAACTTACTTTTATGCATTATAGTTCAAACCTGGATTATGTAAATTCTTTATTCACTGGCGGTGGATTGGGATTTGTTGTGGGGCTCACCTACTGAGTACTTTTGTGCTCACGCCTACCTTTTACCATTTCAGTCGCAGGTCTTCTATTTTGAGTCGCTCAGCATTGGAGCGAGGTTGCTCTCTAGTTGGGTGGTGACCTGAGAGGTCACATGGAGGTACGTGGTTGTGTGGCTTTTATTTTTTTTTCCGCTGTTAGTGTTTATTTATTCTGTTCTATTTACTTTTGTTTTGGGCTGAAATCGTTCCCAACGATCAAGTCTTAATGCCCGGCACTGGTTGCCATCCCGGGGGGATCGGGAACGCCCCTCGGGACTTGCCGCGGACCGGCTCGGGTGACCGGTTCAGGGTCGACCCGGGCTGGTTCGTGACAAAATGGTATCGAAGGTGGTTCTTGTTATCTGGGTTGTCCGGTAGAAGGAGATTAGGACTGTCGGAACTCGAAGGGTAGGTACGGGAAGAGCGTCGCGAACTCTTGCTCGCACTGATCTTCGAGTTACCAGGGGTAGTTCGGGAATTGTGTCCTTGTCTTTTCTGGTTTGTCTTGGATTGAGAGATGATAATGGAGGCAATCCGACGTTACATCGCGATTTCAAATGGAGTAGTGACCCATGTGGAGTCCTAGTACGTGGTTTGAATTCCTCCTAGTGGTCGACGCTGACTTGGGACATGGCCCACTACCATGTCGCCAGGTCGAGTGTGACTACTAGTCCCTCATTTCCGTGATTGGTGCAAATTTGGTTGCTGCTTTCGTTTTGGTCTGTGTGAGTGCGTAGTTGGAAATGAAAAAGGGGTTTTGAAAATTTGACTGGTTTCTTTTAAAGGATTTTAAATGTATAAAATGGGTTTTGAAACTGAAATCTCTTGATTTTAAAATCTGTTGTTTGCTTGGAATTGGATAAGAATGATTTGGGTTGAAACCTCGGTTCCTCTTTATGAACGTTTGCACATGTGTGAGAATGCATGGAAAGTGTGTGTTGACGCACGTATGAATGAAATGTGGATAAAGACATGTGCAGCGGTTCATGAGATTACCTGGGTGTGTATTTGAAATTAAGGGCTTGATCTTGTTTTCTAAATTGGTTTTAAAGAGGAAATGTTTTGGAAAGCTTTTGGTTTGAAAGTGGATTGGTTTTTGGAAAGTGATCTTGAGAAAGGGTGGTTTTGAAATCAAAAATGAAAAGGGAATTTTAAAAAAGAGACTTTATTTTGGATTGTGTTCGTATTGGTTTGGTCCTTGTGCTGACTGTTTTTGATGAAGGTGCTTTTATTGATGTTGCTTCGTTTTGATGTGGGTTTTGGCCTTGTGTTTTATATATCGCTCAGGAAATGCCGCCCAGAAAGGTCTCTAAGGATTCTGATAGGTCATGCCCAGTTTTTGATCCTCTTTAGACTTTGCCTATTCTCTATGGTAATCAGGGTCCGTTAGAAGCAGTGGAATGGCTCGAGGAAGTGGAGCGTGTCTTTAGAATGTTGGGAACTCCCGATAATGTTAAGGTTCGTGCAATTATGGAGTTGTTCGAGGGTCCAGCTCTGGACCAGTGGAAGGTGGTTACCCCACCGTCAACGCAAGGTGAAATGACGTGGGATGTCTTCAGAATCATTTTCATCCAATGGTTTGTACCTGAGGAAGTGAAGTTGGGGAAAAAGAGAGAGCTTGTGCATATTCAACAAGGTCAACGGACGGTGATGACATATGTTGACCATTTCAAGGAACTGATTTCCTTTTCTCCAGATGTAGTGTCACATGAGCTCATGAAGGTCTCTCTTTTCACTGGGGGTCTTCGTCCAGAGATCAAGGAGCGAGTCCTCCCTTCTAAAGACCCTTGTTTCGAGAAGCTCGTGGAGGAAGCTTTCTTGGCTGAGTTAGTTTCTGGTGTGCGGGTGGTTAATACTTCGGCGTCCCCTGTTGTTCGTAAGAGTTCCCCCTCTGGTGAGGAAAAGGCGCGAGAGATACCTGTTCCTAATGAGTTATCCCCTTTGGTCCCAGCTTCCAGTTCATCAGATCGTTCGATGGTATGCTTTCAGTGTGGTCGTTTCGGGCATTTAAAGCCGTCTTGTCGCAACCCCCCGAAGACGTGTCATCACTGTGGTTGTCTGGGTCATCTGGAGAAGTTTTGCAAGAAGCGTCGCTTGAAGAGGAAGCTGTGATTGGAGAATGTCAGTACCTGACTGTGAGGCAGAAGATGCTTCAGCCATCAGAGCCCCAGCCACAAGTCTCGGGGTGAAGCTCGCGCACAGTCTGGAGTCCCCAGGGGTGTGAAGCCTTGGTCCAGGTTTCGTGTTCTATGTTAGCAGTGGAACAATCAAGATCTTTTAGTACTTAATTTTCTGCTGTTAAGTTTTGACGTTGTTGTATGTTCATTGTTTTACCATGGGGTTATCCTGGACTTGCTCTATTATAATCCAAGTAGCCTGGTTTATGTAAATGTATTGTTTTTCTAAAAAGTGACAATGGATTTGTTCTGTAATAATCTAAGCAGAGTTGTCGTGTGGAGGTGATATTCTAAATCGTGTGTCCTTCTTAAAAGTGTGTTTGACTCTCGTGTGGGTTGACCTCGTTTTAGTTATGTTTAAAATGTGGCTATGTCTCGTGGACTTCGGTAGATCATGTCTCCAATTTGATGTTGGTTTAATGTTTTTCTATGGTTTTTCCCTGGTATTGAAGGTTGTTGACTCTGGTCAAGGATTTAATGTCTAGACGGAGGTGTTGTAGTAATCGTGTTGTAAGAGTTGGTTCGAATTGGTTGGGAGTTCCCGCGTCGCCCACCCCTTTCCCGGGGTTTTCTATTTAAATGGTCATCTTTTCTGCACTAGTTAAGCTCTTGTGGTGGGGAGAACCCCTTCGTGTTCTCCCCTCAATCTCGGACCCCAGTTCTCTCTTGAATCGGTCGGGTGTGACCTGTGCTGAGTAAGGTCATCCCCGAGATTCTCAGTTCTCTCTAATTTCTTTGGTTCCGTTGGGGCATGGACTTAAATCTTGATTGACTTTTGGCCTGGTGACTTTCTGGGGGCAGAAAGTGTCTGTGGTGGGGAGAATTGTCACACCCCGACCGCGGATGTCCGTAATTGTTCTTCTTTCTTGGTCCCGATTTAAATTTGTCGGAGTTTAATTGCGATTGGCGGTTTCGCGCCGGTGCGCGGTCACAACATCATTTGCAGTGACCGTGCGTTCAGCCCGGGTGACCGTGTATTCACCCGGCATGTTTAAATACTATAATTTTTATGTTGATATTTTATCATTAACGCTATTTAAGTTGTGTTATTAATATGATAGTTAATTTTATTCTATATATGTTTATGTATGTTATATATATATATATATGTATGTGTAATAATGTATACATATATGTATTATGTTTAGATTATTTTATTATTTGATCAAAATGATTATTATTAGAATTAACTTACAATTATTATTATAAATTCTATTATTATTATAAGTTTTAATCATTATTTTCATTAATGTTATAAAGTTTAATTATTTTTATTATAAGGGTTTTATATCATTATTATTATGATGTTTTAGTATTATTATTAATATATTAAGGTTTGATGATTAAAATTATACTTATTATTATTATTATTATAAAGTTTTACTATTTTTATAATGTCTTATTATTATTATTATGTTTTGGTTTTATTTATTTAATTAATTTATCATATTATTAGTATTATTATTATTTCCCTTTTCATTATTTATATATTATTATTAATATTATATATATATATATATATATATATATTTTAGAACCCCTAACCCTAACCTATTCCTCCCCTAGCCGCCACCCAGTCCCCCTTTTCTCCTCTTCTCTCTCCCCCGTTTTATTTTCTTCTTCTTTCCCGTGCAACCCCCGGCCTTCCGTTCCTTCCCGCACCGAGCCGCAGCCGGCCTCCTCTTTCCCCCGGCGGTGACACCACCCTGCCTTGCTCCGCATCTCCGGCGACACCCCGCGTGACCCCCGTTCGGCCTTGCCACCCTCGGCCAGCGCCGACCTCACCCTCCTCCCTCCTTCCCCTGTTTCTCCGCCTTGCGCCGACGCCGCGACCCCCTGCTCCCTGTCGCCCCGCCTCCGGCTCCCGCTCCTCTCCCCTGCTCCCGTTCCGCCCCAGCGTCCCGCTTCACCCCGTCCCGGCCCTTCCTCCTATCTCCGGCCACACCCCCGCCTGGTCCTCGCCCCGTCCCGACCCCCTGCTTCTCTTCCCCAGCGGCCTCTGCCGACCAGCCCCAGGCCTCGCCTCGCTTCCCCGCCCCGGCCTCCCACGTATCCCGGCCTTCGCCGCCCTCGCCCCCTGCAAGTTTCGGTTCCCCTCCGCCCGCCAACCCTGTGCCGCACCCAGCCTTGCGTCGGCTCCAGCGGATGCCACGCCCCGGCCTTCCTCCCCTACCGGGTGCTGCGGTTTCTTCCGGCACCTCCCTCCGACCCCCATCGCCGGCACACCCTGCTACTCCCGCCGCCTGCGCCACTTTCCTCCCCCTCCACTGTATGTTGTTCTTTTTTTTTATATAACGTTTTGTTATATTTTATTTCATCATGTTAATAATAATATTATTATTACATTATTATTATAGTATTATTATTATTATTGTATTATTATTATTATTATGTTAATATTTTTCTTCTATTATTATTATTATTAGTACTATTATATTGTATTATTATTTTTATCAATATATTATGTCATTATTATTATTATTATTATTATTATATTATTATTTTAATTATTATTAGTATGTTAATAATATTACATTATTCTTCTTATTATTATTAATATACTATTATCATTATGGATATGTTATTAATATTAATATTATTATTATATTATTATAGTTATTATGATTATGTTAATATTATAATTATGCTTATTATATTATTATTTTTCTTATTATTCTGTTATGGTTATGTTATTGTTATTATTATCATTATATTATTATTATTGTGATTTTATCATTGTTATATTATTATTATGTTAATATCATTCTATTATTGTTATTTTTATTATGTTATTATTGTTAGTATTGTATCATTATATTTTAATTATGTCATATTATGATTGTTATTATTATTTTCACATTATTATTACTCTGGCATTTACTTGTGCTTTGTTAGGGGTTTTCTTCATCAATTAATATTTGTTTTTGGTAGGTTTAAGACTTTGGGACCCGCACAGGGCGTTTCCGAGAAAGCGCCATCGTTGCGCCTTGTTTCCGAGGTTCTGCCGTCTCCGCGCCTCAGTTTCGAGAGTGTTGGACTTTATCACGTGGCTTCCGACACACGTCGTGTCATCGCGCCTTGGTTCCAAGGTCGTTTTACGGTCGCGCTTGAATCTTGAGGTAGGTCTCCCATTGCACTCGCCTTTAAATTAAGAATTTATTGATTCCTTGCCTTTTATTGGATTTCAGTAAATTTAAAGCGATATTTAGTAGTTTTTATCGTGTGGTGATCTGCTGATGATAAAACCCGTTTTTAATTCTACGTTTCATTGAAAGTGTCCTTCTTGGGTTTGGTTTTGTGCTTCCATGGTAGTATTGCTAAATGGTTCTTCCTGAAAAATGAAAGACATGTTAAATTGTGTTTTGAAATGCTTTTGGCGTGTGTAAATTTGTAGATGCATTGTTTATGGAAAAGGGTGTTTTCTTAGAACCTTGATTAGAAAAAACGTCGTGTGACCTTTGAACTTGTTTTGGAAACTTTATGTGTGGCTCTTAGTTGATGAAAGATGTTTTCCTTTTTACGCGAACAAAAGTTTGGTTTTCAGTTGGGAAATGGCGTTCCTTCAAAAAAATGATTAAAGGCCCGTTTGGCTCTTGATAAAAGTGGGGTGCGTTTGGTGATTGGAAAGTGACTCTACTTGTGAAACAAATGTGTTCCAGGTTTAAGATGCTGATTTGAGTTTCTTAAATAAATTTCTATGTGCGCTTCTGGTTTTCAATGAAATGGCGTGTGTCATCCTTTTTTAAAAAACGCTTTAGTCTTAAATGATCAAAATGTGAGTGACATGATGGCCCGGTTGGCACTTTATCAAATGTGAAGTGATTATATATATATATATACGTACTTGTGAGGGCATTTCTACAGGGGGACTTCCCTTCGAGGGTTGTCGTGTAGTGATGTCCGTGTAAGGGGTTGGCAAGTGCGGTGAGATGAGTCACGCGTGCGAGGGTCTCCCACTTACACAGTGTTACTAAACTACCACGGGTTCCTGGGCGTCTTGTAGATTATCGAGTGACGGTTGTTTGCTAACCCTGATTAGACGGGTTAGTACCCCCTGGAGTTACAGACAGGCCATGAGGGATGTGCCACTGGTTGGCTGTTAGGGCGGCCAGTTGGTTATTGACTATGGAGTACCATGCCGGCAGGTAGTCTGAACCCGAGTACGTCCAGGGGGTTTCTAGGGATGTTCAGGATCGCCCATGGTTATTGCTGATAACTTCTGGTTTATTTGTACTTGCACTTCGTTTTCCTTACCTGTTTACCTTTACTTGCACTTGTTTTCCCTGCTTGTTTTCCTTTAGTCATATTTCACAGCCTATACTGTTAGACTTTGAGAAAAATGGTTTTCAAATGAAAATGCTTTATTCGCTTTGGGTTAGATTTGAAAATGTAACACTTTGCTTTTCAGAATGAGTTTAAAACTAATGAAATGGAGCTAACTTTCGAAAAAGAATAAGGGAAATGTCTCGTGTTTGATTTTCAAGTAAAGCATTGTGAAAACTTACTTTTATACATTATAGTTCAAACCTGGATTATGTAGATTCTTTATTCACTGGCGGTGCATTGGGATTTGTTGTGGGGCTCACCTACTGAGTACTTTTGTGCTCACGCCTACCTTTTACCATTTCAGTCGCATGTCTTCTGTTTTGAGTCGCTCAGCGTTGGAGCGAGGTTGCTCTCTAGTTGGGTGGTGACCTGAGAGGTCACATGGAGGTACGTGGTTGTGTGGCTTTTATTTTTTTTCTGCTATTAGTGTTTATTTATTCTGTTCTATTTACTTTTGTTTTGGGCTGAAATCATTCCCAACGATCAAGTCTTAATGCCCGGCACTGGTTGCCATCCCGGGGGGATCGGGAACGCCCCTCGGGACTTGCCGCGGACCGGCTCGGGTGACCGGTTCAGGGTCGACCCGGGCTGGTTCGTGACATAATAACTCCTCAAAATATATTTTCTCGCTAAATTGTTGAAGAACATATTAATGGATATATTTAAATTTTCATATTTTCCCCCCATTTATAACAAGATATTAGGATAGTATATAGTAAAGTATAGAAATCATATATTATATCCTTCATGAGTGTGTGGAATAATACCAATTATAACCCTAAATTTTTCATATGCCTATTTGGGATTTGATTTAATGAAAATATCATCCATTTGTTCATTTTTAGGGGAAAATTACAATTTTATTTACTTTCATTCCAAAATCTCTTTGAATAAGTGATATTTAATATCAACATATTCTGAGGTTGAATTATTCATGGGATTATTTTGTATATTAATAAAACATTGATTATTATAACACAAAATAATTTTTAGCTTCACATCGACCAAATAAATCTTTATTCTATGAATTCATAAATATTAATAGTGTTATATATTGAATGTTAGATATATACTCAGTTCTTCCATTTTGGGATTCAGTAAATTTTTATTCTTTATATATATGCTCAAACATGTTTCATCTATAAAACAAAATTCCCCTTGATGTAGATATCCATTCATCAACACAACATGACCATTCTTCATCATTATATACCATAAAATAAAATATTAATTTATATAATAAATTATCCAATAATATATAGGTACCTTGTTGTGTTTGAGAATTATTTTTCTACGCAATAAATATTACACTATTGGTGAAATTTGAAATTTAGCATATAGGGTATTAATATATACAATGTCTAGTATTGTGGAAAAAAAATTTAGTATTATTTCAATTAATTTACTATTTTTTGGAAAATAAAATAAATTACAATATAATAATTATTTATCATAGTTCCCACATAGATAGACTTGTAAAATGCACTTTAATCTTCCATTAAAAGTATTTTAAGTATCTTTGTATGAAATGTTTCTTTTGATATGGAAATGTGATCCTCCTCTTCAAAAAATTTCCTGAAAAGAATCTACGCCAAGACTCCCAGTATAGAAAATTCATAAAAAATCTTCATCTTCTTAGAAATTCCTTCACAATCTTTTTCAATATTACATAAATATAAGATATAATTAACAAAAAACAGGGAGAGAAATTTATTGATTTTTTATACATATTTTGTTATATATTATTCCTCACTTGAATTTAATAATATTTAAATATGAATCCAACATAGTATACCAAACTTTTGGAGCTTGATAAAACCCATATAAATCCTTCCACAACCTACATGAATATTTCTATTCATTTCCTAGAAATAAAACACTAGGATTATCAATATAGATTTTATCTTCAAAAAGTCCAATAAGAAAATTAGAATTTATATCCATTTAGAAAATATTATATATTTTTTGAAAAAAAATTATTTATATAGTTTCAAGTCATGAAATGAGTGAATGGGTGTTATAAAACGAAATTACTTCAACCTATGAGTATCCTATACAAACAAGGTTTTCCTTGTTTCTTACTTTTTCAACTGTTTTATTCATATTATTCTAAAAAACCCCACTTTTTCTTATTACATATTTATCTTCAATTTTGGGTACCTAATATTATGAATAATGTTTCTTAATGTGATCAAATTATAATTTCAAGTAACCAGTCCACTATTAATTCTTCAATTGTACTTCAATATATCATATTTTATCCTTTGAAAGCAAATAGGAATGTGAACAAGTCCTATGTGTTATTCTAATTAAAACCTATTATCCTGGATCTCCAGAAATATTTTGGACATCCACTTATTTCCTCACAGATGGATGAAATTAATTCAGTTCTCCCTCAGCACTTGAAGTGTATGAATCAACATGGTTATCCTATACAACTTTTATATCATCAATTCTATCAAAAAATTATCGTGATGTTTAATAAAAATAACACCATCATTAGTTCCTACTATATCTATTGTTTAATGTGGAACATTTAATTCTAAATGATCTGGCACATTTAAATTCGTAGAATCATTAATTTTTTAATTTTATTATAATGGAAGCTATTTCCTTTACCATATGAAGATTCTCAAAGAGAAATACCATCATTACCCCTTTGATCAAGCTTCTTAACATTTTCACATTTAAATTTTATAATGCAAGAGCATCCAAATAACATTAGGTACATAAAAAATTGGATATTCATATAATAAATATCATATAGAGGAACGTATAAATTTTTAATATTGAGGTTATAATTTATATTGTGTAATATTTCCGCAATATCTTGTCATTATTATTACAAATAATTATTATATTCAATCTATATGGGTCAATCTATACCAAACTAACTTATATTATTTAATTCAGGAACACAATTATGTTCTTGGTGTGTATAGTTCTCTAAAACTATGATGAATACTATAGTTTCCAAGATACCCTTGAAACATAAAACATGTGTATCCAAATAAATGTAAAAATATAGACATTACTTATAGAGTAGCGACATTCTTTTTCATAAATTCTCTTAAAAGTTTGAAACATATTAATATCCTATAATTAATCTTTTAAAAAAATTAATATAAATAATACAAAGGAAATCATAAATTAATTAAATAAAATATTTATTTCCATGTATTGGGTGCTTACTCAAAGGCCTAGTTATGTTAGTGTTAAAAATTTACATGGTATGAGATGTACATATATCAACTTTATTAAGCGAAGATTTTTAAAATTTCACATTCTAGAAATTAAAACAACACCAATCTCTATTTCTTATTTTAGAAAGGGGAATCAAACATACTTCATCTATGTGTTAACATAGTCATGTTTCATTGGAACATATGTCCATGTTTTTTATTATATAATTTATTTTTTACTTAGATAAAATGAATTTTGTGTATCTCTAACCTATATCATGATCCTATAATTTTTTTACCACTTTTAAAAACATCCCAATATTTAATATTTTTCATATTAAACTATCTATTATTAATATAAATTCATTTACATCATCATAAATCAATGAAACAATCATCATATTATGTTTTATCCAATCAAAAAATATGTCACTACTTGATATCAAACATTATACTCAAATAGCAGTAGATTCAATCCTATCAATTCTAAAAGACTCTTCATTAAAAAAATCTAATGTTCAATTCTTATTACCTTTCAAATTTTTTAATTGATTTATATATCAGGTCATGTATGATGAAAATCCACTGTTTATGATCGATGGTTGTTCTCCATTTATATCCTTGAGTATAGTTTCAAATATATATTCCCTATCTATACAATTTTATACCTACTATTAATGTTTTTAATTTTTTTCATCAAATTATTATTTTGTTTTATGCTTCATAAGATAACATTATAAAAGGATTATAGGCTGATAAAACCTCCCATATAAAGTTTTAATATGTTATATTATATTATCAATCATAAAATTTAATTTTTCGTATTGTTTTTGAGTCTTCCTTATTAGAGAGGGATGAATACCTCTCATAATCTACCTAATATACATCATATATCCATTATAGTGTTGATTATTAAAATAATAAATCTTCTGTAAATTCACAAATCCTCCACAAAACCATAAATATCCATAAAAATCATATTTTAATTTGAAATCTGTAAGCTATCCAAGAATATGTAACCATATTCAAACATCATTTTGACAATAAATAATGGATGGTTTTCTTTGAAATAAAATATAATTATAATACTATCATATTCTTCTATACAATAGAAACATTATCGTCCTTAACAGAGTCTCTATTTTTATCGGTATTTTTTTCAAATTTTAGTTCCCAATGTTTTTAGAATTTTGTAATTCGCTTGTTTTAGATACATACATGTTCCTCTTGAGTTTAGTATTCATCTTATAAAACGATTTACCAATATATTCATCCTAATTATGAACATTTTGAGGATATTTTTACTAATCACTCTAATATTTAAACTCCTTAGATCATTCACCACATTTTGAAATTGAATTTTTCATGTTATATATTCATTTTTCATATTTACTAAGTTATTGTTGTACATGTTTAAATTATTTCCCCTTCCCCTTATATTTTATTCAATATTGATGATAATATTTTTCTCATTATCATGAAACATCATTAGGTTGTTAATATATTATAACAATTTTTTTTTCTTCTCCATGAAACATTTCATTATGTTTAGGTTGTGTACCACCCTTCTTTAAATTTTTATTAAATTTTTATTATTTTGATTTTTTGTGAGACAATATTTCAAATACCTTTTTAGCACGCACTCCATCTATATTTCCTCATTTTATCCTTCAACGTTATTTCTTTCATCATTGGAAAAACTGTAATTATTTACTTTTTAATAAGAAAATTCATAGCACCATCATGAATAGAATTCACAAATTTCACTTCTTCTCCACTATTATAATCTTTAGCACCATTGGATACAAAGTATCACTTTTTAAATTTAGGGAAATTACTAGTTTTTCAATTTGAATGTGAAATTTATTTAATTGATTTTTTCTCTATTGGTATTCTTATACTTCAATTTTCCTCATAACTATCATTATCTTCTTTCAGTCATAAAAAATTTGCTGAAATTGTCCAATGGCCCTCAATTTAAAGAACATCAATGTTAACATTCCTTTTTTTACATCTCTATGCCTCTTTTCACAATTTTTGAAAATTAATAAATAAATTCATCTAAAAATTTTCTGACATCATCTTCATAATTTAATTCATGTTAATATTTATTATTAACAACTTTATTTCACTTTTATTTCATAGTTTCTTTGAAGGAGATTTCATAATCATCAATTCCCTTTATTTTTTATATAATTCTCTTCATCCATATCTTCTGTAATGATAATACTAATAAAATAATCTATAGATATTTTTCATGATCTCCCTCATCCAATGAAGAATATTTTTCATAAAATATATTAACAATAATTACCAATATCATTTTAAAATATATTTAGTTTTCTAATTTTTATACAATTAATCCTAGGGTGTGTACAATGTAATTATCCCTTGTGAAACAATCACCAAAAAATCATAATCTCCCATTTTGAAATCATCATATTACAGTCCCCAAATTTGTGTTGAATATTTCTTTACATTTTTGTTCCATTGATATATAGTAGAAAACATATTCAATATTTATTAATTCATTATAAATCCCTGTACCAAACATAAATCAGTTTCTTAGAGAGGGTGGGGTAGAGGAAATAATTTAACTTCTAAAAGATCTATAATTTCCATGATTCCTCATATTGGTATCTAATAAGGTATAAACCTTAGTATGAGACGTTAAACCATATAAATTTTTTTTGAACTTCACATCCAATACATAATAGATAATGTAGAATTATTTCATCCATATTTGATAGTTATTTAAAACAAATATAATAACCCTCTTTCTATTAACAATGTTTTGAAAATAAATGGTATTATTCATCATCATAAAAGCTCAACTACCCATTAATAATTGAAGGAACCAACCTATTATACTAATTGAAAGGACTTATCAGAATTTTTGTGACTGCTGATAGGGGGATGAATCTACAGTCATTGATTTTTAGGTTTTTTTAACAAATATTTCACCTCATATTAAATAAATGTGACACTACTGAAAACTGAAAACATGAACATCAAAAAGATTGTGTATTTGAAAAGATCCATGAGTCAATAATATTACTTAGTTCTTGTCATGATTTGTAAAAAAACATTGATTGCAAATTATAATTGTGAAAAAATATTTATGGTCCCTTGAAATCCAGGTATATAAATCACATGAATTTCACTATAGTTTTTTAATAAGGAAAATGATCCCCAAACAAATTATACGATAAAATGGTTTTTTTAACAACATAATGATCATTAAATAATTTTAATCTTGTTGTCATCATTGTACTATTTTAATTCTGCACACATTTTGTTTCTGAATGTAACATCATTTTCTTATTTAATTTCTTATACATCTAATTGCAAGATTCTCTTAATCTTCATTTTAAATCTCAATTAATCCAAAAAAACCACACACAATTTTTTATATGAAAAAAATATAAATTAGAAATCATAAAATTTGAATTCATAATTATCTTTATTCCTCATTAAATCATATTTGACACCGGGTAAACACTGTTAATTTTAATAACAAAAATTCTCAAAAATGGTCTTTACAAGAACCTCCTTAAGAAATTGCTTCCATAACTGATAGTAATTTCATATGAACATGATGAAATATCATGGACTTTTAATTTTCATTTAATAATATCTTGCATCCATATTAAATACTCATATATGAATCAATACATGCGTTTTTTAGTGACAGGGTCTTTATAGCATTAATATAGGTATTCATCCAGATAAATACCATCAAAATCATACCTTTTTCATTCAATGATAATCACATAATTCCCTATTTATAGTAAAAATTCACAAATTCATGAATCAATTTTGAAGTTTCATCCTTAATTCATGGTACAAGGACTATCATGATACATTCTTCCAATTTCGATTTAAATAGTATAGAATACTACTTATTACAGGTTAAGCTCATAGCCAACTCATCCAATATTCATTCTTTTTCCTATACAAAATCATACACACATCACATAATTCTATTCATGTTTTCTACTTCTCTCTTGAAAAGATTAACTAGATCTCTCTTCATTTTTTTACCCGTTTTCTTCATCCAAAATGTCATTTTAAATAATTTTAATAGTAATTATCATGATATTTTTTTAGTAGATCACCTTAATTTTCAGCACTAGATTTTCTTCTCTTGTTCTTTAGATCATCACTAGGTCACCTTACACATGAATGTAATGTAAACTCATCGTATCCTAAAACACTAAATTGCTCCTTATTCACTCATAGATGCTACATAATCAAGGAATATATGTGTTTCTTATCAGGAAATAGTTGAACATATGGATTATCTATAATGATTATCACATAAGAATTAGAAATTAGGGATATTCTATAATGCAGCTCACATATGCATTGAAACTCTAAAGAAGATCCATGAAGCTTCTCACAAAACCATATTTCATAGAAAATTGAAGCATGAAATCATAGTCCATGTATAAATAATGTGTCATGTGGTTGATCAAAATTATATAATCTCATTATTACTCATGGTCGAATGCCTTCATCCAATGAAAGATCAGGGATCTCTTCCAATAATAACATATTGATTTATCTGTAGAGAAAAAAAATACCACACCATAAATAATCCTTATTTAATTTTATAGATTATTCAACAACCCAATAACTAAAGGCCTTTTGGTGTCAACACTCCTCACCCACCCTCTTCATCTTCATATTTTTTTGGTCTTGGATATGATAATAACACTATTCCCACATCAAAGTTTTATCATCAGTAATTTATTTTTTATATGACTATAACCAAAAAGGTTTTTGATGTTTCTATCCTAACATTGGTTGTTATATTATTTATAGTAATGTATCATTTTTTGAAACCACACAGATATTTTTAATGCAGTATATCATCAAGTCTCTTCCCAGTCTATATGAATGTCTTCCACTTATTATTCATTCCACTCCATCTCATTCTGAGGATAATAGATTTGAACAGTTCCATTATTTTTTCTTAACTACTTCACCCACTATTGAAACACCTAATATCCACCCCATTCCATTTTTCAACATTTAAGATAAACATGATATTAAAATCGTGTTACTTTATGAAAAGGTACTCAATATTTTTTTCCTCACTCTACACATACTCACACATGGAAAGGGTTTTCTACAACATCTAAAACATGTATAAAAATTGAAATAATATCAAATATTTTAATGGTAGCTAAATCCAAATATCACCCTGGGTAGCAATAATAAATGTAGTAAGAATATTAGACTTTCTTATAAAACTACACATGAGACATTGTTTCACTTCATCATAAACGAAATCATTTTATTGATAATGGATTTACATAGTATATGTTGATATTGATGGTACTATAAATAAACTTAATTATCATCATTGTTCAAAAGGGTATTCTCATACTTATAAAGTTAAATATTTTAACCCATTCTACATAGTGGAAATGATTACTTTAGTTCTACAACTTATCCAAATTGAGACACCCTCTCATTGTCCTATTCTTGAAAACCACTATCAGACATGAATAAGAAAAATTCCAAACATTAAGACAATAAATAACCATTAAATAAATAAAATAAATTCAATCTAAAATAATGGGTATAATTTTTTGAAAAATTCAAAATATTCACTTTGCCCACTAATAACTCTAAACAAAACGATGAACTAATTCTGAAAAAACAACCATTTCTATAATTAACATCCATTGTTGAACTCAAAACACCAATTTTAAACCGTCCTACGAAACATTCACAAGTATTCATGGCATATTAATATGTTAACTCCTCTAATAAAATCCTTCCTATTGGGAAAAAACTCACTAATATTTTTCCTCCTAGTTGGATTAGGGTCTGTATCCCTTCTATACACCTATCTTTTCATTCATCTATTCCTAAATTCTCTATTCTCTATAGTTCTTCTCATCAAAGGTATTTTAACGTTACATCTCTCCCTGTGGAGTCCACTAATGCCTCGAACAATATTTAACTCTACCAAGTATGTCATTTTAAGAAATGTTGATCATCAGTTGTTGCCTTCAAATGACTAATAAAATATACCTATATAATATAGGAGTGTATGGTGATATGGATGTTGGAATCTTGTCACATTCTAATTAGATTCATGAGTGAATATGACATCAACTTCACCTGGTATCAATCCCCTTATCATGTCAATGGAATCCCCTTCTTCCCAATTTTTTGGTTTTATGATTTCATTATGAATTCATATTTTTTTGAATTCAACTATCTGGGTAATCATCCTTCATTTTCCTCTTCCTTTACAAAAATTATCCATTATTTACATTCTAGTAAATATGGTAGGATGATTTTTTAGTTTTTGAAGTAGGTCCAGGTCCTTGTGTCATCCCAAAAATATATTTATCTACATTTCAATTTATTTATCTAATCCTCAAGTTGATTCACCTTGGATTGAATCAAAATATGAGTATTGGTGTTTTCAATGTGTAAATATGAATCTCTGTGTGATTTTTTCCCTTTTCTTGTTTAATCATGGATACATTAAGTAGGAAATTCATAGTGAACATGTAATGATTCTACCGTTGAACTTATCCTACTCTCACTTTATACCTCATAATGTGATCGATGAAGTAAAGGAAAATCAAATTGATGTTATTTTGATGGACAATAGTAATCCACCTCTAATAGAGATTTCAAAAGTTAATGGGGTTCCATATCATTATTTCTAGGTTTTAATGGAATGTTTGACTGGATTATTCCATATAGTTTGATTGAAGGTACCTTTTCATAAAATGATGATGTAGTATAGCCTAGTATAACCAACTATGTCCCAAGGAAAGCACAAATACATTTTTTATGGGATTTGAATCACTAACAAGGCCACAAATAATCATAGGATATGACTATATTGTCACAAAATATGATGTATGAGACATCATAGGATGGGAACCTGAACCAAATCATGTTTCCAAAGTAGATTTTGATGCTAGGACTATAACATCCCATTTCCTCATCAGGGCAGAAATTACCCCTAAGAAAGAATGGGGATATCATTTCTACTATGAAGGATGGGTCAATGTGAGTTATGATACCAAAATTCATTGAGAATTAATGTAATGATTATCAATATTATAGTGAATCTATGTGACATTATGTTTTAATACCAACGTGGAATGAAAATTGTGTAAAAACAAAAGTCTACAAGGCTAGTCTTATGGTGGAGGGTCTTTATCCATAGGGTTCCACTAAAATCACAGCCCATATTTCTTTTAAATGTAAGGAATAATCATATTATGATATTGAGAAAACTTTTCTAGTAGTGGTATCTAATGAATGATATCATGCATTGATAGTACCTAGGTCCCAAGACTCATTTGATAATGAAAAGTATAGTGAGTTGGAACATTTATTTCATTAAATTATGAAGAATAATACAAAATGTTCTTTGGAATCGAGATAGTATTCTATAAAAAATGAAATAATACATGGTAGTAGAAGGATTTCTCTTAACTTCCTATAAAATTGATAATTTAATCAAAAATTAATGCACTAAAAAGTCATCATTAAATCTTCCAAACAAATAAACTTTGAAAATTTATAATATCTTACCTACACTAACTATATTATGTATATAATTGATAAGTTTGGGGTCAATACTAGTATTAAAATGGTTTTAATATGATAGAATAGCTTCAAAATTTACATAATTTTACTAAAACTAAATTAATTGCACTATCTAAGAGGTCAGTATAGACTGACTCAAAAATTATGAAATGAGGATGATGATGGATATTTGATTATAGAGGATGAGTTTTCATATATTAAAACAATTTAATAATGAATAGTGATATTTCATTATATAAATTATCACAAGATTTCATAGAGTGCCTATCATTAGTTCAATATGTATGCAAGAACAACATGTGTTAGCTAACTTATCACTCAATGTATGTTTATAACTAAATTAAGAGAATTAATTTTAATCATTAAATGAATTTATAAGTAAATTTGGCTCTCACATTCCACTTAGTCAATTAAATTAGGTTAACTTTGATAAATTAAAAAACATTATCTATGTAATTATTATTGTTATTAAAATTAAACTCAATGAAATTCAAGATAATAAGATGAATTCATAATCGTGAAGTAATTAATCATTGTTTATTCATCCAACTCCATCAACTCAACTCTTTATAGCTCTAAGATACATGTATCCACTCTCATGAACATGATTTAATCAAAAAGTAAGGACGGGTAATAAAAATGACATATCCATATTAAAAATGCCATGAAAGAAAAAGAAAATGTACCTTCATCACATTCATGATCAATATATGAATTCAAAATTAAAAAAAATGAAATCCTAACAATATAGTTGTTGATTCCTACCAAATGAACACCAACCAAATTCACAAAGGAATACCTGAATATGGGTATTATTTTCCGGACAATAGAAAATTAATGAGAAGGTTTCAAAAGCTCACGTATCACCTAAGACACCAAGATACTTGCAATCACATGACCATAATAAGGACATGTGAAGGAACTGGGTGAAGTGGTAAGTCTACCATATTCCCCACGAATCCTCTCTTGACAAGTCTCTCTTCTCTGGAAAATGCACCTTTTACATTTGGGGGTCATGCTAAGGAATCCGAAAAGGCCCCCACACCCCCAGTCCCCGCAGGTTGTTAGTAGTGAGTAACTAACAACAGATCCAAAAATCATAAAAAATAGGAGAAAATGTCTAAAAGGTTGAGACCACTGTTCATTGTAATGGTCATATTACACATCAAAGATGTATGAATTATTGTCCTTTGAAACATCCAATAGAACAATTGATACCATTGAGACATTGTAAAATAAAATAATGAAAATAGAAGGCGGGTTGTAGATACCACTAATGGTCACTGAATAAATTATGATTTACCCCTACTGGTCTATATGAGATTGAAAGACTCTAATGACATGACTGACTCATCTTGTGAATGTCCGTTGACATGTCACTCGCATCGTGTGAAGTGCTTCAAGTATATACAGGAGACCCAAAACATCCACTTTCTTTCCCTACAGAGAATATAATGGGATTGTTAATTAAATTCTTCCACACCACTAAATGACCTATATTGGTCGTGTGATGCACCATAAAGAGGAAGTGTAATTGTCATTGACATAACTCGTGTAATTTTTCATAACACTTGACCTTTGGAGAATAAAACTAATTAACTAATAGATGGTAGAGTTGTAAGACTCTTATGGTCAAAAAATTCTTGAAATTAACTGATGAAGTCCATATCATAGTCATGTGAGACTCCTTCACAAGCCTCCTTGATCTCAGAAAGATCCGAAAATAAGCCATCATTGCCTCATGAGATGTCTCAGGTGAGGGATCAATCATCTCATGAAGTCCCTTTCACATGTCAATATGAAAATATTAATTTCATTGGCATGCCCAAATAATTCAACAAATTCCTCATAAATTGGTGATAATCTAAAAAGTTGGGATTTGATGGGTGGGATTCGCGGCCGATAAAAACCATGTGATGCACTCAAAATCATTCCACAATAGATAATCGTGAAGATTCATGGTTCCATAACAATTTTTTGAATCCATTTCATATTAAATCATGATATTCTTTACAAACAAGAGAACAATCCGGGTGGGAAGGTCTATAAATACCCAAAACATCCTCAAAGAAGGGGGTTTGAGTTTTTCTCATCCAAGCCCATCCACACACCCAAGCAGCAGAGCATATTTCCATGAGTGGGTGATCATGGGACCAATAGGTCTTCCATCAGGTAATATACTGATTAAAAATCATAGTGATCATGAACCAAAAATAAAATAACTTTACACGGTCATTCATATATCACACTAAGGACTTATAATAGTCTGTGTGCATGACATCTTTCACATCTACCAAATCAGGTCATACTCAGAATAAAATAACATTGAATAAATATAATTTATTCACAATATAAGGGAAGTAAAAATGATTATAGGTGGAAGAGTTAAGTGAGAAACATGTTTTATGACCCTTTTGTGCATCGTTTGAACTATCCAAGACACACAACAACACCAGTACATGTCACCCAGACCTCATGATACTCCTTTATCATTCTATTTGGGTCGTGAAAAATCTTCTAGACATGTTAGATCAAGTCACACTATCCCGATGTACATGCCACTTTAATCTCACAAATTATTCTAGGATCATCAACCATGAATTTTGACATCCTTCAGATACATTCCATAAATCATATAATGGTGCCCACTCATGTCAAATGAGCCTCACAGTTTCATCTTGGCATGTAAATTAGCTCATGAGATACCATCAAGGGAAGTCATATGAGACTCACGATTCCCTCTAGACATGTCGTCCAAGCCTCAAGATTCCCTCTAGAAGTGTCATCCAATACATTTGACACCCTCCATGACATGTATTACAGAGTATCAAAACCCTCCATATGTGTCAATTCAATCTTATGAATGTAACTAGGGAAAGACATCATGATCATGTGACACTATCTAGGCAATACAGATATGTCATTCTATGGCTTCTAGAGACACCATCAAGGTCTTATGATGTTTTTTAAAAAAGTCATCATTGATCATGAGACAACCATTTGATATGGCCCATGGGTTACACGATGTCCAATAGATAGAGCAAATGGATCAATTAGTTACATTAAATATTCCAAGTAGATACTCTCTAACATGTTAGTATTAGTAGACAATGAGGATATGTTATGTAGGAAAACATGTCAAATTTATAGGGATACTTCATAGTGCAAACCTCAATCAAATGATCTACTAGAACTCTAAATCCTTCCATCATTGTGATACAAATGAATCCTTTCTAAGGCATGTGACCCATATCAAATCTCCAATGGTATCTCCTAACATCTAATTCCCTCACCAATTGAGCGGTGACGTTGATCAGTTTCAACCCCCTATTTCTCACACTAAGCAACCCTCATGTCCGAATAGGGGGTTTCAATAGTCATATCATTTGAATTATGAGTCTACATATTCTAGGGAAATCGTATTGGGTAATCTTTTAATAAATGAACTTTTAAAACCCTGATTCTCTCCATAATCATGCTACACAAAAATTCTCTCTAGGACTTGAGCATGAAATCATGGTGTCTTCGAACACCCATATAAGTCTTATTTCATGATTTTAAACTACACATGTCCAATGAACGATGTGGGTTTTGATTAATGGAATAATAAATATACATAGAACACCTCAGAATGGGTAAATCCGCCCCTCTAAAAATTTACTGCCTTCATTCATGGAAGAAAATTTTGAAGATCATGGTTGTATATCATCAGCACATAAGCTACCTCCCATTACAAGAAAATGATGGAAAACATTGGATACATATATACTGATTCACTCAAGAGACCCTATTATTTTACACTTGAAAGATAATTTCCCCATGATTATTATTTAGGGTAACCGATCCCATATCAAGATTGGGAAGAGATTCATGAACATATATTAAATATATAATATAGTCCCTGAGTAGGAAATAATTTCCCAAAAAAGGGTGTGATGAGCCTAACCTACAATCATCTCGACCAATGGAGGTCCCAAAGAGGCATTTGACCAGAAAACCTAGATGACTGCCTTCCATTGGAAAGAAGGTCTGTACCCACCTTTGAATGAGGGAGCCATTATGGGTTTCTAGTAAGAATAAAAAGGATAAGTCGTTGTCCAACTTCATACACAACACAAAACACCACCCACGATCCACCATAAGGTCAATACAAGCCCATATTGATGAGGGTTCCCGATGTTACCTTGAATCCCAATGATAAAAATGGTGAACCTAACATGAATATCTCTAATAGAAAAATGATTGTGTAATTACCCATCGGGTCATATTTCACCCCATAGCCACACAAAATTGACAAGACTGACATGGATCTCTGAAATGATAGGATGATCAGTTAACCATGAGTCATGTCACTTTTTTCATACCCTATACAAATAATTAATTAAGAGAAACATTATCTTATAAATGATCCTCTGTAATCAGGGATCTCAAAAAATAAGTACACCCTCATTTTCATATGTCCATGTAAGAAGAATGGATAAATCAATAATCAAAGAACAATTCTGTTAACCATGCATATCATATTGTGTATATTATTCCTATGATATTACAAAAATCATTGACCCTATTATTTTTCATATTCTCAACTACAAATAAATATCTCAGCATCTTGATTTGAGATAAAATATTTACAATCTAGAGGTTTCTATGTTAAATCACATGGAACATTAAAGCCTACGGGTCACAAAATGATCCAACCTTCTCAGTAAGTCCAACATCATGTGGAGATCATGATTGAATAGATGTACCACCGATATGGTTCAATAATGAAAATGGAAGCTTATCATGAGGTTCTCTATGCTTGGAAATTATTGAGCCCTCATCATCAAGAAAAATCACCCACTAATATAGAATCCCATGTTGCTACAATTAATCATTTCAACTTCTTATCCTTAGAGTGTGACACTGTACACATTTAGTCTCTGATGAAAATGGATCTAGAAGTAAAATACTTATCCCTTGTGTTTTTGGTTCCACCATGGAGGAAACTTATGATACATTGTCACCAAAACCACCCCATAGTTTCCCACTAGTTTCCTAATGAGGGCACCACTGGACATTCCTCCACCTATGATGCCCATGCCTGAGCAAAAAGAAGGTATAACTGGAGGAGGAAGGTATTATATATGAAAGTCATGGATCATATCAAAACCCTTTCTGAGGAATACTTCCCACATATTATGATACAAAACATAAAGCATGCTCATATGCCGCCCACTAAAAACATTCCTATGGGAATATTACCACATCTGGTTTAGGGAGGTGCATATCCCTACCCCTTGCATGAATCCCATTAGTATATTTTCATGGTACATGGAGGGAAAAAGTGGGAACATATTCCCACTTCAATTGAAGTCATTTTCCAATGTGTCATAGACATGTAAAATGTACAGGCTTATATCCTTACACACACTTTTCTAAAATGAAAATATATTTTAGCAACATTTGAAGTACTCTACCAACATATTTTGACACTGTTGAGGATAAAGGGACTTGCCCATATTCATGTCCCTTCAGTAAGGGATTCTCAACACTCTGATCATTATGAATAAGTGGTTATACAAATGTATGTGCACATTCATGCTCACATCCATGAAGATTATCGGTATATTCTGATAAAGGACAATGTATCGAAATAGAATCATACACTCATTCCAATCGGAGATCACCAAGTTAGAATGGTACAAGGCTCAGTACTAGGGAACATGCCTATCGAAAAATTCTTTTCTAGTGTTTTAAATTCCTAGAATCAAGATCAAATCCTTGTTCTGGTTGGGTAACAACATGTGGGAGGTGTGTATGCCTCAGGAAAGTCTCATATTCCCATTACAGAACACCAGCATCATAATCTAAAGCCCTAGTATTGGGAATATATATCCATTATTTTCAGGGATGAACATATGAGAATTTCATAAGCCAGAGAAGATTCTCATATTCCTATCAGGGAATCTTCTAGATATATCATAGAAGATCACAGAATCTATAAGCATATTTGTACTTCTTCTGATGAACGACATTACCAGCTTCATTCCATGCGATTACATGAGGAGGATCATATCCCTTATTCCATTTCGGAGGTTCCATGATATATTCCAGTGGGGGACTCATATTCAGATATTCCTCATATTCCAATTCTAGCTAGGTCTCACTAGGAGAGAGTATTAGAAGTCTTGGGTTTGGATTCTATTCTTACCATGAACGACTAACATCATATCTCAGAGGCTCATGATCAGGTTCTCAACTCTCATATTGACTACGTCTCATCATGGGAAAATGAATCATGCCTCATGAATGGATAATATTATTTTCAATAATGAGATATATCTTTTTAATATTCTAAAAACATCTCAGTGGTGATCCCATATTCATGCAGAATGAGACAATTATAAGCAAGATCAAAAATACATCATGCAGCAAGCTCATATCTCTACATAATACCAAATACTAGGCTAAAATATTCTATCCATGATGTAGAACATGACCCATATTCCTAATTTGATCGATGTTAGTGTCCTTGAGGTTGATCAAGACACATTCTCAACACCACATGGGTTTGTTACTATTTTTTAAAATAAGAAGCGAAAGACGTTAATTACCATGATTTTTCTCAACGTGGTAGTGTGGAGTTGGAGAGTAGGGACTATATTCTTGATATCCACTATGGTCAACCTTCCCACTATGATATCACCAAAGGATAAATAAACCCTCCCCTTACCCAAGCTATTTTGTAAAGAGAGGTTTTCAAAACTATGACTCCTTCATATAGAGAGGTTATCAAAACATTGGGGTCAGCAGAATATGTTCCCCAACATGTTATAACATCACTCCACTCCCATTAGTAGGAAACCATTAGATAAATATTCTATTTTTATCATATGTAGGCATGTAACTCTGATGAAGGGGAAGGTGACATTGACATATGGAGATAGTTATCTAGTGAAAACCTCCCCATCATGTTTTGGACCCTCTCCACTTCTAACTATGATATCCTAGATGATGTAGATGTGGAGTGAATTCCTTGTCTACAGAAGACTATATGGTTAAAAAATCACAATATAAATTTGTGACATCTAAATTTTATAGGATAAAAGTTTCACATACTATAAATAAATATACTCTATATTTAGAAAGACATAGTTGCTATCTCTATTGCTCGTGATCCCAAAGGGAAAAAACCTAGTGAAAATTTGTAATATACTTTTCGCTATTTCAACATAACTATTAGATAACTATTCTCTATAGCCATTTCATGAATCAGTATTCAAGGATGGTATTGTATATGTTTTTTCACTTTTCTGCACACCTAAATCAATATATTCCCTTAGATTCAGCATCTTCTATTGTTGTAGCCTCTGGAAAAATCTGGGGACTGGGTAATTTTTGGGACAGTTTGTCACTACAATGGAATGAACCAACATCAATTATTCCAATAAATAATGAATGAAAATAGTTTATATCCAAATGGAATTCATACTAGGACCCTAAAACCAACATGAATTTATTTTAGGCACAGAGACCAATGTTAAAATCACATTGTCGCATTCTATGAAGAATAGTTCTCATCATGGGATGCCACCACACTGAGATCCTATATGAGAACTACTTTCTACATAAAATGAGTCATAGTAAGAGATTCCATATAATTCTTCTGGGAGTGTACTTGGATCCCTAGACTGGTGGAATATCTTCCACGACCTCCACCATTAGGATAATCAATTCCTGAGAGTATTCGGGAAGTACCTTCAAACACTGCCAGCGAAGACCAGCCCGTTGGGCCTAGGGTATTTATATATCAATCACCATATCCAGGGTCATCATCCCATGAATAGGTATTAGATGATTTAGTTGTGATTTCATATCACCCCCATCCCATGGGCCAGGGGAAATTTATATATACATTATACTCCTGTGAATCATCATGTCCCCAAATAAATCATTAGATCCTCAACAACATGTTGCATCGATGCCAATTATTTCCCTAGATTATCCCCATCCCATAGGGTTTGGGAAATTTTCATCTTCATTTCCCCCATATATAGAATTTATTCCTCTATTTTTTGGGAGGAAAATAGTCAGTGTCCCATCAATCCATCCCATAGTGATAAAACCCCAACTGGTCGAGGCCCATATGAAAAACACAATTGGAAACTCCCTCAAACACAATGTTCTTAGGCCAAGATGGGAGGAACATATGGATAATGAAATAAGACTACGTTGGGGTCTCAAGACACAATGTACCAATATGTCCAACATTAAAAATAATGACCCTAATGAACATAGTTCAAAATATGCCTCTTTTGTCGAAATTAATGTCACAACCAACATTGTCCAATATGAATATATGAATGTCATCACAGTACACATGGAATACATTATTCATGAAAAAAATGGAGAGGACTACCATATGAATAATTGACCCCAAGATAAGGGAGATTTGAATGCACCAACTGTGGTTTCTTGCACCAAGAAACGGAGAAGGATAAAAAATCTGGAACCTCGTAATAATGGGCAACCACCTCTCCAGTGAAACCCTAACAATGAAATTGGGAAAGGTGTCGATATATCCAAATAAACAACTATATAATTTGATATTACTTCAGTGGAGGAATAGTTTACACACTATGAGTTGGGAGATAAAATATATCAAGTAGAATAAGGAGGAGTTAGTCAAGGGAAAACTTCTCATTGGGTATCAATTATATGTAAGGAATAATATTCACTCTCCCATTTCCAATAAACCTTCTATAATGGTATCTAAATGTAAGATTGGATATAGATCAAGTCACCAAGTCTAAATAAACGAGGATGTCATGAATGATGGAAACTTCCTCTGTTGTGGTGAAAACCACTCCCCCTTTAGAGAAATCATTCAGTCTTTGGAAGAATTGAAAATCAACAGAAGAAAAAGGTGGGGACAACTCATAGAACCCCTCCCGCACCATATAGATGAGTGAAGACACATAAAATAGTGAAAAAATAATTTTAGAATGTCATTGATTAACTATATACTTGTATGGATGTCCTGGAAGGGTGATGAAAACCTATGAAACATGATATAAATACAATCCTCAAATGGGTGGATGACACTATAACCTCACTCAATTTTTAAAATCCATCCTTCTTCACCTTTTACTGAGTAGGTGGCCCCAAATAATATCTCATACACTTTATATCTTGATGTGGGATGATGATGGTCCCTTGAGATCAATTGGAGGAAAAACATTTGTGCCTTTTTTTATAGACTCTGACTGGACCAACCTTTGTTTGGTATAATTGTCTACTAGTAGGATCTGTTGTATAATGGGATGAAATTTTTCATAACTTCCTTTATCAATTTAGTGACACACCAAGGAAAACGATGATTAGTGACATACCTAAATACATTAAAATGAACAAATGAGAGGGTTTATGACTTCATAGAAATATGGAATTTTTGGACTTATTATTTTCACATCCCTCTCTTATATGATGAAATGTTTGGACTATTTTTTGAAAATATCTGAGAAGAGTTTTAGAATCCTCTGATCCACATGAAGTATATAGTTGGGTTTTGTGAGTACACTGAAATGATAAAAAAATTTGTGGAGGTTATTCAGGGAACATTAAACAAAATATAACTCATGCCCACAACATAGGTGATAATTTCAAGAAAATAAAAAGTTTCATCTTTCAATCTCAGGTTAGTGGTAGTGCCCATCCATGCACCAAGGAAACACCCAAACAACCCAGCAACTCCTATAAATTAATGAACCCAACTAAATCACCCACTTCTAGAAGCACAAAGAAATCAGTGTCACCTGATATTTGAAGAATGGATTAATAATTTGTACTACTTATTAAATGAATTAGCCCATGGTTATTTCTTGGAAGAAATGGAAAATATTTTTCTAAATCTTCCATATCATAGGATGACTTATGAGGTCAACCTCCCTGACCATCCCAACTGCTACAATTATCATTGAAGGTTTGGTGTTATTTTACAAGAAAAATTCATCTTCAACGACATAATTCAAGGCATGGTTGATTATAGACAGTTTGCAGTAGAAAACTTCCAAAATAAGTTATAATTTATAATAATTTTTTAGTAAAAACAAGAAGATAGAGGGAAGACTGTTCCGGACAGGTGAGAACAAATGATTTAAAACTTAAAGAATTGAAAACTCTTTGATCGATCACATGACACATTGAAAAAATAGTTGTCGATACCCACAATAGTCGTAAAACCTAGGAAATATACAATATAATTTCCTCCAATAGGTGGGTGTGATAACTAGATATAGGATAAAATAAACTACGGTGAGTCATATTATTCTCCGACACAATCTAGGATCCTTGATGAATTCTCCCCTACAACATCTAACTCATGAGAATCACCCAAAAAAATTAAATCTTCATTAGACGATGATCGGATATTTGGTTCTATCAATGTGATAAATGTGGATGATCCCTTATCCAATGAGGAAGACCTCCCTAAATATGAATTTCCTGCACATAACCAGGGAACGGGAGACCACTTGTGCTGAAAGAGAAGATACATGGGACAACATAGACATGTTCAGACCCAATATTCCAATCATATCACCATGGAAGACAAATATGTAGCTGAGACTCAGGGGAAGAAAACTAAAAGTCCCAAAAGATGTAAGAAGGTTCCCTATAACACTTCATCATCCACCCATATCCAATTGTCTTTCATGGTCACCTAGAGGGAGTTCAAACTAATAAACCCAAACAATGAGGAAGTATAGAGATATCTTCACCACCATAATTGGATATTCCATCAAATTTTGAATAAGAACCAGGCATGTCCACCTAAAATGCCTCGGCTCCTAAACTGCATTTATAAGGGAAACTCTACACTGGTTTGTGTAAAAATATGGCTAACAAAATTGAAATAGTTGGTGATGGACTATCTAGGCTCTCAATCGTGGATGTGATTATCTTTCAAAAAACTCAGGGAATCCCTTGTTGAATCCCTCTAGATCCCATAAGGGTGTTAGATAGAATTTACTCTAGATTAGGTTTATCGAGTGGAGACCATGCTATAACAATTCCACATTTCCATCTCATTTGCTGACCAGGATCAGGAAGAAGAAATCCATCTACACATCAGGCCCCTCTAGGTCACAAGTGGACTCAGTACTATAAACATCTAATGTTCTCTGATTGGTAATGGTTCTGGGATAAATATGATCCCAGTTTGAGCCCTTCGACCTTGAGGATATGGAGAAGGGGTCCTGTCTCCCACGGAGCTTACCATTGAAGTGTATGGTAATTGTGAGAGATGACTTCTCAAGAATATCAACCTAGAATCACAATTTTTTGGACTCACATATGATATTGTGTTCATGGTTATCTATAATGAAACAATATATACTGTCACACATTGAAGACCATTGATTCATAAAAACTTTTTTGTATAATGAATATTCCATGAGTGTCTAAAGTACCCCCTAAATGGATTTTTAGTATAATACATGGTGACAACACCCCTGTATGAGACTACATGATCCATATATGATTGAAAATATTTCTAGAATAAGGTAGGATAAAATCAACTACGAATGATGATATATAGGTTTCACCACATAATGTCCTATGGACGGGCCTGGTAAATCCTTGTAGTATAATTGAAAATGACTATTTATTCCCTAAATATCTGGACGAGGTAACATATCTACTCCAAGAGGTCCAACGCCCTCATATTCCTAGTGACATTGTAAAAGACAATTAGATCCATCATCTCTCTCTGACGACTCAGATAGTCAGGGATAATAATGTCTCTTCTTCTGGCCTCCCTCACCCCAATAGTGATAGAGAAGCACTTAAATTTCCATCTTTTCCTAAAAATGTATCCACATGCACAAAGAGGGAATAAGACGAGGATGAACTAAATAATTCACCTCCTATATTCGAGGATGGTGTCTCCACAACCATCGACGACTCTAGAAGATAAATCCTGGAATAGATGAAGACTCGTGACCTTCTATGATTAGTTTTTACATGACCCTTTTAAGAGATGGAGATGTAAATTTAATTTATAAAGTGTCGCTGACATGTACTCTATTTAAACTATATAGAAATTCGCAATCTAAACCTAAATGTGCCTACACACTATGCCATCCTACTCAACGACCATAGAGGCTTCATGAAGGCATCCAAGAGGATGCACCCCTATCACCCCACCAATGTAGAGGTAGAATTCTATAATTTGTTCAAAGACAACCTTTTCCAATAATTATATTATCAATGATGGTGTGCCAACATTATCCCCATCATGAAAAGAATGAGTAGTTTAGGGTCTTCATTGACATCATAAACAATAATAATCATTTCTCGAAGAACAATTTCCCATTACTGATCATATAACTATGGGTTGGTGAAATAGCTATATTCCAAGCCCTTTTCTTCATTGAAGAGTACTCAGGGTATAATTACATCATGATGGCCACTGAAGATGATGTATCCAATCCCTTAACAGAACCTCGGTGAATCATCATCTATTAGTTTTTACCCTTTTGATTAACGATCATTGGAATTGAATATTATCATTCCATGCATAACATCATTAAACCATTGCTAGGAAGGATAGCCGAGTTTTATTTCAACAACCTAGTTCAAAAATCCCAACATAGTTGTGTGAATGTCATAGATCTTGAGACAGTATTTGAAAAGATTCAACATCACAATGTAAATATGAGTGCATTGAAATTTTACTTCGGGTGACATCAAGAACGTTTCGTGGTTTTTTGTTATGCCACTATGGAATTCAGGTTTACCTAGAAAATACTGGTGATATTTTAGCAATTTCACCTCCCAAAAATCTCATAGTAATGAGGGGGATACAAGTGAACCTCTACTACATTAATTGATTTATAGACAACCTCACCAGTAAAAAACTACCCTTTACTTGGCTAATGAATGAGGTAATCACCTACCAATTGGTCAATTACTATCATAAAGCCTTTTAATTTGTCAAGATGTACCTAATATACCCACCGACTATAATTCCTCTAGTTGAAGGGATTCCACCCCTCATATACATGGCCAAAATGAAATACTCACTAGGCTCCCTCCTATCATAGAAAATGTAATTCCCTGGCCCCAGTTACCTAGAGTCGGTGCATTATTACATAATATTTTCATGATCACAAGGGATCATATCCCGAAATACTGATCAAATTAGTTGTCCTGGAAGTACAAAATACATTCAAAAATTTTACATTTCATTACAAAATGAAAAACAATAAAAACATTGTCTCCATTGACCACATTTATATCCCTTAGACTATCCCCATAGTTCAGTAAAAATATACATCTTCACATCCTGGAAAAAATAAAACATAGAAAGGGGTGAGCTCAGATACTCAGTAAGGATAACAATATTGCAGAAACTTTGAAAAATAAGAATAGACATTTAAGTTAATGTACAATACTAAAACATAAGCTTTTTAAACATAAAATTCAGTATAATATGGAAAATATTTATTCACATGGATATTCTACTAGTCAAATAATCTCTTGAAATATCAATAGAAAATTTCATAATGATGGAATTCATAATGTCGGACATCATAACCACATTGTTAAGGCCTCCTGCCAAGAATACAAATAAAATTTTATCAAGGCCTTATTACAAGACACTAGTTTGTCTCATGAGACCTACCAATTAATTCGGGAGATATAGCGGGCTCCACCCGTCACTTAATTAGTCCAATTAATTCTTCATAGGAAAATGAATAAATATAATATAAACATTCATATTAAAATTATCCTAAAAAATGTCAATACTTTATCCATAAACAATTAATGGTATAAAAATAACAAATAAAAATAACATCCGCAGTAAAAAATATCTCAAAACCTTCAATAAAATATTGATGATTTGTATCATAATAAATCACCTTCAAACAAGTTTAAAATATATCAAAGGGTGTTGTCATAGATGAAATGAAAACTAATTGAAAGAAATAAATCTATCTATTTTGAAACCATTTCAAAGTCACATAAATATAAAATAAATTTTTTTTAGAAATATTATTATAAGCTTTTAATGTAAGCTTTGAAGGTGTTATAATGGAAGAAAATAGTCGCACTCGCTGTATATGTTAAAAGAAATTATTTCCTTATTTTTGTCGAAAAGGTCGTAAAGGACCTTGTTTGGAAAAAGATGGAAAGATTACTCTATAAAAATTTAATAAAAAATAAATAAATATTATAAATGACTTTATCCCATAGTATACAAAATAGTAAAAAAAATTGAAATACATTTTTAAGAAACACATTTTTGGATGATAAAGAGGTCCCAGTAGATAGTTACATATTAACAACCTCAGATAAGTCAACAGATTGTAGAATTATCCCTTACCTTTTACTTTTCCATATTCAAGGGTACGTTAAACTCATGTATAATAGATAAATTATTTTTATTAAATTATAAAATAACCACATACATAAATATGATATAATATATGATCTTCTAATATTTCTTTGTTAATAATAATTTTGTAGTATCATTGTTTCGGGTGATAACTGATTCATTTTCCTTTATATGAGTGGTTATGTAAACCATATTTATTATGGATAGGATGTAATTGATTCATATCCATAATGATATTAAGTTCTTAAACATTATTTTTAATCATATAATGAAAATTATTCTTCAATGATTATGATGGGGAATGAGTCTTATTGTGTTCATGGAGACGGTAATCTGTACGTACGCACGAGCGACAATATCATTCAATTGAAGGTGAAATCTTATATAATGGAATGTTATATCATATATAAAGAATAATTAACATGTTATATTTATTATTTACATCAATTATACACATTATTATACCGATATAAATAGTGAAGTGTTCGAATAACAAAATACACCACAATGTGGAGATGGTACGTTGTACGTACGCACTTATGGTGAGTTGTCATTCATAGGATGGATAGAATAATAAATATGGTTGTACCATATTTATAATAACATCACAGTATGTATAACTTATGGGATTTATTATTTTTATATGGAAACAACAAATAAAGAGGAAGTGGAAGAAGAAAATAACATTGAAAGAGGTCATTAGGTTATTACCTTTTCATCGGGTGTTTCCTTTAGATTTGATCGAAAGGGATATATAAGACGACTTTCCTATTGAGGAAAGGCCTATAGGTCTAAGTGAGGATATTTTGATGGATATTTCTGTAGGGTTTTCCTGAGACAAATAGATTTCTAGGTGATATTTTGAGAGAAGGAGAACTACCCTTTTATAAGAGATATGAGGGTCTCTTTAGGAAATTCTTGAAATATTCTTTTATTATACAATAATATTCGATTTATAATGGCTCTAAAATGATTTATTTCGAGGGTATAGTAGGAATGAGTCTAAAACCTCTCAACCAATATGTTTTGGATAGGTTTAGTTTACCATATTATCCTTATCGTTTAGATTTTACTCTTAGTAAAATAGTTTAACTTTTACCATGAATTCTTGTATTATTATATTATATGGTAAATAATCATACTATAAAATGACATGAGAACCCCATATGGTTAATTAATGATATTTATATTATTATTGATGCCATTTTTCCAATACATTTATTTTTAGGAGTATTATATCATTTAACAATATAATATTTCTTTTAAAAACTCATTTATGTCACTTTTGACACTATTTTGAATTTTATTTTTGTGTAATTCATAACAGCCTGATTAATTCGAACAAAATTAATTGAATCAACTCTAACATGTCTTATTAATCTATGAAATTCTTTTATTTCATCAAAAATATGAATTTAATTTTTTTTTGATATTTATAATATAAATTATTTTAATCATTCATTAATAAGGTAATTAGAGAATCATCGTTATGTCATAAATAAATTAAATTATTCAACTTCTAAAAATTATAAATAAAATATCATTATGTAAGAAATATTTTTAGATTTATAATTAATATTTGTAGTCTAATTTAACTTATGTTTAACCAAATATTAAAAATGGTTTTGTTATTAAACATTGCATTTATCACTTTTAACTCTTCTTTAAATAAAATAAAAATAAATCTCAAAATCTAATCGAAGCGGAAAAAAAGGAACATATTTTATTTATAGGGTTCATTTTGGTTGAAATAAACATATCCATTATAATTAAGAAATGTGTTATGGAAATAATAGTATAATTTTTACATTGAATTACCCTATTTACTTTTAACTATGGTAAATAAAAGATAAAAGTGACTATTCACTAAATATTATTTTCAACTTATTGAAGCACATTTTACTTACTAATATCAACTGTGTCTCTATGATTTTTTAAGTTAAATTCATAGAAGCGGTAAAATTATGTTTTATGCAAATTTTCAAATGCTCCTAGAAGGTGGGTAAAATACGGTAAAATGTTCAATAAAATTTCATATATATAATATTGTTTAAAATGAATCCAATGAATTAAATTGAAAATATATAGGCATTATGTATCTATTTATTCCTAAAATAATTTTTTATAAAATATTTATTTATTTAAATAAAAATTTAGTTTTAAACAATTAAGCAGTGTTTTTCACTATTCATAAAAAATAGAATGTTTTCAGAAAAATACCAAAAAATATCCCTAAGCTGATTTGGATATTCCGAATCCAAAAATGAAGTCCATTTTGAAAAATAAAATTTATGTAATTTCAAAAATATGGTATTACTATTCATAACCGCTATTTTGATTGGTTGTGGTTGTTTAAAACTCCAAGTGGAGTACAATGCAAGTTATTGCATTATTCAAAGGGAAACGTATCGTAGATTCTTGGGGTGTTACAATCTCCCCTCCTTCAAATAATTTTGTCCTATAAATTTATAGAATATTACTAAATAAGAAAGATTCGGGTGGTTCTTCATTATATGTTCCTCGGGTTACCACATTGCCTCTTTCATCTTATGGGTTCTCCATTGAACTTTTACCAGACGAGTTGCCCAGTTTCTCAACACTTGTTCTCTGGTATCAAGAATTATTATAGGATATTCACAATAAGACATGTCAGGTTCCAGTTCTATTTCTTCAAAGGAGATAACATGCATTGGTTTAGGTATGTATTTTCTTAGCAGGGCTACATGGAACACATCATGAACTTTGTAGAGACTTGGAGGCACTGCCAAATGGTTAGATATAGCCCTAATTAGTTCTAGAATTTGGAAAGGACCGACATACCTGGGACTTAATTTACCCTTCTTACCAAAACATAAAACTCCCTTCTATGGAGATACCTTCAAGAAAACATGATCTCTTACATGAAATTCCAAACCCTTCCTTCAGTTATGGGCCTAACTCTTCTGCATTCAATGAGATACATTAATGTGGGTTTGTATAACCATCACTTTTTCCATTTTTTCTTCAATATGTTTTGGGCCTACAAGTTTTCTATCACAAACATCATCCCAAAAAGTTGGGGTGAGACATCTCATTCCATATAATTCTTCATATGGTTCCATTTAAATACCTGAATTGATTTTATTGTTTTAGGAAAATTCTACCAAAGGTAAATATTGATGTCACATACCTTTAAATGCAAGTGAAAAATATCTCAACATGTCTTATAAGTCATGAATAGACTATTCTAATTATCCTTTTTAGGGTGGTAGGCAGTACTCAAACGAAGTTCAGTATCCAATGCCATCTGAAGAATTTTCCAGAATCTTAATGTAAAATTCACATCATGATCAGAAACGATCGATAGGGGTACTCCATGAAGTCTTAAAAGGACATTAATATATAGTCTGGCTAAACGTTCAAGTGTTTAATCTTCTCTTATAGCAAGAAAATGTTCTGACATGGTATGATTATCAACGATGACCCATACTATATCCTTCTTTCAATGAGTCTTTGGTAACCCCATGAAAAAGTCCATTGTAATATCATCCCATTTCCACTCATGTATGGGAAGATGTTGCATGACTCCTCTAGGATATTGTCTTCCATCCTTTACCTGTTCACAAACCATACATCTTGATAAATAATCAGCAATCTCCCTCTCCGTGTTGTCCCACTAAAAATGATCCTTCAAATCTCTATACACCATAGTTCTACAAGGGTGTATAGAGAAATTGGAACTATGACCATCATCCAAAAATTTCCTTTTTAAGATTAGGTATTTCAGGAACAAAATGTATCTTCCTAAATATCACAATTCCATCTTCATATACGAAGTAAATCAATATCCCATCATTCACAAGATTAATTTTTTTTTGAAACTCCTCATCATCAGTCTGAGAAGTTTTTATTTTTTCTAGTAAAGATGGTTAGGCAACCATTTGAAAAATTATTGATGTATCACCTTTCATGATTATTCTTATATCCATCATTACTAGATCCATGAAAATAGGATCCCTTTAAACTAGCATCTTGTTCAAAACATGATGATCCTTTCTTCTCAAAGCACCTACCACCATATTTTCCTTCCTCAGGTGGTAGTGTATGGTGTAATCATAATCTTTGAGTAGTTCAATACATCATCTTTGCATCATGTTGAGTTTTTTATGTGAAAAAAATATACTTCTAACTCTTATGATCAGTATATATCTCACATTTTTTCCCATAGAGATAGTGTCTCCATATCTTCAAAGAAAATATTATAGATACTAACTCATGACCAGGAGTGTAATAGTTTTGTTCATGACTTTATAGCTGTTGTGATGCATAAGAAATAAATCTATCATTCTGAATAAGGACAAAACCATGTCCTTTCCTTGAAGCATCACTTTAATAAACAAACCCATCATTCCCCGTTGGTAGATTCAATATTAGATAATTGAATAATATTCTATTCAGTTCTTCAAAACATTATTCACACTCTTTTTTCCAAAGAAATTAAACCCCTTTATTGTGATATTGGTTAACAGGCTTGCCAATCCGGAACAATTCTGGACAAAGTGCCAGTAATACCGACTAAACCAATAAAACTGTGTACCTTAATTATAAATGTTAGTTCTAGACATTATTCTATTTCTCTTGTATTATAAGGATCAACAAATATTCCATCCGGAGAGACAATATTTCCTAGAAACGAAATTTCCAGAAGCAAGAATTCACATGTGGTAAACTTACCATATAATTCATTTCTAATGAGGGTTTTTAGAATAGTGCGAATTGATTTTCATGATCATCATAGATTTTAGATTAAACCAAGATATCATCAATAAATATGACAACAATGTCAACATGATATTCCTTTAAAACACTATTCATTATTTCCCAGAAAACATAGGGTGCATTAGTCAGTTCAAAAGGCATTATTGTAAACTCGTAATGCCTATACCAGGTTCGAAATGTTGTCATTGGAATGTCTTCCTTCTTCATGCACAACTGAAGATATCTAGATCGAAGATCAATCTTTGAAAAATATTGATCTCCATTAAGTTTATCGAATAAATCATCAATGCGGGGTAGGGGACACCTATTGTTTTTTGTTACAGCATTTATCTCCCTGTAGTCAATGAACAAACTCATAGATCCATCTTTTTTCATAACAAAAATAAAATGGCCTCCCCATGGACAAACACTAGGGAGAATAAATTTTTTATTACTCAATTGCTATAGTTGTTTCTTTAGTTCCACTAATTCCACTATGTGCATTCTATAAGGGGTCTTTGATGTGGGCCTTGAACCCTGAATTAAATCAATGGAAAACTCAATTTCTCATTCTGGAAGATGTCCAGGTAAATCCTCTGGAAACACATCAACATATTCATACACAATAGGTACGTCCTCTATTCTAACATTCCTTTCCTCACCCATAGTTATTTCATTCCTTTCCTCCCCAATAATAGAATTTTGTAATTCTACTATGGGAAGATCTAGATAAGAATCAGGTGGTGACCTTTCTTCTATAAAGATATGGTACTCTTTCTGATCATCAAAAATTGTAACCTCATTATTATTACATTGTATTTTTGCATCATGGTCTGAAAGACAATCCATACCGAGGATTATATCAAATTTAATCTTGGGTGTGATGATGAGATCAACGGATAAAAAACATTTTTATAACCTAATGGAAACTAATTCACAAAACATTGTTACATTGATACTTCTCTTAGGTTTTTTGACTGACCACTCCCTTATTAAATAAAATTGGAAAAATTTAATTTTCATAGAAAACCGGGAAGATATAAAAATATTGGATGTTCCAGAATCACATATAGCATCAGATAAACTTGAGGATACCATTAAATTACCAGCCACCAAATCTTTTGGAGTTTCAACCTCATCAGTAGTGTTCATATAATCTTGGCCTCGATCCCTTGTCCTTTTCTGAGATAAGTTTCCCTAATTATTAGGACATTCATTTGAATAATTCCACCTTTCATTACAACCGTCTCATTCAACATTTGAAATCCTATTTCTTTCCCTTGCAATCCCAATAATGGTGGCCTTTTTCACCACACATGTTACAAACTCCCATTCCCTTCAGGCAAGTACAAGGGTGTTTCTTTCAACATTTACTGTGAGATGGATATTAAACTTCTACCTTCTTCCGTTTACTTCCATTTCTAGAGCGATCAGAAATTCTCCTCCCCTATTTCTTTACTTTAATGTCATAAGACATAGATAATTCCTTTTCTTCCTTGATAGAAAATGAGACAATAACTTCGTACGATGAGAAGGATTGTGAGACTAATGATCAATGGAGAAATTTTTTTAACTCATAAATGAATCGATCAATCTTACTCCTTGGGTTATATATATAATCTGTTCATACCTTTCTAACCTTGTAAAGATAGCTTCATACATTGCGATATTCACATCCTCCTTTGGCCTTAGACTCAGAAATTATCTTTCCATATCCGCTTGATGGTAATGAAGAAATTATTTTTCTAATAACACCTCTTCAACAGCCCTCAATTCAATGTTTAAAACCTCTTCATCTTCCTTAGGTTTTGGATTAATAACCACTATTGATCTGCATCTCCCGTGAGGTGATAAACTACCATGAAAAATTTTCCCTCTTTATACTCCCCAAAGCATAAAATATTTTATCTAAGGAACTTATCCATTGATCAGCTACCAATGTATTTTTACTCCTATTGAATGGTGGTGGTAGTTTCCTCAGGAATTTTTCTAGCATTGATCCTCTGGGTTTTGGATCAGGGTGCTCTATACAGGTATGGTTATTATTCATGACATGAGTGAGTTCTCCCAGTATGGTGATAAGCTGATCAACACTAGTGGCATCACCAGCTCCACTATAATTATAATGAGTAGGAGGGAAATTTATACATGTATTACGTGCATTAATACAATTTTTCTTCCATCCACTAGGAGCCATTTCTAAAAGAAGGCATACACTAGATTAGTTTATGAATCATAATACATACTTCTAATCTTGTAAAACATGTATCATTAATTAAACAGGTTATGGATAGAATCCATAATCAAAAAATGTTTTCTTTGAGGAAGTATATTCTTATAAATCCTTCATAATGATTTTTATATAAAATATAAATTATCCTAAGCATATCCCCTAGGAGTGTCATAACCAAGAGTGTAGCAGGGCATGTGGTTGTATACCAAGACACCTCAGGTGAAGCATGAAACTCCTTTTCAGAGTTTTCACTTTTAGGTACATATATTCCAAAGCCTATTTTACCTAATAATATCCAAGAAGGTATTTATTTCTGGGAAAATACACAAAAAATCTAATTTACCAAAATTCTTGGATGTTCATCAATATTAATCCTAAAAGTCTATCTTAAGGAAATGTTCTCTAATCGGAGTTTTTATAAATCTAGATTGCAAGGTTTATACAAATATTTCTATGATAACTATAGTAACTCCCCAACCCTAGTTAACTAGATTTGGTGCATTATTAAATAACATTGGTAGGATCACAATGGTTCAAATCCCGAAAGACCGATCAGTTTAGTAGCCTTAGAAGTACTAGATACACTCATAACTTTTACATTACATTATAAAATGAAAAACAACAACAAAATTGTCTCCATTTACCAAATTCAAATCCCCTATACTGTCCATATAGGTCATTAATAATATAATTTTTCATATCATGGGAAAAATAAACCATAGAAAGGGGTGATCTCAAATGCGCAGTAAATATAAAAATATTGCGGAAACCGTCATAAATAAGAATAAACATTTAAGGTAATGTATAAGACTAAAACATAAGACATTTAAATATAATTTTCACCATAATATGGAAAATATAAATCAAATAATTCCATTTACTTACTCACATGGATATTCTACAAGTCGAATAATCTCATGCAATATCAATAGATAATTTCATAATGATGGAATGCATAATGTCAGACATCATAACCACATAGTCAAGGCCTCCTTCCAGGAATAAAAATAAGATTTTGTCATGGCCTGGTGCCAAAACACTAGTTTGTCTCATGAGACCTACCGATCCATAGAGGATCTATAGCAGGCTCCACTAATCACTTACTAAGTCTAATGCATTCCTCATATAAAAAGGTCTAAACATAACATAAACATTCTTATTAAAACTAAAATATGAAACGTGAATACATTATCCATAAACCATGAATGGTATAAAAAAACTCATCCTAACTCAATCATGTCACAAAAACTTCAATACAATATGGAATATTTGTATCATAATAAATCAAAATCAAATAAGTTTAAAATTCATCCAAGGATGTCGACATGGATGAAATGAAAAATATTTGAAAGAAATACCTCTTTCTATTTTGATACAATTTAAAAGTGAAAAGATTAAAAAAGAAAACATTTAATTTGGAAATATTCATATAGTCTTGTAATGTACGCTTTGACAGTGTTATAATGGTGGAAAATAGCTTCTCTCGCTGTATAAGTTAAGAAAAACATTCTTTCATTAATTTTTTCAAAAAGGATATAAAGGACCTTGTATGGAAAACGAAAGAGAGATTCCTTTATAACAATTTTATAAAAATTAAATCACGGGAATAAATTCCTTTATCCCATAGTATATGAAATAGTAAAAATGTTTTGAAATACATTTTTAAGTAACATGGATGTGTATGATAAAGTGCTACTAGTAGATACTTGCGTATTAACAACCTCAGATAAGTAAAGAGTTTGTAGAATTAATCCTTAATAAGTAATTTTTCTTAGATGAGGGTATGTTAATCTCATATATAATATTAAATTCATTGTTATTAAATTATAGAAGAACAAAATAGATAAATATGATATCATATACGATCTTCTATTATTTCTTTTTTAACAATATATTAGTAGTATCATTGTTTTGGGTGTTAACTAATTTGTTTTCCATTATATTATTAGTTAATTAAGCAATATTTATAATGGAAAGAATGTATTTCATTCATATCTAGAATGGTATTAAGTTCTTAACATTTATTTTTAATCATTAAATGAATATTATTCTTGAATTATTACGATGAGGAATGAATCTCATCGCATTCGTGGAGATGGTATTCTGTAAGTATGCACGAGAGACAATATCCTTCAATTGAATGGGAAATCATATATAATTGAATGATATATCATATATATAGAATCATTAACATGTTATATTTATATTTACTTCAAATATACTCATTATTATACCAATCCAAATAATGAAGTGTTTGAATAACAAACTACACCACGATGTAGAGATAGTAAGTCGTACAAACGCACGTATGGTGACTTGTCATTCATAGGATGGATAGAATAATTAATATGGTTGTATCATATTTATAATAACATCATAGTATGTATAAGGTACTGGAGTTACTATTTTTGTATGGAATCAATGGTTAAACTAGAAGTGAAAGAAGAAAATAACTTAGAAAGAGGTGGTGAAATTATTATCTCTTCTTCGAGTGTTTTCTTTTGAGTTGATCAAAAGGGTTGATTAGGTTGGATTTCTTATCAAATTAATGAACCTAGGTCGAAGTGAGGATAGTTGGGAGGATATTTGGGTAGGGGTTGTGTGAGAAAAATGGCTTTGGAGTCATGATATTCAGTGAAGGGGATGTACCATTTAATAAGAGAGGTGTGGGTCACTTTGGGAAAAGATTGAAATATTATTTTATTATACCGTCATATTAAGTTTATAATGGATACAAAATGATTTATTTTGAGGCGAAAATAGGGATGGATTGAGAAACACTTAACTAATAGGTTTTATAAAGGTTTAGGTCACCATATTAACCTTATCGTTTAGATTTAACTCTTAGTAAAATAGTTTATATTTAACCATGTATTCTTATATTATTATATTATATTGTTAATATTCTTACTATAAAATGCCAAGAAAACACCAAGTGGTTCATTAACAATATATATATTATTATGTAAGTCCATTGGATGATCCTTAGATATTTAGGACTATTATATAATTTAATAGTATAGTATTTGTTTTAAGAACACATTTATGTCAATTTTGACACTATTTCATATTTTGTTTTTTTGAAAGTCATAACAACATGATTACTTCAAACATAATTAATTAAATCAAAATTAAAATTCCATATTAATCTATTAAATTTTTGGATTTCAGGAAAATTATATATTTGCATTTATTTTGATATTTATTATATCAATTATTTTAAGAATTCATTAATAAGGTAATGACTGCATTATCTTTTTGTTTGAAATAAATTTAATTATTTAATATCTATGAATTATAAATAAAAATACTATTATGTTTGAAAAATTCATATCTTTATAATAATTATTTGTAGTCGAATTTATCTGATGTGTAACCATATATTAAAAATGGTGTAGTTATTAAACATTGAATTTAACACTTTTGACTCTTCATTAAATAAAATAATAATAAATGTTTTAATCTAATAAATGTAAACCAAAAGGAACATATTTTATTCCTATGGTTGATATTGGTCAAAATAAACTTATCCAATAGAATTAGGAAATGTGTTAGGGTAATAATAATATAATTTTTACCATTAATTACCCTATTTACTTTTAACCATGGTAAATAAAAGTAAAAATTTACTATTCACCAAAAATAATTTTCATGTTATTGAACCAAATTTTACTTATTGATATCAACTGTGCCCCTCAGATTTTTTAAATTCAATTCTCATACGCGGTAAAACTAATTTTTATGCAAATTTGTAAATGCTTCTAGAATGTGGGTAAAAGACGGTAAAATGTTGAATAAAATTTTATATATCTAATATTATTATAAAAAGACTCCAATAAATTACATTGAAAAAGTAGGTATTAAGTATCTATTTTTAGCTAAATTAGATTTATATAAAATAATTAATTTTTAAATATAAATTCGGTTTTAAACAATTACATAGTGTTTTCACTATTCACCAAAAATTAAATGTTTTTAGAAAAATACCAAAAACCCAAGCTAAGTTAATTTTGATATTTCGAATCCAAAAATGAATTCGATTTTGAAAAATAAAATTTATAAAATTTAAAAAAGTGGGAATTACTTTTCATAATGGTAAGTTTGATTTTTCATGGTGTTTTAAAACATCAAGTTGCACACAACAGAAGCTATTTCATTATTCAAAGGGAAACATATCATGGAAGATTGGGGTGTTATAGAAAAATTATATGGGAAGTTTGAGTAGTCTCTACTAACTCATTGGAATGATTCTAGTTACCGAGTCTCGATATTCTATTGTTGAGAAGAACTTCAACTCTCTCATCTTCGTAGTAAAAATGTCGAGTCATTACTTGTAGCACCACAAAGTCTACACATTCTCGCATGTTGATCTACTCAAGTAAATCCTTGGCCACCCTATGTTGACTAGAAGATTTTCCTCATGGGTGTTTATTCTGTAGAAATACAACTCTCAGTTCATTTCAAGAATTCATTGAAAGGGTATACCCTGGATGATTTCTATAGATCACATACTAACTCGAAAATACACTGAAAGACACTGAGATTCAATAAGATGAGGTATTCTATTCCTATAAAATTCCTCGAATAGGTTACATGTACTTTTATGGTTCCTCCCTAAGTCAATTTGGAATAAGGATGGATAGATAGAATCTCAACTAGGTTAGTGAATGGATTTTATTTGTCCCTCCTGATAAATCAGTTCTTCATTAATTTTTCTCACTATCTGAAGGCTGGAGAAATCTGTTATTCCCTACTTTTTATCACAATCTAAAGGCTGGGAAAATAATGAGGGAAAGAATCATTCCATTATTACTGGACTATAATTTTACCTCCAACTATAGATAATCTACTTAAATATAAAAGAATACTTGGAATAAGGGATAAATTAAATCAATGGTGAATATTCACTTAAAAATTTAGAATCCGACCCTCTCACTGGCTACATTTGGAAATTGATGGTATATTTACCTTTTAAGCCCACATTGTCTCGTGATCACTATTCAAAAAATGCTCGTTCCAATGAACTTGTTAATATAGACACCATTGTAATGACCTTCTTATCCTTATTGTCATAAGAATATAACAAGTCATTACATGGAATTAAGCGACATCCCCAAGGTGCCAAAAGATTGAAATAATTGCCGAAGGGTTTTAAAACAAGTGGGGATGATTAACCATTTGAAAACTATACCATAGAACCAAAAATCATGACCAAACTAATAAACTAAATGATGCATGATAAAAGCATAGACAACTCAACCATTTATTTTATCATAAACCAACTAAGAGTACCACATCTAAAACCAACACAAAAACAGAGTAATCAATGGAAAGACAAAATAAAAGACTACAAGATGAAAACCCACCTCCATGCTCCACCAGCTCCAAGCTCCAACATCACGAACCAGCCTAAGTATCACGAAGTGGTGCTATAAACATGTGACACTTTACCTTTGCCAACATCCCGGTATATGACATCTGCAAAAGCACCAACGTTCCAAAGCAGGGGGTGTGTAATGAAACTCAGTAGGTTTTCCTCGATGTCTTCCCAACCCATGCCTCTAAGATAAAACATGTTATGACATTTATATAAAAAAATTTATATAAAACAATGCAAAATAGTTCACAATGTAACAAGTTCCATGTCAAAACCATTTTCCAACAAAAACCATATTTCTAAAGAAAATAAACCAAGAAAATTTTCTAATGAAATTCACATTTCCAATTTGGAATAACCATTCAATATCACAAATCCACTCAACCAACCATTTCACAACCCATGAAATCAACCATGCATGCTTCGTTATGACAGTTCCATACTCATGAGCGGTCTCTCCTCGATCTACCAAGTCGTCAGAAGGTAATTATTCCCCATGTTCCATTACACTTTTTCCATCGAGAAAAAGGTCATATTCTAACCAAGCCTCATAAATGCAATATGAATGCACACAACCAATACGCCCCTAAACTACACCATTCCAGCCATCCCAAAACCATTTCATTAAAACATCCATTTTTATTGAAAACGGTTTTCCCGCAAAACATTTTCCAATTCCGAAAAATCCATATTTTAAAATCACCATTTTAAAATCAAGAAACCAAAACACTTTGCACAAACCATTCTTTCAATTTCCACAAATTCCACCAAAACCCATAAATCATCACTACTGAAAATTAATAACACGATTTAAACCAAAATTTCACAATTAAAACCAATATATTCAATAAATTTGAACTAAGCCTTAAATTTATATGATAGTGGAATCAAGAATGAAGCCACCAACATCAAAGGTATTGACAAAAACCCTAAGAAATTAGGCAAAACCAACCAACGACCGAAGAATGCTCAAGAAACTCGGGTCAATTCACCATGGATCCTCCTTAGATCTCTTCTCCTAACACAACCAAGACCAAAACTCATTATTTTTGGCATCCAAACAATTAGATCTACCCATAACGGGAGTAGATATATGAAATAGAGTGAAGAAGAGAAGTAGATATAAGTATATCTAAGAAACCGAACAAGAACGATAACATACCTCAAGAATATGGCTTCAATTCATCAAGAGAAGCCTTCATATTGACTCTGGAACGCTTGGGAGAAGTTTTAAAACCTTCAAGGGAGATTAATCCTGAGTTATGGCTGCTTAAGATATTTAATGAAGCAATTAGAGGAAAAACGAGTTATATACACCACTTAAGGATCTAATTTAAGTTCCCTCACTTTTAGTCGGCACAGTTTAAAAAACCGTGCACTAACTATGCGCTAGCTACTGCCTCGGCCATCCTTCTTGCACAGCCTCATCGCACGGTTTCCCTTAACCAAGCTCCGATCGTTCGGAAGCCACTGCCGCCCAAGTCAGCCATGCATGGTTTGGTCACATGGTTTAGACAAACCGTGCGCCGCCCGTATGACTTCCCCTTAACCTCAAACATAAATCTTGGATCTCCTAACTCTCCCGTATGTCACCCTTAACTTTTAAAACCAACAAAATCATCATTTAATGATTACATACCCGAAATCGGGGGTCTTACACTCTCCCCACCATTGGCCTTTCCGTCCCCGGAAAGTAAAAAACCGTTGCTTGTCTGAAAGAGTTCTGGCCACTGGTCTCTCATTTCATTCTCGCGTTCCCAAGTCTCTTCTTGAATCTGACCATGTCGCCACAAAACCCACACTATACTGATGATTTTTCCATGCAAGACATTATCCTACATATCCACAATCTGCACTGGGATATGTACCAACGAAGCATCCAGCTCTAGGTCAACGTGATCCCATCTGATCACATGGTTAAGATCACGCTGATACTTATTTAACTGAGATACATGGAACACATTGTGCACCGAACTGAACCATGGTGGTAATTACAATTGATATGCCACCTCTCCAACCCATTACAGTATCTTAAAAGGGCCTATATATTGAGGATAAAATTTTACCTAATTCCCAAAACGAAGATGTCCAAGCCTTGGAGAGATTATCAAAAAGATATGATCTCCTAATTCGAACAACAACAGTCTTCGACAGTGATCTGCATAAGATTTCTGATGACTATGAGCCATCTCAATCCTCTTTCTAATCAAATAAATCTTCTCTGTTGTTTCCTAGACAAGGATAATCCCAACTAGTGATGTCTCACCTATTTCCACCCAACATAGTTGAGAATGAAAAGGATGCCCATACAGTGCATCAAACGGAACCATGTCTATCGATGCCTGATAACTATTATTGTATGAGAACTCCACTAACGGTATATGCTCCTCCCATGAGCCCCTAAAATCTATTATAGAAGCCCACAACATATCTCGCAATGTCTGTGTCGTCCTTTCGGATTGTCCATCCATTTGAGGACGATACACCGTACTCATATTCAACTGACTTCACAGGGCTTTCGGTAAGGATCACCAGAAATGAGATGTGAACCTCGGATCTCTGTCTGAAACGATTGAAACTAGTATACCAGGTCTCTTTACCACATCACAGATATATATTTTTGAATGATCTTCCACTGTATGAGTTTCACTAATAGGGATCAAATGGGCCGACTTGCTTAGACGATCCACTATCACCCAAATGGAATCATGTTTTCGGACCATTCTTGGAAGACCTGTAACAAAATCCACTGCTATCTGATCTCAGTTCCACACTGGGATAGGTAAATACTGTAACATACCCACTGTCCGTTGAATTTTTTCATTGACTTGATGAAAAGTTAAACACCTTGAAGCAAATCCAGCTACCTTCTGTTTCATGCTGCTCCACCAAAACTGCGCCTTCAATGCCATATACATCTTATGTGTACCCGGATGTACAACCCATCTTGAATAGTGGTAAGCATGAAGGAGTTGTTCTTGAGTAGTTAAAGGTACAACCATACGATATCGAAACTACAAAAGTGAACACCCATCCTGTTTCCATCCATCAATGGTCTCCCCACCATTGAGTTTTGAACTCATTGCAATACAGTCTACATCAGATGCATGTGCCTCCTTTACTATCTCCACCAAATAAGGAACAAGCACAACTAGAAAGAAAACCACAACATCACCTTGGTCTTCACATTCCATATCCATGTCGGTTAAGACCGACATCAAATGCCATTTGTCTAAAGCTTCCTTTTCCAACTGAGCAAATGACTTTCTACTCAATGCATTAGCCACCGAATTGCCCTTAACCGATGTATAAATCAAGTCGAAGTCTAACATTTGAAGATAAACTACCATATCCTCTGCCTCAGATTCAAATATCGTTTTTAGAAAATGTGTTTCAAGCTCATTTGATCTGTAAACAAAGTAAATTTCTCACCAAAGAGATAATGTCTCAATTTTTTCAAAGCATGGATGACTACAACCAACTCTGAATCGTGTGTTGGGTAGTTCTTCTAAGGGACCCCCAAATGCCTTTTTCCATAAGAAACAACATGGTTTCCTTGCATGAGAACACATCCCAACCCTATTTCCAAGGCATCATAATACACCACATACTCTTGGCCCAATTCAAGCAAGATCAAGATGGGTGCTGATGTTAGGAAGACATTCAACTCTTGAAAAGATCACTGACATTCCTCAGTCCATTGAAATGCACTGTTATTCTTTTCCAATGCTATCATAGGCGAAGGTAGTCATTAGAAGACATGCACAAAGCATCAGTAGTAACAAGCTAGGGCAATAAAACTTCGGATTTCTAAGACATTTTTTGGTAGTTGCCAGGAAAGAACATCTTCTATCTTTTTTGGATCGACTGAAACACATTTCTCAGAAACAACCTGGCCCAGAAAGCATACCTCTTGTATCCAAAAATTACACTTTGATAATTTGTAATAGAACTGATGGTCTCTCAATATTTCCAACACTATCTCCAGGTGTTGCTCATGCTCATCCCGTGTTATTGAATACACCAATACGTCGTCCACAAACACCACAACAAAAGATTCCAGATATGGCTGAAATATCTGATTCATAAAATCCATAAAGACTGTTGGTGAATTTTTAAACCAAAAGGCATGACTACATATTCATAGTGGCAATATCTGCTTCTAATGGCTGTTTTCAAAATATCCTCCTTCTGAACTCCCATCTGGTGATATCCTGAACGCAAGTCAATCTTAGAGAACCACAGAGCTCCGCTTAATTGATAAAACATGTCATCAATGAGTGGAAGTGAATATCTATTCTTTATCATAACTTTTTTACGTTTAAGATAATCCACACATATCCCCAATGTTCCATCTTCATTATTTACAAATAAAACTGGTGCTTCCCATAGAGACACGCTTGGCCGAATAAAACCATTGCTTTCCAATTCATCCAACTGCACTTTCAATTCCTTTAACTCTGTTGGTTACATCCTCTAAGATGGAAGTGAGATAGGACTGGTCCCCAAAAGAAGATCAATCATAAAATCCACTTCTCTCACAGGTGGTAACCCTGAGATGTTTTCAAGAAAAAAATCAGTAAATTGATCCACAACTACTAGAAAACTATTATTTAGAATCTCATCCATCAATTCCACAATTAACACAGCCAACTAGTAAGAGATCGTTTCCACTACTGGTGCCAACAAGCTCGTTGCACCTGCCCTCACCAATATTTCTTCTCTGAAGAGATGCTTGACGCCATCCTCAGTTGTGAAAGTGACTATTCTGTTATAACAGTTGATGTGACCCCTGAAATCTATCAACCAATCCATTCCCAGGATTATATCATAGACATCCACATCCAACATCGAGAAGACCCATTTTAACTCTGTTCCATAAATAGTTATAGCACATGCTCTAAACACAAAGGCTTGACATTATCTTTCACCAAGAAAAGTTTTCAATTTCAACACATAAGGCATCATTTCAAGTTTTATGTTCATAAAATACGCAATTCTAGAATCCAGAAAAGAATTCAACGAACTGGTATCAAACAACACTTGCATGAGGGGACAATTCAACAGAATAGTACCTCTCACTATAAACGGTCCATACTGGTCATCCACAATCACCTGTTCCGCTCCATACAATTTCTTTGTTGTTGCACTTTTCTCCTTATTTCCTTGTGGAGATTGCCCTACTTGAGGAGTCATGGTATTCTTGGAATATCCATTTTTAGCTTTGTTCGGCTGGTGAGACTGTTTTTGTTTTCCTTTCCCTGTCGAAGCATAAGATGCTTGAGACAGCTGAGAAGTGTCACGAACACCCGGCTATAGAGCACTGCGACAATATCACTGAAGATTCCCCATTTTATTTCAATTTTGGCATGCTCTCGGTGGTGTGGTACATTCTCGTTTCATGTGATCAATTGAGCCACATTGAAAACACCCATCTTTCATCATGGGTCGTGGAGGAAGAATCACTGATCCAACCGTTTGATTATGATTTACACTCCCACCGTGGAAGTAGGTTTCCCTATTCCTCTTGTTCCCATCATTAGAGTCCCACCCATTCCCGTGGGTATCATCATACTTCCTCTTCCGATAACTCCTGAGATGTCTCTTTCAGCTATTTTTGCTCTTTTTACCATCTCCGTATAATCGGTAATACAAAGCGCACCTATCTTCAAACAAATCTCCTGTCGTAACCCTAATTCAAAGTTCTGTGCCTTCAGTTACGCACTTCCAGCAACTTCCGGTGCAAAGAACACTAAATTCATGAATTTACCCGCATACACCGTGACAGAGAGATTCTCATACTTTAGGCGGAAAAAGTATTTTGTCCTCTCGATCTTGAATGTGTGAGGATATAATTGTTTATTAAACAATTCCCTAAATTCCTCCCAACGCACACCTTGATCCACCATAGCCTTCACCACTAGCTCCCACCACTTTCGTGCAAGATCCTCCAGCATATGCATCGCCAACTTTACTTTCAGTTCTGCTGGTGTGACGATGAAATCGATGATACTATTCATCCTACTCAGCCACCCCTCCTCCCTTTCTAGTTCAGAATCCCCTCGAATAATGGTTGGATTCTGCTTCTAGAACTGGATGGAATGGTCTACATGCCTTGACTCATCCATCCAAGTCACCGTATCCACAGCCTGAAATGATTGAACTATACTTTGGACTAGCTGCTTGTTCATGTGTGACTCAGGTGCAACCACATTCTCTACAGCCTCTTCCGTTTGGTTTCTACGATGCCTAATGGGTGCCATTTTCTATAAAAACAACAGACGCCGTTAGTCTCACTTCCTAGCAATTGAAGGCTTAGCATTTCAAATTCTATCACATCACTATAACAACATTGATTTCCAACCATCATGCTTTTCCAAATTTACCCATTTCTAAAAAATATATTTTCTTTCTTTTGAAAATAAATATATTTTCAAAATATATCAACCATTCTATTTTCAAAATCATTCATTTGAAAACATGTTTAAAATTTTTAGAATCACGCTTTTGCATGAACCCATAATCCATTCGTGAAAATGATATATGCACTACTAGTGGGAATTCAATCCTCTCCAATGAATGGCATGCTCATCACATTGTCTAAACCCATGACAATGATATTTACAACATTCTAGAAGTGTATCAAAAACACTTATATACCCAACACCCTGTTAACTTGAAGTTAAGCATAAACGGGTTAGCTACATCATTTTATGCTATAAATTTCATGTTTAGACAATCCTACTCGTCTATAAGATGACCACCCTAGGAATAGACAAGAAGGAATTTCAACTCTAAGATCAAGAACATTGATGACCACCTGTTAGAAAAGGACTGAACAAGATGATACCATTTGTAATGACCCACTTATCCTTATTGGTTTAAGAATACAACAAGTCTTTAGTTGGACTTAAGCGACATCCCCAAGGTGCCAAAGGCTGGAAATAAATGCCGAAGGGTTTAAAAACTAGTGGGGGACAATTTACCCTTTTAAAAACATACCATATAACCAATGATCATAACCAAACTAGTGAACTAAATGATGCATGATAAAAGCTAAGACAACTCAACCGTTTATTTTATCATAAACTAAATAAGATTACCACAGTGAAAACCAATACTAAAACAGAGAAAATAGCGGAAAGTCAAACTAAAATGCTACAAGATGACAACCCAACTCCTTGCTCCACCATCTCCAAGCTCCAACATCACGAACCAGCACAAGTATCAGGAAGTGGTGTTATAAAAAAGTGCCACTTTACCTTTTCCAACATCCCGGTATATGACATCTTCAAAAGCTCCAACGTGCCAAAGCAGGGGGTGATTAATGAAACATATTATGTTTTCCCTGATGACTTCCCAACCAATTCCTCTAGGATAAAACATTTTAGCACATTTATACAAAACAATTCCAAAACAGTTCACAATATAACAAGTTCCATGTTAAAAACATTTTCCAACAAAAACCATCTTTCTCAAGAAAAGAAACCAAGAAAAGTTTCTAATAAAATTCACATTTCAACTTTGGCATAACCATTCCATTTCACAAATCCACACAACCAACCATTTCACAACCCGTGAAATCAACCATGCATGCTTCGTTATGACAGTTCCATACTCATGAGCAGTCTCTCGTTGATCTACCAAGTCATCATAGGGTAATTATTCCCCATGTGCCATTACACTTTTGGCACTGAGAACAAGGTTATATTTCAACCAAGCCTTGTAAATGCAATATGAATGCACACACTCAATATGCCCAAAAACCACACCATTGCAGCAATGCCAAAACCATTTCAACAAAACAACCCTTTTTATTGAAAACATTTTTCCCGCAAACCATTTTCAAAATCCAGAAAATCCATGTTTCTAAATCACAATTTTAAAATCAAGAATCCAAAACACTTTGCACTAACCATTATTTCAATTTTGAAAATTCCACCAAAACCAATAAATCATCACTAAATAAGATTTATAACATTCTTTGCACCACAATTTCACAATTAAAACCATGAAATTTAATCAATTTGAACTAAGACTTCAAGTTCTAAGAAAGAGGAATCGAGAGTGAAGCCACCTCACTCAAAGGTTTTGAAAAAAACCCTAACAAATTAGGTGAAACCAACCAACAGTCGAAGAACTCTCAAGAAACCTGGGTCAATTCACCAAGGATCCTCCTTAGATCTCTTCTCCTAACACAACTGAGACCAAAACTCATTATTTTTGGCATCCACACACATAGATCTACCCGTAAAGTGCATAGATCTATGAAACTGAGTTATGAGGAGAAGTAAATCTAAGTAGATCTGAGAAACTGAACAAGAACGATCACATTCCTCAAGAATATGGATTCGATTTGTCAAGAGAAGCATTCAGATCACCTCTGGAATTCTTGGGAGAATATTTCCAACCATCAAGGGAGAGTAATCCCGAGTTATGGCCACTTAAGAGCATTAATGAAGCAATTAGTGGAAAAACGAGTTAGATCCACAATTTAAGGATCTAATTTAAGTGCCCTCATAGTTAGTCTGCATAGTATGGCAAATCGTGCACTAACCATGTGTTAGCTACTACCTCAGCCATTCTTCTCACATGACCTCATCACATGGTTTCCCTTAACCGTGCGTCTATCATGCATAATCCATTTTCGGCCATGTCGGCCACGTATGGTTTGGTCGCATGGTTTAGACAAGTCGTGTGCCACCCATGAGAATTCACCTTTGCCTCAAACATCAATCCAAGATCTCCTGACTCTCCCGTATGTCACCCTTAACTTTTAAAACCAAGAAAATCATCATGTAAGGGTTACATACCAGAAACCGGGGGTACTACAAGCTTCCTATTTTTCCCCAATCAGGATGCATAAATATTCTATATTAGGCATCAAAGAATGGTCTTGTCAGTCACCGTATGTGATATGGAAGAAATCAATCAGGTCAACACCGCCCTATAACCTGATGAACCAATGAATGAGATAATTTAGATGGATCCCATTAATATTTATCTTTAAAATGGGTTTCTCCCAATATACTGAGATAAAAGGGAATAGATTAAGCTTTATACAACAAACACCGCTCTATACAATAGTACAAATGAGAAGAAATCACCATATAAATTAGGATCTACTATTATCCTCCTCAGGTACATAACATAAAGATATATTTACATTTTCATGAAATATGGGAATTTAAGATCTTGTGGAACCCATCAATCTAGAACTAGGATCTCCCACACAATTAGGTGGTTGAGATATTACTCAAAAACAATGATATAAGACTTCATGGAATTCATGAATAAATGTCATTCAAGCTAGATCCATGAAATCATCATCCATCAGCCTTAATAATTTCTACATAAAGCTAAATATTCTTGGCTATTTTATGTTTGGGGAATGAATATTATGGGGCCATAACTCCCTGCCATAGCTAAGTAGTTTAAGAATATACTTATTGCTGCCTACTACTTTTCCAAATGTCCTAAGGAAATACCCATCAAGGAAGTCAGGACTATAAATATCATAAAATTCATAAAATCCCATATCATCTCCATGTTTGCTGCACCTCTCAAAATATTGATGGAAAAAGGAACAAACATATGTTCTAAATTTTTTTTGATACTTTATCAAGAGAACAATATTTATTCCAATCACTCATCTCGCTATCATGTGATGGAAAATTTATAGAAATATTCCTTTAATAAGACTCTATCGAATATACCTCAAAAGATGGTGAATAAAGATAAGATGTATTGGCTATAATAGCTTCTTTGTGCTTTCTGATCTAACTTTACCACCACTCATACTATCACACAGACAACAACATACTCATTAGTGTACAATACTAAGGAAATGTTACCTATATAGGTCTATCTACCTTCACTCTAAATATAAATTTACAAAAAACTCTCAAATGAGGAGAAATCATAAAAGCGAATGCATGAATTGTAAATTTTAGATGAAAAAGGTATCGAACATTACACAACATTGGGGTCCATAAGAATCAGATTGCACAAGGTTTAAATAAATGGGGTTTTTTCCTTTCAGTCCTCTATGGAGAAATGGAGCTGGATCTAAGAACCTTGATGATATTGGGAATGAATCCCACAAAACTGGAACCATAATGGGAACGACCATACATCATATGTAAGGATTATTATAAGGGATCCTACACATTTTCCATCAAGGATCAGTACTGTGTCACACAATCCACCAATGGTATATTTATGAAGAAATACATTGAAAATCCATCAATGGGTGGACATCCACATCAGAGTAATCCATTCCATTATTTCTAACTACATGATGTTTAACTATATAGAGTTCATCATGGATACATGATGTTGAACTGTACAAAAAAAACTAACAGAAAGACATTATACTACAAGATAAACCATTTCCTCACCACATAATGTAAAACATCACGGATCCATAACCAATCTCCTCCTTCACTAATTTTAATCCAACATTTTTACCACATTTCATTAAACTTCATGATGTTTTAATTACTGTAAGACTTTGAAAATTCATTGATGTTTTCCTCTATATAAAGAATTAAAATAAACTAGTCTTCTAGAACTATGTATAGCTTGATTCTGGACATCATAGGATAAATATTTATAGTTGAAACTCCAATCTCAAGTCTATCCTTATTCATCAATTTCATTTTTTCATGCCAGTTCATCCATATACTTACCAAAACACAATAAAACCACATCTATAACATCCTCACCACACTATATTAATGTACATGTCCAATCTAGAACTATATATGGATTAATTATCATTTTTCAATGAGATACATAGGGATTCCTCAATACAATATCTATGTAAAAAAATAAAATAAAAAAAAATTCTTCTGTTCTATCCTAGACTTCCTATGTGTTCTTAGATAAACTGTTTTTACTCTTTTTTTCTCATACCAAGCATTACTCATGTCTGCTTAGGAACTATGGTAAGGGCTTCCCCTCATGAACAGGGAATGAATGTACACCGAAGGTCTATTATAGTCATAAATGAAATAACATAAAAGGAACAACCTGAGTCCTTGACGTATGATGTTAAAATACTTGGGAAATTACTATTCCTCCTTACATAAAACTTCACAATCACATAATATCTATGTTGGGATGGATTACAATCATTAAAGGATATATAGTGATTCCAAGATCACTAATCTAGTGCCTAGTTATAATAATGAATAGAAATAATTCCCACCTCTCCATATAGGCCAGACTGGTGAAGATATATTTTCTTATTCAAGAAAAACATGTGACTGGAATCATATCCTCACCAGATATGTAGTAACATCCAAATATCTAGCACCAAGCCTAGTAACAACAAATAAATTATAACCCCCCTCTTTGTGTGCAGTTCATACCTATATAAGTAACATAATTAAGAACTATGTGTGTATTAATTCCCATCTCCATGGGATACATAGGGATGCCCATAACTCTACTCATGGTCCTAGTTTCCATTCCCTCATTTCACATTATGTGATCCACATCCCCACACATGATGTTAAACTAAACTATTCTTCTGAAATACATATGGTCCGATTATAATTTTCAAGAGATACATTGTGATTCCCAGGCTACCATCCTTGGGACCAACAGTAACATTTCCATAAATTCACATTCATCCATCTAAAATACTTACCACACAAAATTGTTTAACACGACACATGAGGAACTAAGGGTGTCTTTATTACCATCATCATGGGATATTTAGTGATGTCCAGATCTCTAATATTGGCAGTAGCAACAACAACTGATATTAAATTCACCCTAAATACATAAAAACCACTTCACACAAGATCATTTTTCCTATGTAAAATCCATATATATATATATATATATGGTTTTCTTATATACATAATATGTCATGCATAAAATATTTCCCACCAGTTACCAAATACATGCTGCATGATGTTAAATTTCATGGGAATACATCATCACCACATGAAGATAAACTACATGTAAGTAAATTCTTATCACATAACATTAAACTATAAGGAAATCATCCTAGTTACATGACATTTAACCTAAAAAACAAATATATTATCACAATGTGAAGTTAAACTTCAAGGAAAATTTCATCGACACATTATAATAAACATTGTGGAAAACATCTCCACTACATGACATTAAACTATACAGGATATCACGCATTATCATTCCTTATCAAAGGACCAATGATCCTTACCCAGGTCAACCAGAGCACTAGGTGATTCTACCATTTTTAAGATATCCTCAATCCATATGCCTCACTTCATGTCTGTAGTACCACAAGTTTTCTCAAGCCTTTTAATGCTCTTGGAAATAAAATATATCTCTTGGTTTATCAATTATATTGTTCCTGAAGGCTTAATACCTAGCAATATAGGAATACACGGCCCGATATAAATGCATTTCTAGTTCTTCTAAGAATTATTTCATCATGGTGGAACCCATCACCTCCGTATATTTTGGGACTTTCCTAGTTTTAATGTCCCATACGATTTCCCATGACTGGAAAACCTCAATCCCTGATTTACAACATTTTTATCTCCCATTCAAAATGATGTTGGAGTGCTCTTGACAATGGGTACCTCAATTAGGATCTTCTGTAACATCTCCCATAATAGATCCATGTGAGTTATGACCTTAAATTTTTTGAAATTTTTTGAATGTTGAATAACCTTAAAATATATCCTATAATGTTACAAATTGATAGACCATAAACATTTAGAGAATGAAACATAAATCTATTCAATTTTAATATCTGCAATGGGAGACCCGACAAAAAGTTGATTCTTCACTATCTAAAATCATCATCATGTGAATTTATGAAAAAGATAGGTCATAAGTAAATATGATATAAAGATCATAGTGTACACTTTCTGTCCTTATTAAAATATGAGTTATGTTCGCTGACACCATAGTCTAGGAAGAATTTAGAGTAATGTTTTTTCATATCCCCTAGTCATTAGAACATTTTTTCTAGTTGGTGACACAAATTTTAGGTGCTCGAACCCTTCTAAAGTATTAAATTATCCATAAATCACACTTCAGGATGTGATATCTTTCGGTAAGTGAAAACCTCTCATAGCCCTTGGAAGGGAAAATAGATATCATCTTTCATTCATGGTATATGTGTTGAAGGGATTAGACCCCCCAACAGATGACGTCCTAGACCAATATAAAGAGCATTCAAATCCCTGTGAGTCAGACATCACCAAGGAAGAACTTGGTACCTCTATGTTTCTTATACCTCTCCCTATGTGATTTTCCCATATCATTCTCATGGACTTATCACTTTGTACCATGATTTACAATCCATGTACTAAACTATTAATGTAGTGTTCCTCCAATGGCTTGAAGGCCTTCATTTTTTATTGACTTGTGATAATCCACCTTTCAAGGGGTGAGGTGGAACCCTTAAAAGGCCCGTAGGAATAAGTATTACATGGCCCATATGCCTTAGATGAATTCATTTCCTGTAGTCTTCAAACATTACATTAAACCCAAACTAACCACTTAGAACTTCTCCTCCACAGCATCTTAATCATGAAATTATCTCTCCACCTTTTAATAGAAGTTAAGATAGGCTTTACCATGCATGCAAAGCCTTGTCCCGATGGCAGGTTCCATACCCTCTCATTTTTGCAATTCATTTAGCTCTGCACTGGTGAAAGCTCCTTGCTCATCCTCCTTCTAAAGCTTGTTCCTTATAGGTTGTCGGGTTTGTATCTTTACTTAAGGTGGCTTGAAGGCCTTGAGGTGGCCCGAATGACTTTCTGACCTGATGGCATGGGTGTCCCGAAGGCCCTAAAGGACTCGAGGACCAAATCGGTGGCTCGAAGGCCTAATCCGGGGAATATCCCCAACCACTGTAATTCCAAACAGTGTCTGCTACAGTTATCACTACAGTACTACATAGTTCCTGCTACATTACCTTCTACAATGCCGGTACAGTACTGCTATAGTACCAGAAATAACCCTCCCCCTGGTTTTGATCCTCAGTCTCTTGGATGCACTCAAGGAGTCCTCACCAACTAGGCTGAGGCTCATGTGCATCAATGTAGTGTTGATATCCTCAATGTTTCGTCACTATTTCTTGAACCCTTTCTCAATGAAAGGATGTGACACTCCATTCTCTAACCTTTTGATAGACCACATTTTGTGATTTTAAACCACATGTCATATAGATCTTGATTTAAAATTAAATCTAAATTTCCCTAGGTTCCCAAATCCATTCTTGGATATATATCTTTCTATACTCAACTTCATTGGTCAGATGCTAGATACTCTCCCAATATTTCATACCCATTAAATGAAAAAATATATTGAGTGGTTCTACCATGATATTGACACATAAGTGTTTGATACCCACAAAATAGTGACATATTGACCAATATAATGGTATTTCTAATACTTGGGATCCATAATAACATTAAGGTGGAACCATACATCTTGTAGTGTTACCGGACATACCCAATATGTCTGATCCATATTCACAAAATCAAGCTATTGAGTAATTTATTACATCATCTACTGTCCAACCATCCATGTGGAACTTATATCACTACTATTTCACCCTAATTTGATATCACCTCCATAAATCATCCGTATCAATTAGAAAGTATTCCTAGCATTATGGAATCTTTTATTGACTATTCATGTATGCCTGTGGCTCATTCATATATGCCTATAGTCGTCAACCAAATGACTTACTCTGTAGAAAATTGATTTCTGATCCTCATGATCCCTCATAACACCATGGAAAACCCAACATGTTTTGGTGCTTGGGGTTGTTCTTGGTAAGTTTGCACCATATCCCATGATCATTGATCAGGTATGAGCTGAAAGACCCTAACCTAATGAAATTGAAGGTCCAATATAAAAGTACAAAAACTAAGGTAATTTAAGTTTCAAGCTAAAAGACAATAATCTAAATTGATATCAGGTCTGAGATAAAAAACCATAAAATAATGAAATTTATGGTATGAGATAAAATACTATAAAATAAATCCATAGATTTTTTAAGCTATTTGTTATTAAACTAATGTGTTATCAGTTCTGATCTCAATGTCTTAAACTAAATCAATATAAGAACAGATCAAAAAAGACATTAAACTAAATTGATATCACGTCTGAACAAAAAAACCCTAAACTAAATCCATAGATATTCAATTCTGAAAAACTTAAAGTGAAAAAATAATGTCTATGATAAATGAACTTAAACTAAAGCAGCATCAGGTCCAAGATGAAAAATATTAAAATAAATCAATATATGTTCTGATCTCAAATACCATAAACTAATGAAATATAAGGTCTGAGATGAGTGAACATAAACTAAATAAATAAAATGTATGAGTTGAAAGATGTTAAAATAATCAAATATCAGGACTGATATAATATATCAAATACTATAGATACCTAAGGTATAAGCTGAATGACCTTAAACTAACAAAATATCATGTCTAAGCATAAGGTTCATAAACTAAAGGAATATTAACTATAACCTAAAGCTCCCCAAAATAAAAGAATAATAATATCCAAGATAAATATCCTTAATCTAAATTGATATCATATAAAATCTAAAAATATTCTAAACTAAAAAGCATATGCAATTTACCCTAGAAAATCCATTAAAGACCACTACCTATCCTTAACACAATCAAGAGACTCTCACCAAGCCTATCATATTCGGAAAACAATAGAACACTATCCCTCTGGGAGATCTATCCTACCAATGTAATCCTTATGGAAATCAGCTGATCTTATGAAAAACTGGAACATATATGTCTGTAGGGAATCTCGTTTAGGTGGGAAATCATGAGTACTTCTCGAAAAAAAATATGTTATGATTTAAATATTCATATCAAGACATTATAGTTTACTGGATATTATGTAAATGATGGATATATTTGGAGATTATCATAATATCGGATCAATGAAAAATATCACAAACAATATGTATGAAAGAAAAATGGATTGTAAGGTAGAATGTTAAGAAAATTCATTCATTCATACTGTAAAAAATGAGTGAGTAATCTACAGTTTTTGGAATCTCGTAAATGATTCATAAAAATAATAAAATTCATCACAGAATTAAAACTTTGATAAAAGTCGATTGACTACACTAAAAATGTCCGAAAGATTATAGTAGGAAGAATCGATGGAAAACTAGAGCTCAACTCTAAAAACTTCATTAGATTATAGTCTTGTAAAAATATATTAAAGAAATTCATCAAATCTTTAACCCTATTTCGGGAATTTTTCAAGGAAGATGATGTTATTGAAAGATTAGACCTTAGATGAGATATGATTTTCTCATATCATCATTTCTACATAGTACATGAATACATATGATCATTCAATTTGGAAATCAATTGATGGCCTTTCTCTAATGCCTCTGACATCTCTGTCATCTTCCTAGAAATATTATCATCATCTGCGGAGTCGATCAAATCTCTTTTACTCATGTCTAGATCTTGCTGAGGCAAGATGATTTTATTCATAATTTCATAAAGAGGCTATCAATCAAAACCAACCACAACCAAGTTATGAAATATCTAGTGAACAAATTCTCCTTGGTCCCAGAATACATCTAAGGGGGTATTAGTGATCAAAGAATGAACCCACTTCCAGATCATCATGTATTGTTCTAGATCCTTGATGACTGATGTAGTATGCACAATAATAGGATTACTAACTAGTTGAACTAATGAATAAATAGGAGAATAATCCCCATATTCTCTTCTCTCAATAATAATATCTTCCATATCATGTTATAGAGGATTAATTTCCTCAATAGAGTATCTTTCCCCATCTAAGTAGTCATCACTCAAATGAGGTCGCTTTCTTGATGTCTTTCCCTATTTTTTATAAACTCAATCATTGCCTCTAACAATGGGGTTGGGGAGAAAGGGGATTGATCACATGATGATCCAACTAGTTTTTTACACTATCTAAGTAATTTTATACCCATGACTGGGCATAATCCTGGGTAAAGAATGAGGAAGAATCAGCAGGAGGAAGTATGATTTACACCTCAATATCATCATCTTCCATCAACTTCCAAAATTGTCGTATGTCTCCAGGATGTCACTCCACTAGAATAATGAACAAAGGAAGAGGGAAGAACAATTTTAGTTTATCCAAACTAACAAGTAAATTGGTATGGTGCATAAGGTTTGATAAAAATTATCCCATCCACCTAGCTACAAGAACCCCATCTTGGAGTGAGATCATATATGAACATTAATCAAGGGAACTACTACCAATATAAATAATCAGTCCATCCATTGAATGGAAAGGAGTATAATTGAAGCTATAAATTTTTATCAACACATATTTAAATTTAGTGTGGCTTTGAAACATGGCCCCAACCCCTAATATATTCAATAGTTTGGGGAAGGGTGAAGCATTAGGGATCCATGTGTCATTTTGATATTCATTAGAATGAATTCCCCCCCCCTACCCAATTGAATAGAAACTATAGTGGACTGCGAATCCAATAATTGGTTCTTCCTTATTGAGTATGAAGAAGGATTTATTAAATCTATTAATGGAATGGAATTTCCAAAATGAGTTACTTCATTCCATAAGTCACTCAACCATCACTAATGTACTAACTCAGATACCGAAGTGTGCATTGCCAACTAGGAAAATCCACAATTCAAAAAATGATATAAAGTCTTCTATCCTATGGGATAGAGAGATCTTTGAATTTTCTGATTATCCACATGAAGTATAATCCTAGGCTTCCAATTTATCCATATACTACCCTTTTTTATAATGGACCTGCTGAGAAGGGATCAAACGAGGATGTATACTATTTGCCTTTTCCACTTCTGCAGAGGAATGTATTGATCCAATTCATGGATGAAAGAAGAGAACACATTGTGAGATCATTCCTTATTTTCTCCAATAAAATATTAATAATATCCCTCGCCAAATTATTTTCTACAAGGAATCATCAGAAACATCCACCGCATAAAATAAGTCATCATACATCTCTCTAAGAGGGGGAATACCACCCATTTGGTAGATGTACCATAAGATGATACCAACCTCACCATGGGATAGATATAATATGTTTGTTCCAGGGTACTATTGACAGATTATATCTCAAATAATTTTGGGATGGCGGTAAATGATGAACTAGAAAATCCATATAGCTTCATAAAGATTAACTTTGTATTGTTGATCAACAAACTCTTTGTACATTTCATTAACCTATAATTGGCATGCCCATTCCTCATATAAATTTTCATTAGGATGGATATCTAACTTCGAACCCCATCTAATGCTATGATATTTTATAAAGGATGAGAATATACATGAATATATATGAGTAATGGGTTACTGATAAAATTCATAACCATCATGATATAAGGGGGAGTTTTCAGATATATAAGATAGCTCCTGAGACCGATATGCAATCAGTGGACTATACATGGAAATAATCATTTGGACACAGTAAAGGAAAGTATAAACCCATCAAAATATCATATTAGAGTATGTATGGTAGATGGGATAATCATACGGTATACAAAAACGTTATAGAGGAGGCTTTTGAGATAAAGTGTAGTTCCATAGATCAGATGGGAGGAACCTCTTTAGACTCTCATTATCAGTACATATACAATATCAAGGGCCAACACTGTGATTCCTCTTAATTATGTCTCTTTGATAGGCTTCATATGAGGATGATTGATGAAAACTAGAATCTATCTAAAAAAGATTAAGTGGAATATGATAGAAAAAGAGAATATAAAATCTTTACAACAGAAAAGACATAATGAACAAGAACCATCTTGTGCATTAAAAGAATAATTAAGGGATTGATAAACAAGGTTAGGAGCTTTAAAATTTAATAACCCATTAATCGTTAATTGGTTTCACAATCCCATAGGTAATCACGCAATATTATGACCCATTAGAGATGAACGCTTGAGTGACCTGAAATTGTTCATGGGAATCGCATGAAAGAAGATCTAATGGAAAATCTAATAGACATCATGTAATCTACAATATAATTTCAATATATGTGGCTGCAGGTCAAAAATGAAAGCAAAATACAGTTTAAAGATAGTTCAAATTTGTTCTTGAGAGAGAGTGGTCTTATACAAAAGTCCTCATGATCGGGTCTCATGATCGGGTCTTGTGAACACGTCTCACTAGCAGGACATGTGGAACAATATTGGGACAAGGGAACGTGGAATGGGAAAAGTTATAGTTATATGAAGGAGGTTTTGTTTGTTAAATGAATGGATCTCCTACCCCTATATATATGTTGTTTCTTGAAATTCCATGTTTCACCTGATTGACCAAACTTCATATAAGTCACTGATTTGTGACACCACCAAAGACTTGGGCATAAATTTACATTCCTCAAAATTAAGCCCTTGTCCCTGTAGAAATTTCTCTAGAGGGGTTGGGGAATTTATTGATTCCCACTAAATGAGGAAAAAAAATATTCACTGAGGAAGGAATACTTTAATACATGTATTATTTATCCCACAAAATCTAAGGATGTATAAGGTGACTAGATCACGCAGATCTCCTTAGACTTCAAGAGACTTGTTATTATGTGACTATCATAGGTACATGTAATGGAAAGGGGTGTAGTAGAAAATATGTAGTAGGTCCCATGAACCACCTCTTTACAAGTGATTATTCTCTCACAAATGCACCTCAACCATCAGGATATAATAAAAAATTAGCTAGATTGGAACCCCCATTCCACGTGGGTTGTCAGTATCAACCACCTAACAACCAATCTAAAAATCCATTGAAAATAGGAGGAAATTATCCAAAATGTGCATGCTCCTGGTAGAAACAACTATAATGTCATTCATCACTAGTGGGGAGAATTATTGTCCTCAAAAAAATCCAAGAAAACTCGTGATACTCTTGAGCCTTTGTAAAATTAAACAATGAAAATAAAATGTGGGTGGAGGAGACCACTCATTGTAACTGAAACACATGGGATGTTCCCTTAGCAATCTAAAAAAAACAATGAGACTCTGTAGACAAGTCCGCCTCATCTCACAAAAGACAACTAGAATGTCATCCGCTACGTGTGATGCTCTTTGGGTATGTCCAGGTGACCTCAAACTTTCCATTTGTCCACATAAGGATAAATGGATGGGATTTTTCCTGAAATGATTTCACACCTCCATATAACCAATATTGGTCTCACAAAGTACCATCAAGAGGTAGATTAATTGTATTTTATATTACTCAAGTAATTTCAAATAACCCTCAACCTTTTGAGAATAAAACAATTGAACTAAATGAGGGGGGAGGTGGAAGCCTCCAACGGTTGTAAAATTATTATTACACACTAAATTAATTTGTAGGGTGGCCCTATTAGAATCCAGGACAAGCTGACCTAATCACAAGGAGAACCCATAGACAAGCCATCATTGCCTCATGAAATTTCCTAGGTGAGGCATCAAGAATATTATGAAGAAACTTGGATATATCAATATGAACATATGATGTCCTTCTACTTGATCTTATACATCAACAATGTCTTCATTAGTTAGATATAATCCAATAAAGCAGGTGTTGACATGAGGGACTCATGGAATGTAAAAGTAGGGAAACTCCCTTGGAAGTAGTCCATGACAGAGAATTTTGAAGATTCATGGTGCTAGAATAGTTCACCAAATCCCTCCTAGACTAACACAAGATACACCACGCAAACTAGTAAAAAAAATGGAGTGGAAAGGCCTATAAATCCCCCACCCCATCCTCAAATAATGGGGTTGGATTTTTTTTGCATCCAGGCACATCATCACACACAAGAACCATAGTGGATTTCCTTGATCGGAAAATCTCATAACTGACAAGTCCTATATCTGTTAATATACCACCAAAAAACTAGAGTTATCAATCTCCACGCATAATATCACTTCATGTGATCACTCATAGGTCATGTGAGTTACATCAGGAAAGATGTGTTAAGAGAATCCTACACTTCTATTACATCACATGAGACTCAAAATAAATTTTAAATGAATAAAACTAAGGAATTCTAAATACAAGGCCTTGAACAATGATTAAAGGTATAAGACATAAATAAACATGTTCATATCCCCTAATTCCCTTCACGTGAACTATACAAGACACACGAAAACACTATGAAATGTCACCCTGGTCTCATGATTCTCATTCATCTTGTTATTTGGGTGCTAAAAAATCTATTAGAAATGTAAGATAAAGTCACAAAATCTCCTTGGACATACCAATTTAGTATCATGAATCCCCCTTGTATTTTATCCCAATCTCTGTGATGTTAATCAGATACATATCCTAACTCATTTAAGAGAACCCAATCATGTAAGAATAGTATCAGGTTAGCATATGGGCATGTAAACTAGCTCTCAAAATAAGCTATAGGAAATTATTGGAAGAATTTCAAAACTCTATTGACATATCATTTATGTGTTCTGATTCCCTCTTGGAGTTTCATCCAAGACATGTGACACACTTTGAGACATGTCATACTGACTCTCAACGCCCTCCACATGTGTCATCCAACTCTAATGAATGAAACTAGGAAAAGTTAGTTGGATCTTGTGACACCCTGTAGGCAATAAATATAGTCCATGCGATTGATTCCAACACAAACCATCTGGGACATGTAATGTCCTTTGGAAATTGATCATTGATCACAAGCCAAACATTGGATATGCCATCTGAGTTACCATAAGTCCTTTTGAGAGACCAACTAGATCATTTAGTTTTCTTTGTATGTACATGGTAGATAATCTCAAGCGTATTAGAATGAGAAGACAATAAACAAATGTTAGGTGAAAAAGTATCCAAAATAAATAGGGAAACCTCAAAGTGCAAGCCCTAATCAAATGAACTATGAGAAATTTGATTCCCTCCATGACCAGGATTTGTGTGATGCCTTTTTAATGCTTGAGATCCATAACAAATATCTAAATATCTATCCTAATATCTATGTCCCTCACCCACGGAGAGATGAAATTGATCATTTTCAATACATATTTTATCACACTGAGCATATCTCACATGGGATTAGTGTGTCGGAATAGTCAAATCATTCAAATCACGAGTCTCCCCAATCCATGGAAACCTCAGGGTGTAAGCCCCGGACATATGCACTATGAGAAATGTGATTCTATCCATAATTAGGATTTGTAATAAGTCTTTCCATGACTCTATATTGAACACCTGGAGTCATGGAATATCCATATAAGTCCATTCCACATGTTGTTAAACTATACGGGTCCAAACAACTATGTGGGTTATGATTCCTACAGTAACCACAATATGTAGAACACCCCATATTGTCACAATACCCTCCTCATAACATTTACTACCTCCTTATGTGGTATAAAATTATAAATATCATATTTATACATCTTCATCATATAAGAAACCACCCATTATAGGAAAACAATGGAGATCCTCATACATGTATAGTTAGATTCACTAATGTGACCCCAGTCTTTTGCACATGAAAGATAATTAACCAATAATAATTTTGTTAGGGTAATAGGTCTAGTATCAGGAATAAGAAGAGTTTCAAAAACATGTTTTTAAAATTTTTGAGATTCCCAATGTAAGAAATAATTTCCCCTAAAATGTTATGATGATCTTGACCTGCCATCCTCTAGACCAATGTGAGTTCCCAATAGGCGTTTGGCCTGAAAAGCCATATGACTTCCTGCCTTTGGAAAGTTAGTGTGTACGTAGCTATAGAATAGGGATCCATTGGATGTTTTTGGTAAGAAAAACCATAGAACCCTAATGTTCATGATTTTGAACAAATAAAACACCTATTATCTACAATCAATTCAAAACAAACCCTCATCGATGAAGGTTCCTAACATCTCATAGAATCCTGTCAAAAAAGTAAGCATCGTGGATATAGAAACCCCTTTTCATTCACTCCCACTTCAGATTATAGATATAGATCTCAAAAATTCATTAAAATTCATTTTATTAAAATATAATTTGAATCCTACACCACCATATTGGGTCCCCCAGTACAATAATAGTATCATATTATTTATATAGATAGTTTTATCATTCATTAAATTTTGAATTATTGTTCTCCCTATATTTTTATTCTCTTTGATAAATGAATGAATTTTATTTAGTGAAATTCACCCATTGTCTCAATTTTAATAATTCTAATTATATGTTAATGAGAGATGGGAAGATTCTCTGGTTGTAATTATATTTATATCTCTTAAAATGTTCTCCTATTATTGTAGATATTTTTAACACACTCATGTTTTGTAATCCCCCCACATGTTATTTCCTATTTTCTACCAGTGAAGATTTATATAAAGTGAATGGATAGCTTGAAGATGTCAGGTATTTGAATTTAGAAAAAATTTAAACTATAATATGAATGATACTCTCAGGACATAGGCATGTTCTTAACTATTCATGGCCCATGGCATATTCATGTGACTATGGCCACAACCTCAACTTTTTTACTTTCCTTACTACTACAATTTTTGGCACCTCCATGGAATAGAAAAATACTACATTAAACTATATTATCTTATAAAAATATCTACCATTTATATCATTTCGAAAACATTGGGAGATTACTATGATGAAGTCTTCAAAATAGACATGAGGTTCCATAGTCACTACACTATATAGACATGGTTGTTACGTAGTGAGGATCAATTTTCCAAAGGCCTAGGATCTCTCTATCTGTCGAACATGGTTGTTCAGTGGCATAAAATCAATGGATTGTGGTGAATTCTGGTGGTACATTGTGGTTGGTATTTTATACAAGGATGATGAAATACTATACAGGGTGAAACAACTATATTTTGGAAAGTGCACAATTCCACTGTTATATCTCATGTCCCACATAGGATTTTATCTCAGCTGAACACTCCCCCAAAGATAATCTCATGTCATCCATGGATCAAAATTCTAGTTTTGGGATATTCTACAACATAAACACACACACATGGAGTTTAAAAGGTCCCATGATAACAAACATGACCCCATTGGGCTTTCGAACACCCTCTTTACTTGTGTTCTATACATGATCTGTCAATACTTCAACCACCCATATAGGAAATCCTCTTGGGATTTCTTGGGAGACTGACCCCTTTGGGATTGGAGGACTATATTTCACACCCTTAGACTGAAGTCTGTCATGGATAGAATTTTTTGGTTCAATTACACTTTTAAATATCCCTCAAACAAAGTACATGTACAACTTCTCACTAAGATAAGAAATAGTAAAAAATTGTATTTAATTTTTTTATTTATATTTAAAAATGACATTAGAAAATATCTATAAATGATTATTAATAATTAAAACTTGGTTATTATGAATTAAAAACTAATAGACATTAATTAATTAATATTTCAAAATTGATGCATATATATCTTGTCAAATCCACCACACATAAATAATTCTTATCCTTAAGAATAAATTTCTATTATTAATTTCATGGAACCCCCCATATACTAATTTTAATAATGAAATATTAATGAAAGTAAAATAATTATTCGTTAGAGAATATAATTTTAAAGTATTTTTTTGTAAAAAAATAATTCAACTCCTCACTAGACGTAATGAATTTTATTTTCCCAATAAAATATATGTATCTTCTCCTCTATTTCGTTCAAGACTCTTAATATATCATTGTTAACATGCCAATAATTATCTACCACATCAGATTAAATTATTTCTCACAACACTCTAGGTAAAATTAACATGTAATGTTTTCTGCATACCTACGGTACATTTTCCAAACTTTTGAACTTGAATAAGATATATATTTTCAACCTAAGAGGGACAAAAATCAATAAAAATACTGAAAAATTTGTAAATTAGGATGAAATGACTCTAAGGATTAAGAATAGAAGATTATTTCTAAATAAAATTTATCGATAAAAAAGAGGGTTGTGTCTTAAAATATAATGCATGATATTCAATATAAATATAATGATATTATCATGACAAAAAATAAATAACTACTTCACATCACATTCTTGTGGAAGGCCATGAACCATGAAATTCGTGAATGTGTTACCCATTAATTTGTTTTCTTTACATTATTTTTAAAATTTATTATTTTGTCCATAATAATGCTTATAAAAGTCCCACATTTATCATGAAACCCTGAATGATAAAAAACATTGGTAATTGGATAGTGATTTTTGACCTTTCGTAACTCAACCCACATTTTATCATTATATTTACAGAAAGGTAAATAATAAATACAATGAATAATTACATGAAACTTCTCCAAAATACAATTAAATAACCCAAAATTTTCCCTTAGATACATCAAATCCATTTTCAATGAACTATCTTTCCCCCACATTTGAACTTGGAAAATATTTAAAAATATTATAGTGTTGGTAGGAATGTAAAATTTGGATTGAAATATGGTTTATTCATATAAATGATCATTCATAATCTCTAATGGATAAAAGATGGATCAAATTTTGGAATTAATGAAGGATATTGGATACATCAATGAAATTACTCAATCATATATTATGTGAATTTGTGAAATTTTATATTTGACAATATCAAACACATGTCCTAATAGGTAAAAGAACCCATGTTCTATCAATAAATTTACTAGAAAATATTACCAAATTTTGGTTGTGAAGCCACTCAAGAATGGTACCATGTAGTTTAAGTGACCCACTATAGTCTTGTCTAAAGAAAAAAATTAGTCAACATGAAATTATAGAAATCCAAGCATGAAATATGGATGGGAACAATTCATTTATATGTGACTAAATAGAAAAAATCATGATTAATAGTGTTTAAAATACCTATGTTTACCACCAATCATCCAATCTTCCCATATTACGTTTTCTATTCCATCAATATGAATGTTAAAACATGTCTTCATGGGTTTCCTAAAAAATTCATGTGCCATTTATCAAATGTGAACAACTAATCAAAATGTGGGAATGAATTTGTTTCCATTTAATCACAAAAAATTATAAATATGGGAGTATAATTAATTAATAATAATTTAAAGATAATTTTAAAAAACTTATTCCCTTATATCCTTTATTAATTCATTATAAACATACAAAAACATAAACAATTATAAAGATATATTAATGTCATTAAAGAAAAAATTTAATAGAGGGGGGATTTTCTTTACATCCAAAAATTAATCATCTAGATTAGTAATATTTTTGATAGGACATAGGTTGAATCCTAGTAATAACATTTATTATGGTTGTTATGATAAAAAATACCTAAGAAATTATGTAATGTGTGTAGCTTATAGAGAAAATTATCTCATATTAAACCAATTCTGTCATTTTTCGAAATCTTGTGTAGGTCTTCTACTTTTCCTTTTTGTTATGCTCAACATCTTTCTTGGTGGAGGGTTCTTGGTCGATGATTTCCTAATGATTTGATTAGATATTAATGGGGCCTCCATACCTTTTAATACTCCACATTGTCCTCCTTTGGTGGTTTTACATCATTAAATGATGTTCTTATCTCTATAATATTGTTAGTTACCATTTTCACTTATTCTTCTACCTATTTGAAAACTCGATGGGGTAACGAAAAGCCTGATATTATCACATTCATGAGGAATATTTTCAGGTCTATATAGTCTTGGTTCTTCTCTTCTTCTTCTTCTTATTTTTCATTATCATACTCCTCTCCTTCTTCATTTTATTATTCTATGGGATATCATATAGTTCTTTCTTAAGGTTCATCTTATAATGATGGATCTAGTTACACCTCCTCTATATTTTCAAGCATGTTCCCCCATTATTAAAAATGTGAAATATCCCTCTGTCTTTCTCCTTGTCATAGAATTTATTCTTTTTTCCCATTATCCTCCTCATACACAAGTGTGAGGTTTTATCCATATAAACACCCAAATTTTTCTTACATAACTATTACATCATTTTAATAGTTGACAACACATCAGAATTTCAAAACCCAAATCCAGAGGTTTAGTGTTTTGGAAAAATTAGGATCATAAATAAATTTTACAAAATAAAACACAATAATTATTTAATTTTATCTTATCTATCTTCTTATTGGACTTTACATTTTCTTTATTACAAGTAATTAATTAAGGGTATACATCATATAAATGGTTCATCAAAAATCTCAATAAGAGGAAAACTAAGGACATGGATAAATATAGCATGGGTGAGAATAATAATCATCATCATATAATAAGAATAGTATCATATTCATAATTATGGGAGGATTCAGTAGGAATTTTTTGGAATGTGGCAGTGCAATAAATGATACATCATGCCTTAGTTGTTAAATACCATAGATAGTTGTGTACAAATATAGAATCATGTTCATGAATAAAATATTTTTCATAATCATAACATCATTATTAGGAACCAATATAGAATCATGTTCATACATAATACACATTATCTCATGAGATACGTCACATTACCCAATGTATTGGAGTTCCATACAATTCTGGGTGCACCCGTTACATCATAACATTTACATTATCATGCATGCCACATGGAATGTATATCAATAAAAACCATGAAATTACCCATATAAAATAATGGGTTTTATAATTATTAATTAAATAATGAATAAACATGTGGCTCCAAAAAAAATTAAAACATATTTGGTATACAATTTATCATTCTTGAGAAAAAAAGAAACAACTCAGGAGAAGCCAAAATGTGTTTTGGAAACTAGTGTTCTTTTGGAAAATCAATTTATTTATCATAAATTAATATGAAAAACAAGTATACCCTAGAAAATAATTGAATGAACATTGAAATTTAATTTTTGGAATATTAATAGAATATCCACATTGATATTTTTCTAGAAATAGGAATAACCCAATGAAAGGATATTCAGTTCAATAATCCCCTTAACATATGTCTAAATGCCTTATGTACTAGTACATAATATCATCGATAATAAAATTGGATTAATTAATTAACAAATAAAGATCCTCCTATACAAATATTTTATTTATTATAATTTCAATAATCTCATTTATGTCGATTTTTTTGAGTTATAAAGTTCAATTTGATCATTTATGGAGTGTTCGTTTTCTCCATTTTCATGATCAAATCACTTATATACAAGAAAATAATTTCATGTAATGTGAGAATATTTAACATGAATTGAAATTATATGTTATTAATGAAATTTCAGAGATTAAATGGTCTCATATATCCCATATTTATATGGTATGAGGTTGATTAATTAGATAAAATAGTAAAGAAATTTTTTAAATTTATTTTGGACGTTTTTACATCCATTGTTAAATAATTTAATTTTTTTACTATTATGTTTATCAATTAGTTACATACCTTTAAGAATTTATTATATTAATATTAAAATCTGGTTTAATAATAAATGTGGTTTCAATACCATCCTAGAAGGTGGTAGTCTGAAATAAAAACATGTCATCCACAACGATGATAAATCAACACATCAAGGATGATGTATTAATTTTTCAAATAAATGTAGAAGAGATGAAGTTTTATGATGGATATTATATTAAAACATTAAAATTAATGTAAATAAAATATAATTTTGTAATAATTCCATGTTATATATGGTAGGTGATAAGATGATAAAAAAATAAAATAAATTAAAAGATAATGAAATATGAATTTACCTCTGGGAGTTATTCACCTTGAGAACTACATTAAGTCACTTGGGTTTAGTCATTTTTTATAAAATATGATCTTGGATGCATGAAAGTGTGTTGTGAAGGTAATTGGTCTAAATTTATACCATCTACATGACATGGATTGTGTGTGGAGAATAGGTGGTAATGGTTGTAAATATAGGGGAGGGGGTATTTTTTATTTTAAGATTTGTAGTTTATTATTTTGGATCAAGACTATCATTAATATTTATTCCAATGAATATATACAGTAAATAGAGAATTATAGTTCAAGATAATGGTTATAACATCATCAATGACTAAGAAATGCAGGCATTTATTTTATAATGTTAAATATAGTAAATTAATATATTTCATTATTTACCAAAAAATCTACTATTTTATAAAAATACCTAAAAATCACCCAAGCTATTTATTGATCTGTTGATTTTAAAAAAATAGACTCTCTATTATGGAAATAATTTTCTAAATATGATAAATATTTTTCTTAACTAAATTAATTTTTATTATAAAAATAATTATTTCAATATTATAACTGATTTTGTGGCAATTTGAAAAATCAATTTAGGTCTCATAAAATTATATTATAATTATAGTACTAAAGAATGTTAATTTATTAGTATATTTTACAGAAATAATTTTTAATTTAAATCACTATATTAATTATTAAATTTCAAATAAATGTTTATGTTTTACAAAAATAAAAATATTTAATTTATCATTTATAAAAAACTTATTTACTTATATGATGATATAAATATATCATAATTTCATTTATAGATACATAAATTTGATATATACATTAATAGGTAAGATTGTTATTTTGTGGTCTGGATTACAATTCCTTATGGTTGTGTTGCTATTCAAATGGTCGAGTTACTATTCTATATGTATAGGTTCCGTAATTTCTATAAATATTACTTATTTTATTCTTTATTTATGATAATTGTGTTTTTATTTTTATATCTATGTTATTTCTGTGTTTTATGATCTATAACATAGTTATGTGAATGTAAATTTTTATTGATAAAATTCTTGGCTATTAAATTCTTCCTCGTTTTTGAAATTTCATCCTCTAAATTTGAAATTACAAAGGAAGGTGAAATCAGGTGATGGTATTTATCCATCATTTCTTCCTCTAGTTCCCATGTCGCTTCTTAATACTTATGGTTCCTCCACAAAACCATGACAGGGTGAGTCACATTAGTATGTAAGACATTGTATCTATGGTCCCAGATCTTCCCCATATGTTCTTCATAATAGAGTTCATCTTCTAGGTGTACCACCTATGGAATCAGTAAATGTGATGGGTAAGGTATTCACTTCAGTAGAAAAAATTAATTGAAAACATCATAAACTGGAGCCACATTTAGTGGATGTGTAAGCGATTAGGAAAATACACATATGCAATCAAAGATCTTAAAGGGGATTATATACCTTGGTGAAATATACTGTTTCATTACAACCACATGAATCTTTTCCATGGTGATATTTGAAGGTTGAATTTTCCGCCAACATCAATCTCCAAGTCCCATTTATGGTTGTCAACATTTCTCTTTTTTGACTCTAAGAGAGATTGATATACTGCTGGATGGCTTGAACCTTCTCTTTTATCTCATTATGAAGATCAATTCCATGTATATTTTTTATCAAACATCATCCCAACAGGTTTTTGTTCTACATAACTTCCCATATAGAGCTTTATATGGATCCATCTGGACAGTAGAGTGGAACATGTTGTCGAATGATCACTCATCCAATGAGAGACACTAATCTCATCCACCTTTTAATTCCATCGAAGAGGCTTATAGAATTTTCTCAAGCATATGATGATTTCTTTCAGATTATACAGTAGTCTTGGGCTGATATTAAATGCTAAAATTCAATTCAGCACTCAAATCTTGTTGAATAATTCTTTATAATTTATAAGTGAGTGTTAGATCCGGATCATATACGATCAAAAAGGTACCCCATGTAGCCTCACCACTTCCTTCACATATATATTGGTAATTATTTAAATTGATGTATATTCTTGAATAGAAATGAAGTTGGAGATCTTAGTTATTTGATCTATTACACCCCATATTACATTGTTTCCTTTTGTTGTTTTCGAGAGACCAGTAAAAAATTCCATAGTGACATTCACCCATTTCGACATGGGTATAGTATGTGGTTGCGTCTGCTTTTTTTACTTCATTCACTCTACATAAACTTATTGACATTCAAATCATATTGATATATACATTAGACTGTCTTTTTTAAGGTTTTTCGACTTGAACTATTCTCTATGATCATGATAAATATTGGTACTAATAGGATGCATGGTGAAGGGTGTGGTATGTGAATTATCCAATCAATCATTATCTATCTAAAGTGATTAGGGAGCACACAACCTCATTCCCAACCAAATCACACTATCACCGTCAATGTGTATATAATGTATCTTCCCTTCCTTTACTACATTGAACATCTTTTATAACTCTATTCATCCCTTTGTGTTCCCTTAATCTTCTCTCATATAAATGGATAGGAAACCATTTGGTAAAGGACTGATGTATTCCCTATGATTATGATTTCCAAATACATCCATTGCATATCCATGAATATGCGGTCTTTCTAAATCTACATCATAGATAGTAGCATGTTCTTTTCTTCTTAGAAAATTATCTACATTGTTCACATTTTCTCGGTGGTAGTTAATAGAAAATTGATAGTCTTTAATTTTTTAAAACTATCTTATTTGAATCATGTTGAGTTCTTTCTATGTGAATATTTACCATAATCTCTTTTGATCATTATATATGTCACAATTATCACCATATATGTAGGGCCAGTAGATTTTCATAGAAAAAATCAAAATTGTTAACTCTAGATCATGAATCAGGAAGTTCTTCTCATGGATCTTCAACTACCATGAGGTATATGCTCTTAATGTATCATTCTGCATGACTACACAACTGAAGAGATTCTTTTAATCATCGATATATATCACAATACCATCTTAACATATTTTTTGTGTTATTACAACTGTAGTGATTAGCCTCTTCATGAGATCCTTTATTCTTTCATCACATTCTATCATCTATACTTTCTTTACCCATTTATATGTAAACATAGTTAGTGGGATAGAGAATCGTGAAAAATTCCTCACAAAAAATTAGTAGTACCTACCTAATCCATGAGAACTATGTATTTACATGACACTACATGGTCTGGGCCATTACTCCATTGCTTTTATTTCTGAAGGTCCCATGTAAATGCAATCACATGTGATCATGTGGCCTAAAAATGTGACTTAATGCATCCAAAATTCACACATGCTCATCTTTAAATATTATTGATCATTCATTAATATTTCTAGCAAAATCGTTAGATGTTTTTAATGTTCCCTCGTGATCTTGGAGTAAATTATAATATTTTCAATAAAAACAAACCCAAAATTTTCAAGTTAGTTTCTAAATACTATATCCATCAAATCCATGATGATAGTAGGGGTATTGGTATGTTTAAAGGGCATCACTATAAAATCAGAGTTCCAATACCTTGTATTGACAGTAGTATTCTAAATATATTCTTTCTTTACCTTCAATTAATAAAATCCAAAAAAAAGATCCTCCATTAAAAAGTACATATATCCTAATAATTTATCAAAAAAGTCATCAGTACTTGGAGTATGATTCTTGTTCATTGTGGTTATCTTGTTGAGCTCCCGATAACTGATACACAATAGAATTGATCCATACTTATTATTAACTAAGAGAACAAGCACACCCAAAGGAAATACACAAGGGAGTATGAAACCTTAATACTATTGATATTTAATTTAGTTCTTTTGAACCCCCAGTATGATAGGCGCCATCCAATAGGAGCATTTTGAGATTAAAGTATTTCTGGGTATGATTTCTATTGAGAACTCTACCTTATAGTCTAGGGGATGTCTGAGTGACTCTTGAGGAAAGAGATCATTGTATTTATCTGCATTGGTAATTTCCTCCATGTTGATACCTACTTTTACTCATCCATTTTACAATGGTATTCTTCTTTATTGGGAATCAATAGCCACATTTTTGTGGGATTTTATGATGGAGATTCAATATATTCCTTGAATTTAGAAAGGAACATGGTATGGTTCATAATTTGGAAATATATTTCCTTTTATCGATAGTTTATTTGTTCACTATATAACAAGAGCCAATCCACACCCAGTATAGTGTTGAAATCTACAAAGGTATGTTTTATGAGATTCCCTAAAATATTATTCTCACATACGCCAATATGGGATGATTCCAACACTTGGGTTTCAATAATTTCACCACTATGTGTTTTTATTTATATATCTACATTAAGGTAGAAGAGTTTGATTGAATAGTTCAAGAAAAAGTGAAATATATAAAGGAATTCATAGAAATAGGTTCAAATAATAATTCTAACATACTTGAGGTAATTGAATGTGTACCTTATATGACTTCATTTTCTTGTCCCACTTCTATAGTTGTTATGGAATAAGGTTTCTCTATATCCTTTGTCTTTGGTGGCTACTAATGCTGATTAACCTCAATGACCTAAGGTTTAGGGTAACTCCATGCATATTTCCCTTGTCCCCTATAGTTAAAACATTGAACCATGGGTGGTGCTCTCCTTTCATCCATCACATTGGCAAACTTCTTGAAATCTCTTAAATATTAATGAACTTTGTAGCCTTCTCTCCAACACATGAAGCATTTACCTGTCCCCTTATGATAGTTCCCATAACGCATATTCCAACATTTTTTACATGTGTGTGGTTGATAATTCTTTCCACCATTTTCATTAGATCATCTAACTTAAAATTCCATCATCAATTTATTATCTCTATAACCATGACATGATTCTAAAAACTCAATCATCAATTAGATATAACATCAAAAAAATTATTCATAACTCCAAATGTGAAGAATAGATAGAGCCTTTAAAATGTGTGGTTTTAAACAACTAAAGAATTTATCTTTTTTCTATCATTGTCACTAACAAATCCTGAGGCATTCCATGAAATCCTTTTGATGTTTCCTTCAAAAGGAATGTCATATTAACCATCATTTTTCTACTACTATATGAATTATATCCCCATATTTTTATGAATAGTTTAAAGGAAATAGATGTTAAAAAATGTGTTCTTAATGAATTATCACTCTGTATCTTCAATTTTTCCTTCGTCTTAGTGTTCTTAATCAACTCCCACCACTAAATGGCATCTACCTATAAATAATAAACAACCATATTCACTTTATCTTTCTTTGAATAGTGAAGCACAAAAAATTTCTTCTACATTGAGTTGTTCCAATATTCCATGATGAGTGGATCAGACAATCCACTAAATGCCAGTGGTTATTATTGTATAATGGAATTGATATCCAATTTCACTCTTTAATTTTAAGGAAGAAGTTCCACATTATTATGGTTATTGTTCATATCCTAAGATATCTGGGTAATAATAGCCATGGAATTTTGAACTCTAAATCTCAAGGCATTGTGATGTTGTTTGGGAAATCATTTTATTTCACCTCACAAGGGTTGGTGGCCTAGTTTTCCTGGTTCCCACGTTTTTATAATATAGAAACTGTTTGAAATAACAAATTGCAACAAATAAGGAATAAATAATTTATTCCTTTGTGTAATTAACTCTAAAGTAATTTATTATGGGGTACATATTTTTAGTATTTTTCTAAAACAGGATTCTTGTATTCTTAAATTTAATTTGTCTCATACTAAAGGTTTTCACTATTTTCATCTAATGAAAATTTAAAAATTAACTAAACAATGATCTATTACCAAATATTGAGACTATAATATTATTAAATAACTATTACATAATTTTAATGATAAAAATAATAGCACCAAAAAATCAAGATCTAAAGGTTTAGTGTCCTTGTAATATATGGCTCATACATAAAATTTAGATAATAAATCATAACCATTATTTAATGCCATATTATCTATCTCCTTATTTGATCATTCATTATATTAAATATATATAATCACATAAGGATATATATCATCAAAAAGGGGTGAGATAAATGCCTAATAAGAGGATAAATACGGACATGATTCAATATAGCATGGGTCAGTATAATAATCATATGCATAACATAAGCATAGAATAATATTCATAATCAAGAGAGGAAGCATCAGGAAAATGCATGAAATATGGAAATTCATAGATATGAAACATTATAATGAACTTATATTCCTATACATTAAAATTACATTACCTTTTCTGAATAATTAGAACATTATAAAAATATATTCCCAAAGACGAAATTATCCTAGTGCCTTTGGAAACATTGAAACATTAACACTGGCAGAAAATGAACTAAATCATCTCCCACTACATTCTTATTTACTCTCACCATTATTAGACACATCAAACATAATAAATATATTCATAACCTCTGGGATGGAAATATAAAAATGGGTGGGATTAGAGGATCAGTAAGGGTAAACAATAGAGATATGTAAGAATAATCATGAGAATAAGGATATGAAAACAAGATCATGAAAATATAAAATTATACAATGCCAATAAAAGATCATAATCATAAATCTTGGAGTAAATCATGAATGTTTAAAAGATATTAATCATAATTAAATAAATAACTAGAGCTGGAAAAGCATAACATAGGAATAAAATGTGGAATACGGGGAGATAGATAAGTATATAATATGATTTTCATAGTAGCCAAGGTATAACTACAATGATCATCTTGGTATTATGGTTCCACTCCCCATACCACCTTGTTTTTCATTGTTCACTACAATGTCCATATTAAAAGCATTTTTTCACTCCTCATACAATCTTGGTAGTCATGGTTCACTCCTATTCCCATCTTAGTAGTCAAATTTCATTCCCATGAACATCATAGTCTATCTAATGAGATATAAATCTTTACCAAATTTATTGTAGAGATGGATATTGGTCCCACAAATCTCATATTTAAATCATACATACATGTTCCACAAGATCAAAAACATTCATATCATAACCCAAGAAATGAAATATGTATTATAAATATGTAATCATATCCTAAAATGTGGAAAAAAATATTTCATAATTATTTTTTCATAAACATAACCTGTGAAAAGTGGTAGGATTCAAAATCATATAACCCATGAAAGAGAAATGGATTAAATAGTCATATAATTCATGAATGATAAATGGGTTTCATAAAGACCGTGAAATTACATAACAATTTAGAAAATGAATATAAATAAAACCTTTAGATCATTTCCTAGAAATTCATTAGTACCATTAATGGATGTCATCCTAGATGGAAAATAATTTTGAAATATCATTCAAATTTGTTTGAGGAAAACGTCTTTTCTTCTAAAGATATAGGTTTTCATGCATAAAATAATTTTAAAATAATTTTCTATGAAAATAAATTCAAAACATATAAATAAAAGTTGAAATTATTTTTAAAAACTTTTTCCATGAAAAGATAATGAATAATCTTCAAAAAAATTATAAATATTTTTCTTTTAATAGACATTGTAATATTGAAAATAAATCATGAATTTTTTTTGAAAACTATTTCATTGAAAATGGATTTGAAAACATGTAACAAATGGTTGAAAATGTTTTGTAAACCATTTTATTGATAATAACATTGAAAAGTGATGATGAATGATTGCAAAAAATTTGAAACCCATTTCTTTGGAAATACCATTAAAAATTTTAAAGAATTTTTTAAATTGATGTTAAACAATTATTGCCAGAAAAATTATGAATGAATATTTTAATCATTATAAAAATTATTTCCCATAAAAATTATATAATAAGTTTGAAAACCCTTTTCATGATAAAATACAGTGAAATGTTTTATAAAAATCCTGAAAATGTTTTGAAGTTTTTTTGAAATATTTTTTTTTTAAAAACAATTAAAAAATTTATAATTTTAAACATGTAAAACAAGCCTTGCATAATAATTGGTGGGTAAATTTGTATATTATTAATGTTGAAAGAAGAAAATACCTTTTTAATGATAAAAGGACTGAAAAATAACTCATTTAGAAAATAAAAAGAATATTCCTTTGATAATAATGGTAAATATGGGAATGGACAAAATTTATTTCAATTAATATAGGATAATTTTAGAATATTTTTATACACTATTTTTTGAAAACATAGTATTGAAGGAACATATATTACCGACTGAAGAGAGGGTAAATTAGGGATTTCTTGAAAACACATTATTAACTATCATAAGTACTAAATAATGGAAAAATGTTAACAATACATATATACATTATTAATTACCATAATATATTTATATTAATGATATTTCTTGATATATGGACAATAAGTTTTAATCAATATAAGCATCAACATAAACAATCTTGAAAAGCGATGATATTGTTCCAATAAACTCTAATACTTTGTTATCTTGGGATCATACAATACAAGAAAGAAATGGAAATTAAGTAATCATTAAGATATAATTAAAATTATTTTATTAATTATATATCATGATAAATTTAATTATATACAACTTGAAAAAAAAATTTAGGTGCATATCAAAACCCAAGCCTGAAAGAAGTAAAATCAAGACAAAACTATTTTACCAATTTGTTTTCCTATGCATATTCGTCCCCATGATATAAATAACATAAAATAGATATGTAAATACACCTAATTTAATATATAATAACAATTTAACACATCCATGGAAATTATAAACACCTCATAAAAGTAATGGGTGGGGAATAAAGCATGTATCTCATTGAAATAAAAAGTGAAATGAAGTCCTCGTACCTTGTGACTTGACTCCGGTTGTACTCGTTCACAAAACCACTATAATAAATATAAATTTATTATAAATATTTTATAATAAAATGTTATTATATCAAATATCATATACGGTTCTTTTTTTACCATATATTACCTTCTCATTAACCATCTAATGTTAATGTTTCACTTTGGGAAATATCCTCTCTCTTCTGCACATGTATATTAATTTGTAATATATTTAATCCTAATAACTAAATAATGATTTGAAGAATGTAAAACATGATATAAATATCATTTATATTAATTATATTTGTATTGTAATGATCTATATAATTTATAATCATGAAATGAAATACATTTTTCATGGAGATGTGAAGTTGTATGTACGCAAGAATGTTTTTTTATTGTCATATTGAAGGAAAGAATATAAATAGAATATGTGTATATATATGTATATATATAATTAGTAAATTATAAATATTATATCATATATATATCGTATATTTTAACTAAAACCATCCTTAATACATTCCATGTAGTGTGTTAATGAATCACATCCCATTTAGGGCGTGATAGTCCGCACTTCCTCAAATGAAATTATTGTATTTACACCAAATGGAATGTATTGAGATTTGTGTTTTAAAAGGATGAAATAATATTAAATAAATAATAAATATAATTTATAACATATATAAATATAGTTATCATCATTATTTCTAACATGATAGTTGGTAATGAAAAAATGAACAATCATCGTTTCGTGAGGTGGTAGTTTGTCGTACTTGTAAACTGTATGTTTGATACCCAATAGATGAATTTTTTGTAATTTTTTGTAGAAACCAGGGCATAAAAACATAATAGTATATTTAAGATACTATTTTTTATAAAATCATTTAATAAATGGAGTGTAGGGGTAGAGAAAGAAAATAAAATAAAGGATATTGAGAAAAGATGTTACCTATTAATTGGGTAACTCTTTATGGATTGTGGCAAAAGGCATACATTTATTGATTTATTACGAAATTTAGTATTATAAGAGTATGTTATATATTATGGTAAGAATATTGGGAAATTATTTTTACACCCTAAATATTTTGAGATGTGTGAAGAAGAATGATTGGTGGTAGCCTTTTATAACGGAGGAGTAGTGTCCCTCTTGTAATATATTGAAAAAGAGAAACCCCATACACATTTTTTTTTGTCGAATTCTCATTAAAAAATGATAAAAACCCTTTAAAATGGAGTATAGGGTAGAAATATGGTCATCCAACGTCTTTTGTAAAATATTATAGGTCATATTGAGCCTTAAGATTATAGTTTATTAACTTATTAACATTAATTTAACATTAATTGTTGTAATTAATCTTAATCCCATCCCCTAATAATTTTGGTAAAGAAAATTAAGTTTACCTTATTATACCATATAAATTATGATGATTAGTTATATGGAATAAAATTCTAAAATTATAATCACAAATGTGGAAAATATTAATTTATAATTAATCCCATAGTCCGGACGACAAAGGGGGTTTTTAATGTAAACAAACATTGAAAATTTTTCTATGTTTTTATGAACAATTTCATATTGAAATTGATCTTAATGGAAAAAATTGTTTTAATTGATAAAATTATTATGTAATTAATATTTTAAAACAATTTGAAATATAAAATATCCCTATATATAAATTATATGAAAAATATGTTTGGAATTAAAATTTAGTATTTTTAACTATTCATTAAAAAATGTAATCTTTCAGAAAAATACCAAATATTTATCCAAAACTATTTTTTATATTCCTATTACAAATATGAGGCTTATATTTACAAATTTAATCTATAATATTAACCAAATTTTTATTTAAAATAGATTCTCTATTTTAAGGATGTAAAACTAATATTATAAAAATATTGGTTTTTTAGCATAAATTTGGGTTTGTACCTACCTGATGTCTATAAAACCAATTGAAACAATAAAAATGAATTAATTTAATTTATAACATATATATTAAATTAATATCACTCTCTAATTATAATTAATTTTCTTTATTAGGTTAAAAATTCTTTGTGACCTTAAAAATAATAATATTGTTTTATTCAACTGGTTTTAGTATTCATTTATAGTTAATTTGTAACCAATGAATTCATATTATATCTTTGTAAGGCATATATTTTCATAAATTATTTATTATTATTAATAAAATAAAGTTTAAAAGCTATGTGATGTCTTATTATATTAATTAATAACATTTTATTGATTTACTATTTTTTGGTAAACCTCGGTCTTGTTTGTTACATCAGACATCAAGGAAAGGCATTAACGTGTGTAACGAAAGCTAACCACATTTTTATGTTTAGATAATGATAATATTTATATTTTGTGTAGTTAAATATTAACATGGTTTTGCATATAACTCAATCCAAACATAGTGTTCTAATATAAAAATATATATCATTAATGTTGCGTGAAAATAAAAATATTGAAAAGTTTAAATTAATTTGAAAAATAATAATTCCAAAAACATGGTGTGTGAAATTATACACCCCTTAAATTAATTTCTCCCTCAATTTTTTTTGGGTTATGAAAGGGTTAATACTTGAATGTTTTATTCATATAAACCCACATCATAAAAATGGATACTAAAACATCCCTTAAATATAGAATATTAGAACAATTATAGTTACTCAAAGTAACATATAACTAGGTTTCCACATTGAAGTACATAGAATGGGAGTGTATACTATATGTGGAGGAAAAGAATAAATATTTATAGGTAATGATTGAAGTCATTAATAAAAAAACAATTGAATTATATAAGAAAATATGAGGACCTAAAATTCGTAAATCATTGATGATTAAAAAGGATATAGGTTCAACAAAATTAGAGTATCATGACAACACATTTTGTTTTGATTATTATCCTGAAGTTGAGTTATTATTTTATTAACATAGAAAATAAAGAAATATACTTACTGGAAGTACTTCTATAAATAAAATATTAATCTTTAGTTGTTTGTGGATCAATTTCCAATTCATCCATTACTTCAATAATTGGGTGTACATAAATTTACATTGATATCGGAAGTGCTAAAAGACCCTTTTATCATGTCTTTAGGCTTATAAAAGAATTAAAGTATAAATATTTGTATCTAACTATTATAAAAAATAAATATGGTCAATAAAATAATATGTAAACATAAAAACACACTCTACTTGTTCATCATTAATAGTTATTCCACAAAAATAATTACACTTTATCCAGGACATCACGTAGTCTTGTGGTACGCGTGAAACAAGTATCGTCAAAAATTATGGGTTCAAGACCTACATCCTTGCCATACTTTATTGATTTTATACTGAAATATTATTAATCATTTTCTAAAACCAATTTAATATATTTTCCAAATGAAATATTATGGAGATCCTTGAAATAAGGTTATCAAATAAATATCCTTTTTAGCAAGGTTTTCAATAGGAACACAGTACCTAAACACATTCTCTGACGATTAACATAAACTTATCATGAATGGATAATCTTGTAACCCTTATAAAATATGAAAATCAAAGACTTTATAAAAAAACACAAAGTCATATTAACATTTATTCCCTCATATATCAAAAAGTATATCTTTTTTGTCTCATTCCAATCATGTGAATACCTTCATAAAATATCATCATAAAATATGGTAATAAGATGAATTTATATTAATACATATAGAAAACATAAATGTTTCACTGTTCCATAGGTTACTAGATATATTCCATAAATTAGATATATTTTATACATCATCTATGAGAGTATAACCTACATTTAAATAAGTACTTAATTAGTTCCATGGTAATCAGTACCGTCCAATTTACTTATATATAATAAATATTTTTCTGAAAACATTATCGTAACATACAGAACTTTTTAGGGGTTATCCATCCCTTAACCATGTGTTTTACATGGACATCATATTTCCATTTCTACTAAATAATATCCTTCCAATGTATTCTTATAAATCATTAGAAAAAAAACAAATAGGAAAATTCTAATATATTTCATCTTGCATAATTATTGAATCCAAATACATAAAAAATTGATTACTTCATCCTTAATCCATTAACAAGGCCACCCCATCCTATTACATAATACCTCATTCCATTCACATTTCATATGTAGTCTCTGAATCATCAACAATGTAACCATAAACCACCCCATTATGTTGATTCTCTTTAGGAGCATTCCTCATTGGACATTGAGTTATATAATGACCATATATTCTAAACATAAAACATATAACCATCAATGGTTCCTTAGAGAGGAAAATATTCTCATCCATTTTCTTAATCAAACTATTCATTTTCCCCTTCTATTCACCGGATTTATGTCCTTCTATTATATATTAAAAACATATTATTCTTCCTCTAAGACATTCACTTAGGTGATTCTTTCCACAGTCATGACAGAAAGGAAACAAAGTAATCATTCTACCATGGTCTCCATTTCTTGAATACATACGGAACTCCTTCATTCACTTCCTTGTAGTGTCTGAGAGTTGGTTATTATACACATTATTAATCATGCTCCATTAAAAATGATTATGCATGATGAAAAAATATCTCCATATAATTATCAAGTCACTTGGATTATGATCAGTAAATCATCTATCACACTCAACAATAATCAAGTTCACTCTTGTTCCAGCCAATGACAAAAACCAGTTACAGATTTTGAGAATTACATGCCATTGTAGAAAACTACATTGTAATGAAACTAATTACTTTTAGGATGTCTAAATCAAACAACTTCCAAAATATTATACACCCTAGGTTATTCCTAGGGTTTTCATGGAAAAGAAATATTTAAATCCTTCATGATGGTTGGTGAAGTGTTTTGTCAATTTCCAAAGCATATCCCTTGTGAGTGTCAAACCAGGTGTACAGTAAGGACCATTACCATGTTCTAGATTACCCTATGTCAGGCTCCAAGCATCTTGTCATTTTTTTACCTCTAGGTATATATATTTTTGAGCCACATCCACTTTTAATATCCATACATAGATGTATTTCTTGAAAAAAACTAAATATATCCTTTTTTAAAATTCTAGAACATTTTCCTAAATGGTAACTCAATATTATACTTATTCTTATAGATATCCCAAGACAGGTTCTTATAAATATACCTACGTATCTCACTAAAGATTTCATATCATTTTTTTAAAATTATAACTAAACCATTGCTCAGATTCAAACTGTAACAACCCTCTCTTTTCAAACATTAACATTACATAAATATTTTTGAATTATTAAATAATTATAGAAATGTATTCCAAAATATTTTATTGGTCTAGGGCCTTTGGAAACATGGAAACAAAAATAGTTGTATATAAATGTAACACATTGTCTCCCACTGGGTTATTCATTACATTCAATGTTATTAGGAAAATAAAACAAAATACATATCTTCATAACCTATGGTAATAAAATTAAAAAGGTGTGATCTGAAATTCTTGGTAAGGGTAAACACGGGAGATACGTAAGAATAATCACAAGCATAAGGGTATAAGAACATGATCATAGAAATAACAGATCATACCCTATGTATAAATGATCATAAAAAAGGAATCATGGAATAAATCATAGAATTTCATAAGGTATGAATCACATGGAAATGAAGAACATAATCCATGAAATCATAACATATAAATCAATAATATAGTTATGGAAGAAACATATAAATATTACATTGTTTTCTTAGTAACTAAGGAATTGCATCGAAGACCATCTTAGAAGAATGGGTTCAATCCCCAAACTATCTTTTTACTCATGGTTCACTAAAATATCTTTCTTAGTATCATTATCTAACTCATCATACCTTCATGGTAGTCATGGTTCACTCCCATGGCCATATTACTAGTCAAGGTCCTTTCCCAAGACCATCTTAGTCTATCATAAGAGATATAAATCTTTACCAAATGCATTGGTGGTAGATATAGGTCCCAACTACCTCATAATGAAATAATATATTTATATATACCAAATGATCATAAATAATCATATCATAAACCCTAAAATTAAATATATATTATAAAGAATTTATCATATCATAACCTATGGAAAAAGAAATGTTTCATAATCAATTCATATTAAACATAACCTGTGAAAAGAAGTGGGTTTTCAAAAGATTATAACCCATGAAATATAAATAGATTTAAAAAACATATAACACATGAAAGTGAAATTATCTTCATAAATACCGTGGAATTAATCATAGCCATTTAGATAAAGAATAACAATAGAACCTTGGGATCATTTCCTAGAAAATCATAACTAACATAAATGGATTTCAAAATAAATGGAAAATAATTTTCGAATATCATTCATGAAAACATTTCTTGAGAAAAAATATACTTTATTCTTTGAAAAAGGGATTATTAATGAATAAAACCATTTAAAATATTATTCATAGAAACTAACCTGAAAACATATAAAAATACTTGATATCCTTTTGAAATCCTTTTTCATATAAAAATTATAGAATAAGATTCAACAAAATTTAAAGACAATTTTATTTGAATTTTTTAAACACTAAAATAAATTTTTAAAATGTTTTCAAAACAATTTACTTGATAATATATTTTATAACTTAAATAGAATTATTGGTATGTTTTGAAATCCATTTCTTTGAAATAACATTGGGAACATACAATGAAATATTGAAATTGTTTTGAAAATCATTTCTTTGAAAATAATTTTGAAAACAAATAAAAAAATAATTAATAAAATTTAAACTATTTTTAGTTGATGCCTTAGGAAATAAGGATGAACTATAAGAACCCGAACCTTCATTTCAGGTATGTTTTTCCATTTTCTGGAGTTTTTGAGAAAAGTGGAGTTTTTGGAAATTTTTGAATAACACACCGTGTACTTTATGAGTACACACTGTGTACTTTGATGTCTCTCTAGGTTGTGTGCTAGCCATGTCATGACCATGCACACGGCCATGTAGGGATGATGTGTAGGCCACCTAAAGAAGAGTACAGAAAAGGAGAGTACACGTCGTGTACTTCAAAAGTACACACCATGTACTTTGTTTTTTTTCATTAAACGGATCAGGCTCGTGTCTGATCGCCAATATCGTCTTATTCTAGGTCTTGTTCGACTGAGAGAATCCATACAGTATCAGCACTTCTCCGAGCCCCCATGCCTCCATCCATTATCTGAATTCAACAATATTGATTGCATTGGAACCGTAGCGGTAAGCTCTCCATTCTTCTAGAGCATCATTTTTCAATTCCCCCAATTTTTCAAGTTATCGTGGGTTGAAAATTTTGTGAATTTTCATAGATCTACGATGTTATAAAGAGATTCAAGCCTCCGGTTTCATGTATATTGATCTCCTAGAATCAATGTATGTGTTTTGTGACTTTTCGTACAATTTATTTGAGTATAAGAGAAAATTCCACCAATACCCTTGAACGAAGTATTGCGTGTGGACTGTTTTTACCCTGTTGTTTTTCTACCTTACTTGTATTCTTGTGTAGAGGTAATTTGGTTATATATGAGAATAATTTTATATAATTGGATGTTCTTCCCATGCCTTGTTCTGTTTACGACATTTTAGTCATGTTCAGCCTTTGGCCATTATACCTGTTTTCCATGCCTTGTGATCGTAGGATAGAGTGTTTTTCCCTGACATACTTTTTATGTTGTAGAATGGTTAGCCATTTAGCTCTGTAGGTTTAATTTGTCCTTATAGAATTATTATTCACTAACTGGAATGGGGCTGTGAGAACCTTTTTCTATAGACTATAAGGGGATAGACCGACTGAGCTTCCTCAGAGAGTCTTGGATATTATAGGCTATATGGAATATACTGAGTGAGCTTCCCAGAGAGATTTAGATATTATAGACCACATGAGGATAGACCGAGTGATCTTCCTTAGAGAGTCTTCAGAATTATAGACTATATAGAGGAAGACCGAGTGAGATTCCTCAGAGAGTCTGTGTTTTGTTTGAATTTCATTAAACCATTCTAGGATATAGGAGGAATTGACCGTGTGATCTTTCTCAGAGATTATGTGATCGGCCTGAGGCTATAAGAAGAATTGACTGAGTGAGCTTACATAGAGAGTCTCAAGTCCTTGGGTCTATAAGGGGATGAGACTGCGTGATCTTCCTCAGAGAGTCCCTAACTACCTTAGACTATAAGGGGAATTAACTAAGTGTGATTCCTCAGAGAGTCTTATAATTTCTTATGACCAAACCAGAGGGGTTAGCCTGAGTTAACTACCCAGAGGGATATTGGTAATTATTAGATAGGACCAGAGGGAATTGCTGTGAGTACTTACCCGAGGGATTCTTGTTTGTGGTTAGCGGTTTGCTTCTCAGCTGCTTGTTTATCTGTGGATTGTTTTCCATTGTGTATCAGCATGTTTACTATTTACTGCTTACTGTAATGTTACATGACATATGATCACTAACTATTAGGCACAAATCTTCGGGTGGTTGACTACTGGGATTTAGTGTCACACCCTTTTTTGGTTAATCTTTTAGGCCCAAATATATTATATTGTTGTAGGTATAGACAAGAGAATGCGCCCTTTCACTTTAGGTACTTGATTGTATTGGAGCAGGAGAGCATGGAACCTAGCCAAGGCTTGTGATGCTGAGGAGTTGCTTATCTGTTTTTCTTTTATACTTTGGTTTAGTATTGTATTCAGAATTGTGACTTGTCTGGGTACATTCCTTGACATATGTATCATGCAACATTTCATATATATGTTTGTGCTCTAGTTGTTTATTGTTTTAGTCTTCCGTTGTTTACTGTTGTTGGATATTTACTACTTCTGATATTGTATGCATTGGTAACTTCCACTATGTACTCTTAAAATGAGGGTATAGTTTCCCCACTAACGCACTCAAGGCCCTCGTTGCTAGTCGGCAGCCTCTGGTGTCCAGGGAAATGCGCTTGAGGCCATATGACCAACCTGGTTCATGGCGCCTCAGGGTGGCTTCTGGAACCAGGATGTTACAAAGTGGTATATGAGGAACTCTTTTTTCTTCACTTACTGTTAGGAGCCTATTGGCAGGGATAGGACGGAATAGGTACTTGGTAATAAGCTGTGCCCAGGAGTAGCTAACCCGTGTATAGGGAAAAGTCAATCTACCTATTTTATGGCAATTTATTTAGGTTTTGAAATTTTTACAATTGATATGATTTCACCGTTGGGTGATTCACATGATTTTTGTTGTTACCATTATTGTTATTGTGGTTCTATTTCTATTGCAACCTGATGAGATGAGGGTATTCTATCTAATGCATCATATAGGAACATGTTAGAAATCATATTCCATGAATTCTTTCCATGCTATCTAGGATGCATTAGCGATTTCAGGTTGTTGTGATAGATGTTGTGTAAATTAAGCATGCTATTGTGATATATTCTTCGATATAATCTCTACTATTATGTAGAGAATTTTTTTTGTATAGTACTTTGCTTAGATGGATGCCAAACTTTTGTTCTTGAGGTGTTATGGGCCCTCATTGACCAGAATTTGGTGGATCATTTCTTGGTTTCCTTGTTATGACATGTATAAGATGCCAAGCATTGATTCGCAGGGAGTATTGGCCCTCACAAATCGGAACATGGCACATTAGCTCTTGTTTTCTTTGTTTTCTGGGCTTCAGAGCAGTTTCAGGTCTACTTCCTAGAAAAACCTAGAATACACGGTGTGTACTTTATTAATACATGTTGTGCAGTTTTTAAATTGTATCACTGAGTGTGTGGGCAAAAAAACAGGGTTGTGAAAAATCTTTATGAACACGCCGTGTACAGTACGTACACACCGTGTTGTAGTGACCGTGGGCCTACCTGTGTGGATAACGACACAGATGAATAAAACATTGACATTACACGCCGTGTCTGGGTATCACACATTCTTCCATGTAACCTAAGTACTCGGTCGTGTCACAAACAACACGGGTCAGGAAAAATCATCATGTGCACGCTGTGTTTTCAGGGAGAAAGTCGTGTAAGAGTGAACCTTATAACCGACTGTGTAACTAACAACACGGGTCAATAAATCCTTGTATAGTAAATTTCGTGTCCTTCGTGAACATGCTGTGTAGTCTATGATTAAAAGGACCATGTGGGTTAGCCGTGTATGGAGACTTGGGAAGGGGAATAGAGTTAAAGTACATGCCATGTGTGGGGATGACACACCTTGTGGTTGGGGTGTTACATGACCAGTTATGGCAGAAGTACATTCCCATGTGAATAGATTAAAAGAACACACTGTGTAGTTTTAATACATATCGTGTAGTCGTGTTCTGTAATACTTGAATGTTTCTTTGTCATGTTCCCATCTTGTACACTTTCGTTCTCAGTCTTTGATAATCCTGATCTATGGTGTGCTTTTGAACTTTCAGTGCAAAGCCACCGAGACGTCCTCCAGCTGTATGCTTGCTTCAAGGCAGTGATCAAACCCCAGATATGGCCGATTATGGACCTCCTATAGATCCTCATGTTGTGTCAATCTTGGAACCAGCAGTTATACCAGTTGCGGGTGTCGATGCACAGTTTAGGGAAGATTTTTTGGGGATGATGAAGTCCATCTAGGGAGTTCCGCCTCCTACCCCGTCGATGGTAGAGTTGACGCGGGTTTTCCAGTAGGATAATCCTCCTAAATTCTAAGGGTATGGAGGTCCTCAAACTGTAGAGTCGTGGCTAGAGGCCATGCTGACAATTTTTGAGCATCTAGAGATACCACCAGAGAAGAGGGGGAAGCTCTCTAACTATATGCTTCGAGACTCCTCCAAGAGGTAGTGGGAGGTGATCTCGTAGTCAGGATGCCAGTAGAGTATGACTTGGGATGTGTTTTGGTGCATCACTTATGATTACATCAACCTAGATAATGTGAGGGCCGATCGAGCCCAGGATTTTATGTGTCTGGAAAAGTGTACTCTTTCAGTTATGGAGTACTCGTCTCCCTTTAGTGAGCTGTAAAATTTCATGCCTATTCTAGGAGGGGATGATTTGTTCCTTGCATGTAAGTTTGAGGATGTTCTGAGGCATGACATTCACTCGCAGGTGAACATCTTTAGGTTTAATTTGATATCCTCTATTGTCAACCAGGCGCTGATCGCAAAGCGCAATCTCAGGGATTCTGGAGCAGTGAGCCAGGGTCGCAGGGCTATGGTACAGGATATACATTTTCTGTGGAGAAGCCCCATCAGGAGCAGGATCCTAGGCCCTCTATAGTTCTAGGTAGGATCTTAGTAGCCTCGATTTTATCTTCATCTCTTTTCGATACCAGTGCTATGTATAGCTTTATCTCTATTTCTGTTGTGGAGATCCTTGGGTTCTGCATCTTTTCCTCTACTGATACATTGACTCTAGACACACCATTGGAGAATAGAATGTTTAGCATACACCAGTGCAGAGAGTTCCCTATTGTGGTTGCAGGGTGTCACTTCTTATTGGACCTCTATTTCCTAGAGATGACGAGCGATGATGTCATTCTCGGAATGTACTGGTTATTCCCCTTCTAGGCATTCATCGATTTTTATCACCGTCTGGTGAGTTTTGTATCTATAGAGAGTGGTTAGTTTCTTCATTGAAGCGAGTGGGATGTCTAGGCGAGTCGAGCAGGACTGGAGCATCATGGGCTAGGAGGAGTCACAACACATATTTCTAGTCTTTATCTGGATGAGCAGGGGACTTCAGAGTTAGACTTTCCTCCATGGGTGGATCGATTCAGAGATGTCTTTCCATAGGAATTTTCAGGTTTGCCTCTGGAGCATGAGGAAGAATTATCAATTGAGCTCTTGCCAGGAGCGGCACCGGTGTCCATTCCTCCATATAGGATGGCTACACCTGAGTTACAGGAGCTCAAGAAGCAGTTGGAGGAGTTGCAGGCAAAGGGTTTCATCCAAACCAGTACTTCTCCTTTAGGTTTGACTATCCTGTTTTCAAAGAAGGCAGACGGTACACTTTGGATTTGTGTGGACTATCGGAAGTTGAACTAGTTGATGGTCAAGAACTGATATCCCTTGCCAAGGATTGATGATCACTTTGATCATCTTTGAGGACCCTGAGTGTTTTCTATGATTTACTTGAGATCAGGTTATCATCAGTTGTAACTTAGACTATCTGATATACATCTTACAGCTTTCCGGAGAAATTATGGTCTATACGAGTATAAGGTTTTGTCGTTCGGTCTCACGAACACGCCTAATGTTTTCATGGTACTGATGAACCGAGTGTTCCATCCATACATGGATTCCTTTTTGGAGGACATATTGGTGTACTCTCACACATTACACGACCATGATACCATTATTGAGATCATTCTGAGTACACTGAGAGAGCATCGGTTATATGCTAAGCTCTCAAAATTCAACTTTTGGATGGATCAAATTCACTTCTTGGGTCAGGTTATCTCAGAGACATAAGTATCAGTAGACCCAGAGAAAGTGAGAGTTGTAGTTTATTGGGATCACCCAAAGAATGTCATTGCGGTTCAGAGTTTTCTATGGTTGGCTGGTTACTACATGCGTTTCATATAAGGCATTTCATGCCTAACAACACTACTGACAGGTCTGACTAAGAAAGGGGAAATGTTCTTATGGTCAGATTCCTGTGAGTCAGCCTTTCAGGATCTGATAGAGAGGATGACTTCATCACTGATACTAGTCATTCTAGTGCTGGGAAAGATCTATACGGTCTACTGTGATGCTTCATGTATCAGGCTGGGAGCTGGGCTTATACTGGGAGATGGAGTCATTGCGTACGGGTCTCGGCAGTTGTGGCCACATGGGAGAAACTACCCGACAAACGATCTGGAGTGGGAAGTCATTTTTAATTCATTATTCTATTAGAAAAATTATCTTTTGGTTGAGAATTTTTTGGTTTTCACCAACCACAAAAGTCTCAAGTACATCTTCACTCAGCGTGATCTGAATTTGAGACAGTGTGAGTGGGTTGAGTATCTTCAGTACTTTGACTATGATCTTGCCTATATGACGGGAAAGGGAAACACAGTGGATGTTGCATTGAGAAGGAGAACTCATATATAGCTAGCTGAGGAGGCCAGAAGTGAGTGGAAGCTTATGGCTCTCTTCTCTGAGATGCATTTGGAGGTGAACGGCAGACAGGGGCAAACACTTCTATCTTTTGTAGCTGTTACCTCTACACTTCTTGATCGAGTACGGATGAGGAAGCTATCAGACATAGAAGGCCTAGTCCTGTGGGACAGTGTTTTAGAAGAGGACCCTCTTCCTATATGGATAGTGGGTGAGGATGAGATCTTGTGTTTCTAGGGACGCGTAAGGGTGCCAACGACATACGGGAGGAGATGATGCGGGATTTTCATTCCTTAGTTTGGGTATTTTATCCTAGCGTCAACAAGCTGTATCATGATCTACACCACTGGTATTGCTGTCCAGGTATGAAGATAGATATTTCTGGTTTTATCCTGAGGTGTTCTACTTGTCAGTAGGTGAAAACATAGCAACAACCACCAGAAAGTCTTTTGCAATAGTAACCCACTCCTGAGTGGAAGTGGAATGATGTCGAGATGCACTTTGTGACCATTTTGTCGAGGTCTCCTCGAGGGAATGATGTTGTTTGGGTAGTCATCGATAGGCTTACAAAGGTTGCTCACTTCTTGATAATCATGTATACCTTCAGCATTGATGATCTGGGAGAGATTTACAACTGAGAGATTGTACGTCTACATGGAGTTCCAAACTATTTTGTTACAGACAGAGATACACGCTTTACTTCTCAGTTCTGTAAGGGGCTTTAGAATTCTTTGGGTACACATGTACATTTGAGTACAGCATACCATCCCCAGACTGATGGTCTTTCCAAGTGTATGATCCAGGTGCTTGAGGATATGCTCTGACCTGGAATTCTAAAATTTTTAGGTTCTTGGGAGAAGCATATATCTCTTGTGGAGATTGCATGCAACAATAGTTTTCATGAAACTATTCAGATGGAACCTTATGAGGCTTCATACGGTATGCCATGTCAATCACCTTTATGCTAGCTGGTGGTAGGAGAGGCAGCTTTTCTGGGACCTCATCCTGTTCAGGAGACCACAGAGTAGATAGAGTTGATTCGGAAGAGGATGGCTACAGCACAGTCTCGACAGAAGTCTTATGGTGATCTGCAGAGAAGACCTCTGGATTTCGAGGTCAGGGATCAGGTTTTCCACAATGTCGCACCGAGGTTGGGAGAAAAGAGGATTCGAAGATAGGGTAAGCATTCACCATGGTACGTCGGGCCGTTTGAGGTGTTGGATAGAGTTGGGGTGGTTTCTTATTAGTTTAAGTTACCTCATAAGTATCGTTCTATGCACGATGTCTTCCACGTTTCTCAGCTCTGACGTTAATTTTTAGACACATCTCATGTCTTTCAACCTGATGAGGTTGATCTTGAAGAGGATTCATCATTTGAGGAGAATCCTATCTGGATTTTCGATAGCAGTATTAAGGTTCTTCGTTGCTGGTCTATTCCTCTGGTACGGGTGCTATGGCATCACTGGCGAGTACAGGATGATACTTGGTAGAGGGAGGCCGATGTATGATCATAGTGGCCGGATCTGTTTGGGGTTTCTTCTTCCACTCCTCGCTAGGGAAATTCAGGGATGAATTTCTTTAATTGGGGATGTTTTTAAAAACCTGGATATTTGATTCAGGTATGTTTTTCCTTTTTGCAGAGTTTTTGATAAAATATGTGTTTCTTGAAATTTTTGAAGTACATGCCATGTACTTTATGAGTACACGCCCTGTACGTTGATGCTGCTCGGGGCCGTGTGCTGACCGTTTCATGACCATGCACATGGAAAAAGAGGGGTGATGTGGAGGTCGCCTAAATTGGTGTACGTAAAAGGCGAGTACATGTCATGTACTTAAAAATTACACACCATGTAATTTTTTTTTCAATAAACGGATCGAGCTCACGTCTTACCACCAGAATCATATTCATCTAGGTCTCGTTCGACCGAGAGATGTTGTATGGTGCCGGAACATCTTTTAGCCACTATGCATCCGTTTGTTTTCCGAATTGACCGTCGTCTATTGTGTTGGAACCGCATCGGTAAGCTCTCCCTTCTTCTAGAGCATTGTTTTCCAATTCCTCTTGTGCAATTTATCATGGGTTTAACTTTTTGTGCATTTTTGTAGATCTACGATGTTCTAAGGAGATTCAAGCCCATTGGTTCATGTATATTGATATCCTAACATCAAGGTAGTTGGTTTGTGCCTTTCCGTTCAATTTCATTCAGTATTATGTGAAAATTCCTCCAATACCCTTGAACAGGGTATTGTGTGTTTACTATATTTCCCTTTTTGTTTTCATGTCGTTCTTGTATTCTTGTGTAGAGGTAATTTGGTTATGTATAAGGGTAATATTATATGTTTGGATGTTATGACCATGACTTGTTTTATTTAAAACCTTTTGGTCTTGTTCAGCCATTGCCTGTTATACCTGTTTTCTGTGCCTTGTGACCGTAAGATGTGGAGTTGTTCCCTAACATGCTTGTTATGATGTAGACTAGTTAGCCAAGTAACTATGTAGGTTTACTTTGGCCTTATATCATTATTATGCGTTGACTAGCATGGGGCTGTGAGAACCTGGTGCTATAGACTATAAGGGGATAGACTGAGTGAGCTTCCTCAGAGAGTCTTGGATATTATAGACTATAGGGGATAGACTGAGTGAGCTTCCTAGAGAGTCTTGGATATCATAGACTATAGGAGGACAGACCGAGTGAGATTACTCAGAGAGTCGTGAGCATTATAGACTATAGGGGGTAGAAAGAGTGAGCTTCCTCGGAGTGTCTGTGTTTTGATTGAATTTCCATAACCATTTCAGGCTATAGAAGGAATTGACTGAGTGAGCTTCCTCAGGGTGTCTATGATCGACACGAGGCTATAAGAGTAATTGACCGAGTGATCTTCCTTAGAGAGTCTCTATACATTGGGGGTATAAGGGGATTAGACAGCATGATCTTCCTCAAGGATTCCCTGACTACCATAGACTATAATGGGAAATGACAGAGTGTCCTTCCTCGAAGAGTCTTCTAATTTCGTACGACCAAATTAGAGGGGTTGGGCTGAGTGTACTTCCCATAAGGTTTTTGGTACTTCTTGGATAGAACCAGAGGTGATGGTTGTGAGTACATCACAGAGGGATTCCTGTTTTTTGTTAACAGTTTTCTTCAATGCTGCTTGTTGATATGTGGATTGTTTGCTATTGTGTATCATCATGTTTACTATTTACTATTTACATCATAGTGTACTATTACCTTCCATATGCTCACTGACTGTTAGTAATAGTTCTTCGCGTGGTTTGCTGCTGGGATTTTGCCTCACACCCTGTTTTTTTCATTCTTTTGGGCCCAGACATATTGTATTGCTACTGGTTTAGACAAAAGCAAGTGCCCTTCGACTTCAGGTACTTGATTGCATTGGATCAGGAAAGAATGGGAACAAGCAGAGGCTTGTGATGCTGCTGTGTTTCTTATCTGTTTTTCTTTTTTTACTTTGGATTAGTATTATATTCAGCATTGTGAAATTTTTGGATGCTATCCTAGACATATGTATCATGAATCATTTCATATATATGTGATGTTATCTAGATGTTTATTGTTTTATTCTTTCTTTTTTTTACTATTGTTGGATATTTGATACATCTGCTATTGTATGCAGTGTTTACATACTCTATGTACTCTGCCAATGATGGCATAGTTTCCACACTAACACACCCAAGTCTCTCACTACTAGTCAGAAGCCTCTGGCATTCGGGGAAATTTGTTTGAGGCTATGTGACCAACGGGGTACGAGGAAACTCTAGAGGGCTTCCAGAACCGAGACGTTACATGAACCATTTTGAAAACTATTTAACTTGATAAAATAGAAAAGTTGTTTGAAAATTTTTTGAAAACCAATTTCTTTGAAAAAAAATACATTAAAAACATATAAAACATTGTGAAAATTCATGGAAAAATATATTTGAAGAAATATATTTTTTAATTAACATTTAACATTTTAAACATGAAAATCAAGCTTCAAAAAATGACTATAGGTAAATCCATACATTCCATACGAGGTGAGAGGAACATTCCTTTTGCATGGTAAAAGGTTGGAAAAATGCCTCGTTTAGAAAAATACAAGAATGATCCTGTGAAAATATTTGAAAAATAAAACAATGGAAAAATTTCATTCAATGATTATATGATAATTATATAATACTCATACAAATCATTTCTAGGAAACATGGTATTGAAGAAACATTGATTTTTAATGAGGATAAGGTAATGTCAGGCATTCATAGAAACACTTTCCTAAATATCTTATGTCACAAAGATAGAAAAATGGTACCAATACTTTAATATATAATTAATAACCAAAGGAGAAAAACATTTACTAGTTTTCTTGGGTGATTTATCATATTATTTCATCAAAGGAAGCATAAACATAAATATTCTTGAAAAGCAATGATACAGTTTCAGTAAAATCTTATATTTTAGTAACATGGGATCATACTCTCAATGCAATAAATGTAAATTACATGAATCTTAAAATATCATGAAAATAATAAAAGTTATTATATAACATGTAAAATGGAAGTATATTCACCTCGAAAAGAATTTTGATGCATAACAAAACACGTGTCTCATAGAATTCAAATTGAGACAAAACTTTTTTTTTGATTTAGTAACTTTTGAATCATAAAACCCATGAAATATAGATCCTTAAATGGGTATGTGAATACCCATAAATTTATGTATAATAATCCTTGAAAAAATACATATAATGTAAAAAAACACACAAAATGACGGTTTGGTGAAAAAATCATGTGTCTCATGGATATAAAAAGTGAATGGAAATCAGAAAATTTTGTGTCATGAATCTCTTCATACTCATTTAAAAAACCCATACAATAAATATAAATTTAGTATAATTATTAAATAAACTATATTATTATATATAATAACATACATGGATTGATTATGAAATTATGTTACCATCTTAATAACAATAATATGTTAAGGTGTCACTTCAGGTAATATCTACATTGTCCGTCGTATGTGACTTAATTTATTATATCATATTTCCTTATACATATAACATGGTTTCCAGGATGTAAAAAATGATATAAATACAATATGTATTCATTATATCTTTATAATAATAATATATAGAATTTATAATCATGTCTTGGAAAACAACGTTCAGGGAGACCGTAAGATATACATATACATGAACACTATTTCTGTTTTTATAATTGTATTAATAGAAGGAATGTAAATGAAATACTTATATATATATTTATATATATATAATTTTTCCAGAATAATTTTAATATAATATATATCATATATTTTCAATAAACACATCCTTAATAAATTCCATGTTGTGTGTGAAAGAATCACATTTCATTGAGGGGGTAGTAGTCTACATTACATCAAACAAAATTATCGTATATAAACCAAATGGGATGTATAATGATATTTGATTTAAAAGGATGAAAAAAAATTAAATACTTAATTAATATAATATATAACATATATTAAAAAAAATTCAGCATAATCTCCACCATTAGATGTGGTAAATGAAAAATAAACAATCATCATTTCGTGCAGTGCTAGTTCATCGTACATGTAAATAGTATGTCTGTTACACATTAGATGGATGTGTGCAAAATTTTAGGTCGAAAAGTTAGAATAAAAAATTATATTATATTGAATATATAGAAGTATTTATACAATCATGGATAAAATATAGTGTACGAGTTAGAGAATGAAAATAAAAAAAAGGAGCTTGTGGGAAGACATTACATCTAAATCAGGTAAGTCCTTTTAGATTGTTCCAAATATATTCCTTCAATTTATTTCTACCTAAAGAGAGGATTCAAGGATATTTTTATGGATGGTTAGATATGTATTGTTCAAATATTGGCTGAACAAAATTTTTTGAGATATGTGAAGAAGAGGGAGAGGTAGTGTCTTTTTATAATGGAGGAGTGGCACTCTTTTAATATAATGAAATGGGAAACACCGCAAACATTATTTTATTTCAAGTAGATACAATAATGATAAAAAGTGTATCTTAGTGATAATATGGTATAAATATTTCCATTAAATAGTCTTTTGGAATGGGTATAGTCATTTTGGTCATTAAGGTTATCATTTAGTCCCTCATTAAAAATAATTTAACCTTAACCGTTGTAATTAATTTTTAGCACATTCGCTAATATTTTATGTTAAAATTTAAGATTAACATGGTATAAATTATAAATAACTACTATAAAAAATATTTAATCCATATTTCCAAATTATAATCAAATAATTGGATGAAATTAATTTAAAATTAATCCCATGATTGGGTTGACAATCTGAGTTTTTAAATGAGAAACATTCAAAACTTTCTTAAATTTTTATACCCAATTTCATAGTGAAATTGATTTAAATGACATAAATTGTATAAATTTATAAAAATATTATCTAATTAAACATTTTAATCACTTCAAAATATAATTTAACCTTATAATTGAATTACTTGAAAATGATGTTTTGAATTAAAATTCAATATTTTAAACTATTCATTAAAAAACTGAAACCTTACATAAAAATACCAAATATTTATTCTAACATAATTATTATGTGTCAAATTCAATAAGGAACATTATTTTGAAATATTAAATATATTAAATTTCAAAAATTTGGATTTAAAATGGGTTCTCCATTAAAAGGCGGTAAAGAATCAATTGTAAAATTATATGTTTTAAGCATAAAAATCATTTAGTTCTTATTTTTTGTAAATAAAACCAATTGGATGAATATAAAATCTATTTGATATTGTATATAACGTATAATTTACATTAATATCAATCACCATTTATAATTCATTTAATTTTTTTTGGTAAAACATCCCTATTACCATAAATGTAATAATATATTCTTTTATATTTGATCGGTTTTTATATTCATTTATATATAATTAGTAACCTATAAATTCATCTTATATTTGTATAAACCATATATTTTCATAAATTAGTAAAAAATGTTCATAAATAATAATTTAATAGCTATGTAGTATATTATTATATTATGTATTATCATTTTAAGTATATATTATTGTTCTGTAAAACTCGGTCTTTCTTGTTGCGCAATCTATCAAGGAATGTCATTTTTGTGTGTAATACAAGATGACCTCGGTGTTCCATGTAGAGAAAGATAAAATTTATGTAGTGTGTAGTGAATAGTTAAATTTGATTTTTGTATAATGAAAACCAAAAAAACAACTTTAATATAAAATAAACAATATTTAGTGTTAAATGAAATGAAAAAATTTTAAAGGATAAATTAATTCAAAATATAATTCACAAAATCTTGTGGAGTTACAAACATCATGTCTTAATAGTCAAATACCCCACATAGTTATGAAAAATCTAACATCATATTCACCTATACTATATGATCACAAACATAACATCATCATTATGAACAAATCTATCATCATGTTAATATATAAAAATAAACATCTCATGAGATACATCACATTTACCAATGAATTGGAGCACTACATAATTTCATTCACACTAGTCAAATCCTAACATTTACATAATCTTGCATGCAATATCGAATTTGTATCAATCAAATCCATGAAGAAACCCATAAAAGTAAATGGGGTTCCTAATGATTTCATTAATAATGAATCAATACGGTGTTCTCGAATAAAAATTGAAAATAATACTTGGTTTTAGATTCATCATTATTTAACGATGAAGAAACAACTCAAGAGAAGTCATAAATGTTTTTTTGGAAAGAAGAGTTCTTCAAGAAAATCGTTGTATTTGTCATAAAATAAGAATTGAAAAATATATATCCTAGAACAGAAAAGAGAATTACAATTAAATTATATTTCTGTAATATTAAATGAATATACAAAATAAAATTCGGCACGAAAGATGAATAACCCAAAGAAAAGAAGATGGTTTCAATAATCAACTTAATTTATGTCTGAATGTATTCTGCACTTGTACATAACATCAATGATAATATAATTAGACTCAACAATTACTAAATCAAAAACCACTTCTACATTTATTTTATATATTATAATTTTATTATGTTATTTTATAGACATTTTTATGAGTTATAGTGCTTAATTTAATCATTATATGAGTGTATTTTTATAGGGTTCCATGATTAGATCACATGTATACAGGTATTGAATTTCTTATAAAATCAGAATAATTATCCATAATTGAAATTATTTAATATTAAATAACAAAAAATATTTAAATGATTTCATATATAATTTTTTATATTCTATTATTATGATTAAATAGATAAAACGTTGATGAAAATGTTTTAAATTACATTGGCAGTTTTACGATCAACATGAAAGATTTTGGATTTATTAAATATTATTCATATAAATTAGTTCCAAAACATTTAAAAAGTTATTATATTAATTTTAAGATCTATTTTATCCACAATAATGGTTTTATTACCATCCTTGAAGGTAGTAATGGAAAAGGAAAACTCGTCATCCATGAAGGCGATAAATCAACAAATCACAAATGATGTTTTCATTATTAGAAAAAAAAGTATAGGATAATGGATATTATGATGGATATTACCTTAACATAATTAAATATTATTATATTCATGATATTTAAATTATCATTCTTCTTTGGATATTGAATGTGAGGAGATATTTAGAAAATAAAATAAAATAAATTTCAATGAATGAGGATTTTACCTCTTGAATTTATTCTCCTTCCTAACCTGTTTATGGAACTTGGCATCAGGTTTTTTAGACGAGAATATATTGGATGTGGGGAATATTCATGGGAAGGTAATTGGGGAGAATTTAGATAATCTAAAATTCTTGTAACTTGTGAGATGAAGAGGTTGTGAGGGGTGGTATTTATATGTGGAGGAGAGGTGTATTTTTCATTATTATATTCATAAGTTTATTATTATGGATCAATACTATAAATATTTTTTATTACAAAAAATAAATACATTAAATATATAATTAGACTTCTATATTATGGTGTTTACATCAGTGATCACTCAAAAATTCATGTATTTAACTTATACTATTAAATATCATAAATTAATGTATTTCACTATTCAAAAAAATCATCTATTTTAGAAAAATAAAAAAACATTACCCTAACCAATTTTCAACATGTATAAATAAGAAAATTAGTATATATTATGATATTAATTTTCTAAATATCATAATTTTTAGTAGTAACTAAAATCATCATTTATTTGAAAGATACTTATTTTAATATTATAACAGATTTTAGAACACTTAAAAAAATTATTTATGTTCTCATAAAATTATAATATAATTTTAAAAGAAAAAAATAAATTAATTTAAGAATCATTTATATAGAAATAATTTTTTAAAAAAATTGTATTAATTATCAAATTACAAAGAAACAATTATGTCTTACGAAAATACTGACACTTAATTTCTCAATTATAAAACATTTATTTTCTTATACCCAAATATAAATATATAATATTTTCATATATCGGATACTTATATTTTAATTATACTTTTATAAGGGAGGTGTCTATTTTATTGGTTAGATTATCATTCAAATTGATGTTGTTAATATTTCCACTAATAGGTTAATATTACATTGGTATAGGTTCCATAATTTCTCTAATTATCACTTATTTTATTCTTAATTTATGGTAATGATATTTTTATTGGGATCTCTAGGCGATGTATGTTTTTTTACCATATAACTTAATTATAATATGTCAAAATTCATATGAAAAATGTCTCAATCATTTTACTCCATCGAAAATTTAGAGTTAACCTGAGGATAATATCACATATCTAATACCCCTCCTACCTTGGTTATTCTCTCCATAAGTTATAATCCCTCCTTGAACATAAATTCCATGATGATCAGTGGCTCTTATAGATGTTTTTATGGTTGTGGTACCCTTAGATTTCCTTTAAAATCCCATACCTGGTGTTGTATTTTCCTCTTTTGATCATTAATTTTGTTATGAGAGGCTTGATAGCTTGATCACCAATTAGATGTGTGCCTTTATTCATTCTTGTACATAAGATCACAATACCAAAAAATCCCAGTGTGTAAAATATATGAAAATAAAAATTAAAGATGCTAATATAAAATAAAAAATACAAACTTTATAGAGAAAGTACTTTTCAAACTACTCAATTTATAATCACATTAATCCCCATCAGTGTCACGGGATATTTTACATGCCCGAAAGACACTGCTAATTCTTCCAACAAAATAAAATTGATAAATTTTTAATAGACGACCTATATTAACTAATAATATTTGGGTTTTTATGAGTGTAGGGTCGATCCTAGGTGAAAAGGATTATAATATGTTTCAATATCTTAAACCTTTTTTATATCTTTACAAAAACAAACTTGACTACACTATGTGGGAGGTTTGATTAGACCGACTCAAAATGAATTAAATGAAGAATATTAGAGGATAATTGACCTCATGTGATAGTTTTTCATATTTTAAAAAAATTAAATCATGAATTTTGAGATTATATTAAATTAATTTTCCAATTACTTATTATATTATTTATTATTGGTTCTTAGTATCTTCTTGAATAACATAATTCATCTGAATCCTCTATCAAGGTATGTCTATAACTGAATTAGGTGCATTAAGTTTAATCATTATTAGAAAAGATGAGTTAATTAAACTCTTGACTTCAAAATCCCTTAATTAAATTAGAATTACTCTAATTACTACCATCACATTTTTTGGGTAATTTGATATGTGATTCAAAATACTCAAAATGAAATTCACGAAAGAAGATTAATTAATAAAGTTGAAAAAAATGATATAGTGGTTAATCATTATCTTACATCAGCACATCCCCACCCAAAACCCGTATATACAAATACCCACTCTCACAAATAATATATAATTAGTACCAGGGGAGGGAGGAATATAATTGTGTGATCAAAAAATGAACATTCCATGCAATTTCAGAAACATAATTTCATCACTTTAATGATCTAAATATGAATTAGAAAATAGAAATAAAAAATATTTAAATAAGTGAAATCCTAACTATGAAACATCTTGGTTGAGGATTCCCCTTCTCCTCCACTCTCACATCAAATTATGAATAGAGATCTCTCACTTTCCACCTAGAACATTGTCCGAAACTAGTAGTTGAAAACCACTCCTCCACATTTGGATCCCCTTGTAGAGATGATGTATCCACTTAAATATATAAAAAAATTCAATTAGTATTATAATTTGTTATTTTTCAACTCCATCCATTTTTATTCTCTAGTAAAAATGCATAAATATTTGTCTATTATAATGACCCCTTTTCTCCATTGAAATAATTTTCATCATATATTTACGACAGAGGGGCTAGGTACCATGCTATAAATCTATTAATATCTCTCAACACATTGTCATATTTTTTGGGGTCTTTTTAAATCCACCTAGTTTTTAAGCCCCCCCCCAACAAGCATTTTTTCCTATTTTATACCCCAAAATATCATTTTTGACGTTCTTAGATAGCTAGTAATAGTTAGGTATTTTAAATATTAGAAAAACTAAACTATGGTGTGTATGATAACCTTGAGAAAGAACTATATGATTATCCATAAATAGCCTAAAATGTAATAAAATGAGTAGAAACCTTACCTTATTACTCTATTTTCATTGATATGGTCATTAGAGTAACCTACATTGTGCAATAAAATCCTACATTATATCAATATTTTCTTCTAAAAATATTTCCATTTTTATACTTTCAATGATGTAGTGAAAACACAAAGACCGAACTATCAAAATCAAATCGATCATCCTCAGTAACTACACCATATATCCATGAATGATATATAGTGAGTTTTGATTTTCATGTGGCCCAAGAGTCCTCCCTTAGTCATTAACGGTGGTTCGAAAACAAAAAATTGGTAGGCTGTTTTGTAGCTCGATGGTTCTCTATAGCTTGGATTCTATCCAAGGATTTTGACACACTATACAAGGTAAAATTAAGGGATTTTGGGAAGCTAAATGTTCCCCCAGTAATATCCCACACAAATAATTAGATTGGATCTCAATCTAACTCTACCATTTATAAAAACTAGTATTATTTTTGACTTAGAACCCTACTGTGGGGATGGGCTCCGACACACACACCCAACACTGAACATTGAAATGGGATTATGCTAATATTCATGGGACCATTGGGATGTTTACTACCGTCCACGTGAATATACATTTTGAGTACATTTATTAATCCCTCCACCCATTGGATATCTTCTTTTCAGCTTGCTTATGAAGATGACCCCTTCAGGGTTGGCTAAGTGGTTTTCACTCCGTTGGGTTAAGGGATAACTGGACTACAAAATTTTTTATGCTAAGCCAACTTATCATTTTCAATCAAAAAAACTAATAAATGTTTACTCATTATGATATAAAATTGAAAAAAATGTTTTTCATTTCTTCTTTTTTATTTTTTTTAAATGTATTCCTCAATTTAGAATTTGAAATAAATTTTTTTAATTAATTTAAACTGTGGTATTATAAATTAAAAAATTACATTAATCAAATTAATATTTTAAAATTTATGCCAAAAAACAATCAAACCGTAACATAAGGTTTGAGTCCCCAAAGTGCATTGAAATTTATCCAATTAATCTTTGGGAGAAGATAATCCTCATATGTACAAGGGATGTGGAGATGTAAACTCAGAGAAATAATTAACATGGAATTACTTGCCCAACTTTGTTATGATCCATGTGAACATTTATTATACTAGGAGTGTAGTAGAAGAAAGGAAATAAGGTAGTTTTATTATTTCCAGGGTGTGATCGATGTTTGATCCTTATAGATGGTGAAGTTCCACTAGTTATCTCCCTCAATATATCATGTGAAATAGATGGCCATGAAAATTCAAATTGAAAAATAAATTCATTTGATTTTGATTGAACATGTGTCTCAGCCACTATTATAGGTTTTATATTAAATAAATTATGTATATATCACTCTTGATCTTCTATACACCCTTCTAATGTTTACAAATTAATCATTCGCTGACTTTTTGTCTCAATTTTAGAGAATAATCGATGAATTCTACCATCTTATTGTTATGGAAGCACCTTCACATTGATCGTAGAAGGATTATTGGATCAAGGTTCTCGGTACATTCCATTATATCTCTAAGAATTGAGAGTGTAAGGATATAGGCCCTCAAAATAAAATGATGAATTTTCATCACAAATCTTGGATTTAATTCACTTTAGTAGTAAAGTTTCATTTATGAAAATTTAACTTTAAACCTTTTATAAATTACACAATTAAATTAAGTCATATTCATAATGTGTGATGTAGTGAACATGTAACAAAATTTATAAATACTTTCTGAATTACATGTATAATCTAAACTATGAGAAATGATAAAATAAGATTCACTAACTCAACATTTGATTCATAGAAAATTTATCAAAACATGATTAAAAATATTCATTCATAAAATATTATTCATCATATTCACATAAAACATGTTAATACACTGCTCAAATAAATTCATCTCTTATTATGAAAAACATAAATAATATTAAATTTCTTTATTTATTGTCTTCATTCAATCACTCTTTTAATTTTCCAATCATGTCCTAATCATAAATTCAATAGAACTATCCAAGAAACTGAACAAGCTTTATGGGTGACCTCTAGGACCATATCTAAATATCAATGAATACTTTTTATAAACCAAGAGTGATAAATAGAAACACATCATGGATACTTAGGAGATAATTCTTAGTCTATGATGTGATAACCTTCTATAACACACATCATGTAATATAATCTCATTTTCTCAAAATATATCATAAATTTTTATACATTTTTATGTAACCATACCTTTTTATTTATTATTTTATTAACACAATAATAAAATTTACCTTCTTTTATTATGTCCATAGATTTAGAAAACGCACTACCATATTGTTCCACTAAGACAGATATATCTCCTCCTTTTGAAAGTAATAAATATCATCTTGATCATTCAATCAATATCATACCACTAATAACACAACAATTGAAAACAACCTTGACATGACATAAATTTCATGGTTTTTATCTTGAATCAAATTACATGATAAAATGGTAAACACTAACAATGATCTCATGTTGAGAAACCAACACACATGCTAATATGTAGGAATAACCAATAAAACTTGAAACATGTGATGTTTCTATTTACAATCCAATAATCATTTTCTCTATTAATTTATATCACATTGTATGAAAATTTAGAGAATTATAAAATCATATGATACCGTGTAATAGAATATTATCAAACCATCTTATTCCTAACAATATGAAGTATATATACCAAAGAATATATGTTTAATTTCACCATCACAATATCATAGAGTTATCACCATGACTGGGAACTCATATAACCTATTTATATGAAGAATAATAAAAGGAAATTAGCAGGTAAATAGTTGATGTAGATGTTTCAACACTATTATGGTAAGAAGAAAAATTAATAATTCATTGTATACATATAGAAATAAAATGTAATGTTCATGTAGTGTCTATGTAACCTTATTTCAAAAAACACCAACTTAAAGTAAATAAAACATTAAAATAATCAACCAGTTAGTTATCATATGATTATATCATGATTATATTGAATAATTCCTTTAGTCATAAAGAATGAAACATTTATTCTGTGGATATAATATTAACATTCACATTACCTCCTTGATGAAAACCCTAAAGAGATAATAACACCATGTATATCTCTTTGTAACTATATCATATTACAAACATTTTGGCTATTACCTTCTGTATTATTCAAAGATCTATAAAAATTAATTTCATATTTTATACTTCTTCTTTAGTTGTATCAAAATCAACAAAATAATTATGTTTAATGATATGGTAACTATTAGTTTTAATGAGACACACTTTATTATTTACATATCAAAACAATGATGTTAAATCAAACATATCTATAGGAAGAGAAGTTTTTCTCCCATGAAAAATATTTTTCCTTCCTCTCGATGTCCTATGTACATATCCATTGTACAAAATAGTATATTATTGGATTGTTTTAAAAAATACACATGTATTTCTCCAAGATTTATCAGATATTTTCCTATAATAATATATGTGTCAAAAATATATCTTATACATAATAAATTATATCTGATAAATCCCTCACTGATGTGTATGAAATTATACTCACCATTTTAATCTCATATACTATCTTATACACGTCTTCTATGATAGACTTATGCCATATGATAATGTAAAATACTCTCTCTGAAGTTTTCCCAACTTGTATTTCTCAATACCTTTTCAATTTATATACATTTAATTTGACTATGAAATACATATATAAAATTCATTAAATCTTATTTCCAAGAATATGGATTACTTCTTAAATTCTATTTAAGGATGGATACTTTTAGTATAGTCTTAATTAAATATAATCCTAGAAAATAATTTCTATATGTGTTCAACATATTTTATTTGGAACATTTTGGTGCTCCCACTATCCTTTTATAGACATACGGAAAAAATGTAATTCTATAATCCTGATGATTACATTAATCTATAAATCTATCATTTTAACTTTCTTTTATTATTAGAATTTTATAGTGTCACCAACCCATTTGTGTTGTGTCATATATCTAGATTCCAAAAATGTGGTTTTGACATCCGATTCCCAATATAATTATCATATAATGTATTTATGATAGGTAGAATTATAATGGATTTAACCATGATGATTAGGTTCAACAAATCAATTTTTTGTTACCACACTTGTACAGCCCATGTATAGTTTTTCATGAATACCCATTAATGAATTTATTGAATTAGAAAAACCAAAAAAAATAAACTTGATTTTAGGACCTAGAATCCATTTTTATGAATTTTTATTGACTTATCATTTAACATTTTATCATTTAATACATCCCTATATGAGTCATTATTTATAAAGAATCATATGTCACCTTAACTTGGTGTTTATAAAACAATGTCACATTGGATTTTTATTCCTACTGAGTATGTGTCATTGGAGTATTCTATTCCACAAACTCATATGGAACTTATTCTCATAAAACCTATTTATATATCACAATACTTGTCCTTTTTCAATTTAATCATTCTCTCACTATCTCTAAAAGATATGTGCACATATTTGGTGGAGATATAGCCTATCACTTGATTTGAATTCCTAAATATTTGGGATTTAAGTGAAATAATATATAAACTATAGGAAAATTATTAGTGATTCACTTTTCATTTTATCATGATATAAGTTTTTTTATTGACTTGTACATACCAAACATTTTTCATCATAACATATGTTATGAAACTTGATGGATTTATTTCACAATATAACTTATAAGATATAAAATTTTCATTATAATTAGCATATGATTATTGGTGAAAACTACTATTTGAGAATCAATACTTTAAATATAGAGGAAGAATTCACATAACTCCATCAGTATCATCATTGACCCTATTTATACATAAATCATCAAAATTATGTGTATATGAAAATGTGATTTTAGTAATAAGTCCTATCTAAATTTTAATGTTAAATGAATTAATGAAAGGCCCATTATTGGTCCTTCTTTTTATAGGATCATAAGTAATATTTGTATAATGAAATTCATGTTTAGGAATAAATTTACTCAACATTTCAATGATATATGAATTCCTTGTTATGGTCTTATTCGTATAACAATCTCCAAAAAATACAGACTTTTTGAGAATTAATATTCTATAATTCACTTTTACATTACTTAAATTTCTTAAATTAATATCAGGAAGTATATAATATTACCACTAGTTTCAACATGAAATACTTCACACATAATTTGTTGAATAGGTTCGTGAAGCATTGGAAATTTATTACCTTTATGTTAAAAAGGTTCCTTGGCCAATTCTATAATAATAATAAATCACACCCAAGAACACATATTTTTATCTCATGAAGAGTCTAAACACCCTTTGTAGTATATTCATGAAATTTTCTTCCAGATTTAATTTACCAATAATCATCTTTCCACAACGGTGAATTATTGAGTCTTACATTTTATAATCATTATTCATTAACTATTATTCATGATTATCTGAAATATTAGTTCAGTAAGAAACTTCAAAAAAACATTGATTTCATAAAATAAATAATTTCTTGTTGTGTATAATGGACATATGAGATATTTCTTTATTAATTTAGAGAAAACAATAGTTCCCCTATAATAATTCATATTGGAAAAATATAAGTCACGCTATTCTTCTTAATAATATAGGAATCACTCGTACATGTCCATTGGTAGAATTAAACTCACTTATTGTAATTATTATATAATTAGTTAGATACTGTATTTGGATAAAAATTATTGAAACACATATATTATCTACTTCCCATGAAATAAAACAGAAATATCACATACAATAATGAATATGTATAAAGTAAAATAATCTACTTTCTTCTAATTTAAGTAAATTTATTTCTATTCGAATGATTTTTTTTCCGGAAAATTTGATGAAAATAATATATTCTTTGATTATCTCTCACATTATATTTGGGTGGTTATAGGGGTGCGGCAATGTATCCTTTAACGATGTACGTTCCCATATAGTTTTCAAACTTTATTTCTACTTCTCCATCACATAAACTAAATATTTTTTTTATGTTATTGTATTGCTAGAAAACCTAAACCAAAATATGTAAATGTGATTTCTAAATAGAACTCATTTTATAATCCATAACATAATTGGTGTCATTGGGTGATAAAGTGTGAGGGTATTTTATTTTTTAAAGATCATAAATCTACTTGAATCGAGTTCTATTATTCAATCAAAATACTCTATTATCTTGAAAAAACAATGTCTTATATAGATCCCATAATCTAATATAAATAGGTTTACAATAACAATAATATCATTGATTTATTACTTCACATCCTCCCCCCTAATACATCTCATAGATGATACAATATGCTAATACCATTATTTTCTCAATGTTTCATTTTAAACTCATTAAAATTTTATCATAACATTAATATTTAAACGTGAAATTCATCATCCATGAGTCTTCTATTAGAATCATTTTCACTGTCAATTCCTTAGGGGGTTCAATAGGATGTTGGGATTTTAGAACCCATAATTTACTTTAAAATAATTGTATTATACGCAAGCAGTAATACCACTATTGTAAATTAATGTTGAATAAGAAATATTATTTTTCCATTTATAATAATAGTAAATTTGTTTTATTACTAGACATATTTATAGAAAAACATTAATAGAATGGTACATTTATTATTATTCCCAATTATTTTAAACTGTATATTTGTTAATCTTAAATTTCTCTAATTATTTTATCAAATAATAATATCCATCTACTACTATATTTGAATACTCAGTGGCTTGAATATTATGTTGGAAAGTATCCTTAATACCACTTCTCATAGTCCATGATACCACTATACCACTACTTGTATAGTTTCATGGTAGTATTTTATTGTGAATTTTGGTTACCTTGACCCAAATTGTGTGGAAATGTTCAATTACCATGTCTTATATATAGTGAGTTATGCATGATGTATTCTTACCATAACGGTGTTTCTACTTACATATCCAATATTTTCCTGTAAATTTCCTCAGATTAGTTGTCACATCATTAGTTTAAATAAATATTCAATCTATAATTATAACATAAATATATTACGATTGTAAACATAAAAACATGTATAATGGTTGATAAACATCAATCTAAAATAACCCAAATATTGTTTGGAAATCAGGTGATCGAGGATCATAATCATTTATAATTATTCTAAAAAATTCATACATGGTGATATCATGTATAGGTGATCACGAGGACTAACCGTTGAATAGTAACACCACAAGTTTCTAGCGTAATTGGTGGTTCCCATTAATGAAAACATGTATTAGTCTCTCAACATGAGATCGTCATCTGGGTATTTCATTTGATCGCATAAATTTATTCAAAATGAAAACCATTACATTAATGTTATGGTGATGTATCTTCTATTGGGTTTTTTATTGTTGTTATCAAATTGAATTAACTCTCAATACATCATTTTTAACTTCTATAAAGGAGGAGATATATCAGGCCCCATTAACAAGGATGATATTACCTTTACTAAATCAATGTACAAGGTAGAAAAAGTAAATCCTCTTAATATGGTCACAAAATAATAAAATAGAAATAGAAGATGACCGAATGTGTTTGTCTAATTTCATAAGATTTAACGAGATAAAGATATAATTTTTCATAGCGTGTGTTTATTTGAGGTTTCAAAAGATATAATAAAAACATATCTCAGTAGGGATTATGATTATTTATAGATATTTCTGTTTTTTTATGAATCACTACTATTGAGATATGGTCATAGAGATACAAACAATGATTTTGTAGAATCTCCACCCATTTTATTTAATTAGATTTTAGGGCATAGTGGGCATGTGATTGGGGTTAAGCTATGTCTGATTTTGTGAGATCAAAGTAAATAAATATATACATTTTAATTCAATATTTTTATAATAACTTTTTAATTTAATGACTATAGTATATAACATGTTATTTCATGGATGCAAAGAAAAATATTTTTTGAATGAATATTTAATATTCATGGTTAGTGAAATATTTTTATAGAAGATTCATGTTTCCTGTTAATGATTGATATATTATCAGTTAACTATATTTTAATGTTACCATAATGTGATAAAATATTTATTACTTTTCATACTCGGTTACTAATTCAAAGTGTTGTTTATGGTTTACATGTTAGTTTAAATATACTCTTTAGTAAAAGTCATTTTTTGGAAAGTGTAAACCTATATATATAAACCAAGATCGTGGTCAAATTTAGAGGACTATTCATCTAATGAATTTGATAGATCCTCTATCTTCACTCCCATATACTAGGTTGAGATGGATTCCCACCAGGAATCTTAATCCATGTTTTTCTTCCGAAATCAATTGTGTGGTGTTGTGGTGATCATCAGAACATTCAAGGGTTAATTAATTATCCGCGCTAGTGCTCACAAATCCATAAGTAATGAACCAGAATGATTTTGGAGTGATTTTGGATTATCTCTAGGGTTCCATATTTTTTTATGTTTTGTTATGATCTATAAAAATGAAAAGATTTATGTTTTATGAAAATCAAACATTGTAAAATTTTGATTTTGATTCTTCATGATTAATTATTTCACACGAGATCCTCAGGTTGATAATCGGGTTGTGGTTAAAAGTTGATGTTTTTTATATAATAACATCCTAATTTTTTTACTCTAACACGTAAACGCTTCCACGGTATTCCTAATACCAAAAAAGTTTATCTGGGCAACTATATAAAATCGTGACTCCTTAATCTATTGAGTGGAGTCTCATATCCTACAAAGTGTATCTTTGATGTTCTTAATTCATTTACTCTATAATTTCACCAATATGTTCATAGAAATTTATTTTATTGGAATTTTAGTTAATTTGACCCTCAACTTTAATAATAATTACCCAATATTAAAATACACCCTAAACAAGTGCTGATGAACACCTCAAAAATATAGTTTATTTCAAATTCATATTATGGAATGAGTTAATGAATTAATATTTTGTTTGATTATTTTTATATATTTATCAATTTATTAAACCCATTTATATTTTTAATTATTTCTTAATGGGATAACAATCATAACCTATTCATTCATAAATTGGAGACATTCACAAATAATGGTCATTTTATCTATCCAGGTTTTCTGTTATTTTATGTGATTACATATAAATATTAAAATAATAACAATAAAAAACTATGCAAAAATATTTACATAAAAATCATAATCATCATATTTTAAAATGTTTGATCCATTTAGTAAAAATTGGATCAAAATAGACCACACATGAAAATACTTGAGTTCTGTTTGGCTTGAGTTAGAATGCCTACCACATATAATGTATCAACCTCTAATATAGTTCCTTCCACAGTACCATCATGATACACATCAGCTATTTAGCTCATTATACCAGCGTACTCACATACAGGTATGGGGGTCTTGGTAATTTAGGGTACACATGAAAATATTATTTCTGTATATTCACTCAATTATATAAACAACAAGGTACAAGGATGATACAAAAATTAACATTTTTTAATTATTTATTTAAAAAAATAACTATGTAATAAATTAATTAATTGATTAATTAAAATTTTTTCATACATTGGTCAGTTTAATCTTATGATTTATCAAACTATTGTTAATAGAAAAAATAAAATAAAATATTCAATTTCTTGTACTTGGGGGAATCAATAACATATTAAAATTATTTAAACAAATTTTAAGTCAAAATTTAATTTTTGTGTGGTCCAGAAATGAATTTTATTAACTTTCAAATAATTAAAAAAATTATAATTTTTTGGGCTCCATGGGTATTACAAATGCAACAAGATGGGTTTTAAGCTAAAACTAGGCCTCCATTGGACTAGGTGAGTCAGGTAGGGGAGAAATAGCATGGCCTAGGTAGGGGTGAATTGGCTAGGTCACCGTGTTTTATGTATGGAATTTCTTATAGGGTGAGGGGGGGGGGGCTTGTTGTGGCACACAACAAACCACCCTATTTAAAATAAAAAAAAAATTAATTTTTTTATTTAGTTATTATTCTGTGAATCATTTCATGGGTACTACTCATAGGTTTTTCTTCATCAATGAGTTCTATTCATTGATTATCTAATCCATTTTTTTAATTCTCAATGGATACACATTTAGAAATTATTTTTTCCTAAATATTACCCAATATTTGAAAATTGGGAGAACACTTCCACACCTAAAAATTCATTACTGTTTGAATAGTAACCATAACTTAATATCATCTAAATTTTTTACTAATTTTCAATTATATTTTAGCTTAAAAAGTGTATCTTCAATCTTTGGATAGTCATAAATTGGTCATCCAACCTCGAATCAAAGAATTATCAATGGTGTTAGGAAAATATCGACACCCTCTACATGAATTCATAAAAACAAAATTTCATTTAATCTTAATGAAATACATTATCAATTTCGCAGAACTTTTTGGTACTGAGGGTGCAGTGGAATCATGCTAAGAATTGGTTTTTTAAAAAATTCACACCGAGATTGATGTCAAAATATCTTCACTGGAGAAGTAAGAACCGATTATAATCTTAGGGATCTTGTTTGTATTAAATTTGCATGAAAATAAAATTGAAACCCTAAATTATTATAGTTTCATTGAATTTCTGTTCTACTCTATATTGTAGAACATCACTAGAAGTAACCAAATATGAATCCTTCTAGATCATGCACACACACTACCAAGGAATTCAGATTCATAAATTATCAATTTATAGTTTCTATCACAGAGATTCAATGATTCATTTGATCATCTAATGATCCTCGAGAACTAATAATTCGATCCTAGAAGGATGATTTCATCTTGGTTCTCTATACATGCCTTTATCACATGAGGAATTTGTATTTTAGAGAGTCAGGATCTCAAAATAATGATATTAGTAGTCACTGTAAATAGTGTCTTTTATTTCCATAAATATGTGGGTTTAAATAATGAAAATTACACTTTACCCTTCCATATTGAAACCCTTTCAATAAATTCATATTCACCATGTCCGATGTAGTGAACATTTCATAAATGTCATCAATATTTTATCACTTACTTGTATTATATGAATTTTGTTACATGATAAAAGATAAGTTATTTTCATGGTTCTTCTCTATATAAAATATTATTCAAACCCATAATAAAAATATTCTTTTGTAAAATATTATTTTTCATAATCACTCAAACCTTGTGCATATAGTGAGAAAATAAATTTTTTAGTTGTTATTTTAGTCATAAATATTTATAAATATATTTTTTTTATTATTCAAAATTAATCATATTGGTTGGTAATTACTCATGATACCCTTTACTAGAGATCAAATTTTTTTACCCAAATAAGGAGAATCTGCAATGTTTTTGACCCCTAACACCATATTATTAGACATCATCTGTTGCCCAATAGTATGTTGAATCCAGACTATAGATCATATTTTTAATATTACTATCAATGTATCATAATGTTTTTATTATAGTAGGTAACGTTTTTATTCTATTGATATGAAATATAATACTAGGAAATTACAATGAAAATAGTTGATTCAAAATTATGAAAAATTACGGAAAAAATACTTTTGACACATATAAATGTCTGCCACACACTTTTCCCTAATATATTTTAGTAGTTTTGAAGTCAAAAAAAATATTAAAGAATGAATTATTTTTTGGATATTTAAGGAAGAGACATGGAAGGGAAATCAAGGGTTAATGGAATATTTTATTTCTTTCTTTTATAAAACATTTTATGTAGATTTTTATTGAATATATTTTGGGAGTGTTGTACCAAAAAAATAGGCCAGATCTGGATATCTAGTCCTTAAGATCGACTAGGAAAATGTGAAATTTTTCTCAAAAAGATTGGGTACTAGCACAAAAAATATTATAGGGAAATAAAGTGTATTTTCACACACATGTGCATGTATAATACCCTCATTGATGTGTTTTGGGTCAGCACGGGTCGGTGCCAACATAAATGAGTAGCCGACCCTGGTACACACATTTAGTTATTGAAGGGAACAAGATCACTTATCATGATTTTCCCATATAAGCTTTGGGTTGATGTGGGGTGGTTGATATGTGGACAATGTTCATCCACATAAAAATATTTCCATAGAATCTATCTTTTCTGATCAAGATTATCTGAGATTTTTTATTGTTTTTAGTGATCATATTGAAACGCAAACTTGTGATTGGTTTCTACGAACTACTTCCGACATTTAAACTATCCCATGTGAACATCCCACGAGTGAGATACATTATTGTTCATACTGAATCCATGCATGGAACTCTATATTTCATGCATGCGATAATTCAATGAAAATTATATTACCAAATGAACAAATATTTTTGTTGGAGTCTATTAGTGAATAAGAATGAATCAATCATGAATATTTAATTTCTCATGTAAATAATAGTGAGCTTGAGAGGATCCTATATCATATTTCCTTAGATAAATTATGGAATCATATATTCACTATATAGATGATCTTTCAAATCTAACCAAGGGAACCCTTCTTAATTTTTTGTGTTTTAGAGGTTTGAGGTTTTTGGATTTTTGAACCTTGACATGGAATGCTCTTTAGTTATATGGTTGAGTAAGTTATTTTGATCAGTTATGGAGCATTATTATCATACATTCCACCTCTCATATACATTCATAGGTGATAATAACCTCATCTATAAATACCATGTTGTATCCTTTCAAAAGGGAATAGTTTTAAGGTTGAGAGACCTCATTTTTTAGAGAAAAAATAGAATCTTTCTATTCCCACTAACAATTTAAGGATACATAATATGTGGAAGGAAAATTTTTAAGATTTTAATGAGGTTTTACATGTAACTGCACACTACAAAAGGCATTATAGGATAACCCCTATCACTTATGTGATCACATGATTTTTTTAACATCATGAAATTCCCCAAGGTGAACAATCAATCACGTAATAGCTACATGTGAGATTTTTCATAGTCTGACATTCATGTACCCCTATGAATGTTAGACCAATAATTAGAAAAGTTCAAGGATTTTTTCAATGATAGTATATTCATGTGTTTTCCTCAATAATGATACCCTAGCCTCATGATACCTTCTTATAACCTAGGTTATAGGCCCCCTCATATTCTTTAATCATGAGATCATAGAAATTTTCACTTGATCGCACGACCTTAGTATCACAGCACATTCATGAAACATGGGGTGATGGAAACTTTGTGAATCTATGATCATGCAGTAATATACATGTTCACTTGATCACTCAATCCCCTTTAGACCCTATTCATGGAAAAGTATTGGAAACTCTTGACCATTCACCCTCAGTCCATGATGATCACTTATAGTCCCTTGGTTGAAACATCTCAGGGAAGCCTAATGTGCATAATTATTACTAAAAATCCAATTCTTCAACATGAGAACTATGTGGAAATAGAATCTTATCCCCATCATGATACATAATACACATATCAAAAGCTCAAGACCACCATATCCAATATTCATATGAACCCATAAAAATTCTTGCAAGATGATGTTAAAATTCATGGTATAGTCCAGTCAAATGACTTTAAATAGTGTCATTAAAACTATGTGGTCCTTAATTCATATTCACATGTGATATGTAGGCCACCTCCTAATGGTTTAATCCCAATTCTAAATCACATACTACCTCATTGGGTAGTGGTAAATTCTAGATTTACAAATTATCGAAATAAAAATATAATCATAAATTAATCATTGAATAATAGGGAACCTATGATACATTTACATGTTCACATCAACAAATGGTTTCAATGAAACTATTTCCAAAGCACAACCAGTCCCAAACTAGGATTTTGTAACAGTTCACAAAAAAGAATCTAAAATCAATATGAGATCCGTAATGTAAGAAGTAATTCACCAAACACGGTGTGGTGACCCATACATAATATCTTCTCGACCAATGGGAATTCATAAGAATCATTAGTAAAAAATCCTAATAGCCATTCACCTTTGAAAAACAAGCATGTAGACCACTATGGATGCGGAATCCACAGGGATTTTTATTATATATGAAATAGTGAACCAGAAATAAATGATTGTCCATCAATACTCAACCCAAGATAATCAAACATCTAGATATTGATTTTACCTGAATACAAATATTGGTGAAACCACCATTAATCCTTTAACTATTGTAACCATTTCATAAATATAAAAGGATCAATATTGTATCCTTTAATTCTGTAACATATTGGTCAACCTTGAACTTTTATATATTTTGATTCACTAATTAGGGGTGTCTTTTCCGCAATATGAACTTTGAGATTCTCTATAATCCAAACTCAATCACCAAATGTGCTTATAGATTCTAATATAATTTAAAAATTTATTGGTACCATCATAACACATTAAGACACTTCACCTAACCATCTAACACATCAATCATACTCTCTATCCTCCATAGATACGTTGTCCTCAATTTCTCAATATATGTTAAGACCAATCGAAATCTTCAAATACTTATTTGTTAATTTTATTGTCTAAGAGTACCATCTAGACAGATTCATCTATAATTTGGAGTAATATAATGAAATATTCCTTATCATGATGTCTCATAAGTCATCTAACTCATGAAAATCTATATAGAACAAGGCCCCCATGTTTCCACATCATGATACTTCTAGTTTCTATTCTTCATGTTCTAAAATACCCACATTCCATATCATAAGGATGTTGAAAAGTTCACCACCATGTCAATGAAACCACCTAGAATATACCTAATGGGGACTCTACCCACCATTATTATCGTCATCAATTTATGAGACCAATTCTATAGTAATTCATAGACAATGTCATGCCTTCACTGGTCATTTGGACTAGGGAATATGAAAAGATAGCCTAACTAGGAAAAACATCCCCAAAAACATCAAATAAGAACCATATATTGGATATCATTTTAATTTTTCAGCACCATCAACATATCCCGATACTGTCCAAAAACCTACCCCAGATCATAACTATCAAAAATTTTCATATATCATTATAAATCAAACTGGTGACTATGGAATCATAGGGAGAACCCTAGTCCATTGGGATGGGGTTACTTCTATCATCTTTACCCTAGTATCTATCACCAGTACTAGATAGGTTCCAAAACGCAAAAAAAACTGGATTAGACTATATGTTCTTCAGGTACACCTTCATAACTGTAAAGACTGTAATTTATTATAGTCTCTACTATGATACTTTAACCAGACCCCCAAATGGCAATTCCAAAATGATTCATGAAATGTATAACAAACAAAACATGTCCCCTCATTGGATTAAGATCACAATACCACTAAATGTTACAAGGGGAACTGTCCCACCAAGTGGTACCTTGAGAACCATCTCACCAAATGTGATTCTCCACTAGAGAGGATAACTTGTAAAAATATTTCTCCTTTAACATGATACCAAACATGTAGTTGGAATTTACACCAGGTTAATATGAGAAAAACCTTGAATGAAATGATTTATACCTTCCATAATAATCTAATCCATAATAGGATTACTAGTATTCTACCCCCATCAATAGTGAAGAAGGGTTCAGTGATACCTTACCTACCTCTACAAAAGTAATTAACAACCCTATTTGAGATTCAAAGAGTAATATTGATGGCACATATGACAAATTTAAATATTATATTTTATCTCCAAGATCAATGGTCACACTCCCATAAATATCCACCCATCCTACCATTGAAAGTGGAAAGGGTTTCATCTTGTATTCTATTATTCATCACCTTGAGAATGACAATAATATTTCTACTGAAAAATAGATCACTCAACTATGATGAGAGAATGGGGATTTCTAAGAAATAATTATGGGATTTTTTCTGGGATCCTTACCCATGATTAACATACCAACACCTTCCTATAGTGGTCATCCATTAGGTGAAGTTCCCCATCCCATAGGGATATGATATTTATACATTTTTCACTCTCTCATCATAAGAATTCTACATGTTGTTCAAATTATCCTCATCCCACAAATTTAGATGAATTATCATATATTTAAGACCCCAAACCCACATGTTTGAGGGTATGTTCATATTTTCTACCCCCACCTCAGGTATATTTTATACATGATTCAACCTCATTGGTTTCTACAAAATTTTTCATGATGGTCAGAGTACTCTAATCTATAGGAGATATCCTTTGAACCTGAGGCCCCATGCATTAGAATCTTCCCCTAAATAGGGGAAGTATCATGGATTCTTATATCTTGATGAGATACAAAGAACAGTGAATTATTTCATTCTAGATCAAGTATCCAGGTATTCTACCTCTTCCATGAAGAATTATTTGATCACACTCCCGTGAATGAGAAAACCGAAAGAGGTAGATGTATAGACCCAGATTTTTCCATGTAAATGTTTTTAATTATATAGAAATAATAAGTGTCCACAACAATTGACGGCACAAGATTCTGAGGCCCGGTGTTCCCAGAATGTATTTCGGATCTTTTTTAGATACGTTCAGTGATCTTGCGGGCGAGTTTTTGTAACTTTTGATCCGGTGATCGGAATTGAAATCTGAGGACACCGATGAACTCGCAGAGTCGATATTAGATTAAAGAGACCTTCATCTAGACCGTAGTAGGTGGAGGGTGGAAGTTAGATTTCTAGATTTTCATGGGTGAGTTAAAAGAATAAAAATAAAGGCAGACAACAACATTTTATTTTTCTTTATGAAACCACCTTTTTGAATTTAGTGTTGGGGACCCCTCGAGCTTGAAACCTCCAATTTGAATTCAGTGTTGGGGACCACCCTACCCATGAACTCCCTCTTAAATGTGAGTTAACCCTTGTAATTCCCCCAATTAAATGTGCCAACATTAATTGGTTTCATTAACATAACTTAATTAATTTTGGCTCCTCATTTCCTGTTGGAGGGAATCATTGGCATAGGGGGAACTTGGGGAGATCTTTGGAGTAAAAGTTTCCAACAAAGAAGAACCTATTCAATGAAAAAATTACACCAGATCAAGAACGGGGATGATGTAAGAGCACATCAAGAGCATGGTGCAAGAGTAATGAATGCCACTGTCTTCTTCTCCTTCCTCACGACACCTCCAACGAACATCGAGGTAGGGAATTACATATAATTTTCTTGTGGATTAAAGTTGATTTGATTCTCTTGAACCGCCTCCAAATGATTTAACGTGGAGGGTGAAGGCAACACAAACATGGCATGATCCCTCCGCAATCCTATTGACATGTTCTTTGTGGGTGGTGGTCGGCATACCAGCCAACCACGATGATAGAGGCAGCACAACCACGCCACCCAAGGAGGTCGCGACCCGACGACTGCAATGGAGGAAGGTGGTGGCTGGCACCCCTCTGGCCACATAGAAATGGGGCGACATGAGACCGCGCCACCGGTAATGAGGGAGGTCATGGACCGTCAGTCGTAGTGGGGGATGGGGCGGCTGGAAACTGGCCGACCGCGTGGAGGTGGGACGGCACGCATCCGTGACACCGGTAGAGGTGTGTTGCCGGCCTAGACTCGTGCAGGGGAACACCTAGATGGCGGCCAACATTTGGCCGACCGGGGGAGGACAGTGGTTTCATCACACCACAGGGAGGAGGGCCGGCTAGAGCCCGGGCCGGCCTCATCGCACCGGGTAGGACTCGCTTCGGTGGGTCCCGCATTCCAGCAGGCGGTGCCACATGGTTCCACCAAGATAGGCTGAGCCAAAAGGTCTAGTGGACCATTCGTATTACCAGGGGGCTCCTCCCCCCAGGTGTCTGTTCAAGCGAACCCCACCACGACGGGCAACCCGATTGTGGGCTGCACCATGGGCCACACATAGCGGGCCTGGACGGGCAGCCCCCTTCACAGGCTGGGTTGGGGTGCCCCTTTTGTGGGCCAGGCCGGGCCCACCATGGCCCAGGACAACTGGGATGGACTTTGGTTAGTCCATGCTGGGTCCAGCCGGGTCGGTCCGACCGAGTCGGGATGGACCCACGCCCATCAAGACCCAGTTTTGATTTTTTGGCCATATCATGAGAATCAAACGTCCATTTAACAAACTATCTATGGTGATAGAATCCATGGATCAAGATGGTACTTTTGGAAAACTCCACTTTAGTTTTGGATAATGATGCAGTATGGTAGGGTTGGATCAAACCCGAATCAAACCGGGCCCTTGGAATGGAAATGATAATAACATACAGATCGGGCGTCCAATTGAAGCGTCGTCAATTACATTGGTTCCCTTATGCTGTGACTGACCTTTGGGATAATTTTTTATGGGACTTCAGGGCAGATTAAGTATCGACTACTGGATTCACGAGAAAAACCTCCCAGAATTAAGCATTCATTGTGTTGGAACCCAGTGGTTGGTTGTACTTGAATAATCCTTAGATCTTTTGTGGGTCATCTTTATATCCTATGTGGGTCTTCTTTGGATCCTATGTGGTTCATCTTCCAATCATTTGTGGGTCCTCTTCAGATATGGTGTGCGTTAGCACTCAACTATCCTATGTGGGTCAGTGCATACCGATCTTGTGTGGGTCAACGCTCAGCGATCCTATGTGGGTTAGTGCATACGGATCCTGTGTGGGTCATATTCTGTGAGGGGTAGCTGGGGTTAGTAAACTATAGATACTTTGTGGGTTAGTGGGGGTTAGTAACCTATCGATCCTGTGGTGGTCATAAGTAGTGCAACATAACAGAATAAGAAGCTCTAGATTTTGAATATTATCTATACTTGTGTACTTAAGTTATACTTTGTGTGAGCTTAGTCTTTAACTTTTTGGTAAAATTCTATGTGATGTTACCATTGTGGTACATTCCTTTGTGGTGTAACCTTCATGGAACAGTTCATTGTACTTGATAACATAGGTATATGTATGGGTATATACCTAAGTAGGGTTGCCTATTGTTTCCATACATTTTGGTTTGTCCTTTGTGGATTTTCAGAGGCCTCTGGGGGTCTCAGGGTCCGTTCTGAGAATTGATATACACACCCCTGCATGGGCTTCTCCGTCAGCTATCTGTGTCTTGGGCAGATGACAGATATCACTGACTGAGGACTAGGGTACCAGGACGAGAGGTTGCATGGAGCTGGACATTAGACGAGGTGTACCAATGAGACGACCATTCGAGAGCTGTACCTACCCTTCAGGTAGGACCCTTGGTGGGTGTTCACTGGATCTGTTTTCAGTTTTACTTTTAGTTTCCAGTTTTACATATACATTCTAGTTGGCTTATATTCCAACCCCCTTTACATACTGTACCCACTCTGGTTTCTATTTAATTTACTTTGTTCCTGTATCCAGTCGTGTTCTTGGATTGTGTGAGTTTTCAGGTTTAATGGAAATGTCTTCCCAGATTTAGGGATATGCCTTTCTGGTGCTAGTCAATAGCCCCTGGCCTATGGAAGGTGGACTTGGCATATTCATGGAACGGGCCCCAGGGGACGGTTCATGACAATAGAGTTTATAGGACCAGAAAATTACAACCCTTACAATTAACATATCATGAATATAATATATTTTATCTTTAACATAATGTATTTGATTCTAGAGAAGATAAATATGGGGATTTTGGATCCATCGATACTTGACTATCCACTCTATCGATGTATTCCATTTCAATAGAACACAGAAGATAGGGAATATAATATGGGTCATCCATCTCTTAATGATAGTCATCTATCTCCCATTAATAGAAGAAGAAATTTATAATTCATTATGAATAAAGATATGTATATATACTGCATATATTCACTATATCATGAACTTCTCAAGCTCTAATGGTCGAAGAAAACTCTGGAGGAATCCATGAATTACAACATCAATTATTTTCTGTACCATCGGTTCATTGGTAATACCATTGACGTCGGTATTTTAATCAAGGATTCGATCTAGTTGAATGTAAAAGAAGTCTGGATGGAGTTTGAAATTACCAATACAAATGTTATTATTATTTGATTCATCCTTTCTCTATTAAATAATACTCCCCCATGATGAGTTATTCATGTATATACATCATTACAACAAGAATTTAAATTGTATGGATCGTGTCCTTAATACATGATACTAAATTGTAAGAAACACATCCTTACATCATGGCATTAAACTACTTAGAGAAAATCATTACTGCATGATTTCTAAATGAATAGAACACAACTAGGCCACATTATGTTAAACTATTCAACAATAATGTCTTTAGTGGATAACTTTGAACTATGTAGTAGTCCTCAACACAAGACCTTATAACAACACAACATATTTTTATGTTTCATAAAACCATAAACTATATAATGACTTTTTATTTTAATAATATGTTAAAAAACTACATGTGGTCACCTTATAGTTTGTACCTAAACTTTTATCCTAGAGCTAGAGTTTTGTTTTCGTTTTCCAGTGTATGGGTTTAATAGCACATGTTGAGTTTTCTCCAATGAGTCTATATGAGGAAAAATTAATACCACCACCTTTTGGTATTGAAACATTATCTATATCTGGATTCCATCCTTATTAATCCAAGATATTTATTTATTGAAAATTCACTATACTTGATAGAGATATAAACTACAAAGGATATTCCCCCATCCCTATATAAGACACTTATCTACATAGGGATGGTATATATGAACTATGTGTAGTTTGATTCACATATTGGTTGATATATAGTGATGCAAGGATAATTTAATTTTGACAATCCATGAATTTTCAATACTATAAACTATGTTAATCCCTGAGAACCAAATCCATATGTGGATTTTTTATTTCATTGAAATGAGAATTCCCCAATATTTTTTCTATCATGTAATCTCATGTAATACAATCAGCCACCCAGTTGTCACTTTCTTCTCACACCGAGAATGTATCAAGTAATCTTATAGACCATATCATGTCACTCTTTATGGACTGATTGAAAATAATTTTATACAATGATAGGTATCTCCATCCTTGTCACCTAATAATAAACCACACGATATAAGGCCTTCACATATAAAATATTTTATTTTTTTATGATTGCGTTCTCATCATTTGAAAGTTTGATACCATCACCCCAAAAATGTGTTCAATACATTGTGGAATAACCTTTATGTTTCTCAAACCCTTCATGAATATTTCACTCCCCTTAAACATACTTCATGTCATTGATATGTATGTTAATTCCCACAGTTTCTTGAGTCGATACAATTTTCAAGGAATCCCATAACCTGGAGTAATTTTTATTTGTTACCACCTATACTGTATTATAAATATTGACTAAATGATTTGAAGGTACCCTAAAAAGATTCATTAGGGAATAAAATACTCAATCTTAGTGACATAGAGGATGTTTTGGTCCTAGAGTAAATGTCCCCCTTAAACTCATGAGCTATTTTTTAGATTGCATATTTTCCTGATTTCATTCACTAGCACGGGTTTATCTACTCTCACAATTATATATATCCAATTTAATTAGAAATTATTGGGTTAGGATTTAAGCATCCCACAACCCAACTATTCAAAGACTTTCAAATTTCCGTAATGCGATACTTCTTTTCATGGTATTTATTTTAAAATAATAATTATAAAAGCATACTCTTAGACCCCTTCATTTCAAGGATTATAAATCCTATAAATACAAAAATTTCTAGATATTGGTCATCCCTTTTCGAAATCCCACATATCCAAAGGTTTCGAACACTATATTCTATTAATATTTTGGTCAATGCTATATGATCGAAACACATGATGTTATTGTTCTGAACTAATCCAAATCTATTTTGGAACCCCCTTTTCAACCCAAAATACCTGATCCACTTTTTATGTCTGAATATCCAAATTCCTTCATAATATATTCTCCAGGAGTGTCATGAACCATTATTCATTCATCATGGTTCACTATTCTCGAAATATGTGTACAATATGCTGAATGATTTGAAGGGACCACACTAGGATTTATTTTCCAATAAAAATTCATTCTAGTATATAACATATGGGATATTTTGTTCATGAGGAAAAGGTTCCCATTAAACCCCATGAGCTATTTATGTAATGGTGTGACAATGGTCTCCACTAATACTAATGTTCTCACTACTCCCACTAATCATCATACAATCATCCCTTGTTTAGTAATTTAAAATAATGATTGACTTCATGCATGTTAACATATCTAATAGGGTTTATGAATTTCTCATTTTTTTATTCCATCGTTCCCATGTCCAAGTGGAAAGACATAAAACCATAAATCATAACATTTCTACATCAGAAGACCTTAAACAATTGGAAACCTTAATTAAATTCATACAATGTTAAATGGTATGATAACATCTTTGTCTCATGATGTTAAATTTCATGATAAATGTCCTAGATTCATGATGTTAAATTATAGAACTTGTGGTAACCTCATGGGACATCCCTCCTCTTTGTGAATGATCGAAATCTATTTAAATGGTTTTTTAATATATGGGTTTACCCACATAAGTTGTGTTTTATCTGATAACCTGATACTCGAATAAAAATATATCACCCCATCCCATGACTAAGACCTCCTCAACATCAAGTTTCCTTCCTCATAAATATTGGACCCCTCATAAATGTAAATTAACTATATGTGAGTCAGATTTAGGTGGAAAATGAAATTTCCCCTTTCTTGTATAAGAGTATAATTTTCATGAGGTCCATATATAAGAACAACATGAGGCTTGATTCCCATAATGTTAAGATACGTAGTGACCCATAGATAATGTACTCCAAGCCCTAACACGGGTTTTAGTCACACCAAACCACATCACTCTATTATTTCTAAATCCATCTAGGGATTCCTTCTCACATTAAAATGTGAATTTTCCCATATATTACTTATCGGTAACTCATAAGATATCTAATTGATTACCAAATTTCCTATAATTTCATATTCCAATAATTAATCCAATGAGAATACAAAATCATTATTATTGTATGGAATAACAAGATTGAGAAAATTTCTATTCATACATAGGGGAATCCAACCTTGTTGAGTTCCATAAAGATTCACTACATGAGTCTTTCTTATTGTACAGATCATCCCCTTTTATGATTGTGTACTCAATAATTGTTTTTTTATTTCCTCACACATAAAATATGTTCAATACATGTTTAAATAGACATTAGAGTGATAAAACCCTTATTGAATATTCCATTCCCCACAAACCAACATCATTCCTCAAATATCATAGTATATACCGACCTCCCCATTGACTTCAAATTACTTTTTTCATTATTTAATCCTTAATACATTCTATTGGTTCTATCTTGTTGCATATTAGTAACATGGACTATCTAAACTGAAGGGACACTTCTAGGATTCACTGGTGAATAAAATAATTAATAATATCTCGTGACCTAAGGGATGTTTTGGTCCTATATGAAAGACCCTACTTAAACCAATGATCTATTATCTGGATTACGTGTGATACTAATTTCTTCCATTACTAATGTTCAACCATCAATCACTAGTCTCTACTTCCCATTGAATCAAATATTATTGTAATATGATTGAGATGTCCCATAACCAAACAATTCAATCATATTCTAATAATATCAATTTTACACGTCTATTTATTAAACCAATTACAAAATAAATATTACAAAATTACATTTCTTACCATTTCATTTCGAGATAAGATTCCCCTATTAAATGCCAAAATCATCATGGTCATCAATTGGTCAAATTTAAAATAGCATAAAACATCATTTTTGTATAGTCCTTATAATATGTTGATAAACTACACACTATTTTTTCAATCATAGATTTATTAAAACTATATAGAGTGGGCCGTCTGATTGGATCTATTCCTTAAGTGATAGCTATTTATATGTAAGAATATATGGAATATTCTCCCATATTAATAAATCTGTGATATGATGGAATGTTCTACCCCCACACAAGAATAAAATATATAAATTATTTCTCTATTAATATGATATATATATCTATAGGGACTATATATTAGAACTATATGATATCATGATTCTCAATAATTTGGGGTACGTAGTGGAGTATAGATCATAAGACAAATATAAAGCCACAAACTGTAAAAGAATATGAAACAAGTTTATATATTTTCACATAAGTTCCACGTATTATCTCGGTTCATAATTGTTTACTCAATTATATTGGGTATTCGCATTACGGAACATAGAGGTAGGGTTATTATATTTCTAATTTTAATAAAAAACCATGTGAAACCAGTTATGATTCCTTGTAACAAGTCTCTAAACTGCATATCACCGACTTCCTCACTACATGTTGTTAAACTATATAGTCATTGTCCTAACTGCCTAACATTAAACTGAAATGTAATAGTCTATTCTGCATGTCTTTAAATTCCATAGATCATATCAGGATGATTTTATTCATGCAGTGGCCTCTGGAACATAGTATACCTATTACATAGAGTACCAATACCCCCTATTTCATTCATATGGTCCATATCTTTGTGGTGAGTACATTTTTATCATTAACTATGACTATCTTGTATCCTATCCACATTTGTTATATAGTGATGGCTTAACCACTATCTTAGGCCTAGAGAAAATGAAATATATATACCCCTCCTTGAATATGAGCATGGTATGTGTAGGATAAATCTTATATTAAACCACATGTGGTGTTTTCTCCACCTATAAATGATATGTAGAAATTCACATGTATGTTTTCCTAGATCTAGCCATAAGAGCATCACTATCATAACAATCCCCGATGTTTGTTCTATGTAAAATTATCCTCCCTAATTTTACTACAAGACTATAAATATTCACCTATAATTTAATTCCATTGTTAATATGATTTTTCTTTTCCTCTTAACAGTAGTTCTATTTCATGCACTCTAAGGATTGTAGGTCACATCCACTTACTGAAAAAATTTACTATTTCCCATTCTATGAGTTAGATCTATTTAATGAACCTATTATTTAATAACTATCTATGGATTTATTCTTGTCCATACAAGAAGAATAGTGATTCCATGATACTTCATCTTATGTTAATATACAATCATTAAAATAATGATACCCCATTGGTTTTCCTTGTATGTGATCCAAATCCATGTTGGGAAACATGGATTCATTCATGTATCCAGGCATATCATCATCAAAAAAATGAGTTTTAAAATTCCCCCATTCAACATGATTTTGGAATCCATAGCCTTACTAAATGATAGTCCACTATAGAGAACACATCGGCATATGAGCCATATCTATGCGAGGGATATTATCCCCAAATAAATATGTATAGGCTTGATTACTACCATCAGATAAATAGTGATGTTCAGGTACTCCATGATAGTCCCAACCTCTATTCTGAAAATGATAATGAGATCATGCCCCCCTCTTGAATATGATTCGGATCTATGCATTACATTTTCATAGTATTTCTCTTGTATGAGGAGTTACCACAAAAATAAAACCCCCCTCACCTTTTATATGAGCCATATAATTATATAGAATTGTCTTTCCAAGAATCGTGTGCAACCAAATTCTTATCCATAAAATATACATTGTAATGCTGAGATCTCATGTCCTTTCCCAAACATAATTCCCAAGACAACAGTTCCCCATTTTAATTTTCAAAACATATAATCCAGATCTATTTTGTGGACCCTATTTCTTTTAATAAAAACATGTGTATTGATTCTAATCCCTAATGTACATATAGTGATTCCCAAATTAACAATTATATTACCAACGAAAATCCTCAAAATAATGATACCCCATTATTTTCCCTAAATATGAGCCAAATACTTGTAGGTAAATGAGGAGTAATTCATGTAGCAACACATGTCATCACTAGAAAAATAAGGCATTACAGTTCCCTCATTCAGCTTGATTCTATCATCCATAGCCTTACTAAATGGTTATCGACCAAGGTAAAACCCTATATATTTGATACATATTGGTTTGAGGTGAAATATACCCATTGGACTGTGTGAATGCTTGATTATCATCATGGAATTTATAGTGATTCATGGGTACTCTACCATCAACCCATATTCCATTCTCATAATAAAAATTAATAAATTTCACCCTCTTGTGTATGAGTCAGATCTACATGGGAAATTTTGATGTAAGTTCTCTTGCATGGGGACCTTTCCTTGAAATAGAAGGACCTAATCCCTATTAATGATATATACAAATATGTAATTCCCAATAAATTTTTTTTTTGTTTTTGCAATTATACATAAAACATACAATCTGATTCGTGGATCTCACATATTTAGCCTTACTATAATAAGCATAACAATTGTTCCACATTAAACATTCCCCTAAATATTATCCAGATCAATGTTTTGGACCCTTATCCTTTTAATAATTATGTATCTCCTGATTCTGATATACACATGATAAATAGTTATTACTAGACCCCTATCTGGGGCCCATCCAAAACATAAAAAAAATATAATTCACTATTCCTAAAACAGAGAATGATATTTATAGTGAAATTCATATATAAGAAACAAATGAGTATTAAAAATTGTATTATTAAGATACATATTTATTCCCTAGTGTATTTTCATTGGCCCATCGACAATTTCATCATTATCATAACCCTATCAGATGCTTGTTTTTTTATCAAAAGTTTTATCCCCGGTTTAGATACATGATTGTAAAATTTCACCCATAAGATAAGGTCTCTCCCAGTAAAAGATATTTTTCCTTCATAATTATTTTTAGTTCATATAATTGTAATATATTAGGGAAACATCATTTTTGAAGAGTAGAATCCCCTATACACACATGATCTATATTGGTTCTTGGGATCTTTTAAACAAAAAGAATGCATGGATTGATCACTATAATCATAAGATATATAGTTACACTTGGATAGCCTCTCCCAATTCAAAAAAAACCAAAATTCCCCCTTCAACCTTAGTGTTTGAACCTTTATTAAGATTCTTCACATACCCAATGGATCTTTACTAATGTATGAATTATTTCTATTTCCATGCATATGATATATATCTATGAAGAGGAATCCACATAAATATGTCATGGATAAAAAATTTCCAACTTCATACATATGATATTAACCAATGTGGGTATCCATAAAGAGACTAAAAGTGAATTTATTCCAATCTAAATAGGATACATAGTGATAGAAAGATTATTTATCGTAATACATGACACAATCTCCAAAATAATTTTCCTCTTATACATACAATATAGATCTATACAGATGGATTTCATTGAATGTGTTGTCAGTGGATTGATTCATACCCTCAAGGGATGCATATTGGAGGCCAAGGAAAGTCTATCCATATAAATTAAAGAGTCCCCAATTAATATTGGTTCAAGATCAAGTCACTTATTATTCCAATGTTCCACTTACATTCTCTTAAATAAGACATGTTCATCTCTTTTCCATGCTTCCCTCACAAATCATATTAAAATTCATTCCTTATCTACATCTTATTTCTCACACCATGTATGGGTCACTTGATATTAAAGGATTGTAATGGCCCATTTGACGTGGATAAGAGTATCATGGATAAAGAAAAAAAGTTACAACTTTTAAGACATGAATGTTCTTAATAATGATAAATTCATAAAGACCCACTTTACCTATATATGAATCAGATCTATGTATTTCTTTCTTGCATAATAGTTATATATACACAAAGGGGGCCCATCATATAGTAATTTGTCGATAAGATCAAGTTATTATGTGAAAATATCCCATATTAATTGGTCCCCCTGACCAATACAAGGTGTATATATAGATATTTTTCAGGATTAACACATATTTTCAAAAAATCATATTAAAAAAATGTTAAATAATACAAAATGTTTCCTAGTTGTACTATGTTAATCTACGTAGTAAGAGGTCCTTATCACATGATCACAAAAATAGAATCACGTGAGACTTTTCCACAAAATTTTTAACTACATGACATATGAATCCTTATTTCCTGATGAAAAAAATAGAAACCATAATCCATAATCACACCTTATCAAAGTACCATAATGGATTGGCTATGGTCAATGGATTTTTGGGGAACATCTATCATATTTATGGTCACTTAAATCCATAAATAATAATTCATATCTTAATTATATTGAGTTATCAAAAACATTACAATACCAATATAAAATATAAGTGGACCATTTTCCTAACTATACATGTGTTGTATCTATATAATTTACCTTGTTCAATCAAAAAAATGTGTTTTTGAACTCAGAAACAGACCTCTAATCCATACGAGCCTTGAAAATAGGACAGAATAGTCAGTCACCTCTAAGTGGTTGACGATCATCCCTTTTTAATTTTTCCCACACCATTAATCATTATTTTAGAACCTCAATCGTGATTTAAAATACCATAGTTTCCTGTTCAAAAGCCTGTTGGAGTGCACTTGTCTGTGGGAGGAATTAGTAAGATATTGTGTAACGCTTCCCTTACTCAGGGTTTGTGTTTCATGATCTTAAACAGCATGAAGCCTGGTAAAATTTATACCACCTTAAACTCTAATTCCATGATGGTCCCAATCACAATACCCTAATCATTTCAGGAAATAGACATACAACATTTCAAACTAAAACCCCTCAAATGGTGGTTTAAGAAAAAATTCATTTTTTCACTTGTATCTTAAAATATAGAGCATAATTAAGATTTAGAGTTTAAAAATGAATGGATAGATGTCAAATGGTTTATCCCATTACCCGTGAAAAATCCAATCCATGCTCACCAGACTCTTATAGTATAAAAATAATTTGAGGAAATGATATTCCATATCCCTTTTCTCATAAAATTAATTCAATAAAATATGGTATAACTTTAGGGTTCTTTCACCATAAATGAATATTATATTTTCGCTAAAACAACATCGAGTCTTTGAAATTTGAGTTAATACTCACCAATTCCATAAGTTGATACACTTATATTGTAATTTCATAACCTAGAGTGGTTCATATTAACTATCCCTTGTATAATATCTCTAATAGGGATCGATTGATCATAAATGAATCCACTTGGATTCATTGGTGTATAGCACAATTACAAATCCATTGTGACATGATTTATTGTTTTGGTCTTAGAGGAAAGGTAGAAATTAACCCATGTGATATTTTCCTTCATTTTTGCAATAATGGTTTCCACCATTAATAATGGTCATCCAAATACAACTAGTCTCAAATTCCCATTAACTCAAATAATGCAAGATAAGGATTTACAGGTCCCTTAATCTAACTATTCATGTGGATTTGATATCCTTGACGTTATGTCACGGTGTACTATACCCATTCTCAAACAAAGGATATGGTAGCTCACTATTAATAATTTGGGGGGGGGGGGGGTCCTAATCTTATCAACCTAAATCTCATGATACATTTTTCCAAGATTCGTGACCATAAATTAAATGATCCATTTCTTAATGTTTTCTATACCAAAAATTGTCCCTCAATTCATGTCAACATTCACATAGTCCTTCCATTTAGACAATATCTAGTGTATCAAAACAATATTTGGAGATCATTTTCTCAATAACCAACTTCATTCCCCATGTGCTTGAACCTTAAAATACATTTCATGACCCTTTGAAAATATATTTTTGACCTTTAAAGGATCCCTTTCTTTGAATATTCATGATCTAGATGTATATACGAGCCTATGTCCTATTTATCAGTTGCATATATTCACTATGATCGCTTATAAAATTAATTTGTAACTCATCAACCTAGCATGATTCATGATCATCCTTAATGTTTTGGACTCATCCAATCACCCTTAGTCCAAATTCATGGGATTTTATTTATATAACACATAATCAAACCATCTAAGTAGATATGAAACCATAAAAAATATGTTACTACCTACCATACCCATATTTGAAATAAGGATTCGGGGTGTTAGATCCCTTATATAAAATTCATCCTTCATTACCAGAGTATGGTTTTAGGGTACTCGATACCTTCATTTAGTATTCAACCGTCATTACATGAGCATAGATTCTAGGTGCCAAGTCCCTTCTTAAATATTCAATATTCATAAATTAGTATATGATGCATGGTTCTAGAACCCTTCTTTAATAATCATAATCCATGAACCCCTTCATATCATTAATTTCTAAATCCACATAAAACATTATATTGACCTTGGAAAAGAGCTTATCCATCCTCAATAGATCCCTTTACCTGACCATTCATGGATTTGACCAGTATAAGAATCCTTGACTGATCAATGAAATGCATTTATTTGAGGAAAAAGGGACCTTCGAAACATGTATTCCCTAAAAATAATGTAGTGAAACTCAGTGCACCAGTGTGTTTTATGATCATTTTGGGAATTCATTACTCATCTCATCTTCCCTAATTCATGAATTTTTTTATGTGATTTTCCATTTCCATGAGTCCAAAATTCAATACATGGTAATTTTTTCTCAGTATAAGGTCTAACCTATATGACCTTAAACATAAACAACATAAAGTCCAAGTTATGTTCATATAAAATCCATCCATTTTTTGACTTTTGTGTTGTTCATATTTAATTTTGGTGATGGTTGTCAAAATTGGGAGGCTGTGGAGATGATCTCCATTGAGGAAATTGGTTGCTCATTCATGTTCCCTTACTACAGGACACTACCACACTCTCTGAGTCAGATCCATGTTGTGGTCTTCATGTTGCCTTGGGATATGAGGGAAAAGAATGCCGATATCTTGTGGTGGCTAGGTCTATGATTTGTCTATAAGATGTTCGATAATGGATTCAAAGGATTGTGATAATATTTATGTGTGTCTCGAGAATGAAATTCGTATTCATTTTTTTCAATTTGGAATTCTAATTTTTCTTGATAAAAGTGTTTTTGTGGGTTGATCCTTCTCATGCATGGATCTTAATGGTTCTCAATGTCATGTTGGGATTTTTGTGATATTTTATTTCTAGATTGTGAAATCATCTAGACACTCTTCAAGAACCAAATCCATATGTGTATTCAATGGAGGACAGATTCACTAGAGGTTGCCCATCCGAATTTTAATGTATAAGTGGGTATAGATTCTTTCCATCGCTACCAGTCTCATTCATCCCTACACGATACAACTAGAAAAGTATTCATGTGAAGGTGGAGGCTTGACACAACAATGCATTAACTGGGGAGGGGAAGTTTCTCTATTCTATGTCTATGGTTTCATTTATTTTATTTTCTTTAATTGGTTGAATTTGATTGGTTTCGCACTTTCCATTTAAAAATGTCATTTAAAAATATAAAAGATGGAAGAAAGTTATATGATCATAAACTACAATAACAATAATAAAAAGTTATATGACCATAAATGATAGTTAAATAAGGTCCAATCTAAATGAATATAAAATAAAATAACAAAATCTCAAGGCTATATGTCCATAAAATGCAAAAATATTACATCAAAGATATATTATCTTATACAAAAATAGCATAATGTCTAAGATATATGACCAAAAGCTCTTTTGTTATAACGACCCATACTTTACATACATCGTTATTACTTCAGAATTGAAGCACACTTATTACAACATATAACAAAACCAATAAAGGACCGTATAGATATAGTGTCTTTAGAAAATGGGAAACATAAAAAACTGGTTCATAAAGTATCAACTTTTCCTCCCACTTGTTTCATCATATCTAGAGTCCCTTTTTGGAATATCCTACATAATAACCTTCTTCCTGACCTGGGGAAAGAAAACATACAAAAGGGTGAGCTCAAATTCTCAGTAAGGGTAAACAAAAGAAATATCAATCACATCGTATACACAAGCACATAACTTTTGGAAATCTTAACCTGCAAAAGAGATCATAATTTCATAACATGGGATAAATCATGGAAGTGAAATGTAATCACAATAATCATAACTTAAAACATGAATCTTTTTGGCATACACACATAATCATAGAGAATCATTTCTTGTTAGTCAAGACTCATTGGAAAGACTATCATAGTGGACAAAGTCCCTTTCTGAACCGAGTCACCCTCGTTTCAGTCCTGTTTCACTGAACCGGTATAACCTACCGTTCCATCCATGTCTATCTCATGAGATATAAAATCTTTACCCAATGCATTGGAGGGAGATATAGGTCCCACCCGTCTCATAATGATACCATTCTTATGTGTGCCACAAAATCATAAATCATACATCATTTCATAACCCATGTAATAAAAATGGGAATCTTAAACATCATGACATCATAAAACAATTCATATAAGATAAAGGAATTCATAAAAACAATTCCATCACAACATAATAAAATCAATGTAATAATAGGGAGAAAAACAGAACCCTTTATTATCTTAGATGGAAAATAATTTTGATAAAACACTTGAACTCCATTCTTGAGGAAAATATCCTTTCTTCTTCAAAAACATTTTTCCTTTCTTAACATGTCATACAACTTCAAAATAAAAGAAGTTGATTAAAAATAAACTAGAAAAGTTTTAAAGTGAGCTTCTTTGAAATAATGTTTTAAAAATCCATTCATGCCGTATAAGTTAAAAAAAACATTCTTTGTACTTTTGTCGGAAAAGTCAAAAAGTAACTTGTACGAAAAATGACAAAATATTTCTTTCATATCTTTTAATAAAAAGTCACCGAAGGGTAAAATTGTATATAAACTATTTTAGGTGGATGTAAATAATATTACATATTGAGGAAACATGGATGTGGATGCTAAAATACACCCTAGTAAATGCCAAAGTTTAAACAATCTCGGATAAAAATGAGATTGTGACATTTCCCTTACCTTTGGTTCGACTTGCTTTGTAAGTGTCCGAACATCCTGTATAATGATTTAAATAATGTTATTGACATATTCCAGAATCATACTTATTTTTATGATATCATATATGCTCATATTCTTTGCTTCTTAGTAGTAATATTTCATTGCTACTTGTTATTCGGGTGTTTATAACTTTTTGTTTTTATGCGTGTTTTGTCGAATAAATTCTTATTCTTCTCTTTAGGTTATAGATAACTCATTTCCAGAATGTTATTAGTGTAATATATATCATATTCATTCATTAAATTCGTTTATATAATCATTATGAAATGAAGATCATGTAGAACGAGTCGCATCACATCGTGGAGACGGTATTCCGTACGTACACACGAGTGATGATATCGTTCCTATGATCGTGGAATTGTATTGGAGTATATGTATACTATTTCAGAATCAATATCACTTTATAATAGTAATATATGGTCATTATTTACACCATTATACCCATCCAAATAAGGTGGTGGTGGAAAATAGTTTACACCACGGCGTGGAGATGGTATTCTGTACGTACGCACGCGCGGTGATTTCATTTTTCCGTAGGATGGATAGAAGATGAATTAGGGTTGTTTCATATTTATAATAACATATCAGTATGTAAGTAATACTGATGTTATTACTTTATCATGAAACAACTAAAGAAGAAGAAGTTGAAGAAGAAAGAAATTGAAAAGATCGGTAATGGAAATTACCTCTTCTTTGAAACGCCTCTTTGAATACTCCACTTAGGGAACTAAGATGGGTATTTGAAGAAGACCAGGACCTCTAGGATTATTATAGGGAAGTGGATAAGGGAGTTTGGCAGGGGTTGGCCGAGCTTGAGTGCTCAAATTGGTGTGAGGAGGAGGGGGAGGAGGTGCCCTTTTACAAGGGAGGAGAGGGGCACCTTAGGAATATCTCAAAATATTAATTTATATTAAAGTCAAAATCGGTTTATAATGGTTCCAAAGGGTCTTATTTCGGATCTAAAGTGGGGATGGGTCGAAATCATATCAACCAATAGGATTTAGACAAGTTTAGGTTATTATTTTAACCTTATCAATTAGATTTAACTCTAAGTTAAATAATTTAACTTTTACCTTGTCTTTTTGTTTTCTTACACTATATGGTTCATACACTTACTATAACATGCCAAACGAACCCCAAGTTGTTTATTATTAATATATATATCCTTATCTAAGTCATTTGGCCGAACCTTAGATTTTTTGGAATAAAATAACAATTAATAATATAATACTTGATTAAAAAACTATATTGTGTCAATTTTGACACTATTTGATATATGATTTTTGTGAAAGTCATAGTAGAATTATAAGTTCGAACCAAGTTGATTAAATTAACACTAATATATCATAGTAACCTTGAAAATTAGTGTAATTCATAAAAAGTCTCAAATTACATTTATTTGGGCATTTATAACATCAGTTATGTTAACATTTCCTTAAAAGGGTAATTACTGCATCATCGTTGTGTCATAAATAAATTAATTTATTTAAATTCTAAAAATTATAAATAAAATATCATTAAGTAGGAAATATTTTTAGCTTTCTAATGAATATTAATAATCGAATTTATCTTATGTATAACCCCATATTAAAATTGTTTTAGTTATTAAACTTTGATTTTAACTATTTTAACTATTCATTAAATAAAATAATATTAAATGTCATAATCTAATCCAAGTGGACCTAAATGGTCATATTATATTCATAAGGTTGTTTTTGGTCGAATTACACTTATCCAATAGAATTAGGACATGTGTTAGGGTAATAGTAATATCATATTTACCCTTAGTTACCCTATTTACTATTAACCGCTGTAAAAAAAATAAAATGTTACTATTCACCAAAAAATTATTTTCATCTCATTGAACCACATTTTAGTCCTTGATTTTAACCGTGTCTCTCGGATTTTCGAAATTCCACTCACAGAAGCGGTAAAATTAAGTTTTATGAAAAATTCAGTTTTTTAACTACCACTTAGTGGTTTCACTATTCATCAAAAATTGAAAGTTTTCAGAAAAATACCAAAATTTCACCCTAGGATAATTTGGATATTCCGAATCCAAAAATGAAGTCCATTTTGAAAAATAAAATTTATAAAATTTCAAAAAGTGGTTATTACTATTCATAACGGCTAGTTTTAATAATATTTTAATAGCATATCGTTGTTTAGTGAAACTCGGTATTGCGTATGACGCAAGCTATCGAGGAAGGTTGCGATTTCGTGTAAAGCAAGCCAAGCAAGTGTTTTGTAGAAAAAGATTCCTTTGATGATTTATATAACATAAAAGTCTCGGGTGTTACATTCTACCCCCCTTAAAATGAATTTCACCCTCGATATTCGTCACTTTGTAACAAACAGATGAGGATACCTCTCCCTCATCATATTCTCAAGTTACCATGTAGCTTCTTCTAATTGGTGGTTCCTCCATAAAACATTCACCAAGCGAGTGGTCTTGTTTCATAAGACTTTTTCGCTACGATCCAAAATCTCTATTGGTTGTTCTTCAACAGAAAGATCATGCTCCAGTGGTACAACTTCTGAGCTGAGTACATGTGAAGGATCAGGTATGTACTTTCTCAGGAGAGATACATGGAACACATCATGAACTTGAGAGTGATTCGGTGGAAGCGCAAATCAGTAAGCTACCTTCCCAACACGATCTAGTATTTCGAAAGAACCGATATATCTAGGTCTCAACTTCCCCTTCTTTCCAAATCTCATAACCCTCTTCCAGGGAGATATTCGTAAGAACACTTTATCACCCACTTCAAACTCTAGGTCTTTTCTTCGGTTGTCGGCATAACCTTTCTATCGACTCTGAGCTGCTATTATGTGTTGTTGAATAGATCTGACCTTTTCTGCCATTTCATCAACGAGATCAGGTCCTAATAGCTTTCTTTCTCGAACTTCATCCCATCAAGTTGGAGTCCTGCATTTCTTTCCATAGAGAGCTTCATAAGGAGCCATCTGAATACTGGAGTGAAAGCTATTATTATAAGAAAATTCCACCAAAGGTAGGTGTTGATCCCAACCTCCTTTGAAATCCATAGAGCAAGCTCTCAACATATCTTCTAGGGTTTGAATTGTTCTCTCAGACTGACCATCTGTCTGATGATGATAAGCAGTGCTGAAACTCAACTCTGTATCCAGAGTATGCTGAAGACTTCACCAGAACTTCAAGGTAAATCTCGGATCCCGATCAGATATAATAGAAAGTGGTACTCCATGCAATCTTACCACTTCTTTACATATATCATGGAAAGCTGATCCAGAGAGAAATCCTCTCTAATAGCAATGAAGTGTGCAGACTTTGTAAGACGACCAACTATGACCCAGATAGCATTATTGCCTTTGGATGTTTTAGGAAGTCCTGTGACAAAGTCCATAGTGATGTTTTCCCACTTCCATTCGGGTATGGGTAATGGTTGTAACATCCCCTTAGACTTCTGTCTCTCAGCCTTAACTTGTTGACAAACCAAGCATCAAGAGACATATTCAGCAACATCTCTTTTCATGCCATCCCACCAGAAGTACTCTTTCAGGTCCCTATACATCTTCGTGCTTCCAGGATGAATAGAGAATGAAGAACTATGAGCCTCATCCAGCAGCTCCTTCTTTAATTCAGCGATGGGAGGAACACAAACTCGATTCCTGACCTTTATTATCCCATCACAATCAAGGTTGAACTCAGGAACATTTCTCACCTTCTTTTGTAACTTGATATCTTCTTTCTGTGCCTCTTTAATCTTCACATGTATAGATGGTTGAACATTCATTTGAGAAAGATAAGATTTTTACCCTTCCATTATAATTCCAATATCCATCCTTTGTAAATCCATAAATATTGGATCTTTTGTGAACCTCATCATGGATAAACTAGCATGGTCTTGTCGACTTAATGCATCTCCCACCTTGTTTGCTTTCCCAGGGTGGTAATGGATTGAGCAGTCGTAATCCTTAATCAGCTCTAACCATCTTCTTTGACGCATATTCAGCTCCTTTTGTGTGAAAATATACTTTAAACTTTTATGATCAGTATAAATATCACACCATTCACCATAAACGTAATGCCTCCAAATCTTTAATGCAAAGATTATTGCAGCTAACTCCAAATCATGTGTTGGGTAATTTTGCTCATGGATTTTCAATTGTCGTGAGGCATAAGCTATCACCATATCATTTTGCATAAGAACACACCCTAATCCCTTCTTAGATGCATCACTATAGATCACAAACCTTTCTCCACTACAAGGCAGTGTGAGCACAGGTGCACTGGATAACCTTCTTTTCGACTCCTTGAAATTCTCTTCACATTCTTCCGTCCAGACAAACTTAACTCCTTTCAGAGTCAACTTGGTGAGTGGATTAGATAATCGTGAAAAATCTTTCACAAAACGTCGATAATATCCAGCCAAACCAAGAAAATTTTGGATCTCAGTTACTTTTGTTGGTCTCGACCATCTTTCGATAACCTCTGTTTTTTATGGATCCACAGATATCCCCTCTTTTGAGATTATGTGACCCAAAAATGCAACTTTTTGAAGCCAAAATTCACACTTGGTAAATTTGGCATAAAGCTTTTCCTTTCACAGGGTCTTCAATATAATTCTCAAGTGATCTTCATGTTCTTCCTTGCTCTTTGAATAGATAAGAATATCGTCTATAAAGACTACCACAAATTGATCAACATAGACTCTAAAGACTCTATTCATCAGATCCATGAAGATAGTAGGGGCATTAGTAAGACCAAATGGCATAACTATAAATTCATAGTGTCCATACCTTGTACGGAAAGCCGTCTTTTGTATATCCTCCCTTTTGACCCTTAATTCATGATACCCTGAATGAAGATCAATCTTGGAAAAGTATTGAGCTCCGCGTAGTTGGTCAAATAGGTCATCAATGCAGGGGAGAGGATATTTGTTCTTGATAGTGATCTTGTTAAGTTCTCGATAATCAATGCAGAGTCTCATTGATCCATCTTTCTTCTTAACAAATAGAACAGGTGTTCCCCAAGGTGACGCACTAGGGCGTATGAATCCCTTATCAAGATTCTCTTGGAATTTCTCCTTCAATTCCTTCAACTCAATTGGGGCCATTCTATAAGGTGTCTTTGAAATAGGCAAAGCACCCGGTATGAGTTCTATTGAGAACTCAACTTCACGATTTGGTGGAAGTCCCAGTAATTCCTCCGGAAAGACATCATCAAACTCCTGTACGATGGGCATATTCTTAATCATGAGTTTCTCACCAACCATTTGAGACAAATAACCTTCATTTAGTGGAATAAAGACCCATAAGATGGAAGAAATTTCCACTGTAAGGTTATGTTCATCCTTGCATTGATAGACGATCATAGATTGATCTGGAATATGAAATGTGACTTCCCTTCTTTTGGCAATTGATATGAGCTCCATATAAAGAAATCCAATCCATGCCAGGAATCACATAAAATTCCACTATAGGAAGGATCACAAGATTTGAAGGAAGCACTTTCCCACAAACTTCGATCGGAGATGAATTATAAACTTTTTATGCGACTGTTGTGCCATTATGTGTTGTCACATCTAACTCAACATCTAATTGTTGAGGTAATACGGTGATACCCTTAGAAAATTATTCAAAAATAAAAGAGTGGGTGGATCCAGAATCAAATAAAACAATTGCTACTTTAGAGTGGATGGTATGTTTAACTTTCACCACATCGTTATCATACACCACATCACTAATAGAAATTGCATTTGACTTTCCTTTGTCTTTAGCCTTAAGAGTTTGTTGACGTCGACCATCATCATCAACCCTTGAATTAGGGCATTTATTGGCATAATGCCCCATCTCCTTGCACTTGAAACATTGAAGTTTAGTAGGTTCATTCTGTGTATCCCTTCCTTTGTTTGCATCATTAGACATCTTCTTCCCATCATTGCGGCATTTAAATGCCCGATGACCTTCCTTTCCACATTTGAAACATTTACTTGTCCCTTTAAGACAACTCCCTCCATGTTTCTTTCCACACTTTGAGCATAAGGGAAAGCTCATCTTATTTTCAGTGTGCTCTTTAGATTTTCCTTTGAATTCCATTTTCCTCTTCTTATCAAACCCATATGACTGATGGGTTACTCCAATCTCCATCTCGACTTTGAGAGCACATTGAACGATTTCCTCGTAGCTATTTAAGTCCCTTATGGCTAACGCCCTTCGAAGACTTGGTTTTAAGCCTCTAAAGAATCGATCAATCTTACTCTCAGGTTGGATAATAATACCCGAAGCGTACCTTGCAAGTCTTGTAAAATTTGCTTCATAGGTACCAACAGATTCATAATCCTTTTGCTTTAGTTCAAGAAACTCTTTCTCCATCATTGTTCGGAGAATACGAGGGAAGTACTTATTGAAAAATAAGTTCTTGAACTCATCCCATTCCATGGACTCAATTTCATCTCTTTGCCTCGTATTCTTAATAAGATTCCACCATTGATTAGCATCTCCTTCTAAACGATACACTGCTAGGATGACTTTATCATGTACAGAACATTGAAGAACTGAAAATATCTTTTCAGTAGTACTAATCCATTGTTCAGCAACTAATGGATCCGTAGACCCACTGAAAGAAGGTGGACACTGCCTCGTGAAGGATTCAACAGAATGTTGCTCCTTCCTTTGCTCATTTGGAAGTCTTGAATGATTCATAACTTTAGAAAGTTGTTTGAGCATGGCTACAAGATTTTTCATTCCAGCTCCCATAAAGTTTGGTTGCTCAGGGGGACAATCATTACATTGACCGTCGCATTCTGCATTAACACGATTCCTTCAGGTTCCAGCCATTGACTAAAACCAAGAAGAATAGTGTGAGCAACACTAATTATAATAGGAAAACCACATAATCAAGAATAAAATTTCACACTTAAGGTCTTATCCTAGGTTTTTCATGGCCATTTATGGAACACTGATATTGTGTTCTATGCTTAGACTTATCCTTAGGGTTCTTACTAAGGCTTTTATATCCTAGTTTCCAAAGGTTGACTATACCTTTCCTCTGATACTAACTATAAAGACCCATAATTTATATACATAGTTATTACTTCATAATTGAAGCACACTTATTACAACATATAACAAAACCAAGAAAGGACCGTATATGTATAGTGTCTTTAGAAACTAAGAAACATAAACAACTGGTTCATAAAGTATCAACTTTTCCTCCCACTTATTTCATCATATCTAGAGGCCCTTTTTGGCATATCCTACTTAATAACCTTCTTCCTGACCTGGGGAAAGAAAACATACAAAAGGGTGAGCTCAAATGCTCAGTAAGGGTAAACAAAAGAAATATCAATCACATCGTATACACAATCACATAACTTTTGGAAATATTAACCTGTAAAAGAGATCATAATTTCATAACATGGGATAAATCATGGCAGTGAAATGTAATCACAATAATCATAACTTAAAACATGAAACTTTGTGGCATACACACATAATCATAGAGAATCATTTCTTGATAGTCAAGACTCATTGCCAAGACTATCTTAGTGGAAAAAGTCCCTTTCTAAACCGAGTCACCCTCATTTCAGTCCTGTTTCACTGAACCGGTATAACCTACCATTCTAGCCATGTCTATCTCATGATATATAAAATCTTTACCCAATGCATTGGAGGGAGATATAGGTCCCACCCGTCTCATATTGATACCATTCTTATGTGTGCCTCAAAATCATAAATCATACATCATTTCATAACCCATGTAATTCAAATGGGAATCTTAACCATCATGACATCATAAAAAAATTCATATAAGATAAAGGAATTAATAAAAACAATTCCATCACAACATAATCAAATCAATGTAATAATAGGGAGAAAAACAGAACCCTTTATTATCTTAGATGGAAAATAATTTTGATAAAACACTTGAACTCCATTCTTGAGGAAAATATCCTTTCTTCTTCAAATTTTTTTTTCCTTTCTTAACATGTCATACAACTTCAAAATAAAAGAAGTTGATTTAAAATAAACATGAAAACTTTTAAAGGGATATTATTTGAAATAATTTTTTAAAAATCCATTCATGTCGTATAAGTTAAAAAAACATTCTTTGTACTTTTGTCGGAAAAGTCAAAAAGTACCTTGTACGAAAAACGACAAAAGATTCCTTTCATATCTTTTACTAAAAAGTCACCGAAGGGTAAAATTGGATATAAACTATTTTAGGTGGATGTAAATAATATTACATATTGAGGAAACATGGATGTGGATGCTAAAATACACCCTAGTAAATGCCAAAGTATAAACAATCTTAGATAAAAATGAGATTGTGATATTTCCCTTACCTTAGGTTCGACTTGCTTTGTAAGTGTCTGAAGCTCCTGTATAATGATTTAAATAATGTTATTGACTTATTCCAGAATCATACTTATTTTTATGATATCATATATGGTCATATTCTTAGCTTCTTAGTAGTAATATTTCGTTGCTACTTGTTATTCGGGTGTTTATAACTTTTTGTTTTTATGCGTGTTTTGTCGATTAAATTCTTATTATTCTCTTTAGGTTATAGATAACTCATTTAAAGAATGGTATTAGTGTAATATATATCATTTTCATTTATTAAATTCATTTATATAATCATTATGAAATAAAGATCATGTAGAACGAGTCGCATCACATCGTGGAGACGGTATTCCGTACGTATGCACGAGTGATGATATCGTTCCTATGATCATGGAATTGTATTGGAGTATATGAATACTATTTCAGAATCAATATCACTTTATAATAGTCATATATGGTCATTTTTTACACCATTATACCAATCCAAGAAAGGTGGTGGTGGAAAATAGATTACACCACGGCGTGGAGACGGTATTTCGTACGTACGCACGCGCGGTGATTTCATTTTTCCGTAGGATGGATAGAAGATGAATTAGGGTTGTTTCATATTTATAATAACATATCAGTATGTAAGTAATACTGATGTTATTACTTTATCATGAAACAACTAAAGAAGAAGATGTTGAAGAAGAAAGAAATTGAAAAGATCGGTAATGGATATTACCACTTCTTTGAAACGCCTCTTTGAATCCTCCACTTAGGGAACTAAGATTGGTCTTTGAAGAATACCAGGACCTCTAGGATTATTCTAGGGAAGTGGAGAAGGGATTTTGGCAGGGGTTGGATGAGCTTGAGTGCTCAAATTGGTGTGAGGAGGAGGGGGAGGAGGTTCCCTTTTATAAGGGAGGAGAGGGGCACCTTAGGAATATCTCAAAATATTATTTTATATTAAAGTCAAAATCGGTTTATAATGGTTCCAAAGGGTCTTATTTCGGAGCTAAAGTAGGGATGGGTAGAAATCCTATCAACCAATAGGATTTAGACTAGTTTAGGTTATTATTTTAACCTTATCAATTAGATTTAACTCTAAGTTAAATAATTTAACTTTTACCGTGTCTTTTTGTTTTCTTACACTATATGGTTAATACACTTACTATAACATGCCAAAAGAACCCCAAGTTGTTTATTATTATTATATATACCCTTATCTAAGTCATGTGGCCGAACCTTAGATTTTTAGGAATAAAATAACAATTAATAATATAATACTTGATTTAAAAACTATATTGTGTCAATTTTGACACTATTTGATATATGATTTTTGTGAAAGTCATAATAGAATTATATGTTCTAACCAAGTTGATTAAATTAACACTAATATATCATAGTAACCTATAAAATTAGTTTAATTCATAAAAAGTCTCAAATTACATTTATTTGGGCATTTATAACATCAGTTATGTTAACATTTCCTTAAAAGGGTAATTACTGCATCATCGTTGTGTCATAAATAAATTAATTTAATTTAATGTCTAAAAATTATAAATAAAATATATTTAAGTAGGAAATATTTTTAGCTTTCTAATGAATATTTATAATCGAATTTATCTTATGTATAACGCCATATTAAAAATGTTTTAGTTATCAATCTTTGATTATAACTATTTTAACTATTCATTAAATAAAATAATATTAAATGTCATAATCTAATCCAAGTGGACCTAAATGGTCATATAATATTGATAATGTTGTTTTTGGTCGAATTAAACTTATCCAATAGAATTAGGACATGTGTTAGGGTAATAGTAATATCATATTTACCCTTAGTTACCCTATTTACTATTAACCGCGGTTAAAAAAATAAAAAGTTACTATTCACCAATAAAAATATTTTCATCTCATTGAACCACATTTTAGTCCTTGATATTAACCGTGTCTCTCGGATTTTCAAAATTCCACTCACAGAAGCGGTAAAATTATGTTTTATGAAAAATTCAGTTTTTTAACTACCACTTAGTGGTTTCACTATTCATCAAAAATTGAAAGTTTTCAGAAAAATACCAAAATTTCACCCTTGGATAATTTTGATATTATGAATCCAAAAATGAAGTCCATTTTTAAAAATAAAATTTATAAAATTTCAAAAAGTGGTTATTACTATTCATAACGACTAGTTTTAATAATATTTTAATAGCATATCGTTGTTTAGTGAAACTCGGTATTGCGTACGACGCAAGCTATCGAGGAAGTTCGCGATTTCGTGTAAAGCAAGACAAGAAAGTGTTGTGTAGAAAAAGATTCCTTTGATGATATATATAACATAAAAGTCTCGGGTGTTACATTCTACCCCCTTTAAATGAATTTTGCCCTCGAAATTCGTCACGTTGTAATAAACAGATGAGGATACCTCTCCCTCATCATATCCTCAAGTTCCCATGTAGCTTCTTCTAATTGGTGGTCCCTCCATAAAACATTCACCAAGCGAGTGGTCTTGTTTTGTAACACTTTTTTGCTACGATCCAGAATCTCTATCGGTTGTTCTTCATAAGAAAGATCTTGCTCCAGCGGTACAACTTAAGAGCTGAGTACATGTGAATGATCAGGTATGTACTTTCTTAGGAGAGATACATGGAACACATCGTGAACTTGAGAGAGATTCAGTGGATGCACCAATCGGTAAGCTACCTTCCCAACACGATCCAGTATTTCGAACGGACCGATATATCTAGGGCTCAACTTCCCCTTCTTTCCAAATCTCATAACCCTCTTCCAGGGAGATATCTGTAAGAACACTTTATCACCCATTTAAAACTCTAGGTCTTTTCTTTGGTTGTCGGCATAACTTTTCTGTCAACTCTGAGCTGCTCTTATGTGTTGTTGAATAGATATGACCTTTTCTGCCATTTCATCAACGAGATCAGGTCCTAATAGATTTCATTCCCCAACTTCATCCCAGAAAGTTGGAGTCCTGCATTTCTTTCCATAGAGAGCTTCATAAGGAGCCATCTGAATACTGGAGTGAAAGCTATTATTATAAGATAATTCCACCAAAGGTAGGTGTTGATCCCAACCTCCTTTGAAATCCATAGAGTAAGCTCTCAACATATCTTCTAGGGTTTGAATTGTTCTCTCAGACTGACCGTCTGTCTGAGGATGATAAGCAGTGCTGAAACTCAACTCTATATCCAGAGTATGCTGAAGATTTCGCCAGAACTTCGAGGTCAATCTCGGATCCCGATCAGATATAATAGAAAGTGGTACTCCATGCAATCTTACCACTTCCTTTTCATATATCCTGGCAAGCTGAACTAGAGAGAAATCCTCTCTAATAGCAATGAAGTGTGCAGACTTTGTAAGACGATCAACTATGACCCATATATCATTATTGCCTTTGGATGTTTTAGGAAGTCCTGTGACAAAGTCCATAGTGATGTTTTCCCAATTCCATTCGGGTATGGGTAATGGTTGTAACATCCCCTTAGACTTCTGTCTCTCAGCCTTAACTTGTTGACAAACCAAGCATCGAGAGACATATTCAGCAACATCTCTTTTCATGCCATCCCACCAGAAGTACTCTTTCAGGTCCCTATACATCTTTGTGCTTCCAGGATGAATAGAGAATGAAGAACTATGAGCCTCATCCAGCAGCTCCTTCATTAATTCATATATGGGAGGAACACAAACCCGATTCCTGAACTTTATTATCCCATCACAATCGACGTTGAACTCAGGAACATTTCTCACCTTCTTTTGTAACTCGATATCTTCTTTTTGTGCCTCTTTAATCTTCACATGTATAGATGGTTGAACATTAATTTGAGAAAGATAAGATTTTTCCCCTTCCATTATAATTCCAAGATCCATCATTTGTAAATCCAAAAATATTGGATCTTTTGTTAACCTCATCATAGATAAACTAGCATGGTCTTGTCGACATAATGCATCTGCCACCTTGTTTGTTTTCCCAGGGTGGTAATGGATTGAGCAGTCGTAATCCTTAATCAGCTCCAACCATCTTCTTTGATGCATATTCAGCTCCTTTTGTGTGAAAATATACTTTAAACTTTTATGATCAGTATAAATATCACACCATTCACCATAAACGTAATGCCTCCAAATCTTTAATGCAAAGATTACCGCAGCTAGCTCCAAATCATGTGTTGTGTAATTTTGCTCATGGATTTTCAATTGTCGTGAGGCATAAGCTATCACCATATCATTTTTCATAAGAACACACCCTAATCCCTTCTTGGATGCATCACTATAGATCACAAACCTTTCTCCACTACAAGGCAGTGTGAGCACAGGTGCACTGGATAACCTTCTTTTCGACTCCTTGAAATTCTCTTCACATTCTTCCGTCCAGACAAACATAACTCCTTTCTGAGTCAACTTGGTGAGTGGATTAGATAATCGTGAAAAATCATTCACAAAACGTCGATAATATCCAGCCAAACCAAGAAAACATCGGATCTCAGTTACTATTGTTGGTCTCGACCATATTTCGATAACCTCTGTTTTTGCTGGATCCACAGATATCCCCTCTTTTGAGATTATGTGACCCAAAAATGCAACTTTTTGAAGCCAAAATTTACACTTGGTAAATTTGGCATAAAGCTTTTCCTTTCACAGGGTCTTCAATATAATTCTCAAGTGATCTTCATGTTCTTCCTTGCTCTTTGAATAGATAAGAATATCGTCTATAAAGAATACCAAAAATTGATCAAGATAGTCTCTAAAGACTCTATTCATCATATCCATGAAGATAGAAGGGGCATTAGTAAGACCAAATGGCATCACTATAAATTCATAGTGTCCATACCTTGTACGGAAAGCCGTCTTTTGTATATCCTCCCTTTTGACCCTTAATTGATGATACCCTGAACGAAGATCAATCTTGGAAAAGTATTGAGCTCCGCGTAGTTGGTCAAATAGGTCATCAATGCGCGGGAGAGGATATTTGTTCTTGATAGTGATCTTCTTAAGTTCTCGATAATCAATGCAGAGTCTCATTGATCTATCTTTCTTCATAACAAATAGAACAGGTGCTCCCCAAGGTGACGCACTAGGGCGTATGAATCCCTTATCAAGATTCTCTAGGAGTTTCTTCTTCAATTCCTGCAACTCAATTGGGGCCATTCTATAAGGTGTCTTTGAAATAGGCAAAGCACCCGGTACGAGTACTATTGAGAACTCAACTTCACGATTTGGTGGAAGTCCCAGTAATTCCTCCGGAAAGACATCATCAAACTCCCGTACGATGGGCATATTCTTAATCGTGAGTTTCTCACCAACCATTTGAGATAAATAACCTTCATTTAGTGGAATCAAGACCCATAAGATGGAAGAAATTTCCACTGGAAGGTTATGCTCATCTTTGCATTGATAGACGATCATAGATTGATCTGGAATATGAAATGTGACTTCCCTTCTTTGGAAATTGATATGAGATCCATATAAAGAAAGCCAATCCATGCCAAGAATCACATAAAATTCCACTATAAGAAGGATCACAAGATTTTCAGGAAGCACTTTTCCACGAACTTCGATCGGAGAAGAATTATAAACTTTTGATGCGACTATTGTGCCATTGGGTGTTGTCACAGCTAACTCAACATCTAATTGTTGAGGTAATACAGTGATACCCTTAGAAAATTCTTCAGAAATAAAAGAGTGGGTGGATCCATAATCAAATAAAACATTTTCTACTTTAGAGTGGATGGTAAGTGTACCTTTCACCACATCGTTATCGTACTCCACATCACTGATAGAAATTGAATTTGACTTTCCTTTGTCTTTAGCCTTAAGAGTTTGTTGACATCGACCATCATCATCAACCCTTGGATTAGGGCATTTATTGGCATAATGCCCCATCTCCTTGCACTTGAAACATTTAAGTGTAGTAGGTTCATTCTGTGTATCCCTTCCTTTGTTTGCATCGTTAGACTTCTTATTCCCATCATCGCGGCATTCAAATGCCCGATGACCTTCCTTTCCACATTTGAAACATTTACTTGAACCATTAAGACACCTCCCTCCATGTATCTTTCCACACTTTGAGAATAAGGGAAATATCATCTTCTTATCAGTGTGCTCTTTATATTTTCCTTTGAATTCCATTTTCCTCTTCTTATCAAACCCATATGACTGATGGGTTACTCCAATCTCCATATCGACTTTGAGAGAACATCGAACGATTTCCTTGTAGCTATTGAAGTCCCTTATGGCTAACTCCCTTCGAAGACTTGGTTTTAAGCCTCTAAAGAATCGATCGATCTTACTCTCAGTTTGGATAATAATACCAGAAACGTACGTTGTAAGTCTTGTAAAATTTGCTTCATAGGTACCAACAGATTCATCATCCTTTTGCTTTAGTTCAAGAAACTCTTTCTCCATCTTTGTTAGGAGAATACGAGGGAAGTACTTATTGAAAAATAAGTTCTTGAACTCGTCCCATTCCATGGACTCAATTTCATCCCTTTGCCTCGTATTCTTAATATGATTCCACCATTGATCAGCATATCCTTCTAAACGATACACTACTAGGATGACTTTATCATGTTCAGAACATTGAAGAACTGAAAATATCTTTTCAGTAGTACTAATCCATTGTTCAGCAACTAATGGATCAGTAGACCCGCTGAAAGAAGGTGGACACTGCCTCATGAAGGATTCAACAGAATGTTTCTCCTTCCTTTGCTCGTTTGGAAGTCTTTCATGATTCATAGCTTGAGAAATTTGTGTGACCATGGCTACAAGATTTTTCATTCCAGCTCCCATAACGTTTGGTTGCTCAGGGGGACAATCATTGCATTGCCCGTCTCATTCTGCATTAACACGATTCCATCGGATTCCAGCCATTGACTAAAACCAAGAAAAATAGTGTGAGCAACACTAATTATAATAGGAAAACCACATAATCAAGAATAAAATTTCACACATAAGGTCTTATCCTAGGTTTTTCATGGCCATTTCTGAAACACTAATATTGTGTTCTATGCTTAGACTTATCCTTAGGGTTCTTACTAAGGCTTTTACATCCTAGTTTCCAAAGGTTGACTATACCTTTCCTTTGATACCAACTATAATGACCCATACTTTACATACATAATTGTTACTTCAGAATTGGAGCACACTTATTACAACATATAACAAAACCAAGAAAGGACCGTATAGGTATAGTGTCTTTAGAAACTGGGAAACATAAACAACTGGTTCATAAAGTATCAACTTTGCCTCCCACTTATTTCATCATATCTAGAGTCCCTTTTTGGCATATCCTACTTAATAACCTTCTTCCTGACCTGTGGAAAGAAAACATACAAAAGGGTGAGCTCAAATGCTCAGTAAGGGTAAAGAAAAGAAATATCAATCACATCGTATACACAAGCACATAACTTATGGAAATCTTAACCTGAAAAAGAGATCATAATTTCATAACATGGGATAAATCATGGCAGTGAAATGTAATCACAATTATCATAACTTAAAACATGAAAATTTGTAGCATACACACATAATCATAGAGAATCATTTCTTGTTAGTCAAGACTCATTTCCAAGACTATCTTAGTGGACAAAGTCCCTTTCTGAACTGAGTCACCCTCATTTCAGTCCTGTTTCACTGAACCGGTATAACCTACCCTTCCAGCCATGTCTATCTCATTAGATATAAAATCTTTACCCAATGCATTGGAGGGAGATATAGGCGTCTCATAATGATACCATTCTTATGTGTGCCACAAAATCATAAATCATACATCATTTCATAACCCATGTAATACAAATGGAAATCTTAAACATCATGACATAATAAAACAATTCATATAAGATAACGAAATTCATAAAAACAATTCCATCACAACATAATCAAATCAATGTAATAATAGGGAGAAAAACAGAACCCTTTATTATCTTAGATGGAAAATAATTTTGATAAAACACTTGAACTCCATTCTTGAGTAAAATATCCTTTCTTCTTCAAAAACATTTTTCCTTTATTAAAATGTCATACAACTTCAAAATAAAAGAAGTTGATTAAAAATAAACTTGAAAACTTTTAAAGGGAGATTCTTTGAAATAATGTTTTAAAAATCCATTCATGCCGTATAAGTTAAAAAAACATTCTTTGTACTTTTGTCGGAAAAGTCAAAAAGTACCTTGTACGAAAAACGACAAAAGATTCCTTTCAGATCTTTAACTAAAAAGTCACCGAAGGGTAAAATTGGATATAAACTATTTTAGGTAGATGGAAATAATATTACATATTTAGGAAACATGGATGTGGATGCTAAAATACACCCCAGTAAATGCCAAAGTATAAACAATCTCAGATAAAAATGAGATTGTGATATTTCCCTTACCTTAGGTTCAACTTGCTTTGTAAGGGTCCGAACCTCCTGTATAATGATTTAAATAATGTTATTGACTTATTCCAGAATCATACTTATTTTTATGATATCATATATGGTCATATTCTTAGCTTCTTAGTAGTAATATTTCGTTGCTACTTGTTATTCGGGTTTTTATAACTTTTTGTTTTTATGCGTGATTTGTCGAATATATTCTTTTTATTCTCTTTAGGTTATAGATACCTCATTTACAGAATGGTATTAGTGTAATATATATCATATTCATTCATTAAATTCATTTATATAATCATTATGAAATGAAGATCATGTAGAACGAGTCGCATCACATCGTGGAGACGGTATTCCGTACGTATGCACGAGAGATGATATCATTCCTATGATCGTGGAATTGTATTGGACTATATGTATACTATTTCATAATCAATATCACTTTATAATAGTCATATATGGTCATTATTTACACCATTATACCCATCCAAGTAAGGTGGTGGTGGAAAATTGATTACACCACGGCGTGGAGACGGTATTCCGTACGTACGCACGCGCGGTGATTTCATTTTTCCGTAGGATGGATAGAAGATGAATTCGGGTTGTTTCATATTTATAATAACATATCAGTATGTAAGTAATACTGATTTTATTACTTTATCATGAAACAACTAAATAAGAAGTTGACGAATAAAGAAATTGAAAAGATCGGTAATGGATATTACCTCTTCTTTGAAACGCCTCTTTGAATCCTCCACTAAGGGAACTAAGATTGGTCTTTGAAGAAGACCAGGACCTCTAGGATTATTATAGGGAACTGGAGAAGGGATTTTGGCAGGGGTTGGCCGATCTTGAGTGCTCAAATTGGTGTGAGGAGGAGGGGGAGGAGGTTCCCTTTTATAAGGGAGGAGAGGGGCACCTTAGAATATATCAAAATATTATTTTATATTAAAGTCAAAATCGGTTTATAATGGTTCCAAAGGGTCTTATTTCGGATCTAAAGTGGGGATGGGTCGAAATACTATCAACCAATAGGATTTAGACAAGTTTAGGTTATTATTTTAACCTTATCAATTAGATTTAACTCTAAGTTAAATAATTTAACTTTTACCGTGTCTTTTTGTTTTCTTACACTATATGGTTAATACACTTACTATAACATGCCAAACGAACCCCAAGTTGTTTATTATTAATATATATATCCTTATCTAAGTCATTTGGGCGAACCTTAGATTTTTAGGAATAAAATAACAATTAATAATATAATACTTGATTTAGAAACTATATTGTGTCAATTTTGACACTATTTGATATATGATTTTTGAGAAAGTCATAATAGAATTATATGTTCGAACCAAGTTGATTAAATTAACACTAATATATCATAGTAACCTATAAAATTAGTGGAATTCATAAAAAGTCTCAAATTACATTTATTTGGGCATTTATAACATCAGTATGTTAACATTTCCCTAAAAGGGTAATTACTGCATCATCGTTGTGTCATAAATAAATTAATTTATTTAAATTATAAAAATTATAAATAAAATATCATTAAGTAGGAAATATTTTTAGCTTTCTAATGAATATTTATAATCGAATTTATCTTATGTATAACCCCATATTAAAAATGTTTTAGTTATTAAACTTTGATTTTAACTATTTTAACTATTCATTAAATAAAATAATATTAAATGTCATAATCTAATCCAAGTGGACCTAAATGGTAATATTATATTCATAAGGTTGTTTTTGGTCGAATTAAACTTATCCAATAGAATTAGTACATGTGTTAGGGTAATAGTAATAACATATTTACCCTTAGTTACCCTATTTACTATTAACCGCGGTAAAAAAAATAAAACGTTACTATTCACCAAAAAAATTATTTTCATCTCATTGAACCACATTTTAGTCCTTGATATTAACCGTGTCTCTCAGATTTTCGAAATTCCACTCACAGAAGCGGTAAAATTAAGTTTTATGAAAAATTCAGTTTTTTAACTACCACTTAGTAGTTTCACTATTCATCAAAAATTTAATGTTTTCAGAAAAATACCAAAATTTCACCCTAGGATAATTTCGATATTCCGAATCCAAAAATGAAGTCCATTTTGAAAAATAAAATTTATAAAATTTCAAAAAGTGGTTATTACTATTCATAACGGCTAGTTTTAATAATATTTTAATAGCATGTCGTTGTTTAGTGAAACTCGGTATTGCGTACGACGCAAGCTATCGAGGAAGGTCGTGATTTCGTGTAAAGCAAGCCAAGAAAGTGTTGTGTAGAAAAAAGATTCCTTTGATGATTTATATAACATAAAAGTCTCGGGTGTTACATTTGTCACCACAGTTACCATGACAAATCATATCATAGTGTTTAGAGTCAAATACTATTATATATCGAAATACATAGAAATGTGGCCTATGTTTACCAATGAATAAAATTCATTCCATCCCATATCAATCCAATTATAATGGTATATATTTTCATCACATATAAATGAGTTCCTTGTGCTTCACTATGAGTGATTTTAGAGTTTTTGAAGTCAACAATAAATAATTCAATTTTAATGTGGGATTTTGAAGATATTTGAAGAGGATATTAGGAATGTGAATCTTGATTTAATGGATTATTTTATGTAATTTCTTTATCGTACCATTTTATTAGATTAAAATATAATTATTTATTTCTTTTAACATATAAAGTGGTCATCAATGTCTTCCAAGTCAGCAAGATCAACCAAGGAACATTTTAGAGGTACCTAGACGATGCTTGTGAGCTAGTACAACGAGCTATAATGTTGATATTCTTTTGTGTCATCCCATGTGAACTTGTTAAGGGATTAAAGAAACACTATGGATTGATATGGGTTTATAATAATTTATATACGTATAGGACCCTAGTACATGCATTTGACCAAAAAAGGTAATAAGATCGACTATTAAGTGTATCCAATCTTATTGTAAGATTGATATGGGACATGAGATACCAGAAAAATAATCCTCCACTTAAATATATATTCAAAGAACCCTGGACACTCGATCAGATGATCTGAGCCATTTGATTGATGCCAGGGATCATATTTAAACATTGACTTCCAAAGGATTTCTACGTGTTCCATTGGTCAGGCCAAACAACTCCAATGTTCTTCCAAAGAGAGTGAGACATGATCACTCATCCTAAATACATGAATACAAATACATAATTCATGGATGTTTTAATAAAATGTAAATAAAACTTCAAAATGAAAAACATAGTTTATATAGTCTATTCATGCATAAAAACCCATTGATTGAATAATTCCATCAGTTTTCTCAATGACCTTGTGTGTAGAACACCTAGTATGAGGGGATCTCATTTCAGATATCCTAGGATCCATTACATGATCATATATTTATTGTGATGATAATCATGAACATATAACCAAGATAAACCTTCAGCATTAGATGAGTTTGAGAAGGCCATGGGTTTTTAATTTTTGAACCTTGATTTTGTGTGATCCTTAGATATACGGATGAGTTAGTGGGTGTGATCAATATTGGAGTGTGTTTATTGAACAGACCACCTTTCTCAGATGTAATAATATTTTTACATCCTCATCTATAAGTACCTATGGATAGGAAAAGGGAATAGTTTCAATGGAATGAACACTCATTTTATAGAGAAATATAGATAATCTACATATACCCACTGATACATTAATGGGAAAAAATACTACGCGGGAAAGGGTTCATGCATTTAGAAAAGTTCTCTAGTTAACTGAAAACCATGTGAGACTTTGTAACATGACCCCTAATACCTTATGTGATCACATAATGATTTTAATTTTATGTGATTCCCTCGTGAAAACTATTTTTCGAACACCACCAACACATTCCATTCTACATGCACCTGAATTCATGCACCCCAATCATTCCATATATTCAAAGTGGCTGATGATGATGGGATGGTCATGTGTTTCACTAAATCATGTGACCACAGGCTTATGAAACCTTCATGCGACATGGGTTGTAAGACTCATTATGAAACTCTGATCATGAAAACAAGGATTTGTTCCCTTGATCATAAAACCTAGATCTTGCAGCACCTTCATGAGTCCAAGGGATTCAACTTTTTATATGACATTGATCATGCAGCCACAAACCTATTTCACTGATCATGGGACCCATTCAGAACCCTATTCCTGAAAAAGTATTGGAACACCTCATTAATTAACCCATAAATCAATTTGTATTACTTATAATACCTTGTTCAATCACCCCTTTCAGGTTAGAAGTGCACATCATGAACATGGGTTATGCACCCATGGTCATATAAACCCATTTCCATGTCGAACCGTTATCATGCCCCTTAATTCCGGTGAACACATATATGAAAATGACCCCTTTAATGTTAAGTGATCATATTACCCTAACTTGGTCAGACGATCGCCTAACCCCTTATAAAGGGATGTGAGGTGATCTTATGTCACCCCCACCCCGGGTGACCCCATGCTATAAAAACACATTCAACATTCCCTATGTATTCACATGCCATCATACATCACAGGAAATGGAATTACTATGTTACATTGGAATCCCCTATGTATAATCCACTCATTATTAAAGCTTATAAGTCCTAAATCTTCTCTGAGTCTATCTTCTTTCCTTATCCATTAGTGGATCAGGAATTGTTCTACACCTAATCATCCTCCTAGTTGTATGCCCAAACCATGGCCTCAATCAGCAAAATCATGGTTGTCTCCTTTTGTCTTTATCACACTTATTTAATTCATGATTCATCTTTGTGATCATATTGTTGTATTTTTTCATGTCTATATCTCCCCATGTATATTCCATAAAAAGGATTGACTTGTGATGTATCCTTTCGGCTTCATCATGCCTTAGGAGTCCAAACTCATATGCTTCTTCTAGGATACACTGAATTGGGAATCCACCAAGGTTGAAGTCCCTAATATCCCAATTATTTCTAACTCATGTGAAAGTCATAATGTTTTCAACCATTAATCCTTACCCACTAGTTTTCAAGTAACAGACGAACCATGAGATCTTTGATACTTTCCATAATAGAGATGTCTGTGGCCTGTTTATAAGGCCTGATCACTATAACCATGATACCCCATATATGTAATATTCACATCATGATATTGATAGGATCATAATTATTCTTCCATGGATACATATAGTCCACGAGACTTGTAATAATACATCTCTCAGGGAAGCCTCAATGTGCAATCCCCATACAAATTCATTCTTATACTCCCATGAAATGTGTCAAATCATTTGATGTCTCTTGTTTTTCACAATAATCATGACTCAAACTTGGTTAGAAACTGGGGATGATTTTTTACATTAACATGATAATAATTCCTCAAATATGTTCCTCAATTCATATGTAGGTCTCGAATAATTCTTATTCTTTTCTTTCAAAGGGAACCACACCTAATGAAACATATTAATGAAACCACATGTTTATAAGTCCCACTCAAACTCACATTCTTAAATATTATAAAAACATGAAATCTCATTCTTACTCTCATCAAGATTTATAGGATGCATCAACAAGTCTCTACCCCCCAATACCAATGTATAAATAAACCCAAATATGTCCTTACCATATGATGTTAAACTGCATGGTATAGTCCTACCCTGCAACCATAAACTATGTCATTAAAAAAAATTAGTATTTGATTTAAAATATCACTTGATATATCAGATCCCTCTTTGAGGCATATTCAAAATTTTAAAACAACAACTTCCTCCTTGGGATGTGATAAAATCAAGAGGTCCTAATTACGACTTCAAACTAAATCTTCATATGTTAATAAGAGAAAAATAGGAAACCTATGATATATGAATTTGTTCTCATGAACACATGCTTTTGATCAAACTATTTCCATATGGGTAACCAGTCCCATACTAGGAATTACGAATACTTTTTGAACATATCATAAATATATAAGAGATTTCAGGAGTAATAAATAACTCCTCCCAACAAGGTTTCATGAGCATCATATCCCATCATCTTAGTCAATGAGGATTCTTAACTATCATTGGTACAGAATACATATGACCTTATCCTTTTAGGATGTACACCCATGTCCATTATGAATAATAAATCCATTGGAATTTATGATTAGAGTTGAAATTTTTATCCAGAAGTGAATGATTATGTGACCATACTATGACCCCCCTACAATCAAGCACCGAGATATAATTTTTTTGGGAAACAAATACATTATGAATAACTCACTATATATATGATACAATAATAAAAAATCATTCTTCAAGTTTGGTATAGTGAACCCACTATCACAATAACATTTAAGTGAATGAAAAATACGTCACCTTTTGTGAATGAGGGCCTGATAGGTAATGGTAATTCTGTGGAAAACATTTTTCAACAGGTTTTTATAGTATTTTAGAATGAAAAGAGGTGGATTATGTTGACCATGATGCTACCATAGATATTTTTATGAATTCCACGTAGTAGTGGGTAAATAATGTCTTATTTAAATCCTATAATTACTATTTAGACAATATTTCTAGTATAAATATTCAAATCAACACAAAGAAAGAACAATGGGAATGGATTGATGCTGAAGATTTTATTTTTTTAATGTGGATTAAGAAGGAAAAATCAATTTATTAAAATATCTCAATACATGGTAAAATATAATTATCTTTTTCAAGGTTATAAATCTATAGGGTCGAAATTATAGAATGATTTATATTGAATAAAATCTTCCCAGGGTGCATTTTTCTAATGATATAATGTTTTTTGTGATTATTCAAGTTTCTAGTAGAGTTTAATCCTAGTGTGATTGTTTTAATTTGTATCATTTATCCCCCATCGATAATTAGTGACTCTTTGAAAATGAAGTTTTTTTTGGATACACACAACTACAAGTGCAGTGGAATATAAATATAAATGGTGATTGTATCAACATACTCACTATTATTCCTCTAAAATATTCTCAACAAGAACTATGGATATGTAAAACAGTCCAAATAAAAGGCTTGTTTAAAATAACATCAAATAAAAATCTAAAATCTAAAATATTATTTCAAAAATCATCATATAACCCATTTATTTCATTACTATAGAAATAAACTTTTTTCTAAAAAGTACATCTACCAAAATTGTAACAATACAAGAGGGAAAATTCCATAATCATGTCACACACCAAGTAAAATTTATTTTATTTACATAATTTAATATTATAAATAGTCTTGGGATTTAAAATTTTTTGTAGTTTTAAAGGGACAAAAGGTTGACCTACATGGTTTGGAAAACCATACAGAGACCGTGCAATTTGGTTCTACCCCATGGAATTTCCATTTTGAACGGTCAACACACAGTCCATTAATATAGGATGAATACTAGGAGTAATCATAAAAAATAATATTGAGTTCTTATTTAGTGAATAATGTATTATATATGGTTTGTAAAAATATACTATCAAACCATGTAGGTTTCCAACAAATTTAATATTTTATTTTTTTATTTACATTTGTTTCCTTTCCCTCTCCCTTTATCTCTCTCCTTACACTATGAATTAGGACCATCATAGATAAGAATCCCTATAGCATATAAAATACCCCATTATCCATGAACCCCTAATTATGTGGCTTCCTCACTCATGATCTCCCATCCCTTACACGACCTCTTGTCTTTGGCCTCCCCTCTAGTCTACAGATAAAACCCCATGCTGGACCCCATAGTTGGGAATTCCTTTATTTCTAGAATCTCATTATTCTAGATTTTTTAGTATCTTCGGGTTTCAGGTTTATTCCAAATAGGTATGGGCTCTACTTCCCCCATTTCCTCATTTCATTCTGATTTTTTCTCTTGTCACCATAATTTAGACCAATTAAGTCCTATAGTTATCAATATTAACCAATTTTCAGTGGTTCTATGATTTTAGGTTTTGTATGAGTTTCTTCTTCTATTTTTGGGTATCCTCCATTGATAGTGACATGTTATGATCCATAAACCACCAATTATTATTATATTTATCCCACATAATAACTTTTAAATTAAGAACCCTAAAATATTTTTCAAGGAAAACCTTCAATTTCACAATTATTTAATTTATTTAATTATTAAATCTTATTTTTAAATTGTTGTTTTTGAATTTACAGAAATAAAATAATGTTTTTAAAAAATTTCAATAGAAATTTAGTATATTTTATATTTTAAATGGATGTTTTAAAACCTCATTAATAAACCATTCTTACAAAGTGTTTCAGAAATTTCCCTACTAATTTACAAAATATAATTTTGAATTTTTAAATATGTTTGGGATTGGTAAATTGATTTCTGAAAGACTTTTTCTTACATTTAAAGTGTAACCTACAATTAAAAGTATAAATAATTATTTTATGTTTTAATATAATCCATAGCTGGTTATTATAAATATTAATGACCCCACCTGGTTCTTCAAATGAAATGAATGGGTGGTGTCTGAACCCTTTCCTACATTAAATGATTCAACATGATTTATAAATATATTTTATAGGGTTTATTTATTTATTGGATTTAAATATTGGTCAAATGTGATTTTTTAAAAATAATACCTTATAAATTATTTGAAATTTTTTATAATGTACTATCATTTATTGGTGAATTTTGAAATGTCCCATTAAAGAATTTAATGTTTCTCAAAATGTGAGAGATTTTAGAACGAACATTGAACCCCATAATTGTTCACATTTTATTAGAGTTGATTGATTTATGTTGTCATAGGTTATTCTATGGATCTTGGGGAATGTTTTTAAAGGGTCCTCGAGGTGTGGATGGTATATTTTATTTATAAAACTTCTTGATGATTGTGAGGTTATTTTGCTTCTCACCCTTACTATGTTTGGTCATGGGGACATGGAATGATAAGTTGGAGTCTTTTCATATGTTTAAATAGATAGTATAATTATACTAGTGTCACTTCTTGTTAGTTATAGGGTTATATGGGTTTTTCTATTTTTATGAGGCTAGGTATGGCTAGTTAGCTTGTTTGTGTTTCGATGATACATGCACCAAATTTTTTTCCATTAAGAAAAGTCTTACATAGTCACACTATAAGACCTAGGGTAAAACCAATGATACCTATTCCTTTGGTTGGTAGTATTACATAGGGGGTTACCTAGGATAATTTGATATCCCTTGAATTCATGATGATTGCGAAACCTTGGTTTATTTCCCTTTAGTATCTATTTAATATATTAGAATTGTGTTTTTTCATCTTTTTTATACCATGTGTATTAGTCATTCAAATGGATTTTAAATATGTATTTTAAAAAGGTAGTTTTTTTAATAAGATTCATGGGATAAAAAAATGAATTCAGAATGAATGATTCATTTGATAACAATGAAAAAAAAAATCAAAATTGCTATGGAATTGGAAATGGGTTTTCCTAAATTTTGATTTAAAAACCTATTTACCTTATTTTACATTAAACATTATTGAAAGCTGTTTTAGTATTAAAATACTAGCTTGTGGAAAGTTAGTTACTAGCCTACTGATTATTTTTATACTCATTATTATATTACTATGTTAGTTTCAAGCTTGCTTGCATATTCTGATGACACATAGACGTTCTTATTGCATGATTTATGGGATTTGAGGTCAAATTAATTTCTTTCCATTTGACCAAGTGTTCATATTACATGATTTTATAATACCTTACATTAATTTATTAGAATATATATTTTATGTACATTAAAATTATTTTCCATAGGAATTTATGTTTTTTATATCTTTATATGGTTGATGGTATACTATTGCCTTGGTGGAAAATGATTTTCACTATGAGAGGTTATTCTATAGGGGAGGTAATTTAGAGGGTTCTATGAGAGATTTTTTTTAAAATGTTATTTATTTTCTATTTATTTACACATATCATATTTTTTTATGTACATTTGACTTCTATATATGTAACACCCCGAGCTTCCACGACACACTTCTCATTCAATAATGTAATAGCTTGCATTGTACGCAACTTCAAGTTCTAAAACACCGCGACTAATCATAGTAGCCGTTATGAATAGTAATAACGACTTTTTAAATTATAGAAATTTTATATTTCAAAATGGACTTCATTTTTGTATTCCTAATATTGAAATTATCCTATGTTGAATTTTTTGTAATTTTCTGAGAACTTCCAAATTTTTATGAATAGTGGAAAATAATTGAAACAAATTTTTTAATCAAAATAATTTATAGTGATAATTTATAATATTTAGTGGTTTTAAAGTATAATTAGAATATATTTTTACCATTTTATCCAATGGTGGTCATTAGAATTAATTTAACATTGAAATTGGACATAAACAATTGCCAATCTTTTGATATATATTGTTTCTTAAAAACACGCTATTTGTTGTAACAACGGGAATTAATTATAAAATTAATTAATACAACTTATATGTTTGTAATTTTGTAAAATAGACATCATTTTTGAATTCAGAATATCAATTATAGCTTAGGGTGAAATTTTGGCCTTATTCTGAAAAACTTCAATTTTTGATGAATAGTGAAACCACTAAGTGGTTGTTAAAAACTGTTTTTTTGTTAAAATGAAATATTACCACTTCTGTGATTTGATTTTCAAAAATCCGACATACATGGTTGTCATTAAGAAGTAAAATGTGGTTCAATGAGATTAAAATAATTTTTTGGTGAATAGTAACTTTTAAGTTTTTAATCGCGATTAGAGGTGATTAGTGTAGTTTAAGGTAAAAATAATGTTTTAATAATATGAGATGAGCTTGACATTTGTCATACTCCTATTGGATGAGTCATGGACGACCAAGAAAACCCATGGGTCAACTTGGGGACCCCATGGAGCCACTTTAGTTGGAAAATGACATTAATATATATTTATTTAATATTAAAATTAAATTGACACAAACATGAGTTGTTTTACTAAAACAGTTTTTAAGTGGGGTTACACAGATCCAAATATTGACTATAAATATTCATTAGAAAGATAAAACGATTTCCTACATCATAGTAGTTTTTTTATAATTTTAGACATTAAATAAATTAAATTATTTATGACATCATTATGATGCAGCGATGACCTCATTATTTAACGATTTAAATAAAATGAGAAGATAATGCAAAATCCAAGGCTTACACTTGTCCAAAGCCTATTGGATGAGGATATTTCGAACCCTTATCACCTTATCCACGAATTATATAAGTGTGGGACCTTTAGAATCCGAAAAGCATTGTATAATAATGTAACATTTCAATCTTTCCAAAAGAGCCCCTCCTCTCCTCTTATAAAAGGCCCCCACCTCTACCACCTTATTCACACTTCCAAGCCTTTTAGTTCGGCCAACCTCTGCCCAAATACTCTCCCAACTTCTCTCCCTTCATCCTAGAAACTTTACTTTAGTCATAAAGCCATCCTAAGGAGTCCTTTTGATCAAATCAAAAGGAAGAACCCGAAGAAGAGGTAACATTTTCATCACCCTCTTTCAAGTTTCTTTCTTCTTCCACTCCCTCTTTGTTTATTATTTCAATTATAAAATTATAACTCCAGTATCTTCTATATACTGTGATGTTATTATAAACATGGAACAACCATATTCAGTATTCTACCCATCATTTGAATGACATGTCACCATACGTGCGTACGTACGGCTTACCGTCTCCACGTCGTGGTGTAATTGTTATTCAATATATTATTATTTAGATGGGTATAATAATGATATGAAATTCATGTAAATAATAAATATAACATGATAATGATTCTGTATATATGATATACTATCCATTTATATATTATTTTAATATCAAAATAATGATATTGTCGCTCGGGCGTACGTGCGGACTACCGTCTCCACGAACGCGATGAGATTCATTCTCCGTCGTATCCATTCAAGTATAATTATCATTTGATGATTTAAAAATAATGTTTAAGGACATGATATCATTCTGGATATGAATAAGATACAACCTATCCATGAAAAATACGACTTACGTAACAAAACATATAAAAGAGAACGAGTAAGTTAACACCCGAAACAACGATAAATCTAAGATATTATTAACAAAGCAATGTTAAAAGATCATATATGATATCATATGAATATATATGATTCTTGTATAATTTAATAACAATTATTTCACCATTATACAGGAGGTTAACATACCCCAACCAAGGAAAAGTACAAGGTAAGGGTTTACTTCACAACCTCTTCATTATCCAAGGTTGTTTATGCATAATTATCTACTGGGACCTCGTTATCATCCACATCCATGTTTCTTAAAAAGGTCTTTCAAAACATTTTTACTATTAAATGGAAAATGTGTTAAAGTAATTTACACCCTTATACATTTTTGAAAGGAATCATACCGTCATTTTCCAAACAATGTACTTTTTGACCTCTTTGACAAATTTAAGGTAAGAATGTTTTTTTTAACTTATACGGCGGGTGCGGCTATTTTCCGCCATTATAACTTCGTCGAAGCTTCCCTAACAAGCTTATAAGAATACCTTCAAAGTAAATGTATTATTTTATAATTATGGGACTTTTAAATGATTTCAAAAAGGAGAGATATTACTCTCAAATAGCTTTGATTTCATCCATGTCAACATCCTTTGATGGGTTGTAAGTTTAATTGAAATTGATTTATGATACAAAACTTCCATTGAACATTTTGTGAAATATTTGACTGTGGATGTGTTATTTTTATACCATCCATAGCTTATGGAGAAATTGTTGACATTTCACATGCTAGTTTTAATACGAATATTTATGTTATGTTTAAACCTATTCATATGAGGAAAGTATTGGACTTAATATTTGACGGGTGGAGCCCGCTATAGCTCCTCGATGCATCGGTAGGTCTCATGATACAACTAGATGTGGAATTGGCCGAGGCCCTTTCCCAATTTGATTTATGGTTTTGGCCGAGGCCTTAATCATTTTAGACGTCTTGGCCGAGGCCTTGACAAAGTGTTTCAGAATGTCTGTCATTATACATTCCCTCATTATGAAAGTGGTTATTGATATTTCATGTGATTATTCTTATAGTAGAATATCCATGAGAGTAAGTAATGGAATTATTTTATTTTACTTTTTCCATATTATGTTGAAGTTCAAGTTCAATAAGGCTTTTGTTTTAGTTATACATTGCCTTAAATGCTTATGTTTTCTTATAAAAGCTTCCGCAATATTGTTATCCTTACTGAGCATCTGAGCTCACCCCTTTCAATGTTTTAATATTTTCTAGGATGTGAAGAAGTGTATTATGACTGACTTGCAAGAATAGTCAGTGAGGATATGAGTGTGGACTATGAAGACCATGTTATTGTAGTTTGTTTACTTTTTGATGTAATGAAAGAATTATGAATGTATCTAGTGTTTCCATGGCTACTAAAATAATCGGTATTTCGAGACTTGATCTTTTGTGATCATGCCAATGTTACGAAGTAATGCACCGACTCTGGGTAGCTGGGGTCGGGGCGTTACAGTTGGTATCAAAGGTAGTTTAGTACAAACCTTGGAATCTAGATTTAGACAAACTCTGATTAGAGCACGTAGACCTAAGATGAACTTTGAGGATTAGTATAGAAGAACTTCCTAAAATTTTGGTATTGTAGAGATTTTGTGAGTATTCCGAGCAATACATCCCTATATGGATATGAGCAGGTAGAGGCGGCTCTGGCACAGATGTACCAAGGGGTAAAACCCGAAAGCACCGCTTTGAGCTAGACTCGAACAGGAACTGGTGCACGACAACGGGCCTTGCTGCACTATTGGTTACGATACTCCCGGGGGATATGCTTGGGATAATTCTCATTTTATTTACAAACCACTATGAAGGGTTATGATTATATACTTCCTCAAAGAAAACATTTCTGTTTATGATTATGGATTATATCCATAAATAGTTCAATTTATGTAAAGTGTTTTAAAAGTATGGAATTATGTATTTTGATTCATAAACTAATCTAGTTTATGCCATTGTTTAGAAATGGCGCCTAGTGGAAGGAATGGAAACCGTATCAATGCACGCACTCCGTGTAGGGATTTCTCTCCTGCTCAAGATAATTATTGTGGATCTGGAGATACAACTAGTGCTGAAGAACTTATTACCATACTGGTACAACTCACTCAGGTTATGAATAATAACCTTACTCGTATGGAGCACCCTGATCCGAAACGTGGAGGATCAATGATAGACCGTTTCATGAGGCAACAACCACCAACCTTCAATGGGAGTACAAATCCTATAGTAGATGAGCAATGGATAAATTCCTTAGAGAAAATATTCCATGCCTTGGGGAGTAGTGAAAGGGAGAAGGTTGTCATGGCAGTTTACCACCTCACTAGAGATGTCGATCAATGGTGGTCACTAATTCAAAACACAAAGGAAGATGATGAATTAAAAAACATAGAATGGCAGGAGTTCAAAGAGCTGTTCTTAGAAAAATACTTTCCTCGTGACCATCGAGCAGATATGGAAAGGCAATTTCTGAGTCTGAGGCAGAAGGAGGATGAGAATGTCGCAAAGTATGAGGATAACTTTACAAAGTTAGCGAGGCATGCTGCCGATTATATACGTAACCCAAGGAGTAAGATTGATCGTTTCTTTGATGGGTTAAAACCATTTCTCTGTCGAGCTTTAGTATCACAATCCTTCTCATCATACGAAGATATTGTCTCGTGTGCTATCAAGACAGAAAAGGAATTCTCTAAGTCTTATGACAACAATGTAAAGAAAGAGAAGAAGAGAGAAGTGGAACAAGAGACAGATAAAGGGAAAAAGGGAAAGAAGGATTTTCCATTATGTGATAATTGTGGAAAGAATCACCATGGTACTTGCTTTAAAGGAATGGGAGTTTGTTATAAATGTGGAGAAAAGGGTCACCAGGCTCGTGATTGCAAGGGAAAGAAAGAGGCTATAAAGTTGAATGCTACAATTGTAGAGAAATGGGTCATTATGCAAATGAATGTCATAAGCGTCAGGGAAACATACCTCAGAAAAGGCCAAGGGATCAAGGCCAATCTTATGTTGTGACTACAGTTGAAGCAGAATAATTAATGTATTAGTCCTTTTGGACTCATGGATTATATTCTAGTTATTAGAATAATGTGATATATAAAGATTATACTGTAGTACTTTTTGATTTCACTAAGGTTTTAATATGATGAAGGTAATCATATTTTTAGTATGTGAAAAAAGAGAAACTTTAATTTGTTTGGGGAATCTGATGTTACAATTGATTTTGGAATTTAGAGACCTTTTAGAGAAAGTTTGGACAGAGGTATTTTGGATAACTATAAAGGTTGGAATGGATTAAGTTGAACTTTGGATAGTATTGTTTAAGGTTAAAACATTTATGAAGATTATTTTTGGAATAGTATAGTACTATATTTTTAGGAAAAGGATAACCTGCAGGGTGGGGCATAACCCGTCGCGTCGGACAAAGCTGCAGGAATCGAACCCACAATCAAAGTGCGACAGGCCTTTATTTCCTACCACTAGCCTAGAGGATGTCCCTGGTTATTACAAAATAATTTTACTAATCTAAATGGTATTTGTTAACATTTGGAACCTTATAAAATTAGGATAAGTATAATATTTTTGAGTTCAATTATCTTTTTGGGTGAAAGATGAGTTGAAGGTTGAAACTCTAATTGTCAAGCATAAATATATATATACCTATCTCTTAATCAATGAATAAATTAATTCTTAAACTTTAGTTATGGGATATTATAACAAAAAAATGTGTTATCCTAATACCTTATGTCTTGTTGAACTGATGATATTTTAAATCAACATAGATTGAAGGCTTTGAGGCCATCAATTTGATAGTTGATTGTAATTGATGACCTCAATCACTCCCTACAAATATTTACATTTTTCCTCCAATTATATGTCTCTAATTTCCACCAATGTTCTCCTAATAGAGATCATAATTGGGTGGTGACTTTTTCATTTCCCTTTCCCACTTATTAAGGCTAAATTTTATTAATCTTATTTCCAATGTGGGTTTTCCTCAATGGTATTTTCTCTTTTCAACCTTTTATTTTCAAAGAAAAATATCAAATTGCGAGGACGCAATTTATTGTAGGAGGGGAGAATGTAACACCCCGAGCTTCCACGATACGCTTCTCATTCAATAATGTAATAGCTTGCATTGTACGCAACTTCAAGTTCTAAAACACTGCGACTAATCATAGTAGCCGTTATGAATAGTAATAATGACTTTTTAAAATTATAGAAATTTTATATTTCAAAATGGACTTCATTTTTGTATTCCTAATATTGAAATTAGCCTATGTTGAATTTTTTATAATTTTCTGAGAACTTCCAAATTTTTATGAATAGTGAAAAATAATTAAAACAACTTTTTTAATAAAAATAATTTATAGTGATAAGTTATAATATTTAGTGGTTTTAAAGTATAATTAGAATATATTTTTACCATTTTATCCAATGGTTGTCATTAGAATTAATTTAACATTGAAATTGGACATAAACAATTGCCAATCTTTTGATATAAATCGTTTCGTAAAAACACGCTATTTGTTGTAACAACGGGAATTAATTATAAAATTAATTAATACAACTTATATGTTTGGAATTTTGTAAAATAGACATCATTTTTGAATTCGGAATATCAATTATAGCTTAGGGTGAAATTTTGGCCTTATTCTGAAAAACTTCAATTTTTGATGAATAGTGAAACCACTAAGTGGTTGTTAAAAACCGATTTTTCGTTAAAATGAAATATTACCACTTATGTGATTTGATTTTCAAAAATCCGACATACATGGTTTTCATTAAGAAGTAAAATGTGGTTCAATGAGATTAAAATAATTTTTTGGTGAATAGTAACTTTTAAGTTCTTAATCGCGATTAGAGGTGATTAGTGTAGTTTAAGGTAAAAATAATGTTTTAATAATATGAGATGAGCTTGACACTTGTCCTAATCCTATTGGATGAGTCATGGCCGACCAAGACAACCCATGGGTCAACTTGGGGACCCCATGGAGACACTTTAGTTGGAAAATGACATTAATATATATTTATTTAATGTTAAAATTAAATTGACACAAACATGAATTGTTTTACTAAAACAGTTTTTAAGTGGGGTTAAACAGATCCAAATATTGACTATAAATATTCATTAGAAAGCTAAAAATATTTCCTACATCATAGTATTTTTTTATTATTTTTATACATTAAATAAATTAAATTATTTATGACATCATTATGATGCAGCGATGACCTCATTATTTAACGATTTAAATAAAATGAGAAGATAATGCAAAATCCAAGGCATACACTTGTCCAAAGCCTATTGGATGAGGACATTTAGAACCATTATCACCTTATCCACGAATTATTTAAGTGTGGGACCTTTAGAATTCTAAAATCATTGTATAATAATGTAACATTTCAATCTTTCCAAAAGAGCCCCTCCTCTCCTCTTATAAAAGGCCCCCACCTCTACCACCTTATTCACACTTCCAAGCCTTTTGGTTCGGCGAACCTCTGCCCAAATACTCTCCCAAATTTTCTCCCTTCATCCTAGAAGCTTTACTTTAGTCAGAAAGCCATCCTAAGGAGTCCTTTTGATCAAATCAAAAGGAAGAACCCGAAGAAGAGGTAACATTTTCATCACCCTCTTTCAAGTTTCTTTCTTCTTCCACTCCCTCTTTGTTTATTATTTCAATTATAAAATTATAACTCCAGTATCTTCTATATACTGTGATGTTATTATAAATATGGAACAACCATATTCAGTATTCTACCCATCATTTGAATGACATGTCACCATACGTGCGTACGTACGGCTTACCGTCTCCACGTCGTGGTGTAATTGTTATTCAATATATTATTATTTAGATGGGTATAATAATGATATGTAATTCATGTAAATAATAAATATAACATGATAATGATTCTGTATATATGATATACTATCCATTTATATATTATTTTAATATCAAAATAATGATATTGTCACTCGTGCGTACGTACGGACTACCGTCTCCACGAACGCGATGAGATTCATTCTCCGTCGTATCCATTCAAGTATAATTATCATTTGATGATTTAAAAATAATGTTTAAGGACATGATATCATTCTGGATATGAATAAGATACAACCTATCCATGAAAAACATGACTTACGTAACAAAACATATAAAAGAAAACGAGTAAGTTAACACCCGAAACAACGATAAATCTATGATATTGTTAACAAAGCAATGTTAAAAGATCATATATGATATCATATGAAAATATATGATTCTTGTATAATTTAATAACAATTATTTCACCATTATACAGGAGGTTAACCTACCCCAACCAAGGAAAAGTACAAGGTAAGGGTTTACTTCACAACCTCTTCATTATCCAAGGTTGTTTATACATAATTATCTACTGGGACCTCGTTATCATCCACATCCATGTTTCTTAAAAATGTCTTTCAAAACATTTTTACTATTAAATGGAAAATGTGTTAAAGTCATTTACACCCTTATAAATTTTTGAAAGGAATCTTACCGTCGTTTTCCAAACAATGTACTTTTTGACCTCTTTGACAAATTTAAGGTAAGAATGTTTTTTTTAACTTATACGGTGGGTGCGGCTATTTTCCGCCATTATAACTTCGTCGAAGATTCCCTAACAAGATTATAAGAATACCTTCAAAGTAAATGTATTATTTTATAATTATGGGACTTTTAAATGATTTCAAAAAGGAGAGATATTACTCTCAAATAGCTTTGATTTCATCCATGTCAACATCCTTTGATGGGTTTTAAGTTTAATTGAAATTGATTTATGATACAAAACTTCCATTGAACATTTTGTGAAATATTTGATTGTGGATGTGTTATTTTTATACCATCCATAGCTTATGGAGAAAGTTTTTACATTTCGTATGCTAGTTTTAATACGAATATTTATGTTATGTTTAAACTTCTTCATATGAGGAATGTATTGGACTTAATATGTGACGGGTGGAGCCCGCTATAGCTCCTCAATGCATCGGTAGGTCTCATGAGACAACTAGATGTGGAATTGGCCGAGGCCCTTTCCCAATTTGATTTATGGTTTTGGCCGAGGCCTTAATCATTTTAGACGTCTTGGCCGAGGCCTTGAAAAAGTGTTTCAGAATGTCTGGCATTATATATTCCCTCATTATGAAAGTGGTTATTGATATTTCATGTGATTATTCGTCTAGTAGAATATCCATGAAAGTAAGTAATGGCATTATTTTATTTTACTTTTTCCATATTATGCTGAAGTTCAAGTTCAATAAGGCTTTTGTTTTAGTTATACATTGCCTTAAATGCTTATGTTTTCTTATAAAAGCTTCCGCAATATTGTTATCCTTACTGAGCATCTGAGCTCACCCCTTTCAATGTTTTAATATTTTCTAGGATGTGAAGAAGTGTATTATGACTGACTTGCAAGAATAGTCAGTGAGGATATGAGTGTGGACTATGAAGACCATGTTATTGTAGTTTTTTTACTTTTTGATGTAATGAATGAATTATTAATGTATTTAGTGTTTCCAAGGCTACTAAACTAATCGGTCTTTCGAGACTTGATCTTTTGTGATCATGCCAATGTTACGAAGTAATGCACCGACTCTGGGTAGCTGGGGTCGGGGCGTTACAATATAGGTCATGTCATATTTTTGAGAGAAAATATGTTATACATTAACTCTGATTTAAGATTGAAATTTTACTCATTATATGTATTTGATTCATTGGAAGTTCTCACAATACTTTGGTGATCAAAATTCCCCTAGCTTAGTGGTGGGCCACTTTGGGTCCTGGATATATTGTAATTCCCTATATAGTTTATTACATACCATGTTTTGTAATGAAAAAAGTGTGACTATAAGTACCAATATGGATAAAACACTTGGGTAGTTTCTCATGATGACTCAGTACACCCATCAATGCCTGAGTTTTCACTTATTGAAACTCAGTCGGCCCAAATTCAAGGAATAATGAACCTATAACATAGCATAATATACCAAATCTCTCAGGGGTTAACATCCATCAAATGTATGATCATATCACATGCCATGTCAAATCCTAATAATCCCAAATACCCACATTTAACGATCAACTCCACCTAGAAACGTTGTTTCCAAAACATCACAATTGAAAAAAATTAATCCCCTTAAATAGAATAAATATATAATCATATAATGTATTACAGATTCATCAATAACCCCGAAACCTTAAGGGACACACAGACCTAAATATTTTGAAAATATCCATTGTATATGAAAATCTTATTAAGTTATAAAAACACATATCAAATAATATTTATAATCTATTAAAATTATTTCTTATATAGAATAAAATAACACTCTATATCAAAAACAATTTTAGGTAGACCAAAATCTTCCAAATAATATAAAAAAAATTAATAAATTTATTACAAAAAAATATACAATCCAAAAAAATAATTAACTAAGATAATTTGAAAAAATAGGGGTTGCATACCTAAAAATAGATTTCATAAATTAAGGAAATGATACTCTCAACCATGAATCGTATAATCAATATCAAATAAATAAACGACAATCCAAAATAAATTTTATTTAAAATAATCAATGGGTTTAGATAGTTCTTATATCAAATAATTCTTTCTAGGTAATTTTATGATGATTGTGATTCCTATCCTGAAGTGCATTCAGAAGTACATATTTCTAAAAGCCATTTTTTCATGAGATAAATTTTATCTATGTCATATTTTTTGACTAATGGATATCATTAGATGACACTATCCAACAAACCATATGGTACAACATGATATATTGTATGTAATATTATAATGAAAATATTCCACTCATTTTGCTAAAAATCATATTGTATGATTATGTTGGAAAGGCAAGAGCATGATTTCAAAGTTTAATGATAATGAGTTAACATTAATATTTCTCCAACAAATGTTTTTCATTTAATAATTTGTTTTAAAAGATGAAAATGATCAGGATTTCATTGAACTCAAGAAATCATTTCTTGAGTTACTGATGATTCAAGAACTAACAAAAAACATAAGAGTTAATTAATGTCCAATGATAGTTATTCCTCAAGGTTTTTTTAATTACTAAAACCATAAGTTTCTAGGTATGCATGGTTTTAAAAATTTTGTTTAAAAACCCTAACAAAATCAATAAACTCTTATCTCCATTAAACCATGAGGTATTATCCCACCATAGAGGGTGAATAATCATTCTCCAACATTGACTGATTTAGCAGCCTATGGATTCACCATAGATATCATAATCTATTATTTTCCCTTTTTATGATCTCTATTAAACCCAAAAAATTATTATAAAGATATATTTTCCATGGATAATTTATAAGTCATTCATTTTACAATTTTTTTTCTTTTTCAGTTTTTTGGATTTCATTAATCATGAATGGAGATATTCATTTGGGTTTCTTTATTTTCATTTAATGGACTAACAAGTAGAATAATATTCCACAGAAATATAATAGTGTTATGAAATTATAGAATCATTTTAGATTCATGAAATCAGGTTGATAAATGATATTTTTTTTATATTTTAATATCTATCAAATTTTTATCCTAGAATATGACTTCATAAAAATACCAAGGATTTTTTATTAATAATTGCACAGTAAATGGATATATCACATTTGATGATTGAATGAACTGTTATCTTTTTCAAAAAAAACATAGTATATTGATACACTCTTACAATATTTTCAACAATATTAATTTATGGCTATGCCATCATATGAAGAGGTGGATATGTCAATCATCGAATATGACTGGAAATAAATTCTTCTTGGATATAAATCATACTCTTTGATTCATCCCAAATTATAAGATATGATTGAGGGTAAAAAATTCACTTATCATTAATTCAATTATAAATTGAATTTTATTATATATATATTTATAAATAATATTAAAATTTACATTGGGGATATTTCATAATCTATAAAGTGTTTATAATTAATTAATTATCATGCTTTATAATTAATTAAGTAATGATTATGAAACCTTTATTAATAACTATTCCTCATATTAAACATTATTACAAAAATTTCCTTTTAGAAAATTATATGGCATGCCTTATGAATTAGTAATAAAATGATTAATTACCATTTATAAGGGTAATTTATTAAAAAAATTATGAATTAAAAAAGGCCATAATATAGTGTATATTTCAATATTATAAACAGTTCATAATACATACTTTGAATTTTTCAAATTATGGGATTAATTTGTAATATTATTTAAATCTCATCAAAATGATTTTAGTGGTTTATTTGATCATGGTTTAGATAATATTAAGTATGTGATATTTATATTATGTAAAATTATTACATAATAATAAATAAAGTATAAAATGTAAATTATTTAAAAATATATATATCATATATTTAAAGGAAGTGAAATATAATGATTAATTTGATGAATTGTATATTATCAAATGAATATAAGGTCTCTAGATTCTAGATTATACAATTTCCATAAATATAGATAAATTATAAAATGTTTATGATTATCCCCGTTCATATGCAACATAGTGTATATGCAAATGTTGTTTATCATGATAATATTAAGGGGAAGATTTCCTAATGTAAAAGTTGATCATTTTGGTGTTTCATTCATGGATTATATGAGTTTCAGAATTGTAATCATTTGAGTATTGGTATCTAGATTGGTTCCACATTGGTACCTTGAGTCCTTCATGTATTGGGATTGTAGTTTCTTACATTTTATTATATTCATCAAATACTATGATTTTAATTTTATTGAAACTTTGTAATATTTTAGTTCTACCTAATTATTCATATATGGTTTCATTTTATTTAGTTTGTTTCAGGTTTCTTTTTGTGTCTAATGGTTTAACTATTACCTGGTGATGTTCCAAAACCCTTGGAGTTTATTTAAAAAAAAATTATTTTGGTAATGTAAACTAATGTTTTATGAATTTTGGTCTTTCCCAATGAAAATTAGTATCTCAATCTCCCATGATTCTAGTGAGATAATATATTAAAAATGAAATTTTATATGATATTATCACCACAATTATAGAATTATTTGGAATTTTTCACAGTCTTTAGTGAAAATTTTGTTTTGAGGATATTTTAGTTTAATAATATCATTTCATTAAAACCATTTCGTTCGTTTTAAAAAAAATTTCTATGTATTAATTTATACTGAATTTAATGTTAATTTAATTATCTTATCCTTAATAATGGATAGTATTTTAATTAATATGATTTTAATTAACACAAAAAAGTAGTTTTTATAAATGGTTAGTAATTTTATAATGTGGTTAATAGTGAAAGGAGTAGATAGTGACCATTGGTAGTAACTAGAGATGGTATCTGTTTTTCTTGGTTTCATCTGGTGGTGGTTTTTCAATTAGAAAGGAAATGTACCCCCTTTTCTATTATTAGTAATCATGTTATTCTTAACTAGGTTTAATTTTAATTTTCAGGTATGAGATTCATTTTAGATGTATCTGATATATCGGTCTGAAAATTCCAAGATCATTACTTTTTGAGTTTTAGGAGTCAGAGGTTCTTGGATGCTGTTAGTGGTAGGAATAATCATATAGGTGTGGAAATTATAGCAGGGGAGGTTGTTCATAATGTGGCCATTTTTCTTATAGTGTGATTGATAGTCGAGAAAACTAAAGAGTTGTTGGGTATGGAATTTAATGATGGGAGATAGAGGTTGTTCTATAAAGGGTATACAGGATGATTTTACTAGGTCATATAAATTATAGTTTCATGGTGTGATGAATTTTCACATGACATGAATATCTGAGATCATTTTTTTAATTGGTTTTACTCAGGCCACTAACCTCATGAATGGGTGTCTTGTGGCAAGAATAAGTGTTTTTCCGGAAATTTTAAATATTTTATATCAAACCAAAATTCTAATTTTTACCATTATTTTCTATTAAAACCTTTTTTTCCCTTGTAATCTATTTGGATCTATTGGATCCCACTTTTTTCATCCTTTTATCTGGTGTTTGTGATCTTGAGATCCCTTTTTTCAAGGTATGAAATTAAGAAAATAGCATAAATTTTTATCATATGCTTTAATATATTCCCCCATTTAATATTTATAATTAAATATAGTATATGTAATGTATGTGGCATAACATTAGTTTAATTGTTAAACTACTTCTAGAGATTATCATACATGCATATAACTGGTTATATCCAAGGTATGATAATGAATATACTTTTCATCTTCCTTGGACTCAATTTTTATTTAAAATTATTAGCTCTAATTGAGTTATTGAATATTTTCTTATAAATATTAGATTGTAGCTTTATAATAACATTTATATCTATGTTGAGTAAAGAATACTTTGGTAGATGGACTTGGTTCAGACATTCCACTAAGCTTGGGATTTATTACTCTATCTAGAATGGAGGTGGTTGAATATCAATGGATTAAGGATTAATCGGGTATATATTGTAAATTTCAAAAAAAGTATGAACCATTAAATTAAAAGTTTATGTACATTATTCATTATAAGTATTCATGTTTGTGTAAATTTATTTTTATTTTTTGGTGGGTAAAACAATATGTGAGTTGTTTAAGGAGTTATATATAAATATTTGTTGAAAATATTTATTTGATACAATGAGTAGGATCCCAAAAAATGAATCATTAGAACCATGCTTATAAAAATATAATTACATGTGATAATATGGTGAGATAAAAACCCCTTCGAATCATAAGTATGAGATTCCTACCAAAGGGGAACCTTACAAGTCCCTGATCATCTAACCCGATAGGTCATGCCAAAGATAGGTTCCCCAAGATTATATTTTTTTAGGAAATCATGTAATGGGTGAGCCTAATAGCCTTATGTTACCATTGATGAAACTTTATTTCGGATACACTAGTCAATGAACCTTTTAGATTTTGGTTTCTCGGGTATAGAGATGAGTTTATCTATTTGGTGGATTCAATTAAGAGTTACGTGATTACCTATCTAGCAGTTAGACATGATATAGTTAAGATGATAGACTAATTAAATATCTATATAATATCCAAAATACTAATTATACCTAAATAATAGTGAAATATGGATCATGTCCCACTAATAATAATGCTGAGTTGAAAATGGGTCATCATTTTCCTAGGATCCCATTGAATAAAAAACCTTATTAAATGATTGTAATACATGGTACTCGTCTGATAAAATATCCCATTGTATATAAGAAGAATATACATCATAATAATCATCAAATATAGCTTTTGGGTAAAACATATATTACGTCGAAGATCAGTTTACGAAACATATTAGACTAGTATTATAAGAAAAAATCTTGAGTAATATATTTTCTATGAGTTAGTGATAATGGCTTCATTAGTATCAAATTATTAATGTCATTTAACAGGTGAATCTAGATAATAATGAGAAGAATACAATTATTCACTTATTTTTTAATGTTAATTATTAGTAAAATGACATAAGAAATTTTAGACTCATAATCTCAATATGATTGGGTATATCAATGATAAATAATTTGATTTCATATGTTCATGACTTTGTGAGACTAAAATTTCCTTAAGGACCATTATAGTTTATGAATTTATTAAATGTTTAATAATGTAAATTTTCTAACAATTAGAATAAATTTAGGACATTTTTTCAAATAATAGCAATAGATGATAATTGATTATGTAGGGATACTCTATATATGTTCTAGTGTTGTTTGATAGTACCAGTGGGAAAAAGATATAAACATAAGAATAAAATTAATTAGAGAGTCCAGTAATGATAATTCAAGTATTCATTCAAATAAATTGAAACCTAAATTTTAAATCTGGAAGGAATGATGATTCCATATGATGTGATTATTTGATATATTTTATGGGGTGTTAGGAACATAATGGAATTTCTATGTTAGGTAATACGGTTTTATAAATGAATACTTTTATTTTCAATGGTAGATGAAACAAATATTATACTTTAAAAGTTTTTTAAAAATATAAATTAAAATCAAGGGAATATTTTGATTGAGTTTGTTGATTTCATTCATGTTTTGAAGACGAGAGATTATAAATCAAATATTTGAGAGAATCTATTTGTTAATAAATTATTTTAATAGTGCCTCTGAGTGGCCTCTATTCCTCAGCTCTGTCGACTAGGGTATCCACAATGGTTCCTCGATGCAGGGATATTGGTGCATCACTCTATCTTTTTCTCCCCCACATTTTCATTTTTTTTCCTATTTCCCATCATTTTCTCCTTGTCCCCCCACCCCACCCCAAGCGGTATGTATCCTATGATGATGTTTTAGGGTAAATTATTACATGGAGGTGACTTTAGTGGTCACGATTGATAGCTAGTTGTGGATGTGCTTCTCTATCGATTCCCTATCTTGACTCAATGATTCTATGGATTCTGATTCCATCCTCTCCATCCCAGTATTTTACTAGTGGTGGTTTTATGGAGTCTTTTGGATGTGAGTTCGGCCAGCTGATGGTTTTCCAAGAGGCTTGTCCAATGTTGTCTTCACTCCAAGATGTAGTGTTCCTTTTATGATGTTTTCTAAGTGCGATGGTATAAGGACCCGACCTTAAAACATACTTAATATTGAATTAAATTGAATAATTCACATTGAGGATCTTTTCAGGTTTAGAGTTTTATAGAATTAGGACATTACTATTACATCTCAATGATTACAAAGTAGTCACATCTACTCAGCTTCCATTTTTTTCGCAAAATAAAAACTCTTGAACAAAAGAGTCATGTCTAGTTCCTTGTTTTAGACAGCCTGACATTTCCATGATCCCATCCTTGACCCTATTCAACGTTATGTCCTGTGAAAAACATTTCATAAAAACATGGGATTAGCATAAAAATCTCAGTAAAGGTTATAATAATACGGAAAGAAAACATTAGTCCATGTATACATAAGAATCAATGAAATCATACTTTACTCAAAAAACATAAGCAATTTAGCATACCTCATGAAATCACAAGATTTACAAATAACACATAGAAATCATAAGACATAAAGGTAACTTGAGGAATTCATAACATTCTTACATTGGTAGAAACCCTCATGTTTACATTTGGAATACCCATCACAGTATATTCCCTAAATCACTTCGGAGAAACCTTAATGTTTAACCCCTTCGCGTTACCCAATGCATTGGAGAGCTATATCGGGCTCACCCGCCCTTAGTTTATCAAGGAACCACCCGTCTTGATAAAGAATGACCAAGAACCATAACATAATCATAACACATAACTTAAGCATAAAGGAAAGATAAAATTCCCACATTTCAACAACAATATAACATTTTAAGATATTGAAATAATGAATCCATTCTAAAAACCGTTTTCAAAACCATTTAAATCATTTAATAAATATATTTTTGAATCAAAGTGTCCAATAAAACTTTGATGATTTTAACATTTTAAAATATTAATATCCATATAAATAAATCCTTAAAACCATTTTCAAAACATGGATATTAATGAGAAATATTTATAATATTAAATCATTAAAACATTTAAAACGATATTTTAGTTAAAGGGTTTTTAACAAATTGAGAGACACTTGAATACAATAATTGAGGAATAACATTTAATCATAACTTTATAATATCATGAGAATAAAGGGATTCATGATAAAATATTCCAAATGATAGTATATACACCATATAATATTGAATTGGTTCATAACAACAATAAAGTCTCAATAGAAATGTAAAATGAGATGAAATCCCCTATAACGAATGTATCCTTAAATTTAGGATAAATCAATCTCATAATTATGTGTGAAAATATAAATACACCCAATATAAGTGGATTTTAAGTGTAAAAAAATCAAAGGCCATTCACAAATATTCAACAGATTACATATTCAATAACTACATGTTGAACCCAACGAAATCGAAATTGGGTTAAGCAGTTCCCTTCGTAAAATTCGACAGCCTAACAACGTCACTTTAAAATTCATAAAATTAGTTGATTAGAGAGAAAATGGTATCTCTTTACTTGGACATAAAATTTACATCAACAAGGATATAAAAGATCATATCCCAACATAAAAAGATGTAAATTAAAAGACATAACAAAATAAGCCTTTTAAAAAGTGGAAGGTGAAAGGTTCCCTTACCGATTTGGGTAACTTTCGAAACATACACCCCATGAAAGAAGGACTATACAACATTGATGTAAATACTCATAAACGAAATTATATTACACAAAGTGTATATCAATTGGAAGTACATATACCACTCAATGTAAATTTTGGAAAATTTAGCATAAATCTCACAGGAATAAAAGTGAGATGAAAACCCCCTTACGAAAACCCGGCAGCCTAACGAAACCACTTATAACATCCAAAAAAACTGATTGATGAAATAAAATAGGGACTATCATTATATGAACATATAAATTACAGTAATCGAAATATAAATTAACATCCCCCAACTAATAAATAAGTTCTAAAAAAACTACAAAAAAGAGAGTACTTAAAAAGAAAGAGAGAGATAGGATCTCATACCTCAAATCCGACTTGTCTTGTTCGTTTCATTATATTCCTGAATAATAAACTTTGGTCAATTTATAATATATTAAGGACCTCCATTAAGGATTATTATTCAGTTCATATCACATTTTATAATGTTATAAAAATTGGTTAATACTGTTTGTTCATATCAGACGCTTTTTTCCGATATTTGGTACATTAGTCAAAAATGAACTTGTTTGCAAATGATTGCCCATGTAGTTATAAGTAAATAATTTATAGAGTAGTATTAATCATTAAAATATCATATATATCCAGTACATATTCAATGTATACTATTCCATAACATTTGGAGATAAAAAATGAACAGTACCATTCATGGAGACGGTAGACCATACATACGCATGAACGCTACTTTCTTTTTTTTGTCATATTAATAGAATTAAAAATAAATGAAATATATATATATATATATATAATAATTCCAGTGTAATATATATGTTATATATGTCACATATGTTCATTAATTTAATTCTTTATACATTCCATGTATTCCATGAACGAGTCACATCACTTGAGTGGGCGGTAGTCCACACTTCCCCATATGAAATTATCGTTTTTGAACAACATGCAAAGAATAATGGTATGTTTTAAATAAAAACTATAGAAGAATATAGAATAAATAAATACCATATAAATCATATATAAAATACAGTGACATCATAATGTCCACCTTTAAATGTGTTAAAAGAATATTGAACAATCATCAATTCGTGAGGCAGTAATTCGCCATCCACAGAAATAGTATGTTCTTTAACCATTAAACAGATGTGTGTGTAAGTGTAGCTAGAATCCTTCTTATAAAAACATCCAAGTATATTGAAGATACTGGTATTGTTACAAAATAAATGAATAAAAAAAAGTTTAGGGGGTTGGAGAAGAAAAATAAAACATAAGAACAAAAGAGAAGACACTACCTTTAAATCGGGTAACTCTTTTTGATTTGAGATCAAAGGCTTACTTGGAAAGACATCTTCCCAAAGTGAGGCTTCTAGGAGTAATAGATGGATGTGGAGAGACAAAATGAGTAGGGGCTGGCCGATCCAAAGGCTTTAGAGGTGTGGGTAATGTGGTAGAGGTGGGGGCCTTTTATAAGAGGAGAGGAGGGGTAATCTTGGCAATTCTTGAAAAGTAACATTATTATAAAATGCTTTTTCGGATTTTAAAGGTCCCAAAATTATATATTTCGAGGATAAAGTGATAATAGTTCGAAATAAAAACATCCAATAGGTTTTTTACAAGTGTAGGTCTTATATTTTACATTATCGCTTCATTTTATTTAAGTCATTAAATAATGAGGTAATCACTACATCATCATGGTGTCATAAATAATTTAATTTATTTAATGTCTACAATTTATAAAAAGAATCATTATGTTTTAAATCTTTTTATATTTCTAATTAATATTTATAGTTAAAAATATGACTTGTATAACCCCATGTAAAAATTCTTTTATTAAAACAACACATGTTTGTGACATTTTAATTTTAACTTTAAATAAAATATTATTAATGTCATTTTCCAACCAAAGTGGCTCCATGGGGTCCCCAAGTTGACCCATGTATTTTATTGGTCGGCCATGACACATCCAATAAGGGTAGGACATGTTTCAAGGTCATTTCATATTATAAAAACATTATTTTTACCTTAAACTACACTAATTACCTCTAATCGCGATTAAAAACTTAAAAGATACTATTCACCAAAAAATTATTTTAATCCCATTGAACCAAATTTTACTTCCTAATGAAAACCACGTATATTGTATTTTTGAAAGAAAAAACAACGTTGTGGTAAATTTTCATTTAAACGAAAAATTAGTTTTTTAAGTACCACTTAGTGGTTTCACTATTCATCAAATATTGAAGTTTTTTAGAAAAATACCAAAACATCTCCCAAAGCTATATTTGATATTCCGAATTAAAAAATGATTTCTGTTTAAAAAAATTCAAAACATATAAGTTACATTAAATAATTTAATAATTAATTTCTACTGTCAGGACAAATAGCGTGTTTTTATGAAACAATATATATCAAAAGATTGACACTAGTTTAAGTCCAATTTCAAAGTGAAATTAATTCCAACGACCACTATTGGATTAAATGGTAAAAATATATTCTAATTTCACTTTTAAACCAATTAAAAATATAATATAATCATATGAGTAAATTAGATTAAAAAGGGGTTTTGAATTAAAATATAACATTTTTCGTTATTCATTAAAAAATGAACTTTATCGGAAAAATACCAAAAATTTACACAAAGTAAATTTTGATTTCCCGATTCTATGAAGAATTTTATTTGGTCCAATATAATTTATAGGAGTGACCAAAAATATATTTAATGACGGTTCTCCATGAAAAGACGACAAGTGGTCCTTTAGTGAATATTAGAGTATATATGCCTAAAATTGAATTCTTTTCATATTTTAAGCCTTTATCCTTTATTGGATAAATGTAAAAATATTTGACAAACATATATAACCAGATTTTAGTTATTCCTATTCATTCCCTACAATAAAACGACTACGTGTTAACTACCATTTAAAATAATATTATTTTATTGCTAGTGTGCAGCGTAAGATTTCAAAGAATCTCATTGTTGCGTATCAGGTATGCTATCGAACATAGAAACCCCTTTAAAGTAAAATTAATATTTAATTCACAAATATTAATAAATATGAAAATGTTTTATTCTTTATTTACTAGGGATGTTACATCCTTCCCCCCTTTTGGGAATTGCGTCCTCGTAATTTTAAAATTGGGCTCGGAAACTTCATTTAAAGTCCCATAAAGGAACAAGAGTAGGTAAAACAATCACATTAAAAGAAAGAAAGAGAAGTACAGAGGTCACTCGAGTTAAACCATACTAGGATTCCATGTAGGAAAACATGGATATGGAAGAAAAATCAAATGGTCATGTTCTGATGGAGAGTGATAGAAAACATGTTTAGGAGAAAGTTAACCACCAGAAAATCACAAACATGTGAAGGGTTAAATGGTATCTGATTCCCCATTAGGAAATGTTAATAGAAAAATATTTGTTTTATGTTATGTTTCATTGAGGAATTTATTTTTGATCTTAAGGAAACATACATACTTGTCATGTTGACATTAAACTTTTACTAGATTTCTTACACAAACTCATACTTTCCCCAAATGATGAGTATTTAGGAAGACTTGTTCACATTAAGAGTACTATAATAAAATTCCAGAGAATCACCTAATCCAAAAAAGAGAACTATATATTTCCCATGTCTTTACCAAAACCAAAATTGTTAGAACAAGATCAGATAATTCAGAAAAGGATAACCCTTTATAACAAGAAAATCTATTCTTAATCTCCAAAATTTTTCCAAAAAAACCCAAAGTTCAACGAAGACCATTCGATAAACAATTTTTCCATAACATTCTTCAAAGTAAACCAAACTAAGATTGAAACCCAAATATTGGAAGTATTTAATCACATAGTCTTCCAAGGTACAAATTTACAGTTATCTCCAAATAACACCAGTTGCTCTTAAAGTCTCATATTGAAAAGTGATTAACCTAATCACATATCCTCCATGATAGGTTAATAATTTCCATAAATAACCCAAAATAAACTTACTCTTAATTTATAATATCATCTAACTAAAAAGAATTAGTCAAACTAACCAGGGACATCACGTAGTCCAGTGGTAGGTGATAAATACCAGTCGCACTTTGTTTGTGGGTTCGATTCTTGCAGCTTCGTCCGACGCGACAGGTTGTCACATGGTCTACATGTTGTCCTTTTTCCAAAACTACATGATTTTTATAACATTCCCAAAGAAGCGATAAAATCATCAAAAAATAACCATAAAATAATTTAACCTCAAGTTTATCTCATGACTTCAATTTTCTATCATAACATATAAGAACCCATAATTACCTCAAAAGTAAGGACCATATAAAACCTAATGGTTACCTTTATAATTATTACCAGAAATTCCACATCGATTTGGTCATATCGTATATGATGCATTTGAGAAATCACCGAGGTTCAAGTGGTTGATCGTTAATCCAGATAGTTGGTTTAGAATAACAATGAGATTTCTCATTGAATCCCCCATTTCATCCAGTCTCTTATTCAAAGAACCACCACAGCTTCCTTCAAATCCATTGTCACATTGGCTCCTGCTAGATCCATCCATTTAATAAAACCAAAAATGTCAGTGTGAGTATATCAACAAAATAATCATGTATTAATGAGGAAAATAAACACTAAGATATAATTACTCATTCAATTTATCTAAAAACTATGACTCTTTCTGAAATCCAAACCATTATGGTAATGTCACTTATGCTTAGAGAATACCCTATCCTCTAATGTTATCTAAACCGGCCTCTAATACCAACTATAAGGACCCGACCTTAAACCTTACTGAATCTTGAATTAAATTGAATAATTCACAATGATGATCTTTTCAGGTTTAGAGTTTTAGAGAATTATGACATAACTATTACATCTCAAATATTACAAAGTAGTCACATCTACTCAGCTTCCATTTTTTCACACAAAAAAAACTCTTGAACAAAAGGGTCATGTCTAGTTCCTTGTTTTAGACAGCCTGACATTTCCATGATCCCATCCTTGACCCTATTCAACTTTATGTCATGTGAAAAACATTTCAGAAAAACTTGAGGTGAGCATAAAAATCTCAGTAAGGTTTATAATAATACGGAAAGAAAACATTAGTCCATGTATACATAAGAATAAATGAAATCATACTTTACTCATAAAACCTAAGCAATTTAACATACCTCATGAAATAATAAGATTTACGAATAACTCATAGAAATCATAAGGCATAAAGGTAACTTGAGGCATTCATAACATTCTTACGTAGGGAGTAACCCTCATGGTTATGTTTGGAATACCCATCACAGTATATTTCCTAATTCTCTTTAGAGAAACCTCAGCGTTTAACCCTTTCACATTACCCAATGCATTGGAGAACTATATCGGGCTCACCCTCCCTTAGTTTATCACTGAACCACTCGTCTTTATAAACAATGCCCAAGAACCATAACATAATAATAGAACATAACTTAATAATAAAGTAAAGATAACATTCCCACATTGCAACAACAATATAAAATTTTAAGATATTGAAATAATGAATCCATTCTAAAAACCATTTAAAACATTTAATAAAGAGATTCTTGAATCAAAGTGTCCCATACCACATTGAAGATTTTAACATTTTAAAAAATTAATTTCCAAATAAATAAATCCTTAAAACCATTATGAAAACATGGATATTAATGAGAAATATTTATAATATTAAATCATGAATACTTTTAAAACGATATTTTAGTTAAAGTGTTTTTTTAACAAAATGAGAGACACTTGAAAACAATAATTGAGGAATAACATTTAATCAGAACTTTATAAAATCATGAGAATAAATGGATTCATGATATAATATTCCAAATGATAGTATATACACCATATAATTGCAAATTGGTGCATAACAACAATGAAGTCTCAATAGAAATGTAAAATGAGATGAAATCCACTATAACGAAGGTATCCTTAAATTAATGATAAATCAATCTCATAATTATGTGTGAAAAATATAAATACACCCAATATAAGTGGATATTAAGTTTAAAACAATAAAATTATATTCACACATATTCAAAAGACGACATATTCAATAACTATATGTTGAACCCAAAGAAATATAAATTGGGTTAAGAAGTTCCCTTCGTAAAATTCGACAGCCTAACAACTTCACTTTAAAATTCATAAAATTAGTTGATGAGAGAGAAAATGGTATCTTATCACTTGGACATAAAATTTACATCTATAAGGATATAGAAGAACCTATCCCAACATAAAAATATGTAAATTAAAAGACATAACAAAATATGTCTTTTAAAAAGAGGAGGGTGAAAGGTTCCCTTACCGATTTGGGTAACCTTCGAAACGTACACCCCATGAAAGAAGAACTATACAACATTGATGTAAATACTCATAAATGAAATTATATTACACAAAAAGTATAATAATGGGCAGTACATATACCACTCAAAGGAAATTGTGGAAAATGTAGCATAAATCTCACGGAAATAAAAGTGAGATGAAAAACCCCTTACGAAAACTCGGCAGCCTAACGACACCACTTAAAACATCCAAAAAAATGGATCGATGAAATCGAATAGGGTATCTCATCATATTATCATAGAAAGTACAGTAATAGGAATATAAAATAACATCCCACAACTAATAAATAGGATCTTAAAAGAAACGACAAAATAGAGAGTACTTAAAAAGTAAGAGAGAGATAAGATCCCTTAACTCAAGTCCGACTTATCTTGTTTGTTTCATTATATTCCTGAATAATAAATTTTGGTCAATTTATAATTTCTTAAGGAACTCATTTAAATATTATTATTCAGTTCATATCCCATATTAAAATGTTATAATAGTTTGTTAATAATGTTAGTTTATATCAGACGTTTTTTTGCCGATGTTTGGCACATGAGTCAAAAATGAACTTGTTTGAAAATGATTACCCATGTAGTTAAAAGTAAATCATTTCCAGAATAGTATTAATGATTAAAATATCATATATATCCCATAAATATTAATTTTATACTCTTCCATAACATTTGGAGATCAAAAATAAAAAACATCGTTCATGGAGACAGTAGGTCGTACGTACGCATGAATGCTACTTTCATTTTTTTGTCATATTAATGGAATTAAAATAAAATGAGAGATATATATATTATAATTCCAGTATAATATATATGTTATATAGGTCACATATGTTCATTAATTTCATTCTTTATACATTCCATGTATTGTATGAACGAGTCACATCACTTGAGGTGGCGGTAGTCCATACTTCCTTATATGAAATTATCGTTTTTGAACAACATGCAAAGAATAAAGGTATGTTTTAAATATAAACTATAGAAGCATACAGAAAAAATAAATACCATATACATCATATATAAAATAAAGTGACATCATAATGTCCACCTTTAAAGGTGTTTAAAGAATATTGAACAATCATTGTTTCGTGAGGCAGTAATTCGCTATCCACAGAAACAATATGTTCTTTAACCATTAGACGGATGTGTGTGTAAGTGTTTCTAGATTCCATCTTATAACAACATCCAATTATATTTAAGATACTTGTGATGTTACAAAATAAATGAATAAAAAAATGTTTAGGGGGTTGGAGAAGCAAAATAAAACATAAGTACACAATAGAACACACTACCTTTAAATCGAGTAACTCTTTTTGATTTGAGATCAAAGGCTTACTTGGAAAGACTTATACCTAAAGTGAGGCTTCTAGGAGTAGTATTGAGATGTTTAGAGACAAAATTGTCAGGGGTTGGCTGACCCAAAGGCTTTAGAGTTGTGGGTAAGGTGGTAGATGTGGGGGCCTTTTATATGAGGAGAGGAGGGGAACTCTTGGAAAGTCTTGAAAAGTAACATTATTATAAATTTATTTTTAGGATTTTAAAGGTCCTAAAATTATATATTTCTAGGATAAAGTGATAATAGTTCGAAATATAGACATCTGATAGTTTTTTGAAAAGTTAAGGTCTTATATTATACATTATCTTTTCATTTTATTTAAATCGTTAAATAATGAGGAAATCGCTACATCATCATGGTGTCATAAATAATTTAATTTATTTAATATCTAAAAATTATAAAAAATATATCATGATGTAGGAAATCGTTTTATATTTATAATGAATATTTATAGTTAAAAAGATGACTTTTATAAACCCATGTAAAAATTGTTTTAATAAAACAACACATGTTATTGACATTTTAATTTTAACATTAAATATAAAGTTATTAATGTCATTTTCCAACCAAAGTGGATCCATGGGCTCCCCAAGTTGACCCATGGATTTTCTTGGTCGTAAATGACACATCCAATATCGTTAGGACATGTGTCAAAGTCATTTCATATTATTAAAACATTATTTTTACCATAAAATACACTAATTACCTCTAATCGCGATTAAAAACATAAAAGTTACTATAGACCAAAAAATTATTTTAATCCCATTTAACAACATTTTACTTCCTAATTACAACCATTTATGTTGTATTTTTTAAATTAAAAACAGAGAGGAGGTAAAATTTCATTTAAACTAAAAATCTGTTTTTTAAATACCACTTAGTGGTTTCACTATTCATCAAAATTTGATGTTTTTTAGGAAAATACCAAACATTCACCCTAAGCTATATTTGATATTCCGAATTCGAAAATGATTTATATTTTTCAAAATTCAATACATATAAGTTACATTAATTAATTTAATAATTAATTCCCGCTGTCAGGACAAATAGCGTGTTTTTATGAAACAATATATATCAAAAGATTGACACTAGTTTAAGTCCAATTTCAAAGTGAAATTAATTCCAATGACCAATATTGGATTAAATGGTAAACATATATTTTAATTTAACATTAAAACCAATTAAAAAGATAATATAATCGTATAAATAAATTAGATTAAAAAGAGTTTTTGAATTAAAAAACAACATTTTTCACTATTCATTAAAAAATGAACTTTATCGGAAAAATACTAAAAATTTACACAAAGTAAATTTTGATTTCCTGATTCAAAAAAAGAATTTTATTTGTTCAAATAGAATGTATAAGAGTGACCAAAACTATATTTACTGACGGTTCGCCATCAAAAGGCAATAAGTGGTCCTTTAGTGAATATTAGAGTATATATGCCTAAAATTGAATTCTTTTCATATTTTAATCCTTTATCCTTTATTGGATAAATGTAAAAACATTTGACAAACATATATAACCATATTTTAGTAATTCCTATTCATTCCCTCCAATAAAATGGCTACGTGTTAACTACCATTTAAAATATTATTATTTTATTACTAGTGTGCAACATAAGATTTCCAAGAATCTCTTTGTTTTGTATCGGGTACGCTATCAAACATAGCAACCCCTTTAAATTAAAATTAATATTTAATTCGAAAATATTAATAAATATTAAAATGTTTTATTCTTTATTTACCTGGGATGTTACAAATGGTCCCCTGGATCATAGTTTCATGGTTGTTTGTTTGGTTCGGCATTCCTGTAATAGGTTGTCTTGGGCTCTAAAATCCTTTATCTAACCCCATGTCCCTCGGATCCTCTCTTACTCGGGTCTGTAGTGGTGGAAACTATGTGGTTTTGGGAGTGGGATTTAATGAATTATTGTGCCTAATGAACTAGAGTCGTTCTTAATAATTGAATATGTCATGGTCTTCTTCCTCTTCATTAATCGTTATTTTTAGTGGTGGAAATGACAATATCATTGAATACATTTCCTTCGATTTTTTCAGATTTTGTTCATTGATTAAGAATTGATGTCTGTTTTTTCTTGTTTTATGTTTTATGATGACATCAATGGAGTTCTCCAGAGGTTATATGAACATTTGTGATTAGTTAATCCTTGTCAATGGTAGTTTTTTTAATATGGTAGTCCCTTTCAATCTGCATCGGTGGTGAGGGATAGACAATGATAGTGTTGTACTGATGCTACGAAGGAAGACGTAGGAGACATGACCTTGGTTGATTTGGGTGTCCCCCAGATCGAGGCCTCGGGTTCAGTACTATAAATTTTTAATTTCAAGTTTGAAATATGTTTAGAAATTTTAGATCTTTCTGTGGTTACATATCATACTCAAATTAGATTTTGGAAAATTAAAAAATGGAATTTATAGAGAATAAATTGATGTTATGAAAAAATGATGATACTAAAGGCATATGATTAATTATAATATATGGAATGTTATAAAAAGGAGAAAATGTTAAAAATGTTTTATCTAGGATAAATTGATTATGAAACTATTTTTAAAAATGTAATGGAATATGTTCTATCCACCCATTAGTGGAATATTTTGATGCATTTTCTTCATTTCAAAAGAAAATGATCCAAAAATAAGGAATACCATATATGATATGGAATCTATATATTCCTACTAAAAATAAACTAGTGTTATTTACTAATATAAATGAATTTTTATTTCTCAAAGTGATATTACAATGACCATAGAATATCTCATTTCATAGTGGGAGTATATTTTAACATTGAGAGGTTTAATGAAAAAAAATAAAATATTATACCAATCAAATTTAAAATAAATTTTAAACATAATATACAAAAGAGTTAATGATATGTGATATAAAATATAAAGGCTAATATCTACATTTAGTCACTAAAAGAAAGTTAATATCATCATTTCTTAATAGGATTATACTAGCCAACACATAATGTGAATTTTCAATTAATATCCTATGAGTTTTTGGGAATATTGGTAATGAAAATTATATAGAGTTACATTTAGTTAGCATAAAAAAGTGAGTGTCATTTAATCCTAAAGAAGATTAGGATTCCATAGTAATTAATAATTAAAATAGTTAAAATAATATCCGAAATATTTCAAGGAAAATAGTGTATCAAATTGATCCAAGTACATTGTTATTAATCTCATAAATGCTCTATGTGGAAAAAGAGAAATTATTAACATCGTAACATTTCCAAGTGTACATGTAAGAATTTTAAATATGATCAAGATAAAGAAAATTAGGTATATAATTCAAAAATATCACTGTTATTTAAATTTTCATTTTTAATAGATGTTACTAACTAAATATATTATTGGGATGGTTTTAGCAGATGGACACATAGTGTATTAGTGGGCATTATATATAGATGTATTGAGTAAACAAACCCCGTGACTGAAGAGTCAACATAATGAAAATATTACTGTCAATCATATATGATATAATAGATAGGTTATTAACTGTGGATTTTTTATGTATTCTTAAAAACGTATTAGGAATATAAAATTTATTATATAAAATGATGTATTTCATTTATCATTATTTCCCATTAGATGAATATACATATATATTTATACACATTTCAAGTAATGAAGTGATAATTTACCTATATAATTATGAATTTGATTAATCCAAAACCAATTTTCATTATGTATTATTGTAGGTTATAATGAAATATTATGAATAGAAGAAGAAGCATTATTGTTTATGGATATATAACATTCTCATAAGGCAGAAAAAGTGTTTTTGTATGTAAGATGACCCATTAATTATACCACATGGTGTGTCATGCAATATGTATTTGGTGTAAAAGGGGTGAATGGATCATACTAAGATTCACTTTTACATGAGGTCAATGAGATACATAGAATGAAGAACTCCATACATTGTTTCATTTCATACAAAATCCTTAAGTCATAGCTAATCATAGTGTGGTTGGGTATATTTTTCAAAGTGGTCATCAATTGGAGATCTAACATGATAAGATTTTTCTTTTCATACAATAAAAAAATATATAGTATCTTGATTGAGATATGTTAGGGAGTGTGTGGAAACAACTAGATAGTACAAATGTGGGGATTATCTATTCTAGTTATGGACTTGTGATGTGATCATCCATAAATGTGAATCACATGTGATGTATTCTTTGACTAGTTAACTCTATACATGGAGATTCAAGGATGTATGAATCAACTATATGATATTACAATACATAATGATACATGTTCAGTAGATTTTTTGGACTATAGGGACATATTACAATGCATGAAACTTATTATTCAACTTGTTGACAAAAGTATAACTTTATATGTGTTGGATTAATAACATTCCGCATCCAATTGTAGCTTTAGTAGCATTGATTATTTTCAAGTGGTTTCAATTTTATTATATTTATAATTAAAAAGATTAATATTTTTTTTTCAAATTCTGCAATGGAATCTAGGGTTACACATTGCGTTTGATTAAATTGGGATTGAGTTTGACTCAAAAAGATTCCCTAAAGGTGTTTTAATATTAATCTAAAATCCTTTTATATGGGTATTCACAAGGTATTTCATCATATATGATACATGGTGTGAATTTATTATATATTTACAAAAATGGAATATATAAAAAATATTTTTAGGTATGATTTCACAAGTTATTGTTAATAACACAATATAAGGTGACATTAAAAATACTTATTTAGGCTTTAGTGTAAATGGTAGATTGAAGCTGATATATTATAAAAAAAATTCATTAGATTTATTTTGGGTAAGTAATGTCTTATGAATAAAGGATATTAAAATGTTAAACTATCCATAAAATCAAATTGCACATCATTGACTATCATACGGTATTCTATAATGGTAATATGTCACTTAATTTTTTATGAATCGTATGATAGAATTAAGGTATCAATGCTACGACATGCTTTAGAAGTCAAGATTTAATGAGTTAATATTCAAATATCCCACTCCAGTTTCTCTAATTTGATGAATCATTTCTTATGACGAAAAAGATCAAGAGATCATAGCAATAATGCTTTCATTTAATAAATCACACATGATGGGTGAAATAAATTTTATCCTATAAGTTAATACCTATACTAGCAAGGAGTATCTTTAGGGGATATATAAATTCTTCTTCTATAGGAATCTGGGTATGCCTTTTTGCCTGAGTGGGTTGAAACTACCATGCTAAATGAAATATTCTCAAACCTAATTTTCACCATGAGGTGATAACATATCATGGAGGTGGATAAACCCACTCAAATGTTGAATGATTAAGTAACCCATGTATAAATTTAGGAGAGGTAAGTCTCTATGCTACCCTTTTTGTTATCTTCATCAAACCTGCACAATGTGGAGGAAGAATTAATTGGAAATATCATGATACAACTAACCCATTTTATCATTTCATTTATTTCCATTGTGTGGGGATTCATTTATTTTTCATGAATTTATTGGTTTAGGTTTCGTTAATTCCCTCTACTATTATAAAAAGTGTGGTAAGATCCCTTATAGACCCAAAAAAATTCACCTAGTGTGTACCTCCTAAAAACGCTTTATTAAAAAGTCCCCTTGGTAATAAGTGCACTAGATATTTCTTCATGAACCCCAAAATAAAGAAATCTCTATAAGGGAAGAAATTTATAGTAAACAGGTATAGTAAATAGATAAAGGGAAATAAAATATGAGACTAATGAAGAAATTGGATGCCACCTAATTTAATATTACTAAAAAACACTTTAAAATCAAAATAAAATCATAATAACCATTTTTACTCCCAAAATGTTTATTTAATAAAAATACTATGGTACATAAAAAAATAAAATAATTTTAATTAAAAACATGAAAGAAAATTATTTATGGAGCAGTTTTTATATCAGTTTAGACATCCATGTTTTAATATATAAGAAATAATATTACATTTTTAAAATCCAATTTTAAAACAATAATTATAAATATGAATAATATAATATAATAATTAAAAATATGGATGTCGTAAATACAAATAAGTAAAAAATGAAGGATAAATTTAGATGAAGAAAAAAAAAGAAATAAGATTTATAGTATTGAGGAGGATATATATAAATTATTAACAAAGAGTTCAATAAAATTTATAAGACAGTAATTAATATTATAAAAGTTACAATTTATTTAGGAAATAAGAGAAATTAAACCTTTCATTTTATTTTTAAAATATGAAACTCGTCAAGATATGTTTTTCTAAATATAAAAGTAGAAAAAAAATTTATTGTCAAAGATAATGGCCTAGAGTCTAAGTGCATGGGGAATTTAGTATAAAATATTTAGGATGGTCCTCATTTCCTACCCTTGATTAGTTTTTATGGAAATGAAAAATGAAAAATAAATGGAAAAGAAACAAAAATTTACCTCTAAAATCATGTTTTTTTGAATTTAAAATTCATGATGACCAATTAAATAAATAATTTAAAATTTTAATGAAAAATTAAAATCACATATCCCCCCTAATATACAGAACATTATGAAAACTAAACCTTAAAATCCATTTCCATATAAAAAATATATTAACACTGAAAAATCCATATGGGGTAGGGATGATAATACCACGAGATGTTAACAGTAAGATAGTGATGCCAACAACAATTGGATTGTGAAGGTGATTACTAGAACATATAATGTGTGTGATGTTGGCTAGGAATTAGTTTAACAAGTGAATAATGAGGTTTACATGACATATATAAATAACTAGATGTGGAGGATGATGAAGAATATTCAAATTGAGGAATAATAAGTGTTGAATACAATGGTGGAAAGTACTAATATTTATTGGGGAGTAACATTTAGAAAATAAAGGAAGAAGTTTATGATGGGTATAGAGGGTTATGTTGGCCCAAATATCATGATTACTATAAAGAGTGATCAGTTCTACCCTCTAATAGATCGAATTTCAATTCCATAATTTTAAGGATACATGAGGTCCTTGGACACCCATTTCATAAAAACCAATCACTAATAAAGGTGATTATATTTTTATTTCCCTTTTCTATCCTTGCATTTCCAGTGCACCAAAAGAGGCAGGATGTTTTAAGAGATTCATTTTTCTACCATTTATCATTTTTTTAACTTAATTAATTAATATTTTATACATAAATAAAATTAATAATCTCATTAACACAAGGTTTCAATATATATTAAAATCATAAAAAATATCCTCAAATCTGCTCCATAAATATCAAAATGGGTTTGGTGAGTTATGCTATCCAATATTTATAGGAATGGACATTCACAACTATATGTAAAAAGATAACACCATTGTTTAAACATCAAGATTCTATACTAAAATTTTTCAAAATATAAAACCTTTCGTTTTCCTTAATCAAAAATAAGGTAAAAATAGTACAAAATTACTATAATTATTTAAAATACAAAATGATCATGAAATTTTTAAAAACAAGTCTAATAGACAAGGAAATGAGGTAAATATTCAAATCTAAATTGTGGATGGACCTTTATATTAGTTTGTACAGAATGAATATATGATCTTAATAAAATAAAAAAAATAGAGGTGATCAAGGGATAATTTAATTGTAATATCTTTCAAAAAAATTACCCGATTGTTGTTCATTGATTGGGATTCTAGTTTCGCTTCATAGAAATTTAGTGTAATCAGTTTTAGTTAAACATACTTTAAATAATGATTATTCTCTTTTTAAAAAATATTTATATCATTAAATATTTCAATCCCCATTTCTAAATAGAATATTATCCATTAATATCCATGAATTAGATCTTCTAAAAATTATAATATGGTCTATTTTTTCATTTTAATGATTCAATAATGTAATAAAATCATAGTTCAACCCATTTTAAACATATCTTTTTTTTGAAAATAAAAACACGGTAAAAGATTATATAACGAAATTTTTAATGATATACCATTTTAGTCTTTAATTTATGTGTTTTATAGAATCCAAATGGCTGTTAGAGTATTATGAATATGATATAAGTTATCATGTGTAATGTATAACTCTATGTATGACATATACCTAGTTGCTTTGTTTTGTTAGTCAACATTCAACAAACTCTATCATATAGTTCATTTTTGAAAGCTTGTGTTCAATAAATATTTTTTAGTAACCTATTTTTGTTATTTTTTACATGTTAGACTGTATCCAATAGTCTACATTCGATAAACTAAATCTTAAAAAACTACATTTTGGTATATTACATAAGAAATAATGTGTTATGTAGACTAGCATTCATTGAATTTTCATATAAAAGACTACCATTAATAACTATCCCTAAGTTATATTGTGTAAATTTTATTTTCATAGTAATACATGTAGTAAAAATTATATTGATAGTGCTAAATAAATATCTATCTATTAATATTAATATATGTTCAATTATCATAACTAGAATCATGCATCATTTATAATTTCATAAAATGAATCATTAATCCAGTAGAATACCTATAGTTCACACAATTTTAAATGATATTAAACTCTATATATGGTATTTTTTTTCCAATGATGGAAACAACTTACCAAATTTTTATCTTTATAGAATATTACATGTTTTGGAAATAAAATATTCCATTTGAACCCAGTACCTAAACAACTTTTCAACATAATGAATTATTTCACACAGTAACATTATTCTATAAAATAAATCAATATGGTATAATCTTATTTTTCTTTATGAAATATATACATTGGAATGTTTTTGAAAAATATTCATTAAAGAAATTTGTAGATATAGAGAATTTAGTATTTTTCACAATTTCATTTATAATAAAAACAGTGGAGCTTTAAGTATTAATAAAAATTTATTTAAATTAATTAGGTGATATTAAGGATCATTATTTATCCTGAAAATATATATATATATATAATATTACCCTTATTGATGATCATAAATCCCCTAAAAATATTTATTATCTTATAAAAAGATAATATCATTATTAAGAAAATATTTACTCTTAAAAATATATCAGTATTAAAAATAATTTGTCATATAGATTAAATAATTGTTCAAATCATTTATCTCCATTTAGAACATAAATTTAATACATGATCAATATTTTCTTCATATCCTTCCTCCTCATATTTGTAAAATTTCAAAAAATAAAAAATAATTAACACATTACCATAATAATTTAGTAGAACAAATTATGAGTTTGTCATATATGCAATAGTCAATGTGACCTAAAATGCTAGTATAAAAACTAAATTTTTTATCACAAAAAATGAATAAATTAATAATTTTCAAGAATATTCAATAATTTATTAAAATAAATCAAGAATAAAATAATTTATGAAAATGTAATGATAATGTCATCATTTTGAAGGTGGAGAGATAGAGTGGTAATCTTTTTTATTAGAAATGTAAGGATGATAAGGTTTTGTGAGAGGAGGTTTAGATTGAGGAGGATTTGGTTGTGAAGTGTTGCATGTAGAAACCTTTCGTTGAAATAGTGTAGGTTGAGTAGGATATTGATGATAAATTATGTGGAAATATGGGGTCTCATACCCATTTTATGTATGTTTTTCTGTGATGTTTATTCATTGGATTTATCCTTAGGATCAATGTATGTAATGTTAGGTATAGGCTTATCACCTATTTTCTTTTGGAATGTATACTTTATTTTAAATACTTTATAATATGTAGATGGTTTATATGGGACACTTGAAGGAATTTGGGATTGGAAATAGGTAGTAGATTATATAGAAGCATGATTTAAAGATCAATAAAATCCAAGACCCCATCTTCTATCCTTGTTTTCATACTTGCAGTTCTTAATGTTCAATCAAATAGTTTTGATAATTTTTTATATTTATGTGAAAACAACTCAATATGTTTATTCCTTCGAAGATCCATAATAACTTAACATTTTATATCAATTATTATAAAAAATTTCAATAATTATATATTCATGGATATAATTATATCCTTGATTTTTATAGTGGTATATGTTGTCCTTCATATCAATATTTTATTTCAAAGATAGATAATCAGTGTTTGGTCCAACAGTTTGGAAAAATTATGATATTTATGTAAAAAATTCTCGATAATATTTTTCCTCTAATATTAATATGAACTGTACTTGGAATATCATGAATTTGTAATAATATCATTATTGTCATATTCAAGGATATCCTTATATCCGCGATTTTTATAGTGTTATATATTTTCCTTTGTATCAATAAGTTTTCCCAGTATAGATAAATATTTGAGGCACATTATATAGTAATATATCATGCATTAATAAATTCTTATCTCTCCATCACCCAAATTTCACCATATTACCTATTCTTATGCTTGAATCAAAATAGTAATATGTCATGTATTATTCATACAATTATTTAGGTCATAAAATCTTTATAGAGATTTAACGAAATTATTGGGCATCCCAAAATTTTCAATAACAATATTAATCTATGATTGATCAATAGTTAGAGAAAAAGATCCAGATTTACAATTCCTAATATTTTCCAGGCCCTAAAAAGAAGATTCATGTTATAGACCACATTTTTAAGAGAATCCGCATGGAATTCAAGGATTGGATTACTATAATTATAGATTGTCTAAGGAACAATAATTTTAATTGGTTAAGTTGAAAAAAATATATAAGATAAATCTTGTAAATGTATCTTCTAAAAGTATAAAAATCATTCATATCCAACACTTCTAAATGATTTTTGAATAATAAAAAAACAATTATATTATATAATTGAATTATTTTACAATAATACTAATTATATATCTAGATATTTATTGAGAAATTATCACCACTCTAGTTCTTTATAATTTATTTTGAGAATTTCTACCTCATTGAAAAAATTCATCCAAAATAATAACCAATCTATCTTCGACAACATCCAGGAAATCGAATATATAATACTCCAGGTTACTATATAAGCACCTGGAAGGCATCTTGAGGTTACTCTATACTCCTAAAATCCAAAACAACTAAAAATATTTTTTGAATATAAATACTATGTTACCCAAGAAATTTAATAACCATTTTAGTTTCCCCTGATTTGTTATATAATATTAGTAGTGATCCTAAGAATGTTCTACATATTTCCATCCTCAGCCTCACTGGATTATGTGGTTGCATCGTCTTCTTTTGGTGAGGCTGCATCATCACTTCCAATATTCCTATCATCCCCACTCACATTATAATCCACACCGTATCCTCAAGTTGGAAATAAAGAAAATTATGTTTTCATCACCACTACCACATCCCATGCTAATTTTTTACTAGATGTTATTTTAACTATAATAATAATATTTTATTTCTTCATTCAGTATTAATGAAAAATATAAATTATAAAATATTTCATTCTTTATTACTATAACAAAACCTAGGAAATTATTCGTTCATATGATATTCCCCAGTTGCATCCCTTAATTAAGATACATGAAAAACATGATATATTATTTTATTTTTAGTTAATTTGATCTTTTAAGAAATAGATCATATAATTATGTCAATAAAAAATGGTTCATAATATAATGTAGAATTTTTTTTATTAATTTGGGATTTAAAATCATAATTATTAGGCCTTGGAGTAACCATCATTTTCCCACTATTGTAATTCATTACTATTATAAGTTTATTATCATACATCTTAAATTTCTACAGATCCCTTTGAAGATTTATTTATTTTACTAAAATTTGTCACTTCAATCCTAAAAAATTATTATCCATAGCCTTTATTGATGCATCCCCTTTAGAATAAGTATATTGTGTGGTCTATTGTACCGATAGATAATTTGAAATTCGGTTTTTCCTATAAAATCCTGGAAAAATTTATTATTACTAAAATAATCCCAAAAAAACTATGACATGAAATATTTTGGGATCTCTAAATAGAAATACCTTAAATATGACACTAAAAATTATTTTACCACTTTAGTATTTTCATCACATTGTGGATGGTATGATGAAATCATATTTAATGATATTCCTTTAATTTTAAAATGTTTACAAAAAAAACTAGTAATTATAGGGTACGTGTCACTAATTATTTCACTTGGTATTCATTATATCTATAAAACATCCATAGTTAACATATTATTAATTATTATTATATTATATGGATGATTAAATGGTATAAAATGATAGAAACTCAAAAAGGGTAAATGATTCTTTATATGATCTATATTTATAGTTCATTTTTTGAGGGAATCTTGTTATTATTTTGGGGATTAGATTTTGGAGGGATATGGAGGGGTGGGAATCATTATTAGTATAATTAAGTATGTGAATTAGAAATATAGAAATTAAAATTTAGAGATTTTTTGGTAGAGGCCTGGTTGAGTGCAAGTTGAATCTATATTGTTTTTATCTCTTTTTTTTAACTAAACTTATTCCACTACTGTAGTTTTATTTTGATTAATTATTTATATAAAATCAGTGATACTATTCCATATAAATGTTTTCTGACATTCCTATCTTTATCAATCCCAGTTCAATGGAGGCACACACAACCAGAAAAAATATAAGGTTGTATGCATTATCGACGGTTATCTCATATAATTCATGCACTATTACAACATGTCCAAAGGATGCACCCCCACATCACATCTCGACGGTCCAACACTATTGGATACATTCCATTTTGGTGTTTATGAAAAAATTAACTATAGGAATGGAAATCATCCATAATATTATGGAGAGAATCTCCAATAATTTCTTAGAGGGATGGAGAAATGCATGGGGAAAATGGAAGCCATGATAGAGAAGTGAATGGAAATCCTAGAGAAGGTATTTTATAAGATAGTGTTGAAAGTGAGTTCATCTATAATTAATTAATAAGAACTCTAAAATTATATATCTAGTTTGTTATAGTTTATAGATAATATGTTATTGTATAATGACCTATGCTCATCTGAGATTGTGGTGTAATATGTTACACAATTTGGGGGGGGGGGGTTAGAACTCAAGAAAAAAAGAATGATAAAATTACAACAGAAACCCATAACACCAATACAACCATTTAATATGTCTATAATCTCAAGATACTAATTTTTGATGGCATGGATACATGCTTTTGGATCAATCATATAAAAATTTATTTTTGATTCCACTAGGTAGAAGAGGAATTCAAAATACCACATTCTCAGTTCTGTTCAAAGGAAATAACTATTCATTGGTTTACGGATCTTGGTACACATATAATCAATGTTGTTTATATTAAAATTTTAAATTATATAACTTTTAGTCAATTAGATATCCATAAAATTTCTGATAAAAGAAATATATATAATAAAGGAGATCAGTTTAGCAGTACATTAAAAACATCCAAAACTATGTTCCTTTGCTACCATTCCAACCTGAGTAACCATACATAGCATAGTTATTTTAGGTTCAACAAGAATTGAGTAGAGGTTAGGATGAAATTCACAACCTAGATACATGACTACATCTAATGTGGCTGACTTTTCATATGGATATCTCTTTCATAGAAAGAATAGGGATTCAATTCCATGGATTTTTCTCATTAATTTTTTATGAATACAAGAAGCTTAACCATAGTAGATACCAATCCATATATACACGCACCAATAGAATGGGACCACTCCTAAACAATTAATATATGGATATTTTTTTTAAAATATACCTCAGATGGAGTCTCTAACGATCCCATCTGGATGATGTGTGCGACACCGAACAACCTATGATTGGGAGGATATGTCGAGCTAAGACTTCTGCATTGGGTGTGAACTACCCTATATCCCCATTCATAAGTGTGAAGATCCAAAGTAATGGTTTATGATGATGGGAGATGATTATTATGGATCTTTAAATAGAGGTGCTGAGTGGGGAAATTAAATAGTCCAATAAAAATTGGACAGGTTCACATCCATCAGTCTTAAGGACATAATTATTTTCTTGAGGTGAAAGGTTATCGAAACTCAAAAGGGTAAATGTTTCACTACATTGGTCATATATTTAGCCTATCTAGTGGTTATTATTTATATTAAATTACGGGGATATTCTTGGAACATTGAAAGGGGGTAGTGATTAATTATAATAATAACTAGGGGTGTGAGTGAGGGAGATATGGATGAATTTTACAAATCATTAAGATTTGTATTGGGTGAGAGTAAAAGGGGAATATATAGTGTTATCTATTTATTTCATTCACCTTATTTTTCCTCCATGAAAAACATAATTTTATTCCATTATTATATGCATGTCGTAATCTATTCCTCTATTATGAATGGGTGTATTTACTTATTCAATCCACTAAAAATATTAACATAGAAAATCCATGTGATTTATGAAAACCTAAAAACCCCCTAGAATCATTATACCACACTATTTCTTGTATTTATAATGGATTCAACAATCCATAAATGATAAAATCTTCATATTTTTTACATAACTCGCATTCCCAAATAAACTTCTCCACTGATTGTGTCATTCCTTCCCAATAAAAATCATTTTTTACCACTTGTATGTCCTCATGTATCATATGTTTCTACATATTAGAGAAGAATGAAAATATAGTGACATAGTATAAACCAAAACTAAATTATTATGTAAAAATCACCCTATTCTAGTACAATAATTGATCATATAGATGGAGATATCCAAGTTTAGCAGCATTATTATTCTGAAAAGATACAATAACTTTAATGAAATCATAATGTTTCTTAATCACATCATTAATAAACTACATATCTACCCAAAGTGGCCCTGAAATAATTATTTTTTATAATTCAACATCATATATTCCTTAAATGTCATCTTATGGTGGATTTAATTTTCTATGTAATTAAAATACCTCAATATGATTACAGAATATGACTTCATGGATGCATTGTTTTTCAAAAAAAACAACCATTAACTAAGTATATGTTTCCAAATTTAATTTTATAAATAGTCATCAAAATTAATAATAATGATTTATTTTATACAATATATTATTGATAAAACTAATTTGATTATATCTTTCTCAGAAATTAACATTACCAAATTTGAATCATCTAATGATTTGTTCAAGAAATGATAATAATTTACCTTCATGAATCAACACATCCAATATTCCAAATCACAAAGAAACAAAATCCACTATAAAAAATTTGAACAAATATAGCATGCGTAATATAGGGGCAGTGACAATGATTTTTTCAAAATTTTCAAAATAAATTCCCATTATTAAATTCCAATTATATACATTCTAAAATTTTAGAGAAATTAATGGATCAAATGTTTTTCATTTCTATTAATGAAATTATTTTAATAACTGGAAAACCATAAAAATGCCTAACTTATTTTAAATATTTTTATTCATGAAACTTTTCACCTAATATATTATCATCATATAGAATACTACTCCATCATTTGAGATTATATGCCTCAAATATTCTACCAATTTCTACTCAAAGAATCACATTTTATTTAAAAATAATGAATTGGATTTCATTGTTTAAAAGCCCCTTCATAACACTGAAAAATATATTTTATACAATAATGTAAAGTTTATAATAATTACACTATGTAAATTTATATGAGAATTTATTAAACTAAATGATATTACATGATATCCATAATGCCTATACCGAGCCACATGAGTCATCTTAACAAGCATCTGCCTCATTCAACCATTCATGATGAAATCCAAATTTTAAAAAGAAAGTATCCAAAATATTATCCCATGAAATTCATATATTAAATATTATATCACTCGAATCAAATAGCTATTTATCACAATTAATGCAGTAACTGATTTATAAACTATGCCCCAAGTCTGATGGCCTTGAATTTTCCTTTTATTATTAGAATAAAACCCTTTTTAAATGGTTTGATAGGGAAACCTTACCCGACCTCAGTATTTAGAAGTACACATTACATTTATTACTACATGGATTGAAGTCCCAAATACATGAAAGCCATAGAAAAAGTATCCCAAAGACCCATACTAGAATAATCCCACCCCACCATCATACCACATAGCTATAAAGTGTCTTCCTAAAGCTATGTCTATGGTCTTCTGTCACCACCCCATACAAGGGTCTTGAATCGATGTGATCCCATCCTCTATATATACATGCTTCTACATAAAAAATTCTCCATATTTGACTTCATTTACTATATGATGCTCTCCGTAAGTGTATAATGTGATCCAATACAATGCCTATTGTTTCCCCATGGATGATAAAAAGTCCCAGTTTCCTAAAGGTCCAATTACACAACTCAAAATCCCATCTTTTGTTAAGACTACCACTACTATGGTACCCTCATGCATTAAATTGTATATCACCACGTAAATTATTTCACCTCCCCTTTTGAACACAATTAAGATGAACATACTACATCTATCATCATTTTTCATTACCAATATTTTAGAACTTGAATTTGGAATTGGATGGTGGATAATATTTCCAGGGTCTTTTGATATCCAAACATGACATTAAATCACATTTTTATTAAGAAAATTTGTTTCCTAGAGAACGAAATTCGCCGAACCTTCCCCATCATAAAAATTAAGCGAATTATCAATCCCCCTTATATGAGGTACCCAATTAGACACCCTTAGAAAACGTCATAAATGACTTTGATTCTTTAAAAATAGTGAAATAGACACCATATCCTCACCTTACATTGTATACCATTTAATCCCTTTAGACACAATGCGTTTTGAGATTTTTTTGTAGAATATAATATAGTCTTTTCATTCCAATAAAAAAATATTTTAATATTATTACAATAAGTGGTCACATTCCAAAATTATTAATGTCATGTTTTTATCAAATGATAAGGATACTCCCACAATAATTCACTTTATAATCATTCACTTATTAAATATCATTTTTTTCTTCTACAAAACACACATTTATTTTCCATTCATTTCCCTGTCAAAAAATTTCTAATGGAACCCTACTCCTTATTTTCTATGTGGTGGTTCATATTATTCCACATTTATTTATCCAATAAATTCTCACACCACTAGTTTGAATCATTTTCATAGAAAAGTTTTCCTATGATTAAACATATGGCTATATATATAACACAACCCCAATGATTTTCATTCTTCATATTATTTACTAGATAAATTCAAAAATATATTTCCCATTACTATTGTTATACCAAAATTCTAACCATTGTCATGGAATGAAATTTGGTTCGACTATTCTTAATTTATATTCCTAATACAGCAATGGAAGATATAATTTTCCATGGGATTACCGAGACATTATGGGATTATTTTATCATTATAAACAATTAAACATATTACGACAAAAAAAACTAAACCATGTATGTAATGTAAGAGTATAAACAATCCAACCAAAATAAAATAATAATAAAAAACAAATATCAAAGTTATAGAAAGAAATAGAATAATGTGCACCCAAAAAATTAAATGATATCTTGACATAGTAACACTATTGTGGAATCGCTACGACCACTCCATAAGCTAACTATGTGCTCTAAAAACCATCCTGAGGAATTTGAATCATGATTCTCTATTGGATAAATAGGAGAAAATTATTTTACCTATTTCATATTGAAGAAAATATTTATACGTAGAAATGTGGATGTGTTGGGGGTTAGTAACCATAACAACTAATCATTCCCCAAGAGGCTTCCTAACTCATTATATTTGGGAAGTAACATGTTTAATTGTAGTTAAAAATATAATAGAGCGGGATAAAAAAATTATTTATCTATTTAAAATACTTATAGTTAAAAAAATATAAATTTATCTATTAATACCACTTAGAATACCGAAACCACATCCATCCTCCCACGCACACATTCACAAATGATGAAAATATCAATACAAGTGAGTTGTGATATGAAAATCACCAATTCATTACTTAGTGATATATATCCATGCCTCTAGTATGGCACTGAGCCCCATGTCAATACCAAAAATGCCCCGTGAAATGTAAACATGAACACACACCACCCATGTGTGACAAGATCAAAAAATAAACTCATTCTATATAAATTAATCATACCATTTAAAAATATTCATCTTATATTTTTCTTTAAGTAAAACAAAACTATAATTTGAAACCATAAATAAAATGGTTTGGTCAAAATCCATTCAAAATATCATAGTTCCCACAAAATAAACCAAAAATTTTTTTCAATTAAGAAATAATCCATTGATTCATTTTCATATCTAGGGAGAAAATTAAAAAACTAATACTTCAAGTTCTATTATAATAGAAGAATATCGGGAATCCACCTACCTATAAATGGTTACAAAAATGACCAACAACATAATGAATCCTCTTATGTGTGATAAAAAATAATTTCTTTAAATATATCTAATCATGATCTCAAATAAACACATCATATATCATAGACATATCTATAGAGAATTATATTTAATGTTATTATAGACATCCAATTAACATAGATCTTTCAAAACAAGTTTCCATATCAATGTGCATCACCTAGAATGCTAAGAATATGAGTAGATTTAGAAAAACTGAGATAAAAGGTTCATATTGTGGGGTTTTGGGGTTAAAACATAGTTAAAATCTAATTTTCAAGGCATTAATCAAACATGGCATAGTTAGTTTTCATGGTTTGTAAAACTACAAGATAATAGTGTACATTTCATTCTCTTTAAACCCCAATTCATTGTTGGTTTGCATGGTTTGACAAGCCATGAACCATTCATTTTTTCCCTCTATATTATCTTTCATATTATCTCCTAGGAACATACACACATTAGAAAAAATGTAATCTTGTTGTGCCCACACTCTTATCCTCCTTCGCACATTGCATGATTTCCTATAGAGATCCACACTTTTCCATTATATGTGAAACCATTGAAACACTTCAAAAACACACCAAAACCATAAGGAAAATTATGGAATTAAACCAAACTATTATATGACCCCAAAATACATAATATTTTTAAAGTAACTATAATGGAGGGTTTTACTTTCTCCACTATATTAGGATTTCCATTGCAAAAAATAAGATCATTTTCATTAATATGAAAAAGATTTGTCCATTGTTCCAGCATCACTTTTTTAGGTCCCCATGTATCCACTAGAATTTGACCTTCTTTCATAAGACTAAAACCAATGTAATAAATTTTCCATTAAATACCTTATCTTCACTGTTTTAGATTCAAATGGACAGATAAAAAATGTAGCGTATGGTTCAAGATCAACCAGATCCCATTAGATTACATAGACAAAATTGGGAACGTATTTTATTAGCTAATACACATGTAAAACCATATGAACCATGCTAAATCATAGTATAAAGACTAATCAATTATCAAGATTTCCAATTTGTCAAATTATCTCAAAAATTTAAACATCTTAGGGTTGAAACATACCTTTCTTAACCAATCATTGATGTACCATCCAAAGGGAGACATAAAAGAATGAATGATCTCCCATTGAAAATGGAAAAGGGTGAATCTAATTATCGATATAATATTTATTATGGATTTGGGGTGAAATAATTCATTCCCCGCTAATCTTAATTACCTAAGTTGTATCCAATACACGATTAGGTAACAATGGTGAATTTTCAATATTAACTACCCAGCAATGTGGAGACTGGAAAGGATGGTCACACAATGCTTGAAAAGGATCCATTTGTGTTGTGTCTTGCTAACTATTTTTTATAATAAATGTAAATTATCATCCCATGAGCTTCCAAAATACATAACACATTCTTTTAGAATTTCATATGATGTGTGAATTACATGGTTGGACTACCATTTATTTGAATATGATACATTGCACTCATGGTAAATTGGGTACCCAAATATTCTTGATGTTATCCCAAAATATGAGAGGTTGAATAAGGATATTTGTTATAGATTATTGAAACTAGTAATTCATTCAATTTTACCACTTTCATAATGTATGGCTTTGTTAATTTTTCTACTATATTCAATTCATGAATCATAATGAAATGGGTTGAATTTGTGAGTTGTTCCAAAATAACCCAAATAAAATCCTAATTCAATATAGTTATTTGTAAACCCATATAAAAGATCATAGAGATTTGACACCATTTCTAGATAGGTATAGGTGAAGAAAATAACATTCCATCTAGTCATTGATTCTCTTATTTAAACTATTTTAAATTTAAGAATTTTAAAACAAACTAAATCACATTTAGTTCCATACCTAATCCCCAAAATATAATCTTAGAGGAATATACATCATATATACTCTTGGATGAACTGACAATTGTCATTGGTGATAGGAAAAATATGTTTTTTTTAAAATATGGTAGAACAACAATTCGATCTCAAAATTGTTAAGAAGAGTTTCTATATCATTTCCATCCAACTATGGTCATAACACGATTATTTTTTGTGGTAATGTTAAGGAAAATGGAAACTAATATTTTATAATATTGGACTTCATCAAATAATTCAGTAATAAGTGTCATCTTATATAAGATTAAAACTTCATTTTGTTTAGTAATATCCAAATTTATATCTATTACGACACTTATCAATTTCTACTAGTCATGAGATTCTATGGCTAATTTGTTTTATGACATTCATTTCCAAGAATCCTTGATGAAATTCCATTTTAAATGTGTATAAACTATATTAATGAAAAATACTTAGAGGTATTTCAACATTTTTATTTTTCTATAGATCAAATATCTCTATAAAAAATATATTTTTTGAACAATTATGGTATGTAAACATAGTTAATTTCACACCAAAAATATAACAATACAATGTTTTCAAATCATTCACCGCAATAGAAAATTCAAAATCATGGGTCAAACAATTATTTTTAGGAATATGAATTTTTTTATCCATAAGCTATCACATGATATCCTTTCCTGAGAACCTATCTTAATCAAGATCATGATTCATCATAATAAACCAGATAACCATTCATAGGTTCTGAAAAACATGAATTTGTTCCAAAGTGATCCTTTCCATAAAATTGAGATGTATCATTGAAAATACCCACACAAATGGAATAAAGTATAGTCTCCCATGACTGTTCCCATAGGATATGTGGGTTTTCAGATGTTATGAATAAAAAGATGAATTTAGCCAAGTAATACCCAAAAGATGAAAATCTCAAATACATTTTTTTTGTGGTTTCCATGAGACAAAACATTTACCTTTTCAGGGTCTACTGATATTCCTTTATTGTAATTAACATGTCCAATGAAGTGAAAATATTGTATCCAAAAATAAAATTTATACAATTCTTCATCTAACTGGTGATCTCAAAAAATTCCCAACACAATCACTAAATTATCTTCATTTTCCATATGTGTTTGACAATACACATGAATTCCATCCATAAAAACCAAAATGAAAGTGTATAGCTACCATTAAAAAATATGATTCATTAATTATGTGAAAACTAATTGTGTACTTATAAGACTAAAGGTAATTAATTCATATTCATTATGGCTATATGACTCCTAAAGTACTTATTTGAAATATCTTCTAAAATAAAACAATATTAAATATACCCAAACACATGATAAATTTTTAGAACCATTGCTCTCTCTTCGATTTGTCTAAAATATCATCAAAAGGAGGAAGAGGTATATATATCATTTACTGTTACGTGATTTAATATATCATAATCAACACTATGTTATAATTCACCATCAACCTTATCTATTCATGTGTAGTGACATTCACTTGGCCTCTTCACACTAGTTTATAGTTCTCCTAATTGGTTCGATTTCTCTACAGACTAGACAAAAACACCAGTAAGTCATCACTCCTTAAAATGAAGGGATAGAATATTAGAAATTATCAAATGGAATATAAATATAAAAAATTTACAAGAATCAAAAAAACAAACATGTGAAATGTTATCCTAGAATGAATTCATATTACCAATGCCTGATATTCTACAGTCATTGGAAAAACTCGTAATGTTTTGAGGAAAATAGAACTAAAAGTTTCTGAAAAAAATTTCTATACCCTTATCACCTTGGTAACATGATTTTAAGAATAAAAATGTTAGTTATTCCTTTTATTATATAAATTTTTTGTAATTACCATAATGAAAATTTGACAGGTCAAGCATAGATTATATCATTTGTAACATTCTATCACTAACCATTTTCATGGAAAGAGAGAAGGTGCAACTATCCTTAGATGATTTCCCCAAGAAACCAAAGGATAGAAATAAATTCTAAGGGATTACATTAACATTGGAGGATGATTTAATGTTTTTAAACAATGAAAACTATCCTGAAAAAATACATAAGAAAGAAGAATATGGTTCATCAGTAAAGACAATACAACCCAAATTAAATACCAAAGAAACACTATCATTGGAGTTACATTATAAAACTAGAAAAAAGAAACCAAAGAAAAATTAAGGGAATACTACCACAACAACAATGAAGAGGAATCACTCTAACCACTCTATAAGAGAACTCCAACCTCCAACCACCATATTAAGGAAGCACCATAATGACAATCAACTAGAGAAATAATAGAAATATCTTTTTTATATATCATAAAGAAAAACATAATTATAAAATACAACATTCTTATGTAGGGATGAGTGATCATGCCCAATAGGATTTCTTTAATAGAATTTTCAACTCACTACTTTAGGAAAAGATCATGGTGTCTCGCAACTCAATATATAATACATAAAAAAGGGTGGGATAATAAATTACTTTACAAGTTTAAAATAATTTAAATTAAAAATAGAATAATTTATCAATATATACTGCTTTGCATACCAAACCCACATTCATCCACTCACATAGACTCACATGTTGAATGAAAATCCCAGTACTCACGAGTGGTGATTCTTATTTCCCTATGTCATACCTTAGTTATATACCATCATGACTCATGTATGGAACTAAATTCCAAGTCCAGACTACAAGGCCCCATACAATGCAAAGATGAACACACTCCACCCATTTATTCCTATTTCATATGATAAATTCATTCAAAATAAATCAATCCTCCCTTTTAAAGAATTTCATCAATTGTATTTCATACATTAAAACAAAATGATAACTTAAAACCATAAAAAAAGGGTATCCCCAAAATCTAAACAAAATAACATGTTTCCAACATAATAAGCCAAAATGGTTTCTTTTTACGAAATTATCCAATATTTACTTTAAAAATTTCTGTAATGATTTTAATAAGACTGATCATTTATATTCTAGAAAAATACGAGAAGAGATAGAAGCCTCTATGACCCATTAGGTGATAAAAAAACTAATAAAGGCACATTGAAACCTCTATATATGGTCTTGATAAATCCATTACTTCGGCAGATAAAAAAATATCTCATCAATACAAAACATATATCTTGGATATATCTTTATAAAAATAGATATAGTAGTATGTGTGATCGGAGATTAGGAGATTGAAATATATATATATATATATAATAAAAAAATTCCATCAATTTTAAAGATCCAATTCCCTTATATCCATAAAAAATGTATTCTCGGTCAATGGGAACCACCATGAACACTAAAGAGTTAAGTCAAGTTTGAATGTCTGATAGGAGAGGTGAAAATGATGGTTTCAATGATTAAAACTAAGTTATGTGACTAGTGCATCATTAAATGTATTTTTTATAGTTTGACTATACTTATTGGGAAAACAGTCACTAACTGTTCACATGTCACTACATCGAAACCACCCCTTTAATAGTAGGTTTTCATAGTTTAACAAAATATGTGATATCAATTCTTTTCTCCAACAACAATATGGTTTCTCCTGGGAACCCATATGGTTTGGATGAACTATTTTTTAGACATGTGCATTATCCTATCCTTATAATCATGTTTCATGGTTTCCATGAGGAAAATACATGATTTCCCCTAATAATTCTCAAACACAGAACCCTTATAAACCCTTCCCAAACACACCAAGACCATCCAAAACCATTAGAAACTCAACACAATTATTATATAAACTAAAAATTACATAATAAATGGTTAAAGTAACTAATAAATTGTGTTTTATATGTACCCATTCCTTCACTTTTATGACCTAATTTTAATGTATATGAACTCAAATTTGTTCCATATCCACCATAAACATAGCATTTTACAGTTGTAAAATATTTTAAATAATTCCATTCACTAAAATATTTATTTCAACTCTCCCATGAGAAATTCACAATCTCACCTAACTATTGAGTTTTTTTTCTTTACCATTCATTCTATTTCTTGTTTCAATTCTCCTATAAATAGATTAATATTCCACTTTTATAAAAAATATGGAATCCTTAAGGTCATACATTAAATATCATTAGTATAGATATACGTGGTACTAACATGTCAAAATAATTTAATAAAAATAAATGGAACTTCGACTATTACACTAAAAAAATTCCCATGAAGTTATTTTAGTTTATTATATTTCAATCTAGGCTTGATTTACAGGAACATTATAAACAAATATTGAACCACCTATTTTATACATAATTTTTCCAATTGAAGCTTCATGTACTCAAAATTTTGATAAAATGAAAAATAAATTTAAATGCATGTAATACATGAAAATAGTTCGACAATAAAAAAATAGGTATCCCTATACTCCTAGAGATAGCTTCCAACTCATTACAAACCTATATCATAATATACATATAGACAGACTTGCCCTTATTTTTTTATTACATTATTTTATTTCCAATCATAAAAGTTTATCCCCAAATTATAGGATGACTGTTTAATTTATGATTGATTTCATATTTAACATTCCATTATTAAATGTGGTTTCTTTTTCATATTTTTAAAATGTATAACTACAATATCCATAATCACATTTATTTCAATATCGAGTTTCTAGATCCTAGAGTTCATGTATCACGGTGAGATTTTAGAATATATTTATCTTTTATAAAATAATTTATTTTATAACTTGTAAAGCACTCAACCTTAAACTTTTATTAATAATAGTTATATATTATAATATCAAGCACTTTCTATGGTATTTGAATGAAATATAATTATTGTAAATAATTGCAAATTTATTTATGAAATACTATTGATCCTAAAGAACTATTATGAAATATTTCATTTTAGAGAATTGTCTTTATCATATATGATTAATTTATAAATTATTTTAATGTTTTAAAATAATGAATAATTATTTCTTACCCATGTATAAAATTAATTCACTGGAAATCTGTTGGTTAAAACTGAAAATAATACCTTTGATGGTAAAAAGAAATGTTATTCTTAAAAACAATTTTATGATCACAATGATTTTTATCATAATTAACAAAATTAATCACTAATTATGAGATAATTTAATGAAAATTATATACAATATATTAAAACAAATATGTTAACATAAATTTAAAAAATTTTAACGAGGAAAATGTTAAGAATAAATTCAGTTTTATGCATAAAAAATACATTTGTTTCAAAAATTAATTGTTGAATTTCAAAATATTTTTAAAAAATTAATTTTGTAAACATATAGAAATTGAATATTAATAAATTGTTTTAAAATAATTACTTTGGGGTTCAAATTTATTAATAATATAAATTAAATTTTTTTTTCATTTTAACATTAACCATTCTAAAACATTCTCACTGTAGAATGGGTTTAAAATATTAACATGGGTTTAACATAAATATGGGGTCTACAATATCTCAAAAATATGTCTATATGGGATTGGTCAAGTGTATTCATACCCTAAACTATATTATATTAGAATTTTTGTTTCCTTGTTTCAACTTTGACTTGACTATTACTTTATAATATTTAAATTTTTTATGTATTTAAAACTGTGTTCTCCACCTCACTTATAATTGGTCACCCCTCCCTTTACATATTAAAAAAAATTAAATTATATAGATCATAAAAAACACAAATATCTTTTTAAATTATTTCCCCAAGTCCTTGAGATTATTTTCTTCCCAAAATACCAACAATGGAAGGTTTAAGGTTTAATCCAAAGATGGTTTCCCAAAAAATTTATAATAGTCTTTATGGATATTTTTTGAGTTTATTTATTCCTTTACATATTCAAAATATTATATAAAAATATATAATATATGACATAAATATCATCACTATACTTAAATGTTTTTATTATAATAGTACATATATTTTCTACCTATTTTCATTCCTATAACAATTGATAATGTCATTCATATGTGCGTGTGGACTACCACCTCTACAAAGAGGTGTGATTATTTTTTTCCTATATTCCTTATATAGATGATCATATGGATAAATTTAATGACTATATATGATAATTATGATATTATAATTTTTTAGTGATATATTACCTCTTACCATTATTTCTTTATAATTAGTGTAAAATGAAAACATTTCGTGTATGTACGTACAGACTACCATATAAATGATGTTTTGTAATTTATTTCTAATAAACACCTTCAATGATTGATTTTAAAATTGTATATAATGAATAAATATGATAATTATGAAATGATTAAATTATATGAATAATGAAACCATGAACAAGGTTCAAGGATCCAAACCGACAAACTAAATTATGCATGGGAAACAGAACCATTAATAATCCAAATGTTTATTTTAATTTAGAATATTTAATAAATGGGTAATGGAAAAGTATATGGTATTTTTATATTTTAATATAAGTATGAATATGTTTCTTCTATATGTTTATAATAAAACTAAATTTATTATAAAATATATTAATAATGTTTTTGTAGAAATTCAGGATCAAAGGTAAGGGCTTATGTTGTTATTTCATTTTTAGTCTCAACAACTTATGATTGAATCACCATTATGGGAATTAGGTATTCTATATCTCTTTAAACGCAAATATTTTATTTTACTATATTTATTTATGGGGTTTTCATGTTTCAATTTTTTTATCCTCTATTTTTTAAAAAAATGATCAAGAAAATGATTCTAAGAAAAGTAATCCTTATTTACTATATTGCCGGAAAAAATTTTCATCGATGTATATGTTTTTTAAAATGTTTTCAAAAATATTATTTTTAATGATGCAAAGATTATTTATATTCATTTTAAACCATATATTACTTTACTCTAAAAGGATTAAAAAATTAATTTTTATTATATTTTTCTTAATACGTTATTTATGGCTTTGAAAAAAAGTGTGAAAAGAAATCTTCATTTTAACATTTACCACATGAATGAAATTTCTCTCTTTCATGATTGTTATATTCATTGAACTAAAAATTAAATTTTCGCATTTTTTGTTTCAAAGAAAATAGTTTTCTCTGTAATCATTTAACTTTTGTATAATATGTTATCAAAAAAATGTTTATTTTTCTCATGTTTTTAATGAAAGTTTAGAATGTTATTTTAAAGGTATTTCCCATAAATATGAACATCTGTTGATATTTTATCATTAAATATGGTTATTATTTAGTGATTCCAACTATCTTCTTTTAATGGATAGATTATAATTAGCTGATGTTAAAATCATTATGAAACCAATTTGTTTTTTATGGGTTATGCTATGATGGATTGATGAATGTTATTCTGATGTTATGGAATAAATATTTAGGGTTTTTATTTTTCAATGGGTTGGTCTATTAAATCCATATATTTCATTGATTAATGATTTATTTATCATCAGATAATATAAATAGGATTGGTATTGATCCCATTCCAGTGAAAAAATTTTTTGGGGTAGTGAACCGAATCAATTATTAGACTATGTCCTTTATGTGATGAAGAACATTGTAGTTAGATTTGAATAATGAATCTAATTTATATGAATATTATTATGATTTAGTTAAGAAGACATATTATTATGATTATGATATTCCTTAATGGATCATAATTGAATAATTATGATTCCATGTTCTTATAACTCATATATTTTGAAATTTGAATGGTTTATGCCATTATTGATGATTTAGGATATAAGATTTCTTTGGAATAAAATTTGTACATTATGATAATGATCCCATACTATTATTATTGTATTATAATTTAATTATATCATCTATTGATATCCCACATTTTACCCATTTTTAGTATCTATGCTCACCGTTTCTGATGTTCCCATTTCCTGTTGGTTATTAAGAATGGTTAAATTTATGATATGACTAGGAATGGTACTGCAGGATTGTATCCTTATACTATATGTTAAATATATTTTTGTAAATAATTTTCTTATGTATCTTTTCTCCAGTGAAACTAATCCTTTACTGTTATGGGGCATTAATTATTGTGTAATATACTTATTTTTAATCTAAAAATATGAAATATGTAAGTACATTTTTCTTGGTTCACCTAAATTGGTGTCAAATATGGTCTGAGTTATTTTTGAAGGTGTAAATATGATAAATATATGCATACAACATAAGAAAACACATGATGAAGTGAATGTGAAATAGGGTGAAGATAAATGTGTCATAGGTTGATAACAAGGTGTTATAATTTAGGGCTTCTAAATAATTATTTTAATGAGTATATGTTTTCTCAATACAATTGTCATTTGTTCCTACAATATAATTTTTTGTGTTTTAGTTATTATTTTTAACTAGTAGGAATAATTCTAATAATAATTTGGAAGATAATTCAAATATTTTACACATCAGAAAATATATGACCTTGGAGATGGAATGATGTTTTTTGTTCTGTATGAAAAATACTCTTAATAAATGAATAATTATAAAAATGAAAAAGATAAATAGTGGGACTAACACAATATTGATTCTCCCATGAGGAAAAATCGACCTTTTTCTAAGGGTCCTCTGATCCATTAGTTGTAGAGAAATGGACCGGTACAAACGAATAGATTTTTTTCAGTCTCTATTTCTTGGAGAATATAATTTTTTCATAGTATTGTATCAATCATATGGAGAAGAAGATCAATGGTGGAATTTTATTTTTATAATAAGGAAAGAGAATGAAATTTAATTTATGTAATGGGGTAATTTTAAGAGGTAATTTTTAGTAATTACTTCCCTAGAACACATTACATGAAAATGGAATGTTTATTCCTTATGATTAAGAAGACGAATTCAAAATATAAAAGAAGATATGAGGAAAAATTTAAACACATGGGGGGTACATTTATATTTTTTTCGTCTACCCTGAAAGAAAAATATATCAGTTCATTATTGGAATAAAACAAATTCTCTAAAAATAATTGTCGACTAGGGAATTTATTAGTAATGAATTAATTATTTGATGTTATCTCAAGGTTGAAATGGTGAGTGGACATTTCAATTATTCCCATGGTTTTTATAAGAATAAACAGATAGATTTTCCGGGAAATTTTATTAAAAACCCCATAAATGAAATTAAATAAATCTCATTTTTGTTAAATAAGTGTAGAAAGAATGAATGTGAAAAAATTATCAAAGGGAATATAAAATGTATCAATTTTTGAAAGGGTGTCCATTAATAAACTTAATACCAAAGATACGTAAAGAGGAATGATAATAAAATGAAATGGTTAAATTTAAAATAATTGAACTACCCAAAATCTAATCATATAACTAAAAATAGTATGGTAATTATTTCAAATGAATATTTTAAAAAATATTTAAAAGTAATTTCCAAAAAAAATATTTATGAAACAATTTTAAAACCCATAAAAATGTAAATAACTTTTTCATTCAAACCCCTATGGTGTAATAATTTTATTTTTCAGATCACTCCCTTACCAATATGGTGCCAATGAATATTTAAAATAAAACATTTATTTAAAACAATCCTTGAATAAATTTGAAAATACTTATCATTTTAACTGTCACATAAAATTACAGAGAAAACATTTTAAAAAAAAAATTGTAAATCCCAAGACATCTAAATAAATTTTCATATATTTTTTACTGTACCATTTGGGTGATATCTAAAAATAATAATGTATATGGTGTGACAAAATATATTTCAAACACATTCAAAAAAATTTATAATTCATCCATATTGAAATGAAAAACTAGTAAAACATGATTTTATTTATTTTTTTTTGAGTTTGATTTAAAATTCTTATTAGAAATATTATGACATGAATATAAAAATAATACACTCAATTATTAAAAACTTGATAGATAGTACATTGGAAAACCTAAATGGAATCAAAGGTGAACTATTTTGAAGGATCCTGGAAAAGGAAACCAAAACACTAATATCAAAGAAGTTATAAAAATTTAGCGAAAATTGATCCCTATGATTTATAAAATATTGTCCAATGATGGGGAGTGGATAAAGAATAAGTAAAATAGGAAAATGGGGATATTGGACCCTGCCTCAAGGATTTATCCATGTATCATGTAGAAATCACATGATATCACCAATGAAATTGGGAGACTATTGTAGGTGAAGACTGTTAAGGAGGGTGTATTGGTTCTGGGGTGTTTTGGGACATACAGGGAAGGGGAAAGGGGGGAAATGGATTTAAAATGGGAATATTAAACCTATAATTAAATGAAAAATTAAAAAATTAGCATGGAACATGGTTTGGGATTATTGTTTAGTAAATTTGGTGGCAATCATTTAGTGGCTACCAAAATACTAAAATTCTGTCTCATTGTTTCTATGAGGATATTTAATAGGTTACAAATTGACCATTCCAAATGGCACTACATAGTTTTAGATAAAAATGTATAGTTTTTCAATAGTTTTTTTAAATTCTAATTAACCATGACAGATAACCAAGCCCCCATAATGCTATTAAAATTATAAAATTACAATTCAAGAATCCCAGAAACATAAAATAATATAAACTAAATGTTATTCTCGAAGATGGGTGTAATAATTCTGCCCACATGGATCTTTATTCCACCAAAAATTATTTGATCAATAATGAAGGAATTAGAAAAAGAGTTGTCATTACACTTCTATAAATATAGTTTACAATCAAAAGTAAAAAAATAAGAATATATCAAACAATGAAGTACCCCCCCCACATAATCTCTTAGATAAATTATCCATACCAAAATAATAATAATTAACTAATATCTTTAAAATATAAAACTTCTCCAGGCAGAACCCAACCAACACCAATCACCCTAACTCGTAGGATAATTCTTAGAGAAAACAAAAACATAACAATGGTCTTCCCACCAATTTAGAATGGTACTAAAATGGTAAAAAGAAATAATTGAACACACCTTAATATTGAATACCACTAAGAACCTCAATACCACTGAATCTCTATGAAATATAAATCCATGGAACTAAAAAATAATCCTCAAAAAGGAAAACCACCATACTATAATTACACACTGAAAATTAAAATGTGTTCTTGTCCAGGGTTACCATGCTCCACTCAATTACTGTAATACCCAAAATATACTATCATGATCTCATTGATACCCACATAACTGTAATCACCCTTTAGTGCTTTCTAGATGGAAAAGTGGACCTAGATACCTAAGCATAGGCCTCAAGGACCTCATATGTTCAATTCACCATGAAACCTCCCTCCATGAAGATATGAACAAAAAAATATCCTTTCCTTGAAACTAAAAACACACCTATCCACAACAAGTCTAAATCCGTAGCACATGCCAACCCGAAGAGAAATTAGATCAAATACCCAAGTCATGCACAAAACTGCCATTCCACAAACACATCTTAAGAGTCACCAAATATAAAAATATGATCAAATACACCTCAAAAGATCTAACTAAGTCATAATCCATTGATGTTGGAATAACTGATCAAATAGCCACCCCATGAATAAAATATCCACAAATTTCCATGAAACTCAATAACATCATTCTTATGAGCTCATCATGGTATTATATGTCCTAGACCGCCTTCCTATAGAGGCACCCCTTTTAGGTCATCAAATGATAAATATATATAATGACTCCTGATGCTTTCCTCTAATATCCCACATGTTGGCATCAAAAGTTGAGGGTATATAATCAATCACCTTAGAGGAATTACCAGTATAAGTATTTATAATGTAATAGATAACATGAGAACAACCAACAAAAACTCTTAATCATAATAAAAAACAATCCCAATAGTTGATGTAATGACATACAAAAACAACAACTGAAATGGAAATACTAAACAGATAATCCCCAGTAGTGACCATGAATCTCCCATTACTCCTTAAAAACTCCAAAAATAATTAATTTTGATCTTTATCAACAACTATATAATATTGAACTGAAATATAGTTTATATATTTATATGGAGAACAAAACATGTATACTCAGTAAAATATTCCTTAAAAGCTCTCAGAAATATGTGGAAGTGGTATACAAATGCCCAATGAGTGTACAAATGAAACTAACTAATCACTTAAACTAGTATAACATTCCTTTCACATCCTAACTATGGCTCAATAACATAAAAACGGAAATTGAATTATAACCAAAATTTTGAGAAAATGAATATTTAAATGAGTACCCATCAACCACTTACTCACAGGTTTACTAATCTCATTCCCCAACATCACATGCCATGATCTTCAATCCCAAACATAATACTCATTTAGGAAAAGACCTAGGAAACTACATCACATCATTCACCTTGTGTATAATATCATCTAATACATATCCTCATTAGATACCAAGTTTATGTTCAAAATCCACCACAACCTATTTATTATTTACTATATCATAATCCATTTCCACTCATACAAAACACAACTATAATAATCCTCCATGTACTATATATTGAATTCATTCATTACCATTAACCTCAATCCATCACAACTTACATAATTTATGTATGGGAAATCACCCTCATGCAATATTTCACATTATACTAAAACTGGATAGAGGGGGAGAGGGGGTAGTTAGCCACGTGTATCCTCACCAAACTGGATATCAAGGAAAACAATACCCAGAACCTCCAATTGTTGGTTTTCACTCAAATATGGTTTGGGTAAGAAAAAATATATCGAATAATTAATTCTCACAACCACATTAAGGGTAACTACGTATCCTTAGAATTAATTCCAGCTATTATCTCTCTAGACACATGGCCACAACCACTAAAGAAATGATATCTGTTACACATTGAAGTATCAATATATATTAATTCCTTAACCATTAATTAATATCATTAAATTTTTATTCCAATATTATCATTTTAATTATCTAATGTAAGTGTTTATGTGACTATTTATGCTTTTCTCGTATTTTCATGTATTTCATAATTAGTAAGAATCATAAACAAACCTCATTCTTTTATAATTTCAATTATAATTTAATAAAAAAAGATGTACTCTAGGAATCAACCTAGGATACCACATTAATGATTCACTCATAGTGCATATAATTAAAATGATTCCTCTAGTTGGAAAAATAAACATGTTACCAATAATTGGATATCGTAAATAAGGCAAAAATAAAGTAATAAGTCAGAATCAATGAAAAATCCCTACTTCGAAAAATGTCTACCTCCCAAGTGATCCACACCATTGCGCATAACATAACATTTATCTTATCATGCCTAGGTCATTGCATCTGGAACTGTGTCCCACCACTACCATCATCATCATAATCTACCATGTTCGGATATCAAGAAATATCATCAAGGATCTAAATCCATAGCTAATAAATAAAAATTAAATATAATGTTCCAAAATTGTTTTTAAAGGACACTATGATAATAGAATTAAGGAAATCAATTCCCTTATAATAAAAAATGTGCTTGCTCAGCCCCAAACAGTTTATCTTTAATAGAAAACCATTTTTAATTTTATCTCAAATTAACTAGTTTATTATGAAAATTATTTCCACAATAAGCCACCTATTTCAGTATCTATAATTAAATTAAATATATATTACATTCTTCATCAATTATTTCCAAATTAAAGTAATTGAATAATGAGAAATAATTATTCTAGTCATACCTTTTTTATGTGATTAATAACAACATTCAACATGAAATTGTTTTTCTATTTCATGCATTCAATCTTGCAAACATCGATGATGAAAATATCCAAGTATATATCGTTCTATCTATTAAATATCATGATATAACATAATATAAAATTGATTAATATATCTCAAGAAATATTTCAATCTAAGAGTCTATAAATATTTAATTATCAAAACTGAAATAATCCCCATTTACATATTAAAATTTATGGAATTATAAATACCATTCTCATCATAAATTACTAATAAGGTTAACATTTCATCCTGTTATAATTTGAATATTTTCAAAATAAAAATTATTATCTTGAAATTTATAATCTATTTATCTCCCTTTTACATTACTATAATAATAATCATTCTGTAAAAATATTATATTACTTATTATCACATTCTTCTAATAATCTTACAGATTATGAAATACTATTATCTACTTCATATGATAAATCATTATATTTCATTATGGAAATTATAGTCATCAACATTAATATGTATTTCAACAGGATTTTTTTCATTGGAAATCATAATTATCCACAACATTAAATATCATTCCTAAGTAAATTCTAGAAATAATATTACTATAATAACTATATTTTACCACATGCAATAATAATCTATACAGCATTACACTATTTAAATATTTAAAACAATTATAATAAAAAGTTAATATCTGAAAATTATTGTCTATTAAAAATTCCATAGAAAGAAAATATTATCAATCTATTTGAAATAATTTTACAGTATGAACTAATCTTCTATTTCAATTACTAAAATGTAAAGGTAATATATACTAAATATTCCATAACATTAAATTATACTTAATATTAAATATCATCAAAGTATATTATGAATTACAATATATTAATAGATTTAATATCATACTACAAACATTAATTCTGCTCTGTAAATTTTATTATATCAAATTAAATTATAACAATGATAATCAGTACATGTGATAAAGTCCCCATCATTAGGATATAATCAAAGATGTGAAAACCTTTTATCCAGTGTATGCTTCAATTCGTCTTTTAATTAAAATTCTATAATTTATGATTCATGAATATTAAATAGATAATACATCATGCGATTATTCTATGAAACAAAAAATATATATTGGAATTCAATGATAATTAATTCGATGCTTTTAATTATTAATTCATTATTAAAAAATCATTTTTCATATTTGATACAAGTGAAAGAGATTTAAGGATGTACCTTGATATTCATTAATTATGAAATTTTTTTCCATATTATTATATTATTATTGTGGATTATATACATTTAAACAAATAAAACATAGGCTTGATCTGATCACATTTTATCTTAAAAAAATAGAAGTTTCAGATCCACTACATGTGGAAAAAGAACATTTTAGGATACACCAAAAATGAAGAGAGAGGATGAAGGTCTATGTATGTTGGAATTTGAAAGACAAGCCTCAAACAATCATCAGAATACTTTCAAAACTCAACTAAAAAGGGATTGATTCTCCTATACTCAAGAAATGATTAAATACTCAAACAAGGAAGCTGTGGTTTTCAATATATAAAGTTATAGGTTCACGACGTTTTTATATCCTCATTGAAATTATATTAAAAATACTTCCATTTTCATTCTCTCGATGACACATTATAAAAATATGACACATAAAGATGGTCATAAACTATTCTTAAAAATCATAACATCTTCAAAACAATTTTTTCTAAATTAAATTCGGTAATTTTCAAAAAATTACATTATATGTTGAACTGGGAAAGAAAACATGATTTTTTTTAAAAACCATGCAACCCCCAGGCGATATATACAGACTGTGTAACTGTAACATAGTTTTATACTTTCTTGGATGACTACCCTTACGAATCATCAGAATTCAAAGAGTTGCATTACACGATAATGGTAATCATGAGATGAAACTTACTCGGATCTAGTTTTACATTTACGTAGTGAAATATTACCACTATGAAACTAATAAAAAATGTTTTAAAGATTTCACGATATAATGTTTCTCCTTACATTGGTTGTTTAAAATCACGACTACATATACTACCTTGAATAAACACTAGATGAAAATTAATCAAGTCATATTAAATACATACTAACCACATGTAAGGTAAGACATACCTTTAGGTAGCTAATGAGAATGGGACTTACCTATACATATCACTAAGTGGAATACATATTACATTATGTAGTCTATGTAGGTGCCTTTACGATACATTTTATAATTTAGTTTACCTTTTACAAACTCATGAAATGTAAGGATTACCATTATAAAGCTTTTATAATAACCATACTAACTTCACACAAGAAAGGGGTTTAGCGTAAGGGTGGGATTTTTGTTAAAAAAATTAAATACCAAATATTTGTCAAATAAATAATTACTAATATATTTTATTTTTTAATTTCAAAATTCAAAAACACTAATAAAAAATGTAATTAAATTAAAATATTAAAAATAATTTCTCTTAAACAATTTAACATTGACATGTCTTTATTTATTTTAAAACCCATTTTAGAATCACATATTAAAACATGAAAATCATTTCCAAACTACCATACAACCTATAATTAACAATAATGTCTTGGTAATTTTCCATACCTTTACATTAGATACCTATTAAACCATTCTCATAATTGAGAATTAAAACATAAATTTAAAGGAGAGAGACACATATAGAGAAATAGGGAATGGTAGATGATTTAAGCACCCCCTGAGATGCTTTTAATGAATATCAATTTACATAGAAGCCATCCAAAAATCATGAGGAACAAAAAATATAACCATGATTTTTTTAAACTGTTTCTTGTGGGGATACCTCTAAAACATGAACAAGAACATTAATGGAACATTTCATCATAAAAATAATCAATCTAAAAAAAACGTTATATCATATACATTATCCTAAAAGGAAAGAATTACAAATTTTGGAATATTAAGCAGAAATATGTGCCCTTATTTTATGAATCAATATATAATCACATCAATGGTCTCACAAATAGAAAAAAAATTAGTATTATTTTCATATCAAACAAAAAATCATTAAAAATAAACATAACTATTGAAGGAAACATCTTTATAAACATCCACTTCACATTGATTAAAATAGACTGCCTAGAACTTAATATAGAAGAAAACATTACTATATTTTTTACTTCACTTATTTTTGTAGTTAATAAATTCAAATGAAAATATATAAATTTTTTATTCTAATATATAATGCTATAAAATTTTATTCCTATAATTTAGAACATAAAATTCATATCATATAATGAATAGTGTATATTAGTATTCATGAATAAATGTTTTTAGATATCATAGAAATATCCCAAAAACACCTCATAAACTCCTCCTTATTAAGGAGTTGAAAACATAAAAATTATTTTAAAATGACTACATACTTCATAGAACCATATAAATACATTTTATATTAAAACAAGTTAAATTTCCCAAGAAAATTTATAAATACATTTCACAATGTATCATGTATCTAAAATCTGACAGGTTGGAAAACATTTAAATGAAAACAATTTTAATAATTCGTTATAAATAAATATTTATCAAAAACCTATTTGTTAAAATACTTCAAATACATTTAAAAAACTAAAAATAAATGGAATTTGCATAAAAGGACTACAATTATAATTTAAGAAAACATATTACCAAAAATATCAATTTTTTTCAACTGACTATCACTAAAAATTATAACACATATTATTTGAGCAGTTTAACACCATGAAAATCAATCATTTTCATATTATCATAATATTAATTATAAAAAAATGTATTTCTTATTTCCCTCTATTTTGAAATTTGAATTAAAATCCCAATTCTTATACAATGTTATTTTATTTCAGAAAGGTGAGAACAAAATTTCTCTATATGTGTAAACCTACATTCTTGTGTAAATATCACATATATATGTTGGGTTTTCTATTTTTTCATGTGGAATGTCAACATGGGGTTGAATGGTTTTTTGTAGTTGTAGTGGAACTGCCCTTCATGACAGAAAACACATTTTATTTTCATGTCCATTCTGAGCGGTTACCAATGCGTTTTATTCGTTACACCTAAAACACGCTAAAGTTCCCTTTTCTAGGATGTTTCCTGAACCATATTTCTAATGGTTTGTGTTCAATGGTCATTGGATTTGATAATACATAGTGACTCAATTTGGTCAATATCATGAGAGTGAAGTCCCCAGAACACCCTAAGAGGGTAGGGTAGAATCATGGTTTCAACATTTTGTTTAAGGTGATATATTTTTTTCCCATGATGTAAGGAACTAGTTAATATTGTCTTATGGGAACCTACAGTAAAAAAATAGCCACTAGAAAAGAGAAATCATAATGATTTTACTTGGCTCACAACTAAGGGCTAGACTAAAAGGCATATGTTAATAGTGTGTCAGTCATAACTAAATCCTTTATTTTTCACTATTTATAGAATTAAGAAGTTCTTACATAGTCACTTTGTTCTAGGATCGACACTTCCTCCCTTGAAACCCTTCCATCGACTACCTCGAGATAAATACTTTGAGAAAAGTCTTACTAAGATTAAGGAAATGAATTTCACTTCATTAGATTGGAATTGAATACATTGTCTATGTCTACCATGAGACTCGGGTTAAATGAAATTCTTTAATTGATTCACATGAAGGAACTTATCAAACACATAGAATATCCAAACATGAATGTTTTTCAACTCTTTACTTGCATGTTAATCCTATTCTAGCACCCTGGTTTTAGGATTATCTCACAAGATGTCTCTCACATAACCATTTTCCCTCACACAAAACCATCATGAAATTAACATAGACTAACTAGACTGAAGGACCATTCTACTCATAATACATAATGCATCAAATCTTTTTCATGTATGTATTTCACTTGGAAGACACACCAAATCTTTGACGGAAAATATTTAAGTCACTAAAGGGCGTAGCCCCATATTTGTATGCCTAGATGATCCTATGTAAAATATCCTTTTTTCACCAACCCATGTGTATGTATACCTGGGTTTTATATCATATTTGTTATGTAAAAGGCTTTCATACATCCCATGATTTTGAAGTTAGCCTGATAATAATCTTTCACATAACTCGCTTATGAAATCCCATTTGGTGCATATGTTTATTCTGTGCAGAAACTAATCTTATGCGCATTTAGTAACTTTTATTTAATTTTATGAGACAATAATGAAACACACTGTACATGAAACCTCAAGATTCCCCATCAAACTTGTGCGAAACATCCTTTTACAAAAACACCATTCTCCATTCTCAAATTTTTTTACCCAACAACCATGATAACATTAGGAAATAATGCTACATTCAACATTAATTCCATATTATATAGTAAGACCACTTTCCTTTAAAACTCCATGATTGACCTAGTATTGATTGACAAGAAAAAATCTAGTTTCCATTTCCAACTGAAAAAAATACTTGGTTCCAATAATCTTCCTATTTTGGTTTATTAGAAATCATCATATAAATTCAATAAACCACCATCCAATTATGAAAACCAAAAACAAGAGAGACAGTTCATCAAACACCCAAAGTCTATATGATTTAAGATAAATATAGAAAAAATTATAGAAATTTTAATTCTATTATTTTGTTTTGTAATGGTTAATTATGTCTAATCTAAGATCTGACTATTTCCACATAAAACCATGAGTTTTGGAATGCGTAAAGATGTCAAACCTAAGATCTAACTATTTCCTCACAACTCTAGATTGTTATCGTGTCATTGAAGAATTTAATTGTTTGTAACTAGCAACCAACAAACCATAAAATCATTCAATATCTCATTTCCCCTATTTATGGTTGAATTTCTCCATCTCCTCCCAATTTCGAGATAAAACAAAAGGTCATGTATTTATACTTATGGAGCTAAAAACACACTCCCCTCGAATCTTATATCCCCCATATTCCAACATCACATCCAAAAATGAATTAAAATAGTTAAAAACAAATGGGAGAGGAGATCATCTGTAACCTCCTCACGCACTTGGAGGTGGTTGAACACTGAGGATAAACTGATGCTTCTCAAACAAATGTGATCTTAATGACTTGGTTAGAATATCATCCACATAGTTATTTGTTCCAAGAAGATCTATTTTAATCACACATTGTTCAAATTTTTCATTGATGGAGTGATATACGTTTTAAATATTTTCTATATGAGAATATTGAACATGATTTTTTGTAAAATCTATTGTGATCTTATTATCACAGTGAATCACCATCAATAGTTTCACCTCATCACTAGTATTATTCAATTTTTTGTCATTCACAATAATTGATTACAAGCCATTATAATAGAGATGAAACATGCTTCTATTCTTCTAATGGAATTGATTTTCTTTTTTTACTCAACCATACCACACATTTATTTATAATAAATAATGATCCACAACATGTGGCCATTCTATCTACTAAATCTAAAACATATTAAACATAAGAAAATGATGATAGTATATTTTCCCTTCCTGAATCAAATAATATTCTATAATTATGAGTACCCTGAATGCACCTCATTAATCATTTAGCTACTTCAAAGTTCTCTTCATTCAAATTAAATTGAAAGTAGTACACTAATCATGTTGAAAATACAATATTTGGACATTTTATAGTCATGTATAATAATAATATAATGATTCTAATGTACATGATGGGATCTATAGAAGGTTCATTCTCATGCATTCCATGTTTTCCCCAATCTCAATCGGAGTAGACATTGTCCTAGAGTATTTCATGTTGAATTTCATAAGAAGATCTATTACATATTCATATTGTGAAATAAATGTGTAATTTCTCATTAGAATAACCAGAATCCCAATGATGTACATGATTTTACCAATCATATATATTTTAAATTCTAATTTCAGGTGTGTAGAAATTTCTTTCGTTAGATCCCTTCTTGATTTCACCTAATATAATTTCATCCATGTACATGGGCATTATAAATTGATCATCCATTTTATTATTCACATTGATATTATGATTAACACATCATCGTTTGGTATGGATCATTTTTTAAATAAGCATCCAGGAAATAACTAAATAAGAGGCAGTACAAGAGGAATGAAATTTGAATTAATTAGTAGAAGAGAATACCTCTTTCTTGATTGTCCTCCCTTAAATTTCCTATCAGGGAACTCGAGTAGGTCTTTTGAGAAGACCATGAAATATATAATGTTACTAGATATGTTTATAAGAGAAATGGGCATGTTTTGGAAGATAAATAAGGCTCAAAATGGGGTGAAGATGTAACACCCCGATATTTTATGAAAAATATTCTTTTTAATTTTATTGATGTCTTGTGTTGTACGCTACAACAAAGGAGTCATGAACAACATGCAACCCTAACTTGGCTGCATTACACACAATCGTGACCTTCCTCGATAGCGTGTGTTGTATGCAATACCGAGTTTCACTAAACAACGATATGCTATTAAAATATTATTAAAAATAGCCGTTATGAATAGTAATAACCACTTTTTGAAATTTTGAAAATTTCATCCTTCAAAATGGACTTCATTTTTGGATTCGGAATATCGAAATTATCTTAGGGTGAAATTTTGGTATTTTTATGAAAACGTCCAATTTTTTATGAATAGTGAAAACACTGGGTTACTATTTAAAACCCGATTTTTTATTTAAATAATTATTTATTTTATTTAAATTTATTTTAGGTCAAAATTGATACATAATACCTATATAAGTTCAATATAATTTATTGGAGTCATTTTTTAATAATTTTAGATACATAAAAATTTTATTGAACTTTTGACCGTCTTTTACCAACCTCCTAGAGGAATTTTCAAATTTACATAAAACATAATTTTACCGCTTTTGTGAATGGTATTTCAAAAATCCGAGAGACACAGTTGATGTCATTAAGAAAAGTGTGGTTCAATGATATGAAAATAATTTTTGGTGAATAGTAACTTTTTACTTTTATTTACCACGGTTAAAAGTAAATAGGGTAATTAAGGGTAAAAATGATATTATTATTACCCTAACACATGTCCTAATTCTATTGCATACGTGTAATTCAACCAAAAATAACCTTAGGAATAAAATATGACCATTTAGTCCCACTTGGATTAGATTAGTACATTTATTATTAATTTATTTAAAGAAGGGTTAAAATAGTTAAAATCAAATTTTAATAAGTAATTCATTATTAATATTGGGTTATAAATAAGATAAATTAGACTAGAAATATTCATTAGAAATATAAAAATATGTCCTACATAATTATATTTTATTTTTAGTTTTTAGACTTTAAATAATTTAATTTATTTATGACACGATGATGATGCAGTAATTATCTTATTAATTAAATATTGACATAATTGATGTTATAAATACCCAAATAAATGTAATTTGAGACTTTTTAGGAATTCCAATAATTTTCTATGTTAATATGACATTTTAGTGTTGATTTAATTAACTTTGTTCGAACTAATCTTTCTATTATGATTTTCACTAAAATCAATTACCCTAATAGTGTCAAATTGACATAAAATAGTTTTTAAAACAAATATTATATTAATAATTGTTATTATATGACTAAAAATATAAGTTTCGGCCAAATTAATTAGATAAGGTTATATATATTAATAATAAACAACTTGGGGTTCGTTTGGCTTATTATAGTAAGTTTATTAACCTAATTGTGTAAGAACACAAAAAGACACGGTAAAAGTAAAATTATCTAACTTAAAGTTAAATCTAAATGATAAGGTTTAAATATGAACCTAAACTAGTCTAAATTCTATTGGATGAGGGTATTTCGACCCATCCCCACCTTAGCTTAGAAATAACTCAATTTGGAGCTATTAAAAACCGAATATGACTTTATAATAAAATAATATTTTTTGTTATTCCAAAGGTGCCCCTCTCCTCCCTTATAAAAGGGAACCTCCTCCCTCTCCTCCTCACACCACGTTGAGCCATAAATCTCGTCCAACCCATGCCAATTTCTCTTCTCCACTTCCCTAGATACATCCTTGAGGTTCTCGTCTTCTTCGAAGACCAATATTAGTTCCCTAAGAGGAGGTTTCAAAACGGTGGTTCAAAGAAGAGGTAATGCCCGTTATCGATTCTTTCAACTTTATTTCTTCTTCCTCTTCTTCTTCTTTAGTTGTTTCATTATTAAGTTATAACATAAGTATCACTAATATACCTATATGTCATTATAATTATGAAACAACCCTATTTCACCATCTATCCATCCTACGGAAAACGAAATCACCACGCGTGCGTACGTACGGAATACCGTCTCTACAACGTGGTGTAATCTGTTTTTCCACCACCACCTTACAGGGATGGGTATAATGGTGTAAATAAATGATTATTGTAAAGTGATATTTATTCTTAAATAGTATACATACACTCAAATACAATTCCACAATCATGGGAATGATATCATCGCTCGTGCGTACGTACAGACTACCGTCTCCACGAACGCGATGAGATTCATTTTCCATGATTAACCATTCAAGAATGATTATAGAGTATATATAATGAATAATAAAGAAATATATGACATAATAATGCTACTGGATTTATTTATATATGTATATGTATGTCATATACTCAATTCCATTCAATTCAATAAGGAAACGAAAACAGTGTTCATGCGTATGTACGACCTACCGTCTCCATGAACGATGTATTTCATTCCTTTTATCAATCTATAATATATATGTATATAATTAATATATATTATATATAAATCATGTTTTACATTCTGGAATTATTTAAATTAGGATATAAGTAATAATATCAAGAAAGACGAGTCGAAACACATACGATAAATGAAACGATTTTACCCAAAACGCTCTTTAACATGGAATTTACAAAAGAACGGGTAATATAATGTCATAAGTGAACCATATGTGATATCATAACAATGAATATTATTCTGTAATAGGTCAACGATATTATTTAAATCATTGTACAGGAGGTTGGGATACATACGAAGCATATCAGACATAAGGTAAGGGATAAATTTTCAATTTCATTTTTATCCAAGATTTCTTATACGTAAGTATTTACTGGGGTTATGTTTATCATCCATGACCATGTTTTCTAAAAATGTTTTCATAAAATGTTTATTATTATTCCATGAATGTTTAAAGTCAATTTTACCCTTTATTGACTTTTTACCACATAGTAAGAATGGAATCTTTCCTTTGGTTAACATATAAGGTACTTTTTGACTTTTCCGAAAAAAGTACGAGGAGAATGTTATTTTAAAATTATATGGAGTGAACATATTTTTACGGTTTCATAACACCGCATTTTAAAAAATCTTCCCCTACATGATTGCATGATTATTTTCAACAAAACTCTTTTCTTTTAAAATTGCATGGAATTTTGTGAAAAGAAAATTATTTTAAAGAAGAAAGGATATTTTCCTCAAGAATTCATTTCAAGTGTTTTTCCAAAATAATTTTTCATCTTATATGACATTATTTCATATGTGTATGTTTCAAGTAATATGTCTCTATGATTTAAACGGTTTCAATTTTCTTATGATGAAATGATATCAATCTTTTATGGATTATGTTATGATGGCACGATGTTTAAGAATCTCATTTTATTACATGGGTTATGCTATGATGTATGATTTATGATTTTGTGGAGCACGAAAGAATGATTTCATTATGAGATGGGTGGGACCTATATATCCCTCCAATTCATTGGGTAAAGATTTATATCTCATTAGATAGATATGGCTGGAACAGTAAGTTAATCTGTTTTAGTGTTACAGGACTGAAAAGAGGAGTGAACTTGATTCAGAAAGGGACTTTGTCCACTAAGATGGTCTTGGCCGAAATGCCTTGGCTACTATGGAAATCATGACATGTGCTAAATGGTTGCCACAATTACATGTTTTATTCCCATTTTATCATGTTTGATGTTATATTATTATATATGCCTTACGTACTTCCAAGATTTATGTCTTTGCTCAAGATTTTGATGTTTAAATTTCATTTTCATGTTTTTTGCTTCCGAATGTTTATGGATTGTTTTATGTTATCTATGTTTTCCCTTACTGAGCATTTGAGCTCACGCTTTTTATGTTTTACTTTCCCAGGAAGAAAAGAAAGGTTTTAGGTAAGGAAACAAAAAGGGGAATATCGTTATGGGAGTTGATGAAGATCTTTCACCACGACTTCGATGATTTTATTCCGAGTTTCCAAAGACACTAAATTATTACGGTCCTTGTGTGTTTGTTTTTGTTATGTATTAAGTATTCCTCAAAAGTAATGTATTGTCCATGTACGTCAAGCTTCAGGTCTCTACAGTTGGTATTAGAGGAAAGGTTTAATCAACCTTTGGAAACTAGGATGCGAAAACATTAGTGAGATCCCTTGATATATTTATAAGGTATGTCTAGGGATGTCCCTAAGGATAAGTATACGTATAAGATATAGTCCTAGAACTATGGTAACAATATTAGAATTTAACCTAAGATGTTAGATATTGAAGGTACTCCCCCTTTATTGTGTTGTCTTCCCTAGCATGATTTTTTCCTCTCACACTATTCTTTTTGGGTTTTACACGATGGCTAGAACCCGAAGGAATCGTGTTGATCAATGTAATGGACAATGCAATGATTTTCCTCCTGAACAAACAAATCTTATGGGATATGGAGTGAAAAATATTATTGTTATACTTACACAAGCTATGAATCATTATGTACTTCCAAATGAGCAGAGAAGAGAACAATATTCTATTGAGTCCTTTCTAAGGCAACATACACCTTCTTTCAGTGGGTCTTCTGATCCACTTGTTGTGGAACAATGGATCAGTACCACTGAAAGGATATTTTTAGTTCTTCAATTTTATAAAAATGATAAAGTCATATTAGAATTATATCGTTTGGAAGGTGAAGCTGATCAATGGTGGAATCTTATCAAGAATATGAGGCCAAGATATGAAATTGAGTCAATGGAATGGGACGAGTTCATGAACTTATTTTTCAATAAGTAGTTCCCTCGTATTATTTGAACAAAGATGGAGAAGGAGTTTCTTGAACTAAAGCAAAAGGATGATGAATCTATTGGTATATACGAAGAGAATTTTACAAGGCTTGCAAGGTATGCATCTGGATTTATCATCCAACCTGAAAGTAAAATTGATCGATTCTTCAGTGGCTTAAAACCAAATCTTCGAAGGGCATTAGCTATAAGAGACATCAGTAGCTATGAAGAAATAGTGCATTGTGCAATCAAGGTAGAAATGGAAGTTGGTGTTACATATCCATCTCATGGTTTTGACAAGAAACGAAAGATAGAGTTCAAGGAGAAATTTCAAAATAATTGTGAAATGAAGATGAATGTTTCCTTATGCTCAAAGTGTGGAAAGAAGCATGGTGGAGATTGTCTTAAAGGGACAAGAAAATGTTTTAAGTGTGTAAAAGAAGGTAATCGAGTAGCTGAGTGTCCAAGTAATGGAAGAAGGGTTGCTAATGGTGTGAATAAAGGAAAGACTGCAGAGAACGCACCAACAACACATCAATGCTTCAAGTGCAATGAAATGGGGAATTATGCTAATCAATGCCCTAATCCAAGGGTTAATGATGTTCGAAATGAGAAACCACTTAAGGCAAATGACAAAGGGAAGTCACATTTGATCACTATTGGCGATGTTGAATATGAAAACGATGTGGTGGAATGATTATGTGTTTATATAATGGGATTCCAAAATAATGTTGTATATAGTATCATGGAATATTGGAATATTTATACATTGGTCAATTGTGGTATTCAATAATTTTATGGTACCGGTAACCATGGAAAGTGAATGAGAAATTTTGGTAAGCATATGATATGTGCATAATGAAGGGTTAAGAAGATAATGAGATGTTTGATTGTATTCAAGAGCTCATGATTGATATAAGGACTAAGTGATATCATGGTTTGAGTATAAAGATTGTTGGGGATTTTGGTATGTGGAAAGTGTTAACTTTTAACAGCATTCATGTTTTCACTAAGGTTTAATGGGTATTCATTCTTCAAGATAATACATGATTGAGGTATTCACATGTTTTTAATTTGACCAACAAAATATATCTTATGATAAATGGGGGACAAAGGATGGCATCCACGTGATTGTTATGTGACATTTCATGTAATCATTTTCTTTATACAATGTGATTGTACTGAAGTATTTTAGATAACCCTAAATATTAGAATGAATTATGTTGGACATAAGTTAGTATTGTTTAAGGATAGAACTTTTTTCGATATTATTGATGGGATGTTATAGTAATATAGTTTTAGAAAAAGGACAACATGTAGGACAGGTGACAACCCATCACGTCAGACAAGGCTGTGGGAATCGAACCCACAACCGAAGTGCGACTAGACTTTATCGCCTACCACTGGCCTACAAGAAGTCCTTGGTTAGTATAAACTAGTTTTATTTCATTACGTGGTATGATATATGAATTATAAGTTCATTTTTGGAATCGTATATGATTAACCTCACCATAGATGAACTTATGTATACTTGATAACTTTTGCTAACCTTTTGTTTGAAACTGATAGAATGGCCCATCATTCTATCACATGATCTGTTAACACTTCACAAATAACAAATTCAACTTCATTTCTTTCAGATATAAAGTGTAAACTATTCAAAGCAAGAACAATAGTGAGATTGTACCAAAATAAAGTAAGTATTTATTAAAATTCAAATTCTTCAACATTAGGAAAATGATATTGAAAACCAATAATGTTGTCCTAGTTCCATTATATCCGATGAATCAGATGGTACCTCAGATCATCACAAATCTATGGCTTTGTGATTTTTGGCTTTTTCATATCCATGTTCTCTACCACTCTCCATCAGAACATGATGGTTAGGTTTCTCTTCCATATCCATATTTTCACCTACGTTCTCCTATGTGGAAACCCAGTGATTAGTTAATTTGGGTAACCCTTATGTTTCATATTTTAGTTTTTAAAGAATGGTTTTGGTATTCCTTTTTACGATGTGGGTTTCTATTAAATAACCTTTCGATTAGTAAACCATTTATAACCCTGACGAATTTCGAGGGCGAAATTCATTTTAAGGGGGGTAGAATGTAACACCTCGAGATTTTATGAAAAATATTCTTTTTAATTTTATTGATGTCTTATGTTGTACGCTATAACAAAGGAGTCTTTCAAAACACGCAACCCTAACTTGGCTTCATTACACACAATTGAGACCTTCCTCGATAGCGTGTGTTGTACGCAATATCGAGTTTCACTAAACAACGATATACTATTAAAATATTATTAAAACTAGCTGTTATGAATAGTAATAACAACTTTTTTAAATTTTGAAAATTTTATCTTTCAAAATGGACTTCATTTTTGGATTAGGAATATCGAAATTAGCCTAGGGTGAAATTTTGGTATTTTTCAGAAAACATTCAATTTTTGATGAATAGTGAAAACACTAGGTTACTATTTAAAAACCGACATTTTATTTAAATAATTATTTATTTTATTTAAATTTATTTTAGGCCAAAATTGATACATAATACCTATATAAGTTCAATGTAATTAATTGGAGTCATTTTTTAAAAAATTTAGATATATAATTTTTTTTTGAACTTTTGACCGTCTTTTACCCACCTCCTCGGAGAATTTACAAATTTACATAAAACATAATTTTACCACTTTTGTGAATGGAATTTAAAAAATCATAGAGACACGGTTGATGTCAGTAAGTAAAATGTGGTTCAATGAGATGAAAATAATTTTTGGTGAATTGTAACTTTTTACTTTTATTTACCACGATTAAAAGTAAATATGGTAATTAAGGGTAAAAATGATATTATTATTACCCTAAAACATGTCCTAATTCTATTGGATAAGTGTAATTCGACCAAAAACAACATTAGGAATAAAATATTACCATTTAGGCCCACTTGTATTAGATTAGGACATTTATTATTAATTTATTTAAAGAACGGTTAAAATAGTTAAAATCAACGTTTAATAAGTAAAGAATTTTTAATATAGGTTTATACATAATATAAATTCGACTATAAATATTCAATAGAAAGATAAAAAGATTTACTACATAATTATATTTTTTTTTTAATTTTTAGACTTTAAATATTTTAATTTATTTATGCCACAATGATGATTCTATAATTATCTTATTAATGAAATATTGACATAGTTGATGTTATAAATACCCAAATAAATGTAATTTTAGACTTTTTAGGAACTCAAATAATTATATATGTTAATATGACATGTTAGTGTTGATTTAATTAACTTTTTTAGAACTAATCATTCTGTTATGATTTTCACAAAAATCAATTACCAAATAGTGTCAAAATTGACATAAAATAGTTTTTAAAACAAATATTATATTATTAATTGTTACTATATTCCCAAAAATCTAAGGTTAGGTCAAATGATATTGATAAGGTTATATATATTAATACTAAACAACTTGGGGTTCGTTTGTCTTGTTATTGTATTTTTATTAACCTTATAGTGTAAGGACACAAAAAGACACGGAAAAAGTAAAATTATCTAACTTAAAGTTAATTATAAATGATAAGTTTAAAATAGGATCCTAAACTTGTCTAAATTCTATTGGATGAGAGTCTTTAGACCCATCCCCATCTTATCTTCGAAATAACTCAATTTGGATCTATTAAAAACCGAATATGAATTTAAAATATAATAATATTTTTAGTTATTCCAAAGGTGCCCCTCTCCTCCCTTATAAAAGGGCACCTCCTCCCTCTCTTCCTCACACCACTTTGAGCCTTAAATCTCGGCCAACACCTGCCAATTTCTCTTCTACACTTCCCTAGAAACATCCTAGAGGCTCTGGTCTTCTTCAAAGACCAAAATTAGGGCCCTAAGAGGAGGTTTCAAAAAGGCGTTTCAAAGAAGAGGTAATGCTTGTTACCGATTCTTTCAACTTTATTTCTTCTTCCACTTCTTCTTCTTTAGTTGTTTCATTATGAAGTAATAACATCAGTATCAATCATATACATATATGTTATTATAATTATTAAACAACCCTATTTCACCATATATCCATCCTACGGAAAACGAAATCACCACGCGTGTGTACGTAAGGAATATCGTCTCCACGCCGTGGTGTAATCTGTTTCTCCACCACCACCTTACATGGATGGGTATAAGGGTGTAAATAAATGATTATTGTAAAGTGATATTTATTCTGAAATAGTATACATACACTCCAATACAATTCCACAATCATGGTAATGATATCATCGGTTGTACGTACGTACAGACTACCATCTCCACAAACGCGATGAGATTCATTTTCCATGATTAACCATTCAAGAATGATTATAAAGTATATATATAATGAATAATAATGAAATATATGACCTAATAATGCTACTGGATTTATGTATATATATATATATGTATTTCATATACTCAATTCCATTCAATTCAATAAGGAAATGAAAACAGCGTTCATTCGTACAAACAGCCTACCGTCTCCATGAACGGTGTATTTCATTCCTTTTATCGATCTATAATATATATGTATATAATGAATATATATTATATATAAATCATGTTTTAAATTCTGGAATTATTTAAATCAGGATATAAGTAATAATATCAAGAACGAAGAGTCGAAACACATACGATAAATGAAACGATTTTACCCAAAACGCAGTTTAACATGGAATTTACAAAAGAACAGGTAATATAAAGTCATAAATGAACCATATATGATATCATAACAATGAATATGACTCTGTAATAATTCAATGACATTTTTTAAATCATTATACAGGAGGTTCGGATACATACGAAACATATCGGACATAAGGTAAGGGATAAATTTTCAATCTCATTTTTATCAAAGATTGCTTATACGTAAGTATTTACTGGGGTTATGTTTATCATCCATGACCATGTTTTCTAAAAATGTTTTCAAAAAATGTTTACTATTATTACATTAATGTTTACAGTCATTTTTACCCTTTATTGAATTTTTACCACATTGTATGAATGGAATCTTTCCTTTGGTTACCATATAAGGTACTTTTTGACTTTTCCGAAAAAAGTACGAGGAGAATGTGATTTTTAACTTCTACAGAGTGAACATATTTTTACGGTTTCATAACACCTCATTTTTAAAAACATTCCTATAAAATATTGCATGGTTATTTTCCACAAATCCCTTTTCTTTTAAAATTTCATAGAATTTTGTGAAAAGAAAATGATTTTAAAGAAGAAAGTATATTTTCCTCAAGAATTCATTTCAATTGTTATGCCAAAACTATTTTCCATATAAGAAGACATTATTTTATATGTGTATGTTTGAAGTAATATGTCTCTATTATTTAAATGGTTTCAATTTTCTTATGATGAAATTATATCAAACTTTTATGGATTATGTTATGATGGAATTATGTTTAAGAATCCCATTTTATTACATGGGTTATGCTATGATTTATGATTTATTATTTTGTGGCACATGAAAAAATGATTTCATTATGAGATGGGTGGGACCTATATATCCCTCCAATGCATTAAGTAATGATTTATATCTCATGAGATAGACATGGATGGAACGGTAAGTTAATCCGGTTCAGTGTTACAGGACTGAAACGAGGAGTGAACTCGATTCAGAAGGGGACTTTGTCCACTAAGATGATCTTGGCAGCAATGCCTTGGCTACTATGGAAATCATGAAATGTGATGAATGGTTGCCAAAATTACATGTTTTATTCCCATTTTATCATAGTTGATTTTCTATTATGATATATTCCTTACGGAGTTCCACGATTTATGTCTTTGCTCAAGATTTTGATGTTTAAATTTCATGTTCTTGTTTTTGCTTCCAAATGTTTATGGATTGTTTTATGTTATCTATGTTTGCCCTTACTGAGCATTTGAGATCACCCTTTTTATGTTTTATTTTCCCCAGGAAGTAAAGAAATTTTATAGGTAAGGAAACAAAAAGGGGAAGATCGTTATGGGAGTTGTTGAAGATCTTTCACCAGGATTAGAAGATTTATTCTGAGTTTCCAAATACACTAAACTATTACAGTCCTTGTGTTTCTGTTTTTGTTATGTATTAAGTATTCTGAAAAATTAATTTATTGCCCATGTACGTCAAGCTTCAGGTATCTATAAAATAGGAGACATAGGAGGTTCCCTTTTATAAGAGAGGAGAGGGGCACATTAGAAAACTCTCAAAATATTAATTTTTTATAACATGATTTTCTGTTTCAAAAGGTCAAAATTTGATATATTTCGAATAAAAGATGAGTATTGTTCACAATACTCTCATAAATAGGTTTTAGAAATGTTTAGATCTCAAATATATCATTATATTTTAGCATTAAACTTTAGTCAACAAATTTAACTCTTACCATGTGCTCTTGTATTTTTATACTACATGGTTGATATCTTTAGTATAAAGTTACAAGAGAACCTCAAGTGGATCATTTAGGAAATTTGTATCATTATCCTAGTTATTTGGATAAACTATAGATTTTTATTATTTTAATTTCATTTAATAAAATAGTATTGGTTTTAAAAACACATTTACTTCAATTTTGACCCTAGTTAGTAATCGATTTTTTTAAAGTGATAAAAATGAGATTTCTCCAAAGTAAAGAAATTAAAGCAACCAGAATAGGTCAATGTATTCCAGAAAAATTGTGTTTGTTATAAAAGGGTTAAAATTAAATTTATTTTAATATTTATAAATACATTTATTTGAATCATTCATTAATGAGGTTATCCCTACATCATAATTGGGTCATAAATAAATATATTTTTCTAATTTCTAAAAATTTCAAATAAAATACCTTTTTATTGGAAATATTTTTAGATTTATAATGAATATTTATAGAAATGAATTTTAGTTATATAACCCTATATTAAAATAGATTTAGTAAATGATAAATTTTTAGTTTATAATTATCTTTACTTTAAATTATTTCCGGTAAAATGTCATTTTCACATCCTTGTGAATACATGGGGTCCCAAAAGAGACCCAAGGGTTCCCATGGTGAGAAATAACTTACAAAATAGGATTATTATATGTGTTAGGGTTGTTTTTTTATTATTATTATATTACTTTTTACCCTTATTTACCATATTCTCCCATTAACCACGTAAATAAAATAATTACTAAATTTACTATTCACAATCTCCAAAAATAAAAGGTACCTATTTACAAACATTTAACCTTATGTTTCCAAATATGGAATCTAGTTTTCCAAATTTAAAGTAATGAAGTTACAGTAATTAATTTAATGTTAATCCCCATTGTCAAACCCAAAAAAGTGGGTTTTAATGAAGTAATAACTATCAAAAGACTAACATGTGTTTTTGCACAATTTAAAAGTTAAATTAATTACAATGACCAAAATTTGATTAAATGATAAAAATATAATCTAATTACCATTTAAAACCATTAAAAAATATAATCTAATTATATAAATAAATTACATTAAAAGGCAGTTTTGAATTAAAATGCATTATTTTTCACTATTCATCAAAATATGAATTTCATCAAAAAAATAACATAAATTTAACCAAGATAAATTATAATGTCCCTCTTCCCAAAAATACTTTTATTTTTTCAAATATAATATATAAATATTTTACAAACTATATATAAAATTGGTTCACAAATAAAAGGACGTCAACCTGTGTTTTTGAAAAATATTCTTTTATCTTAAAAATTGATTTTGTTCCCATATCATTTTCTATAAAATGTGTAATAATAATGATAATTTTATTCAAAATTTGTTTAATAATATTCATAACGGCTTGTTTATAACCCATTAAATAAAAATATTTTAATAATATATCATTTTTAGTGAAACTCAATATCACGTACAATTAAAGTAATCGAGGAAGGTCACTCTTTCATATATCAAATTCCAAGTGAGTGTTTCATTTAGTTCATGCTTCCGTTGGTGTTGCATATAAAATAATCAAAAATTAGTTCATTTATACATTGAACAAAATTTATACTCAATGGTGCATGAAATGATTAATATCCAAATAACTTGAAATTGAGCGCAACACAAGCCAAGAATATTGTTTTGTATACTGGAATATAATAAGGTGTTGCGTATGTAAAATGCTAATCTTGGTGTAGTTTACAACACACGAAATCAATGAAATTAAAATAATTTATCTCATAATATCTCTGGGTGTTTCAACTATGATTTATTATCTGTTACCCCATTGTTCAACTCTGATATAAGGTTATATTATCTCCACTGTCACTGTATTAGACCCGTATTACTTGTCGGTAGCCTCTGGAAAATGAGGAGATTCACATAAGACCATGTGACCCACATGTTCGACTACATTAGTAGTGTTTAGTCGGGCCAAGATGTTACAAAGTGGTATAAAAAATTAACTTTATTCCTTGTCTTACTATTTTGGGTTATTAGATAGATACTATGAATGTGTTGGCATTTGGTAAAGAGTCATTTATGGGACTGATCATACCACCGATGAGGAAATTAAATTGTAAAAAGGGATGGGATTGATTCTTGTGATGTTCACTATTATGGTTAATTTTTATTTCACTTTAGGAGAATGGTTTACATTCTAGTACATATTGATTTATGGAATTAGGTAATTTTAACCTTAACATAGTATGGATAGAAAGTGACATTAAATACATCATAATAGGAACAAATATATTCACATTTCATGATTATAAAATTCTATGTAGTTATATTAGTAGAGCTATTATTGATTTTGATTGTCTTCCAATAGTTCTTTGACATGATTTTGTTTTTCGTGGCATGCCTTTATTGATTATATTCCATGCTTCATAATTTATTTAGCATTCCTTGTCTATATTAAATGCTTCAATGATTATATCAACTTTCTCTAGCTTTAATTCCTATGATAACATGCCAGTATTTCTTTGATGTAATTGGTTTCATGTGATACATTTATTAGTTGTGATAACGATGGGAGATAATTTTCATTAATAAGGTATATAGGTTCCTTATAACTTGGAAAAGGTAACCCATTTATTAATTCCAGCCTTGATATTTTTTCATATATTAAAGACCATTGTTAAAATGTAAAAGGGTGTTAATTTTTTAATGTTAATGTTAATTTATTTCAAATAGTGGGTGTCAAATGGCAACCTCTAATCTATGTGGACTCTTTATGGACTTTTATATGGCCACCCATTAAACTGTACCATTATATATGAGCATGTTTTATTTTAAAATTCTCATAAAAGTTGAAGGATATTATATTTTTAACTTTTTATGGTTTCATTTATAAAGTCTTGTAACTCTATCACATGGGAATGGAGATAATGTGATCAGCATTTAAAATGCACAACTACACCCATGTAGGTTAGTTCATGAATTATTTCATGAGATAAACCATTATTGGTGTAAATAATTACAATGGTTACACAAATTCTAATGGGTTTCAACTTAATGAACCCATGTTGCATAAAATGGGGCCCTTGTAGGTTTATTTATATTTTATTATTTAAAAGGATGATTTATGAGACTTCAATATGATTCCTAGTAATTTGTTTTAAATATTTTAAATTCATAGAGGTTGAATGTGAATAAATGTAATGGCTTAAAAATGGAACCCTAGGTAGTTTCCTCTATTTAAACTCCCTCCAGTGTAAGAATACTATAAGTTTCTCATTGATTTTCCTTGGAATAGATTCATGAGTGTTGTCCCATGGAATTATTCTTCTTTTATAAATTTAGTAGAAGATAGGCTCTCAAACTGGTGTCATCTATTTCGCATGAACTACTGATAGGGTATATGTTTGATCTCTTGTAATGGAATACCCCATTGTAGGTATAACCCTTACTGTTTGAGTTCCATTAAAAATTTTGTAAGCTTTCGGATGATTGTTATCGTCCGGGTGTCATTTTCCCAAGTAGGAGTCATTGCTTCTAAATGAAACTCTTTTTTAGATGGGTGTTCATGTTTTCTTGGCCTTGTTATGGGAATGGTCATCAACTAATCCATAGATTTAATAGGGTAGACATTCATTGGGAATGGATTAATGCTTCATAGGTTGTTTGACCCTTTCATCATCATCTTCTTCTAAAGTGATGGTTGACTTGGTATGTCATCATCCAGGTTAATGGTCACACGATGCAGTAAGCATCTGTGTTAAATCTCGTGTATAGTCAATCTGATACTATAATTCATTGGCATGAAAAACTATGTATAGTATTCATGAATAAATGTTTTCTTCTAGTTCTTCTTAGTAGTATGCATTCACATATGTTGTTCCCATCAAGTTCTAAATGTGGTAATGAATTAGTTGAGTTTGGGGAAATCATTTTGCCTTATGATGTTGAATACATTTTGTGGTCATCTCCAAAGTAGATAATCTTGGGTTCTAAAAGAATTAGTTTGTCCTAATGCTTAGGAGTACTTCATTGTGATTCTGGTGTTTGACCTGATGGTCGAGTTGGTTTTCATAACAAGTTATTTGATGTCTGTAATCGTGACTCAGAGGAGTGACACACATAAATTTAAGGTGGTTTTGATCTAGAACACTTTATAGAATATATTATGTCACTTCATTTGATATCTAGAACCCTTCTATATTGGGGAGTGGTATGTCAGTTTTAGTGTTCTTGTTCCCTTCCATGTAGAAGGAACACAACCAAAGAAGACCATTGGGAAATGGCCAATATTCATTGAAAACATGAGTGGTTGGTGAGGATTGTAATTGTCAATTCTTTCTCAGCAGCATGATGATTAAGTAGTTTAATATGTATGAAAACATGATAAACACAATTTATCTAATTGTACATCAGTTGTCAAACTTGAGAGATCAAGTAATGCATTAGGTGGTGAAGGAATCATGGTTTGGTTAGTTATGGTGCGTTAGCAGGTGAATGTTATTTTCCTTCATGGAGTTGAATAATGATGGTTTTACCATACTTTTTTTAATATTCACAGTATCCTTTTAGTGTAATATTCTTTATAGATGAGCATGTCCCCTATATTGACTTTATCTTATATTTACTAAGAGATTGTTGGTCTTACACCACACTAATTCATTTAAGGTAGTTGGGTTTTATTGGGTGGTTTTCTTACTATTTCATGTTAGACACATGGTACTTATTGAGGCATGGTAAGTCTATATTGGACATTAGGATTGAATCTAGGAATTTCATGGAAAAACTCTTGGACACCATCAATTCTTATTTGACTTGACTACCATGAAAATTACACTCTTGTCTCAATCAATATTCTGAACTGAATATTTTCCCGTTGTACCAATGTTTCCCTTTTAAACATGGGGTTTGGACTCCCTTGGTTAGTTCCTTGAACTCTAGTTTCTTCATTCTGAGGCCATCACATAATATTTTTCTAGATCGATGATTATTTGATAAAGGAACATCAATGAATGATCAGTATGGACTTTAGTGGACGTGTTCAGGATGTATGTAAGATTCCAAGGTGGAAAGAAATGTGGTTCTGTTTGAAATTTGATAGAAATTTAAGATAATATTTTTGAGAAAGGTTAGAAAAATAAGGCATGACTGCTGAAACTTTTTGTTGAAATGTGTATGATGGGATGGAACCAATTTAAAAAATTCTTCACTAGGTTATGGAGGGATTGTTTTAGAAGGTTGGGTTTTTCGTTCATGGAAGTGTTGAGCAACTGATTCTATTAGGTCAATCGGGATTAGTCTATTTATTTTCATAGTAATCTATGATATAACCTTAGGTGAAATCATTTCCACGATATTAAATGAATCAAATTCAGAGCATCATTTTAATTCTTATAACATGCTTCATAAAAATTTCATATACTGCAGGTGTCATGGTATAAAATTGGCCACATTTAAGGTTAAATCCAATGTTGACGATAACATTTTTTCATACATTTAATTAGATAGAAACATGATCATCTCACTAGTTAAATGTGCTCGAAAAAGTTATGTCTTTGTATCTTAGTTGTAAAATGAGATTTATCTCAATTTTTGACAACTTATGTGTTTGGTTATTAATAAGTTATCATAGGTACCATTCTAACTCAACTTCAGGACCCTTGTAGGTTAAGTGATTCTTACATTATTCATTAAGACTTCTTAGAGATTATATGTTCTTTGATGGGGATCTTGTAAAGAGCTGTGGTTTCATTTGAGTAAGGATTCCTAGGGAATTTGATCTTTTGGCATTTACAAGATGGATTTTTATTAAAATTAAGCTTTAGAATTCAATTCTAAGAGTTGAGAAACTTATATGTGTTTTTTTGGACTTGGGTAATATATAGAGATGTTTATCAGGTTTCTATTCATGTTTTTGGAGTGTTGGGGGGGTATAACTCATGTTTTGAAGAGTCTAACAGAGGCACACGATTTTTCTAAAACCATATTCTAAATAGTTTCAAATTTTGTAGCCTGTTTGAGAGGAGAAGATTTTTCCAAAACTGGATACACATGGTTTTTCCAAACCATAGACATATCTCATACATGTATTCCCACTTAAGAAGTACCATGACTCTATTCACATTATGGTTGGTGTGTGGTTAGGGTAACAGTGTGGGCCAAATCATGCGATGTGATTTCATTAGAAAATTTGTGGTTCATGGTTCATGTATGGTTTGGAAAGACAAAGAAACCAAACTATGTGAATCCAGTTTGTGGGTAAAATATCAAAATTTCCATTAAATATATCTTATTTCGGAATTACAAATTTTAACTTACTGAGAACTCATTTCCTTCCTCCATTTCCTTTATTCATCCTACATCGTGTGTTCTCCACTCCTAAACTCATCTAGATCCTTCTCCAGACTATGATAGGAATCTTGAAAACTCATCTATTTAATGTTTTAATATTTCATTGGATGTATCTATGAATTTGAATCAATTATATCTTGTGTCCTTTTGGATATTTCTTAATTTAGTTTGGTGTCTACTATGCTCTTTTGGTGAAATCTCAATTTCCCCATTTTATGGGGAAAAAATATATTTTGTATAATTCTTTTAAATCGAGTTTAATCAAATTCTGATATTGGATGACTGATATGTCCTAAGAATAAGGTAGGTGGCCTTTGAATTTTTCCCAATGTTGTAATCGATTTACAAATAGTGTCGTTGTGCTTCACGCTGGTCTTTATTTCACATTTCATTATAATTTGTTCCTTTAAATAAAAGGGTTTTCACCCTGTTATATGTCTCTTAATTCTTATTTGGTTGTTTAGAGGATGATAACATCATTTATAGACACCACTTTGGTGTGTGGGATTATTTTCCCAATTAGTATTTAATTTTTTAAATTCATAGAACTCCTTCAACGAATTCTAATATGACTTAAATTAAATTTACTCTCATATTAAATTGGTCCCGATGGGAATGGAACCTCCTAAGTTCCATGTTGATTTGTACATAATTGTTTTTTCTTGCTGGGTTGTTTTATTTTTAAATGCATCTTTGGTGAATTGAATTGTGATTCGTATTTTATTAAATAAATTATTTTATAAAAAATGTATTTTGTGAATAATAAAACTCCTCATATGTGGTGCACTATCTTCTAAAACAAAAATTATGGATTAGTTGTTGAATATATGTTTGGATTAATTATTTATTGTTTCCCTCATTCTTTTATTTAATAGTGTGATATAAGTAATTTTTAGTGTATGGACTCTAATATAATTATATATTGGAGTTTTCCTTTATAAATGTTTAATGGAAGTGATGGAACTTCTATGTGTATGACTTAGCCTAACATATAATTGGAATTACACTTGTAGGTAATATCCAATATGGAAATATCCCTTTTTAAGAGTCTCTTTGAGATATTTAATTGAGTTGTCATGTATGGTTTTTTTAAGTGACGTGTTTTGATTTGAATATAATACAAATAGTGGATAGTATTCCATGAATGTTTTAAATAACATGTCTTGATTATATAGAAAGGAATGAATCCCATTAGATTTTATGCCTTGACTACATTATATGATTTTACTAAAATGTTATGGAATTGGGTGGTATAACCATGCCTATTATTGTATTTTTATAATCATGGAATGGGTTAATTGTATTGAATGGTTTACAAGGAATGAAATGAAATGGTGTGGAAAATCCATGTCATTAATAAGATGATTAATTTGAATTGTTATTAATGGAATTTCATTTATTATAATGGGTTATTTAAGTGAGATTCATGAGAGGTATTTCCACATGACATGAATTGACTGTATGATTTTTCTGTTATATTGGATTGCAAAATCCATAGCATGAGAGGTGTTTTCTCATGAATATTAATCATAAATATGATTACTCCTTTATAATGGATATATATGATGGTAATGGGTGTTGATCATGGATGGAAATCACAAACCCATACATTGGGTGTTGAGAATAATGACTTTCCCCACTGATAAGATAAGGGTTTTGGGATGAGGTTCCATTTATTGTGATTTGAGTGTTTCCAGGATGGCTCACTCTCCATCCTTAGTGGTGTTTTGTGATTTATCTTAATCTATATGGATGTATCGAATGTACTCTACTTATTGAGCTTATAGTATCTTTAATACTTGTTACGGATTTTTGAGTTATTCCTCGCTCTAGACAACAGTTAATATTCTAGTTACATGACCATTAGGCATCCACACACACTTGGTACATATTGGTGGATGAAATATATAACTTATATATATATATAATTGTTATTTATTATATAGTCCTTATTCATACTCATAATTAGGCTTTGAGAAGAAGTATGAATAGCCCCCAACTATCCCATAGGTGCATGGGTGGGAAATTGTTTATTTATTCACTTTTATTAATATTCATGTTATAGCATTATAGTTTTACATTTATATTTCATAGACTATTTTCCATCACATAAAAATTGGGTGGGAACATACAAGATTTGTTATCTCACATGCCACATGGGCCACCATTACGTTGGGGTACCTGAGTAGACCTTATATTTTTGGTCATTGGCTAATGGATTATTGCTATTTTTCTTGTACATGGGTGTTTGAAGCATGAAACCACACTAGAGCTCGAAATGATCATGAAGATTTCCATTGTGTATTTTCATTTATTTCTTTTTTTTTGTATTAGGTCCTATAGCATGTTGTATGTATGCTTCTTTCAATATGTATCATCAAGACATGCATGTATCTATTGTATATTAGTGTTGGCTATCTTTAACTACTCAATTGTTCATTACTATTGTTCCACTGCTCTTTGTTTTATTTATTACTGATTCCACTGTTGAATATGATTTATAATATGTTACATTACTTCAAAACTCTGATAAAATGGTACTTTCTCCCCACTGTCACCTACCTAGACCCTCACTACTAGTCTTTAGCCTCTAGCGTAAGGGGAGACATGCTTGATGTGATGTGAACTATCGGTCGAGCTACTGGATTATTGGCCATTCATGCAATGATTATACACTACCAATACACTAAATACAATTAAAATTTAATTAAATAAATTAATATTACATTAAAATCAATTAAAATACCATGAAATTAATTTTTCATGATAAATTATTCCATGTACACATAAAAACACTCTTTATTTTAAACCAGAAAATATATTGGTTGTAAAATTATGTTATAGGAAACCATAATTCAATTTATAATTGAAAATTTGAATATATATGAACACCTATTTCATTCCAAAAATAAGATTCATAAAAAAATTGTGGAAATTTTTTTTGATGATCAAAGGATTAGAGTTGTTGAAAAATTGCTAAGATTTCAAGACATATGTGCAAACATTACCCAATGATACATGATGAACACAATCCATTGCATAGTCTAAAACTCAAACCTATTATAAATTTCAAACAGATAGGTGAAGAGTGTTTTGTCATGATTTTCTAAATATATTTATCAATTTCCGTGGTTTTTAAGGTAAAGGGGTTTGGGGTTGGGTGGGACTACATGTTAGGAATTATAGAGGAGAATGACTTCTATTTAGAGGAGACTGAATCTAGTTTACAGTGGAAAATAAAGATAATTTTTTGGAGAAAGAGTAAAATTAACATGTGGTAAAACATACAAAGTTCATTATAGTAGTAACATAACATCATGATAAAATAATTATATGATTTATTTTTTGAATGATATCTGGATACTCATGAATCTACTAGATCATCGTCCAAATATAACACTAAATAATAATCATGTAAATTATATAATGAAAATGAAGAAAGGAGATCTAACCAAAGAAAAACATCATTTTATTGGATAAATTTTTAATTACATAAGATATTTGGAGGATTTATTTTTATATTGCTAAAAAATTCATTTAAACCAATGCATCATAAAACAAGATGCATCATCCACAAATGAAGGCAAAAAATTTAATAATTCCATGATATTCAATATAATGTGTAAATATCTTATCACCTCCCTAGGTTTCCATGAACAACCACTTGCAATTTTATAATTCCATTGAGGGTTCCAAACAACCTACCAATATTAAGAAACCACATTAATGATTTTTTAAATAGTAAAATAGTAAAGGCTACATCAGAAGGATGTTTTATTTGGATAAAAATATTATGAATCAATTAGAAATAGAAATCATGAATATATTTTAGGGAAAATTATTAACTAAAAAAATTAAATATTGGATATTATTGCTAAAAAATATTGAAACCACTAACATATAATACATTAAAATCAATGTAAAATGAATTAAATAAAGGAATAAAACATTAAATATAATTGTAATCACTTGAAAGTCATCATTCGTTATAAATTATTCCATATATAGTACAAAAATATGTATTTTAAAACAAAAAACATAATAGTTTTCAAATTTTTTGATATCACACTATAATTAAATTGATAATGTAATGGTGGAAGAAATGTTAAAAAGTGTTTCAAACCAAATAATATAATTAATAAAAATTTAACTGATACAAAATATTTTTTTACAGTTAATGGAATAAAATTACCCAAAAATTAAGAATTTTTTTGGATTCATCGAAAAACATTCCCCAAATATGTTCAACGAACACCATACATTGAAAATGGATAAAACACAAGACAATTAGAAAGCAAAAATATAGAAGTGAGGAGAGTGTAAGACAAGATACACTAAATCTATGGATTTATGTGAGTGGGTATTGCGGTAAAGGAAATGGGGATTTGGTGAGATTATACATTAAAAATTATAGAAAATCATAAAATCTCTGTAAATGATATTTAATCTTGTTTATAGTGAAAAACAAAGTGAACTATGTGCAGAAGATAACCGAAGATCAATGATGCATCAAAAGATGAATATTATAGAGATATCTCAGTCAAATATATGGTCTATATTTGATTTAACCCATCTGAAGTGAAACTATGAGAGAAATTTAGAATGTACCATGATATCCATTCCAACTAATATTTCAATGTTATGATATGTTTTTAGAGTCTCTAGTGTGACCTATTCAAAATTTGTAAAAGTGAAACCTGGGTCGACCGACTAAGAGAGGATCCAGAAATAATGAGGGTTTCCCTTTGAGAAATGGGATGATATTTCTTCAATTTCACAAAGTGGAACACGTTGATGGGATGTGAAAACTATAATATTTTGGATCCAAACTCATGGATTTGAGGAGTCATAAATGTAAGAATAAAGTCAAAATGGGAATAGGTATATTGAGAGGATGCTTTATAGATGTGGTAGAGGAGGGTGGTGAAATTGGTGGTGGTGATAGAATGAAGAGATAGAGGAGGTGAGCGGAAGGAGAATACAAAGATGGGGAGAAGGCAGGAATTTATAGGTGGAGGATAGGAATTCAATAAATGGTATAAATAGGTTCAGGTAATTTAATGTTAATAATCTATAAAAGGTATCAGTGGGGAGGGGAGATGGTGTTGGAGGATGATGATCAATGGGAGAAGTTCTATGAAGGATGGGAAGCACTTCCCGGTTGCATCTTCTACAGTGGGTCAATCTTTAGGGATAGTGTAGAGAGATCTAGATAGAGGGTTGAAATATAATTAATATTCTCATAGTTTGAAATAAATGGGGGAACTAGATAATATTTTTTCCATGGTTTTTATTATCCTTGTAAATTGGTGTGTTGAAATTGGATATTTTTCTAGTTGTGAGATCTAATTGGGATAGTTCTTTTACTCCCTTATATATTTAATTACATGAGTTATTTTCCCAAAATATTTTCTTACAAATGTAGAAAGGGATTTTCAATGAATACAACCCCCCCCCCCTCCCTCAGTTCTGGGTACAATCGAAGGAATATGATTTGACCCTGCGGAAGAGATGAATTTTGATGTTGATGGTGTTTTACGAGGATGGAAACAAGATTTATGACCTATAAAGTGAGTAAAAAATTGTTATGTAGATTTACAACATGAAATAGGGATGTGAACCACATAATATTATATCATTAGGTGATGATGTTGTCATGTAGTATAATGTCATAGGACAAGGATTCATGTCATGACATATAAGGTCCTATGATAAGGACCTTTTGTCATTCCTTTTAAGGTTGTTCAAATGGCTCCTTGGTGTTAGTAAATTTTGGTTCATATGACTATGACCTATAGTTTCAATATTTTAAGGTTGAAAACCATGAAATCACGGTTATGTGGACAATGAAAAAATGGAGCTTTCGGAGCCAAAAAGGATGTCCATGTTTACCTAGAACTCTTTGGTGATTTTATAAACCATGATCATTTTGTATTTCAAATAAAGATTATTGAAGTTGGACATGTACACAAAGAACGACCAGGAACCAAGTTCTGCAAGAATCCTTTATTACAATGTATTCAATGAAGATAGAGATTAAAGGATTTCATCATAAGGATGAAGGTGAATCTAGTTGACAAACCATTTTACATTACTCATCATACATATCCAATTTGGTGTGTTTTATTCTTTATAAAAAAATTGCATCCGTTAGAGTTAAGAATAATCATCATCAATAAAAAAATGGAAGATTGAAAAGATATGAGTTCCCTTATCCAAGGATTATGATGTGTATAAGAGATGTGTTTGAGCATGAGGGAACATTTTAGAACAACATTGGGAAAAATTTGTGTGGATCCATACATGGATCTAGATCATATTTATGGAAGGGGTTTCATTTATAACAAAAATATTGAAATATCCTACCTGAGTTTTTTTTCTTTAAATAGTGGGATAATTTTCTTTACGTCACTACTGGACTCAGGATTGTGGTCTCGTTGTCACTATATATTCCATCAAAGTGTAAATCATGCCACAAATTTTATAAGGATTACTAATTTTTTGTGGTGTGTTAAGAGACCAACGTCGATATTGGGAACCAAAGAGGTGAAGAACAAAGTGTTACAAAGTTTTATTTCTTGTAACGGGGATATGAACCATATAGTTTTACATTTTTTGGAAATGAAAGTATTTTATAGTCTAACATCTTATGATTAGGATGTAAAGGATGTTCGTTTTATGGTATCATGAAAGGTCCATGGTGTCTTATAGTTTAGGGTCCTATAACTGAGGCCATGTATATCACATGATTTATTTCATGGGAAACCTTATATTGGTTTGGGAATAGTGCATTCCACATCCATCATGATTAATGTGTAAGATCCATTAGTATATACATTTTGTATTATGTAAGGACCTTCCCACATTGGTTCGTGATTTTGGGGTTTCATTCTGAGTATCATTTGTGTATTAATTGATAAAACTAATTCTACTTGAACAATTGAATTAATATAGACATTATTGTTGAAGGTTCATGCTATATGGTTTTGGTAAACCTCCATGTGGTGAAAAGTGTGAAACCATATTCTCATTTTCCTCACTAACACTTACACCCTCTATTTTTATTGATCATCACCTAATATTTTTTCATATATAGCTATTTAGAGTGAGCCAATTAGACCTTAACCGGTATAAATTCCTTTTTCAACAATGCAACAAATACGGGGTCACCTGAGTAATAATTCGTGTAGTAGTGGGGTAGGACCAAAATCCACGCATGAGCTTCATGGAAAAAGACTTATTTTATCTATCCAAAATTTTATGAAGAATATTAAATAATGTTTTATTTAAATAATCTATCTAACAGTTTTCTAATGCATGGTAGTGGGAACAATTATTGGGATTGATGTTGTTCTCCTGTTACAACATCTTCAATTTAAAAGAGTATATGTTGGTTCAATTATTTGTCACCATTATGTCAGGGTCACCAATTCTAGAAATGAAGTTTTAATTATTGAAATTGATGATAATATGCATCACAAAATCCCTAAAATGTTCCTCCTCAACCCATTTGGAGAAGAAATCAGTAACTATAAGGATGTATTTTAACTACTTGGCCGCAACATGACAGTATAGTCCAAAAATATTCATTCCCCATATGGTGCAAAACTGTGAGTATTTAAATTCATGTAGAAACAATGGGTTTTATTGATAAATTCCACATTAACATAGAAATAATTAAACTTTTTGATGATTTTTTTGCAACCCAGCATCATTTAAGGACAGAAATACCCAAGCATTCAAATTTGGTGTGAAATCGTGGTCCTTGAATGATGGGCACCACAAGAGCTAGAATGAAATTACTGCATGGTGGAAGTCATCTTCTCTTTATCTATTAATTTAAGGATAATTCCATCAAATATTCACTTATAAAGAATCATTTAATGACATATAACGTCATAGAGAGTGAAATTGACTACCCAACATTTTATCGGTTCTATTTTAGTTCTTTCCAATGGAAGGGTCCCATATTAGGGGGTTTCCATGATGGGATTCAACCATCCATTTGAAGATTTATCTATTTTATTGGTGGACTCAACCCTATCCATAAAAACATTTACTAATGGGTATGGTTGTGTGTTATATAAATATGATATGAGATTTATTTTTATATCTGATGAGAATTATTCTATCTACCATCAAACATAATTAAAAGGGGGTATTATCACATATTTTATGACAGAATAATCAATATTTATCTACTTAACCCCAAAATTAGAGTGCACAAGATTATTAGGTGAGACACTGGTATTTTCAAATGCAATTACAAGAATACAATGAGGTCTTGGTTTTTGGTCTCATTGTCAGTGTAGTTTTATTATATTAAGAATGTGTTGGGTAGAATCGCCTTTAATATATTAATGAGAATGAGTTCCAACACAACCTTTTTGAGCATGTGGTCTTCCTTCCACATTTCAGTTGGAATTATGGACACACAATAAAATTACATTTCCATTATTTTTCTAGATTCTTGAACATAGAAGATCAACTTTTCTAGTAGTTTGGTAGTCATTGGTACTTCTTTTAGTGGGATGTTCTATTAGGAAATTTTCTAAGGTATTCTCTTTTATCGACATATATTGTACAAACTAAATATCATATGTTTACAGAATGACCACCTATCTTGGAAAACAACCAGTCAACATGGGATGATTGAGGATATATTCGAGTTGTTAATTTCAAGAGATAAAATTTACCTCGTGGTGATGTAGATATTCCCTTAATTTCTAAAATGTAAAAAATAATTCCATATAGTTATTTTCAATATCTGAATTCTAATCCTCAGTGTCGATCATGGTATGATCGAGATAATAAATGATGTTTTCATTAAAAAAAAGTTTTTCTATGTGAGGAAGGCCCCTAGTTACCATTCTCTAAATATCAAATATAAGATGAGAATATTTCCATCAACTAGAAGAATTAATACTACTTCCATTAGGTGATATTTATTAAGGATATCTAATACTTCATAGTAGTCATTATTCCACTAAAATATGATCACTTTCTTCATCAACATGGTCAAGGTAAAACATTCCAATGAGGTTTGGTATAATGCATCAAATGTAGGAATGGTGTCCCTATAGTCCCCTCTACTCTTTAAGGTTTCTAGGGGTGGCATACCTAAGATTTCCTTAGTCTCTTCATGTTAAATTATGATTCAATGATAGTGTGCTACACTATTGATAAATTTTCATGTGGTAAAGATGATAGATCATTTATGGGGTTCATTTTATGATTATGTTGTCTCAGTTTTTTAAAACAAATTCCAAATCAGCAAGCTAATCACAATATTTCTATGATTTTGCCACCAAATATAACATAACACTAAACTAGTTTTCATATACGGGTTTTGAATTTGTGTTGCATGGAATGTTGATATGTATCACATTCATTGGTTAAACCAAAGTTAAATACCCAATAGAAGAATACTCTCTATGGTCCATGTTGAGTCAATAAGGTTTTCCTTATGACTTTTCCATTCCTTCTTGTTTTGAAAATCACAAACACCTTATCTTTAAGAAAAATCGCTTTTGTAAGGAAAAATGCTTTCTTTACGGAAAATCGCTTTTGTAAGGAAAAATGCTTTCTTAAGGAAAATTGCTTTTATAAGGAAAAATGCTTTCTTAAGGAAAATCGCTTTTATAAAAAAAATTTATCCTTATCATATTTTCATTAATATTTTTCTTAAGTATGAAATTCGGATTCACTTTCTCGGAATCATTAAAACTGATAAAAAGCATTCTGTTTTTAGGATTCGGTTCTGGACAAGAACTATAAGGAAGTTTCATTCCGAATTCCGGATATGAATTCTGACTTAGTTCTATTCCAGATTCAGGATACGAATTCTGAAGAAGAATTCTCATTACGAATTCTAATGAAGAAATCCCATTCCGAATTCTCATTAAGAATTCTGAAGAAGAATTCTCATTACGAATTCCAATGAAGAATTCTCATTACGAATTCCAATTAAGAATTCTCATTATGAATTCTAATGAAGAAATATCATTCCGAATTCTCATTACGAATTCTGATAAAGAATTCTTATTACGAATTCTGATGACGAATTCTCATTACGAATTCTGATGACGAATTCTCATTACGAATTCTGATGAAAAATTCTCATTACGAATTCTGATGATGAATTCTCATTACGATTTCTGATGACGAATTCCTATTCCGAATTCCTATTCCGAATTCTCATTTCGAATTCACCTATTAAATAGAGTCTAATTATCATTGTTTTATACACTCTGAATTCATTCACTCCGAACTTTCACTCCGAAATTTCTATTCCGAACCTTTATGTTAGAGTTTAAAACGATGTCGTACATTCTGTTACACTTACCTTGTTATAAAACGATGTTGTCCATTTTGTTATAAACTAACCGTTGTCTAAGTGACACGTGTACAGGTCCCTCCGAACTTTAAGGAAAATATGACCGTTGGAGAGGAGCTGACCTTACCTATAAATAGGAGCTCATTTGAAAGAGCTCGGTGCTGATTGCTGAAAAAGTGCTTACATGCTGTTGAAGTGATTTCTAGAGAGAGAGTCTCTTATTAACTCTCAAAGCTTCGTGCGACTCCGAATGTTGGTGATTACATTCGAGGGCTTCCGGGGATAGGAAGACAGAGGTGCCGACTACCTTAAAGATTGAGGGCTTTCTTGCTGAGAAAGACAGAGGTTGCCGACTACCTTAAAGATCGAGGACTTCCTTGCTGAGGAAGACAGAGGTTTCCAACTACCTTGACGTTGAGGGCTTGCGGGGATAGCAAGACAGAGACTCCGATCTTCGTATCGAGGGCTTACCCTGGTGTGGGTAAGACAGACTTGCTTGAAAGTATAAATCAAGGGACCGTTATCCAAGGTTGTTGGATACCCTTCTCTTTGGGTTAAAAGACTATTATCTTGTTACTAGTAGTTTTACTACTTGTTTTTATTCCGCTGCAATTTGTATCTTAAGGAAAGTATAACTTTCTTATACTTCCTTACTCTATTTCATTTAGATTCTATACGCTTTAAGGTAGAATCTCATATTGTAACTTTTGTTAAGTTTCAATTTCCGGAACCATATTTCCGGAACCTACTTTTGGAATCTCCTTCCAAGTTTAGTTCGGTGTTAGAGGTGTTGTGAATCAACTTAGTTTAACTTTGTTAAACTTAGTCCTTTCCTTTTCTTAAGGAAACTTTAGTTATTCATAACTAACTTTAAAGGTTCCAAAGGAATTTTTAAAGTATACAATTCACCCCCCCTCTTGTATTTTGAGCATCTCATATTATATTTCGATCCTACAATTGGTATCAGAGGTTGGAAACCTCTTACTCTATACCATTCTTACATTTGGTATCAGAGCCAAGGTTACTGAAATACTTGTACTCACATACAAGTTTTTCTTGCTCAAACTTTTCCATTCTGAACTTTTTCATTCCGGTTTATCCATTCCGAACTTTTCCCATTCCGAACTTTTTTGATTACGAATCTTTTGTTACTAACAAGTTTGTTTCCAATTTATTTCTAGTATGGCAGGAATTAATGTTGGATCTATTGACAATTTGAATCCTACAAGGCCACCAATATTTGATGGTAATGATTATGAATACTGGAGAGATCGTATGAAGACTTTTGTTATCAATACTGGAGTAGATAACTTTGTCATGCTTACTGGTGACTATAAAATTCCTGACAAGGAAGTCAGAACCTTTACTAACCAGGAAAAGCAAGAATATCAACTCAACTATAAGGTACGCAATACTTTACTGTGTTCAATGACCAGAAATATATATAGCCAAATTTCTTCTTGTGAAGCAGCTAACTGTATATGGAAGAAGTTAGAGGTTACACACTTTGGGACTTCTAAGGTGATTGAGACTAGAAGAGCTATGCTTAGAGCTGAATATCATGGCTTCAGTTTTCCTTATGGGGAACCTATCTGTAAAGTTCAACAAAGATTTATGACTATCGTCAACAGTCTACAATCTATGGGAGAAAAAGGTTTATATGATGAAGCTCTTGTGGACAAGATTATTGACATTATGCCCAATGAGTGGGAATCCAAGAGAACAGCTATAGATGAGAACAGGAAGGTTACTCAAATTACTCTTGATGAATTATTTGGAACTCTTCTACAACATGAGACAAGAATGAAGAGAGATGCTGACAACATCAAGAAGAAGAATGGAAATGGAACAGTTGCTTTTACTTCAACTTCAAATCAGATGAAAGATAAGACTCCTGAGAGAGTTACCAGATCCAAATCTAAGAAAGTCATTTTCCAATCCGAATCTAGTGAGAGTGAAGTCTCAGAAAATGAATTAGCCAATCTTGCTCGAAGGATGAACAAGATAGCTGGACAGAGAAACTTTCAATCCAAGTATAAGAAGAATGATAGGAAAGATAAGAAAGATGGAGAAGTTACTTGTTATGAATGTAAAAGAGCTGGACATATTAGACCAGTGGTGGTGACTCTTCAGATGAATCTTCGGAATATGAATCTTCAGGACAGAAGAATCTTGGTCTTATAGCCAGATTATCTATTGATAATCATTGTCTTATGGCTAAGGTACGAAATGCTGAATCATTGACCAATGTTTCTTTAAATTCTAATGATAGTAAGTATTATAACTCTTCTGATGGAGAATCATCTTCTAATGAGGAAAATACTTTACCTACTTTTGAAGAAGTCTCTAGGTTTGCTGAACTTATTGAGATTGAGAATTCCAAACTCAACAAGAAACTTGATAAGGAAAATTCTAGGAATTCTATTCTTACTAAAGAGATATCAAATCTTTCTAAAGATCTTGATAAGAAAAATGCTGATTTTGAAAATATTTCAAAAAATCTTGAGGAAGTAAGTTCTGAGAAGAACAAACTTTCTAAAGAATTAGAAAAAGTAATTTCTAATAAAAATGTTTTCGAGCCTAACTCTAGTTCCAAAACTAATGATTTTGAGGATAAAAACTTGGTTCTAAAACTCAAGTCCGAAATTTTTTCCTTAAAGAAGTGTTTATCAAACTTTACCCATGGTAAGGAAAATTTTGATAAGATGTATTTTCAAATACGACCTTTAAGAAATAAATCCGGATTTGGTTATACCCAAGCAAAACCAGTTTTCAGTAACAATTATTTTGTTCCTCAAAGTGCCTCATTTTGTACTAAGTGTCAATGTGGTGGTCACTGGGCAAGAAATTGTTCCTTAAACAAAACCCAATCCTTAGGTTTTCATAAAGCTTATTTTTCTAAGAAAATGTGGGTACCAAAAATTTTATTGTCTGGAAATCTCGGATCCAAACAAGTTTGGATTCCAAAAATCTAACTTTGTTCTTAATTTCAGGAAAATAAAGAAAGTTCCAGCAACAGTATTTGGTACATGGATAGTGGATGTTCCCGGCATATGACTGGTAACAAAAGTTTTTTTGAAAAGATTATCAAAAAGAAAGGAGGAAAGGTAACTTTCAGAGACAATGCTAAGGGAGAGATTGTTGGTATTGGTAATATTGTTCTTTTAGGTAAAACTTTGATTTCAAATGTTCTTTTTGTTAAAGGTCTTAAGCACAACCTCATTAGCATAAGTCAGTTATGTGATGAAGGTTACCTTGTGAATTTTAGGAATGATAAATGCTTAGTTCACAATTCCAAGGAAGAATTTATTCTCTCAGCCAATAGGCAAGAAAATGTTTACACCTTAAACTTAGAAGACCTAAGAAGCCAAGATTTACCTTGCCTAAGTGCAATGGAAGATCACTCTTGGTTATGGCATAGAAGATTAGGACACTGTAATCTTTGAAACCTATGTAAACTCTCTAGGAAGAAACTTGTTAAGGATCTACCGGAGATTATATTTGACTCTTCTAAAGTTTGTGATCCTTGTCAATATGGCAAGAAACATAAATCTAGTTTTAAGTCAATCGGTGAAGTCTCAACAACCGATGCATTACAGTTGGTGCATATAGATCTTTTTGGTCCAACACAAACTGGAAGCATTGGAGGCAAATACTATGTGTTTGTTCTAGTTGATGATTACACTAGATTTACTTGGGTTTATTTTCTAGAAAAGAAATCTGAAGCTTTTTCTTTTTTCAAAAGTTTTAGAGATCAAGTTAAAAATGAGAAAAACCTTCCATTGAAAACTATTCATAGTGATCATGGAGGAGAATTTCAAAATTCTGATTTTGAAACTTTTTGTAGTAAGAAAGGTATTACTCACAACTTTTCAGCACCTAGAACTCCTCAACAGAATGGTGTAGTTGAAAGAAGAAATAGAATTCTTCAAGAGATAACTAGAACCATGTTGAGTGAATATTCTATTGCTAGACATTTCTGGGCTGAAGCTGTAAGTACTGCTTGTTATACTATAAATCGAGTTTTGATTAAACCTTTTCTTAATAAAACACCTTATGAGTTATGGAATGGTAGAAAACCTAGACTCTCCAACTTCAAGGTTTTTGGTTGCAAAGTATCCATCTTGAATACTAAAGATAACTTACATAAATTCGCACCAAAATCAGATGAAGGGATTTTCTTAGGTTATTCCACAACCTCTAAGGAATATAGAGTTTTTAATAAAAATACTTGTACTGTTGAGGAAATAGTACATGTAAAATTTGATGAATCAGATCCTTTTGTTTTTAAAACCTCCCAACCTACATCTTCGGATGTGTTTTCAAAAAATGATTATCATCCTTTGATAGAAGAACCTTCTGATAAGGAAATTGTTCTAGAAGATACTTCTGAAACATTTACCCCAGAAGACTTTCTACCCTATGTTGATGAACAGGTTTTACAAAACCCAAATCAGATGTTTCTTAAGAATCATCCCAGTGATAGTATCATTGGTGATGTAAATCAACCTGTAAGGACCAGAAGTTCCTTAAGAAATGAAGTAGAACATCTAGTATTTCTTTCCCAATTAGAGCCTAAAAGCACTGATGAAGCTTTAGGTGATGATGATTGGATCAAAGCAATGCAAGATGAACTAAATTAATTCGAAAGGAATAAAGTCTGGACCTTGGTTGAGAGACCTAAGGAAATTTCTGTTATTGGAGTAAAGTGGGTTTTCAGAAATAAATGCGATGAAAATGGAGTCATTGTTAGAAATAAAGCTAGACTTGTTGATAAAGGCTATAATCAGCAAGAAGGAATAGACTATGAAGAAACCTATGCTCCAGTAGCTAGACTTGAATCTATCCGTATTCTACTTGCCTTTGCAGCATTCTTTAATTTCAAACTATTTCAAATGGATGTGAAATGTGCTTTTCTTAACGTTTATGTTCAAGAGGAAGTTTTTGTTGAACAACCTCCTGGCTTTGAAGATACAAAACATCCTGATCATGTTTTTAGTCTTACCAAAGCTTTATATGGCCTTAAACAAGCCCCACGAGCATGGTATGATAGACTCACTGGATTTTTGCTTCAAAATAACTATGTTAAGGGAAATGCAGATCCAACCCTTTTTATAAAGAAAGATAAGAAAAATGTTTTTATTGTTCAAATTTATGTTGATGACATTATATTTGGTTCAACTCAGCAATCTTTGACTGACTCCTTTGCTAGTCTAATGAAATCTGAATTTGAAATGAGTATGATGGGTGAGTTAACATTTTTCCTTGGTTTTCAAATTTCTCAAAAACCAGAAGGAACCTACATATCTCAAAATAAGTATATTAAAGATCTTCTTAAAAAGTATGGTTATGACAACACTAAGAGTATAAGTACTCCCATTGGTACCTCAAACTCTTTAGATCTTGATGAAGCTGGGAAACCAGTAGATCAAACATCTTTTAGAGGTATGATCGGAAGTCTACTTTACTTAACAGCTAGTCGACCAGACTTAATGTTTTCAGTATGCTTATGTGCAAGATATCAATCCAATCCTAAGGAATCTCACTTAAAGGCAGTAAAAAGAATTTTTCGCTACCTTAAGGGAACCATGGATCTAGGATTATTTTATACTTCTGGAAATGATTTTGTTCTAAAAAGATTTTCTGATGCTGACTTTGGTGGATGTAGAATGGATAGGAAAAGTACATCCGGAACTTGTCATTTCTTAGGAGATTCATTAGTTTCTTGGTCATGCAAGAAGCAACATTCTGTTGCACTCTCCACTGCTGAAGCTGAATATGTAGCAGCTGGAAGTTGTTGTGCACAAGTGTTGTGGATGCAACACACACTCACAGACTATGACTTGAGTTTTACTAAAACTCAAATTTTGTGTGATAACACAAGTGCCATTGCCCTAAGTAAAAACCCTACACATCACTCCCGTGCAAAACACATAGATATTAGGCATCACTTTCTTAGGGATCACACACTCAAAGGAGACATTATTCTTCAGTTTATCGGAACGCAAGATCAACTTGTTGATATTTTCACAAAATCTTTACCTTCTGATAGATTTGAATATATTAAACAGAAGTTAGGAATGATAACCGTAAGGTAATCTTCCTTAATTATCTTTCTGTTGAAAAATCTCCTTATAGTAATAAACTCCTTTTCATAGGGGGAGTACATTTGTTTGTTTATTTAACAAAGTTTTTCAAAATTTGTTTTCAAATTTTTCGGAACGAAAATTTCCGGAATGGAACTTTCGGAACTACCATTTTCCAGAATGGATATTTTCAATACTTCTGGAATGAAAGTATTCGTATTGAAAATTTCCGGAATGGACAACTTTCGTACTGGGACTTTCATAACCAGATTTTCGTACCAAGTTTTTTTTTCATATTTTACTTTTTCATATTGAGTTTTTCGTATTGAGTTTTTCGTATTGAGTTTTTCGTATTGAGTTTTTCGTATCGAGTTTTTCGTATCGAGTTTTTCGTATTGAGTTTTTCGTATTGAGTTTTTCGTATTGAGTTTTTCGTATTGAGTTTTTCGTATTGAGTTTTTCGTATTGAGTTTTTCGTATTGAGTTTTTCGTATTGAGTTTTTCGTATTGAGTTTTTCGTATTGAGTTTTTCGTATTAAGTTTTTTTTATTAAGGTTTTCGTATTTAGTTTTTCGTATTGAATTGTTCGTAGTCGTCTTTATATTACCCATTACAAATAACTTTCCTAAGCTAATCCGAAAGGTATGATTTCCTTACTGAAGTTTTCGTAATCATATTTTACTTGCTGGCAGTTTCTTATATTATGTTTTCGGATAATAGTTTTCTTAAATCTTTGTTTTAATAAAACCTCAAAAAGATCGGATTCAAGCTTTCAACCGTTAGATCAGATCTCAGATCATTCTAAACCGTTAGATCAACCGAGGAAGTTGTACCGTCATCCCAATGCCTATATAAAGGGGACCCTATTTTCTCGTCCCACATCGATTTCAAGCTTTTGCGTGCTGAAGCTCTGACTCTTCGATTTAAGGCCGTTCCGAACCACAGTTTTCTCAGTTCCGAACTTTAGTCTTCTCTGTTCCGAACTTCTCAGAGACTTCTAATCCGAATGTCTGCAGAGTTAGCTTCTCAAGAAATGTCTTCAACTAAGTCCATTTCACAGTGGTTAGTCTACAGAGAACGGTTAGTTCATCCGAATTTCTTCAGCAACTATGATTCTATTATATCAAAAAATATCAAGCTGAATGGCTGGGAAGATGTTGCGGTATCAAAAACCGGCAACCAAGATGAAGTCTACTCTGACTTGCTTGTCGAGTTTTATGAGTCAGTTGCTTTCTTCAAGGAAGAAAATAGAGAAAAATTTTCTTTCAAATCGTATGGAAAGACATATAAGCTATCTTACACCAAGGCTGCAATCTTGGTAGGGTTAAGTTATGAAGGTGAAGCTGAGTTTATCTCGCACGTTCTGCCAGACTCCTTGGGTAGTTTCAACAAGGAGAAAGCCTTAGAAATTCTTGGATTGGATGATGAGAAGGCTCCGAAAATTGCAAGTCTTTCTACAAACTTCCGGATTCTGGAGTTATGGGTCCAAGGGCTTATTGTACCGAGAAAAGGAGATAAGGATAGCTTGAAGAAGAGTGAGATATACATCTTAGATTTCCTGATAAATCTAAGAAAGTTCATCTTGATGAAGCATATTCTTCTCAACATTGATAATTTGAAGAAGGGGAATCTGAGAGCTCAGATAGTGATGTATCCGGCAATATTGTCGAAGCTGATAGTTCGGTGCCTAGAATCCTTCAAGGTAGCCTGCAGTTCTAAGCCGAAAGTTTGCAAGATCATGTTGCTCAGTGATGCAACTCTTAAAAGGATGAATATAGCTTTTAACAAGGAGTCAGGGAAGTTTATTGATCTACCTCCTCAAGCAGAAGTGACTCTGAAAGTGGCTGATCCGGAATCATCCAAGCCGGTAAGGAAGAGGAAGCTGAAAGAAGTGGTAGTCAAAGCTGAGGAACCTAAGTCTAAGGAAGTCCACTCCGCACCTCCTAAGTCTAAGAAGAAGAAAACATATACTGATGAGGGTGCAGCAAAGTGGAGAGCTGATAAAGAGAAGAGGAAGGAAGGAGATCCGCAGTTCGGATTGGATCCTGCAGAGGCTAAGGCTTTGAAAGAGAAGGCTGCTGATGAGCTTGAGAAACAAGAAAAAGAGAAGAAATTGAAGAAGAAAATGTCCGAGGCTGAGGTAGCTCAGGCCTTGTTAAAGTTCAATGAAATGGTTTCAGCAACCATTCCCGTTCCGAGATCTTTTTCTCTGGAATCTCTACCTGAGACTCCAGGAAGAAATCTTGTTACTCCGGAAGAGGCTGTTGCTACTGAGGGAGTAGAGCTAGTGGAAGAGGTTGAAGAAGCGGCTGAAGGAAGTGGTGAGACAGGAGATGTGCTCAAACAAGTAGATGAATATAAGGGAACTCCTTCGGAACACCTCTCGCTCCGAACATCTGAAGCTCAATCTTCAAAGCTTTCTACTCCTGCAATGGAAGAAGAAAAGGGAGAAGAAGAAGTTACTTGTCAAGAACATATTTTACTTGATGCTGCTCAGATGGGAAACGTGGAAGCCAATGTTCAAGAAGTTGCTGATGAGGAAGATAAAATTGTTCAAGTCTCTGATAGTGAGAACAGATCTCCGGAACAGGTTTCAATTCCGAAAAAAGATAAGGGAAAGCAAATTTTTGCTGATACCTAGAGTTCAGAAAAAAGTATGAGGAAGGAAGCTTGTATCTCTTCTAAGAGGAAGTTGGAGCTTATTGAGGAAGAAAATTCTCCTAGCAAGATTTCTGATTCGGAGTCATCATCGTTGGGGCACGATTTTGTTGTTCAGTCCTTGAAGAAGTTGGTGGGAACCAATCCGACCTTCTCCAGTACAGACTCTAGATTCCAGATGCTTCAACATACGATGAATCAGAAAACTGACTCTGTATCCATGGTTATGGATAAATGTGTTAAGATAGAAGCCCAGTTCAAAAATTTATTTATTGGTTACGAAGCCCATAAAAGATCTTGCAAAAGGATGACTAGCTGGTCGAAGAAGAATGTGGAAGAGATGAGGTTGCTGGATGAGTTTCAGGAGAATGTTAAGGATGCTTTTCAAACCGAGGACAAGAAGTTTCATGAGATTACTGCATCATTCGATGAGAAATTGACAGAGGAAAAGAACATTCGGAGTCAGGAAGTAAGAGATCTTAATGGAAAGCTCAATTCTGTTTCTCAGAATTGGAAATCTGAAAGAGATCATCGGATCAATTTTCTAGAAAGGATAAAGTCTCAGGAAGAGAAAATGGAAGCTCAGGAAGAAAAGTTGAAGGCTCAGGAAGAAATCATTGAATCTCAGTCAGCAAGAATAGTTGCCTTAGAAAAGCAAGTAGAGGAAGATCATAAGGACCTCAAGAAGATCAAGACAATTCTCAAGGGGCTCATGTCGAAGGAGAAAGATCCGAAATGACCAATCCGATCTTTTTGTTGTAATCTGTTTTTGTTGCTGACATTTCAAATATAATGAAAATTGTTCTTGTTGTTTCTATTGCTGTCGTTACTAATCTTTTCAGGTACTTTGTTATTTTTTTTCCATTCCCTCCAATTCTTTTTGAAAATCACAAAGGGGGAGAAGGAAAAGATCCTTAAGAAAAAGAGGAAATCTAATAAGAGTTTTTCAAAGGGGGAGAAAGGAAAATACCCAAGGAAAAAGAACTCTAATAAGAGTTTGTTTAAGGGGGAGTTTTTCTTAAAGAAACATCACTCCGGAAATATGAATACGATCCTTAGAGTTTCAAAGCCTAAGGGGGAGTTAGTCGTATTCATCTATATCCTTAAACCAAGGGAGATAAGCTTTAATGTGTTTCTTTCTTCTTAGAATAGCTTTTTCGTAAGGATGTTTGTGCTTTCCAAAAAGGGGGAGATTGTTGAGTCAATAAGGTTTTCCTTATGACTTTTCCATTCCTTCTTGTTTTGAAAATCACAAACACCTTATCTTTAAGAAAAATCGCTTTTGTATGGAAAAATGCTTTCTTTAAGGAAAATCGCTTTTGTAAGGAAAAATGCTTTCTTAAGGAAAATTGCTTTTATAAGGAAAAATGCTTTCTTAAGGAAAATCGCTTTTATAAGAAAAATTTATCCTTATCATATTTTCATTAATATTTTTCTTAAGTATGAAATTCGGATTCACTTTCTCGGAATCATTAAAACTGATAAAAAGCATTCTATTTTTAGGATTCGGTTCTGGACAAGAACTATAAGGAAGTTTCATTCCGAATTCCGGATATGAATTCTGACTTAGTTCTATTCCAGATTCAGGATACGAATTCTGAAGAAGAATTCTCATTACGAATTCTAATGAAGAAATCCCATTCCGAATTATCATTACGAATTCTGAAGAAGAATTCTCATTACGAATTCCAATGAAGAATTCTCATTACGAATTCCAATTAAGAATTCTCATTACGAATTCTAATGAAGAAATCTCATTCCGAATTCTCATTACGAATTCTGATAAAGAATTCTTATTACGAATTCTGATGACGAATTCTTATTACGAATTCTGATGACGAATTCTCATTACGAATTCTGATGAAAAATTCTCATTACGAATTCTGATGATGAATTCTCATTACGATTTCTGATGACGAATTCCTATTCCGAATTCCTATTCCGAATTCTCATTCCGAATTCACCTATTAAACAGAATCTGATTATCATTGTTTTATACACTCTGAATTCATTCACTCCGAACTTTCACTCCGAAATTTCTATTCCGAACCTTTATGTTAGAGTTTAAAACGATGTCGTACATTCTGTTACACTTACCTTGTTATAAAACGATGTCATCCATTTTGTTATAAACTAACCGTTGTCTAAGTGACACGTGTACAGGTCCCTCCGAACTTTAAGGAAAATATGACCGTTGGAGAGGAGCCGACCTTACCTATAAATAGGAGCTCATTTGAAAGAGCTCGGTGCTGATTGCTGAAAAAGTGCTTACATGCTGTTGAAGTGATTTCTAGAGAGAGAGTCTCTTATTAACTCTCAAAGCTTCGTGCGACTCCGAATGTTGGTGATTACATTCGAGGGCTTCCGGGGATAGGAAGACAGAGGTGCCGACTACCTTAAAGATCGAGGGCTTTCTTGCTGAGAAAGACAGAGGTTGCCGACTACCTTAAAGATCGAGGACTTCCTTACTGAGGAAGACAGAGGTTGCCAACTACCTTGAAGTTGAGGGCTTGCGGGGATAGCAAGACAGAGACTCCGATCTTCGTATCGAGGGCTTACCCTGGTGTGGGTAAGACAGACTTGCTTGAAAGTATAAATCAAGGGACCTTTATCCAAGGTTGTTGGATACCCTTCTCTTTGGGTTAAAAGACTATTATCTTGTTACTAGTAGTTTTACTACTTGTTTTTATTCCGCTGAAATTTGTATCTTAAGGAAAGTATAACTTTCTTATACTTCCTTACTCTGTTTCATTTAGATTCTATACCCTTTAAGGTAGAATCTTATATTGTAACTTTTGTTAAGTTTCAATTTCCGGAACCATATTTCCGGAACCTACTTTTGGAATCTCCTTCCAAGTTTAGTTCGGTGTTAGAGGTGTTGTGAATCAACTTAGTTTAACTTTGTTAAACTTAGTACTTTCCTTTTCTTAAGGAAACTTTAGTTATTCATAACTAACTTTAAAGGTTCTAAAGGAATTTTTAAAGTATACAATTCACCCCCCCTCTTGTATTTTGAGCATCTCATATTATATTTCGATCCTACAGTCCATAAAGGTAAAAGATTATTCAGGTTAAGGGGTAGTTGGATTTGGTTTTACCTATCATAGAAATCCATGAAAAATGGCTTTCTATCCATACATTACATTGATCATAAGTTCTATAATCATAACTGAGTAGTCATCTTTCAAAAAATTATACTTTTGGCCTCTTTAGTTGATGAAAACCCCAATATTTCAATTCATTTTATTAAAGGGGACAGTTTTTGTAAGAAATTTTGGGTAATGGAATTCAAAAATGAAGTTGTATTTGACTAGATTTTCGATTTCAGATTGGACCGTAGCGGCAGGTGTTTGATGTGTCCTTTTTGATTTCTTCTTGTAACCAAAATATTCTCTGGGAAATACCAAGTGGTGGGTAGAAACATTAGGATCAATGAAAAGAATTTATTTGTAATTTTTGCAAAATAGTCCTTGATACTCTTTTAGAAATCAGGATTAAAGTTTTTTAGCATTTAGGGGCATTGTTATACTGGTCAACATCTATTATGGATCATCCCATATAACTAGATTTATCTATCAGAGTTTATAGATAGTAGTAGAGACTCCACCGTAGAATTCTAGAGGAGCGTCCATATGGTAATGATCTTCCTCTTCCTCTTGCACTATGACATCTTATGTTTCCATGTTGGGATGGAAGGGAGACAAAGTCAAAATGTTGGGGTTAGGTGGGATGTCAATGTTTTAGTGTCAGATTTTAATGGAGATATAATGACTTCCATTGATTTTTTTGAATAAGTGGTGACCAATTGATGTTATAGGGATGATGTAGGTGGAATTTTCATATTTGGTATCTCCACATATGGGGAAATCAAATACTTATTCTTCACCCTTGGATTCAATTGACATGGTTGATCTCAAGAAGACTGATGAGATCATATTTTAATAAACGCTTATATCATTGAATTTAATTATGGTAGGAACATATTCATCCCCATGGTCATTCAATGGATTAGTTGAAGTGATTTATAAACTATTTGGGGTGCTAACCAGAGTGATCTCACCAGTTATGGGTTGTTTCCACTATATCTAGTAGAATCCATCATCTATTTATTATGATTAAAAAGATTAATTAGTAGAAATATCACCATGTAACATCAATATCTATATATTGGTACAATATTTGATGAATTGATGACATGATGAATGGATAAAAACATGTTGTTGCAGTAACGACCTTCATATCAAGTCATTGAAAGTTGAATAATTCCAGATGACTGTGAACTCATAGTTGGACACCAGATCACCAAACTAATCTCTATAATTAATGTAGTTGAGGGGTTAATATTAACTTTTATCATACCCATGAAATTTTAGAGCGTATGAGGATATATTAGATTTAGAGTATCCGTACCAAAAGAGTTTTATATCTAAAATGAGGATGAATACTAATCCATTATCAATGAACTCTTGACTAATGTTAATATAATGAAATCATCCAAATACATTGAAGGGAAAGATATGTCCCTGCATAACATCATCACTATCAATTTATTCAAAATAGTTATCTTCATGACATTCAATGACCTCAATATCTGCATGATATACATCTATAATAGTGACTTCATATTCAAACTCTTGAGGGGTCAATAGAGCCTCTACAAGTACTTATCATATATCGTATGACATGTTGATAGTGTCCAAAATTGAATGTTTCACTAGATATTTGGCCAAACACTTTTGGATGTCATATTATTTAGTTATAGTAATATGTTTTTCTATGGTTTGCTTCAACCATGTAGGGACTAATGGAAAAATCATTCCTACAGTAGATTATTTGGGTGGCTACATATGTGTTTTGGTCATTTTGTTTCTATATTGGACCATTTTTTCCTTCCTCCGTTTTTGGGGTTATGAGACTACTCTAACCCTTCTATATTACCTTTTGGAATGACCTAGCTGAGAATACTCTTTGTGAATGTGCGGACGTTTATCTACTCTTATTAAGCTCACTGAAGTGGTATTCCATGATTCTCATTTGAACAAATGCAACCGATGGGGATGTGGTTGAGATATTAGTTTTTACTATGATCAAATCTTCCCTCACCTCCTTGGATTTTGTGACCTCATCCTTCGGTTTCATAGCTTTTCATAAAGAGTTAGATCTCTTAATCCTTAACATAATCAAATCATGTAACCAATAAGGGAATTATGGTAATGGACCAAATATAATTCTTCATCTAATGAGGATTATATCTATTGAGATTATTCATGTGGTACCATTTTTTGAGACAGATCTTATTGTACCATTAAATTGATAGGCGCAATTTATCTTAGGACTGAAGGTATTAAGTCTGAGAGAATAATGGATAAATTTTACATAAATAAATATTCATCTTCTAGAATTTGTTTCTTCTCATCATGCCATACCATTTTTTATATGAATCATCTTTGGTGGGTTTCGGATTTCATGAAGTCATTTGTTCCGTATCAGAAGATACTGGGGAACAATTCGTTGTTTAAAATATGTTTACAGGATAACATGTGTTTATTGGATTGTTTATATAGTCATTCAATACATGAACATATGTGTATTATTTATAGTAAATTCTTTGAATCCACCTCCTTCCTCTGATGTGGTGGTGAAAGAAACTCTTTATGTGCATGTGGTTTTCCTTGATTCACTCGCTAAGAATCATCCATCTATTGTAGGACATATTTAAGAAAAAATATAAAGTATGCTTTTCACCAATGTTTCATGGTAGTATATGTAATATTGGATGTAATAAAGGCCAACATTCTAGCGTCTCCTGGGCTATACAAATTTTATCAATTTATTTTCCATGTTTTTGAAAAAGTAACTTAGATCCAGATCATCTCATAAAGAATAAAATTTATTATTCTAGTTCTCAGAGTGGGAATATTTTGGTTATTTTCTAACCTCCTCATAACGATAATGATACGGATTCTACCAATAAGGGGGATGTTCCACATAAGGAGGTGGGGGATTTGGAGTTGGATCTGTCGTAGGGATTGGTTTTAATATAAATTTCGCGGTTTCTACTCTACCAATCCTCGTCCCTTTAGATGGAACCAGATGATGAGAGACATCCTCGATTTTGAAAATATAATCTTGCAACATTTAAGATAATATGTAAAGATCCAAAAATCTAAATTTATACTTTACAAGTATAATCAAGGTTTTTACTTCTTCATGAGGATTCTTATTGAAAATACCCAACAAACATTGTTGAGGAAGCTACATGTTTATGAGATAAATTAATATCTTTCATATGGTACAAAAAAATCGAAAAATTAGTCATTTTTTAATTTTGTATTTTTTTTAGATCATGTAATGCTTTCCTTTATAATGTTGACTTGAATTGATCGATGAATTGTCATAGAATATCATCGCACTCCATGATTGATCTGAAAGGTATATAGGTATAATAGGTGAAGGCTACTCCCTATAAATTCTATATGAAACCGTTGATATTAGAATCATCATTATTATAAATGATCCATATCATTCGGCCACATTGAGACATAAATTGTATCAGATATTGTTCTAGATCACCTGAACCATTGAATATTCATATCATAGGATTCCTAAATTTTGTTAGGATGAAGAGTTTCATCCAACCATTTATGGTAGACATTTCTCTCTGGTTTTACTAGTGTAAATCATCCTTCCAAAATATCTAATTGAGCTTCCAGTGACTCAATAGATTTTATGGTCTACGGTGGATGACCAATAGGGTTATATCTTGAACATGGGGAACAACAGGTTGGGCCTATTTTGGATGCTCTTATTGTACTCGTGGGGGGTAACATACTCAGTTTTCCCTATTTGGTTGTGTATAACCTTGATCTTGGTGTGTACCGAATAGAGGGAAATCCTAATATCTATCTATATTGAGGTATAAATATATTGACTATCATTACCCCACATTTATCAAATGTTTTAAATCAATTTTAATTTTTGAATATAACCCTATTGGTTTAGTCATGTTGTCTTAGACCATGATATTAGGTTCTTATTACAGAAAATATTTTGTAGGGATGTTTCCTCAGAGTAGTTCTATATTGAGTTTTCTCAATTCCATCATCTCATCCTTATAATGGGAAAATATTTCCGCATATTATAGAGTTTCAAACTCTTTAGAAGATGAATGAGGTATGGACACACCTTTACAGTTTTACATTGTATATTATTATCAGGGAGGTGCTAGTATAGTAGTTGAGGGAATCCAAAATTCATAGAAAGCAGATGGTTTTTGGTCTGCACACCTTCATTAATCATTTCGATGTTGCACATATTATGAAAAAAGCCTCCAATTAATATCCCTCTATATAATACTTATGTTCTGTGTCATCATTAAGAGTGGTGATAATGATGTTTAGTGACATAAAATTCATCAGGATCATTTCATCAATGTCTACATATTAGAAAAACTAGTTACCTTTAGAGCGCCTACTAAATGATCTATGATTTCACAGAGTCGTTGTGCCCTTGATAGTCTTTTTTTGTTTCATGACTATCATGGGGCCTTATCCTATCTGTTATGGATTCCTTCATATCCATTACTTGAATAGTAATATAAAGGGAATATTTGTATTTTTTTCACATCCATACATAGGAAACTAAATCATGGGATGGGATGAACTTGTAAGATTCATTTTGTGGAACTCATCTTACGTAGGAAAAGACATCCTTTCAATGGGGAGGAAGTTGATGAGAAAATTTACCTACACTTATTGGATGGGGATACATCTATTTCATTTTCACTAAATTTTCAGCATGGTTTGTTGATCTTGAAGGTAATTTTCAAACTACCCCTAGGTGTACAGTTTGGGGTTTCTCTAGTATTTCCATGGCTATAGATACTAAAACATCTATCTTGATTTTATGGATCTATGTTCAATCATATGATGAGTTGATTGAATGATTTTCAACTGATCTATCTACTTACTACGATATCAGAACATCCTTATGATTGGATTCCATTAAGATGTATAATTTTACAATAATTTTAGATTCTGGATGAAAAAGTATTGTAAGGGATAACTCTTTTCTGGACAAAAATCGTATAGATATATTCAGGGATGGTTTTTATTGAACATTACATATATTTCAAGAATAACATGTTTTTATAGGATAACCCGATGAAATAATGTTACATGATTTCTCCTTAGGTAGGATTTGGAGATCAGGGAGTGAGGTGAAATAAAAGGTATTGTGTTTTCCCAATCACCTGATATGGATGATGGATTGGGAGATGGGGATCAGCTGATGTAACACTTTTAATACATAAACACCTTAAAACTAAATAGAACCTTACTATTTTCCTTATATTTGGTTCCACATGACTAAAAGTTTCACCTATTTTATTTGATGATGTATACCTTAGATTATCTGGAAATGACTTGGATATTCATCATAAGGAATTACTTTTGATTTCAGGTGATGAAGAGTAGTCCATTAATTTAGGGGGATATCCTATACACATTATTCTAAAAATGAAACTAGAATTCTATATTGGGGAGTGGATAAGGTATATAACAAACTGGTATATTTTTTCTATCCAACTACCTCCTCATGAGAAATTTTGATTTATTCATACTTTTCAAGAGGTTCCTCAACTAGATCTGACCAAATCGGAAATTTCCCCACTACATTATTTCAAAAAGTGGGGTCAGTAGGGATTTCATCTATCATGATGAAAGAATGATGATCTAATGGGGATTTAGATAATGATTTTTTCCTTGTGATATCTTTCTGTTGAGAAAAAATATCACTTATAAATAACAAGACATTGGTAATGAATGCCATTATTTTCTCAACTGTCATGTGATATGAGGGATTTATCATAGTCGATTTGGTAAGGGGAGGACTTTCTTGATGAAATAAATTGTCATTATGGGCAGGAAATTCATATTAAGTTTCATAATAGGGAGGAATACCATCAAGGCATCACATCCAATTGTAAAAAAATTATACAATGTATACCATGTAGAGTAATTTTATGGTGGATGATAGAATGGTGAGAGAGTTCGTTCTATTTTATCTTTCAGCCATGAGGAGAGTTTCCAAGATAGTCATAATTAAATTTTATCTCATGATCAATCAAATTATTGACACAAAATTTTTCATCATGGTAATATTTTAAGGGAGGACCTTCGTAACTAATGGCATAAAACCTTCATGGAGGACCTTCACAACTGCTTCTACTATCTCTGTAATTTGGTAACTGGTGAGTAGGAACCTAAGCCACCATAAATAAATGTATGAGTGATTCATGAACACCAACATTTAATTTTTCAATATTATATAACTACACTTCATTTTACAATTCCCTTTATTGAGGATAATTTTTGGATTCTCTTATGTGGGTGACTATGGCAACTTTTTATGGATAACATCTTTCACATATGGGGGATTTTTTTGTAGAACGTCTGTTTAGACTATAATTTTCGAACATATTTCTAGAATTTTTATTGAGATATATTCATGCCACATAATGACCATTAGTATGGACCGATTACCTCCTATTGGAAAGCGAATATGGGCTCGATTCATTTTTTCCTTTATCATGGTATTTTCACTACAACCCTCCTGGGAAGGAGTATGGATTAGTATTTTCACTGAAGTGACCCTTGAATTATGTTTATAGGGAACCCCAATTGCGTGGGAAGGGTTCTATGACCTCACTCTAACTACTTCATCTAACATCATTATATCATAGAAGCTTTGTATGATGTTGTAAGAGATTTGTGTCTTCCCATTAAAATTTTTCATGAAATGATGTGTGACTTCAGTAGCTGGTATAAGGATATATGATCATTCCATGGATGGTGGATGGATGTAGTCATGCTTGCACACTCAGGTTTCTGTAAATATTAAAAAAATAGTTTTTTGAGGGGTAAAGAAGTGTTTCTGGTCCCTATTTGTTATCTATATCTATCAACTATCTTTTCCTAATACTGAAAAACTATGTTGGATGGCTTGGTTTATTTGGGTAGGTATGTCCACCTTCGCACATTTTTCAATTCTAATTCACTAATGGGATTTTCTGGAGGTATCATATGTATGGTATTGTTCACTATTTATTGATCTCTAAACTCGGCAGTCTTTTTTGGTTTCTTAAGTCTATGTGACATAGGATGGACAACAAAGGGAGGAACCCTCATCATGCTGATGGTTTTATTTCATAAAATGTTGGTGATGACAAATTCTAGAAGAATATGTTTGGTGGGACTACTATGTTCATGGAATGAGGTTTATGGTGACCTCTTGATCTTCTTTCCAAATAAATGAAAGGAAATTATTATCTCATTCTAAGGATAAACTCCTGAAACATTTTTGAGATGGGTATGGGTTTTCAGAGGTTTTTTACAACTAATTAATTGTGGATGAATGTTTGATAGGGCATCAATCCTTAGTGGGATTTACATGTGGAATCTATGTTCGATATAGTATCATTGCGTTGTTACTCCCGATATATCATATTTGAGATGTGGAATTGAAGATTCTAGGTGGGAGATTGTATTTCGTGAATTTTTGAGGATGTTGCTTGTGCAGTAGTGAATTCATAAGTCTGAGCTGGTTGGTAGGATTCTATATGGATTGAATGGAGTTTAGATGATAGTTCTTTGAGTATGCATAACAAATAAAAACATTAAAAACCCATCAAATAAGATTATTAATTAATGATAACATGAATAATGGTTCTTTTAAATCCATGTTTTCCCCACATTCATTTTTTGAGAGATATAAAGGGTCCAAACATGTGAGTGACACAATATTTTGGGTTATGGAATCTGGTCAACTTCACCATTTTTATTTCTTTTCAAATTGGGAGAACAAAATGGATGAAAATTTGTAAACCTTATTCATTTTTTACATTGATGTTCACATTAGGTTATTTATTTTTTTCATATGGAATATCATGTGGAGTTTGAATGGTATTTTTTAGTGGTGGTGGAATGACCATTCACACTAGACACGCCTTTTTATTTCCAAATCCATTTCATGTAGTTTCCAATGGGGTTTACTAATGGAACTAGAAACACAAAATGGTTACATTATTCACAATGTTTCATGGACCTATTATACTAAGGTAGGTGGTAATTGGGAAATTTTTCCAACAATAATTAGGGGCTCACACTGGTCAAGAGGATGGGTGGTCCAGCTCATCAAATCATTTTCATGGAAATTATTATCTTCTTTGGGGTCCTCATATAGATTTAATACATTTTCATGAATAATTTATTAAATATTAAATATATAATGGGTCACACATTTTTTAAGAATCAACTGTTATCTTGTATTGGCTTTAGAATCATCTATATATATTTAGGGTTTCATCTTAGATGAAGAAAACTTTGTGTATCTAATGTCAAGCATTGCTGGTACCATTTTTATATAGAATAGATATTTCTATGTTGTTTATTTTCATGATTCAGGATTTAACACATTCAATGGGGTGCTCTGGAATATATCATCTTCCAGAAATTTGTTCTTTATTTTGATGTTAGGATCAGGACCATGACTAGGGCTTCCTACATATGATTTTGAAAGAAATTAGGACCCACATAGTTTAATTCCACTATTTGGAAAACATAACACCTCTCTAGGACATGTGATTAGGACTAAACCATTAAGATTAATATCGTTTAACAAGGATGTCTAGGATGAAGGTGCCTAGCCAATAATGGTGTGGGACTTATGCTGAAATATCTTAGGGGACTCGGAAAGGATATATTCTTCTAGGTATTATATGAATCAACTAAGAATATGGACCAATTATAACGGTCTTGTCTGGACCTATATAGAATGTGAACCTCAGGTTATATATTCCCCCACTATGAATATAGACCAACTAATATTAGGTTGAGTTTCAGGTGTTGGGTTTGAACCTCAAGGAGGCCTCCTACACATCATATTTTGATAGGAATCAAATCCCTCGTTGTTCAGAATGGCTAGGGATTTCACATTTGGAGGATTATCAAGGTATATTTTATGAATATATCTCTTTGAAGGTTTTTATCATAGGTAATATGACACTATGAGATAATAGTAACATGGTTTATGGGAATCCACCTAGTAAGAGTCCTATTTTAGTGAGTATGGTTTTGAAATAAATTGAATAGGAGGCCCATTTTCATTGAATTTGATTGTACTAGTTAATTATCATTACTAACCTATAATCCAACATGATTCATTCTCAGAGTGATGAATAGGAGGATTTTGATGATCTATTATTCCACACAATCTCCTTTTTATGCTGGTGGATATGGGTGAGAATGGGGAAGTGGGAATTCCATGCAAGAAATACTCTAGTCTTACTTCAAAAGGGATTCAACTGGGTGGTCCTTTTGATAATTTACCATCCTTTTATAAGTTCATGAAAATACTACTCATTAACCTATATATAAGGGAGAAGAATTTGGTTCCACCAACATCCTAAAAAATGATTTCCTTAGAACTTCCTCTATGATATTGGTCGTCATTAATGAGAGAATGAAAAAATTTATGAATTTTGAGGACCCTCTCTATTTGGTAGGATAAGTGAATGACATAATTTACTAATCTAATTCACAATATGATGGGAGAAATTATGGTGTGTCTTTTTCCATGATCATGAAAATATGGATGCCTCAGTGGAGGTTCCATTTTGGTCTCCCTCAAATGGGAGTCCCATAGAGGGGTACCCTATTATTAGTAGTGAATGATAAGGATTAGAGGGATGATCATGTAGGTTTGACCTATGTGATATGAAGGTGACTCGTTCATGGTGGACCTCAGTGAGGTAGAGTTCCTTCACCTAGGTTTATCTTTGGTGAGCTAGAGGTACATCACCCATGTAAAGCCTCAGCTAGATGATGGTGATTTTCCCAGATAATTCTTTTTTGTGTTAGAGGTACATCCCCCAGGTATGTCCTATAAAATATAAATGTTATCTCTTAGGAATGGAGTGGGTGAGTTAAAGGTGTTTCACAAAGGGTGGACATGGGTGATGTGGATATGTCTAATGAATGGTGGACTAGGGGGGCTAGATTTTCCATTTGGTAGATAAACAACATGAGAAATATTACTTTTTTGAGGCCTTTCTCTTAGCTCCATGGGCCTCCTCAAGTTTCTTTGGATGAATGACTCTCATGTTTCAATCCATTGAACTTACCTTCACCCTGGTGGTATTTACTAGGGGTAGTTCTTATCATTTTTTTAGGTATTCTAGACCATTAGGGAAATCAATAAATTTACCATTTATAATTCCCTAAAAATTTTTAGGGTTAGATAACTATTTATGTTTTTGGAGGACTTGGGAATTGAGTAAACATAGCTTCATGTGGTATTTTGGACTTCCAGTCATCCCAAATGTGGATCCCAATGGCCCTATTATATGTAAAACTCATGACCCTAGGTAAAGGGGGTATCCACTCTGATCCAATGTATACGAGTCTCAAATAGGTCCCTGACAAAGGTATTGGCTGGTCATGTTGATCCACACATATTAGGCATATCTGAGCCTCTTCACATGCAAGTAGGGTCTGCGTGGGATCAGATGTGGTGATTTATTAGACTCGCTTCTCTCCTCTACTACTTGAAGTATTATATCTTAAATTTTTTCAACCCCATGTAAAAAAGTGAGTGTCAATAAGCATGCAATTATTAATATTCACTTTATTTTAATATTTATATATTTTTTAAAATATTATTTTCTACAACATGTGATAAATCATTAAATTCTACCATTGAAATTATCATCAACAACATTTTTATATATTCTAACATGTGACTTCTATATTCTAAGAAAATCATAATTATTTATAACATGAAATATTATTTCTATTTTAATTTCCCAAAATAATAATATTATATTAACTATATTTTATGACATCTGATATAATTCTCTAATATATTACTTTATTTCCATGTTTAAAACAGTAGTAACAAAAAATCATATTTTGATATTTTAAAAGCTTGTATGAAACACATAAGGCCCTTTTTACCTTTACATGCATAGAATAAAAGTCGGGTTACCATTACACAACTCTAAAAAAATGAGCCTCACCATTATGTGAAAAAGTTTACGACACCACTTACCCCTTTTCACGGAATAATATATCCAGTATATTACATCCATCTTATTGTTAACATTTTATTTTTATAATTTATATAATTTATTTAGGAATAATATTGAATATTTTGGATGAATATGATTGTCTTAAAATATTTTAATAATATATTGAAATATATTTTTAATATTGTCGATAATATTTATAGTAATGTAAATTAATGAATTATCACATACCATAGGTAATAGTTTTTAATGATTTTTAGGATTATTTAATGAATTTAAAAATAAATAATTTCCTGTTGTTTAATAATTATGATTATATTGTAATTTATCCTATTGAGAGAAAAAGATAATCACTTATCATTGTATAATTATTATTTTGAAAATATCTAAATTATAGAATACAATAGTTTCAAACTTATTAATAAATAACTACAAGGGTTATTTTAATATTTATTTAAATTAATATATTTGAATTTGGATTATCACATTTTAATGATGATCAATATTTCATGTTGTGGGAAATATATACATGGTTAGGATTATGATCAAACCTGTTTTCTGTTTCCCCTTGATATTTACTTGATTATATTCTACCTAATTTTTTTTTGTTTTTTAGTTATTTATCTTGGTTAAATGGATGAAATATATTAAAACATTAAGATGAGTTTAATTATTTATTAAATTAAAAATAAATGAGTAGAATAATTACATCTCACAATAATATTTTTTAAACACGAAAATAATGAATAATTAATATTATGGTGATTTCATTTACTTCTAGATACTAATATAGGCTTCATAATGGGGAAAGACTATGTATAATAAATTGGTTAAATAGAGTTATAATTAAAATTTATTTTTATTAATGATAAATTTATTAGCGATTAGAGAGACCAATCTTGATTGTGGGAGGCTAGAATTTCTTGATGTTGGGGTCCTTAATAACTTTAAAATTATTTATGGAACAATACATTTTAAATGTATTTATTGTCTATATATCTAAATCCTATATTTTATTGATTAATAGCATAATATTTTAGTAGTGATGATAATGATGATGGCATGTGGTTTTAGTTATGACTAATACGATGATGGTAAAACGAGGATCCTTTTATGATGATGATTGTAGAACAGTGTACCAAAAATGAATATATTAGTATGATATTCTTGGATTAATTTTATGATAAATGGTGTGGGACACTAGAGAGTTCAAGATGAGTATATTTTATTTATTTCTAAACAATATGTGCTTCTAGTCTGATTTGTACCTGATGTCCATTAGATTATTGTCATTTTTATGATATATTGTAGTACTATGGGACATAGATTGATACTATGCACTATCAGTGCATCTTCATAGTGGTAGATTTTCTTAAGTCCTATATTACCCATATATTTATAAAATTATGATTTAAATTATAGAATAATATTGTTGTTTGTTAATGCTTACTTATGATGATGGCATACATTAGAATATTTGAAAGAAAAAATTGTTCCATCAGTGCTTGTGTTGGAAGATTAAAATGTTATTCATGTAATGAAAATGGAATAATATTTATTAATGGTTAATAAATTAATTGATATTGGTGATTCTATTATTATTTGATATCAATTCCTTAGTGGTGGAATCTAGGAGTCCTATGTGAAAATAACTCCATTTAAGTCTATGTATAGGTATTTTTCCTTTTTATCATTGGGAAATGTATTTATTCTATATGTTTTATTACATTCTAGGCACATGACCGATTTTGGAAGGGAACCCAAAACAATTTGGGTTGGGGTTGTTTTCTCCAATATATTGTTTGGTGAGTATATGGATGGTTGACTACCCCCTCTACCATTATCTCTCTTTAGTTGTAGTATATTGTTTGTGTAACATGGGAGTAATTTCTTATACATGTCTGATGCTGGATATGATAGTTTAAGGTTATAGTGCATACTTGTATCTGGTCATCAGGGGTCTATCTTCCCTCATTGATATATGCATGGGTTGTGATGGATTGAGCTGTAATGAATTTACATGGGTTGTCATGGATTTCAGACATATAAATTTTTATATATTGGATGTCGATTATGATGATGAGATGGTTATGTGGAATAATTCCAACATGTGGTGTTTTTCCTTGAATGAGAATAAGGTAGGTAGGGAGGAGTTATATCTAAAAGTAGGGATGACATGATTTATGGAAGGGATGGGAGATCATAATGGTGATGTTGGTGCGTGATAGTAGAAAACTGTTGGGGAAGTGGTTATTGGGTACCCATCTTATATATAAATATATGTGCATGTGTATGTGTGTATAGGTGCTATTAATATTGGTGTTATACTTATTTTGGTTTTTTGGTTTTTTGAGGCATGTTGAGGATAGGAATGGAATATAATACTAGTTTCATTGATGAGTTAATCTCATTTATTTTCTCACACGACTTTCATAATATTATTTTACATTTTTTTCAAGAGCGGTTTTAGGGAGGATCATATAGAGTATAATTGTTATGATCACACATTATATATATATATAAACTATTATTAGGTCATCATGAGATAATTTTTGAATGAGATGGACATTAATAGTTCACAGAGTTATTCAAAAGATATTGGAATAAGAAAACGTATATAATAGATATAGCTCAAAATGACACTAAAGGAAACTGAATAGAATTAAAATCATCATGTATTATCATCCAATAGGATTCCCAACTCCAATGGGTTGATGATAGGAACTGAGGGTAGATAATCTCACACATGGGAGGAACTATTATCATAAAGAATTTAGAAGTAAGATTAAATATGAGAATGACCTCCCATATCGCCTTATAATAATGAATAAAGAAGAAATACATATATTTTTTAATGATATACAACTGAAAATATTGAAAATAAAATACTAAATTTATAATCCATGATAATTACCATAAAAATCTCACAACTCTTGAATGACTCCTCAAATTATTAATGTCTATATCAATCACCAAACATATTTTACTAACCAGAAATATAGTTTATATATACATAGGGTTTAGATAAAATTTATTCTTAGTTGTATTCTCCTAGAAAACTCTTATAAAAAAAGTCAAATAACCATACACAATCACAATGAGTGGATAAATGAAACTAACTATTTACCTAAAAATGTATATTATTATTCTCCCATCCTCACAATGTATCACTAACCATATGATGTAAAAAAGTATAAACATAATATTGAGGATATAAATATTGAAATGGGAGCCTCATAACCACTTCCCCAATGGATTTCCACTTAGACACTCTAACATCACATTTCAGGATGTGAAATCCATTCTGTATTTTTCATTCCAGAAAAAAACTAGGTAACCATATCATATTATGCACCTTGTGTTTTACATCATCACATCCAAATCTTTCAAATGACAACCATCTAATTTTAAGAGTCCACCAAGACCTATGTATTATGCACTATATCTAAAACCATCTACGCATGTACATAACACACCTACAATAATACTTAAAAAATATATACAAAATACATTCACACACAATAATATCAATTAGTCATATCCCATAATAATCATGTATGAGAAATCACCCTCATGAATACCTACACATAATATTATTGGTAGAGAAGTGGAGAGGAGGTAGTCATCCATTTGTATCCTCACCAACCTGGATATTAGGGAGAAAAACCCAAGAACCTATGGCTTTTGGTTCCCCTCCTAACATGGTTAGGGTGTGTAATAAATAAATAACCATATAGAATATGTAAATTTCACAACCACCCTAATTTAAACTACCTAGTCATAAACTCAAATGAAACCATCATCACTATGGACACTCTGTTTCCACAACTATGGACTTGATATCAAAAGGTCACAAAATAATCAACATTAAATAATTTAGTTTTAATTAATTAATTTTATTCTTTTTTCATTTCAATACTAACATTTTAATATTCTAAACAATGTGATTATGTAACTATTTATTATTTGGTAGCATTATAATGTTTTTTGTCATAAGAAAGCATCAAGAACAAACCTAGATCTTTTATAATTTCAATTATATTTTTTAAACATCTGGATACTCTAGGACTCACCCCATGTAACCTATTTAAAAATTCAATTATAGTTCATAATTTCAAGCTGTATCCAATAATTGGAAAACTATTAAAAAATTTAAATTTTGTAATTTTACATTAATTGTGAATCAAACTAGAAGTAATCACTAACATGAAGTCCTTAGTCTGAACTTTTCTTGACCACCCCGATGTCCCACACCATCGAACATAATGTCACATATAGTATATCGTGACAATATCTTCATATATGGCACCTCGTTCAACCACCATCATCATAAATGACACCTCTTTCCACCTCTATCATCATAACAACCATATTACATTATAAATCAATCACACCATGTATCCAAATCCATATAAGTAAAATACATATTATATATAATGTTAAATATATAATTTTTACAGGAAAATAAGTCCTTATCATCATGTCATCTAGGCTTCTTGTAATCAATAATGGTTTCATCATCCCCTATATATTTATCCTTAACAAAGAACCTTTTTAATTCTATCTTGAATTTAGTGACTAATTAGTCACGTGATTTATATGTTAAGAAGTCTATAATAGTATATACAAGTATTTAAAATCAACATACCATTTTTCAAGAATTAAATCAATGTTCCAATAGTTCCAAGTAGAGTAGAAATGTTTCTACTCATACATCTTTAATTTAATTATCAATAATATACTCACTTATGTTGTTTATCTATTTCAAAAATGTAACCATGATAACATCAATGAAAAAAAAATATAATTACATAGAACATGATCAAGTAAATATGGAGAGGTAAAATAAAAATAATTTCATCATGAATTCCCAACCAATAATTTATACTTTGATCATGAATGATTAAATAATCTATGTATTTGATAATCCCTATTTCAATTTTCTAATATCTAGAGTTGTAAAAATAATTATCAACATGATTTATTATTTATTTTAACCCTACTACATGATATCATTTGTATTCTATCATGAAAATAATTACAAAATGGAATGAAATTAGTTATTTCTATTTCATCGATAATTTCCAGGAAAATATCTATTATTATGCAACATGAAATTATATATTTTCATTTTCTTTTAATAAACCTAAAAATTAGAAAAAAAATATATTATCTAATGGATGTGATAAATCTATAAATTCTTGTTTTCATATTATTTCATATAATATTAATATCTATCTCAACATGTGATTTAAAAATTATATGAAAATCATATTTATCCAAGCTTGAAATATAATTTCTAAATAAATTTTGGAAATAAAAAAATTATATTATCAATATTTTACAACATGTGATTACATTATCCAAATTATTACTTGATTTCCATGATTAAAAAATTTTAATTCGTAATTGACATTTGAAAATTATTATGTATTGAAAATTGAATATTAAAAAATACAGGTAATCTACATAAAATAATTCAATAATATGAACTATGTTGTTATTTCAATCCTTGAAATACCATGGGAATATATTATGAATATTCCATATTATAAAAATATAATTAATATTAAATGTTATCAAATAATAATATGAATTTAAGTTCATTAATTGAAGCAATAACTTGATACATATATTAACTCTTCCATATTAATTCTTTTATTCCAAATTTTGGAATAACAATAATAATCACTACATTTCATAAAATTTTCCAATTATAGTTATTTTCAAGGATATGATATATAATTTATATAATTTAGATGATAATTAATATTCTAATTAGACTTATTTGATTTTCAAATAATTAATATTAATGGGATAATATTGCTTGTCATTATTCTTAGAAATAATAAATTTAAATGACAATATAGAATTTTAATTATTTATCTACCTTTAATTAATTCAGAATTATTACATAATTATTTTTCATATTTGAGGAATATAAAGGAGTATCTTAGATTTATCAATATATATTGTCATAATGCAAGTAGTGTCCACATTATTATAAAACTATTGTTTATTTAACAACATTAAACAAAGGCAACTTTGGAAAGATCCAATAAAATTTTTATATTAAAAAATATTTGTAAAAGATCCCATACATGAAGAAAAATAATATTTCATAAAGCACCCAAAATATAGGATAGACGATCATGGTTCACAGATGATTGAATTTTTTGAATAATCCTCAAATACTTTTATAAGACTCTTGAAACTCAACCAAAAATGTTTTGATTCTCCAGGACATAAGATATGAAGAAATACTCAAATGGAGATAATCTGGTATGTAAAAAATATTTGAAGGTTCACATAGATATTATGTCCCCATTAAATTCATACTAAAATTGATTCCATTTTAATTATTTTGATGAACCATATTAAAAATATAAAAATTATGGAAGGTTAAATATTACATTTAAAACCCTTAACAGATTCAAAACCATCTGATTTCCACATTAAATTTCTTAGTTTTCACTAAAATAAAATTACAAGTAAAAAAAAGAAGGAAAATTGGAACTTTTAAAAAAATATTGCAACCCTCACACAATACACACAAGTTTCATAAGGGTAAAATGGTTTTATCCGTAAATGTTTATCAAACCTTATGTGGCTTCAGAATTCACATATAACCCTGATGAAATTATGTAAATCTAGGGGTCACCCTAACACGGGTCAAGTTTTATCTTTACATATAAATGGATGTCCTTTGAAAAAATACATGAAATATGGGTTTACCCTTACATGACATACTTATCACCATTATGTAGATTGTTTAAAAATTTGTATATCCTTAATTATAAAGGAGAACCACTAGATGTCATTTTTGTAGGTCGTATTACAGTTTGGCTACCCTTACGTGAGGTAAGAATTTCCTTTTTGTAGGTACTATGAATTGGAATTTCCAATATGTAGCCCTAATAAGTGTTTATGAACCATTACATAGGTTATGGAGGAAACATTACACAACAAAATAGAATTTATAATTCCTTTACACAACTCATTTAAACATACACATACACTGACATGAAATATAGAAAGTAATATTACCATCTTGTAATAAGGGGGTCTACATAATGGTTTATTTTTAATTGAAAATAATTAAATTATAATAAAATTAAGTCATAAATAATTAATAATAGTTTTTTACTTTAAAAATTCCTTCTAAAATCTAAAAATATATGATACATAATTAAAAATTTAAAAATAATTCCTAATAAAAATTTAATAATTGAAATTATATTAATAATTTTGAAAATAATTTTTAAACCGCTTAATTAAATATGAAAATTATCTATAAATTATTAGGTACCCATGAATGAAAAATGGATACTAAAGATACTATAGATCATTACTCTAAACCACTATAATAGAGGGAGGATAGGGATCCAAAAAACCTTGAACCAGATCTATGATCATGAAATACTCCATACTTACCAAACATGTAACACCCCAAGATTTCATAGTACATTATTTCTTGAATGTAATTCAATCACATTCACTACATGAAACACTGAGTTCAAGCGCACCACGACATACCAAACTAGATGTTCAAAAGCGATTATGAATATCATTAACAGAATTTTTAACTATATATAATCCTTATAATTTTAGAATCCATTTTATGAGTTTCTTAGACATAATGTAATAACTAATTTATTTTTTTCATATAAAAGATTTATTTTTCAAATAATGCACTTTTACCGCATTTTAATGATGTACCTTTTTTAAATCCAATATCTGAATCATTTATATATTCAATTTTACAAAAATAATCTTCTTCTTTTGAATCGGGACATAAAAATTTATTTTTAATAATTTTTTGGTGTTTTTCTGATAACTTTCATATTTGGGTGAATAGTGAAAAATAATATATTTTAACTGAAAAAATATTTTTTAAAACAAATTATTTATAGTGTTAAATTATAAATTTTAAAGGTTTTTAAGTATAAATAGATTGTATTTTTACCATTTAATCCAATGTTAGTCATTTTAAGTAATTTCAATTTGAGATTTGACCTAAACAAATGTCAGTCTTTTGATAGTTATTGTTTCTTAAAAATACGCCTTTTGGTTTTGACAGCGGGAATTAATTTTAAATTAATAAATGAAACTTATATTTTTTAATTTGAAAAAATATACTTCATTTTTTAATTCAGAATATAAAAATTATCTTAGGGTAAATTTTGGTATTTTTCTGAAAACATTCAATTTTTTATGAATAGTGAAAAACACTGAGTAATTGTTTAAAACAAAATTTTTTTTAAATAATTATTTATTTTATTTAAATTTATTTTAGTCAAAATAGATACATAATACCTATATATGTTCAATGTAATTCATTTGATTCATTTTGTAATAATATTATATATATATATAATTTTATTGAACTTTTCACCATCTTTCACCCACCTCCTAAAAGAATTTGCAAATTCGCATAAATTTTAATTATGCTGCTTCTGTGAGTGAAATTTGAAAAATACAAAAGAAAAAGTTTACATCATTAAGAAAAATGTGGTTCAATAAGATAAAAATAATTTTTGGTGAAAAGTAACATTTTACTTTTATTTACCACGATTACAAGAAAAAAAGGGTAATTAAGGGTAAAAATTATATTATTCTTTCCCTAACACATGTACTAATTGTATTGGATAAGTGTAATTCGACCATAAATAACCTTATAAATAAAATATGATCCTTTAGGTCCAGTTGGATCAGATTAGGACATTTATTATTATTTAATTCAAGGAAGAGTTAAAAGAGATAAATTCAAAGTTTAAAAACTGAAACATTTTTAATATAGGGTTATACATAAGATAAATTCTAATATAAATATTCATTATAAAAAAATATTTAATAGATAATGGTATTTTATTTGTAATTTTTAGACATTAAATAATTAAATTTATTTATGACACAATGATGATGCAATAATTACCGTATTAATGAAAGATTAAAATAATTGACATTATAAATTTCTAAATAAATGTAATCTGATAATTTTTATAAATTCCACTTGTTTTATAGGTTAATATTACATGTTTGGGTTTGTTAGACCAATTTATTTCTAGGTCATAATGCTGTTATGAATTTAGAAAAAACAAAATACCAAATAGTGTCAAAATTGACATAAAATAGTTTTTAAAACAAATATTATATAATTAATTGATATTTTATACCTAAAAATATAAGGTTCAGAAAAAAGACTTATATTATGATATTTGTATCATTAATTAACCAATTGGGGTTCTCTTGGAAGTATATAGTATGTTTATTAACCATTTAATATAAAAATACAAAGAGACTCGGTAAATGTAAAACTATTTAACTAAGAGTTATATATAAAATACAAGATTACTGTAGCTACCCAAACCTATCTTAAACCTATTGGATGAGTTATTTTTGACCCATCCCTACCTTATCATTTAAAAAATTTATTTTTCATCCATTAGAAACCGAAAATGAATTTATTATAAAATAATAATTTAATTTTTTCCTTGGGTGCCCCTCACCCCTTTTATAAAATGGCACTTCACCTTATCTCCAATTAACACCTCCAAAGCCTTTTGGCATGGCCAAAACCTGCCCAAATATCCTCCCAAATATCGTACATTGATTCTAGAAACCTTATTTTTTTCATAAAGCCATCCTATTGAGCCCTTTTGATCAAATCAAAAGGAAGAACCTGAAGAAGAGGTAAATATTTCATCACCTCTTTTATGTTCTTTTCTTCTTCAGCTTACTCTTTCTTTGTTATTACCATGCCCAAAATAATAAATATAGTACCTTATATATATTGTGATGTTATTATAAATATTTAACAAATACATTCATTATTCTATCCATCTTAATATTGATAATTTCCCCAAGCGTGCGTACATATGGCTTAACGTGTCCACACCGTTGTGTAATTTTTTATTCAACACTACGTTATTTGGATGGATATAATGATGAGTAATATGTATATAATAAATTAAAATAACATGCTAATGTCTCTATAAAATTAATATACCATCCAATTCCACAACATTAATTAAATGATATTGTCTCTCATGCGTACGTACAGATTACAATCTCCACGACGCGATAAGATTCATTTCCATGTTCACCATTCATCGATGATTTAAAAAATATAATACTATTATGTTTGTTATATATGACATAATAATTCTACTGAATATATATATATATATATATATATATTTGTGTTTGTACTTACATATATCTTATTCACTTAGTTCCGTTTAATACGATAGTGTTTATGCGTACGTACAGACTACGGTCTCCGTAATTTATTTTTTTTATATTTCATATATATGTATATTATACATATTTATATTCTAAAAATATATGATATATAAATCTTTTTTTATATTCTAGGAGTATTTAAATCATGATCTAAGTGATATAATCAAGAGTAAAAAGTTAAAACACGTACGATAAAGAATGTGATTATTACCCGAAATGTTAATTTAACTTGGAAATTATTATTAAATGGGTAGTAAAAAATTCCTAAATGAATCATGTATGATATAATATATATTAATATGGTTCGGATATAATTTAATAACATACTAAGATCTTCATACAGGAGGTTAAACCTACGCTCGACTAAAGGAAAATGCAAGGTATGGGTCAATTCCTCAATCTATTTATTATCCAATATTGTTTAAGTGTAAGTATTTTCTTGGATATTTTTATCATCCATGTCTATTTTTCATAAATATGATTTTAAAATTAATATTTTTTGTATTTTTGAAGGGTACTCTTTATCAAGATTAGAATTTTAAATTTTTTAAAGATTTATCATTCTAAATATTTTTAATTAATGTTCATGTTTTCAAAATGGTTTTATGTATTTAATTATATAAACATTAATTATTTAAAATAATAATTATTTTCAAAATATTCAATGTGTTATATGAAACATTGATTCAAAAATCTATTTTAAATTACTTCCTTTATAAATGCATTACAATTAAATAATTTCACAAAAAATGATATTTTTCTCAACGGTTTTTATTATTTTTTTCAACTAGGTCAACATCCTTTTTGGATATTATTCTTGAATGGGGTTTATTTATTATAAATATAATCTTAAATATTTTATTGAATGATCCATGAAATGTTTGACTGTGACTGTGCTCTTTTTATACCATTCATGGTTTATGGTTAATGTATTGACATTTCATATGCTAGATTTAAAACGAATGTTTATGTTATGATTGAATATTTTTATATGAGGAATGCAGTGGACATAGTAAGTGTTGGGTGGAGCCAGATATAGCTCCTTGATGCATCGGTAGGTTTCATGAGACAAACTAGTGTCTTGGCACACGGCGTTGAAAAAAAAATTTATTTGTAGTCTTGGCACAAGGCCTTGACTATTCTGTAATGATGTCCGGCATTAAGCATTCCCTCATTATGAAATTAGTTATTACATTTGATTATTCGACTAGTATAATATCCATGTGTATGTTTATATAGTAATTTTTGATATATTTTTTCCATATTATGTTTAAAAAGGCTATTGATTTTATCACACATTTTCCTGAAAAAGTTTATATCTTCCGCTAAATTATTTACCCTTACTGGTCATCTGACCTCACCCCTCTCTTGTGTTTTATTTTCCCAGGATTTCAAGAAGTGTATTATGATTGATATTCATGGTTAATATTAAGGGAATAATGGATGTCACAATGAACTATCTATGATGTGTTTTATGTTTGAAATTGTAATGTAATGTTAATGTATGTAATCTATTTTCCAAGACTGCAAAACTGATCGGTTCTTTTGGACTTGAGTCTTTATAATTATGCCAATGTATTAAAATAATGCACCAACTCTGGGCTTCTTGGGTTGGGGTGTTACAGTTGGTATCAGAGGAAGTTTAGCAATAACCATAGAAACTCGATTTAGATAAACTTTGATTAGAGATCATTACCCTAAGATAGAATTTGAGGATTAGTATAGAAGAACTTCCTAGAATTTTGGTAATGTAGACATTTTTTGAGTTTTCCAAGAAAATACAACCGTGTCTGGATAGAGTAGGTAGAGGTGGCTCTAGGAAAAATGTACATAGGGGTAAAACCCAAAACACCGCTTTGACCTAGACTCGAACGAGAACTGGTGCATGGCAATGAGATTTTTTTTCACTCTTGGTTATGACACTCCTGGGGGTACGATTAGGATAATTCTCATTTTCATTACAAACCATTATGAAGGGTTTATGTGTTTATACTTCCTCAAGGAAAACATTTTTTATGATTATGGATTATATCCATAAACTATTCAATTTACGTTAGGTATTTTACAATTATGGAATTATTAATTGCAATTCATAAATTAACCTAGTGTTTGCCATTGTATAGAAATGGAACCTAGTAGAAGGAATGTGAACTCCCAAAATATGTATGATCCAAAGAGTAAGAAGGATCATATAATTCATGGTATTAAGCCACCATTTAGAAGGGAAATAGTCTCCAATGTTTTCTCAACATATAAAGAAATAGTATCATGTGTTAATAATATAAGTATAGAATTCTCTGATTCCAATGGTTTTTAAGGGAAGCAAGAGAAGAAAAGGATGGAAGAGGGAAAGATGGATAAAGGGAAGAGGGAAAAGAATGATTTTCACATATGTGATAATTGTGGAAAGAATCATGTTGGTAAATTCTTGAAGGGAATGAGAGTTTGTTATGAGTGTGGAGAAAAAGGACACTAAGTACGTGATTGCAAGGATAAGAAAATGGTTTCATGTGTACAATTCTTCATCTGTCAGGAACTGGGTCACTACGTGAATCAGTTTCCAAATAATCCTATTATAACCCAAATTATGCTATTGGATAATAATCATGTTTTGATTCTACCATAGATGAAGAGGAATGACTTGTGTTCTTATGTTGTTGTTAAATGATTATGTCATTTCAGTGTTTTATCGATGATATACCAATTATATGAATTATGGAAATAAATATTGATTGTACTACAGTACTATTTCATTGAGTATTTGAGATTATATGGTTTTATGAAATGAGACTCAACAAAAAGTTAAATTTTTTGGAAAGTACATGGTTTGTAGAAAGATAATCCTCCATATGGTCCTGATACTGAGGTACTAATTTTGGAATAAGAGATGGTTGATTTGGATAAATTATATTTTATATTCTTGACTATCTTGGAATTAATTAATGGTTTGTTTATTTCATCACTGTTGGAATATTAAGAATTTTAGGATATAAGGAATATATCCATTATTATATAAAGGATAAGGGATCATGAATGTAATCAATAAGGTTTTATGGTAATTTAGGGTGATACCTTGTTTTAAAATAATACATGATAAAGGGGTTCACATGTTATTAAATTGAAAAATGAATATTCATTGTGTTTAACTTCCTTATAAATTTTGGACTGTGAGTTTGGATAGAAGTATTTTTGATAATTCTAAAGGTTATAATGGATTATGTTAGAAATTGGATATTATTGTTAAGGTTATTTTTGGATTGATTTAAAAAGGACAACACACATACCGTGTGACAACCCGTCGCGTCAGATGAAGCTGCGGGAATCGAACCCACAACCATAGTGTGATTGGGATTTATCGCCTACCACTGGACTATATGAAGTCGCTGGATTATATAATCTAGTTTTTTTAAATATTCTGATAGTTGAATTATAAATTCATTATTTTTTGGAACCCTATATGATTAGGATAAATAGAATATATTTTTTTGAAATATTTTGGAGTGAAAGATGAGTTTGTGGTAGGAATTAGTGGAAGGATGAAACTATACTTGTCAAGAATATATATATATATATATATATATATATATATACTTTCTTTCCTCTTATTTAGACTAAATATTATTAACCCAATTTTTGATGTGGGTTTTCCCACAACGTATTTTCTCTTTTCAAACTTTTATTTTCAAAAAACAAGTTCAAATTGCGAGGACACAATTTATTGAAGGAGGGATGAATATAACACCCTATGATTTCATAGTACCTTATTTCTTCAAAGTAATTCAATAACTTGTACTACATGAAACACTGGGTTCAAACGCACCACGGCTTACCAAACATGCGGTTCCAAAGCAATTATGAATAGTATTAACTGAATTTCTAACTATATATAATCTTTATAATTTTAGAATCCGTATTATGAGTTTCTTAGAAATAATGTAAGAACTCATTCATTTTATTGAGATAAAGGAATTATTTTTTCAAAAAAATTCATTTTTGCAGCCTTTTAAAGGTGAACCGTTTTTAAATGCAATATTTGAAACATTTATATATTCTTCGTGAAAAAGTTAACTTCTTCTTTAGAATCGGAACATAATAATTTAGTTTCAATAATTTTTTGGTGTCTTTATGATAGCGTTCATATTTGGGTGAATTGTGAAAATTACAATATTTTAACAGAAAACAACTTTTTTAATAAAAATAATGTAGTGTTGAATTATATATTTTAATGGTTTTTAAATATAAATAGATTATATTTTTACCATTTAATACAATTATAGTTATTGTAAGTATTTTCGATTTGAGATTAGACATAAAAAAGTGTCAATCTTTTGATAATTATTGATTCTTAAAAATAAGCCTTTTGGTTTTGACAATAGGAATTAATTTTAAATTTATGAATGAAACTTCTATGTTATGAATTTGGAAAAATATACTTCATTTTTGAATTCAGAATATCCAAATTCTCTTAGGGTAATTTTTTGGTATTTTTCTGAAAAATTTCAATTTTTGATGAGTAGTAAAAAACACTGAGTTATTGTTTAAAACCAACTTTGTATTTAAATAATTATTTGTTTTATTTTAATTTATTTTAGGTAAAAATAGATACATAATACCTGAATATGTTCAATTTAATTCTTTGGAGTCATTTTGTAATAATATTATATAAATATAATTTTATTTAATTTTTCACCACCTTTTATGCACCTCTTAGGTGAATTTGAAAATTCGCATAAAACAAAATTTTACCACTTCTATGACTGTAATTTCAGAAAACTGAGAGACACTATTGATATCAGTAAGAAAAATGTTGTTCAATAAGATACAAATATAATTTTTGTGAATAATAACTTTTTACTTTTATTTACCACTGTTAAAATTAGATAGAATAATTAAGGGTAAAAATGATATTATTCTTACCCTAAGACATGTCCTAATTCTATTGTTTATGGGTATTTCGACCAAAAACAACCTTTGGAATAAAATATGATCTTTTAGGTCCACATGGATTAGATTTGTACATTTATTATTATTTAATTCAAAGAAGAGTTAAAAGAGTTAAAATCAAATTTTAATAACTAAATCATTTTTAATATAGTGTTATCCAAAAGATAAATTCGAATATAAATATTAATTAGAAATATAAAAATATTTTCTCCATAATGTTGTTTTATTTATAATTTTTAGAGATTAAATAATTAAATTTATTTATGACACAATGACGATGATGTAATTATCATATTAATGAAAGATTAAAATAATTGACATTATAAATAATAAAATAAATGAAATTTGTGACTTTTTATAAATTCTAATAATTTCATAGGTTAATAATCCCTGTTAGGGTTGGTTAGAGAAAATATTTTCGAAGTAATAATGCTGTTATGAATTTATAAAATACAAAATACAAAATAGTGTCAAAATTGAAATAAAATAGTTTTTAAAACAAATATTATATTATTAATTGATATTATATTCCAAAAAAATATAAGGTTCGGAAAAAAGAATTATATAATGATAGTTGTATCATTAATGAACCAATTTGGGTTCTCTGGGAAGTATATAGTACGTTTATTAAGAATATAATATAAAAATACAAAGAGACTTGGTAAATGTCAAACTATTTAACTAAGAGTAAAATCTAAAATACAAGGATAATATAGTGACCAAAACATGTATAAAACCTATTTGTTTAGTGGTTTTGAACCCATACCCACCATATCCTTTAAAAAATTTATTTTTTAGCCATTATTATAAGGCCCTAGCCTTAAACCGTACTTAATCTTGAGTTATTACGAGATTACACATTGAGGATCTTTTCAGGTTTAGAGTTTTAGAGAATTAGATCATAAAACTTGCATTACATTCCACATATAAACAAAGTGGTTACATAAAGATAGTATTCTTCTTTACCATCAATGGAAACATATTTAAAATAAAACATGGATTCTTTCTTGACACTTCCTTGACACTATCATCATATCATGTACCTTTCCCTTGACCTGTGAAAAACATTTAAAAAAAGACTTGGGATGAGCATAAAAAGCTCAGTATGGGTTATATAAAAAAATATGGAAAGGAAACATGAGTTCATATATACATAAGAATGAAATCATACTTTACCCATAAAACATAAGCACTTTAACATACCTCATCAAATCATGAATAAATCATAGAAATCATAAGACATAAAGGTAACTTGAGGCATTCATAACATTCTTACGTAGGGAGTAACCCTCTTGGTTACATTTGGAATACCCACCATAGTATATTCCCTAAATCTCTTAGGAGAAACCTTAATGTTTCACTCCTTTACGTTACGCAATGCATTGGAGAGCTATATCGGGATCACCCGCCCTTAGTTTATCACGGAACCACCCGTCTTCATGATAATGCCCAAGAACCTCAACATAATCGTATCACATAAAACATGCATAAAGGAAACATAACATTTCCACCTTTCAATCACAAGATACCAATACAACACATTGATATAAAAACATTATGAAAACCATTTTCAATACCAAAATAAATGAAAAGTAAAACATGGTATTTATTTTTCTTTTAAAAAGAAGGTATGGCTTGTAGAGGAAGCCGAAACTCAAATAATGGTCACAGCAGCGGAGAAGTCATTGTCGCCGCATACGTATGGAAAAAACATTCCCTTTTGTCATTTAGTAAACGCTTTGTATAAAAAATATTCCTTTTTAAAAAAACGTAAAAGTCAAAGGGGTTTATACCCCGTATAAAAGAAGGTTGCGTATAAAACAAAATATGCCTCAATGAAAGGAGATTGAGACGAAGTCCCATACATCAGGTCCGACTTGAATCAGTCGTTCTTTAATCTCCTGAATAATAAACTTGAGTTAATTTCTACTTGTTTAAGAACCCTTTTTCAAGTTCATTATTCCTTTTATATCACTTATTGTCATGTCCTGAACACTATGTAATTATTTAAGTTAATAATGGTGATTTTAACGATCATTGGTACTTGAGTCAAAAATAAACCCTTTATAATTACAAGTTGTTCATGTATCCATTATATCCAGAATGGTATTCATGATGTAGATATTATATATGTCATATATATCCAGTACATGCATTCATTTATAATATTACATAATCATTTAGAGGTAAGAAATGAAATGCACCGTTCATGGAGACGGTAAGTCGTACGTACGCATGAACGCTACTTTCATTTCTATTTCATATTTTATAGAATGGAATCATAATGATAAAAGGTATATTATAATTCCAGTGTAATATCATATATAATATAATAACTCCATCCTTTATACGTCCCACATATGGTATTTAACGAATCAAATCACTTTGAGGGGGCGGTAGTCCGCACTTCCTTAAATGAAAATATCGCGTTTACCCATAATGGAAACCATAAAGGTATGCCCAAAATGAAAAATACAGAAGACTAAGGAAAACATAAACATTATTTATATCATATATAAATATAGTGTCATCTTAATGGCCACCTTTTAAGTTGTTAAAAGAATGTTGAACAATCATCGTTTCGGGAGGCAGAAATTCTCCATCCACAGAAACAGTATGTTCTTTCATCATTAGATGTAGGTGTGTGAAAGTGTAGCTAGAATACTTCTTATAACAACATACTAGTATATTGAAGATACTGTATTTGTTACAAAATAAATGAATAAAAAGAGTCTAGGGGTTTGGAGAAGCAAAACAATACAAAAGGACTCAAGTGAAGACATTACCTTAAAATCGAGTAACTCCCTTTGGTTTGAGCTCAAATGATTCCTTGGGAAGACTTCTGCCCAAAGTGAGGCTTCAAGGAGTAATAGACTGAAGTGGAGAGAGAAAATGGCCATGGGTTGGCCGAGCCAAAGGCTTTGGAAGTGTGGGTAAGTAGGTAGAGGTGGGGACCTTTTATAAGAGGAGAGGAGGGGCACTCTTGGAAAGTTATAAAATGTAACTTTATTTTCAAATGAGTTTCGTATTTTAATGGTCCCACATTGATGTGTTTCAAGTATAAGGTGATAAGGTTTCTAAATATACCCACCCAATAGGATTTGGACATGTGTAGGTCTTAGATATTACATTATCTTTCCATTTTATTTCAATCCTTTATTAATGAGGTAATTGTTGCATCATCATGATGTCATATATAATTTAATAAATTTAATGTCTAAAAATTATAAAACAAATATCATGATGTAGTAAGTCCTTTTATATTTCTAATGAATATTTATAGTCCAAAATATCATTTATTTGGACAATATTAAAAATATATTACTTAGGTGATACATTCTTTGTCAAATTTAACATCCTTTAAAAAATAAAAAGTAAAAAGACACTTTATCACAAAAGTCATTCCATGGGGCCCCCAAGTTTGGAACAAGGCATCCCATGGTCGGCCATGAGACAACCAGTAGCCTTAGGACACATTTTGTGGTCTTTTTGTATTATTATGATATCATTTTATTATCTTTAACTACCTGATTACTCATTAATCGAGATAATTAGAGATAATTACCATTGTTACTATTCATAATGTCCAAAAATAAAAGTGTCTTAATTAAATAATTTGTACCTTATGATTACAAATATGTAATCTATTTTACCAAATTCCAAACACATAACTTGCAATAATTGATTTAAAAATAATTCTTGTTGTCAAAACAAATAGCGGGGTTTTTTTGAAACAATATCTATAAAAAGTTTGGCATTAGTTTATGACCAATTCCAAAGTGAAATTAATCCTAATGACCACCATTGGATTAAATGGTAAAAATATATTCATATTACACTTTAATACCAATTAAAAATATAATCTAACCATATAATTAAATTAAATGAAAATGCAGTTTTGATGTAAAATGCAGTATTTTTCACTATTCATTAAAAAATGAATATTGTCAGAAAAATACCAAAAAAATATCCTATGTAAATTTAAATGTCCCAATCATAAATAATATTTATATTTTGAAAATAGATATTATAAAAATTTCAAAAGTTTTTTTTTAAAAAGGGTTTTCCATCAAAAGGTAGTATTACAATCTTTTAAGAATATTAGTGTATTCCATGCATAAGATTGTATTTATTTCCATTTTAAGTCTCTAAAACACTATCTAAATCATTAATAGACATAGATAAAAATATCTATTATTCATTACTTACTTTGATGTTACATCCTTCCCCCCTTTAGAAAATTGCGTCCCAACAATTTATTTACTTATCGAATAAATGGGGGTACATATCCCTCATTGCATTTTCAGATTCCCATGTTGCCTCTTCAATCATGAGGTTTTTCCAAAAAACCTTTACCTGATTAATCACCTTATTCCGTAACACTTGCTCCCTGTGGTCAAGAATATGGACTGGTTGTTCCTCATATGATAGGTTCTCTTCCAGCTGAACTACCTCTGGACTCAAAACATGAGATGGATATGGCATATACTTTCTCAACATCGAAAGATGAAAAACATTGTGTACCTGAGATAAACCCGGAGGTAAAGCCACTCGGTAAGCAACTGATCCAACTTTCTCCAGAATTTCATATGGTCCAATAAACCTTGGACTCAGCTTTCCTTTCATACCAAATTGCATCACACTTTTCCAAGGAGAAACCTTGGGAAAAACATGATCACCTACCTCAAAAGTTAGATCCTTCCTCCTGTTCTCCGCATAACTATTATGCCTACTTGGAGCTGTTCTCATGTGTTTCTGTATTAGCTGAACTTTTTCTTCCAAATCTTCTACCAATTCTGGTCCCATCAACTTCCTTTCACCCACTTCATCCCAGAAAGCTGGAGTTCGACACCGCTTCCCATATAATGCATGAAATGGTGCCATCTGTATACTTGAATGAAAACTGTTATTATATGAAAATTCAACCAAAGAAAGATGTTGGTCCCAACTTCCCTGATAATCCATCGAACAAGCTCGTAGCATATCCTCCAAGGTCTGAATTGTTCATTCTGACTGCCCATCTGATTGAGGATGAAAAGTTGTACTAAAATTTAATTCAGTACCCAATGACTTTTGAAGGCCCTTCCAAAAGTTAGAAGTAAACCTGAGATCACGATCGGATACAATGGATATAGGAACTCCATGCAACCTGACTATCTCTTTAAGGTACAATCGATAAAGTTGATATAGAGAGAAGGTATCTCATATAGCAAGGAAATGAGAAGATTTAGTCAAGTGATCAAAAATAACCCAGATTGCATTATTACCTCGAGATGTCTTCGGTAATCCCACAACAAAGTCCATGGATATATTCTCCCATTTCCACTCAGGCACTGGTAAAGGCTGAAGCATCCCTTTCGGTAACTGCCACTCTGCTTTAACCTGTTGACATGTCAAACACTTCATAGTAAAATCAGAAATATCTCTTTTCATTCCATCCCACCAGTAATACTCCCGCAGATCTTTGTACATCTTAGTACTGCCAGGATGAACTGAAAACGGAGAACTATGAGCTTCACATAACAACTCTCGCTTCAACTGTGAATCACAAGGCCTACACAATCTCTTCTCAAATCTCAAAACACAATCATTATCAATGTTGAATTCATGCAACTTACCTTTCTGAACCAGCTCTACCTTTTTTTGCAACTCACTGTCTTGCTTCTGTGCTTGCTTGATTCTGTCTGATAGAGATGATCTCACTGATACCTGAAACAAAACAGAAGAACATCCTGCATCAACAACTTCTTTGCCAAAGATCATCAAATCCTTAACCAAAGGATCACGCTCCAAACGCAACATTGTTAATGAAGCATTACTTTTTCGACTCAAAGCATCAGCCACTTTATTTGCTTTTCCCGGATGGTAATGAATTGTACAATCATAATCCTTGATTAATTCTACCCATCTCCGCTGTCTCATGATCAATTATTTCTGAGTTAATATATACTTTAAACTTTTGTGATCGGTATATATTTCACACTTTACTCCATACAAATGATGCCTCCAAATTTTTAAAGCGAAAACAACAACAGCTAATTCCAAATCATGTGTAGGGTAATTTACCTCATGAGTTTTCAACTGACTTGAAGCATAAGCAATTACCTAATCATTCTGCATTAGGACACAACCAAGTCCTTTCAATGAAGTGTCACTGTATATAACAAACTCACCATTCCTGGAAGGTAGTGCCAAAACTGGAGCATTCACCAATCTTCTTTTCAATTCCTGAAAACAATCATCACATTCTTTTGTCCAGATAAACTTAACACCCTTTCGAGTTAGCTTAGTCATTGGACTAGATAACCGTGAAAAATTTCTAACAAACCTTTGGTAATAGCCTGCCAAACCAAGGAAACTACGAATCTCTGTTACATTTGTGGGTCTTGGCCATTCTTCAACAACCTTTTTTTTGCAGGATCAACGGTTATCCCATCTTTAGAAACAATATGTCCAAGGAAAGAAATTTGTTGCAACCAAAACTCACACTTGCTGAATTTCCCATGCAATTACTTTTCTTTCAAGGTTTGAAAAATGACCCTTAAATGTCTTTCATGTTCTTCTTTACTTTTAGAAAACACCAAAATATCATCAATGAAAACCACCACAAACTTATACAAGAACTCATTGAAAATTCTATTCATTAAGTCCATGAATACAGAAGGTGCATTGGTTAGCCCAAAAGGAATTACTACAAATTCATAATTGCCATATCCTGTACGAAACGCAGTCTTCGGAACTTCTGATTCTTTTATATTCAGCTGATGGTACCCCGATCTCATGTCAATCTTTGAAAAATACTGAGCTCCCTGGAATTGATCAAACAAATCATCGATATGAGTCAATGTATATTTGTTCTTAATAATGATATTATTCAAGGCTCTATAATCAATTCAAAGTCTAATTGAACCATCTTTCTTTTTAATAAACAAGACAGGAGAACTCCATGGTGATGTGCAAGGTCGAATGAAACCTTTATCTAATAACTCCTGCAATTGTTTCTTTAACTCTAAAAGTTCAACTTGATCCATTCGATAAGGGGGTTTTGAAATTGGATTAGCATCAGGAAGTAAGTCAATAGTGAACTCAACTTCCCGATCTGGTATTATTCCAGGCAACCCATTATGAAAAATATCAGGATACTCATTTACCACTAGCACATCATTAATCTGAACAGTTCCTTTATTTTCATCGATGTGTGCAAGGTAACATTCATTTCCATATTTTACAAGTTTCTCGACCTCTTGATATGTTATCAACAGTAAGGGTTCATTTTTGTACACAAACTGAAAGTCTTTCTGAAAAGAAACATCTTTATCTCTACAGTCAATCTTAGCATGGTAAATAGAGAGCCAATCTATAACCACGATAACATAAAACTCTACTAGAGGTAGAACAATAAGGTTTCCAAGTAGGTTCTTTCCACAGATAAGGATAGGAAGAATCTTATAATTTTTTTTTCCTCAAAATTTCCCCCAGGTGTTTTTACCACAAGTTCAGGAGTCATTTCTTGAGATGGTATTACCATTTTACTAGAAAAAGTTTCAAAAATGAAAGAATTTGTAGACCCCGAGTCAAAGAACACACTGGCATAATCTGAAAAAACAAACAAAGTACCTGATACAACTTCATTTGATGGACCGACATCTACTGAAGTAGTTGAAAAGGATTTCACCACCCCTTTCTACTTGTAGTCTAACTGCTTCCCATCACTCAAGCTCTTTGTCGGACACTCGTTTTCATAGTGACCCATCTCATTTCACTTAAAACATTTCACTAACTATAAATCAAATTTCAACTTACCATCACCTTGATCTTTTTCAGTGCAATCACGAGCCTTATGTCCCATCTTACCACATCAGTAGCACTTTCCAAAATTCAGAATACATTCCCCATCATGCCTTTTGCCACATTTATCACAAACTGGAAACTTAGTTTTCTTACCGTCAGACCTTTTGGAAGAATTCTTTCCTTTCTCCTGCCACCTCGGTCTTTTCTTCTGTTGGTTGTTATAGAACACTTGATCATTGAAAAACTCCACTTCCACCTTCTCAGCACATCGAACAAGATTTTCATAACTTTTAAACTCACGAGAAGCTAATTCCCTTTGATATTTTGGTTTTAATCCTGAGTAAAAACGATTGAATTTACTATCAAGGTCTCAGATAAAATTTGGAGCATACCTTGCCAATTGAGTGAACCTTTCTTCATAGGCAGCCATTGAGTCTTCCTCTTGCCTCAATTCCAAGAATTTCTTTTCCATCCTAAGTCAAACAGCCTTAGGAAATTACTTCTTATGAAACAAACCTTTGAATTCATCCAAATCAAGAGCATCAATCTCATTAGCGTCCCTGATATTTTTAACCATCGACCACCACTAATCTGCTTCACCCTCCAAATGGTAAATAGCAAGACTAACCTTTTGATTGTCTGAACACCCCATGACATCGAAAATCTTCTCCAGTGCTTTAATCCACCCTTCAGCTAACACAAGGTCAGATGATCCTCTGAATGATTGGGGATGTTTCCTCATGAAATGTTCCACCACTGACATTTTCCTCTACGGTTGATCTGTCTGATCTCGTGCATGGATACCACCACCATTTATCGCTTGAGTCAACTATGCCATTACTGCAACAAACTGTTCAGTTCCAATTACGACCATCTCGGGATGCTGATTCGAAAGGTTATTTCCTTCTGTATGCCTCCCTAGCACCGCTTCCCTATTTCCTCTACGGAAAACCATTCTGAACAAACATGTCTTAGATGAAGCAACATGGTAATCTTCAAATACGATATCACTTCAATTTGACCATAAATTTTTTTTTGGATAATAATTTAATAGAATTCTAACTCCTAAAGTTATCTAAACTGACCTTTGATACCAACTATAAGCCATAACCTTAAACATTACTTAATCTTTAGTTATCACAAGATTACACATTGAGGATCTTTTCAGGTTTAGAGTTTTAGAGAATTAGATCATAAAACTTGCATTACATTCCACATATAAACAAAGTAGTTACATAAAGATAGTATTCATCTTTCCCATCAATGGAAATATATTTAAAATAAAACGTGGATTCTTTCTTGACACTTCCTTGACACTATCATCATATCATTTACCTTTCCCTTGACCTGTGAAAAACATTTCAAAAAAGACTTGGGATGAGCATAAAAAGCTCAGTATGGGTTATATAAAAAAAATATGGAAAGAAAACATGAGTTCATATATACATAAGAATGAAATCATACTTTACCCATAAAACATAAGCACTTTAACATACCTCATCAAATCATGGATAAATCATAGAAATCATAAGTCATATAGGTAACTTGAGGCATTCATAACATTCTTACGTAGTGAGTAACCCTCTTGGTTACATTGGGAATACCCACCATAGTATATTCCCTAAATCTCTTCGGAGAAACCTTAACGTTTCACTCCTTCGCATTACCCAATGCATTGGAGAGATATATCGGGCTCACCCACCCTTAGTTTATCACGGAACCACCCGTCTTAATAATAATCCCCAAGAACCTCAACATAATCATATCACATAAAACATGCACAAAGGAAACAAAACATTTACACCTTTCAATCACAAGATATCAATACAACACATTGATATAAAAACATTATGAAAACCATTTTCAATACCAAAATAAAAGAAAATTAAAACATGGTATTTATATTTCTTTTAAAAAGAAGGTATGGCTTGTAGAGGAAGCCGAAACTCAAATAATGGTCATGGCGATGGAGAAGTCATTGTCGCAGCATACATACGAAAAAAACATTCCCTTTGGTCTTTTAGTAAACGCTTCGTATAAAAATGATTCCTTTTGAATAAACGTAAATGTCAAAGGGTTTTATACACCATATAAAATAAGTTTGTGTATAAAACAAAATATGCCTCAATGAAAGGAGATTGAGACGAAGTCCCATACCTCAGGCCTGACTTGACTCGGTCGTTCTTTAATCTCCTAAATAATAAACTTGAGTTAATTTCTACTTGTTTAAGAACCCTTTTTCAAGTTCATTATTCATTTTATATCACATATTTCCATGTCATGAACACTATGTAATTATTTAAGTTAATAACGGTCGTTTTAACGATCATTGGTACTTGAGTCAAAAATAAACCCTTTATAATTACAAGTTGTTCATTTATCCATTATATCAAGAATTTAAATCATGATGTAGATATCATATATGTCATATATATCCAGTACATGCATGCATTTATAATATTACATAATCATTTAGAGGTAAGAAATGAAATGCACCATTCATGGAGATGGTAAGCCGTATGTACGCATGAACGCTACATTCATTTCTATTTAGTATTTTATAGAATGGAATCATAATGATATAAAGGTATATTATAATTCCAGTGTAATATCATATATAATATCATAACTCCATCCTTTATACGTCCCTCATATGGTATGTAATGAATCAAATCACTTTGAGGGGGCGGTAGTCCGCACTTCCTTAAATGAAGATATCGCGTTTACCCATAATGGAAACCATAAAGGTATGCCCAAAATGAAAAATACAGAAGAATAAGGAAAACATAAACATATTTTATATCATATATAAATATAGTGTCATCTTAATGGCCACCTTTGAAGGTGTTAAAAAAATGTTGAACAATCATCGTTTCGGGAGGCAGAAATTCGCCATCCACAGAAACAGTATGTTCATTCACCATTAGACGTAGGTGTGTGTAAGTGTAGCTCGAATACATCTTATAACAACATCCTATTATATTGAAGATACTGTAGTTGTTTCAAAAGAAATGAATAAAAAGAGTTTAGGGGGTTGGAGAAGCAAAATAAAACAAAAGGACTCAAGTGAAGACATTACCTTAAAATCGAGTAACTCCCTTTGGTTTGAGCTCAAAGGCTTCCTTGGGAAGACTTCTGCCAAATGTGATGCTTAAAGGAGTAAGAGAGTGAAGTGGAGAGACAAAATGGTCAGGGTTTGGCCGATCCAAAGGCTTTGGAAGTGTGGGTAAGGAGGTAGAGGTGGGGGCCATTTATAAGAGGAGAGGAGGGGCACTCTTGGAAAGGTATAAAATGTAACTTTATTTTCAAATGAGTTTCGGATTTTAATGGTCCCACATTGATGTGTTTCGAGGTTAAGTTGATAAGGGTTTGAAATATACACACCCAATAGGATTTGGACATGTGTAGGTCTTATATTTTTCCTTATCTTTCCATTTTATATAAATCATTTATTAATGAGGTAATCGCTGCATCATCATGATGTCATAAATAATTTAATACATTTAAGGTCTAAAAATTAAAAAAAAATATCATGATGTAGGAAATATATTTAGCTTACTAATGAATATTTATATTCCAAAAGATCATTTATTTGGACAAAATTAAAAATATGTTACTTAGGTGATACATTCTTTGTCACATTTAACATCTTTTAAAAAATAAAAAGTAAAAAGACACTTTCTCACAAAAGTGATTCCATGGGGCCCCCAGGTTTGGCACAAGTCATCCCATGGTCAGCCATGAGACAACCAGTAGCCTTAGGACACATGTTGTGGTCTTTTTGTATTATTATGATGTCATTTTATTATCTTTAACTACCTGATAACTCGTTAATCGAGATAATTAGAGATAATTACCATTGTTACTATTCATAATGTCCAAAAATAAAAGCGTCTTAATTAAATAATATGGACCTTCTGATTCGAAATATGTAATCCATTTTACCCAATTTCAAACACATAAATTGCAATAATTGATTTAAAAATAATTCTCGTCGTCAAAACAAATAGCGGGTTTTTTTTTGAAACAATATCTATGATAATTTTGGCATTAGTTTATGACCAATTCCAAAGTGAAATTAATCCTAATGACCACCATAGGATTAAATGGAAAAAATATATTCAGATTACACATTAAGAAAAATTAAAAATATAATCTAACCATTTAATTAAATTAATTGAAAAAGCATTTTTGATGTAAAATGCAGTATTTTTCATATTCATTAAAAAAATGATCATTGTCAGAAAAATACCAAAAAATTATCCAATGTAAATTTCAATGTCCCAATCATAAATAATATGTTTATTTTGACAAATAGATATTATAAAATTTTCAAAATTTTGTTTTTAAAAAGGGTTGTCATCAAAAGGCAGTAAAACAATCTTTTAAGAATATTAGTGTATTTCATGCATAAGATTGTATTCATTTCCATTTTAAGCCTCTAAAACACTATCTAAATCATTAATAGACATAGATAAAAATATCTATTATTCATTACATACTTGGGATGTTACAATTATAAATTTAAAATGAATTTATTATAAAATAATATTTTATGTTTTTTTAAGGTGCCTCTCACCACTCTTATAAATGGGCACTTCCCCTTCTCTCCAATTAACACATCCAGAGCCATTTGGATCAGCCAAAACCTGCCCAAATATCCTCCCAAATATCCTAAATTCATCCTAGAGGCCTTAATTCTGTTAGAAATCCATCCTAATTATCCATTTTGATCAATCAAAAGAAAGAACCTAAAGAAGAGGTATATATTTCATCACCTCTTTCAAGTTCTTTTCTTCTTCCACTTACTCTTTATTTGTTATTACCATACCAAAATAATTACTCCAGTACATTATATATATTTTGATATTATTATAAATAAGGTACAACTATATTCCTTATTCTATCCATCTTATGAATGATAATGTCACCATGTGTGTGTATATACGGCTTTCCGCCTCCACGTCGTGGTGTAATTTTTAATTCAACACCATGTTATTTGGATTGATATAATGATGATTAATATGTATATAAATATTGAAAATAATGTACTAATGTCTCTATAAAATTAACATAACATCCATGTCCACACCATTAAATATATTATATTGTCGCTCGTGCGTACGTACATATTACCGTCTCCACGAGGCGATGAGATTCATTTCCACGTTCAACATTCATCGACGATTATAAAAATATATGTTATTAATAAGTATGTAATATATGACCTAATAATGCTACTGGAGATATATATATATTTATAAATATATATATATATATATATATATCTGTGTGTGTGTGTGTGTACTTACATATATCATATTCACTTCGTTCCGTTTAATATGATATGAAAAAAGAAAAAGCATTTATGCGTACGTACTGACTACCATACCTATAAACGGTTTCTTCCATTTCATATATATGTATATTATACATATTTATATTCTAAATATATATGTTATATAAATCATGTTTTATATTCTGGACGTATTTAAATCTTGATCTAAGTGATACAATCAAGAGTAACAAGTTCAAACAAGTATGATAAAGAAAGAAAATGTTACCCGAAATGTTAATTTATCATGGAAATTATTATTAAATGGATTGTATAAACTCATAAATGAAACATGTAAGATATCATAAATACTAATTTGGTTATAGTATAATTTACTAAAATACTATAATCTTCATACAGGAGGTTAAACATACCCTCGACTAAAGGAAAGTGCAAGGTAGGGGTTAATTCCTCAATCTCATTATTATCCGAGATTGTTTTTATGTAAGTATTTACTGGGAAATTTTTATCATCCATGTCCATTTTTTATAAAAATTATTTCAAAATGAATATTTTAAATATTTTTTAATGTTAATCTTTAACAATTTTTGAATTTTAAATGTTTTAAAGATTTATCTTTCTAAATATTTTTAATTAATGTCCATTTTTTCAAAATGGTTTTAAGTATTTATTTATATAGACATCAATTATTTGAAATAGTAATTATTTTAAAAAGTTTCAAAGTGGTATGGGACACATTGATTCAAAAATATCTTTTAAATGACATCCTTTATAAATGCGTTACAATTAAAGGATTTCACAAAAATGATAATTGCTCAAAGGTTATTGATTATTAATTTCAACTTTGTCAACATCCTTTTTGGATATTAATCTTTATTGAGGTTGATTTATTAAAAATAAAATATTCAATATTGTATTAAAAGAGATATGATATGTTTGACTGTAAATATGATATTTTTATACCATTTTTGGTTTATGGTTAATGTATTGAGATTTTGTATGCTAGTTTTAATATGAATGTTTATGTTATGTTTCAACTTTTTTATATGAGGAATGAAGTGCACTTAGTAAATTACGAGTGGAGCCTGCTAGAGCCCCTCGATGCATCGGTAGGTCTCGTGAGACAAACTAGTGTCTTGTAACAAGGTCTTGACAATACATTTATTTGTAGTCTTGGCATGAGTCCTTGACTATGTGGTAATGATGTCCGGCATTAGGCATTCCATCATTATGAAATTAGTTATTACATTTGATTATTAGACTAGTATAATATCCATGTTCATGTTTATTTGGTAATGTTTGATTTATTTTTTCCATATTATGTTCAATTTTATGTTTGAAAAGGCTGTTGTTTTTATCACACTTGTTTCCTTAGAAGTTTATAGCTTCGGCTAAATTATTTACCCTTACTGGGCATCTGAGCTCACCCCTCTCTTATGTTTTATTTTCCCAAGATCCCAAGAAGTGTGTTATGATTGATATGTAGGTTTATGATAAAGGGAATAATGGAGTTTTCAAAGAACTATCTCTGCTATGTTTTATTTTTGGAATTGTAATGTATTGTTAATGTATGTAATCTATTTTCCAAGAATGCTAAAATGATCTGTCCTTCGGGACTTGATTCCTTGTAATCATTCCAGTGTATCAAAATAATGCACCGACTCTGGGATTCTTTGGTTGGGGAGGTACAAAAAAATTCTGAGTCTTGGAAGGGACAAATTCTAGATTAACAACACCTCAAAAAATGTAAATAATCATAATAAGGGTCATCAATTATGTTTAAAAATCCAACCATTTTTCATAACTTCAAGGGAGGTATGATTTGAATAACACAAGACATGATCCCAACTTGTTCATGTCCCGCACATCAAACCAAGATTCCCAACTATAAATAAGAGGAAAATCAAAAATAATATATTCAAATAAAGAAAAACACATCAACCAAGGGTTTTTTTACCTCCACACATTATATGAATAATAAAATCAAACCTTTTCAAAATTCAATATATGAGATCATTTTCAAATTATGAAGATTCATTTTAATGCATTCCTATAAAACCAAATTTCAATCCAATTTCTATTGTGAAACTCAATATGATATCAACAACCTTATAGACATATTTCAATAAATAAAAAAAAATTAAAATAACGCTATAAAATCAATTAAAAAATTTCTAAAAAAATAGAAACCAATTATTCCCCCTAAATAAAAATTTTAAAATATCGAATCAAATGAAGATATAAAATATAAAACCACATTAAATTCCCACCACTAATGACAAACATCACTGAAATCATCTTTCTTATCCTTCTAATATTTAAAAATTCTCATTATTACTGATCCAAAAATAAAATGAAATCAAAACCAAAATTGTAATAAGATACATTTTTTTTGGGTTTAGAAGAGTACAAAGAAACATAAAAATGGGATCCACAGGGTTGGATATTCAGGGTAATTATCATATATATCCATATCTTCCTCCTCCACCACACCAAGAATTGAAATCACCAATAACATACAACTTTTTTTGAATTCAAACCTCATTTTAAAATAATACACATCAAACCAGTCACACAAACTACCCATAGAAACTCGATGGTCTAAATGAAAGAGATATTTCCAAAATCTCCTCGATGTGTATCACTCAATGTTGGAAAACATAATAAATAATAATAAAAACACCCAAATAATAAATGAAACATTGAAACTCAGGCCTTCTTTAGAACCTATGATATGATTAAATTTTTCATGAACTATTTAGGGGCCACCCCTGAACAAACCACTAGGATCGGTTCTTCAAAAACTAAATAGAATTATCAATCCCCATGGGATTGAATAAATGATTTGGAATCTATGAAATTATATTTGGGAATGGTTTTCCCAATGAAATGTAATTAAATAAATTTAACAACTTCTCCTAAAATTATAGAAAGACCAGTATATTAGTCGAATTTCTATGAAAAATAATATATAGGGAAATATAAAAGAAAATAAATATATTTTAATCAATTTTAAATGAAATTTTATCAATCCAATCACCAAAAACTCCCACCATAGAAAATTTTATGCTGGTCATCAACTGTCTATATATATAATCAGTCCACCAATATCCCTAATTGAATGTAAGAATTATTTCTTTGTCTTCTTTGGAAAAGTAAACTAAAAAAATAAAAAAACTAACCACCAAATAGACCCAAGGGACAAAATCAATCTTCAAAAAATCAACACACAATGCGTGTTCCTAGTCAAAATCATGATTCAAAGAAAATCAAAATATAGGTTTGAGTATAAACAAATGCATTAGGTCACCACCCACCTTCCCTCGGAGTTACATTTAATTAAAGATTCATTTTAAAATATATTTAATTATATTAAGAAAATATAAATTTTCTCAATTCAAAATAAAGTATAAAAGTAATATAACATAAATTTTTTTAAATGCATTCAAATTTTATTTCTTTAAATGAATACAATCCAATTGAAATTTTTCATTATAAATTATACACTTCGTGTAAGAGAAGCCTTTACTTTTCAAATACTCATATAGATATATTTTCATAAAATAATATAGAAAAATCAATAAAAACATAAAGAATAAAAAAATTTAATATCATAATCAAAGAGATGAATAATGTAAATAAAAGTAATTGTTCAAGGGTTCCACATGAGTGAATCAATTAGGGGATGCAATAAGAATTCAATTAAATCCTCTATATTGAACAACCAATATGAAAACTATATCAAGAACTCTAGATTATGATCACTAATTCTAGGTCAACAATAACTACATTTCAAACTTGGGTCTTTCCCCAAATTAGTCTAATTTAAATAGTCTCTTATCATTGTCCAATGGGAGGGCCACATATACATTAATATCAAAGATAGTGGTGGGGGAATCACATCCTAGATATGATAATATACCTATGTAATCTAGGTTACCTTGACAATAACAATGTGAGGGTAATAAAATAATTAATGGGCATAACAAATAATATGTATAATGAATAACCTAAACCTCAACTTTCGATCCCTTGAATGAAAAAACCACTATTACATATCTATGATATCCTAAAATGTATAAATCATGCCCCTTGGGACATTGTCCACATTAATAACATTCATGCAGTTCTCGAGAATTTCTCACACACGCACACACCATTTTAAAAACCATTCATTGTCCTAAATGGGCCATCACTAAAGAAATATCCTATGGAAAACCCTTTTTTTATTTAAAAATATATTCCAAACCATTATTTATAACCAAAAAATTGAAAACTAATTTCCAAATAAAATTAGTAAAGGATTTTTGAACTCATTTTAAAACTCATCAATGAACAAAATAAACATTTAATTAAAACCCACCAATGTGTAAAAACATTTTTTTTAACTCTCTCCATTTTCTAAATGCTGAAAAAGATTTATAGATGAAACATTTTATTTAAAACAATTTAACATTACTTACCATTTAAATTATCAATTCCAAATCATTATAAAAAATATCAAAATAATTTTTGACAGATGAAAACATATATAAAATTTAAATATTTTTTTAATATCCATTAAGAATATTTCTCATACACATAATTTTCATGGTGTGATGAAATAGATTTCTAGCGTGTTTTGAAATTATGTTGTCCTCTATATTGAAATTAAAATCAAGAAAAACATGATTTTAATCTATAATAATTCTTAAACATATTTAATAATATAATTATAAAATTTAATACATGAATTTAAATCCTAATAAATAAATGATTCAAAAAATATTTTCCATGGAAAAACCTACCAAGAATAAAAAAATAAATCAGAACTACAAATGTGGGTTAAAAGAGAATGAAAAAAGACATTGCATGCATTAATATCTAAAGAATCAAAAAAAGGTCAAACCACATTTATAGGGTCTTGATAAAAAGGGGAAAAATGGGGAGATCAAAAACCAACTAAAAACAAGAAATAAGGGAATACGATACCATACTTTAGAGATTTGGCCCGTAATTAAGATGAAATCATGTGAAATTGCCAAAAGTAGAGGTAGAAAGGAGGAGGGGATGTGTATGAAAGTGGATCCTTAGTTAGGGTGGTGTTGTGTGATTCAAGGGTGGAGTAGAAAGTGAGAAAATAACATAAAACTAATAGGGGAAAACATGTAATTACTCAAAAAATTAAAAAATATGTATAACACATAACTCATATGAATGGTTTAGTAAAATGTGTACTCTTTGTGTTGATGCTTATAGAACCCTAAAAAATTCCATAGTTTCCCATAATACCCTACACAATTTTACTAATTGTTTAGTCATCCTAAAAAAATACACTATCATGTTGGAGGGACAAATTCCCATTTTCAATAGGTTTACTTAACCGTAAGGGTTAACCGTATGACCCGTAAAAAATTTAAATTTAATAATTATATAATAAAAATTACTATAAAATAAAATAACATATAAGAATAAAAAATGAATAAATTTGGGAATATGTTTGACATTTGTATGGAAGTAAAATAGGGAAAATTATATATAGGAACCCAACTACTCTTTCACCATTTTCCCACTTAGTGGTAGAAAATCACTTTTTAGGAACTTATCAGTTGACCTATGAAACTATCCAATTAAAATACCGATCAAATATGAATAATTTTTTATATCCCACATTAAATGTTTGTCTAAATGGACTATTAATATTTAGGCCTAATAAATGTAGGCTCGGAAGGATCAACCCCAATCCAGCTCTTTATGATCATCTACTTATTGGCTTGTAACGTGGGAGAGATATTTGTAACATGGAGAGGAAATTAGGGTATGAAACATTTCTTAACGATAAAATCAATAATTTTATTTAACAATTTATTTATTTTAAAAATTTTGTGGGAAAATCCTTACTTTTAACATTATTTATATATTTTATATTGTTGAAAATTAGAAATTTTCTATTATTATGATATTTTTGTATCAAGAATTTTTTTGGATAAAAAATTACATTTTCTCCCTTGTTTAATTCACTATAATGAAATATCAATTTATTTAAAAATTTTAATTTTTAAAATTAATTTATTTTTTCTTTAAATTTTATCATTAACTATAATAAATTATTAAAACTCATACAACTAAAGGAATCTATCATGTTAACTCATTAATTATACTTGGTTCAAGCTAATTTGGATGAAATTTTACCTCTTCATGGCTTAGAACTCAATAGTTTAAATTGACAAATAAATTCTATATATGGAATGATGAACATAGGAGATTTTTGAATCTTTATGGGAAATTTATTTTGATGTAAAGTGCTAATTAATCACTCATTAAAATGTATTGTTTTATGTTTTTAGATTTGTTTGTATATTCTTTATTTGTAAATGAAATGTTCCCAGGTTCCATTATTTTAAATTGATGTGTAAATTTAGAAATTTATAGTACACCATATTATATACATAACACAAAAAATTGAATAATTACATGTTGAAACCACTAATAAAATATGGGTCCATGTGAAATTCTTTGATAACAAATAAAATATTTATAATAGAATAGTTTTTATTTTATTATAATCACCATTATTAATATTAAATAATAAATCTTATAAAAAATATTAATTGAAATTTATAATTTTCAGGATCATGATGTGATTAGATCTTCATTATTTAAATGGCTAAAAAATTTTAAATGTAAATAATTCTAAATAAAAAGATGGTATAATGTTTTTCCTGTAGTTATTAAACATATATTGTTTCCTTTGTATGTAATGAAATCAACATAACTACTATTTGAGTTAAAACCATGTTCAAATATTGAAAACCAAGACTTATTCAATTGTCAAGAACATATTGAAATCATTTATTTTATAAATAAATTGCTAAATTTAAATTCAATAATATTTGTTGATGATTATTAAAATAAAATAGTTAATATATAATATAAGAATGTGTAAGATAATACTATTTATCATTAAAAATAAAAATATTTACATATATCCATCTCTCTTCATTTATAATTATTTTACAAAAGAGATATCATTCTATGACTTAATGTTTACACATATAATAATAGAGAGAGATTTAGAGAGTAAATCAACAAGGTAATGATAATAGAATAAAAAATTCTAATAAATCATAAAATGTGGAAATATATTACACTCCATGTATCCAAATACATATCCTCCTTTTTATATTCTCTTCCAGTATATGTAGATACATTATTATTGAAGGAAATAGATCATCCAAAAACCCACAGGTTGGCTGATGGAGATATTTCATAACGTCTATATGTATATTAGGTATTTAGTATATATTGTATGAGATGATACATGTGATATCATATTTCAATAACCCTAAATTTTATCAACGGAATTTAGCTTCTAATTATATGAATGTGTCATATTTACTAATATAGTATTTTAAAGATCACATGAACCATATGATAGAACCAATAAAATGTTATCTTAATTTTATCAATACATTTATAGAATATACATGTCCATAAAAATTTACTGTTTTGTAATGGGACAAAAACTAAAAAAATTGATTACAATATGAAAATTTCAATCTCCTCGATCTCCTAGGGTAATCACACTCACAAAAACATTGTAGAAATAAAATATAATATTGTAATACCGTATTCATTTTGAAAATAAAAATTATATATTACATTGACAAAAAAATATATGTGAGTGAATAATTGATGAAATATTATGTATTTAATTAAGGAACTCATATGATCAATACAAATTTCACTATTGGAATAGTAATATGATTGTTCAAAAAGTAATCTCACCATTAGGAATGCTAACCATTCCATTTGAATAAGATCATCACCTATGAAATTATAAATTAATTTTTATATATGTAAAAAAATTTAAATATGATATATTAATTTTATTATACCAGAAAATAAATTCTTTATAAATGTGAAAAAAATTGATTGTAATTTTTAAAAACATATATGTTATATTATCAGTTATATAAAATATGAAATAATTGTTATTAAATTTCTTTTCATAAATAACATTTATAAAAAAATGTGTTCCATGATACTGATAAAATTATTTTAGGAGACCATATAAAAATTTTCAATGGTTCAGAAAATTGATCAAAATATTAAAATTATTATTTTTAAAATAAATAATTATTTTGAGTAAAAATATAATTTATTGTATTTTTAATATTAGTATCATAAAATAGAATGCATTTTTTTTATTTTAAATGTAAAAAATTTATTGGGTAAATTTTTCTAATTTTTGTAAAATAGTTTATTTTTTAGTGAACAGTGAAATATAAAATACATAGTAATTTGAGAAATAATAAAAATACTTGAAAAAATGATTCATAGATGTTGTAACTAAAAATTTTATAAGCCTAAAATTTTATAATTACTCTATATATTCAAAATATTAATCACTAATGGTTTCTTTGATCCAAACTAACAAACTAATCAAATTTATATTCAAAAACACTCGTCTCCTCCCCTTATAAACACCACCCATCGCCAACCCTCTCCATACACAGTATAAATTAATTACCTTACCAAAGAACTACCAAATTATCTCCCTATAAATCCCCTAGATACCTATATGCCCTGGTCCCATAAAAATGAAATCAAGGTTCCCTAAGAGAAATTCTATGTGGATACATCCAAAGGAGGTGGAAATACCCTCAACTATGCCTTTTAGTTTTTATTCCTCCCAATACTCTAAAATAAGTCCATAATACATTAAATAATGTGTCTATTATATGAAATTTTCTATAATGATATTGTGTTAATTTAATATATATCATCTTTCATATTCTCTTATTGTCTCATTCTAATAATTAAAATTTCGTTCATATTATAGTGTGTTCTATAATGGACCATGATTTTTGTACATAAATATTACATCCTTTTAGTTGAATATTACGTATATATCATTAGGATTCATGCAACAATGGTAATGTGTTAGTGTGTTTGGAGACTAAATACATTAACATATTATTGGGATACATTCTTCATTTTCTCCCATAATATTCTTCCCACTTTTAACCACTCTTAACATACCAAACATAAGCCTTTCTTCATAACCTGGTGAAAGGAAACACAAGAAAGGGTGATGATATATTTTCAACAAGGTTAAACATGGTAGATATCAATTTATGATAATATGAATGTGTAATATAGGAATATGGGTATTAGATCGTGATCATAACCTATATATTTTATACCCAATCTGTCAAAGATAATAAACATGAGTCATAAAATAATGAATTATCAATTCTGAATACATAAATCATAAGAGTGAGAATGTTTCATTAATCAATCATGAACCAAAAAATCATGTCATTAAAGAGTGGAACCATCATTATTATAAAAAACCTTTCTTAGGTAAAAGATATTTATTGGTACCATCAAATCATAGTGGATCATCCATCAATACCTTTTTCCTATATCAAAAAGGATTTAGAATCATAACCTATTTCCCATAGTAGATCAATCACATAGACATTTTTCCTATAGTTTTTTAATAACAATAATATTTTTCCCATAGTGGATCAAACACTTTCAATTCATTCCCATAATCATCTCATTAGTTATAAAACATTACCCAATGCCTTGGAGGGATGTAAAATTATGTGGAGACCAGTCGCATTAAGAAAACCATACATATTTATACCAAAATACCACATAACATTCATTATATAATTATATCATACCCATTGAAAATAAAAATATTTTCATAAACATTAATGAAATTATTTATAACACAACCCATGGAAAATAAATGGTTTTCATGAACATATCATCATTATAATAATAAAACATCTGTGAAAAGAATTAGGATAATATAATTGTAACATCCCAGGTAAATAAAGAATATTAATTTTTCATATTTATTAATATTTTTTAAGAATGTATTAATATTACTTTAAAGGGAACACTATGCTCAATGGCGTACCCAATACGCAACAATGAGTTTCTTTGAAATCTTGCATTGCCCTCTAATAATAAAATTATATTATTTTAAATGGTAGTGAATGGCTAGCCGTTGTAATGGCGGGAATGAATGGAACTAACTACAAAATTATTATATATGTTTGTCAAATATTTTTACTTTTATCCAATAAATGATAGAGTCTTAAAATGCAAATGAATCCAATTTTAATTATAAATCTTCTAATATTCTTTAAAAGGTCGATTAAATGCCATTTGATGGAGAACCCTTTTTAAATATACATTTTGAAATTTTATATTTTGTATTTGACAAAATAAAATACTTCTTTAGAATCTGGACATTGAAATTTACTTTGTGTAAATTTTTGTTATTTTTCTGATAAAGATCATTTTTAGTGAAAATGTTGCATTTTAATTCAAAACCTCCTTTTAATCTGATTTATTTGTATGGATATATTATCTTTTTAATTGAGATTAATATGTATTTACAATATTTTTTTACCATTTAATACAATGGGGGTCATTGATATTAATTTCAATTTGAAATTGGACTTAAACTAGTGTCAATCTTTTAATAGACATTGTTTTTAAAAACACGTTATTTGTCTTGACAGCGGGAATTAATTATTAAATTAATTAATTCAACTTATATGTTTTTAATTTTGTAAAATGGACATCATTTTTGACTTCGGAATATCAAATATAGCTTCGGGTGAATTTTTGGTATTTTCTGAAAAACATCAATTTTTGATGAATAGTGAAACCACTAAGTGGTAGTTAAAGGAACTGATTTTTCTTTTAAATGAAACTTTACCACTTCTGTGATTTGATTTTAAAAAATCCGACATACATGGTTGTTATTAGGAAGTAAAATGTGGTTCAATGAGATTAAAATAATTTATTGGTGAATAATTACTTTTAAGTTTTATTAATCGCGATTAAAGATAATTAGTATAATTTAAGGTAAAGAAGTTGTAATTATAATATGAAATGACCTTGAAACATGTACTACCCTTATTGGATGAGTCATGGCCAACCAAGAAAATCCATGGGTCAACTCGGGGACCCCATGGAGCCACTTTGATTGGAAATTGACATTAATTACTTTTTATTTAAAGTTAAAATTAAAATGTCACAAACATGTATTGTTTTACTAAAACAATGTTTACATGGGGTTATACAAGTCATATGTTTGACTATAAATATTAATTAGAAAGATAAAAATATTTCCTAAATCATGATTTTTTTTATAATTTTTAGACATTAAATAAATTAATTTATCTATGACATCGTGATGATGCAGTGATTACCTCATAAATGAACGATTTAAATAAAATGAGAAGATAGGGTGAAATATAAGTCTTACAAATGTCACAAACCTATTGTATGAGTTTATTTTGAAACCTTATCACCTTAAACTCAAAATATATCCTTTTGGGACCTTTAAAATACGAAAATCATTTTATAATAAAGTAATTGTTTATAACTTTCCAAGAGTGCCCCTCCTCTTCCCTTATAAAAGGCCCCCCTCTACCACCTTACTCACACCTCTCAAGCCATTGGCTCGGCCAACCACTGCCCATTTCATCTCTTCATGTACGTTTCTTCATCATTGAAGCCTCACCTTTGGCAGAATGCTCTTCAAGAAACCCTTTTGGTTCAAACCAATAGGAGTTACCTGATTTAAAGGTAATGTCTTCCCTTGTGTTCTTTTGTTTAATTTTTCTTCTCCAAACCCCTAAACTCTTTTTATTCATTTATTTTGTAACAGAACCAGTATATTAAATGTACTATGTCGTTTTTATGTAAATTATTAGAGCTACACTTACACAAACCTCCGTCTAATGGTTAAAGAACATACTGTTTCTGTGGATGGCGAATTACTGGCTCACAAAACGATGATTGTTCAATTTTCTCTTAACACCTTTCATGGTGGCCATTATGATGTCACCGTATTTTATATATGATATATATGGTATTTATGTTTCCCATATTCTTCTGTATTTAATATTTAAAACATACCATTATGCTTTTTGTGTTGTGTAATTGCGTTAATTTCATACGAGGAAGTGTGGACTACAGCCTCCTCAAGTGATGTGACTTGTTCATGCAATACATGGAATGTATAAAGAATGAAATTAATGAAATTATGTGAACTATATAACATATTTATTATACTGGAATTATAATATATATCTCTCTCAATTATTTTTAATTCCATTTATATGACAAAGAAATGAAAGTAGCGTTCATTCGTACGTACGGCCTACCGTCTCCATGAACGATGAATTTCTTTTATTTTTATCTCCAAATGTTATCTAATAGTCTAAAATGAATATTTACTGGATATATATGATATTTAAATCAATAATAATATTCTGGAGATGATTTACTTATAACTACATGTACAATCATTTTCAGACAAGTTCAATTTTGACTCGTGTACCAAACATCGACAAAAACGTCTGATATGAACTCACATTATTAACCAAATATTATAACATTATAATATGTCATATGAAATGAATAATAATAATTAAAGGAGGTCCTTAAGAAATTATAAATTGACCAAAGTTTATTATTCAGGAATATAAAGAAATGAACAAGACAAGTCGGACTTGAGTTAAGGGATCTTATCTCTCTCTTTCCTTTTAAGTACTCTCTTCTATGTCGTTTATTTTAAGATCATAGTTCTTAGTTGGGGGATGTTTTTTTATAATCCTATTACTGTAATTTCTATTTTCATATGATGAGAGACCCTATTTGATTTCATCAATCCATTTTTTTGGATGTTTTATGTGGTGTCGTTAAGCTACCGAATTTTCATAAGGGGACTTTCATCTCACTTTTTATTCCCGTGAGATTCATGCTACATTTTCCACTATTTCCTTTTGTGTGGTGTATGTACTGCCCACTATTATAATATTTGATTAATATACTCTCATTTATGGGTATTTACATTTTCATTTTATGACCCTTCTTTCATGGGGTGTACGTTTCGAAAATTGCCCAAATCGATAAGGGAATCTTTCACACTCCTCTTTTTAAAAAAAGACTTTTTTTGTTATGTATTTTAATTTACATGTTTTTATGCTAGGATATGTTCTTATATATCCTTATTTATGTAAATTATATTTCCAAGTGATGATATACAATTCTGTCTCTCTCATCAACTAATTTTATGTATTTTAAAGTGACGCTGTTAGGGTGTCGAATTTTACCAAGGGTACTTCTTATCCAACTTTTGATTTCATTGGGTTCAACATGTAGTTATTGAATATGTAATCCTTTTAATTTGTGTGAATGAACTTTTATTGTTTTACACTTAATGTACACTTTTATTTTGTGTATTTATATTTTTCACACATAATTATGTGATTGATTTATCCTTAATTTAAGGAAACCTTTTTTATAACGGATTTCATCTCATTTAACATTTCTATTGAGACTTCATTGTTGTTATGCACTAATTCACTCGTATATGGTGTATATACTATCCTTTGGAATATTATATCATGAATCCCTTTATTCTCATGATATTATAAAGTTCTAATTAAATTTTATTCCTCAATTATTGTATTCAAGTGTCTCTCATTTTGTTAAAAACCCTTTAACTAAAATATCATTTTAAATGTTTAATGATTTATTCTTATAAACATTTCACATTAATATCCATGTTTTCAAAATGGTTTTAAGGATTTAATTATATGGATATTAATGGTTTAAAATTTTGTAAGATTCATAGTTTTATGGGACACTTTGATTCAAAAAAATCTCTTTATTAAATGTTTTAAATGGTTTTGAAAGTGGTTTTTAGAATGGATTAATTTTTTCAATATCTTAAAATGTTATATAGTTGTTTGAATGTGGGAATGTTATCTTTCCTTTATGCTTAAGTTATGTGCTATGATTATGTTATGGTTCTTGGGCATTGTTTATGAAGACGGGTGGTTTCGTGATAAACTAAGGGCAGGTGAGCCCGATATAGCTCTACAATGCATTGGGTAACACGAAGTGGTTAAACGCTAAGGTTTCTCCGAAGAGATTTATAGAATATACTGTGATGGGTATTCCAAAAGTAACCATGAGGGTTACTCCCTATGTAAGAATGTTATGAATCCCTCATGTTAACTTTATGTCTTATGATTTCTATGGGTTATTCATAAATATTATGATTTCATGAGGTATGTTAACATGATTATGTTTTATGAGTAATGTATGATTTCATTGATTCTTATGTATACATGGACTAATGTTTTTTTCCGTATTGTTATAACCCATACTTATCTTTTTATGCTCATCCCATGTTTTTTTGAAATGTTTTTCACAGGAAATAAAGTTGAATAGGGTCAAGGATGGGATCAAGGAAATGTAAGGCTATCTAAAACAAGGAACTAGACATGAATCCTTTATTCAAGAGTTTTTATTTTGTGAAAAAAAGGAAGGTGAGTTGATGTGTCTACTTCGTAATATTTGAGATGTAATAGTTATGTCCAAATTCTCTAAAACTCTAAACCTGAAAAGATCCTCAATGTGAATTATTCATTTAATTTAATAATAAGTAATGTTTAAGGTTGAGTCCTTATAGTTGGTATCAGACGTAGGTTTAGATAACTTTAGAGGTTAGGGTATTCTTTAATCATAAGTGAAATTACCATAATGGCAAGGATTTCAGATAGAGTCATAGTTTTTATATAAAGTGAATGATTAAGTATATCTTAGTGTTTATCTTCCTCATTAGTAAATGATTATTTTTTTGATATACTCACGCTGACCTTTTTGGTTTTAGTAAATGGATGGATCTAGCAGGCACCAAAGTGACAATGGGTTTGAAGGAAACTGTGGTGGTTCTCTGATTAAGAGACTGGATGAAATGGGGGATTCAATGAGAAATCTCGTGGTTATTCTAAACCAACTATCGGGAGTCATGATCAACCACTTGAACCATGGTGAGTTCTCTAATGCCTCTTGTACGAGAGAACCAACTCGATGTGGAATTTCATCTGATAATTATAAAGGTACCCATTAGGGTTTATATGATCCTTACTTTTGAGGTAATTATGGGTTACTATATGTTATAATGGAAGATTAAAGGCATGAGGTAAAATTGAGGTTAAATTATGTTATGGTTATTTTTGAATATTTTATCTCTTATTGGGGAATGTTTTCAGAATTATATAGTTTTGGAAAAAGGACAACACGCAGACCGTGTGACAACCCGTTGCGTTGGACAAAGCAGTGGGAATCGAACCCACAACTAAAGTGTGACTGGTATTTATCGCCTACCACTGGACTACGTGAAGTCCCTGGTTTGTTTGACTAATTATTTTTTTAGTTAGATGATTTTATGAATCAAGAGTAAGTTTATTTTGGGTTATCTATAGAAATTATTAACCTATCATAGAGGATATGTGATTAGGTTAATTACTTTTCCATATGAGACATTAAGAGTAACTGATGTTATTTGGAGGTAAATGTTAATTTGTACCTGGGGAGACTATGTGATTAAATCCTTAAAATATTTGGGTTTCAATCTTAGATGGGTTTACCTTGAAGAATTTTATGGACAGATTGTTTATTAAATTGTCTTCGTTGAACTTTCGGTTTTGTTTGACAAATTTTGGAGATTGTGAGTAGTTTTTCTTTTTGTAAAAAAAATATATCCTTTTTGGGTATTATATGACCTCGTACTAAACTTTATGGTTTGGTTTTGGTTGAGATCTAAAGCCATGGTAAATATATAGTTCTCTTTTGTGGATTAGGTGATTCTCAAGAAGTTGATTATAGTACTCTTAATGTGAACAAGCCTTCTTAAATACTCGTCTTTTGGAGAAAATATTATTTTAATTAAGGAATTTAGTAAAAGATGAAAGTCTACGTGACAAGTAAGTATGTTTTATTATGATTTAGTTAAGCTCAAAAATAAATTCCTCAATGAAGAGTAACTTAAAAAAATGCTGTCTTTTAACTATTCCTACTAGGGAATCGAATACCGTTTAACCCATCACAAGTTTGTGATTGTCTTGTGGTTAACTTTATCCTAGACATGTTTACTATCACTCTCCATCAGAACATGACCCTTTGTTTTTTAATCCATATCCTTATTTTACTACATGGAATCCTAGTATGGGTTAACTCGGGTGACCTTTGTAGTTCTCTTTCTTTCTTTTAAAGTGATAGTTTAATTTACTCTTTTTCCAATGTGGGGCTTTCAATGAAGTTTCCAAGCCCAATTTTAAAATTTTGAGGACGCAATTCCCAAAAGGGGGGAAGGGTGTAACATCCCGTGTAAATGAAGAATATTACTTTTTCATATTTATTAATATTTACGAATAAATTATTAATATTACTTTAAAGGGAACATTGTGCTCGATGGTGTACCCAATACGCAACAACGAGTTTCTTTGAAATCTTACATTGCACTCTAAGAATAAAATTATATTATTTTAAATGGTAGTGAATTCCTAGAAGTTGTACTGGAGGGAATGAATGGAACTAAATAAAAAATTATTATATATGTTTGTCAAATATTTTTACTTTTATCCAATAAATGTTAGAGGCTTAAAATGCAAATGAATCCAATTTTAAGTACAAATGTTCTAATATTCTTTAAAAGGTCTACTAAACGTCTTTTGATGGAGAACCCTTTTTAAATATACATTTTACAATTTTATATGTTGTATTTGACAAATTAAAATCCTTCTTTATAATCTGGACATCAAAATTTACTTTCTATAAATTTTTGTTATTTTTCCGATAAAGATCATTTTTAGTGAAAATGATGCATTTAAATTCAAAACCTCCTTTTAATATGATTTATTTATATTGATATATTATCTTTTTAATTGATATTAATGCGTATTTACAATATTTTTTTACCATTCAATCCAATGGGGGTCATTGTAACTAATATCACTTTAAAATTGGACTTCAACTAGTGTCAATCTTTTAATAGACATTGTTTATTAAAAACACGCTATTTGTTTTGACAGCATAAATTAATTATTAAATTAATTAATTCAAATTATATGTTTTTAATTTTTTAAAATGGACATCATTTTTGAATTTGGAATATCAAATATATCTTAGGGTGAATTTTTGGTATTTTTCTAAAAAACTTCAATTTTTGATGAATAGTGAGACCACAAAGTGGTAGTTAAAGGAACTAATTTTTCGTTTAAATGAAACTTTACCACTTATGTGATTTTATTTTCAAAAATACAACATGAATGTTTTAATTAGTAAGTAAAATGTGGTTCAATGAGATTAAAATAATTTTTTGGTGAATATTAACTTTTATGTTTTATTAATCGCGATTAAAGATAATTAGTGTAATTTAAGGTAAAGATGATGTTATTATAATATAAAATGACCTTGAAACATGTCCTAACCTTATTGGATAAGTCATGGACGACCATGAAAATATATGGGTAAACTTGGGGACCCCATGCTGCCACATTGGATGGAAATTGACATTAATTACTTTTTATTTAAAGCTAAAATTAAAATGTCACAAACATGTATTGTTTTACTAAAACAATTTTTACATAAGGTTATACAAGTCATATTTTTTACTAAAAATATTCATTATAAATCTAAATATATTTCCTACATCATGATATTTTTTTATAAATTTTAGACATTAAATAATTTAATTTATTTCTGACATCGTGATGATGCAGTGATTACCTCATAAATGAACGATTTAAATAAAATGAGAAGATAGGGTGAAATATAAGTCTTAAACTTATCACAAAACTGTTGTGTGGGGGGATTTCAAAACCTTATCACCTTGGACTCGAAATATATCATTTTGGTACCTTTAAAATCTGTAAATCATTTTATAATAAAGTAATAGTTTATAACTTTCCAAGAGTGCCCCTCCTATTCCCTTATAAAATGCCCCCACCTCTACCACCTTAATCACACCTATAATGCCTTTGCCTCGGCCAAACACTGCCCATTTATCTCTACACATCCCTCTATTCATCATTGAAGCCTCACCATTGGCATAATGCTCTTCCAGAAACTCTTTTGTTTCAAACCAAGAGGAGTTACCCAATTTAAAGGTAATGTCTTCACTTGTGTTCTTTTGTTTTATTTTGCTACTCCAAACACCTAAAATCTTTGTATTACTTTATTTTGTAACTAAAATAGTATATTAATTGTACTAGTATGTTGTTATGTGAAGTATTAGAGCTACACTAACACACACCTCCGTCTAATGGTTAAAGAACATACTATTTCTGTGGATGGCGAATTACTGCCTCACGAAACAATGATTGTTTAATCTTCTCTTAATACCTTTCATGGTGGCCATTATGATGTAACTGTATTTTATATATGATATATATGGTATTTATGTTTCCCATATTCTTCTATATTTAATTTTTAAAACACACCTTTATAGTTTTCGTGTTGTGTAATTGCGATAATTTCATAGGAGGAAGTGTGGACTACCGCCCCCTCAAGTGATGTGACTCGTTCATGCAATACATGGAATGTATAAAGAATGAAATTAATAAAATTATGTGACCTATAAAACATATGTATTATACTGGTATTATAATATATATATATCTCCATTATTTTTAATTCCATTAATATGACAAATAAATGAAAGTAGTGTTCGCGCATACGTATGGCCTACCGTCTCCATGAACGGTGCATTTCTTTTATTTTTGTCTCCAAATGTTATTGAATAGTATATAATGAATATGTACTGGATGTATATGATATTTAAATCATTAATAATATTCTCTAGATTAAGTACTTATAACTACATGGACAATCATTTTCAAGCAACTTCATTTTTGACTCATGTACCAAACATCGACAAAAACGTCTGATATTGACTCACATTATTAACCAATTATTATAACATTATAATATGTGATATGATCTGAATAATAATATTTAAAGGAGGTAATTATGAAATTATAAATTTACCAAAGTTTATTGTTCAGGAATATAAAGAAATGAACAAGACAAGTCGGACTTGAGGTAAGGGATCCTATCTCTCTCTTTACTTTTAAGTACTCTCCTCTTTGTCGTTTCTTTAAAGATCCTATTTCTTAGTTGGGGGATGTTCTTTTATATTAATATTACTGTACTTTCTATGTTTATATGATGAGAGACCCTATTTTATTTCATCAATCCATTTTTTTTGGAGGTTTAATGTCGCTCCATTTGGTTTCCGAATTTTCATAAGGGGGCTTTCATCTCACTTTTTATTCCCGTGAGATTCATGCAACATTTTCCACTATTTCCATTTGTGTGGTGTATTTACTGCACATTATTATACTATTTTTATAATATAATCTCATTTATGGGTATTTAAATATTAATTGTATGACCCTTCTTTCATGGGGTCTATGTTTCAAAAGTTGCCCAAATCGGTAAGGGAATCTTTCACACTCCTCTTAAAAAAAGACTTATTTTGTTATGTCTTTTAATTTACATCTCATTATGTTGGGATATGTTCTTATATATCCTTATTGATGTAAATATTATGTCCAAGTGATGATATACAATTTTTTCTCTCTCATCAACTAATTTTATGAATATTAAAGTGACGACGTTTGGCTGTCGAATTTTACCAAGGGAACTTCTTAACCCAATTTCGATTTCTTTGGGTTCAACATGTAGTTATTGAATATGTCATCCTTTTAATATGTGTGAATGAACATTGATTGTTTTACAATTAAAATCCAATTTTATTGGCTGTATTTATATTTTTCACACATAATTATGAGGTTAATTTATCCTTAATTTAAGGATACCTTCTTTATAAGGGATTTCATCTCCTTTTACATTTCTATTGAGACTTCATTGTTGTTATGAACAAATTCACTCTTATATGGTGTATATACTATCCTTTTAAATATTATATCATGAATACCTTTATTCTCATGATATTATAAAGTTATGATTAAATGTTATTTCTGAATTATTGTATTCAAGTGTCTCTCATTTTGTTAAAAACCCTTTAACTAAAATATCGTTTTAAATGATTAATGATTTATTCTAATAAATATTTCTCATTAATATCAATGTTTTCAAAATGTTTTTAAGGATTTATTAATATGGATATTAATGGTTTAAAATGTTAAAATATTCAAAGTGGTATGGGACACTTTGATTAAAAAAAGTCTCTTTATTAAATTTTTTAAATGGTTTTTAGAATGGATTCATTATTTCAATATCTTAAAATTTTATATTGTTGTTACAATGTGGGAATGTTATATTTACTTTATACTTATGTTATTTGATATGATTATGTTATGGTTATTGGGCATTGTTTATGAAGATGGGTGGTTCCATGATAAACTAAGTGCGGGTGATCCCGATATAGCTCTCCGATGCATTGGGTAACGCGAAGGGGTTATACTCTAAGGTTTCTCCGAAGAGAGTTAGGGAATATACTGTGATGGGTATTCCAAATGTAACCATGAGGGTTAATCCCTACGTAAGAATGTTATGAATGCCTCAAGTTACCTTTATGTCTTATGATTTTTATGAGTTATTCATAAATCTTATGATTTTATGAGGTATGTTAACGTGCTTATGTTTTATGAGTAATGTATGATTTCATTGATTCTTATGTATACATGGACTAATGTTTTCTTTCCGTATTGTTATAACCCTTACTGAGATTTTTATGCTCATCCCAAGTTTTTTTGTAATGTTTTTCATAGGATATAAAGTTGAATAGGGTCAAGGATGGGATCAAGGAAATGTTAGGCTATCTAAAACAAGAATCTAGACATGAATCCTTTGTTCAAGAGTTTTTATTTTGTGAAAAAAAGGAAGCTGAGTAGATGTGTCTACTTTGTAATCTTTGATATGTAATAGTTATGTCCTAATTCTCTAAAACTCTAAACCTGAAAAGATCCTAAATGTGAATTATTCATCAAATTCAATAATAAGTAATATTTAAGTCCAGGTCCTTGTAATAATTATATCATGTATATATTAAAACACAATTAATGTCATAGTATGTTATCATATATGAATATTACTTCTAAATAATCGATATAATATTTCCAAAGAAAAATGCCCTTTTTATTTTGAAATTACTTATTTAAATATAAGAAATTGCAAAATATTAAAGAGAAAATTTTATTTGAAATTTACCGTGGAAAATTTTAAAGGAATATTAATTGAATTTAAATGTTTAGATGGTGGGAAATTCTATTCATTCCATGTAAGTTAATATAAATCATCTTTTTCAAACTTTTAAAAATGTCAAAAATAAGCTAGTTTGGAATGAAAAATAGTAGATTCCTTTTGACCATTTTTTTTGAAAATTAAATCATCGTTAAAACTAAATTTATACAATCATAGGATAATATTAAAAACTATTGAAATAATTTTCCGAAATATTTGATATTGAATAAAATTAATTTTGACTAAACAGATGAATAATGTGAGTTATCCTTAAAAATATTCTTTATATCTTTTGAGTACATAAAGAGGGTAAAATGGATGGAAGTCATGTTTATATATTAATAACTTGAGGATAAAAAAATTAAAGGAATTTTTTATTCAAAGATAAGATAATTTTTTAAATATAAATTCAAGAAATAACTATCCTGATTAATATTCGATTGAAATATAAAACCCTATCCTCATGTCTCGTATTTTTATATACTCATAGGAAAATCACATTTAAAAACATATGTCTATTGTAAATTTATTTTTGAAACATACTGATATCTACCATACCATATATTACTTATTAATGAAATCATTTCACCTATTTATTAATAATATGTTTTTTAAAATCACTACACTAGATGATTACTTCTTTTTTCATTCATGTTTTAGTTTTGTAGTCATGGACCTTATACTTTGATCATCGTTCCATAATGTATATAATTTAGACCATAATATCTATATCATATTTAATAATTATAGATATGTATTTAGAGTAATTCATAAAAGGTATATTTTGATCAATATATTACACCGTTCATGGAGTCATTAGGCTATATGTACACAAGAATACTACTTTCACTTTTTCATGGTTGGATTAAAAAAATAATAATTCTCCATTTCAAAAAACAATTATATCATATAAAAAAATATTTTTTTAAATATACCCTTATTACCATTCATGTAAAATAAAAATAAAGAACAAATCAAATCGCTTCATGGAGGTGGTAGTCAATATATATGCAAAAATGCCATTATCAATTTACAAAGAATGGTATGTATGAAGCTATATGTGATAGTATGATTAAAAAATGATACATATTTCATAAATATACTATATTTAGATTATAATCATGGTATCACCATTTGGGTAAGTCAATTACATCCCTTTTGGTTGGCCTCCATTAGATACTTTTTTAAGAACCCTTCGAATGATCCTTTAAGAACACCAAAACCTCTAATTCTGGATAAGGTAATTTTATAAGATAAATGGGAATGTTTGGTTTTATATATAAGGATCAATGTAGTGTAAATAATAGAAATGATGGTGTCATTTTATAAGGTAGGGAGGTGACACATATGGAAATTTATAATGGTTAAAATATAATAAATTCATTATAAATAAAAATATTCCAAATGTAAATTAATTAAAATAAAAAACTAGGGTCATAAAAAATCATCCAATGAAATTTAAATCATTTTTTTATTTTAAACCATATCTTTTTATTAACTCATTCGTTAATCATTTTTTATATTAATCACAAAAACCTCTATTTCAATCTTAAAGGGTTAAAAATGTTACCATAAGTGGAAAAGTGGATAATTAATGGAACATTGCTAATATTTTAAATGATATTACATTAAATTTTCTTACAATTGTATTATTATGAATTTTAAATCATTTAATAAAATATTATTCATTATAAAATATCATTAGTATAAATTTTGGAACTATTTATTTAATTTGACTTTAAAGACACCAATACAAATATTGAATTCAAATATAATCATTTACACACCACTAATATATTATATTCATAAACTAAATTATTGGAACACAATAACTCACCCAAATTATATAACTTTTAATATTTTTTACTATGTTTATTTTATTTAAATATTAATAAAAAATGATATGTTTGAATTTTTTAAAAATTTAATATAAATACATATTCAAACGAAAAGTAGAAATAAATTAAAACAATGAAAAAAATAAAATAAATTTAAAATAATCATTTATATATTAACGTATCGTATTTTTAATTCTATTTAAAAACATTAATTATATTAAATTCCAGAGAGTGAAATTTTATATTTTGTTAATTTCATAAATTAATATAATGGCCATAATCAGAGAAATATGTCCCAAAATGACTATATATTCTATAATTTCAAGGAAATGTTTTAAATTCACTTATAGAATGGACTAAATGAATAGTTTAGTGAAATTTTAATGCCTAGTCCAAAATATTTTAACCTTATTCTACCCAATTTTCCTTTATCATGGTGATAAGAGATCATTGTAGTCATTATTCATATTAACCAAAAAATAAAAGAGACCCATGAAAAAAATGTATTCCCTATTAATTCAAAATATTTTACCCATTTATCAATATTAAATTTCTACAAGTTATAGAAATTCATTTCATATTAAGTGCACAAAATAAGGTGAAAACCATTTTTTAGAAAAATATATTTTTATGTTTGAAAAAATATTTATTTTTATCCCATCTTTTAAAAAATTATTAGAAAATTTTGATAAATTCTACTGAATAAATAATATATACATTTAATTAAAATGATTCACCAATACTGATTGATTAGATATATTATATTTAAAACACATTATGCACATAATTGTTTTCATGAGAAAAAAAACTATCTTACATCCAAATGATTTTTATTTTCATTTATATTCAATAGATAACCATTGAATTTATTTCATGTATAAAATATTAATAGTATTTTTATTCTTTTTTATATCATACAATTTACCATCTCGGTGATAATGGTAATTATATTATGATTCATCAAGACTCGGGATCACATGTATCACAAGGTATCACAAAAATTATGTTAAGAGTAATATATATGTTAAGATATATGGGTTTAACATTATACCACTATTGTAAAATGTCCATATACATAAAATTTAGAACTTATGCCCATAATTTTGGAAAACTGTGGGTATACTCTCCCTTATGACAATATTTTTTGAAAAACTGTGTGTATGGGGTTTGGTTCAACAACTATACCCATGGTCCTCAAAAAACCATGGGTATAGGTTTTGGTTAAAAACCAATACCCACAATTGTCAAAATCATGGGTGTATCTTTCCCAGAAAAGCATGGAAAATTACCACACAAATAATAGTGCTTCCATGGGAAATAAATTACCCATGGTTTCCCCCTATAGCCATGATTTATAGAAATATATATAATATAATATATATTTACATACCCATAAATGTATGTGGGGTAGTGGTTAGGTGTTTCTTTTTGGAAGAGACGATCACGGGTTCAAATCTGTCCAGCATATCTTTTTTAAATCCTATGGCCATAGTTTGAGAACCGTGGGTATATGGTTGTTGGTAGGGTGGATATTTTCCTGTACACCTTTTCCCACAGTTCATAACCATTGGTATAGAAATTTTTAAATAATTGAAATAGTATAGAGCTATATTGGTGCCTCTCACTACCATGGTTCTGAAAATTAGGGGTATAGAATATACCCATGATTTTGGGGGTCATACCCATGGGTATAAACCATTGGTATAGGGTAGTATTCCAGTAGTGTACCCCCTACAAATTAACATCTCCCTTGAATTTACATCACTCTGAGACAAAAATATATAGATCTATTATTTCATCACATCATTATGTTTATATGTATCTTCCAGTAAATTTTGGTTTTCCTACAAAACATTAACCCGGAGAGTGTTGTTGTTTCAAATCATGTTATCTCTACAATCCAAAATCTCCATTGTTTATTACTCATAAGTGATATAATTTTCTATAGGCATGTCCTATGAATTTAGTACATTAGAAGTGTCAGTTATATTCTTCCTCAATAATGATATGTGGAAGACATTGTGAACTTGAGATATAATTGGTGGACACACCAAGTGATACTCTATTGTTCCAACTCGATCTGGAATATCTAAGTTGATAATATACCATGATATCAAATTTCAATTAATTTAAAATATCATATAATTTTTTCATAGACAAATCCACTAAAATATATTTTTCATAGACATTGAATTCTATATTTCACTGATGATTTTTAGTGTAACAATTGTTCTCAATATGATATTCCCATTATTGATGCATAATGGATATAACCTTCATGGTCATTTATTTAGATATATTACATCCTCATAGCTTTCAATATCAAAAATCATCCTTGAATATTGTATTTTTTTCATCTACTACCATATTGGGATTTATTATAATCTGTTTGAATTCTCATGTGAAATCTATTGTTGTAAAAAAACTCGACTAAAGGTAGGTGTTCATCCCAACCACCTTTTAAATTAAAATAATATGATTTTTCCATATCCTCTAGGATTTAAATTTTTCTCTCATAGTTACTATCAATATTTGGGTGATAATTGTTGATAAAACTATTATATGTATTAATATCCCATTGAAAACTTCTTTAGAACGAGGAGGTAAACCTTGGATCCCAATAATATACAATAGAATATGGTACTCCATTAAAACTTACAAATTACGTGATGTATACCATAGAAATATGATCAATATAGATATATTATCTAATGGGAAAATGTGTGTTTACTTCTTCGGATGATCCAACACAACCCATATTGCACGGTTCCCTTTAGATTTTCTAAGTAGTCCAACAATTAAATCCAGGGTAATGTTTTCCCACATTACTACAAGAATGGGTAATGGTTGTAGCATCCTCTTATACTTATTTCATCAATTATTAACTTAATAACATAACAACCACTGAAAAAAATACTTTGAAATATCTCATTTTAGGTCATCCTACTAGAAACACTCTTTTATATTTCTATAAATCTCTGCGATTCCAGGAAGAATAGAGATTGACAATCTATGAGATTCATACAAAATATACTTATTCAATTTTTATTAATTGATGGAATGAATACATGGTTCATTAACCTTATCATTACATCATAAACAAGGTTTAACATAGGAACATGTCTGACCTTCCTCAAAATTTCCACATATTCCTTCCACACCTCTTTAATCCTTATATAGATTGGTAGTTGGAAAATTATTTTATATAGATAATATTTATACCATTAAATTATGATTTCTGGATCTAGCATTTGAAAATATAGAAATATTGGATCTTTTATAATTCTCATAATAAATATTATTTCATGTTCCTTTTGACTCAGAGTATTAAAACCCCCTTTAACTTTTTTAGGTTTTTAATGTATTGACCAATCACATTCTTTAATTATCTCCAAACATATTCTTGGGTGAATATTCAACACTTTATGTTAGAAAATTTACTTCAAAATTTTATGATCAGTATATATATGTTACCATTTCATGTAAATATATTTACACCACATCTTTAATTAAAAAATTACCACTTCCATCCCCAAATCATGATCCATGAAAATTTTATTATGTGTATTCAATTGGTTTAAGTCATACACTATCACTATATCAATCTTAATGAGGATTCATCCCAATCCATACATTGAAGCAACAGTAATGATCACACACACTCTACTTTAGGGGAATTTTAGAGAAAGTGCATTTACCAACTTTATATTTTTCACCTTGACATTCTCTTCAAATTCACTCATCTACAAGAACATAACCCCCTTATGAGTCAACACAGTGAGTGGATTATATATTCATGAGAAATAACTCACAAATATCATTAATATCCATCCAAACCAATGAAAATATGAATTTTAATTACAATGTTTTTTTCTAGGATATTGTTCAATATATTCTATATTTGAATGATCAACCTATATACCCGCACATGAGATTATATGACCCATGATTGACACATTTCTATATCCCAATTTCACACTATTCAAATTTTTCATTCAAAATATATTTTACATGGTTCTTCATCTATTTTCTAAAATAATTTTCATGCACTTACTTTCTCTTTTAATATATAATAATATTATCTATAAATAATACAAAAAAATGATCAATGTAATCTATAAAGACTCTATTAATTAAATCCATGAAGATTTTAGAGTAAATACTAAGTCCCAACTACATCACTATAAATTTATAATTCCAATACCTTGTAAAAAAGATTGTATTGGGTATATCATACTTCTTAAACATCAAATAATGATTTCTAGAATGAAGGAAAATAACACAAATGTTTTAAATCCTCATAATTTTCTAAAAAAATCATCAATAAGAGGTATAGGAAACGTTTTCATGATATTGATCTTGTTATGTTTCTTATAGTAAATGTAAATATGAAATTACACTTGTTTCTTCTTAAAAAAGTATTGATTCACCCCATGGTGAAACACTATGGCATATTAATCTCTTATCATTATTATCCAAAATATTCTTATTGAATTCAAATAACTAAATAGGGTATATTCTATAAGGATTATTTGAAATATGTAATACAAAAGGTATAAGTCCTTTCAAAAACTCATGTTCATGATTCATAGGTAGACTGTGAAATTCTTTTGGAAAACCCTCAACAAATTCCTATGGAATTGGAATATCATTGCTGTTTAATTTCTCTCCCAACATATGAGATAAAAAAATATTTAAATAGGAATCAATAACCATGAAATGGATAAAATTTCTATATGATGTTCATATTTATCCCCAATCCCATAGACTATCATAGGTGGGCTCAAAATATGAAATTTGACATCCCTTTCATGGTATTTGATATGGTCTCTGTAGAAAGAATATTAATCCATGCCTAGAATCACATCAAATTAAAATAAATTAAGTATCACATGATTTTCTAGAATAAATTTCCCACAAACATTAATTTGAGAGGAACTATAGAGGTAAGATGTTACCATGATACCATTATATGTTTTCCCAACTAACATAACATCTAATAATTAATGATATTAATTAATATTCCTTGATAAATTTCATACTACATATTAATTCTTATAACTAAGATCATGTAAGTTAATTTAATATTTCCTCGTAGTTATTACCACTGTGACATCATCATTATATCATTAATCCTATACTAAAACAAAAATGGTTTTAATGACCATCCAACATCATTAATCAGTGTGATCAGTTATATAATAATGTAATATCATTTAAAGGAGGTCTAAATAACGACAAATTATTCTAAATATATGTAACTATAGGCAAAACATAGTTTATCCAGGGTCATTACCAGTATTTTTGGATGTTATCCAATACTTATACTTATCCCTAGTTTTCTTACTAAACATTTCTCATTTATGTTACCAAAGGTAACTAAACCTTTCTATAAAAACAATTATAAAGGCCTATGATTTTTATATATAAACATCACTTCATTTTATATTAATATTCCATATATAACAATATGATCTAAGCAATAACCATGAAGGTTTAGTGAATTTAGAGACTATAGAGATAAAAATATTGTATGGAAACATTTCTCATCAACTTTCATAACGTTATCCCTAATTTGTAACCATCTTGAAATCTAATATTTTAATATTTTTCATATCATGGGGAATTGAATCATTAAAAATAGTGAGTTTAGATTCGTGGTGAGGGTAAACATGGGAGATATAAATTTATGATCATATGAAATTAATGGTTAAGCATAAGGGTATAAGATCATGAGCATAATTGTCAATCTTCAAACCCAATATATCAAATATCATAAACATGAGTCACATAATAATGCATTTTCATTTTAAATTACACGTACAATATAAGTGAGAAATATTCATAACTGAATCATGTCCCATAATTTCATGTCATACAAGTGTGGCGCCATCATTGGTATAAATTCCATTTCTTATGTATAGGTTATATATTGGGACCATCAAATCGTAGTGGAATAGGCATCAAAACCTATTTTTCATATCTTAATAGATTATACATCATTACATATTTCACATAGTGGATCAAGTATGTTAACTTATTTCCCATAGTAGATTAGTAAGATTGAAATGTTCCCCATACTGAATCAAGAATCTAAACTTATTTCCCATGCTTATCTCATGAGATATAAATAATTTCCTAATGAATTATAAGGATATATAATTTGGGGGAAACACATTAAATAATGAAAAAATAAATATGTGTGCCAAAATTTCATTAAATATTCATCACACCAACATATAATAACCTATTTAAAGGGAATTTGTTACAACCATTTTCTAAATTAATGATAGTATAACCCATGGAAAATGAATTGGTTTTAAAAATATATCATCATCATAATTATAAAAATTACACAGAAAGAATAAATATTGTATTAATGGGAGATAACCTAATTAAATATTAATTAACATCAACGGAAGTTATCATAGATGAAAATTCATTTAATATTATTATTTGAATATTTTCTCAAGAAAATACCTATTCATTTGGAAATAACATATTTATATTAATAAATCTCCAAAATATTATGGAAAAAATTCTATTTGAAATTTATTTGGGAACTCATAAAGGATGATTTAATGTATTAATTTTTAATGATTGTGAAAAATTCGGTTAATGTCGTATAACAAAAAATAAATCATTTCTTTAACACATTTGTAAGAAGTCAAAAAGTGCTTCATTTGGAAAGCGACAAGAACATTACTTTTAAATTTTTTTGCTAATAGCTAAATCATGCAAAAATATAAATTTCAAAAAAAATATAAAATTAAAACATTATTGAAAACATCGTTACAAATCATTGAAATAGAATAAATTTTATTTTTAACCGATGAAAAAAATAAAATCTGTTTTCCAGAAAATCATTCTTTCTATATTTTTAGTTCATAATGAGTGTTAAATGAAATAAAAACATATAATATCTTGAAATAACCATATTATAATGAAAATTAAATGTATTTATCATATAATTATCATATAGTTTCCTAAATGGAAATTAAATCATAAATTGTCCCTATTAAAATTGAATTGAAACAGAATTCCATTACCTTATGTTTCTTCTCTATTTATATATTCTTAAAAATGGTGTATAATAAATTTATATATATTATGAATTTGTTAAAATTCCATAAACATATCTATAATACCATATATTGGTTTCTTATGACTACTTATAACCTTTGTATATGAATGTTTTTTATTTAAATAAAAATTCCTGATGATATCTACATCATTTTCATGCTTGTTTCAGTTCACCTGTTCAAGTCCTTAAACATTGATCATGGTAAAATATTATATATAATGAAATTTATATTATCTATATCATATATATTCATTATATATATAGTCATCCATAAAAGGATGCTATAGAAAAATACTTTACACAACCCAGGGAGAGGGTAGAACATACGTATGTGTGAGCACTCTTTTAACTAATTAAATAAATAAAAAAATAATTTTTAAATAATAAATAACCTCTAAAATCGGTTATTATATTATATAAATAATATATATCCAATAAATTCATCCTTATTAACATTTAAGTAAAAAAAATGAAAAATAAATCACATGACATAATTTAGGTGGTAGTCTATACATAAGCATGAACGAAATTATAACAATGAAATAGATTGGAAGGTAAGATGTCATATATGATAATATAATTTAAATGTATAAATTTTCCAGAAATATCATATATAACATTTAAATCCAATACAACAACCAGCTATGAAATGTGGTAATATAAATTTTTTTTATCACTACATAGGGACGATAAGTCGTACATACACCCAAGTAATATTTGCACTTCCCATTTGATGGTAAATAGGGTGGATAATAGAGATAACATATTAATAATAACATTATAGTTTATTTTGGATACTTCATTTATGATTTTATAATAATTATCAAATAATTAAAGGATGTATAAGAAGAAATAAATTGAAACAGGCTGAGTAATGTGATTACCACTCTTTCAGATATAATCCTTTAGATAATTTATTATGAGTGCATGTAATTTTATTTTAATAATACCACCAAGACTAATTAATGGATAAATAAATTGAGAATAGAATTAGTTTGGTTTTGGTTGATCCGTAATTATCAATATTATGAAAGGAATACAAAGGAGGGGTGTCCTTTTATAATAAAGGGAGACAACCCTCTTCGAATTTCATTTAAGATTAAAATATAAAAAAAATCATTCTTAATATAAATTATTATAAATGGAAAAGAATTTAAATAATATGATTATAGGGTCTAAATAATTTCATGAAATTAAATTTATATATTTTTTAGTATCATTTTGAACATTTCGTTTCTTATTGACCCCTTTCTTAACCATTTTGGACATTAACCATGGTAACAACTAGTCCCATATTAAAGGGTAAAAAATGTTACCATAAATTAATTAGTTATTGAAAAATTTTCCATGGATGATATTTTAAACCATATTCTCCTAACATTTAAAAAGATAATTTTTTAAAAATTTTGAATAATATAATATAATAATTTTTATTATAAAATATAATTACTGTTAATTTTGGAACTATTATTTTTAATTTGTTGTTAAATACGCCTAAAAAATGATTGAAATCAAATATAATAGTTTGAAACATAAAAAATATATTATATTTATCATCAAATTTCGTGGTATATAATAAATCTATAAAATAATATGGATTTAATATTTTTAATATAATTTATTTTATATTTTAATTAATTGAATAAATATTATGTTGGAATTGAATAATAATTTAATGAAATTAGATTAGTAAAAAAATTATATATTAATTTACATCATTTGAAAAATAATTTATCATTCAAATAAAAATTTACAAAAAATATTTTCTTCTTTTATCCTTATTTAAAGAATTTAGATATACTAAAGTCCAAAGAGTGACATTGTATATTTGTTCTTTATAAAATTAATATAAAGGCCATAATCATTAAAATATGGCTAATATTGGCCATATATTCATGATTTTAATGGAAGACCCCAAACTAAACAAATTAAATAGGATAATGGAATGATGTATTGAAATGCTAAATCCCTATCAAAATAATTTAAGCTTCATTTTTCCATTTTTCCATTACTGTGGTGTCAAAAATATTGCATGGTTACTATTCATATTGAAAATAAATAAAAATTGTATATTTAAAAAATTTTATCCTCCTAAAACCAAATATAGTATCCATTTATAATAATAAATTTATATTAGTCACATGATTTTTTTTCAAAATAAGTGAACCAAACGCAAGAGAACCGTTTTATAGTAAAGTAAATTTTTAAGTATAAAACTGAATTTTTTCCTATCTCATGGATTAAAAAAATATTATATTGAAGTTAAAATATTTTATTGAATATATAATTTAAAATTTTTAATAAATCATTAATAAATTTTGATTAATTAAATTTGTTATAAAAAACATTTCCTAAATAAAAATAGTTGTTCAGAAGAAGAAAAAAATATCTTTTTTTTCAAATAATTTTTAATTTCATTTCTAATGAAAAAATAAAAAATTATTTTATTTTATAAATACATTTTTCATAATATAGTTATCACTATTAATATGAACTAATTTAACAGCATGTTTATAATTGTATACTACATTATTTTTCATTTAGGCTTGGGGTTTTTTGTATCACATGTTATCAAAAATGAATTGTTTGAAGTGAAATATATATGTTAAAATATTGAGGTGATATTGGTCTACCATAATAAAAAAATATACATTTTTCCCCACTAACTTTAAGTATTGTTAATTATATATTATTATGGTTAAATATATAGATAATAAGTATATTATAACTTATTTGATGTTCTTGAATATATTAATTAAATTAAAAAATCTAGTTCTTGATGGTTGGTGAAACAACCTAAATGAATTAAACATATAATTATAACATTTACACTAAACAAATCATCCCTCTATTAGAACATATATAGATATTAGTGGCCATATAAAATTATTAATGTAGACGAATATAATATCATTTAACTTATGGAGTTGGAGTATAATTTTACAAGAACATTAATAATTATCTATAAGTTATCCAACCTTGGATCCTAGAAATTAATGCCCTCAAATTAATGAAATTAAACATTATATCTCCCTGAAATGGTTGTAAATGAATATAATATAATTTTAGTAAATAAATTATAGATTTATAAGTTTCATCATTGAGTAATTAATGAGTATAGTTGGATTATTTGGGACATTATGTGCAAGTGAAGAATGATTCTGGAACTAATCTTTGGGATCCCCCGGAACCACCCTTTTTTCTTTGGGTTATTCTTTCTCTATCTACCTCACATGCTATCTATACCTTTATTTTTTTACTTCTCAAATATTCAATATAATTATATACATATATATCCCACACATATATAACTATTTACTATTAATTTTTCTTCATAGGGATATACATGTTTTAAATGTTCCTTTATCAATTTATTTCATTATGTACAACTTACTAAGTGAACTTATATTTTTCATAACTCATTTCAAGTACCACTAAATAATGTTTTTTAACATTCAACATATAAATAAATAATATATTATATAATAACTGTTTAGTTTGTTTACTGTTTTAAATAAATTATTTTGTAGCTTCCCTATTTAATGAATCTTTACCTTTTTTCCTAAAACACCACTTAATTGGAAAAAATAAAATATATTTTATCCAATTATTTTTATTTCAATATTTCATTTGGACTTCATTTTTATGTAATTTTTTATTTATTTATCAAAAAATAATCCAAGAGTAATTTGATTCCTTATTCCTTGGAATTAATTGTGATATGTCATTTGGGTATGTTAAAATACATGATTATGTATGTTATTCCCATTCCATGAGTAACATCCCAATATAAATTATGCAAATATGGTGTCTGGATCAAGTTCCCCAGAAGGCCTCAAGTGCACCTCCACATATGACAAAGTCATCTGACTAGATGTGAGGGTATAAAGGTGGTACATGGGGAGACTGTACCCTCACATTAGAGTAAAAAATATATAAATAACCAGATATCATCCAAGAAGTAAAAAAAGATGAAAAAAATAATGAAATAAACAAAAATATATCCATGATGTGATAATAAATGAAATTTTATAAAATCTTGAATAACTATGTCATACATACAACACTATTCTCACATTGGCCTGATAAAATATATAATAATCAAATGAATATAAAAAATGTTACAATGCACCACTACCTACTCTTAGCCAAACCCCATAACTAATCTCAAACCAATACAAAGAAGAATAATATATACCTAAGGACAATACTATTTATGGTCACTAATCTATAGGTAATTCCACTCAAGACATTTAAATATAGCCCAATGTATGAGCCTTATGTCTCACTCTATTGGTGGTAATGACAATGGAGCATGGATGAACCCTATGGGGGATGACCCATATGGAATCTAAAATCATCTTAGGATCCATGTACGCTCTCAATATCCATTTAAATAAATTTATCAATAGCCCCATCCCCTATAGGTATATCTGGGTTATGTTTTAATGGTTCATCCACCTAACCCTAGGGGGAATAATAAGAATTTCTCGAAGGGATAATAATCATATGCGGAATATATGCCACATAAACAGCGTGGAATGACATTTATCACACCATAATCAAATGGAAACAGTGCCTAAATACGATAAACACAAGGATTCCATGTTCATATATCATGATCATTTGGATTAAATTCTTTATTATCACAGTCCTTGGTTAACCATGACTGCATATCATATTCAATAAGGGTTAAAATTTACATCCTAGTATATATATATGGAAAACCCGATAATAATTTAACAATAAAATTTATGGATTAGAATCCAGATACTAGGAAACACATCTTGGAATCATAATGAAATAGAAAACAATAAAAGTATACAAATACATGTCCCAATATATTCTTCTGTTCATACTAATAAAAGAATAATATAGATCACATGAAGTACACATGGGCATCCAAAAAAATAAATGTCACACCACATCAAGCTCATCATCCACAATCCAAGAAACACCACTGGTAATCATCACTACATCAAAAATAAACATGTGAATACATAAATAATGGAGTGAGGGAGAGCATATACCACCACTACTTCCACAACCACATAAAATTGAATTTTGGTATTATATCTAAGGTTTCATCTACTACTATCCCTTCCCAAACCCATAATGAACTAGCTCATGGTATGTCAAGTACTAGGCACCCACTTGGTCACCTAGATCAAAACATTAGAGAGGTATCCTACATGGGATCCTTAAGGTCCATGGTAAATAGAGGCATCCAGCTTTTAGTTCTTTAAAAATTTATTTAAGAAAATATTCCCAATTGGATTCCTAAAATGGAATAATCTGAGGCATCCATAAAGGATTCTATATCAGGGTCACAACCTAAATTCATTGGATAATGATATTTCATTTTAGTTGTTAGCGACCTCATTCGTTCACCAAATACCATCAACCAATTTCATTTGGTTAAAAAATCCTTAAGAATAAATTTAAATGGGGGATTCACCGTCAGGGGAAATCCCAAGAACCCATATAATAACTTAAACATGAGTAAATTCAAATGGTAAAGTATCAAAAACAACAATCCTTTGGGAAGAATTGAACCATTTATTTTTCCAATGGATTGTGTAAGATTATATGAAATATCCAAGATCATTCAATACATATAGTGATGAGTCGATCTAATCACACATTAATTGTATAAATATTATCTCTAACAACACGTGATGCATCCCCAACTCAGATTTTGTCAAAATCCTTAAGAAGAAATGTCAAAACAACCACCATAAAACCTAATTAAATGCATTAATGTTTGGTAAATTCACCATGACAATGGACCTTGAGGAAATGGAATGAAGTAAAGTACAAGAAGATTATATCAACATCCTTTTCAATACAAGGGAAAAATCCCCAATTGAAATAGTCTATTCCAACATGATATAGTGAAACCAATGAATTACCCTAAACATAAACACCTGAAATTAGGAACAACATATGGTAAATAGTGTGGAAGGATGAAAGTAGAAGATCTTACATTCTAAATCCATCAAATCACAACCAATATCTCCTTGATTGATGAATAATGGAGAGAGGGAGAGGAGAATCGGTTGATAGTTTCCCATGTGTACCCTTCTATTCTGTGATGAAACAAATGGGGGAGGGTCCCATCAAAACATTTTTAAAAAATCATTCCTATTGTTTTCACAGTGTGAAGTAGTTCCGTGACCTGAATCATATCTAGGAGATAATCCATATTCATGTAAATAATTCCTTAAGTTAATCCCTTGATCGATCATGTCTTATAATCTCCACAATGCACCTTGTGAAACCTATTCACTTCATTAATTGAATTCATAACATGGTTTTTTTTTACAATAGTTGTTTTCAAAAAAAATTATACCATTTCCTCTTCCAGTACATTTTAGAAACACCCATGGCATTTATAGTTTTTTATAACATATCCAAAACACCACATTTGGATGTTAAAATACATGGAACATTATTCTTATTTCTAGATCAAAAGATGACTCGTCCACCAAGAGAGAAAATATGAATTCTATAAAAAAATTCAATCTAACCCAAAACACAAGACCTTATAATCTCCCTATCATATAACTTCTTTCCCCTAAGAATCCCTTGGAAAAAAACAACTCCCAACCTACCCATATCATCAGTTCACACTCAAAAAACCTCATTTCCTTTCTGAATTCCCAATGCATTTACAATCACTTCATAAAACATTTTGTACATGATCCAAAAAAAGATGATCCAACCCTCATTATTGATAATGAAACACCAGGAACACTCATACTTGAGCCCATCTGACCTAATATAACACCACATCATAATCACATTCATAAATATACCTATTGTTCTCCCTGATGTAGGTCCTTACATTCAATTTTCTATTCTAATTCTTTGTACACCAACTGTCAAAATCACCTACCAAAGAACATCCCTATAATTCTAATTACATATTCAGATATAAGAAAGAACTCATGTCAAACCACTTCAGAATGAATACAATTGAAGATGCTCTACATAATCCCTCGAGTATCACCAAACAATATTCCAAAATAATTTATACAAAGGTGAATTGGGATCATTCAGAGCATGCTCACTGAAGTTGGTAACCGATATTCAATGACATATCCTAGAAAACCAATCCCCATTCTAATCAAATTATCATGCCACCACATAAACACCAATATATTTTGGATCCAATTCCCATGGATTTTCATAATCTATTTCATGAATTTCTCAGACGCCAACTATTCTTGAGAACATATTCTAACCTACACCTAAGATTTCCTGATAAATTTTCAAATTGATGGTTTTATTTATCCATGTGATATGAAATCCAAATGATATTACAACATCCAGTGTCTCCCTACTCCACACTATATGATCATCTTTGTTATCTCACTAAAAATATGAATCCTCGATCACCATAGTTCATGGCCATCCATTGTTGGACATTACAACCAAGCATGGATAAAAACATTCTCATGCCTAAGGTTCAATTAAAACTCTACCCATCTACCATTACTCATCCATGGAATCATACCCACAAAAATACCAAATTACAAGAAACAAATGTGGGTAGCCACCCCGAAATAATTAATGGTGTACTATGCATCATATGGATTACCATTTACCACACTTGGAGGGAATCTCCCAAGGTGTATTTCTAATAAACCAAAAAAATTATTTGATTCATCTCAGTGTATAGTCAACACTCTCCCAGTATACTCAAGATGATTTCATGATATAGGGAATGATCACCTATAAACAAGGTGTACGATAAGATTTCATTGATAGTAATGTATAGCTCTCTCCATGTCAGCCTCATATTAAAACTGGCTATATATTCCTTTAACCAACTCATAAAAATAAATCTCTTAGTAATTCATGTCCAGATCCAACCATGTGTTAATCTTTTTATGGATCCCAAATCATTTATGATGTCCCTTAAACTATAGAGGTAAATTCTACATTTTTATCATCACTCCAATGAAACTATTCTGATGAAAATTATTTTAAACCACTGATCCTTGTATTGAATATTACTGATCACTGATTTAGGATTTGAATATTACCATGTGTAATTGAAACATAACATTATCACCCGACTCACACTCCCTTAAGTCATCATCCACAACGCCAAGATGACCATGCTACAGGGCACATCAATCTCGTTATGTGAAGAGCTCCATTGAAACTATTATTCAAAACTTACCAACTATATTCTGACAAAATTATACAACGACCACCCATCACATGACATAATTTTCTTATATTTAAGTGTCAATGTGAAACCACTTTCTAACAGAATCAGGAATCATAAAATTTTGACCAAATGGTACCATAATCCAAACATGATCACCCTAGGTTCTTCCTTAGAAACCATTTAAATGATCATTCCATTATAAAAAAACCCATACACTAATCATGCATTGATATCAAACGATCATATAACCTAGGCCATGAGGATGAAAAGAGGATCTTGTCTTGTGCCTCTTGAGGGATTCCAAGAACTCTGTCCATGAATTCCTTATAAAGGGATCATAGTCTTAAGAGTAGGAAACGATTCATACCAACATTCAAGGAAACAATAAAAGTAATAGACCATAATGAATCTTTTTCCTGATACGAAAGAAATGTAGTTCAAACCATGCACAAAAGGGGTAAATGACGTGTTGTAGAGTCACACGCTATGTCCCTTGACCCAAGGAACTTCCCATGTATGAAATCTAATCATATAAACCATGTCATTTATAATATTTTCAAATGGAATGTATTAAGGTTTACACTCCATATCCTTGCATCTGGGGTAAACCAATGTACTCTTATCATGATTCAGTTCATGGTTTCAACCCATGTATCTATGCTCGTATAATATTACATGGTCTAGTTGGTGTAAGTATTATATTCCAGGCCATGTGGGGTGTAAACATCATGTTGGAAACCCGAGTACTCCATCATGTGTCTATGTAATTATCATGTACATGCTAATTTGATAAAATTGGGACTACACGCTGTGTGTATTGTATTTTCTAGAAACTGATCTTCTTTCTCCCTCCCACATCATCTATTTCCTAGATTCTATTTTGGTATTCATTATTCAAAAAACTTCATATCCAAGCTTGTCTGTTCACCCTAACACTGAATTGATGGGATTTATCCCATAAATTATCTTATAAAAAATAATCATATACATTCTATGTTACTGCTGATGGATGAAAACTCACCACCCAACACCATTAGATTCACTAATGTATCACTATGACACCTCTTTCAAGTTGTATGGATGATAGATCTACAGTTTTATATCCTTCTTCCAATAGTCTAAGGATCTATTATCGGTTTTTCACAATGGGGTTCATAACACTGGGAAGAAAGGAGAACACGTGAACCATGAGAGGCCAGAACAATTGAATCTATACGGAAAAACTTATATTGATGTTCGGGTCAATCTTGGTTCATCACCATTATAATTGTAAATTAATCGATCAAAAGTTATAATAAAAAATATTTAATCATCCTAATAAACCTGAAGAATAATCCCATCCAGCAAATACAATTCAATAGTGGGCTAATTTATTCATGGATTAGTCTGTACTGATCATAAGAATCAATAAAGGGAAACACAATCAAAAGAACACATACTTTAAATATTTGGATCATTTACTAATGAATCATAGTCGTTGTGTCATTGTCATTGGTCAAATCATCATATAATGGTGTTCTTTGAAATTTGTTATAAGATATTTTCAATCTTCAAGAGAATAATCCAGAGGTCCCTTCTTAGTGTCTCCATAGAATTCCATGGTTATGATGATATCCTTGGATTTTTGACAATTGTCTTATTTAATGTTCCAAAATTCACCGCATGAACATTTGAAATAAATAAATTTCGTTAATTTAAATTATTCATTTTGTGCCCATGATAACTTTTTCACAAGAAAACCTTTTTAACCAATGTTAGTTTGAACCTTGGGTAAATCTGTGGTTATGAACTCAATAGTTCCCTTAGATTACTGGTCAGGGAACCCATTTAGAATTTACACAACTTTTTCAGGAAAACAATTTTCACGTTCTATTTAATATTTTAATATTTTCCAACCAATTAAATAAAGGAGACCGTGCCTCAGAAAATAACATTGTCTCAGCACCTTCTCACTAAAATAATTTATATAATATTTATAAATAACAAATGAAAAAATATAAGACATTACATTCTATCCACCTTGGGGATTTACATTCTAAAAATTATAAAACAAGTGATACTCACATAAATGAGGGTATTGAGCATCAATGTGGGACTCTAGCTCCAAAGTGATCTCCTGGAGGTTCTCTTGCTTCCACCAGACATGCACCAAAGGAATTAGTCACCCATAAAGGTTCATCTCTATCTGATCCTCGATATCCACTGGGTACATTGAAAATGTTTCTCAATCTTCGATGTCCGTCTCTCCCCTATAAATAACTTGTGGTGGGTCATGTACATTCCTCCTCAGCTATTACATAAGGAATAGTGGTGTAATCGGTCTAACATTGGAGGTAGTTCTAAGTGGTATTCTACCTCGCCAACAATATAATGGATCTATAAAGTTGAACCTTGGAGATAGTATGCCACCATGGACAAATCACTATGATCCATGTTGAGGGGAAACCCATTGGAACAAATGGTCTCTTTCCTTGAACTCCAAAGTCCTCTATCACTTTTAGGATAATATTTATAATGCCTCTATATAGAATTCATCCCCTCCAATATAATCTATAATTTATCTACTATAGAGCTCACCAAATCTAGGCACATGAGTGTTGACTCTCCTAGTTCATTCCTATAAAATGGTGACTTACAGTTTTTCCAGTAAAAATCCTCGAATGGTGCCATACCAATGGTGGAATGGTGTCTTTTGTTTTACATAAACTCCACTTGTAGTATGTGATCATCCCAAATACTTCTCTAGTCTAACATGAAATCTCACAGAATTTTCCTCATAACATTAATGATCTATTCTTTCTAGAAGTCAATTAGTGGGTTAAATGTTGTTCTTCGGCATAATTGGGTCCCCAAAACCTCATGTAATCCCATACACAAATATTATGTTTAACAGGAATCAAGATCTGAAAAATTTGTTAATGCAACTCTAAGGAGTCAGAAAATCTCTTTAATGTAGAGGTGTCTCACTCTTTCCATTGAACTCTACACATGAATAGTTAGGAAGTGGACCGAATTGGTGTATCAATAAAGGATCAACATGATGGAATCATGTCCCCCATAAATATGTGGCAATCCTTTCATGATGTATATATATATATCTCATCCCACTTCCATTTTGACACATCAAGTGGTTGAGCTGAACCCACTGGATCATGGTGATCAGCTTTCACTTGCTAAAAAGTAAGGTATCGAGAGACAATAACTCCTTTAATCATCTTTCGCTAAAAAACTAATGTTGTAAGTACTAGTATATCTTTTCCATACCCAGATTTACTTCCAAATGAGAAGTATGAAATTTTCTCAGATACTCCTCCTGCAACAACACTTGTACAATCATTTGTCCTCTAAAAATACTACTGTCCTTCCCACCTTTTGAATATGCATCAAGAGCTTGCCCTATCGACATCTGAGAAAATAATTTTTCATAGTAGAAATCCCAAATATGTGCCTCTCAGACTCTCTGTAAGTGTAGAGGGGTCAAAAACATCGACAATGGGTAAGCTTATCAATATCTATCCACAACAGATAACTAAAATGTGGCCAAATTATTTGATTCCTTGTTTAGTAGAAGGAAACTATATCTCATGTTGAGAGCATCTGCAACTACATTCTCCTTCCCAAGAGTATAGAAAATTTCTAATTCATAATCCTGGAGGAACATTACCCATTCCCTCTAGCTCATTTTATGACCCTTCTGAATGACGATATACCTGATACTTTTATTATTAGAGTAGTTTATAGACTTCTCTCTCATCAGGTAGGGTCACCGCAACATCAACGCGAAGACTACCACTACTAACTCAATATAGTAGGTCACATAGTTTAACTTGTGTGGTGTTAATTGGATTGAACCACAGTCAATCACCTATTACCTACGGATAAAGAAAAACCCAATCCTAATTCCTGATGCATTATAGAATACAATGTACCCTAAACCATCACCTACCAACCTCAAGATGTTAGTGCTCATTAAATTCTACCTCAACATCTAAAAGGCTTACCATGACATATCATTCCTCACAAAATGAAACCCATTTCATGTCAATTCTATCATTGGTGCTGATATCCTAGAGAAATATGGTATGAATATCTGATAATAGGCTACCAAAACAATGCTACACACTTCCTTCAAGATCTTAGGTGGATCCCATTTTTACACCACCTCGACCATGGCTCTTTCCACTACCACTCCATCCACTAAGATAACGTGTTTGAGAAACTGGACCTCATGAATCCAGAACTAGAAATTCAATAGATTCTAGTAAATTTGGTGTCCTCAAAGTATAACCACAACTATCCTTATCTATCTTTCATGATCCTCATCAGTTGAGGAGTACACAAGGATATCATTGAAGAAGATTTCCTTGAACCAGTCTATGTAAGGATGAACTATTTGGATCATGAGTCCCATAAGAACTTTTATGGTGTTCTCCATGCCAAATCGTATCGCCATGTACTCATAATGAATACAATGTAATTTTAAGGTCTTCTTAGGTATATCCTCATCCCATACTTGTATCTAGTTATAGCCTAAACTATGGTAAAAATTTGATAAACCTTGTGCCCCTATCAATTGATCATAGAGGTAATTTATCATCGGTAGTATATACATATCCTTCAAGATCAACTATTTAGGTTCTAGTAGTCTACATAGAACCTCAATCTCCTATATTCCTTTTTTTATGAACAAAACCCGAGCTACCCAGGTTTAAACATTGGGTCTCATGAAGACATTCCTAATCCTTTCCTCCAACTACAACCACCTATGACGAAGCTCTGAGGAAGACATATAATATGATGGTGAAGATATCATTTTCATACTTAGGTGTACATCAATGAAAAATTATATCCCTAAGTGGTGAGGTAAACCTGGAACATCTTCATGAAATATGTCTCCATAATCTTTCACCACTACAGGAAACTAGAAACTCACAACATCCACTACACCAAGGGTTATGATAACTAACATATGAGTAACCAGATACACCCTATTATGAATGAGTTCATCATATGATTCTTGGGAATCCTTTTCTCTATCAATGGAAATCATGGTTCCATCACTGAAAAAAAACTGCACCCTTCACCTGAAACAGTCAATCTGAGCATGGATTGTAGATAACAAATCCAAACCAGTAATGACATTGAAATTCCTTGATGTCACTACCAGGAGGTTCTAACCAAAACTCTATCCTCAAAGGGTTATATCACACCCTATACATATGTGTGTGATCGTAGAGTCTCCTATAGTAGGTGTCTCAAAGATTAACGGTCGATTCATTGGTTAAACAAGAATTTCTAAGTCTCATACAAATTAGATAGAGATAAAGGATTGACTAGAACTTGTGTTTATCAACACTGCAGCTAAAATATTAAAGACATAGATGGTACCTAGAATCATTCTCGGATACAATGGGTCATAATCAACAATTTCATGTCATTGTCTCCACCCCTATACTCTAGCTCCATAACCCAGGTGTGGACCCCCAGGGGGTGGTGGTGACAAGATAAAACATCGACCGCAATATGGTGATCTCTTAGCTCCTCTTACACGTACATCACCATACAAATTTAACTTCTCTTATCACGGTATCTACCTAAGTGGTCCATCCACAATCTCCATGTCAGTATTATAGTTTTTTGGTCAATCTCGAATAAGATGTCCCCTAGAGTCACATGAATTGCACCACCTCTCTCAAAGAATACTGGACCCACCCTATGAGGCCTAAACTACAGATCCTATATCTTGAAAAATCTTCTTGAAATTTCTCAGACTTCTAGGTCTGTAATACTAATGTTGACTCCCTACAGTCAAGGTCTATGCACTTACTTTCCCACTGCTAACCATCCCTAGCTTTATTTTCTCTTCCATGAAGATTTCATCCACTAAAGCCAACTCAAGTACCCCCATCATATGTATGAATGAATATCTGGATAACACTGGCTCATGTGTATCTATAGAGAGATTAATCAAAGGTTTATGCTCTAAATTACTAATCTGAAACCATATCCCTCAAGTAACAAGAAAGGTTGGTAAACCTCGATGAATAATCAGATGCTAACATGCTTCCCGGCTAGATATGGATAATCTCTAGAATACACAAATCCCTTAGAATAACAGGTGATAACTCCTCTTATATGAGGCTCCCAAACTCTGTTAGTGAAAGAGTCAGTTCATCATGAATCCGGGTAACTAAACTCCACCATCACCAAGATGAGTCGTGAGGTTGGATCTCCACCAAGACCATCATATGATCTTTGGGTGTGTTGACTAGATAGAAAAACTGGATCACCACCTCAATCCATTCTTCATATGCAATTGGGTTTGGATCACCTAAAAACCTAAAGTGTCTATATTACTAAAACTCCTGAAGTGCACTCAACATGTGCTCCTCATCTGGTGGTATTATTGGTACTACATGCTACTCATCTGGTGGCGGTACGGTTGGTGAAACACCTTGAGGTTGCATTGGCGATACTTGTCACTGTATCAATGACTCGTCACTAAGGGGTTAATCCAAATGATCAATCTACTGATTTCTAGGATTTATAAACTGTAGAGGGATCCTGAAACAAACAATACATGCTACGGGAAATTAGAATATCAAGGGAGCTGACTAAAGAATAACATGGAAACCTCAACCCATTCATATATAATTCATTTAACATTGTTTTCTTTTCGACCAGTGTTCTCATGTATTGTGTTGAAAAGAATATAATTAGAGTCAAGTTCTAGGGATACATCGATCACCGTACTAACATTTGAGTCCCTAACAGAAATCTGAACTGAAAACCAATAACATTTTTACCCCAATCCAACCTCATAGGCTCCCAGTCCAAAATTAGAACTGATCCCTTTAATATCACTCTATAAAAACCCAACCTAGTGGGTCTTGTATGATGACTCCCCAGAAACTCATTCAATAGTCTAGGGGATGGTGACTACCACCATCTAGGAATATCACTAATATGGGTGGAAATTTCCTTGTACCTGTACACACGCACGACTCCAATACCATAAAATTATGAAATGTTAAAACAACTAATAACAAAATGCATGCATACGACTATATCCCCCAATAAGAGTATGACTAAAAGTGAAAAAAATGTAAAACATGGCCAAATACAAGTCCAAAACAAAGATAATATAACACAATTACAACCTATAAGAAAATATATTGGGACTACTATCTGAAATATAAAGAAACAGACCTTGGTATATCTAGTCTCACAAAGCACCATCAAGTCCTCATCCACATAGGGCACCACCAAAAGGTCTATCATCTTCACAAGGCATGACACCTGTAGGAAAATATTGTGCAAGGGTGTGTATAAAAATACTTACTAGGATACCCTGAAACCCCAAAGTAATAAAATAAATGAATGTAGCATCATATCAACCCAGTAATATTTCAACAACACATATAACAAGAAAATCCATATATACTAAATCCAAGACAAACATTCTAGATGTATGATAAACCATAGTATATAATCCATAGGAATTTAGATATAAGATTCCATGATATAGTAATATGATATAACACACTCCTATGTTTGATAACACTGATGATATCCATCTGAGAGGCATTACACATAGGGTATCACCATGTAAAATATTGTCTGATAGTCCAAACTATAAAAAATATAAAAATTATGATCACATATAGGTCCATGGGGGGATACTATTAACTCATTCTAGATTAAGCTTATATGTGGGGGATTGGCACCCAAATATTGTTAGTCACTTCGAAACCAATAACTCCACCATGGGCATCAAGATGAATATAGGATCTTACTCTATGCCACTCAGTGGTTTCCAAAAACTCTATACCGAAGTCATACTAAAGGGATCACAGTCCTATGAGTATGGAAATATTTGTACCAACCTTTAGGGAGATAATAATAGGAAAAAACATTAATGAAACTTTTCCATGATATGGAGGACAGGAATCTAAAGCAATATAGAAAGGGGTACACAACATGTAGTAGTGTCTCACATTATGTCCCTTGACCCTGGGTACTTCCCTTGTATAAAAACCTATGTCATTTAAACCATGTCATGTAGGAGTGGGGTACATGGTGAGTAGTAATGGTTAAATGATGTGTCATTGCATCTAGGGTCTACCCGTGTACTCTAGTCATGTTCCAGTACAGGTCATAAAACATTGTATTTGTGCATGTCTACTAGTACATGGCGTATTCCATGTAACTGTTTGAGGGAAATCTGTGTGGGGGAGTACACACTTTGTTGGAAACCTGTGTACTCAACCCTATGTCTCTATAATTTCCTTTTACATATTGAGTCATTCAAATAGGGACTACATGCCATGTAGTAAGGGACTACATGTCGTGGGTATCTTTTTTTTCTATAATCCCATCTTCTTCCTCCATCTATTTTCTTCGATCACCAAGATTCTGTTCTTGTGATATATTCACCTCGAAACTCCATATCAATGCTCATGTGGTCACCCTAAAACTAAATCTATGGGATTAAGTCTTTAATTGGCTCAAGAAACATGATCATATATGTTTTTATTTACCACCTAAGAACAAAAATTCAGAACACACCTTAATTCAATCCACCATCGTGCCCACCGTTACACCTCCATATATTTCACTCAATTCTGGATCTATGGTTTTATATCTTTGGACCACGAATCAAAGGTGAAATGATCGATTATTCACACAGGGGTTTAATGAACAAGGAAAAATGATGAAATATTGTACTGGGGTATAAAAGCACACTTGAATAGAGAGGGATGTACCTCGGACGATGTTTTTTAGAATCTTGGTTCATCACCATTAGATTGGTAAATGAATAAATTGAAAAAAAAATTATAAAAAATTAAACATCCTAAAAAAACCACCGAGTATTCCCATCATGCAAATATGATCGAACCGTGGGCTAATGTGATCAAAGATTAGCATGCATTCATCATAGGAATCAATAACGTGAATGAAAATAAAAATAATGAATCCTAACCTGATTTCTATCATTCAATAATATATAGTGTTAATTGCGTCGTTGTCGTTGGTGAGATATTCCAAGATTAGTCTGCACTGATCATTGACTCAAGATCTTGTCGTTCGTCAGGTAGATTCTCTAACATTTCCTTCCCAAAGAATTTCAGGGCTATGAGACTGATCCCATATTTAAAAAAATGGACTTCTATAATATTTTCTTTGGTCACCACATCATTGTTTGAAATAAAATAAATTTTAATAATTTATTTCGTTTATTTTGTTCCCACGATATCATTTTCACAAGAAACCCGCACCGACCATTTTTAGGTCACACCTTTGGTAAAGAAATTTCTCTAAACTCATTGGATACCTCATATTTTTTATTTTGGGATTTTTTAGAAGTTAAAAAACTTTTTATGGAAAACTACGAGGTTTTTCTCTTTAATAGTTTAATAATTTTTAGGAATTTATTCCAGGAACATCGGGCCTTGAAATCACACGTCATCTCTAGTCTTGGTCATGAAATTAATCTATATAATTTACAAAAATAATACATAGAAAAATATAGTAAATTAAATTAATAGTTTAAAATTACATATATGGACTATTTAGGATTTGTATTCCATTTCAAAAATTATATTTTTGACTCTTGATGATTGAATATTTGTTAAAACACTATTGAATTTTTCCTAAAAAATTGTACTCATTCAAACCATTCCTAAAATACATATAAATTTCATTAAGTTCCTTATATTTTACTTGAATACCTCTATAAATATTCCTTTACACATTTATAAGGCTTTTTTATACACAACATTCCCTTATTTTAAGGCATAAGACACAATCTGAAGGAGGCGATTTAGATCAAAATGTAATAATTCCAAACATAATCATTCCTTTCATATTTAAAATTATTTTTCCATAAAAATGATATAAAATTAACTTATTTTTAATTCATGACACAATTATCATAGTATTTATAATCATTTGATACATTAATGATTATAGAGAACCCATTAACTCTCACCAAATATGATGGAAATTTTGTTACTTTTTCAAAATATGGTTTTCCAAAAACTGTGCCTTTCATTTCAATCCATATCTTAATATTTTAAATAATATAAATTTTCATTAAAATTAACACAAAAAAATATCATAGTTATAAGATATTTTTTAATAAAATTCAAATATTTCTATTATTTTCCTTTCATTTAAATTATTTTGAATAACATAGATCCTCGTATTGGTTTTACATTACCTATGTGAATAATGAAGTTTTAATAAAATTATTTATCTATTAAATAATAAATAATAATTTATTTAATGATTTAACATGACACCAAAATTCTTAAAATTTCAATATTATTATTCTGTAATGGTAAAATAATCATAATAATAATGAAATTAAAATTAAACAAACATAGTTAATTTCAATTGTAAATACAAGATTTCCATATAATATTTTATAAATAGTAACTATTTCATAACCCATAGAACTCCATCAATTGTGGAATTATATAGAAATAATACCTTGATATTCTTCGATCTTATTAAACCTATGGAAAATAATATTTGATCATTACCATTATACTATTTTAAGTTTGGATGATTATATACCAAAAAATCACAAAATGAGCAATGTAAAATATACTAATTTAGTAAATGAATAATACATGATAATATATGAATTTAAAAGAATAATATTATTCAAATAAACATGAAAATGGATAAGGATAAAGTAAATAATTAAACATATTTTATTATTCATGATGGAAAAGTAAGTATTTGGTGAGACAAAACATGGGGTAAGGGGTTTTCATTAAAAACCTTTAGATAATTTTTTTTCATGGATTTCACTCAGAACTCTCTCTAATATTATAAGTGAATTTTATTTCTAATATTTTTTTTATTATTATAATTATTGCATGTTTATCTTTCATTTTCTACTCAATAAAAAATAGGCCACCCCTTTATTTTAAAATCATTTTTGTCAGTTAAATTGATATTCCCGGACAATGTGTTTAAAAGTAATTTTTATGAATTTTATTAATTATATGACCAATTTAAAACTAATATGTGTTTTATTAAATTTATAGTTCTTGGAACTTATACATGATTACAGTTGCCCTGGTATATAGCCACTAGTTTGTTGGGTATTGATTTAAAATTTGGAGAAATTATGTCATGATTAATTGGTTAAAATTTATTCAATTATCGGTAATTAATAATGGTCACAAGTTTTATGAATTTTATTTTCCATGTAACCTATAATATTATTCTATTTCTTTTTTGATTGGATAATAAATTTGATTATTATTGTGGAAAATAAGTAGTTTTAATGTGTGTTTATATTTTCTTTATTCAATAAAATATAGTTATTTTAAGGTGAACCCTTTTCGTGGGGTTTTACATTTTTAAAAGGACTAAAAGGTTTTCTTTTTTTAAACCCTTTACTATCATTTATTTTTTAATATCATATTTTCAAATTATTTTACATGATTTTAGGGATGATTTGGATCAATAATAAGGTAAAAGTTTGAGCAATTGAGATTTTTCTTTAATGAAGCCAGTGTATCATTTTAATAACGTGTTTTTGTGGTAAAAATATTTCTTCAGTGGAGGTGTTCATTTTTTTAATGGGTTTCAAAATCCTTTAAAATGCCAAACATAATTTTTTTGGGACTGTAAGTGATAAAATATTACTGTAGAACATGTAGATATATGATGATTAAGATTTGGATGTTAAACTCCCAACATAATACAAATACCTTCATAACTGGTTCGAATGTTATGGAATATGGGGAGGTGCACTTGAGCTATGTCGAACCTAATTGGTCATTGTAGAACTGAACCATGTGGGGGATGCTACATTGTAGTATTTGATATTTTTTCATTTTGCCTTCCTTTTATGGATTTGTATATAGGATATATTATGCGATGCTATTATGAGATGGAGCTTATATTTGGATGTAGATAACCTATGTATCAAGGAATCGTTCATTAATAGGGATGAGATTATTATTCTTTGTTTTTGATGTTTTGGTTTTATGGTTCTTAATAATATGTTCTTTGATTTAATGATTTATGATTTTACTGTTGGACTTGGATGTAATGAAGGTGTGTGTTCATACGTATTTTTGGAAACATAGGATTAACATGGGTTTCATGTGATTAATTTTGATTGATCACATTGATTTTGATATATAGTAAGATTATTTAATGTTTTACAATAACTTATTTAGAATTTTCGTTATTTTATACTTAACTAGTCTTTAATTTTCAAAATGTCTTCATTATTTAATAATTTATGATTTAAATATTGTTTATATCTAATTTTAACCATGATAGTTGGTAGTTGGGACAAGAAAGAGTTCCCAAGGATATCTAAGACCAATATTATATTTGAGTATGTATAAGTATTAAAGGTATTCAATCTTAGTAACTCTTTATCATATTTATAATATCAATATTTATCATAAATATGAATTTTAGTTGTGCATTTATAATTTTTTGAGCATCCAGAGAGAGGGTATGAGCATGGACTACCAATTATTAAGACACATTCCCTAGTTGTGCATGAATTTATTCAAGATATTCTTCTTGATGTGATATAATTATTTACCATGGAAATCTAAGAGGTGATATTTATATATCATATTTGACTAGAGAGTTTTAGCTATAGTATCCACATCTATTTTTTAGGGAGGATCAACCTCAAGATATAGAGACCTGGGTCAAATTTATGTATACTATCTTCTAACATCTACAGATACCTTCTAAGAGATGATCAAATCATGTTGTATATTTTCTTCAAGGACCAATGAATCACTTTTGGGGTGTCCTAGTCAAGGAATAACAATATTAATGGCCATATTGGAAGTACTAATAAGCTAGTTTTAATTATTATTTATTTCTTTTGAAATTTTTAAACTGATAAGGATTGGTAGTTTATGAACTTCGTAAAGTCTATCATATTTGTGATGGAAGATGTAACCCATTTTAGTGATTTACATCGGTTTATAGCCTCATTTTTTGAGGTATGGGAATGTCAGGGTTTGGATTCCTTATTAGGGGACGATATATTTGATTTGGCCATAGTTGACGATATTATTTATCGTGTCTTTTTCTATGGCCATGAATGAATCCATAATTTTATATATAATCATGGTAGAGGATATACCATTATTTATTTTAATTGACATGTTGTGTCATGGACGAGAACATCTGGTAGTCAAATGTGGTTTTTTGATGATTATCATTAGAATGGTGATATTAAATATATTTAGGGATACTTACCACCTATGGAGATTCATTCCAATGGATATATGTGTTGTCTAAAATATTTTTTTAAAATCTTCTTATCTTCATAGTGTTCATGGTGATTTTTTGTCTCATGGATAAGTGGTCGTAAATGGTTCTTCACTATAAACAAATATTTGAAGTTAATTTTTTCATTAAAGGTAGAATGTGGTCATGGTTCGATAGCTCAGTAGAGGATTTAAATTAATTATCCCAAGGGGAGCCATGGGTGTAATGTCTAGGGTAGTGTACTGGGGTCATGCAAGCATCATGCCACCTATACGAATTTTCTGATCATGATTAGGGGAGATCAAATATTCAAGGTATTAACATAGCAGAATCTAACCTAGAACATATTTTATAAAATATGGGTGTGTCATATTTTTTTATTTCTACTTAGTATTATATTGATCTTGGATTGACCATCATGTACTAGTATGGTTGATGTCAATCAATTCAAAATTATTTATGCGATATGATGATATTCATAGATGTTATCAATGTTCCTTCATTATGAGTGGATATTATAACCCTTATAAATTTTTTAAATTAGATATTTTTCAATTAGATTTGATACTAGGTATGTAATATTTCACTCGATATCATGTACACATCAAATACTATCAGAAATGGGTATCCTTCATGAATCATTGTTGGGAATATTACATTCACGTCAATGAGTGGGATTTGTAGGAGTTTTATTTTAGAAATTTCCATCATAAAGAGAGGAACATTTCGAACCAATTATCAATTTTTTAGATGATAAGGAAATTAATTTGATGGTATTTCATTTTTTTGATAAATATTTTCATGATTTCTTTCATTAGAACTTCTTGGGTTGTCACTAGAGAGAGAGGAAACTTTATTAGCCAAGTTTATTCCAGGTATGTAGCCTATATCCATCAATACTTATAGGATGGTTCCTGTAGTTCCTAGAGAGATGAAGGTTCATCTAGGGTTTCATTATTCCAATGGATTTATTTTCCAAAACACACCAATTCATGGTTCTACAATTTTGGTCTACAAGAAGGAAGATGAATCATGGATCTTGTGTGTATATTAACAGAGGTTAAAACATGTGATGATAAATAAATGGTATCTTCTTCCCCATATTAATTATTAGTTTTATTCACTAAGGGGAGATGAGTGGCTCTCCTAGATACTCTTGGGTTTTTATCATCCGTTTTATGTGAGGCCTTATAATATTTCCAAAAGTTCATTTAAGAGAAGGTGCCCTCTTATTTTGTAACTTGTGATATCATTTGTATTTATGAATGTAATAAAAATGTTTATTTACCTAATGATATAGTTATGAAATCCATTTGGTTATTCCTAGTTGTGCAGTGCTCACCTCAGTATTTGGGATTTGGAATTCAATATCATGTTGTGTGTTAGGAATTGCACGACATCCTTAAAAAATATTTATGTGGAGCCACACATCTGGAGTTACACATGGGTAAAGAGGGATTAATAGGATTTGTATATATGTATATTGATTTTTTCCATTATGTATATGCCTAATTCTTATGGATTAGAGACTTAGAAAAAACAAAAAATCATAGATTGAACCCTATAAAGAATAAAATCATGCCTTCATCGGGTTTTGACAGTTTCAACCCTTTACGTACATGGTAGATAACCATATGGACAATATTAAACACCCTTGAGAAATATGGAGGGAGATATTATTTCACCTAGTTTTGTGATTCTCCCCTTAGTGTCCATGAACTATCCTTTACCGTCCCACTATATGACTGGCACTACATGTCATCCTCAATAAGGCCCCAAATAGTGTAATGCATCTTGAGTTCTACATGGGGTGAGTGAGAGTTCCAATATTGTAATATAAACCCTGTGAATTTCCCCCCTAAATAAGAGTTAATTCCCATATCGTTAGGATTCCAAGGGGAAGAAAACATGTTCTGGTGGTATCCTAGAGTAGAAAATATCATGGATATTATGTATCATCGTTGATCTTGATGAAATGCCTCTTGACGGGGGATAACCACAATATTTATTATTTCAGGATAAGAATGAGATCCTATATTCCCATATTGGGTTAAGGGTTTTTTATAATGATATTAATAAATCATTTCTGAGATAATTAAATTAATGAGAGGAACCTAATCACTCAAGATCTGGATGGAGTCTTCTGTCCAACATAAATATTATATGAAATTGTTGAAGATATTGATATTAATTACATTAGAAGAATATTTAGGTGATTCTTTCATGAATGGATATAAAATAACAAATGGGGTCGAAGGATATATGATTATAATGAGATATTTTTATTTTTAGCTCAAAAATTAAGAATAATCCTAAGAATGGGGTGCCTGATATGTTTGTAGAGGCTTCTTTTTGGGGTATCTAACCAATAACTATAAAATTTCAATTGGGAGTTTTACCCAATTTTTGTATAATTGTAACAGTAATGTCTAACCGGTTGTAGAAATTTGTGTATTCAGTGGAGAATCAGTGTGTGTTGTCTAACCAACAGGGATAAGAGTTGGACTTTTTCAAATCATTGTAAATACTAGATGTTTCTCTCACATTCATTACTAGAAAATGCAAGGTGGGACTATCATTTTATACTTTGTAGATATTTAACTCTAATAGGTTCAATAGGATTAATGTAAAAGATGACTAATTCATAAAAAACATCACTGATTTACTCCACCTAACCCAACGGTCCATCCGAACTCTGGCTATAAACATATATGAATTCTTTTATGGTAGTCTTTTTTGAAAATATCCTAGTATAATACAAATCATAGGAGGACCTTTATCGGTATTTGGAGTTCATATTGGTTTTATATAGGGATCGTCGATTATATTCCAAACTGTTAATTTCTTAGTTATAGATAATTGAGGATTAATTTAAATTGAATATGATATCGGAGGAAATAGTATTATTGGACCCTAATAAAGTTTAAGCTATAATTGTTTGGGATAAAACCAATAAAATTTGTATCATATATAGATTTCTAGGATTGTATGGCTATAAAATCATAATATTTAAAAACATCACTTGATTATAAACACTGATGATAGTCTAATCCAAGAAGGGAGAGAAGTTCATGTGGTTCACTACCTCTAAGCGAGCCTTAAATGACCCAAAGGGTTGGTTGAGATCCATAATAATAATGAACATGATTGATCCTAGTAAATATTATAGAATGTTTTATAATTAATTAAGGGTTATTATGGGATTTATGTTGATGCATGATGGATATTTGGTAACCTATAGATCCCATAAGTTGAGGTGGAATGATAAAAATTATTCAAATCCCAATTCATAGTGTGTCATAGAAGTGAACAAAATGAGGTACTAGAATCATTTATTTTTGGGATAGAGGTTTGTGGTGTATATGTATTATAATAACCTTATGTACATTTTATCTAACATGGATTTAAACTTTAGTATTTGAGGTGATATGAGTATCTATATTATTTTTATTTTGAAATAGAACCTATTCCTTGTAAAAATAAAGTCATGGTTGATGTGATGACTAAAAAAATATATTGTAGGTGTGTAGGAGATGATAAGTGAGTATTAGTTGATAATTATTCTCATTGAGATTCACCATGATATTCAAGAGTATTAAGGTAGATTAAAACTTATATATTTTTCTATTACTTCTTCACTCCACAGGAGAGTGATGATGATACATTCATTTGATTAATATTGATAGGTTATCAAGGAAAATGTATATTGTTGAAATATTCCACCTTATTGGTCCCTGAAATGGAAATGATCTAGTTTTTGTGATGGGGGTTTGTGGTTTTTGTGAGTATTCAAGAGTAGCTAATGTGGGACTCACATTAATCTTGATGGGATATTTATATATTAATTTTCAATATGTACCATGATAGATGTAGGTATTAATGGTGTTTTATGATAAATAAATATATTTCAAGGTTTTTTTTCACAATACCTGACCTATCCTCATGTGCATTTTGAGCATAAAATTACCATCAGACTTCTATATTCAACACCCATTATTTTATTGAAATGAGATTTTTTGATGATAACTTTGTTAATGAGGTCATCATGATCATCCCATGGAAGTAATGATATATGGGTAATTTTGGACCAATTGAAAAAGATCAGGCATTTCCTACCAGTCAAATAGACATAGTCTTTTGACGAGCTAAGTGGGTTATATGTCTAAGAGATATCACTATTACAATATGTTCCTAAGAGTATTGTTTTAGATTGTGATTATATATTCTCATATTTCCAATAGAAAGGAATATATAATAGTCTTGATAATTATTTTCACTTCATAACAACATACCATACTTACACTGATCGTCAGTTTGATTGTACTATCCAGACTCTATAATACCTACTATGAGTGTGTGTCCATGATTTAAGAGGTTATTAAAAGATTCATCTCATATTTTTTATTTTACTTATAATAATAGTTTTCAATCATCAATTTAGATAACGCCTTTCAATACCTTGTATGCAATGATAGGTTGATTGCCTCTATATTAGAGGTGGGGTATTATATTATTATATTGTGGGTGATTTTGAATATTTTAGAGAATATTTGATTGATTTTGATAAGATTAACTATGTTAAAAAGTAGGAATCCTTCCTATACAAATAAGATATGATTCCCTATAGATTGTTTGGTGGGTTACTAGGTTTTCTTAATTGTGTTAACATGATTGGTATACCAACATATTTAAAGATAGGGTGTATCTTCACTAAAATATATGGGATCCATTGATGTTTTTGAGAGAGTCAATATATTGTCATAACTATTAGAACTTCATATTATTATTCATGTTATGTATGGTATATTTAATTTATCTTATCTTATAAATATATCACAATATCCTTATAACATTATCAACATCAGTGAAATTGAGTTGTATCTTGATGTTTCATTTATGGTAGAACCTTTTCATATAGTAGATTGGAGTGAGAAGATACTTAATGGGAATAAAATCCCTTTGGTACATATATAGTGGATGCATTGATGTATCCAAGAGGATACATGGGAGTGGGTGTATAATATATATTCACATCATTTGGATTTATAATATTATAAGGATCGATGATGCATCTTGGGGATTAAATGCCTTATGATGTGGATGTTATTACCCCTCATATACTTTTGAGGTAATTTTTCAGTATAGTTTCTACTAAGAGTCTTGTATTTTAGTGACTTTTGTATGTTGTAGTTGTTGAGATGCTTGGGTTCCATATTGGGAGAATTTTAAACAATCTAGAATATAGTTCATTTTGAAAGGATCCACCTGGTACCCAGTAGACTAGTATAGTGTACATTGTTGATGAAGGTAGCAGGGAAGTAGAACTAGTTGGGCCATTGGGTGGTATATTACCTTGTTGGATCTGATAAAAAATGGATTTGTAGTGGGTACCCAATGTTTAATTATGGGATTTTTAGTTTAAATTTATTTCATTTATTATTTTATGAATTTCAGTAAAATGATGCCCCTTTTCATTTTCATTCCTATCAACCTCAAACCACGCTCTCCTTTCTCTCTGATCAAATATTCTAAATGTTAGATCCCCATATATTTTTTTAAATTTGCGTTTCATCTATCAAGGTAGTATTCTTATGGTAATTATATCACACTTCTTCCATTTATTCATGTTTTCTATCATTTTATTTGGATTTTACATCGATAATTCCCTAATTTAGAGTTTTTTAATCATTTTTTAATCTACCTTTTGAGGATGAATAAGTTGGTGATATAAAATGAGAATTTATCTAATATCTCAAGTATGGTAGTTCATAATAATTACCAATTTTTTATGCACATATAATGTGATGTGAGATATTTAGTCTTATAACCCATGTGTGATTGACCTCAAACACCACTAAACTACAGACAATAATGAAACATTTGATCTCTATGCCTCAATTCCTTGACCCCTGATGGTCATGTTCTTGAACATAACTGTGGAACCTATACACAAGATAACCTTTGGGGGACCAATTATTTATGTTACGATAAAAAGGGACTTGATTAGGTTTTATTATCCTTCTTATTTATAAGAAAAATGTTCAATTAGAAGTGTTCAAATTGGAGTTTGAATGTAGATAATCATTTAAATTTCCATAAATCCCTTTTTGGATTGTTCAGATAGAATATTTTGTGAGTATTCCATTCCCATATATCCTATTAGTACCAAGTAGGCTATTTCAATACTATTATTTTGAATATAGTTCAATCATGTAGGTATTGAATTAATATATATTTAATTGGATTTGAAAATTATTCAAACATGAAAGAGAAATAATTCTTTTATAATACTAAAATTGATGGTTATGTAATAATGTGATTTGGTTATGTATGTGGGAAATTATGTCCTTATTTATAATGGATGGATTTATAAGGGACATAATTCCCTAATGCCTTATATTGGTTATGATAGAGAATGTTTACCCTATTATATTAATTCTAATGATGATGATGTTGTGACCAAGGTAATGGGATGAAATATCCACATCAGCTAGATGTTTATAGAGGTGGGACACTAAGTATGATTAGTTGTTATGTCCCATGAAGTGGGATTAACTACCCACAATGTGATAGTTTCATTGAAGGGGTTCAGATTACTATATGAGTTTGGCTAACTAAGGTACATTATTATCTATCTTATGAAATATATCGAGACTATGATTTCTCTTCACAATATTGGGTTTTCATTACTAGTTCTTAAATGTACTCTATGGATGTTATATTTTGGACATGATTACCTATTATGTGTGGTTGTCATATGAAAATATTCACATCCTGGATTGATATCATGGGGACATTATTCTAGTTGTTGTGACATGATTATCAAGATAAACATTCCATGATATGTATGTTATGTTATCATAAGATTTTATGGAAACATAATATTACTTATGAAATGATTCTAATTTAGTATTCAAGTGTTATGTTTAGAAAAAAACCCATAAATGGTCAATTATGGTATGTCCACACCTTAGATGGATGTGTAGAACCCATGGAGATGAGATATTTATTATTTATTTAATTCCTATTATTTACATACAAGAATATTACATTATACATGAACTTGTATTCACTAGTTTTATTTGGGGACACCATTGGTGGATGCCTACTATGTTATACTCACACCATGGTTAAGAACACAAAAACCTTAGAAGACTTCGTGGATGAAGTCATAGGTAAGGGGAAAGGATATGATTTATATGAATGAGAAGGTGGAGCCTTAACTGAAATTGGAGACCGAACTGTGAAGGGACTATACAACAAGTTTAACATAAATCTTATTTATTTTATTAATTTTTTATTCTGTATATGGACATCCTACAAATGAATTTAAATTTAATGTCTATTTTTTTACATTACCTCACATATCATCGTTTATTACATGTGTTATTATTTACTCTCTATCAATTCATTGTTATTCCCTATAGTTTTTCATGCTGTTTTTTACCGTTTAAATATTACATTAATTCTAATTTATGTCCATCTATACCATAGTTGGTATAGTCTACACACATTATACATAGATCATATCCACTCTTTGGGAGCCTTTGGTAAATTGGGAGGCACTCATGAGGTATGTGAACTCAGTTTAGTCACATAAGAGGTCAAAAAAGATGAGGATTCTATAGTTTTATTCATCCATTGATGTGACCTAGGATCCATATCTGAAACCACAAATTTATTATGATCAAAATAAAAATTAATTGGATCTTCATTAATAATAGGAACACCAAGATCGTTTATAAGGTTGTCTATCCACACATCATCTTTATCTTCATCAGAAGTTGTAATATACTTGTATCCTTCTATATAATCGACGATCACTAGATTCCTAGAACTGTTTTCATCTCACATCCCCTATTAAGGGAAAAAGTATCCTAATTATGATTTTATATCATTCTGATCAATTTAGAAGTTACCATACATGCATCCCCTCACAATTTATTGTTTATCTCATCAATAAATTTAAGAGATTTCCTTTCCACATTCAAGGAAATTCTATATAGTAATTATATTCAATCAATTTTTATATCATGGTTTTTAATGATGTATTTCTTCTATACTCATGGAGTATGAATTTTCAATCCTGGTATATAATATAACATATATAATATATTCAATTAGTGATTCATAATATATTATATTCTTCCTTTATCTATATTATTGCGTTCGATAGAACATTTTTTAGAGTGATGTATACCATATGACACAAAAAACCGACGCGTCTTAGATTGTTAAATATATAGTACTTTCAATACCTTGTCAATATATACAAATTTTCTGATTCTAGGAATCCTCTTAGATCTATCTCAATGGATATTGATACGTAATAAATATGTCACACCATTTATGTCCTTCATAGAGATGAATTTATTTAATCATGTCTTAATTGAAGATAAAATTATTATCTCCTTTACCATTGGTAATTTATCTTCAACATATTTCATTATTAATAACAATAAAAACCCTTGTAAATATCTTATTTATACATAGGTCATAACCATTCATAATAAACCCCAACTCTCTTCTAGAATCATCAATATAAATATTATATAGTAATGATACTTTCATTAATACATAAATATATATCTACATATTTTAAACCTTATTGGTATCTTATTGTTCAACAAACCCTTCTAGTGTATGGATTTGAAAATATCTTATAAGATTTTTAATAAGGAATATGGTCTTTAAATAATATTTTAAATTTTCATAATCTTGGAAATTCATTATGCAAAGTAGAATTATATTAAATTTTAGACTACCAATTGGTAAAAAGGTTTCATAATAGTTTACTACATTAAATTTTTTTAAAACCATTAACAACCAATCAACATTATATATTCTAAATTTACCATCCATGTCTAGTTTAATCATGAATTCTCATATACACATAATGGGTTTTAATTCAACTGATGTTTCTACAAAAATATAAAATGATTTTGGTACATTGAATCCATTATAGAATTTATATATTCTTTCCAATTTGAAACATGTAATATTTTTAATTATTTATTATATGAAAAAAGTTCATTATTCTGATAAAATAATTTATCTCCTTCCTAGGTTACAAGAAAACCATGTCTCTCAAGTTCCCTGACCTCTCTAGTATTCTACCAATAAACATTTATCCTTCGAGTAACTTCTTTCACCTGTACTTATATTTTTTCCATATTACGACAATTGTGTATATTGATCCTTAACTTTATAAAATATAACTTTCTCCCACTATCTATTTTGGATAATTTCTCACTTTCCTGAAACATTGTCTAAATTTCCAAAATTACTTTTCTATTTGAGAGATCATATAAATAATTTCCCCTTAACTCTATAGGATATACTGTTAAGATACAATTTGTTCCTCTATAATGAAGTTTTTTTCTATAATTTTCACGAACAAATGCGTTGTTACCAAATTAACACATTAGTGAGTAAACTAATTTTTTCATATATCTTAACTCATATATATTCTCTCTTTATTCTTCAGTTGGAATTTAGTTTAGTGTTTATTTTTATAATTTTAATTCCTTTCACCAAAAGGTCAATGAAATATTTTCATAATTCATAATTCATCTCACCATGTCTAACAATGTTTGCTTCCTCCTTTCACTAACATAATTCAACTATGGTGTATAAGAAGTGAGTTAGTATAATATCCCAAATTCATCCAGATAATAAATGAATTTTTTGATAAGACATCCCCCACCTCTATCTAATTAGAGTTTATATATATTTTTTCAAATATGGTTCTCTAATACATTCTCGTATTTCAAGAATTTTTCATAGTAATCAAACTTGTACGTCATCATTTAAAAACATTAATATCTACTGAAATCATCGGTAGTAGTGGAAATCATGAATATCCACCTCTATCTTTTGCTGGAAAGGATCTTAAACATCTATGTAAACTAATTCATTAGGATATATTTCTATCTCATGCATTCCGTTGAAATTAATTTTAGTCATTTTATATTATAGAAAAACATAAAATATTTCTATGTGTATCAATTCAAAATTATTAAGATAACATTCTTGATCTATTATTTTCATGTGATTTTTCTTTACATGATCAACTCAATGATGCCACAAATGGTTGTAAAATAAGTCATGTGAACTTTATTCATTATCAATTTCCATGAAATGTCACCAAAAAAATTACTATGTAAAGATAATTATTTTCTTGTTCTATAACAAAACATATAATTTCATTATAAAATAAGAAATATTTTTTTCCAAACATGAAAAGAAAACAATCTATTTCTAAAATTGACAGAAAAATGATGGTTTTTATTCACCGTGCATGTAATAATAGTTCAATAGAAATAAAACTGTTATAATTGGAAATGTGGTATGGAAGTTTCAAATATCCATTAAAGCTAATATAACATAATTAGCAGCTCATTATTCTAACATCCATTTTGAAATATTCTAGAATTTACATTGTCTTTATGTTAGGAAAATTGTGTTAACAAAAATCTATATCAAATACCGATTAGTTGAAATTGAAATATTATATAAAATATTAAACAAAATTCAACATTCCCCTTTCTTCTTCCCTAAGGTATATTTATTCTTCCACTCAACCTCCTTATCAAAAAAAATCCTCCATCTATTTAGTTACCCTGTTGGACTATTATTTCTTTGATGGGAATTGAAAAGTTGAATTTGGTTTAAATATCCCCATATAATTATTTCCCTTTCTTTCCCTTTGTTTTACCATAAATACTACAATATTATCCCACTTAGTGTATTAATCCACTTACTATATCAAATTCTAAAGATCCCATATTTAATTATCTATATTTTTTCATGATTAATTTACCATTAATGATTTAGAATCTTGAAGGAATAATAGAGATTATAAGGATTCTTTCAACTTCGGGTGTATCATGAATTCCAAAATCTATAAATTCTTATTGTATCTAATCATATTAACCAAATTAGAATATATAGGAAATCTTTGTCTGAACATTGATATAAAGAGTGGTTTAAATATATCATACCACTTTTACAATTATTTTAGTTGTTAATGATCATATCAATGGGAAAAATTGTGTAATCATTCATCTCTTCATGAATATTCTAAATGTCACTAGATATGGATTATAACTTGGGGAACTTCTTATCAAATTCTTGATCTGTGTGTCTCCAGAAGATATTATTATATTTCTCACTTTCCTCCTTAAAAGACTCCATGAAAATATGAGACTCCATTAAATTTAAAATTCATTATTAAAATAGTAAAATGCATATATGTTTGCATCACTCTCATAATTTTATATTGGTTTAGAGATTTTATTTCTACAAAGAAAATTGCAATTATATTGTATGTGTGTTTTTCTTTTATTTATCCATAATTAATAAAATATCAGTTTAGTAAATTATCTTAACTATTGGTGATGGTATAATAAATTAAATAATTTAGTCTCCCACAATTTTATCAAATACCAGTATCTCTCATTATTGGATTCAAAAATATATAGTCACTCAAATATTGTATGGTACATGATATATATTCCCCTTCTCATAACCAAAATATTAGATTTGTTAAATTATTCAATGGTATCTTGGTATCTTTTGTTTTTTCCGAATTCATTACCTCAAATTTCCTAAATATATTATGTTGAATCCCTCTTCCTAAAATTTGATAGATATATTTTTTCAATACTTGTATAAAAGCTAAACCAAGAATTCTAGGAATACTTCACATGGTGCTAATATGGTTAATTAATCCCAATACATTCATTGGAACTCTCTAATAATTTAAAGTATCTTGATGAGGTTTAGATTGGAATATTAAACTATGGTTTTATTCTAACTCATGTGACATAAGGAATTTGATGGCCTAATATTTTATGTTGAGTGATTTTTATCATGTAATTAACAAATAACCTTTATTTTACTCTTCAAATGATTGATACTTTTATGTGAAACAAATATAAATAATTTACGATATATAATAAAATAACTTATGCAATAAATATTACTATATGAGATATTCTATTTTATCCTTTTTATATTTTTTAATTACATTCTGAGATAGATGACACAAGTAATTAACTATTCATAAAGAAATATATCCTATACCATTTATTTTATTTATACATGTATTCTTGGTATTATATTTATATATTTTTCATGTTACAATAAGAAAACAAATAAATCCATCATCGTATAAAAAATAAATAAACTTGAACCAAAATAAAATTAAATATAGATATGAAATGATAATGATAATTATCTACTAAAACATTCATCAAGTAGTGATAAACAATCCTAGACCCTAGGGGAAATAACACCTATAACCCTAACCATTCTTGAGTTACAAAATCCACTATTCTCTTCTGTATCTCCCTTTTGAGATTATTGTTGGTTTTGGTCAAGAACATTCTCCTCCTATAAAGAACCCCATACATTACAAATATATAACCACATTCATGTTAGGGTTAATATAGGTTTTTTGTTAGATAAAATAATCCTTGGAAACACTGTCTCATTAATGATAAAAAGGTGATTCATCATAAATCATATTATTAAATTTAATAAAAATTATCACCTAAGAACCCATGAAAAAAATAATTATATTAAATAAATAATCCAAGAAATTCATGATGGGTTTTAGGGGATCATCAAATGATCTCAATTCCAAAGGATAGCCCACAAATATTCCCAATTAATCAGTATCATAAAAGTAATGTTTGAAGAATATAAATAAAAGTAAGAGTAACTAAAATGATATAAACTCAATATCTCACCAAATTATAGGATTTTTTTTAAAGGATATCTTCAATAAATATCTTAAGTACTCTCTCCAAAATAGGTAGTACACCATCCACTAGAATCCTTATAAACAAAAATCCTACCCTTCAACTCCAATGGTGTTATATCACATTATACTTGAGGATAAATTGAGAACAAGGATAATGATTACTTTTATGGGTTACCATAATTAACCATAACCAATAGGAGGGATGCCCTCCATTATATAGGATCCCATTGTTCAATGATGGGCGTCAAATGTGAGCTTCCAACACTAGATATCCAACATTAGTTATGATAATGTATGATTATTGTTTATATAATCATTTTAATGTTTTAAATAATTATAATTTGAATATATATCCATAAATTAATCAGTTGTTTTATTGATGATTAATGTAAACCACGTGGAAGTCATGGTAGTGGACATAAACTTGATATCTCATATTGATTTCATATCAAAAACTGTGATAGATACAAATCATATGAAATGATAGTGGCGTATATTGATATATCATACACCATAAATCACAAATTATTATTCAAAATGGTATACCCATTTTGGTGTATTTCAAAAAAGCTACCACTTTATCTAAAATCCCATAAGGATATTATTAAGAACATTATAACTCATTGAGAATCTATCTAATATCATTTGGATATGGTTTATCAAACACTATTATTTTGGGAACAAAGTCTTTTCAATAAATAATTCCTTGTTTTGAGAGATAACTGAGTGACCTCATATTACTTTTCTCATTAATATAAAATATGATGTATTGATTTATTATATGTTAGAAATGATAATCCTCTAGAAAAAACATCAGTGATAATCAAGGGCCCGTATTTATTGAACTCATCATACAAGTGAATAAATCACATCACAGATAAGCTCCCACTAAAAATATGATTATCCACATACTGAACCACCTCCAAATTAGAAAACCCTAAAGGATTTTCTAATAAAGATATCAATGTATGATAGTTATCATGATATATTTCTCACCAACTTCAAGTGGTGATTGATAATAAGCATACACCAATAAGTATATCAATGATTGTATGGAGTTCCATGTAATATTGTTAGGTAGGATAGTCTAAATGAAATTATTGACTTATATTGTCATGATTCCATTCTTTATATTATTAATATACCTATTAGTATCATATAAAAAATTATAATAACATTAATATTAACAAATCATCAAGACCGACAATATTTTGGGATGATCATCGATTAGGGTTAACTCAAAGTCCAATTTTGAGGGGATAATTATCATTTCACATCACATAAATCATGCATCCAAAATGAAATAATTATATAGTGGGATAGGTTATTTGAAAACATGAAACATTTTATATTCCTAAAATCATTTATGAATACCTAAAACCCCATACAAAATTAAAATTTTAACATATCCTAAATGATATAATTCTAGATCATCCTTGTGTTTGTATCACATTATTAGGTATTGTAAAAAGCATTAAATTTATATTTAATTCCTACCAAATCTCTATATATACACCTAATGGGAACCTACCACTAAACTCTCTAGTGAGTAAAAGTAAAGAATCAATATAGTTTTAAAAATGGTGATATTTAGAAACAATACTTCTAACATTCAACTCTTTGAAAATATTTAATCTCCATAATGAAATAACCATAAGTATTATGATATTAATAAATTATACTGTCTACTTATATGTATTAATTTCTTCACCATACTCTGATTTTGAATCCTTACTATATAATTTTCCCCTTGAATTTTTTAGGTAACTAATGTAGCTATTTACATATATCGTGTACCAAAATACCCTAAACATTTTAGGATATAAGGTGAAAATAATTTTTTTACTATCATGATATTTTATTTGTTAACTTTGAGATTCTATTATTCCAAACATACTCCTACTAACCACTTAGCCATTGTATTCTCTTCAAAATATAATTAAATGGTACAAAAAATCCTTTATATTTAGATAAATACTCCTATTTTATTTTATTAGGAATATATAAAAAAAGAAATGATGTATCCATTTCATATATGGTATTATATGTGTTTGAAAAATTTTCATTCAAATTAGGTTTTGTTAAATATTTCACTAGTTGTGGTGGAATATTAATATCGTTTATTTTAATAGACATATATTGAAAAAAATTATGTTTTATAAAATGTTTTTCTCCTTATATTATTCAATATTATGTTATAGAATCATATGAATAATAAAACATTTGTATTAATCTAAAAAAAATTAATAAAAAACATCTCATATCACATAAGATAAGTGTGACAACTATACACATCATTTATAAAAATCCATATGAAATTGATAATTTCATTTGCATTAAATTCCATGATTTAACAACCCTTTACTTCATCAATTGAATAAATACTAAAATATCTATTAATTCATTCCTGGATTCTGAGCTCTAGTTTATTTAAAACATTTGTAAAATATTCAATTGGTATCATATAACCTTCAAAAACGAAGTTTTAATTTATATAACATTGTATCCTAACATGGACATTATATGGAGTTTCTCAAACTCTATTAGGTTTTCCTGAAATTTCCATCCTATCGAATCATTAATCCTCCTAAAAAATAAAAAATTAATGTTTCAATATCCATTATTATCCACTAGAAGAAACAATTTTTAACTATCTAACTAACTTTTCCTCTTTTTATTTGAACCTTTACCAACTATTATAATTTATTCCAAATCAAAAAACTATATATCACATGCCCAATTAATTTTTCATAATGGTTAGGGATGAAGCCTCATTTTTATTATCAAATAAAAGACCTATTTATTACTGGGAAGAGGGAGACCCATTACATAGTATAAAGGCCCAAGGCCATGTTGTCTAAATACAATGAAGGCAAGTCCAATTTTTTGGCCCAAATGGCCCTTCAGTGAATATTGCATCGATAGTAACTAAGTTGCTACAATGCCCACTATAGTTCCTCTGCAACTACAGTTCCCCCACTACTATAGTACATCAATATTACTCAGGAATTCCTCCCCTTCACAAATTTGATATTGGGTCATTTGGATGCCAAGAAGAAAACTCTTCCACTTGGGTACAAGCTCGTTAGAACAAGACCGGTTCATCTATTCTAAAAATTTTTGGAAATAGCCTAATATTTCTTGGATATATTTACATGGTCAGATCATTTCAATGTGTAGAAATTCTATAACAAAAAAAATCATATAATATAAATTAATTTTCACTAATATATTTACATACATAGTTACATTGAGAATATGAGTGGAGACCGAATTTCATTTGGATATTTTTCATCATATGACATTGAATTCTTTATTGATTCATTATATACTTATCTTGAGAATATTTATTTTCCTTTTTAACATCATAAACAATATCTTACTTGGGAAGGTGTTTGTCTTAAGACATATAATTTCTATTAATTAATAAATTTTATTATGTTATCAATATAATAATTTTCTTAAATTAAATTTGTCTTTCTAAAGGTTTGACATAAATTTTTTTTTGATGATGATGATGTTATACATCCTGAATATATGATTTTATTATATGAATCTAGGGTTTTAAATTTTTCAGCAAGGAATTTTAGTGATGGTAATCCAACTTAATTAATTACCCCATACATCATATACATTTAGTGAGACTATACCCATACTTCATCAGGAAATACACTAGTCCAAGAATATAAATATTCCATCACTATTTCTGGTAGAAAAAAATTATCAATCATATAACATATTAGTATTGGATAAGATAGTGGATAACTCTTAATTCAAATCCATCATTTGGATTCAATATACTCTAATCATGTGGTATTATAATTTTTATGGATTTCTTATTATGTGTATCCCAAAAAAACCACCAAGAACAAATCACATAACTGTTAGGGTTGCCTCAATGCACTATTTCCTTACACAAGGTAATCTCGGGGCACCCAGTTATGATATGAAACTACCCAATTAGATAATTAAGACCTTCACAAGTTCCTCTTTGGAAGGAATCTAACTCTTATTATTTTATAAGAATATTTCATCACATATCATTACCTCTTGTAATTAATGAAACATGTTTGTAGTATTTTAGTGATTTAGTTTGGAATCTTAATCCTTTCACCAAAGCAAGATGATTAAACAATATTAAGGGAAGTCTTCACTCTACCCACAACTTGTGTGTGTAACCCAAATAAAAATAAAATTATTTTATACATATCCAAATGAATCTTATACGTATGTTTTGTGAAACAATTTCATGTAATGACATGAAATTATATAAAATCATTAATCTCCACATGTGTAAGCCATGATCCACAGATAGACAACCCCCACCTATCATGAACAAGGCATCACCCCCCCCGGACCAATGGAGAGTTTTCCCCAAATTATCCCTACCCATAGATACATTACATAAGATATATCTCATCTCCACCAAAAATCCAATGCCTAATATGTAAAAATCATAATTAATGAATTAATTCAAGCTCATAACTCAGTAAATGACAAATTCGTGGTTGGAGAAAACTAAAATCATTATCATACCCAGCATGTAAATCCTTAGATTCTTGTATGACAGTGTTAAAGTATTTTAAAAACATTAAACTCATGCATAAAAAAATATTTATAATTTAATTAATTTAGACCTATGGATAAAGTAGGTAATTCCTTGTCAATGAATGAACAATTCACATATTTTAACATTATATAAACATTTATTAACAGTTTATAAATAATTCTAAAAATAAAAACATTATCATTTAGGTAACCTTATAGATAATCATTAATTTTGAATATAAAAACATTGTATTCATTTCCTTATACATATATTTTATTTATGGGATTTACTTTAAATATATATTATTATATAAAAAATAAATATTTAATTTTAATTTTATATTATATAAATTATCTACATCATATATGTATCACATATACTTATTATTTAATCCATATTCAAATCAACATTCAAATATCTTTTTGATTTTGTTTTAAAAACATCCTAAAATAAAGATTTTTATTTGAATCATTCAAATTAAAAAGCATGAAAAATTCGTAACTTTAAATTCATACCTTTTTTATATTTGGACATAATTTTTTATTTTTAAAAAATTATAAGTTGTAATTATAATTTCAATATATAAACTTTATATCTAAACTATAAGTCATCCCACATAATTTTAACCAATTTAATATAATTCATTTACATAGGAAATTCATAACTATATCACCCCATGAAATATTTATTATCACATGTTTTATTCAATTAAAAGATTAAAAATATATAAATATTAACTTATTTATTATATTAATCCCTTCATAATATATAATTTATAATAAAAAGTTATATAAGTATATATATGAACATTTAATAATAATAAAAAAATAAATAATCATTTTTTATTTTCCAACCATTAGATATAAATATCAATATTTAATATTAATTTTAGGTATGAAAATAATTTATTTAAAATTCCCCACACTTATCTTCTAAGAAATATTATAGTCTATAAGAATTTTTATCCAAAATATTATTTTTCATTATTTTTTTCTGGAAATATATTTTATAATATAATAATATAATTATCTATCATAGTCTATGATTGGAATCAAGAAATAAGATAAAAACTATCATGAAAAGTTAGTAACCCTTATATATCGATAAACCGTTAAGTATCAAGTAACCCCTGTGTATATAAGTATCACACAAAGGTCTAGTGACACTTATATAATGGGTAACACTTTTTTATTGAGTAACTATTATTTTTGAGAGACACATATAAATATTAATTTATGACCCTTATGTATCAACTCATTTCCTTTATGGATCTAGATTTTTTCTTCTATGATAATGGGAAATCTCTTATATATGGGATTCATAGACTCATACAATTGTTAAAATCATAATTCATGATATAAACAATATATTAATTATGATTTTATGATCTATTTTTATATAACATGAATTTTAGTCATTTCTAATGATATCACATATATCATAGCATATGGAATGGAACAAATAATGGGGTTCCATTGTATCATTCCTTCAGAGAAATTGGTCATACCCTATGACAATGTAATTCCAATTAAATTATCCTATAATGTAATGATACGTAGATAAATTTAGTGACCCACGAACTGAAATTTGTACATTTTTTATTTTACATTATGACATGGCATGTCGCAAATTATTATATACAAGCTATTTAACAATTCAGAAGAAGAACATGTGGATCAATGGATTAATGATTCTCTTATAACACTGATAGGTTTTTGAGGATTATCACATTTTCTAATAATTACAATAACCCCATAAATAATTCTAATATTCCATGATAAACCTAATAATTACTATAATGAATGAAAATTTAAATGATCATATATAAAATTTTGTAAACTCATAGGGGAATTCCTGATGGAAATCATCGAGTGACATCCTAAGGACACTTTTCCCTAAGGGTATTACACACTTTAATCATAAAACACTACAAGAGGACCCACAAAATAAAAAAGAATATTAGTCCCTTAACCTAACTGATAAATGGAAAGCTAGGGTTATGTGAATTTCAACAATGGATTTTTGAATTCATGCAACACTTACATATGTATCGTTACACTTTATATAGGATACCTTCATTCAATGAAGGGAGTCATACATCAAATGTCAACAAATAACAATAGACATAAATCATGATAATTTATTCCTATTGATTATATAAAAATAGGAAATTTTCAGATGATTTTAATGAATTCATATAGCCATAAAATAATCAACCCCTTGATTCATGAAAAAAGGAAACTGTGTGTAAGGTGTGATAGTGGACAAGCACTCAATATCCCATATCACTAACATATCATGCACTATGATTGAATCAAACTGTATGATATGATAGTGTAACATGTATCTAATATAACAGGATAAGTATACAGGTATATCATATAATACAACATTCCCATTTTAGTTCATATATAATAATACACATGCTGAACTAATCTTATAATCATTCACAAAAAGAAACGAAAACCGCATTTAATATTGGAATCATTCATTTTAAAATCATTCTCTTTAGGATAAATTGATATGAATTAATGTATTAATTAATAAATTAGATTTTTTACCTTAAATTATTTATAACATTATATCCATTAGTAATTTTTGAAATCCCATAAATTTTTATTAAATAATTTTAATAAATTTATATTTTCAAATTATAATAATTACGTGCACACTATTTACTTCGATAGGCCACACAATGTTTATTACCAAAGTTAATTTAAATATAAATTATAAAATTTAATATTTACATGGCATGTTCTATATCATTAATAATTATGTTAAACAAGATGTGTATGATCCAAATCATTTACAAGACACTAAATTTCATGTAAACCCCAACCAGATTGCTCAAAAATACCTGGTTTGTTGTTCATAATTCTCAAATTGCATATTCAACACAATGTCTATGGCCACACATCATGAGATTCATGCACTCAACATGTACTAATAGAATCATTCATGCAGTACAAAACATGTAACTACCCGTTACACATTGTGTGTTGGTAGTCAATATGTGGTGTGTAATGAAAACCCGTGTTGACCCACGTGAAGCATCAAAAATTACTCAGCATGTACCTTGTATAGAGTGACATGGGTCACATGGTATGTACTCTACATACATGACATGTAAATTGACCCATGTCATGTGTTGATCAGGAAATTATTTTGTATCATGTAATGATGTTGTGTGTTGACCCACATGACATGTCGTGAAATACACAATGTGTACCTTTTATGATGTTACACATCCAGTACTCAATCCCTACATTATATGTAATTCCTCTAAACACAAATATCCTATTGTAAATATATACATTGTTTGCAATTATTCTATGTATTAACCCACATGACATTCCCTTATTTACCCTTTACTTTGTTTGGATTAAAAATGATCACATATTATGTAATGAACTTCTACATTCCATGTAATCTTGTTGTGCAACCATCGACCTTTGTCACATAAAGATGTATACATTGAGTATTATCCACACATTTTTGGATTTTTCAATTCCATATGATATCCGAGTGATGTGAATTATTATCCATTAGATTTATAATAAAAACATTACATGAATTCTTGAAAACCAATTAAAAAATTGATCAAATAATTTTTAAAAAATTATAAATTATAATGTGATCACTCTGATACCACATGATGTTTCTGAGGAATATATGTAGAATTTTGTGGGAACCCAATATTGATTTTATTCAATGTAAATGGAACCGCCCAAATAACTAGATAGACTCAACCCAAAATCTCATATATAAGATCATGCACATTTAATTTACAATTAACTTAAATGTTAAATTACCTCATTTTAGGTATTCTTCTTGATCAATTTTCATCAGTACCCTTGTTTTTTCATGTGTGATGGAGACTCCAACTGAGGATTCATCTAGATTATCCCACGATAATCTATGAATCTTTGATAAATTATATTGATATATAGGGTTCATTAATGGAATAATCAAGTTCTTTAATTTGTTCTTTATAGATTGAAATAATGTTCTCTTGTTCTTTATCATGGTTCATAAGTGGTGGAGGAATATATAATTCATTATATATCAAAAAAGTATTATTAATTATGTATTGTTTTATATAACACACCATAAATGAAAAAATTACATCATTTACAATTTCTACCTAGGTTAAAATTGACATAATTTCCCAAAAAACTTTGTACTTTTATTTAAACATAAGCATACCCCACATAAAAATAATAATAACACTATTATTATTTTTATATCTCAAGAATTGTTTTAATTAAATTATTATTTCCTAAATAAATAAATTAATATTTATTTAAACGATATTGATATATACATATATATATATATCATTTTTATTAGATCATTAATATCGACCCATTTTATCCCATAGAGTTTTCGGAATCATGAATAATAAAATATATTCATTAAATAAAATAAAATAAATATTATATTCAAATAATTTGTGAATAAATAATTATAGTTTTATTTTTCACATAAATATAAGAAAAATTATTTGTCTCTATTCAACAAACTATTGAATAAATTAAAATTATAGTCATTACCTTGTAAATAACTGACCAAGTGTGTTTGAATCCGCGTCGAGTGGTACTCACAACTATCTCCAACATCTCAGAGTATAGGGTTCAAATATTGGAATCCCCCTTGGGAGTATTTATAACATAATTGGTGATAGAGGTGATAAGGTAGGCATATAGTCCCGTAATAGTGGTACAGACTAGGGTGAGAACCCACGTAATAGCCTTTAGGGCACTAGGCCTTTGGGAAAATCAATGTAGTGGGATTATTGAGGGGTGGGTCATCCGTTGGAGGTGGTGTGTTCGACCTTAGAATCCTAAGGATGTGAGTCTTGTTTCCAATCCTTACATCCTATAGGTCCTCAAATAATAAAAACATGTTATAAAATTAAACTCTCATATTCTAAACTCAAATGTATTTTGTTTAAATTTCAAAAATAAAAATTTTCATGAATAAGTATTATATTAAAATTTAGGGAAAAATTTTATATTTTGATATAAATTCAATATAATTTTATAATATTATAGATACAATTAGTGTGAAACCCTCTAGATGCATTTCTCAGTGAAAATATCTACAACATGCCTATAGTCTAAGATTAAAGTCTAGAAACACATCAAGGAACCCATAGAGAAAGAACATACTATAAAAACTAAACAAATATATTATAGGAACACTTTTTTTGTAATCGCTTTTCCAATAAATATCACAAAAAGAAACATACACACTATTTCAGCACCCTATATTCTTAATATAACATTATTTAGTTTCTCCAACAAATTTATTTGTAAAATATAATGTCTATTATTTTTTTATATAGTTAAATTTTAATAATAGGGAAATATATATCATCACCATTTCATATGGAATATAAAAATTAATTCTTGAAAATTAAATTAATGTCATATAACTTATGAAACATCCAACACATGAAACCCTACCATGAGAATATATCATCGCATTTTTCATCCATAAATCAAAGTATGTGATTCATTATACACATTAATAAAGACAACGTGTATAAAGACCAATACAAACATTAATATATTGCAATATCCAATGACACGTAAGATGTGATAAATTCCTATGTGTTAGATTCTCCGCATAACCTCCCTTTTGGCCATCACTAAATGTGAAATTCATGGGAATAATTGTCAATTCTAGGATCCCCAGGCACTTCATAGTCGAAAATCATATATGTATCACTAGGAAGATGAATCAACACAATTGGTCATATTTATTTGAGATATTGTCATAGAATCTATAGGTTCTCATTATAGTGTTGAACTATTATAACCATAATATGTGAAAAATATTCGATGAAAATTAAAAAACATAATGTTACATAAAAGAGAAAACATTGTGTGAATGGAAAATATATATATATGTCTATTTGTGTATCTGTTTATATAGAAATATTTGTTATTTTAGAGTAAAAACATAGTTTTTTCAAGGGAAGAAAGTCTAAAATTCCATATATCCTTCCAATCTCATTAAAAACCAATGTATGATTTTATTTGACCTTTTGTAAATACTAGTAGATTTTAGAATGAGATAGATAATTCATCATAATTTATATATTTCATATGGTTAAAATCCATATCATAATTAATAAAAAAATTATTTTCCTTTGATAATATTATGATTTTAGCTAGAAAAATATTTTTATTTAATTGTACATTGAGAGTCCCCAAATCATAATCAAAAACTCACTAGATGTAATTAATGAAGTTTAATTAAGATGAGTTTTTCAATGATATATTAATTTCAAAAATGATGATTCAATCATTTTCACTAAAATTTAATATCATATTGAATAAAATCATATATTTTAAGGTGTTAGTATTTCACTCTTGAATCATAGCCTGTACCCCCAAGAAAACTATATATGTAATTTGTTTCGAATTTATTTGGTACACTAAACTAATTTTTATATAAATGAAAATAGAATGATAAGGGGAAAAGGAAAGGAAATTATAAAAAAAATTCAGGTTTCAATGTTAAATTAAAATAATGAGGTAATTATTAAATACATAAAATGACTATGTTTCACTCAACTCAGAAAGAAGATGCATGTCATGGTTATGGTGTAATGCTATTAGAAATAAAATATATTAGTAAAATAGGTGACCATGGAAAGAATTATGGTGAAAATAAAATATAAGTGTGATATAGAGTTTAGATATTGCTGGAGTAGGAGTGGGGTATAGAAGAATATTGTGAGCATGAGCGATGACTACAAGGAAAAGTTTCAACAACCATAGAAGAATATAAACTAGAATAGAATTGAAGATGGTAATGATAGTGGTATATGGATGTGGGAGAAGATATGTATGGACATAATAATGCATGGTGGTTGATGAGGAGCTGATGAGGGGTTGTCCATGTAGTTTTGGAATGGGGTGGTCATTCAAGGTATTGCTAATCGAGAGAAAGATGTGGGGATATTTTCATCATAATATTTTGTTTCCATTTCCATCAGTTTTCTTCTACTTATTAGAGAATGTAATTTGGATTCCATAAATTATTGAAAATTATTTATACCATACTAAAAAACATCAAATTCTTTTATTTTCTTTTTCATTTTTCCCTCTCACCAGTTTTACCATTCAAAATATAAGCTTAAAAGTAGTTAAGGTGAGGTAGCTCTAGTGTGGTCTTTAGAAAAACTCACACTACCATTGAGATTCATTTTGTTCTCATGAGAAGTTATGGCCCTTAATTTATTATTAATGGATGAAACATTCATTTTTATGGTCACATATGTTTTTTCATGTTATAAAATGTAGTTATAAAATCCATTTTCATTCAAACGTCAAAATGTGATGCACCGTTTCTATTGTAGTATATTTTGATTGAATATTTAGGACATGTATAATTTTACCACATTTTTTAAACCAAATCCTGAAAAACATTAAATTGAAAAAATATGGATTGATTATATTCATAAATGAGTAATATTAAAATTAATTCATTAAAAAGAAAATTAGTATAATTTTTCATCAAATAAATAAAAGCACAAAAAATAATTAAATATTATATCTTCAAAACATAAATAAATTGTGTGAGTTATTTTACAATTAATTATTAAATAGTTTAAGTAAATATTGAGGTTTATAAATCTATTATACATTCCATTTTCACTGAAGAAATAATAAAATCAATTTGTTCCACATAAATTTTATTACCCTACTAAAATTAAATACACAGCCCATAATGGGAGAATTGTGTTAATTCATCAATCAGGAAATCTTTCATGCATCCTATATACATGAAGTTAAATATTAATCGTCATATTCACATGAGTTTTTTAATCCATTATGATCATTCTTCTTCACTTGTTTCCTATGTTAATAGGTATTCGGCTCTCTTATTACTCAAGGATCATATAATTGGTGTTATATTTGATCCTTAAATATATTTATTATAGGATATACAGGCTTCTAAATCTCTTCTATTAGTGGAAAAGAATAAATTTATCTTGATGCGTTTTGATATGGTTTATTTTAGGTTAATGGGAATGTGGTTAATGATTAGAAAACAAAAGAAATCAAGTATGTGCTTTTATCTATAAACCCTGGTGAAAGATATAAAATATAGAAATAGTGAACATTACACACTTTATTCCCTTAAAATTCAGCATGAATATTTTTCATTTCACTTTTTATATTAAGGATTATTAGGTAAAAATAATGGAAAATTGTGAATGATTCATCCTCTATTCTTGGTTTTTATTTAATATTTCTTTATTTTTTATTATCATAGTGGGATGAAAAATAACAATGGTAACTCACTTGTGAAATTTTTTCCACTATATAATAATCACACCTCAAACTATACAAATTTTCAATATAATACCATGAAAATAATTTCATGAAGTAATATTCTCCTATACATAGATGAAATGAAATCATGAAACATGGAAAGAGTTGGGTAGAAAATGAAATATTTCATTACAATGTAGCTAACATATAATGATGTTCGTGGATTCTAAGGACTTAAATAGAAGGTGTGTAAATAAAGAGTGGTTTTATGGGATTTACAAAGGATAAAACTAATCAATAGTCTCAATAAAATTAATTTAATTTGAATAATCATATTTTAAACATGATATGATCAAACCTATAGTAGTATAAATGTCCCAAGACTCTCAATAAATAGTGTGTTAGAAAAAATTAGTGGTTCATTAGAGTACCTCTATATAATGGGGTAAATATATTGGATAGTCACTTTTGAATTTCTAAAAATTGAAAATCAATTGACATATATTTTAGAGGATTAAAATCAAAAAAATTGAACACTTTAGAAATAATTGAATTCATGGATTCAAAATTATATAATAGCTCACTAATGAAAATACATTAATACACAATAATTAATAATTTAATCTTCATTTTTTAATCTTTTCTATTTTTGATGCAATATATAAAAATATAAATCAAAGTAAAGAAAAACACTCAACACCATATTATCCCCATACCTTGAACTTATTTATTACGTATAGTAAATCAATAATTGGGAGTTAATTCTGAGTGCTCAAGAATATTTCCATCTTATACTTGAATCATCTCATAATATTTAAAAATAATGGAGTTCGAGGAATGTTTGTATTATGAAATGTGTTGTTTGAATTTTTGTATGAGGAATGAATTTTAAATAACTTACACAAATACATATTAATTCTATAATATCGATAAGGCTTAATGGTATAAATTGGATATTCATGAAACCATAAATCCATAATGTTCTTGTTTAATGTATGGGTATGCATTTGATGATAGAAGAGAACAAACCAGAAGGAAAACATAGATATTATGATAAACTTTTTACTGATGCATCTGAATAGGATCCTCTTCTAATTGTGGTTAAACTTATTAAAAATTGTTCATAATTATGTTAAATATTGAATGTTAATATGCATATCGTTTCTATAAAATTTGTAATATTTTCGGACACATTTTGTCTAATTATAGGGTTGTAAATATGTATTAGGTTACTTCTAAAACTCAAATGAAAAATTAAATTTGGGAAAATTTGTTTAAATAGTGAGGCTTCTAAGAAGGATAATAATTTTTTGAGATATATAAATATTGTAAAAATTATAAGGGTGAATAATGTGAGGAATTCCAATATTAATTGGAGAATAGTATTTCTTAGACTAAAATGGTTGAATTTTTTATCTTCAGTCATTATGTCTAATATTGCACCTATTTGGGTTCCCACCCAACCTTAAAAGGTGGTTCTATCATGAATGTGAATAAACATATTAACTATAAGTGTAATTTTGAGTGAAATGGGTGAGAAAGATGATGTAAGAAACTCATCCTAAAAATAACAAAAAATACTAATAACATATAAACTATGAAATAATGTTTAGAAATTAAATAAGATAAAGTAAATCTAACCCAGATAAAAAAGTGTAAATGATGATAATTTTAAGCATGATTCTAATGATTATTATGATATAACCACGAATAATACCATGAGGAAGGTGAAATTAATAAAGATAGAGTTTCTCTGGGAAACCAAATTCTTGAAAATTGTGGATAAGTATTAAAAAACTCTAATGGAAATATGAACAAGTGTTTCTCATAGATATATTATAGGAATGGTTAACTCAATTAAAAGACAGTGGGTTTTATTTTTTTGTGAAATTGGAAAATAAATAAATTTATAGGCATTAGTATCTTCAGCTGGACTCTCTATCTCTTTTCCATTTTATAAAAAAATGCGAGAACATTCATGGATATTTATAATAAAATAGTGATTCTATTTTGACTTTCTTGGTAGTATATATTTTTTATTACAAATATTTATAGATAGGATAATCATATTTAACATATCATTAATAATATAGGTTTGTAAATGTGGGAGTTGTTCATTATAAATTCCTTACAAAATGATATAATATTCTATAAATTATAGATTTATCTGGAAATCCTATACCTCTTTTTTATAGTTTAATTTTTTTATATGGTCTTTAGAGTTTAATTATCCCAGGACTAACTTTCATGAATGTATTTATATATAATTATGATAGTTCATAATAAATATGAAACACTAAAACAATAAAATAAGTGTGAGGGAGAGGTACAACCTTGTGTTTTTTCCAATATGATGACCTAAAGGAGAAAATAACATCAATGACCTACACCTATATAAAAAACAACTAATTTGTTTTATAAAAAGAAAATAAATTAAAATATCAAACCGAAACAATTATGAAACTAAGAAAAAATATTAAAGAAACAAAATAAGACTAAAATTGAAATACAAATAAATAAAACGGTAATTAAAAATAATATATTGGATTAAAATAAAAAAATAAAGGAATAAAAAACTATAAATAAAAATAAGACTGAGTTCATTGTTTTTCTTCCTGGAAAACAACAAAAAATTTCAAAATGACTACCACAATATGAAAAAAAATATTATATATAATTCATTAAGAATACAATATAGTGTCAACATGGGTAATCTCTTAATGAGGCCAACACAAAAGAATTATTCTTTAATATATCAGTTGTTATTTTTTTTATTCATTTGAAAATTAAATGAAGATATAAAATAGAGAATATGGTTTGCATTTTATAAATTAAATTTAAAAAGACTTTAAGAACCTAGAATGAATGTAAAATGTTATTAAAGACCATTATTCATTCATTATGTTATTTCTTAAAACAATTCCATCACTTTTTTAACAATTTTGATTCTAGTTTAATTATACTCCACTATCCAACTCTATATAATTCATAAATCCATATCCATGTTTCACGTGTCAAAAAAATTATTCGTAATTAAATTATCCCTGTAAACCTCCAGTTTGAAATAGTCTAAATTAGTAAAATCAATCGTATGAATTGTGAAAAGTGGTAACATAGATTCTATTACTCTAAATACCTTTGATCATGTGATGTATGCATTAAGAAATAAGACCCAATTTCAACACCCTATAACACATGATCATGATGACGCACCACTCAACTCATTGTTTACTCATCATCATATTATTTTTCTCTAAATAAGTGAAAGGACATATTGAAAAATCATTAAATGAGATAAAAAAAATATAATGTTTAGATAATAATGAAACTGATATAATAAAAAAAATTCTATTCAAATAAAACACTATTATTTCTCAGAGTATAAAATAAAACTAAAAAATAAAAGAAGAATTAAATTAAAAATATCAGGATATAAATTACTAACCCTATAATTTATCAACAACCAAGGATTAGCTCTATATTTTAGAACTATAAATATTATTAATGGAGAAATAATTCAATAAAAGAAAATAACTGAACATAAAAACCAAAAAAACATCAATAAAACTAGAATTCTTAGAATGTTTTCTCCTGGGCTCATATTCTCATGTTTATAGAAAACACAATAGAAAAATTGTTTCTTTTCCATGATTCCTATGATGTTACCACATGGATGGGTAAATAATATGGGATCTCCAATAAACAATGACTATATGGACTTCAACTCCCATAATCCTTGGAATTATTCTCTATCCACTATCATGTGTCATTTGTATCTTATATTAAATCATTATATAAATTTAATAGAAAAAATATTGCATATAACATTCTTTCTTTTTTATGAAATTTTTTTTTAAATTTTTTTTGGTCATTTACTAATTTGGTTAGACAACCCATAAAAATCATATTATTATCCCCCTCATGATTTTTCACATATAATGTGTTTCCTTTTAATCTCATCTATGACTTTTGTTTAAAGTTATGGAATATTTAATATCATATTGAATGGGAAGGGGATTAATTTCAATTTACAGCATGTTATATTCCCAAAATCCATATCATTATTAGAATCATCAATACTGTTCTCATATAAAATTATAATATAATTGGAACATTATGTTCATTTATCGTAACTAAAGATTACCCAAATCCATATAAATGACTCATTTCATGGAAATATTGATTTAAAATAGAGGGTTACAGTTATTTAATTATATCACTATATCTTAAAGTATGATTGTGTTATTACCACCAAAATTAGCTTTGATCTTTGGTGACATCATATATGCCATTGATGATTTTATTGATTACATGATGTGTGTCATGTTTCCTCTATTTAAAGTAGACATGTGATTTTTTTTAAATGTTAAGTAAGGTGTTTAATATAACTCACAAAAACATTGGGAATATTTTTTTCTTTACAGTTGACTATAGACCTCAATTGTTTCTCAAAGTTAACTTCAGTGACTTCATGGTAACGTTAATTTTATTCTATAGTTGATTATGTAGTTTAAAAGACTTGTTTTATAAAAACCATAGAATGAATTACACATGCAACCACGTAACTTCTTTTTATTGAAATTTTAGGTCATTTTTTAACTGTACCTTAAAAATATCAATGTCATGAAATAAGATTTGATGATTCCCATAAAAATATAAAAATATAATTTATTTTTTGTTAATAAAAAATTATTCAAATTCATCAATAAATCCACAAAACACCATTTTGATAAAATTTAATAAATTCATAAAGTAAACAAACTTTGGTGGATTACTTATCAATTAATTAAATAAAAAAATATTGAGTTATATCATACCTCTAGGGTATTGTATAAATAAAGAGTTCAATTGCAAAATATAAACTATTTTGATATGTAATATAGTATTCTCTAGGGACCTCAATGAGTTTGATATGGAAACATTTATACTTATCATTATGTTTTATTTAAATATGAAATGAAACTCTCATGTTTATTATTCTAGTTGAATGGTATATTATACACATCCTAGGGGTGTGGTTCCGACCATGAAGGGAGTATGTGATGTAAATTCATTGGGGTAGGGATGGAAACCAAATGTATTAGGGAAATTCCATATCAATTTTTATACTCATTATATGAATAGCTGTGGTAGGAATGTTTATAGAATTGCCTATTGTAGTGGAATTTTGTATTGACATGTTTCATTATTATTTATTTATATTTCTTCCTGAGTGAGACATGGAGTTTTTTATTAACTTTATTTTTGGTATTAGGCCATTTTCACATAATTCGCATCGTATTGAATCAATTTAGTGGATAAAATTAAATTTTTATCTCAATGATTTGGAAATTGAGGGATTCATATGGCCAACAACCTCACCATGGGATACATCAGTCCATTTATAAATAAAGTGGACGGTGACATACATTTTTGAGTGGGAAATAGAATATTTAATCTAGTTCCAATTATGAATACACACTCACTTACATAAATATATGAATTATTTGGTTAATTTAATGAGGAACATGTTATTATAAGATTTTTTTGTTAGGGATCTCCAAACGTGATGGGAAGAAGGAAGATACCACTCGAATAGATTTTTATTGTTGGTATGAAAGCTATAAATTTATCTTATACTATTTAACCTTATGAATTAACCAACTATTTTCAGGGTACGAAGGAATTATATTTTTTAAAATTACCTTGACTAAGTTTTAATGGTGTTAATTGGTGAAATAATTTTATTTTATAAGTAAAAATTATTAATGATAAATTCATATAGATTAAGATAAAATATTTATTAGAAAATAAATTTTATACTGTATTTTTTAAGTTTTACTTATGAATATATAAGGAAAAATTTATATGTCACGTTATTTTTAAGAATGGGGTTTCAGTTGACCCTAAAAAATATAAAATAAGTGATAACCTCATAGACACATAAGAATGTTTTTGAGACACAAATTTTTCAATAATTGGATAATTATTATTGATGTTTATTTTTTATTTCTATCTTTTTTCTTCAACTATAAAAATATTAACATGAAATGGTGTGAATATTAAATGTAAATGGGAATATCAAGAAATATTTCGATTAACTCAAATAAAGGATCAATTCTACACCAATTCTCCTAATACTAGATCATTGAGATGGGTATATGTTCTAAACTGATAATTATATTGCATGACATAGGAGAATACATCTGTAAGGGAAGGATGTGATGGATTGTGGATCATAATAAATAATATCTCCGTTGAAAATTTATCAAATGTTTTATCTAGAAATAACGAAAATAATGCACACCTTTAAAAATTGGTAAAACCATATTATTAGAGAAAATGATACATTGTATGGTGATCACTAGAACCTAAAGTATATTTTATTACCCGAGAAATAAATTTCTGGAAAATAACATTGGTAAATTTTCTATATAACTGTCATTATAAGTTATCTTAATCCTTGGGGAAAAGGAACATACAGGTCACTGAATTGAGTTGTAAGTCACTAATATAGGTATTCTAAGAAGCTAAGTCAAACATGACTATTGATTGAATATATAGATAATATATATATATATTGATGATAAGGATAGAGATCATAAGGTTATACTATAACATTCATGGTTTCTTTTATACTAGTAAACTATATAAATAAATGGATACCATCAAACTTTTACATAACTTGAATAATGGACTCATTAAATATTTTGGAGACCGATAATGTATAGAAGGGGGAATACAATTTCATAATTTGTTTTGGATAAATCATTTTGGTTACCTTGACTTTATGAGATAAATTTAGATGATATTTTCATCGCATTATCTAGTATGTTCCCCTATATACCCTAAACATTTTGTTCAAAATTATGCTCAAATTATAGTTTCCAAGTATAAAGAGAGTGGGTGGGGTGCTTGATTGAGTAGTAATGTCACCCTATAATTTTGTATCAAACCCGTGTTCAAATTAGGGGTTGTAGAATATATATGGTATTCTAGTGGTTCTGTAATATTGTATCTATGTGAAGAATTTATAAGACATTATAGTGGGGTACTATAGTTGATGTACTATTCATCACAATGGGCTTCCACACCATGAAATTTGGCCATTGGGGATCAGAGACTATAAACCATCAAATATAAAGTCTTTAAACCACATACTATAGTAGATAATTAATATTGGAGTGAAAAATATTGATATGGATGTTAAATTCAAAGTCACCATGGGTACATGATCAACATTAGAGTGGTGATTAGTCACTGGCATCAATGAACAGATTCAAACCTTGTTTGGATGAAGTCCTCGTAAACGTTTTTTTGGGGTGGTGATGGTAGGTAATAAATGAGCCTTAATAGTGACAAGGGTATAGTAGAATATGACATAAAGGTGTGAGGGTTCGTTTTAGTTTGGGACCTTTGGCCCACTTATGTATAACTTTTTGTCTCTAGGCCTTAGAGCCATGTATTCTGCGCCTTCCAGATCAAATAATGTTTCCAACTGAACTCAATTACAAAAAAAAATTATTAAAAAATAGAAATATTTAATTTTAAATCAATTATAAAGAGATAATTTGATGAATTTTTATCACTATACCATGCCTTTCAATGAACCAATGTTGAAAATCATGGTCCAATCTTCATGTTATAGCATTTTACTATTCCAACAATGAAATGAGAGTAAATTCCAACGGAATGTTTTATGGGGTTAACAAATACCTCTAAAAACATGGTTGAATTTGGGTAAATAATTATTATCTCACCATTTACATTAATTTTATATCTATTTTAGACACAAATTCAGATATGACCATGGGTAGTATTTATGTACATGAATTAGTCAAGTTTCATGGTACCCCAAATTCCATTGTATCCAATTGAGGTCCAATGTTTATTTCCAGTCTATATAGGAAATTACATATGATTTTGGGCTGTAACTAAAGGTGAGTGAAACATGCCACTCAAAATATATAAATAAATCAATGAATTATATATGTCTTAAGTGATCTAATAATGTTTTTTTATCAGAATTTTATGGATATTAAGAGGATTACCTACCCTATATTTTTTTATAAAAATATGTATTTTGTGATGATTCATATGGACCCATTTAATGTTATATATTAAAGTCCAAGTATATATCCCTTGTATTGGATTGAAGTATGAGGTAATTACTTTTTTAGAATGACCATAAAAAAAGAGACAATATATTAAATCTAATTGATAAAAAATTTAAAGGTCACAATGCAATGTGGATGATAATCCTTTGTGGACTCTCATCAATTACACATGGAATTTATAATTTGTGGCAATGTAACCATGTGAGTGACACCTACATTAATAAGGAGTTTGATCATGAATCAATGTAAACTAATTATACATTATATTTTTTTCCGTATTATAAAAAATATTTTGGATGTGTTGTATCACTTGGCTTTACCAATGTGATATAATTCAATCCATAATTTGTTCCATTTTTCTTGATAATTTAAATTTCAACCATAACTATGTCATGTTATTAGTTAATTACTTGAGTAATTGTATTCAATAATTTATTTTATTGGAAATACTATTCATATCATTGATTTACAAGAGAAAGTGTAGCATTGACGGGCCATTATATTTGAATGTGGGTTATGGTATATTTTTTATCCACACATGGAATCATTGACATTACATGGGTGGAAATTTATATTTTATAGAGATTTATAACACCCTATTTTTTTGTATATACAAATATATATTTTATTCCAAATTGAATTTTTTTTCAAAATGTGGTCTTTAGAAGAATTATTGGGCATACATGGTTTATCATATGGTTTATAAAACATTTAGAGTTAACAATAAATAATGAAAGGTGAAAAAAATTGAAATGAAGCTGACAAAATTTATTTCATGATTTATAAATCATTGTATAAACTATGTATGACTTAAAACACAAGAACATTTTTTATTTTAGACTGAATTCTGTTATATTCCATGCATTGGTCCCCTCCAACCTACTGTAATGACATAAGATTTATTTATATGATGTTTTTCTCATATATATGTGTATGTAACACCATCAATTATAAGATATAATATATATCAGGTACGCTCTATAAAAAGAATAGATATTATTTTATTTCATCTATATATAATAATTCTTATAATGGATCACTACACTCCACTAAATAAAAAAGTACAATGGTTAAATAAACACAATTAAATAAAAAATTTCAATTTTAAATTCCAATCTATCATGGTTTCTAAGAATTATCACTAAAATAAACAAAAAATTAAAAATAAAACAAACCATTTGACCAATATTGAAATTATATAAATAAAAAATAAATAACCTTGAGTGGGATTTTTAATTAATGATAAATGAATGTAATGATAGGTATTTATAAGAACTGTAATTCCATTATGACCATTGTAAATGGGAGTTATAAGAATTGGAAATGTGATAGTTGAAATAATAAGATGATCATTACAATAGTAACCCAATGGTTGGAAAAGTAAAATGACCATAATGTTACATGATGAATTTTCATTGTAAATAATTAATATCATTAATTAAATAATTAATAATTAGTATAAAAATATAATAATAATTACTTAGTCAATGTAAGAAATGTAATTATATGTTCGGATTTTTTAAAAAATATATTATTTAATAAAACAGTTACTCGTATACAATAATTAAATATTAAAATTCCATAATTTAAAATGCATTTCATAAAAATGGTTTTTTTTTAATCATGACATAAATTTTTTTTAAGGTTATAGTTTTTATAATTTTCATCCATAGATAAATATGGAGGTGAATATTAAAATATAATAAAATAAAGTTTTTACATTATAAGTTGAATAATTGATTAATTAAAAATTATTTGATATGATAATATATTATATTTTCCCCACATGAAAATTTTTTATAACTAGCTCTACTAATCATTATTGTTGATAGTCTTGAAAATAAATTATAATTTAATTGATATTTTATTATAAAAACACTATTCTTCTCTTATAAATATCAACCCTTGCCACCAAACATTTCTTCACACTTTAAGAATAATATCTTGAAAAAGCTAAGAAAATATATCTCATATATACCTCTAATACAAGTTATATACTTTTTAGACTCCTCAAAATTATAAATTTTGATGGTCCAAGTTGATTAGCTGATGATTCATCCTAAAGAGTGTGGTAAGAACTCCTAGCCAAAAAATTAATTTCCACTACTTTATTTCTACTTCGTCCACTTCATAAACTAGATAACCAAGTTCCATATCATAAAATAATTATATTAGGCTTATTTAATATTAATTGTAAAACTATATAATGAATATCATAATTTTATATTTTAAAAAAAAATTCTACTCATGGTTGCTATAACTACCTATAAGGATTTTGTTTTAGAAATATATTAAATCCATTAGGTAAGGTTATAATAAATAATTTTATATTTAGATATGAAAAAAATAATTATATTATATTATGATTCATATATTATTATGTGTTAATAAACAAAAAATTTAATATAAAAATTTAAGTTCATCATGGACAGTAAAACCACCTAAATAAACACACTTATATACAATAACACTAAACCTAGTTGAAATGTTCATACATTAGAACACATTTTGAAATCTAAAACCATTTTAAGTTCAATAATTTAATTAAATCTCTATCAATACATGTCCATATCTATGGACTCATTCAATAAGAATCACGGTCGTTATAAATAAACCAATATGATATTAAAACTATGAAAGAAGTATCCATGGGATGATAAAAATATAATATCATATTCAAAGTAAATGATTGTAGTGAGCATAATATTATAATAATTAATTAAAGAGACATAAATATGGTTATAAATTTAATTTTATTAATCAAGAGTTTAACCCCACGTATCAAGCTAAATCAGGACATGATATAAGGGATTATGTTCTCTCAGCCTCTTTCTTATAAGATATCCTCTATATATATATATATATATTTCAATTATTCTTCATTCATATTATTTTAATTTATTTTCAACATATATCACAAGTCTATTTTACATTTATTTTTTTGAGATATTTATTTTTTCAATTAACCTTCTAAATCTATTCGTTATAGAAAAATCTAATTAAAATAAACTTCTATATGACTTATTACTTTTTCATGTTTCAATATTATAAATAATTTTACCATATATGGTTTCATAAAATAATAATTAATGTAAATAAAAATATTATGGTTCATTTATAGTTTTGAGGAAATATATATGATCTTCTATTATATAATGATCCTTTAAACATTGTTTTAGAGGTTCAATTCTATACCTACACCATCACTCACTATTATTATTTTTTATTAAATTTATCTATGAATTAATAAACTATGATTCATTGATAAATTAATAATTTATAAAACACTTTAATCACTTATTTTATTAAGAATATTAAAGATATAAAAATTGGATATGATTTAATAAAAAATTATGTAACCCATTTCTTATCCTGGGTTTTTCACATAATTATGATTTATGTAAAATATCATTCTATGGGAACACATATAAATTATGCTTTATGAATTGATGGGTGGACCCAAAATTATATCAATCCATAATCTATTTTTTTATTATTTAATATCATGTGAAACCATTTATAGTGCATGGGTGGATATCCTAAATCATTTTATGACACAAAGGGGATGGTTTTGATTTTTATCAATGTGTGTTGTTGGATTTATTGAAAATATGAGTGGTATATAGTTCAAGGATACATTTTAAAAATTAATACTCAAGTAGGATGCATTTATTTTTTGATAATTTTTATGAATTCATCCTTATGGGACTCACAAGCATTACATATGTTGAGCATACTATATTTTTTTGATAAAATAAAAAAAATTAGAAGCAAACTAAATATAATATTTTTATAATATAGTCTCATTAATGAAACCACAATCTAAATATGTTTACTTTTGTAATGAATTTTACTATACTACAAAATTGTGGGATACACTATTTGGATATTTTCATATGTTTTATTTTTTCTTAAATTTAATTCAACATGCGAAAGATTTTACATAAAAGTAAAGATAAATTTATGAATATTTCATAAGGGTATATTTATTTGAGTAATGGTACATGAATAAATCCATAACGGTATATTTAATTGAGTAAATATATAGGAGAAAATCCAAGTCTTGTGTTATGGTGGACTAGTGGTCTTTATAGTGTATAAAGTTAAACTCATAGAATATTGTGACTACACAATAGCATAAGGAATTATTTCATGGAGTAGATTACATAAAGGTAGGACCCATACTATATAAGGGTTTTGTGATGAAAAATGAATATGTTTTAGGCACTGCACCATAGTATTATTTTATATCCATGATGAAGAGAAGAAGTCCACATTACAAATAGATATTACAACATAGTGGTATTTATTTTTACAGAGAACATGATTTTTTTACAAGTATATATAATGTCCAACTATAAAGAAATGGTCCACACTGAAGTCATGAATGATAAGATATTTCCATACCTTATAAATTCATTTTGATGTGGAGGATGTGATCCATTAAGTGAGGATAACATAATGAATTACAAGACTATTAGTGTCTATAACATTGAAAATAGATTATACAACTGATAGTTAATTTTTCAAATGAGTTGTTAATTTATATTTTAATGATCCTGGGTGTGTTAAAAGTAAATTAGTTGACTGATATATTTAGATCTAATTAATAGGTGGTTGAAACCTAAGAGAATCAATCATTTCCAGATGTTTTGATTGAGATCCATTTGTACATCGTTGAGGAATGTTTTATGCTATGGTGAAGTCATAATGTAGGATGACTATGTTGTAGAATAAGGGATCATGTCAAAGTCATACAGATTTATAAAAAACTAACAAATTCAACAAGAAAGTAATTTTTGGGACATAAATCATATTTAATGGCCCTAAATAACCACATTAATGTTTGGGTTGAACCAAGTTAATTCCCAAGAAGAGTAGAAGAATGAGAACTACTCTTAACATTCCGATTATGGGTTACATGTTTTGAAATATTCTTGTGAAAATATAAAAAACTGGGTGAAAATTTCGAAACAAATGTATAACATATGTCTGTTTAAGAAATATAATAGATCAAAGATAAATAATTAACCAAATAAATATACAAATAAAAGAAATTAAATATGTACAAACTAGAATATCAGAATTCCAATAAAAGTAAAAGTAATTATTTCACTATAATACGGTAACGAATAACGGGATCTACATTTATTCTATAAGTGAGAGACTTGGATCCTCTACCAAATGAATTGTTATTTTTTAAAGAATAAATGGACGTATATTCATTTAATTAGATACCTATAGTGTAAATTTTCCATCCATATTTGGTAAAAACATAAACAATGAATTTGATAAAGGTACCTACAAATTCATAAACTGATGTTGTGGTCTTCTCATAGTAGTGTATGTTGGAATAAAGTGCAATAAACCTTGTATGATAATGAATCGAACAAAAAAATTATTTTGTGAGTCAAATAAATGAGTGACCAAAAATCATTATATCCACTAAAATATCGTTACCCTAGTGGATTTCGGTACACCTACACATAAAATTATTACTTTACTGTTTGATTTTAAGAGATCAACTAAACGAAGAAAAAATCATTGTGTCCTATCTCGCATTACATTATTTCATATAAAAATATATTTTTCCGAGTTTAATTCATAGTAAAGTATATAAATTTGTCGAACATAGTTCCTAGCCATGTGGAAACAATATCCAAATAGTCAAATTAGATTAAAGGTCCAAAAAAGGTTTGAACCATCAAACCCTTTATTTTATGATCCCTCTTAGGGTGCCTTTGTGGAGCTATAAATTAGAATCAAATCATGTATGTTTTATTTATTTTTATACCATTAAAGCTAATTTTAGATTTCGTTCTCCCATGGAATCATTCCAAATACCAACATCACTAACTGGAGTTAAATTTCATGCGTGTAAAAAGTATTTCATTTCATAAATGAAAGATATTATTTGATTTACTTAGGAATCTATTTTGGAATATATTCTTCTATTGATATTATATTGAGAATCCTTTGAAACAAAAAAATGAATACTAAAAACAAGTGCTTCAGTCAACAATGCATTAAATATATCTCTTAGAGAATATTTTGATAAGAAAACTTTTTCACTAAAATCATTCCAAGGATTTGTGGATACAATTGGTAGATTTTATTTGAAAAAAATCTATATGTAAATGTTATTTTAATAAAATTAATAAATAAGAAGAATTATTCCAAGAGTACAGACTCTCTAGTTGCAGAAACTAATAATAAATATCTTATTATTTCTTATTAAATCTCTTGTTTATAGGAAACATGTGAATCAAAAAACTCACAATTTATTATGAAGTTGAAAAATAAATGAATCTCTAGTGAATAATTAGTGACACTATTACGTTTTCAATCTAAGGAGTGTCTATGATACCATCATGAATTGTTTCAACCCAAATAAGAAGAGGTGGATCAAAGGGTTTCATTCATGAAGTGTATCTTACATGTTAAGAGGATAGGGAATTTAAGAAAGAGTGGTTAAAAAAGGGGAGGTGACCCTAAAGATTGAAATAAGGAAAATGTTAGCATAAATGTAGAAACAAACAAGATTCCTGAAATTACTACATAAGATATCACAATGAATATATTTGTGCAAGAAGTATTTGATTGAAATGATCATTAAACATATATTACAGGTTGAAAAAATATGAAAATATGGAATTGTTATTGATTCAATTTTGAAATAAATGTTAGAAAAACTAATGAGGAAGAATGGAGAAATCAATTATCCTGAGAAGAAGAAGGAAAACATCAATAAATGGTAGAATAAACCTTCTATATAATCCTAAATATTCATAGTAAAGAATAATATAAATCTAAAACCTGAATACAAAAAGGGAAATCTATATTTGGAATTTGGAAGATATTATAAGTTCTATGGAAATGTTGGAAGAAATAATCCAAAAAAGAAGGCATCGTAAAAAATATAATATTATGTAATACTTAGACACATTAAGAGTATGTGTTTGAAAGCCCAAATTCTCAATAGTGTAATAAAATCTATTATTCCAAAATCTCAATGAGGAGAAAAAAAATAAGGTAAGATAACTATGGTTTATTTTTTATCTATGAAAATAATATACATATTGGGATGGAATTGTAAGTGGAATAAAGGGATAAAATTCATGAGGACATCCTGCACTCTTATAATATAAATGTTGAGATTTTTTTCTTGAAATAATCATGTTAAGATGCAAAATTGGTTCATTATTTATTAGTAATGTAATGGAGGTCAATGAAATGTGTAGTATGAACCAAGATTATCCTACTCATAGTTTCCCAACTATAAAGAAATAAAATGAAAATGGGGGAAGAAGAAATAATTTTCTCTAGTTATGGGGAATTTTTATGATTATGTGAATAAAGGACAACCAATAATGATATAAATTTAGGTGGGTATCTGGGCTAATGAAGAGAAAAAATATGTGGAATGACTATGTGGTATAATAAACCCCACTATAAAGAAAGAGATTAAGATTTTTGAAATATCCTTTAAATGGATAATTATGAATGGAAAGGATTCAAATGTTTTGTGTAAAAGAAATTAAACACAGAAGTGTAATCTCTTTCAGATTGGAATAGAAATAAAATATAAGGAATGTGGTCCTCATAGAAATCGCTCTATATGAAATATTTGTACGTAGAATCACTCAATAGTGAGATAATATAAAAGGGATAATTATGATAACCATAGATAATGATATAGAAGAAATGTATGTTGATTGACTATTAGAATTCCTTTCCATAAGTCGACTAAATATAAAAAGATTGTTTTATGATAATGGTTTTCTCAAATCTAACTAGCCTAATTCCTATATTTGAGGAAATATAAGGTTACCCTCTCTAAACATGCTTTAAATTTTCCTAATTTTTTATTGATGTGATGTAAATTAGGTGATATTTAATCCTTGGAATTTTTTTCCCTGAAAAAAAATAGATTTTTTTGAGAGTATATCTCTTTAAAATACCCAAATTACATGTAGGATTTTAATTTTGAGGTATTTTCGGTTGAGTTTTTTTATCCTAATGTTTCATGTATTGTGCAATTTTCATTATAAATTTAATATATAAAGTATTTTTTAAGATAAAAGTATTATACATGATGATTTATATGAATCAATATATTATTCAATACTAGATTTTCCGTTAAGGAATTCAAATTGGTAAAATATATTAGTGGAATATGTCCACTAAACTAGTTGACATATTATAAGTAGATATTTAACAGAATTTCATGTTCTATAATTTATTTTTTAATAATTTTTATCAGCTGATTATGTTTTTCAAGATATCAAAATATGCATTCTGGGAATTCTTTTAATAAGACATATCTCCATGCAATAAATTATCATAATAATTGCTGTTAATATCTAATGTTATAACTCAGGGGAATTAGAGGATTAAATTTAAAAAAATCATCCTTATTATTGAATTAATGAACCCATGAGAGTTCATATGACATTTAAGTCAAATGTAATTAATAATTTTGTGTTTAAAAATGGAATTGACCTATGATTAAAGTGTTATGTATCTCACACATTTATCTTATTACTTATCTACTAATGGATTATTTTAAGATCTTATTAGTTATCTAGTTATGTTTTTTTGGAAAAGTTGAAATTTCTAGTTAATTTTTTTATTAGTATCAATGAGTGTCATCGAATGATTTGTGATGGTTAACTTATAATATTGTTTCCTATACTGAGCCTTGGATTATTTGGATTATAGTGTTTCTAATGTCCCAAATGATAATTGGTAAATTCACTCATTAGAATTCATTGAGTTTATAAAACTCTTATTGAAATTAGTTCTAAGGAATATTCAACAATTTCGCATTCCAACCAAAGTGATTTATAATTTTTTTCAAAAAATAGTGAAAAGAAAATTTTGAAAATGTTGGATGTCATTAAAGGATTTTTTTTCATCCTGAAATGTGGAATAGAAGAAAAAGAATAATCCCTTTAATTTTCTCAACAATGTAAAGAAAGGATATCATTTACTAAGGGGTAGAATAAAGGTAATGTGTCAATCTAGAAAAAGTTTGAATCCCTTCCCTAGATTCTCACACATTGATGGTGAAAATGTAGAGAATTATGGTGGATGAATTCCACACATTGGAGTTAAATTAAAAAGGGGGATCTAGAAAAATTTTATATTTTCAACAACAAGAAGCGGGTTAATTGCAAAAAAATCAATGGTGGAGATTATTGAACCACTAGGGGCTTGTTTTTTGATTTTTTGACATTGTGTTCGGTTTTATCTCAGACAATATAAGTGTAAGATCAATATAATATTGTTTAGGGATCCTTCTAGAAAAAACATTTTAGGCTTGGATGAAGTGATTATTGGAGGATTGTTATGAATTTATAATTATAGGACTTCTAGGGATGATATATTTTTTAAAATAATTTATTTTTTGATAGGGGTGGAGCATAGATAAGGAAACTAAAGAGAATCTGTCTAAACATATATTCTAGTACAAAACCATGGTCAAAATAAGATGAGTTGCTTAAATAATATTCTTAGGCCAATTATCGGTGGAATACACCCTGGGGATCTTCATGTATGGGTGATTTTATTTGTCTAATGGATATTAAATTGGAATAAGAGTTTTCATCAATATAAATTCTAATTATAAAATATTTCATAAGGGTATATTGACTTTTATAAAGGTATTGTGAACTATATTTGATGGTATCTTAACATGTGTAAAGGTAGATGAGTAGATCCCTAAATTTGATAAAGGTAGAGGAATATATCTTTTTAGTGTGTAAAAGGAGGTTCATAGAGGGAATTTACTTTGTTATAGCATGAGGAACCACATCATGGATGAGATTAAATAAAGATAAATCCCAGAATATAAAAGTATCAAGTGAAGAAAAATATTCTACCATCAGGAACAATGACATAATATTATGTGGTAATCATGACGAAGAAGAAATATACAACCCGTAGAAAGATCTTGCAAAGTGGAAGGAGTATTTTTTTTAAGATCACATGATTTGTTTTTTGTAAGTCCATGTGAGATTACCACAGAATGTAAATATCTACACCACAATCTTGTAGAATATGTGATTTCAACATTAGTTAATCTATTTGTGACACAAAAGAGGTGATCAAGGAATTGTGAATGAGTTTGATGATTTCTAGGGCAATATGTGTCAATTTCATAGAAACTTCATTACACTTTATATAGTACAGAGTTCAAATGATTTTGGAGGATATCATATCTTGATCATGGGTGGGTTATAAGGAAGTTAAATGAGAAATTTTTATTGATCTTGACAAGAAGAGGCTACACCATAAGGCAACTATTCCACACCACATATTTAGATTGAGATTACTTTCTATATCATAGTGGAATAGAATAATTCAGGTTGATTAAAATAAGGATAATTACTACACTTTAAACGAAGGGATCACAATATAGTCAATAATTTTTCTAGATAGCTATGAAATTTGACAAGGGAGTTATCTAAGGTCTTTAATAAATATTTAATGCCACAAAATGACCACAGTAAGTAGTGTGGTCCACCTAGTGAAATATCAAGAATACAAGTGGATGAAAAATTAATATGAACCAACAGATTAGAGGTTACATGATTATAAATTTGTTTTTAGAAGTTCTAGAAACTATGAGAGATCCTATAGAATAAATTATAATATATTATTATAGAAGAAAAAAATAGATTTACATGATACATAATTCATTGTAGAAATATTATTATTAAAGAAAAGGAATATATACCAACCAAAAGATCTGAATTCTAGGAAGAGGATAAGGAATTGTTATATTATATTTATTTTAATAAGAATGAGTTTTAGAATTATTATAGAATAGAGAAACTCAACACGGATTGAAAAGGGGTTTTTCGATTAAAAGGATAAATTCATAGAAAATATATAATGGAGAAGCCTAATGTTTTTAGTCGCCATCCGTATATTTTAATAACATCACTCCTTTTTTTATAAATATACCTATATGTACATAAATTATATATGTTATCTTCATTTTTTAGTGAATAAAGAATAAGATGGGAAATGATCCTTGGGTGATAGTGAATAAACTTTAACAAATTCAATATAGTGTGCCAAGGAATGGATTTATAGTGACGTTTTATATAAATTGACCAATAATAATCCTAGTACATTCTGGTGCATTAGAACATCATTGGTTATAGGCTTCTTATATTATACTAGTGTAGTTCAAACAGGTAAGAATAATTATTTCCTTACTCGCATTACATTCTTGTATATACAAATATAGTTAGGTGAGATTAATTGCTTGTAAAAGATACGTATTTGTTAAACACAAATATTAAATATGTGGGAATAGAATATAAATATATAAAAATTTTATGATAAGATGTCTTAAAATGATCCTTGGATTACGTTGATGACATGTTTTATAATATGATATGTTCCCATACTTCTCATGACTATCACATTCTAACGATAACATTCCATTCTATGATGTGACTACTTATGATAAATATATATATTATTATTCAATTATTGATGATTTCTCACCATCATGTTTACTTTTATTACCCTTTAATTATCTTTTATTATTACCCATTATTTTGGTATATCCATAAGATATCCCATGTTGTGATTGGAGAATAATGATATCTAGGGCTAAATAATGACTATAGAAATTAAATGTTGAGTATCTTTTTTAAAATATTTTATCCAATCTCCCAAATACACTTTACCGCTATATTTATGGGGGTATTTTTTTTAATTTATGATAATAATAATAGGATATTTTGTGTATGATTTGTGGATCATTATAGTTTGTATCATAGAAAGGTATAGTCATTTTTTGGGTTTATGATTGACACCGAATAGCAAAATAAACCATAAATTGCCAATAGTTAAACTTAAAAAGATATAAGATTTTATATATATTCTATTTATGAGTTATTCTTTATAAATTTATAGTTTGAGATTTATATGATTTTTAATTTGAGTGTTCTAATCCTTATCCATATATTATTTTAGTAAATGGATTGAAATGAGAGAAACTATGTGAATAACTTATATGATGGGAAATATAATGAATTCCCTAACGATATTCCCCAAATGATGTGATCAAGAGCCACGAGACACATAGAGTTACTTTATCATATGACTTAGTTTACATATAATTACATAAACTATGTGGAGGGATATCATTCTCCCATGATAAATAATGTTTGGCAATATTTATTAATGTGATTATGATTTCCATATTTTGATAGATATTTTGATCCCTAGATCATAGAACATTGGACTAATTACATTGAAATGATATTTTTTTAATTAATAATAGAAAGAAAAATCTATATTGGGTATATATCATATATGTGGATAATTCAAATTGTTGTGGGATTTATTAAATAATATTAGTCCCATTCACAACATTGAATCAATATAATGTTATGCATTCATTAAATATTTTTTTCATACTCTATATATGAAAATTAAGGGTGAATACCTTGAACTGAAGCAAAGGGAAGATGAATCTGTTTGGTCTTATGTGAAAAATATCACAAGATATGTAATGATTGCCTATATATTTTTAATTAAACCTAAATTTATAGTTTCTCACTTCTTTTTGGGACAAGAGAAGATTATTTGAAAATATTTAGTAATTATAGAAATTAGTAGTTATGAGGAAATATTTAAATATTCATTTAAAGTTAAGATGTTGATTCTCAATGGTCTTAGGGGATAGGGAATAAAAAATTCAGTTTTATTATGAATTTTTAACTGATAAATATTAGTGATTAATGAATATTCATCCACTCATATGTCATATGTGTGGGATGTTGTATCTTAGAAATTTCCTCAATGTAATAGATAAATTATTCAAGTGTGTAAAATAAGGTAATTCTTCTAATAAATATCAAAATTGCATGAGGAAACAAATAATAGGATGGCATAAATGAATATTCCAATCGACCCTACATCCTTGGTTTAATTTTTCAACTGTAAGAAACATGAATTATATGTAACTACATACACTAATCAAAGGCCCATTAAAGATAAAAAAGTACCACAACATACATATATAAGGGATAATAATTAGATTAACATATCTCTACGACTATGCTGGATCATTAAAATGATGTAATGACTGGAACACCTTTTATTTATTCCATAATATATGTTTTTAAATGTTATTTTTATGTTATAAAATCATTTATATCTTGAAATACCAATATAAATATCCAAACACCATTTCCTGAAAATTGGGTCTAGTTACAAGGGAAAACACTTAGTGGTGAAATAATTACATCACAATTATATCAGTCATCCCAAATTAGAATTTATGGGAATAATATACAAGAAAATATTATTATAAATCTTTTAGTAAAATTATATGTTATTCGAAGAATTTACTATTAATCCCTAATTAAATCCAATATAAAATGTTGGGAGGGGAAAATTTATTTCCATTTCATTAAACATTTTACAATTTTATATAAGTGCAAGGATAATGTTGAATCTTCTATGGATGGCCTCTATCAACCATGGATAATTTTGTCTTACGAGAAAGAATATCTACCTCAATTAATTGAGATAATGCAAAGGATCATTCTTGAATACAGGCTAATTGTTAGGGAATACGTTGATGATTTCCTTGAATAAATATTTGTTATCCCCTATAATTGAGTGGATTAGTCCTATACAGATCTTATACCTAGATCTATGACAATATAAAAGAGTCCCTATAGAATTACACACATTGTACTAGATGTGTTAAATATGATACTACAAGACTACTTAGAAAAGGGTTTAATACACCCTACTGCTTCTCCATAAGGTCCCTCAGTTCCCATTGCAATGAATAAGGATGTTTCAATTCATTTATTAATTAACTATCTTGAGATAAATAATATCATAATAAATGACAAGTATCATTCACTATGTATTGATTACTTTTTTTACCAACTGCAAAGGGATTAATACTTTTAAATAGAGTATATTATAATAGGACTTAATAAACTAAAGGTGAAGAAGTAAGATGTTCCAAATAATATGTAATTTACAATAGATGGTCATTATAAATTCATATTTATTCAATTTATACATACTAATTATATGGAAATATATATGGAATTGATGAATATATTATTTAATTATTTCATTAAAAATAATTTTGTGGTATTTATAAATGATATTATCATATACTAAAATATAAAAAAAATGAACATGATGATCATATAAGTATTATTATAAAGGAATCCATAAATAATAATTTATTTGAAAATAATAGTAAATTTGACATTATTGATGGGAAAAGTTACATTTTGTGGGAATGTTATTATAATTAAAAGGATATTTATTTATCCATGAAAGGAAAAAAATTGTAATGTCTTATATAAACATATTTAATGATGATAAATAGTTTTATAGGATTATATAGAAACATTAAATGGTTTGTGAGAAACTTCTCATGATTATAAAATCCACTAACTATGTTAACTCATAAATGTGTAATTTTTTTATGGATCGATAAAGGTGAAGAGAGATTCATGGAGTTAAATAAGAGACTAATCACATTAAATTTAATAACATTATCCTCATACAGGGATGAATTCATGATATATAGTTATATATTATTGAAGAGATTTTTTTTTCTGTACAAGTGTTGAATTATAATTTGATAGAACATTTTCTATGTTGGTTTATGTTTCATGAGAAAATTACCTAAATCGTGATTTAGAATTGTGTGAAGTAATCTTCGCATTGAATATTTGGAGGCATTATATCTATGTAGAGAAGTGTTGCATATTTAATATTAATAAAATAATAAAACATATTTTCATAAATAATGGGATCAACATGAACTAATGAAGATGGTTAGAGTTGGTAAACGACTTCGAATTAGAAATCCATTGCTATCCTAGAGTGGCATTTAAAGAGGTATATGTTCTATATAGAAAATATCCCAAAACCATATGCATGATGAGGATTGAAAATGATCCAATCTTATTATAAATATGGTGGATTGATATGGGAATCTTTAAGATAGGGACACCATCCTCCATTACTCAAATTACTTTTCAACCATCAATCCTTGAGAAGATTAAGGAAGCTCTAAGGGATTATGTGTAGATAAATATATAGTGGGTATAATAAGAAATGATAGAATATTATAATTCAACATTATTAAAAATGGAGTTGTATACTTTGGTATATGATTATATTTACCCTTTGATCCAAAAATATATAAATTTATATTAGATTATTGTCATATATTAATATTATCTAACAACATAGGGAGAAAAAATATGTATACAGGTCATCAAAAGAATTTATTGTTGTATAATATAAATAAAAATATTTCCTAATATATTTTAAATTTCATTATATTCTTACAAGATATAAAGAAATGAAAAAACTACAAGGGATTTATTGAACCATTTTCCATGCCTACATGGAAAATGGATAGCATCCTGATGGAAAATTTCATAGGTCTTAAAAATATATCTAAATGGAAAAAAATCATATGGTATGTGGTCGATTATGTTACTAATATTCATAAATTATTCCCTATTCATAAAGACTTATCACATTATCTACTTATGAATATATACATTAACCAAATGATGATGCTTCTTGGAATATCACAATAGATTGTATTTATTTGAGATATGAGGCTTACCTCAATGTTATTGAAGTGTCTTCAATATTCTATAAATGTGGAGTTAAACATCAGTATAACTAATCACATGAAAACTGATAGATAATATGAATAGCCTATCTAGAAATGTAAAGATATATTGAGAGCCAACTTTATAGATGTTAAACAATGCTAGAATCCACAATTTACATTGGTCAAGTTATTAAACATTTATAGGTTTGACCCAATGATTCAAATGGATCTATATGAATCCCTCTATTAAAGGAAATGTAAAACTCTAACTTGCTCGAATAATGTTGGCAAAATTAACCGATCGTCGCCATCACTACTAAAAAATAGGACTTTTATAGTGTTGGAATTTATCCTCACTAGTAAAAAGAGGTGGTAAAGGTACCTTTTATTACTGATACAACATGCACCGATAAAGGGTACCTTTTATCAGCACCTTTTTCATGCCTCAATAAAATGAACCCTTTATCATCACATTTTTTAACACTGAGAAAATATAACCTTTTCCACTGAATTTTTTTAGCGCTAATAAAGGGTGTTATTTATCAATGCTTTCTGTTTGACACAGATAAAGAAAATCCTTTATCAGGGATTTATTTTTAGTGCTCATTAAGGAATCCTTTATAAATAATTTTTAGAACTGATAAAAGTATGAATAAAATGAAATAATTTAATTAATGAAAAATAAAAATTATCTTATTAAATTAATATTAAAAAAATATTAATTAGATAATTATTGATAAAAAAGAATAAATTAGTGATAATATATATATATATATTATAAATAGTAAATAATAAATATTTAGATTTATGTAAAATAAAAATTACTCCAACAAAAATGAAAAATAAGTAAATTGTGAAAATTATTTAACATTTTCTTATTTAAATAATTATTGATAATGTTAATTAATAGTATATATTAAATATAAAGATATATATGAATGTTTATAAAAATCATTTGTATAATAAAAAATATTATGCATGCTTTATATTAAATAGAAATTAATTATTAATAATGGTTTATAATCAAAAATTAATATGAATTAAAAATACAATAAATTGTTTCAAGTAATGGGTGTAATTGAATGTCGTTTGATTATTCAATTTAACATATATCAAATATATTATATTTATTTCACATAAATGTAATTAATGCATTTATATATTTATACTCTCACACACAAATATTCTTTTGGGAATTTAATCAATTAATATTATTTATTTTATAAATATTTATTTGATATTTTTAATATTTTATATATGAATTCATCTTTATTTCAAAATATATATTTTTAAATGATTTACATTTATCAAACGTATCCAAATTTTCTATAATGTACTCATTTTAAATTAATTAAGAGTCATTTTTAACATGCAACACATATAATTAAATATTCATTGATATGGTTGAATTTAAATTTGTTAAAAATATTTTTTAAATAAATATATTTATAAATATATATTTTAAATTTTTATACATTTATAATTAAAAATAAATTTATAACATTTGTTTAAAAATAATTTATATAATTATAAGTAAATATTTATAAAATTTTAATATAATTATTTAAATAATGAATATGTTTACAATATTTATATATATATATATATAAGTATATAAATATATATAAAATGATTTAAATATGATTATTTGAGAAGAATTTATATTATTATAAATAAATAATTCTATATTCAATGAATAATAAAATTATTATTTTATGAAAAGTATTATTATAAGTATTATAACTAAATATAATATTTATATTTTTTATAAAAAATATTTTTTTTATAAACAATATTATGTTTATTTTTCAGTGATCAAAAGAGCACTGATAATTATTAATCTAATCAGAACTAATTAACATTGAACTGATAAAGGCTATCTTTATCAGTGATTTTTGGAATCAGTTTTAAAAGTGTCACGATCTATTTTTTAAAACCCTAACCATCACGAACTAGTTTGCGATGTACGAGGCTATAAACGTAAGAGACCAACTATCAGTGCTTCTAATTGTCGAATCCAAGGTCAAATCCTAGATAGAATCAATCCTACAACTATTAATCTAAGGCTCAAGCGATTCAAGGGTTGAATGAAACCAAGGATCAAATGAAATGCAGGTTTTCAATATCTCTAATTTCACCCTATTTTCACTGAACCTTCTCATCCCATATCTATGTATCTCAAATGGTCCTTTTGAACTATCCAATAATAAACGAACCGAGAATTCGTTGTTTTTTATTTTTAGTGAGGTTAGAGCTTCCTGTAGAATTTAATGTTTTTATATTAAAATAAATAGAAAATATTTACACTTTAAATTGATATCTATATCCGCTTTAATCTTCATGTTGTTCTCTTATTTGTTCCTTTTCTTAAATGTCAATGAAAAATAAAAATGCATATAAGTTTACCCAATAACAAATTTCGTGACAAATTTCACACTGAATGAACGAATAGAATAGAATCCATTTATTTATTAGTAGGATATAAATTGATGTCTTTCTCAATGGTTTGTCTTTCCCTTCCTCTTTATTTTATGTGCTTAATGCCCTTCATTCATCTTATTATTATATTGCACTCAAATATCAGTGAGAGAGAGAGAGAGAGAGTTTTTATAGTGAGATTTTCAACCTTGAATAAGAAGAAGAAAGATTATACAATCCAGTAAGGGAGGTTTTACATTTTCTTTTTATACTTATATTTTAATAGTATGGACATTTATTTTTATTGTAAGAATTTTTTTAAAGATGATATTTTATATAAAATGTTAATCACTGAAGGAGATTGGTTTCTATTTTTTAACATGATTTCTTTTTCTAAAGGAAATTTAATTTCATATGTCAAATTTTCATTCAATGCATTTTTTATATAAAATTTATATTTATTTAAAATTTTAAAAATTATATTTGATTGGTTATTTATTCAGATTATGTTTTTCCATGTGATTATTTTTTCACTATGCAAAGACTAATATTTTTCATCAAAAATTAAAATATCAGGTAGATATATGTATATGAAATTATTTTCATGTTAGTTGAATTTTTAAATAATGTTTTATATTCATTAAAGTATTTTAATTTTTAAAATATTATATAAAACAATGACAAATTCTTTCTTGTTATTATTAGGAGGATATGATTTTATCAAAATATATGTTTATATTTCAAACAAGAAAACTTAATATTTTATTCCTCTATAATAAATATATGTTATTATAATTTGATATTTTTTATTTATATTATATTTTAAATTTTTAAAACTATCATATCATTTTATAAAAGTGAATATAAAATCATGAATGTAATTTGTAATGTAAGATATGTCCATTATCTTAAAAAATGATAGAACATACATCCACTACTTTTATTATTCATGTACATTTCTGTGTTTTGAATGAATCATCCCTTTATTCCATAATACTATTATTCATGTTGTAGTTTTATTATTAATGTTGTTGTTAGGTATAATAGGCTCACAAAACCTATATTCCAAGACATATAACTCTTTGAAATCACCAAATACTGAGAAATTCATTCATATAGAAGTTAGTGTTGTCGGTGGTTTGGAATTGTCCATTGAAAATCACTTGGTAACCTCTAGTTTCTATTTTTATTGATAAATTGGTGTCCTATTATTTTCTTTAGATGGATATGAGTGAAGGAAAATGTTTCACCAATCATAAACATCTTGATATCATGTGTCATATTTTCCACACACAAAAATTTCATTGTGATTTTTCCAATCCTCGAATATTGTGTCTTCAACATATATGAGTACCAACATCCTTTGATCATCCTACTTCTTGGTGTAGAGGGTGTGATCAACTCTATCTCACTAAAAAACAATATTTCTTAGATATTAAAAAATCATTAAATACCATGTCATCAATTATTTCTTTATCCTATAACAGGATTTATTTTACTAGAACATTGTTCCCTCATTTTCATCCATAATAAATCCATTTAGTTTATCAATGTGTACTCACCCTTAAGAACTCCTTTGAGGAACATAGATTTGACATCCATTTGGTATACATTCAACTACATTTTAAATAAAATAGAAAGTCAAATTAAAATAGTTTCTAACTGTGCTATGGGAGTCAATTTATCATAAATATAAATTCCATTGATCTAAGAGTTCCACATTAACACTACAAATTCTTTATTTTGAGTAACTTTTCCATAGTCAATAAGTTTATTACTAAACACCCACTTGGTTCTGATATCGTTTTTTTCCGCTAGTCTTGGAACCATTTTGTATGTCACTCTATTCTTATTTTTATCAATATCCTCATGAACAGATTTAATCCATTATTATCCTCATTAATTCTCTCTAAATTATTTAGGCTCTACTTAAGAAAAATGAGGATTTTCTGCAGTATTACTCCTTTGAGTTTTCACCGATATTTTTCGATCACCATTGTATTTTTTTTCATTGATTCCATTCTTTATTGTATTTAATTTAGTTTTAATACCTATTCATTTTCTTCACCATCAATGTCTTATTTTTAGTCTAAATAATCTCCATATAATCCCCCATTTTCCAAACAATTAAATAATAATTTCCTTTGGTGTTCATCCTTATTATAATTATTAACAATCTCATCATTATAATTAGTAAACAATATATATCAATCATATCTTCTAATAATAAAAAGATATCAACCTACCCTCTTTATGTTAGAATTTAATTGTCTCATTATCTTACATGATCAATTTTTCAGAACCACAAATCGATTCCCTCTTTCAAACACAATTCCAATAAATTTTTATAAATCCCAAATCAAAAAATGGTTTATCTAGTTTTATATACCATTTTAAAAATATATAAATCTTGGAAATTATGACACAATTAGTAATACCTATTAAAAATCACTTCATTTCTTTCATCACAAATATAATAAATATTACGTTTTTTTCATTAATACATATAAAAATAGATAATTTTTTAACAATACCTTTTGGTTCCACCATTATGAATTTATGATTACCATCTATGTTGTTCTCGCCAATGGGAGTAATTACCCCTTTTAGAAAACACAATAATTATAACGACCTGGAAATTTCAAGGGAAATTTTTTTCTTAATTTTCTTTGGAATTTTATGAGTACGAAGTTTCTAACGGCACCTGATTCTGAGTCCCGGTGTGCCCGGAATCGATTTCCAAAGTTTAGCTCGGGTACGTTTAGTGAACGAATGAGCGGGTTTTCCTAACTTTTGAATCGGTGCTCGGAATCGAGATCTGAGGACACTAATGTAATCACAACGCTGGTAATTTCTTAAGAATTCCTTTTCCGGAGTTGTGTTTGCTTGGGTGGAGTTTTAATTAATTGGGTTAACTAAAGAATAAAATAAAATATTGTGCAACAGATATTATTTTTATTCAAGGAACTGTTAACCTAATCTAAGTGGTTCGAGTGGGACACACAATATCCTACCCACTAGGTAGGATATTTGTGAGGTGGGGCCCACACGAGCCCCACCATTTCTTTTCTTCACCCCCTCCTTTAATAAGGTAACACACCTGCACCGCCCCCCCTTTTAAATAAATTCTGCTCGTGCATTTAATTAAATATTAAATGCCTCTATTATTTGGGCGGTTTAAATGTTGCAATTAATTAAATTTATTTTTGTTTCGTTTTTGAATTTCAAGAGCTTTGGCATGAGTAATAAAATAAGACAAACTCTTATTTTATTGGGTTAGCTTGTTGAGAGAGGATTGGGGGAAGAAACTTTGTGTCTTGAAGTTCTTCTTCCTCAATGAAGAATGTGAGGAACGCGAAGAATACTGACCTCCGACGAAGGACGACAAGAACACCGGATCCTCAGAGATCGATGATGCGACGATCCTCCTTCTGTGACGCCTTCATTTGCGACGTGCAATTCTGCGATGAACCATCAACTCCTTCATCAAGAAAGGGGTTTAATTTGATAATATTAATAATCTCATGATTTTTTTCCTTCTAAAACAAGAATGCGGATCTACTAATTATTAAGTTGATCTGCAAAACTTTTTTTTTGCGAGTTCGGAATTTCCTTTTGATTGCGGAAAAAAACCGTAGGGGATTGTATTCCTTTTGTTCATGATTACCTTCATCGCTGATTGTCATCTTATTTGAGCCGCCTGATATCGCAATAACGGGAGGAGGTCAGACCACATGAACACGGATGACCCTCCTCCCCCTTGTTTGTTTGATTTTGTTGCGACACGTGTAAGGCGGCACGATGCAACGACACCGCGTGGGAACAATGAAGAAGCGCTGCGCCATCGCGATGCACCGTTGCGGTGATGAGAAGGCTCCGCGGATTGTTTAATTGATGGAGGATCGGCGGACGTCGATGAAGCGGGCCGTAATGGCTTTATGAGGTCTTCACAGTTAAGGGACGGTCCTGGGAGGACCGTTGGCGAAGACGGCAGGCCAAACGGACGACCGGAGCGCATCCGGTGGTCCACAAAAGATTCCACCGGTGGCAGCGCCCGGCGCGCCGCCAAGAAGGGCCGCCGCGGTGGCAGTTGGCTGGTCCTGCGGCCGCACGGGACCAAGGGTGACGCGGCGCTGGCTGCCACATCGCTGGCAGGGATCGGCCCCCACTCGGGGGCCGCGGCTTCATTGAAGGGGGGAGCGCGCCCCCCGCACTCCATCGCTCGGCCGTTATGGCCGAGCTGCCGGGCCGCCAGGCCGGGCCGCGCCCAGGCCGGGCCGCACCAACTGGGTGACGCCGCGCCAGCCAGGCCGACCTAGGGGGTATCGGGCCGGTTCAGACCGGGCCCGAACCCCTATTCCCGGACATCATTCGGTCTTACTCCCATAACATGGGATCCGGACCTCTGATCGACGTACCGTCTTCTGTGATGCACTCCTTGGATCGAGATGGCCGTTTTGGTATATTACACTCGAGGTTTTGGAAAACTTGGGGTTCAACCGGGTTGGTTTCTACACGAAATCCAACCGGGCCCTCGAAGCGGAAATGCTTATAACATGAGCTACGGACATCCTATTGATGTGTCGTCGACTCTGTTGGATTCCTATTGATGAGACGGAACATTTGGCATGCTTTTCCTGAGTTTTGGATTCAGTTGGATAGCAGCCAGGTTGGATTGTACCCGAAATCCAACCGCGCCCCTGGAACGGAAAGGCTGATAACATTCAGACCGGACGTCCGTTTGACAAACCGTCAGTGGCGTTGGTGATCACGTTGAGAAACGGTCCCTATGAGTATACCCTATGGGAGTTCGGGGAATAGTTGAGATACGGTTGGGTTGGTTCGTACACGAAACCAACTGGGCTCCTAGGGAAAAAAGGCTAATAACTCACAGACCGGGCGTTCGATTGACGCGTCGTCTGCTGCGTTGAGACCCCTATGACGAGGCGGTCCCTTGAGATACTTCTTAGTGGAACTTTTTGATACTTGGAGTATCGACCAGTAGCTCGTGGGGCAGACCCTCCTGGTGACGATCTAGCATAGTGTAGAGACCTAGTAGCTGGCTGAGACATGACGACTGTTGATCTATCGAATCAGTGTGTTTTGGATAGACTAGTGGGGAGCGCTTGATTGTAGTGGCAGACCCACGGCGGAGGAGCGCTTGGTTTTAGCGGCAGACCCGCGGTACTCAACAGAAGGAGTACCTCCGGAGGCTATGAGGGGGAGCACTTTGTTGTAGCGGTAGACCCACGACGGAGGAGCGCTTGGTTGTAGCGGCAGACCCGCAGTACCCAACAGAAGGAGTACCTCTGGAGGCTATGAGGGGGAGCGCTTGGTTGTAGTGGTAGACCCATGGTGGGAAGCACTTGGTTGTAGCATCAGGCCCACATTACTCGATAGGTTGAGTACTACAGCTATCCAAGGTTAGTGGGGTGCACTTGGATGTAACGGCAGGCCCACTGTACTCGACAGAGGAGGATTTCTCCAGTAGCCGTGGTTTCGACATCATGAATAAAATCGTGGTTGAGCTGAGTCTATGGCCTTTGTGTTTACCTCATGATTGAGATGGGTCACTTGATAACATAGGTATATGTATGGCATATACCTGGGTAGTGGTTATCCGTTGATTTCATAATCTTTGTGTTTCCTCATGATTGAGATTTGTTACTTGATAACATGGGTATATGTATAGGCATATACCAAAGTAGAGGTTATCTATTGAGATCTTCTTTTTGGTTATCCTTGTTGGATTTAGTAAGACCTTGAGTGTCTTGGGGTCCCTACTGAGTATTGTTATACTCACCCCTGCACGGGATATGCCCACACCTCATTGTGTGGGTTGCAGACCACGGGCAGTGCAGACAGAGGCCGAGTGTTCGAGGACTGGACGGTACCCGGAGGTGGACCTCACGACGAGACAGTATCCGGTGGTGGACTTCACGACGAGGCAACACTCAGAGGAGGTTGATGGGCAAGAGTGTTGTAGAGGCTATCTGTACCTACCCTTCAGGTAGGATCCGTGGTGGACGATCCAGGAGCTGCGCTATCTGTACCTACCCTTCAGGTAGGATCCTTGGTTGACGATCCAAGAGCTTCTTGTCACCTTCCGGCTATTTTATTTTTTTCCTTGTACTTTACAGTTGATCTTCTTTTTCTGGCCCCTTTACTTTTAGCACAACTTGTTTCAGTTTTACTTAGTGTTTTGCATCCGCTTGTACTATGTGGTGTTTTTTTACTTTTATAAAGGAAATGCCTTCCCAGTTATTGGGATTTACGCCTTTGGTGCTAGTCGCCAGCCCCTGGCCTATGGAAGGCGGGCTTGGAGTAGTCACGGCACAGGCCCCGAGGACGGGTCGTGACAAATTGGTATCAGAGGAGTTCGGTTCTACCGTAAAACACAGGACTCTGATCCTTCTTCAATGTGAAGCAATAGTGTTAAGGGTATTGAGTGTGGTTATCAGTATAGGGAGTCCAATGTTGGTGCGATGTCTGACGTATCCATACACTAGGACCCTGACTTCTGATTTCCGACTCAATACATGAAAACATTGATTGCATGTGTGTTTTTAAATTTTTTTTTGTGATTACTTGGTGTCAGCTCACCAGGTATACTATTTGATTGTGGTGCACCTGTTTCTTTTCAGGATGGCCCCACTACAGCAGCTAGCTAGGGTTCCGAGCATTGTGTGAGACGACAGCCCACTGAGCAATGAGGCCTCGGTGCAGGGCCATTTGACAGCAGAGGCACCGACGATACCTCTACCTGCTGAACCAGCGATGCTACCAGCCCTATCCGCTGATAATGCACGTTGCCTCAGCACGCTGCATGAGTTTCAGCGTCAGAGACCGCCCAGGTTCCGTGGGGAGACGAACCCTCAGGCAGCCGAGGATTGGCTGGAGGTGGTTGTTCGAGGTTTCTGGTTAGTGGGAACACTAGCTGACCTCATGGTGATCCTCGCAGCGAGCCTCCTGCATGCGGCAGCAGGAAGATGGTGGAGCTTGATGCTCCAGGTGCACGACGAGGAATCTCTTCTTTGGACAGACTTTGAGTGCCTCTTCCGCTCAGAGTTCGCCCCAGCCACCCTCCATGCAGTGCGCATCCAGGAGCTACTACAGCTGTGGTAGGGCACCATGACGGTAGCCCAGTACTCGTCAAGGTTTATCGATCTCTCATTCTCTTCCAGGGACATGGTAAGGGACCCATTATTTAGGGCCCGAACCTTTGATCAGGGGAACATGCGAGAGATCATAGCTTCAGTTGTTTCTCATAGCATTCTGACATAGACAAGGGTGTTGGAGGGATCCCTCTTAGTGGAGATTTTCCTTGCTGAGCAGTGTCCAGCAGCAGGACCCACCAGTAGCCAGCATGCGGCAGAGTCTTCTACAATGGGTAGTAGACAGATGACGCAGAGGTCCAAGAGGACAAGACCTACTGGTGGTCGACCGCATGACACCGGATCGTTTGTGAAAGGCACCCGGGGTGGAGAATGACTTACAATGCACGGACAGTGTTACTCCTGCAGCGGGGTTGGTCACATGTCTCGTGACTGTCCGACCTGCCATACAGATGGCCAGCAGATGAACAAAGGACCTCCCAGGCAGAGACAAAGGTTTGATCGAGGCGGACCACATGGAGCAGGAGACCGTGGCAGGGGAGCTGGCCGTGCAGCTAGAGGTGGACGACGCTTCGGGGTGTTGGCACCACCACCACCAGGAGGTCCACCCTGACCGCAGGGAAGAGGTGGACGTGGGAGAGCACAGCTTCAGGCAGCTGAGGCCTACGATAATAGAGCTCCGGGAGCAGATGGACAGGAGCGGGACTAGCTCCAGACCTGGAGACTTTTGTTCATTTTGCTTCTAGTGTAAAGATCCATAAAATTCAAGGGAAATTTTTTCTTAATTTTCTTTGGGATTTTACAAGAACGCGGTCTCTTACGGAACTTGATTCTGAGGCCCGGTGTGCCCGGAATTTATATCCAAAGATTAGCTTGGGTACGTTCCGTGAACAAATGAGAGGGAATTCCTATCTTTTGAACTGGTGCTCGAAAATTAATTCTGGGGGCACCGATGGAACTGTAGCGCCAGTAATTGTTTAGAAATTCCATTTCCAGAGTTGCGTTTTCACGAGAGAAGATGCTAAAAATTGTGGAAGTTTAATTTATATTTTAACTACAAATTTTTTTATTTTCTTTAAGTGGTTTAAGGATTTGGGTTGAAGTTGGGTAACTACCCAACTTCCCAAGGGAGGTTATGAGGGTGGTGGGGCCCACACAAACCCCACCCCTTCATCGGTCTCCGATGAAGAACGCCGAGTTCTCAGAAACCAATTACGCGACGCCATGTACCGCGATGCCGACACGACTTCCTCCTTCCGCGACATCTCTTTCCACGACGGTTTTTCCGCAACGAATCCTCGTTTGACGAACCTCTGTTCAATCTACGCTCGTGGTAGGGGTTTATTTATTTATTTGTTCATGAATACTACCATGTCGTTCTTCGTGAAAATACGACCAATTGCTATCAATTAACGAGAGGGGGCCGTACCGCACAAACACGGCCGACCCTCCTCCCTTATCATTGTTATTGTTTCAGATGTGGTTGGAACGGGAATGGCGTGGTGTCGTCGCACCGTGCGGGATCGTGCGGCAGGTAATGCATGGCACCGTCGCGCCGTGCCGTGAAATTGAACCAAGTCGCGGCGCCGTCGCACCATGCCGTAGAACCGCAAAAACACCACGGCCGGAGCGGGGCTGTGGCTGAGGGGTGCGGCGCCGTCGCGTCGCACCAAACGAATGAAGGCCGCGGATGATACCAGGCCGCGTCGGAGCATGGGAACCGGTGGCCGGAAGTGGGTTGCCGGTGTCGGAGCAGGGAGGGGATCGGCTATCGCCAGTCCCGTGGTGGCAGAAACCGGTCGGACAGGGCGGGCCGGTCGGTCAAAAGAGGATTCTGGGGTTCAAACCCCCAGCCGGCCAGCTAGCGGCCTCCATTAAGGGGCGCCGCGGTTACAAAACGTGGGGGGCAGCGCCCCCCCCCCCCCCCCCCCCCCCCCCCCGCAAACTGAACGGCTCGGTCGTTCGGGCGAGCCAGCTCGCGCCGCGCGCCGGACCGCCAGGCCAGCAGCCGGGCCGCACCGCACCCAGCCGGGCCGACCCAGTTCGGGCCGACCCAGGGGGTCTCGGGCCAGGTCGGTCCGGGCCCGAAACCCCCATTTTCAGACCCTCTTCGGTCTTTTGCCCATATCGTGGGCTACGGACCTCTGAACAACGCACCGTGAGTTGCGATGTGATCCTTGGATCGAGACTGTTGTTTTGGTATATCGCACTCAAAGTTTTGGAATACTTTGGGTTCGGCCGAGTTGGTTCGTACACGAAACCAACCGGGCCCTCAAAGCGGAAACGCTCATAACTTGAGCTCCGGATGTCTTATTGACGTGCCATCGACTTTTTTAGATTCCTCTTAGTGTGACAGATCTTTTGGCTTACTCCGCCTGAGGTTTGGATGCAGGTGGAGTACGTTCGGGTTGGTTTTTCATTAAAAACTAACCGGGACCCTAAGACGAATAAGCCAATAACTCTTAGACAGGGCGTCTGGTTGACGCGCCGTCTGCAACGTTGAGTTCATGTTGAAGATATGGAAAATTTGGATACATCAACTCTGGACTATGTGTTAGTTGATGTATCAGCCTCTCTACTCGTGGAGCGGACCCTTCCGAATGAGCTTGCTGTGTGCGGGAACCCTAGACCTGGCTGCGTTTCTGACTGTGACAACGACGCCGACTGTACAGAGATCCTCAGTGGATTTGACGGCGATGACTACAGCACTCAGCGATCCTACGTGGATCAGTGCTATCAATCCTATGTGGGTCTTATCCTGTGTGGGTCAGCGCTCAGCAGTTCTGTGTGAGCTAGCGCCTACAGATCCTGTGTGGGTCTGATCCTGTGTGGGTCTTTGCGGGGGTTAGTTACCTATCGATCCTATGTAGGTCAGATATTTTGTGGGTCATTGCGGGGGTTTGTACCTATCGATCCTTTGTGGGTCCGACGACGTTGATGAAACAGTGGATATATCTGATCATCTCTATCGTCATACGAAGAAGTATACATGTGTGAGCTGAATCATGTTTTCTTTCCTTTGTGGATTGTGTTGTGCTATCCTGTGTGGATTTTACGTTTTGCTTTCCTGTGTGGACTGGGTTGTACTTGAGCTTGGATGTTGGATTCGAACGAGAATTGATGACTTAGGTATATGTATGGGTATATACCTAAGAAGTGTTGGATGTTACTTCGTGATTGTATCTTTACTTTGTAAATTTTGGGGGACCTTCGGGGGTCTCGGGGTCCCTACTGAGTAGCTTATACTCACCCCTGCATGGGCTATGCCCGCACTGCGTTGTATTGGTTGCAGATGACGGACAGCGCTGATCGTGGTTGAGTCTTGCGGAGCAGGACAGTACCTGGAGGTGGACCACTGTGCGGGACATACTCAGAGCGGTTGGATGGTCCCGAGGAGCAGAGGAGGCTATCTGTACCCACCCTTTAGGTGGTACTTCCAGTGGACAGCTCGATGCTGCGGCTCTACTTTACAGTTGCTATTTTCCCTTTCAAGTTGTACTTTACTTTCAGTTTGGATTTGTATTCTGGCCCATTACTTTTCCACACTTACTGTTGTACTCAGTTTTTACGTAGTGTTTACTTCTACTGCTTCCTTGCTCTGTGGTGTTTATTTACTTTACAAAGGAAATGCCTTCCCTTTTAACCGGGATTTACACCTTGGTGCTAGTCATCGGCCCGTAGTCTATGGAAGGCGGGCTTGGGGTAGTCACGGCACAAGCCCCGAGGTCGGGTTGTGACATCTAGATTGGTTGATGTTTGTTTGTAGATGCTTTGTGTCTTTGTAATTTGAGCTGCAATAATAAAAGACTCATTTCTTGTGGCGTTTACCTTCCTGTCCTCTCTTTATGTTGTTACTAAGAGGATCCGGTTTAAAAACCGTTGACTTGACCCTCAATTTGAGATACCTACTGGAGGAGACCCAGGGACCACACACTGATTCCGATAGTGTGACTCAACCCTTGGAGATGAGAGTAACGGTTGGATCTCTTAGTAGTAGCGTCTAGGCCTTACGACGTCATCCTTGGTATGGATTAGTATCGTCCATGTCGGGATTTACTGTATTAGGCGAAGAACGTGGTTCATCCATAGGATGAGATCATATTTCTCTTTTCGGAAAAGTAGAAATCTCAGCAGCTCTTGTAGGACCAGAATGGTCCAAGTCATCCAAGAGTAGATGAGGACAGCTTAGAGCCGGCAAAAGTCTTGTGCTGATAGGAGGCGGAGACCACTAGAGTTCGAGGATGGAGACCATGTTTCCCCTACGGGTCTCACCTCGACGTGAGTTACGGAGATGTGGTTGAGGCGCCAAGTTATCTCCGAGGTTCAACGGACCCTTCTAGGTCCTCATCATGGTAGGCGAGGTGGTTTACCACTTGACCCACCCACCTCAGTTGCACCAGGTGCATGACCACTTCCATGTATCTCAACTGAGGAGATACGAGCTTGACCCTTCACTTTTCATCGACCATGAGGAGCTGGACTTGGGCGATGGGGTGACCCTCACGGAGGTTCTAGTGGGGATCGAGGAACGACAGGAGCGGATCCTACAAGGACAGTCGATTCCTCGGGTGCGCTTTCACTGGCAATATGGGAACCTCCAAGTGAGCACATGGGAGAGGAAGGCTCTGTTGCGTTCTCAGTACCACTTTTGTTTTCCTAGTTCGTGTTATAGCTTTACGGGGACGTAAATCCCTGAGGTGGTAATAATGTAAATACCCATAAATTTCAAGGGAAATTGTTTTCATAATTTTCGTTGAAATTTTACGAGTACGCAGTTTTTGACGGCACCCGATTCTGAGGCCCGGTGTGCCCGAAATCAATTTCCAAAGTTTAGCTCGGGTACATTCAGTGAACGAATGAGTGGGTTTTCCTAACTTTTGAATAGGTGCTTGGAATTGAAATCTGAGGACACCGATGGAATCACAGCGTCGGTAATTGCTTAAGAACGCCTTTTTTGGAGTTGCATTTGCTCGGGTGGAGTTTTACTTAATTGGGTTAACTAAAGAATAAAATAAAATACTGTGCAACAAATATTATTTTTATTCAAGGAAGTGTTAACCTATGCTAAGTTGTAGGAGTGGGACCCACAATATTCTACCCACTAGGTAGGATATTTGTGAGGTGGGGCCCACACGAGCCCCAACATTTATTTTCTTCACCCCCTCCTTTAATAAGGTAACGCACCCGCACCCCCCCCCCCTTTTTAAATAAAGTCAACTCGTGCAGTTAATTAAATATTATATGCCTCTAATAATTGGGCGGTTTAAATGTTGCAATTAATTAAATTAATTGTTTTTTCGTTTTTAAATTTCATGATCTTTGGAATGAGTAATAAAATAAGACAAACGCTTATTTTATTGGGTTATCTTGTTGAGAGAGGATTGGGGGAATAAACTTTGTGTCTTGATGTTCTTCTTCCTTGATGAAGAATGCTAGGAATTCAAATAACGCCGACCTCCGACAAAGGTCGACAAGAATGTCGGATCCTCAGAGATCGACGACACGATGATCCTCCTTCCGCGACGCCTTCATCCGCGACGTGCAATTCTGCGACGAACCTTCAACTATTTCTTCAAGGTAGGGGTTTAATTTGAGAATATTAATAATCTCATGAGTGTTTTCCTTCTAAAACAAGAATGAGGATCGACTCATTATTAAGTTGATTCAAAAAAAAATTTGTTTACGAGTTTGGAATTTTCTTTTGATTGTGGAAAAAAACCGTAGGGGATTATATTCTTTTTGTTCGTGATTACCTTCATCGCTGATTGTCGTCATATTTGAGATGCCTGATATCGCAATAACGGGAGGAGGTCGGACCACACGAACACGGCCGACCCTCCTCCCCCTTGTTTGTTTGATTTTCTTGCGGCACGTGTAAGGCGGCGCGCTGTAACGGCATCGTGCGGGAATAATGAAGAACGGGCAAAGAAGTGCCGCGCCGTCGCGCTGCGCCATTACGGTGATGAGACGGCTCTGTGGATTGTTTAATTGACGGTGGATCGACGGACGTCGATGAAGTAGGCCGCAAAGGCGTTATGAGGTCTTCGCAGTGAAGGGACGGTCCCGAGAGGACCACGGGCGAAGACAAAAGGCCAAACGGACCACTGGAGCGCGTCCGGTGGTCAGCAGAAGAGTCTTCCGGTGGCGGCGGCCGGCACCTGCCGGCCGCCAGTAGGCGGAGGCGCACGACGTGCCACCAGGAAGCGCCACCGCGGCTTCATCCGCGGCGGCGCGGGACCAAGGGAGACCCGGTGCTGGCCGCTGCGTCGCGGGCAGCGAGCGGCCCCCATGCGGGGGTCGCGGCTTCATTCAAGGGGGGTAGCGCGCCCCCCGTACTCCATCGCTCGGCCCTTGTGGCCGAGCCGCCGGGCCGCCAGGCCGGGCCACGCCAGCCTCGCCAGGCCACGCCCAAGCGGGCCGGACCCAGACCCGTGTCGGGTCGACCCGGTTCTGGCCGACCCAGGGGGTATTGGGTCGGGTCGGACCGGGCCCAAACCCCCTATTCTCGGACATCTTTCGGTCTTACACCAATAACATGGGATGAAGAACACCAATCGATGCACTTTATGTTGTGATGCGATCCTTGGATTGAGACGGTCATTTCAGTATATTACATTTAAGGTTTCAGAGAACTTGGTGTTCGGCTGGGTTGGTTCGTACAAGAAATCCAACCGGGCCCTCGGAGCGAAAACGCTTATAACTTGAGCTCCGGACATCCGATTGATGTGACTTCGACTTTGTTGGATTCCTCTTGATGAGACAGAACTTTTGGCACGTTTCACCTGAGTTTTGAATGCAGTTGGATAGTGGCTGGGTTGGATTGTACCCGAAATCCAACCGGGCCCCTAGAACTGAAAGGTTTATAACTTTCAGATCGGACGTCCGTTTGACAACCCGTCAGCAGCCTTGGTGATCACGTTGAGAAAAGGTCTCTATGACTATACCCTATGAGAGTTTGGGGTACAGTTTAGATATGGTCGGGTTGTTTCGTACATGAAACCAACCGAGCCCCTAGGACGAAAAAGGAAAATAACTCACAGACCGGGCGTCCGATTGACGCACCGTCTGCTGCGTTGAGACCCCTATGACGAGGAGGTACCTGGAGATACTTCTTTGTGGAACATTTTAATACATGGAGTATTGACCAGTAGCTCGTGGAGCGGACCCTCCCGGTGACGAGCTAGCAGAGTGCAGAGACCTTGTAGCTGGCTGAGAGTTGACGACTGATGATCTATCGACTCGGTGTGTTTCGGATATCCCAGTGGGGAGCTCTTGGTTGTAGCGGCAGACCCACATCGGAGGAGTGCTTGGTTGTAGAGGTAGACCCGTGGTACTCAATAGAAGGAGTACCTCTAGAGGCTATGAGGGGGAGCACTTGGCTGTAGTGGGAGACCCATGGCGGAGGATCGCTTTGTTGTAGCGGCAGACCCACGGTACTCAATAGAAGGAGTACCTCTGGAGGCTATGAGGGGGAGCGCTTGGTTGTAGCGGAAAACCCATGGTGGGAAGAGCTTGGTTGTAGAAACAGGCCCACAGTACTCGACAAGTGGAGTACTACAGCAGTCCAAGGTTAGTGGGGCGCGCTCGGATGTAGCGGCAGGCCCACTGTACTCGATAGAGAAGGATTTCTCCAGCAGGTGTGGTTTCAACATCATGAATAAAATCTTGGTTGAGTTGAGTGTATGACATTTCTGTTTACCTCATGATTGAGATGGGTCACTTGATAACTTAGTTATATGTATGGGTATATAGCTGGGTAGTGGTTATCCATTGATTTCATAATCTTTGTGTTTTCTCATTATTGAGATGGGTTACTTGATAACTTGGTTATATGTATGGGAATATACCAAAGTATAGGTTATCTATTGAGAACTTCTTTGTAGTTATCCTTGATGGATTTAGTAAGACATTGAGGGTCTCGGGGTCCCTACTGAGTATTGTTATACTCACACCTACATGGGCTATGCCCGCACCTCGTTGTGTTGGTTGCAGACGATGGGCAGCGCAGACAAAGGCCGAGTGATCGAGGACTGGACGGTACCCGGAGGTGGACCTCACGACAAGACAGTATCCGGTGGTGGACATCACGACGAGGAGACACTAGGAGGAGGTTGACAGGCGAGAGTGTTGTGGAGGCTATCTGTACCTACCCTTCAGGTAGGATCCATGGTGGACGATCTAGGAGCTGCGCTATCAGTACCTACCCTTCAGGTACGATCCTTGGTGGATGATCCATGAGCTTATTGTCACCTTCCAGCTGTTTTATCTTTTTTCATGTACTTTACAGTTGGGATTGTATTTCCGGACCCTTTACATTCAGCACAGCTTGTTTCAGTTTTACTTAGTGTTTTGCTTCCGCTTGTACTCTGTGGTGTTTGTTTACTTTCATAAAGGAAATTCCTTCCCAGTTATGGGGATTTACGCCTTTGGTGGTAGTCTCCAGCCCCTGGCTTATGGAAGGAGGGCTTGGGGTAGTCACGGCATGGGCCCCGATGACAGGTTGTGACAAATTGGTATCAGAGGAGTTCGGTTCTACCGCAAAACTCAGGACTCTGATCCTTCTTCTATGTGAATCAATAGTGTTAAGGGTATTTAGTGTGGTTATCAGTCCAGGGAGTCCAGTGTTGGTGTGGTGGCCAACGTATCCATACACCAGGACCCTGACTTCAGATTTCCGACTCAATACACGAAAACATTGATTGCATGTGTGTTTTAATAGTTTTATTTGTGATTACTTTGTGTCAGCTCACCAGGTATACTGTTTGACCGTGGCGCACCTGTTTCTTTTCATAATAGCCCCACGATGGCATCCAGCTAGAGTTCCGAGCATTGTGGGAGACGACAGCCCACCGAGGAATGTGGTTTATAATGGTTTTGGTAATTCCTAAATCAGAATAATATTAGATATGTATAAAAATATATACTTATAGATACATTAAATATTATGATAGATATGTTAAAAAATATTCCATTTCTATTTAAACACCTCAAAAATCAAAATATGTGATGAATATCACATAAATCCCAAAGTATGAAAATAGAGAATGAACAAACCCACATATCGAATGTGTCAAATTTAATCAATACCTACTGATAGAGTGGGGTAAAATTGATCCCTATATACCACTAAAAATTACATTCATGATATAAATTCAAAAATAGGATTTATATACACAATATAAATAAAATTTGTTTTAAAATACCAAACGTGTCACGTAGAAAGAAATTTGATATTTAAAACACTTACATATTATCCATACATCTAAGAATGTAATTTATTATTCTATAAAAAACATATATTTTTTAATAAAATAATTTAGATTCAAACTCAAATACATTTTAATACATATACTTCATAAATAATCATTCTTGATTTGATATTTACCAATTTTCCATGTCGATTTTCCATGGATAATATTATTTGTACTTGCTTCATAATAGTGGGTTTTTTTACATTATTCTTCAAAATTTCATCATTACTAGGAAAATTAATATTAATATTAGAGATTATTTATACTTATTTATGATTAATCACATTACTTTCATGAGTTTTTTGTCTTTATCTCTAATGATAAAACTAATAATAACAAATTTTTAGTGATTCTTGAGGATTGTAGGGTGTTTTCTTAAATAATGAAATCAATATAGATATAAAATACTTGAAATGGAAAAAATTATTTCCAAAATTAAATTATTTTATAATATTAATTATGTTATCACAGTCATTCATGGTATAAATTCACAGTATTGCTCAATTATGTGGTTAAACCGACCCAAACATGAAGACAACATGATTAATAAATTATTGTGAAGTAATTTACTTAAAATATCATTACATCATTATAATAATGATATAATTTTGAGAATATTAATTTGAAATATCATAATTATTAATTAATATTAAGAATAAGTAATGGATATTAAAACATAACAAAATTTTAATAGATGAATACCCTCTTACTGCACTTTTTTTAGAAGATTAAATTAATTTTGCTTGTTTGTAGATCATATCATTAATAGGTTATACAATTTTTCATTAAATATTATTAATGAAATACAAATAATAATAATTTTATTTTAATCTTATTCGTATATATTTCCTTATATAGAGGTGAAGGAAAACAAAACATGTTTTATTGTGGAGGTAGTAGTCCACACAACGCACGAATGATAGTTTCATTTTTATTTAGCTAAATGGGAAAGGGGGTTAATGATTTTTTTAAATTAAAAAAATATACTACAAATACTTAATTAAGAATATAATACTTGTAAAAATAAATTTTAAATTGAAACATAATTAGAGAAGATATTATAAAAATTATTGAACATATATTGAGAACTATGAGTTTCACTTGAAGGATTACTTTGAATATAAATGATTAGGATAATCAATTATGAGTGAAAGATTATGAGAGTGAAAGAAGATAATATGGTAATGAAATATGGCATAGTTTCACCAAAAGAAAAAAAAATAGATTTTTATTGAAGTGGTGGTGAAAAGACCCGTTTATAATCATTGATAATAATTTTTTTAAAAATATTTCATCTTGATATAAAGGGAGAACATTATAAACATGTCATCTGGATAAAAATAAAAAATTATTGAGTAGATGGATATATATTGTAATGACCCAAAGTATTTTAATGGAAATTACCTTCTTATTTTTATGTCATAAAATAACATCAAATCACAACATAATGAACTACTAAGTGATAAGTGACCTTTAAACATAAGTTTGTCACTTCTGTGTTTGGAAATTTAAAAATCCGACATACACGGTTGTGCTCAAGATGATTTTTGGAGTCTAATGAAACCAAAATAATTTTTGGAGAATAGTGACATACCCTTATGAATATTAATATGACCCTTATTAATAGTAATTCATCCAACATAAGAGTAACATTACATATGAATAATTAAATAAAATTTAGACATCTTAGAAAGTGACAATTTGACCTTAGTAACAATTTTGGTATTTTGTAAGTCATAAATAATTAATTATAATTAATTAATTAATTTAAAAGAAAATATATTTCCCTAAAATGTATTCATAAATTATTGAATCAATGTATTATAGTTTTTAGATATTTTTATAAGACCCTGCGTAATTTTTGAAAGCTCTATAAAATCTGTTTTAATCATAAAAATTGTTTTTTTATGTAAATTATGATTTTAATTAAATATTAAATTAATAATATTTGGAAAATTATTTTTGAAAAATGGACTTCATTTTTGGATTCTAATCATCAAAAAATGATTGGGGTAAATTTTTTGGATTTTTCTAAAATACTTGAATTTTTGTGAATAGTAAAATACATTAATTTACCGAATGAATATATTATAATTAAAACCCATTGTTAGTGACATCACAAGTGATGTAAGCACCAAACTCTCTAACTCAATTGTCTTATTTACTATTCTTGGTCATTCAAGACTCACTATTCCTTGTCTTATGGGAAATTAATAAACTAATGAATTTTATATTAAGGAAACCCCTCTCCCCTCCACTATAAAAGCCACCATTCACACCCTCATTTCCTCACACCTCTCAAGCTCCAAGACTTCTCTAAAATCTGCCCAAAAACCTTCCCTAGCCCCTCCCCCACGTCCATGATATTCTGGTCTCATCAAAATACCATGCTTAGGCCCTTAAGGATGTTCTCAAGTGGAGGATTCTAGTGGTAATTTCCCTCTATAGTCTCTTTTAATTTCCTTTCTTGTTCAAGTTCATTTCTTGATCTCTCCCCATCTATATTCATTAAAATTTTATTTTAACTCTATTATTATAAATATTGTGTAATTTTATTATTCTAATGGGATATTATATCATAAAACCCCCGTTCCCTCTTCCTTTTATTTTATTATAGAGAACGTTGTTCGTGAGGTGTTAATTTATCACCTTCAATAACGACATGCTTTCTTCTTTAATTTATACCTTCAGATCTGGTCAAGAAATCATTTTTATGGTTGAACCAGAATATTTTATTTGTATTATATTCTAATTAAAATTCTAGAAATAACCTATGGCCATATCACTAACTGATAAGTTAAAACAAGTTCGTTGTGATCCAAAAACCACCCAAATTGACCCAAATAGTCATCATTTAATTCTTATCTAATGATTCATCCACATGGATCTAATATAATTCATTATAAGATAATTAAAACTCATTTAATATCATTAATGACATGTAATATCATTTCTGTATGTTTACTCATGTTCTACCCAAACTTCAATTTAAGAATACAAGTGAACCACCCAAGAAAAACCGTAAAAACGAACATCCTGAACAGTGTTTTTAAACTCCATAAGTCATCAAAAAGAACATAATATGACATAATGAAACCATAATTAACCGAATTAATGTACATATGGTTCTGGTTTTTTAATTAATGAATATAATATAATTATATAGGACATTAAAGAGAAGGAAGCATTCAGGTAAAAGGTAAGGGGAAATTCTCAAACCCAAGTTTCATCCTTTGGGTTCTCCCTATTTCACTCCATTTTTGATATGGTTACTCCGTAAAGATAATTTGTTCATAAATATCTTAAATTTTATGGGATATTCATATTTTCTAATGATGTTTATGTCAATCAAAATGTTTTCCAAAAGAACTCTTATTTTAAGATCTCAAATTTTACCTCTCATTCATGGTTGATGGTTCTTGTATCAATTATGTTGTTCCCTATTTCTTTTGGGAACCCAAATCTTATGAATGTATTATTATGAGATAAAACCAATTCCTTACCATGGGTTAATTATATCCATTATTGATATATGTTCTATGTGGAATTCATGTTAATGATAATGTTATGAGGTGATGGGTGCGCCCGAAATTATATAGCGCAATCTGAATGATTGAATATGAAGGGTGCACCCGGAATTATAAAACGCCCCAATGAATTGGGTAAGGTGATGAATCTCTTGAGTAAATGTGAAATGATGTGTTAAAAATATTCTATCTTTGTTCACATGTATGTGTGGTATTTAACCACTAAGACGTGATTTTCATTTAATGCATTGCCACATTTGAAGTCTTCTATTTATGCTCCTCTCATGTTCATGATCTTTTTCCTATGTTATGATTATACTCAACCCATGCTATATTTATCTTATCAATCCTCTTACTGGGATTTTAGCTCACCCCTTTTGATGTATATCCTCATGTTGATACATGTAATAAGGAGAGGTCAAGTACCAATAAGAATCTAGAGAAGAAGAAATTAAATAAATTTTTATGCTTTATGTTGTATTTGTTTTGTGTGGTCCTAGTTTTCCCAAGACACTAAACCTTCGGATCCTCTATGTATAATAATATTATGTTGTTTATCTTTAAAATGATATAGTAGTAATGCATGAAATGGCTCGAGTATCTATAGTTGGTATCAGTGGAAAGGTTTAGTTAATTTGGGAATTAGGATTAGTGAACCCTAGAGAAAACCCCTAGAATGAGACTAAGTACAAATATGAACCGAAGAATTTTTACTTAGGGATCTTATATGTTATGTTTTTGGTATAAATTGTTTACATTAATATGTTATTCATTAATTTTTTACTTATGTTTATGTTCTAACCTTTTCTATTTCAGATAATGGTGGGAACCATGAGAAATCAGGCCAACAACTCATGCGAGGTTCAATGCAAAGATTGCCCAAACAACATCCCAAATGATTTGGGAGGTGGAGTTAAAAACATCATGGAGATTCTTACCCAATTATATCATGTTATGAAAAATAACCATAATAATGGGGAACATCCTCCTACACCAAAGAGGGAGCAACTGGTTATTGAGTGTTTTACACAGCAATGACCACTAACGATTTGTGGATCTTCCGATCAACTAGTTGCGGAACAGTGGGTCAACTCCATGGAGAGGATCTTTTTTATGATTCACTATTCTAAGATGAAGAAGGTGACTTTATCTGTTTTTCATCTAGATGGAGAAGCTGATCAATGGTGGGATTTGATTAATAACACCAAGCCAAGAGAGGAAATTGAAGAGATGGAATGGGAAGACATTAAGATGATGTTTCTTAATAATTATTTCCCACAAACTCTTCACAGGAAGATGGAGAGATAATTAATAGAGCTCAAGAAAAAAGAAGGATAATCGGTGACAAACTATGAAGCGAATTTCACAAGGCTTTCAAGGCATGCTTTAGGTTTTGTTATCATCAATGATAGCAAAATTAATAGATTCTTTAGTGGATTAAAACCACGCCTTCGAAAGGCTCTTGCAATTCAGGACTTTGGAAGTTATGAAGAAGTTGTTCAATGTGCTCTCACAGTGGAGATGGAGTTTGGAGAATGGTCCCATGGATATGGGGTTTAGAAAAGAAAGATAGAGTTTCAAGCTGGTGGATCTAATGAAAAATGTGGGAAGAAAAATCAATGACCCACATGCCAAAAATATGGGAAGATGCACCATGGGAACTACATAAAAGGGACAAGAAAATGCTTCAAGTGTGGGAAAGAAGGAAATCAGGCCCATGAGTTTCTAAAAGACATGAAAAAGAAAAATAATGTCACCAATGAAAGGAGAGAACCACTCATGGTTCAATGCTACAACTGTAAGAAGCTAGGGCACTATGCAAACGAGTGCACCAAACCTCGAGTTCTCAAGGATAATCAGTGTCAGCAGCCACCAAAGCCAATGGAACAAGGGAAGGATTATGCCATCACTACTACAGAGGTAGATCATGATAATGAAGTCATACAAGGTACACTTACTATTCACTCATGAATGGAAAAAGTCTTATTTGATTCTAATTCTACCCATTCATTTATATCATGCAAGTTTCGTAGAACTATATAATCAAAGCCCCAAAACCTTGAAGTAGAGATATCTGTAAAAACACAAAGTGGTGTAATCAATGCAACCTGAGTGTTTGAATCTTCTCATGCTGGAATATGTGGGAAGATTCTTTCAGAAAATGTCATAATGCTTCCCTTGGTAGAATTTGATGCTATAATGGGAATGGATTGGATCTCATTATATAGAGCACATATCAACTGCCAGGAAAAGGAAACATCTTTTCATATTCTGAACCATCCCATGAACCTCTAAAAATTCAAGGAAGATCATAAATCACCTTTGAAAAATCCTTCAATGGAGTTGGTGTTGATTCCCTATGAAGAAGCATACCTCGCCCAAATGGTTGAGTCGAAGGAAAGTTCCAACCTTGGAGAAATTCCAATCGTGAGGGAATACAGCGATGTATTTCCTGAAGAGTTACCCAAAATTCCCCCGGATCGTGAGGTAGACTTATCAATTGAACTCACACCCAGAGCTACTCCTATATCTAAGTGACCCTATAGGATGGCTCCTATTGAACTGGAGGAGTTAAAGAATCGGCTTCAAGAGCATCTGGACAATGGTTCATACGCCCTAGTGCATCGCCTTGGGGTGCGCTAGTGCTTTTTTTAAAGAAGAAGGATGGAACAATGCGGTTGTGTATCTATTATTGGGAACTCAACAAGATCACCATAATGAACATGAATCCTCTACCAAGGATTGATGACTTGTTCGACCAGTTAAGAGGAGATCAATACTTCTCAAAGGTGGGTATTCATTTTATATATCATCAGGTAAAGGTGAAGAAGGAAGATATTCAGAAGACTACTTTCCGAACAAGGTATGGGCACTATGAGTTTTTGGTGATTCCCTTTGGACTTACGAATGCCCCTAAAATATTCATGTATTTGATGAATAGAGTCTTTATACATTACCTAGAGAAATATGTGTTAGTGTTTATCGATGATATTTTCATCTACTCCAAGAGCAAGGAGGAACATGAAGAACATCTAAGACTCGTGTTGGTGACATTGAGAAACGATAATTTATACGCCAAGTTCATAAAGTGTGACTTTTCGATGAATCAATTCACGTTATTGGGACATGTAATCACAAGTGAGGGAATTTTTGTGGATCCTTCCAATACAAAGGTGGTTGAGGAATGGCCTAGGCCCTCTAGTGTCAAAGAAATCCATAGTTTTCTTGGATTAGCTAGGTACTACCGACATTTTGTGAGAAACTAATCACGATTTTCAAGCCCGCTAACTATGTTAACAAGGAAAGGGGTAAAGTATGTCTAGATGGAAGAATGTGAGGGAAGCTTCAAGGAGCTAAAGATATGGATGATCACCGCACCTGTAATCACACTACCGAAAAGTGGAGAATGTCTTGTGATATACAGTGATGCTTTAAATACAGGCTTGGGTTGTGTAATCATGTAAAATGATAATGTGATAGCCTACGCCTCATGACAGTTGAGGATCCATGAGAAGAACTACCTGAAACATGATCTAGAGTTGGTAGCCATGATTTTTGCCTTGAAAATCTGGCAGCACTACCTATATGGAGATAAGTGTGACATATACACCAACCACAAGAGCCTAAAGTATATATTCACACAAAAGAATCTCAACCAGCATCAAAGGTGATGGTTAGAGATAATCAAAGATTACGATTGCTCTATTCAATATCATCCAGGAAAGGCGAATAAGGTAGATGATTCTCTAAGGAGAAAAGAACATGCTACTCAATCCATGTTACGGATTGAGAAAGACCCTATATTCATGGTTATACAAAGAATGGATTTGGAAATCATAAGGGTAGGGGATACATCCTACCTTTCCCAAATTATTGTGCAACCATCCATCCAAAAGAAGATTAATGAAGCAAAAAAGGGATGATGTGGAGATACAAAAGAGGGTGAATGCAGTAAAAAAGGGAAGTTGCAAGAGTTCCATATGGACGATGATGGTGTGATTTAATTTGGAACACGTCTTTTTGGGCCTTCATCACCTGGGATAAAAAACGAGCTATTGAATAATGCACATAGCTCAACTTTCTCTATCCATCCTGGGAGTACCATGATGTACCGTGATCTCCGAGAACACTTTTGGTGGGATAACATGAAGAAGGAGATTGCAGAATATATATCAAGGTGCTTGGTATTCCAGAAAGTTAAAGCTGAGCGAAAAAAGTCCAAGGGTATGATGCAACCATTGCCTATACCCATGAGGAAATGGGAAAATGTTACTATGGACTTTGTCACAGGACTCCTGAAGACATCAAAGGGAAATAATGTGATATGGGTTGTGGTTGACCAACTCACCAAGACTTCCAATTTTATCGCTATTTGGGAACACCTCTCGCTTGAATAGCTGGAAAAGATATATGTAAAGGAAGTGGTGAGATTGCGATGTTCCACTCTCAATTGTCTCTGACCATGATCCAAGTTTCACATATATGTTCTGGAGGATCCTTCAACATGATTTGAGTACTGAATTAAATTTCAGAATGGCCTATCACCCCCAAAATGATGGCCATTATGAAATGACTATTCAAACGCTTGAAGATATGCTAAGAGCATGCACTCTTGAATTCAAAGGTGGTTGGGATCAACATCTCTAATTGGTTGAGTTCACATACAACAATAGCTTCCACTCAAGTATTCATATGGATCCATATAAAGCTCTATATGGAAAGTGTTGTAGAACTCCAACCTATTGGGTTGAAGTTGGAGAAAGAAAGCTAATTGGACCTGATCTTGTTCAAGAGATGACAGAGAAGGTTCAAGTCATCCATAAACACATCAATGCTGCTCAAAGTTGGCAAAATAGCTATGCTGGAAAACGGCGAAGGGACTTGGAGTTCGACATGGAGATAAATTCTTCCTTCAAATATCTCCATGGAAGAGAGTCATGCGATTCGGGAAGAAAGGGAAGCTAACCCTAAGGTATATTGGCCCCTTTGAAATCCTTGATCGCATTGGAGCTGTGGCCTATCCTCTTTTACTTACACCAAATATTGCTGAAGTACATGATGTTTTTCATGTATCACTACTGAGGAGGTACATACCAGACCCCTCATATTTACTAAACTCAGAGATGGTGCAGCTGGAGGATGATCTCTCCTATGAGAAGCAATGAGTAAAGATTCTGGATCGGAGAGATAAGGTCCTACGCAACAAGACAACCCATATTTTCTATGTTTTGTGGAGGAACCATAAGTTTGAGGAAGCAACTTGGGAAGTAGAAGAGGCAATGAAGGAGAAACACCCTCACCTGTTTTTGTAAAGTGAAATTTCAGGGGGGAGAAATTTATTAAGGGGGAAGAATGTAACGACCCAAATTTTTTCAATGGAAATTCGCTTCATAAGTTTATGTCATTAAATAACATCAAATCACAACATAATGAACTACTAAGTGATGTGTGACCTTAAACATAATTTTGTCACTTCTGTGTTTGGAATTTCAAAAATCCGACATACGCGATTGTGCTCAAGATGGTTTTTGGAGTCTAATGAAACGAAAATAATTTTTTTTGAATAGTTAACTACCCTTATGAATAGTAATATGACCCTTATTAATAGTAAATCATCCAACATAAGATTAACATTACCTATAAATAATTAAATAAAATTTTGACATCTAAGAAAGTGACAATTTGAACTTAGTAAAAATTTTGGTATTTTGTAAGTCGTAAATAATAAATTATAATTAATTAATTAATTTAAAAGAAAATTTAATTCCCTAAAATGTATTAATAAATTATTGAATCAATGTATTATAGTTTTTAGAAAATGTTATTGGACCCTTTGTAATTTTTAAACGCTCTATAAAATCGGTTTTAATCATGAAAACTGTTTTTTTAAGAAAATTATGATTTTAATTAAATATTAAATTAAAATATTTAGAAATTTCTTTTTCAATAAATGGAATTCATTTTTGGATTCTAAACATCAAAAAATGGTTGTGGAAAATTTTTGGGATTGTTCTAAAATACTTGAATTTTTGGTGAATAGTAAAATACATTAATTTACCGAATAAATACATTATAATTAAAACCCACTATTCCTAACATCACAAGTGATGTAAGAACCCAAATCTCGAAATCACATGACTTATTTACTATTATTTGTCATTCAAGACTCACTATTCATTGTCTTAGGGGAAATTAATAATCTAATGAATTTAATATTAAGGAAACCCATATCCCCTCCAATATAAAAGCCACCCTTCACACTCTCAATTTCTCACACCTCTCAAGCTCCAATACTTCTCTAAACTCTTCCCAAACACCTTCCCTAGCCCCTTCCCCACGTCCAAGAGCTTCTGGTCTCATAAAAAGACCAATCTTAGGCCCTTAAGGAGGTTCTCAAGAGGTGGATTCTAGAGTTAATTTCCCTCCCTCTTCTCCTTTAATTTCCTTTCAAGTTCAAGTTCATTTCTTGATCTCTCCCCACCTATCTTCATCCAAATTTTATTTTAACTCCAGTATTATACATATAATGTAATTTTATGATTCTAATGGGATATTATATCATCCAATCCCCTTTTATTTCTTCCTTTTATTTTATTAAAGAGAATGTTGTTCGTGAGGTGTTAATTTATCACCTTCAAGAACGACATGCTTTATTCTTCCATTTATACCTTCATATCTGTTCATGAAACCATTTTTATGGTTGAACCAGATTATTTTATGTTTATTATGTTCTATTTAAAGTTTTTTAAATAAATTATGTTTATATTACTAAGTGATATGTTAAAACAAGTTCGTCGTGCTCCAAAAACCGCCCAAATTAACCCAAATAACCATCATTTAATTCTTATCTAATGATTGATCCACATGGATCTATTATAATTAATTATAAGATAATTAAAAATCCAGTAATATCATTAATGACATGTAATATCATTTTTGGATGTTTACTCATGTTCTACCCAAACTTCAATTTACGAATACAAGTGAACCACCCAAGAAAAACTGTAAAAACGAACAACCCCGAACAATGTTTTTAAACTCTATAAGTCGTCCAAATGAACATAATATGACATAATGAAACCAGAATTAACCAAATTAATGTACATATTGTTCTGAATTTCTAATTAATGAATATAATGTCAATATATAGGACGTTAAAGGGAAGGAACCATTCGGGTACAATGTAAGGGAAAATTCTCAAACCCAACATTCATCCTTTGGGTTCTCCCTCTTTCACTCTGTTTTTGATACGGTTACTCCGTAAAGATAATTTGATCATAATTATCATACCTTTTTTGGGATACAAATGTTTTATAATGATGTTTATGTCAGTCCAAATGTTTTCTAAAAGAATGCTTCTTTTAAGAACTCAAATTTTACCTCTTATTCGTGGTTAATGGTTCTTGTTTCAATTATGTTGTTCCCTCTTTATTTTGGGAAACCAAACCTTATTAATGAATTCATATAAGATTAAACCCAATCCTTACCATGGGTTATTTATTTCCATTATTGATATATGTTCTATGTGTCATGCATGTTAATGATAATGTTATGAGGTGACGGGTGCACCCAGAATGATATAGTGCAATATGAATGATTGAATATGATGGGTGCACTCTGAATTACACAGCACTCCAATGCATTGGGTAAAATGATGAATCTCATGAGTAAATGTAAAATGACGTGTGGACAAGATTCTATCTTGGTTCACAATTATGTTTGGTATTTAACAACTAATACATTATGTTTCATTTTTATGGATTGCCACATTTCAAGTCTTTTATTTATGCTCCTCTCATGTTCAAGATATTTTGCCTATATTATGATTATGCTCACCGCATACTATATTGTTCTTATCTATCCTTTTACTGGTCTTTTATCTCAACCATTTTGACGTATATCCTCAGGTGGCTATATGTACTAAGGAGAGGACAAGTGCCAATAAGAAGCTAGAGAAGAAGAAAATAAATAAATGTTTATGCTTTATGTTGTATTTGTTTTGTGTGGTCCTAGTTTGGCCAAGACACTAAACCATCAGATCCTCTATGTGTAATACTATTATGTTGTTTATCTTTAAAATGATGTAATATTTATGTAATAAATGTCTTGGGTCACTATATATATGTTATATAATATCTCAACCACTAAATTATAGACATAATTTTTCAATGTATCACGCACTTTAACCATTAAATTATTTCTTTTACTATTTTTACTTTTACCATGGAAACTAGTTTTCACCTAATGTAACATAATATTTATTCCATAAAATAATGTGTCCCAAATTATATATTTTCAAACAAATAATTTTAATTTTAAATCTATTTTTCTGATTCAATTAATATATGTGTTAAAAATTAATTTTAATATATTAAATGTATACTATATTAAATAAATTTAAGAGAAACATATTACTTGAGTTCTAAAATATCAATCATAGGTTCATAAAATATAATAATAATTTTAGAATTTAAAGTTTATATTAAAAATATATATTTGGGTAAAAATGGTTTCATGAACTTCTATTTCATACTTATATAGTAGTAATGGCATAAAATTCAAGGTATTTCTTAAAATAGTATATTGTACTCTACTCCAAAATTAAATTTAAAAAACCCAAGAAAAAATCATAATCTAATACCATTTTGAGGACTTCAAAAATGTATTTCAATTTTATATAAAAATATTTTAACTTTAATAAATACATCATTACGTATAATCATGAATAATTTATATTTAGAATGTAATAGTCCATGGTATGGTGTTTTACATGCTATAATAAAGTCTTGGGTATTACACCCCCCTAAATAATTTATTCCTAAAAACTACGATATATATATCATATATCGAACAAATTTGGATATTACTTCCTCATATATTATTAAATATCCTTGGTTTCATCTTATAGTTTCTGATTTTTCTAAAAATAGTTTACTAATCGAGTTATCTGATTCCACAACACTAACTCTATTTTGTCAAGAATATGGACAAGATATTATTTATAAGAAAATTAAGGCTCTATTATTGGATTTAATCACATTCATTGGAACTATTATTTATTTCTATAGTAGTGAAAAATTGAATATTTTTGGTATTTTAGCATGGTTGTTCAGCATAGACTATCGATAAGATACAACTCCAATTATTTATAATATTTAAAAATGCCCAATGTACCAAGGCTTAACTTAACCTTCTTACCAAATCATACAATAACCTTCCATGGTGAAACCAAAAAGAATACATGATCCCTAACATGAAATTCCAAATATTTCATTCAATAATCAATTTAGATATATTGTGTGATGAAGGATGATTTAATATTATCTAAAATAATATGTATTTTACCAGTTTTATCCTCCATAATCTCTAGGACAAATAGATTTATTTATATAACTTCATCCTGACAATTTGGAGTGTGAAACATATTCCTATAAAATTATTTATATGGCCCCATATGGGTTCTCGAATAGAATCTATTATTATATGAAAATTTAACTAAAGGTTGATAGTGATCCAACAAACCATGGATGTCAACAGAACATGATCTCATAATTTATTCTAACTTCCTGATAGTCCTCATATACTACCCATCAATTCGGTTATGATACATGATGCTTAAAGGAATATCATTATCCATATCACATTGAATTCTCTCCAAGAATTTTTATGTGAACTAAGGTCAAAGATCAAATACAAGAATTAGAGGTACCCCATAATGCCTTATGATTTCATCTATATATATCAAATAAGGTTTCTAAAGGATTAGATTGTCTATTCTTTCAAGGAAATTATCATACATAGTAATATGATAAATAATGGCCCATATATTTTTTTGTCTTTATTGTTTTTTTGGATTCTGCTGAAAAATTCCATTATAATATTTTCTCACATAAATATTGGTATAAGAAATCCAACATGATTATTTATTTCATCCTCTACCTACTGGAATTCTAAAAATATGGAGACACTGTCCACAATTTCCCTCTTCTTACCATCCCACTTGAAATGATCTCTCAAATCCCTACATATCTTTATCCCACTGAGGTTTATAGATAAATTTGATCCATTCACTTCATCTATCAATTTTTTATTTAACTCTTGTATATATAGAACACAAAACCACTTCCCAAACATCAACACTCCATATATATAGATTAATTATACAAATATACCATTATTTAATTATTTAATCTATATTTTTAGTTCTTCGTCATTTTTTAGTAGCATTTTATCTTTTCTATTAATTTTCTAATAAATTTCATAGAAAAGTAATAATGCATTCCCTTTCCTAAAAATCCCCATATCCATATTTTACTAGATATTTGTATAAAGTGTCTTTATAAGTCATAGTCATAGTTAGAACTCATTATTCCCTCTTACTCAAGGAAATAACCATCTTTTTCCATGTCAATATTATAGTGTATCCATTATTCATAATCCTTAAATAGTTCAAGAAATTTTACTTGCCTCATATTGAGTTGATTCTAAGATAAAATATATTTCCAACTCTTATGATCTATATATATATTGAATCATTCATTATAAAGTTAGTGATTCTATATTTTCAAGGAAAATATTATTTTTTTCTATCTCATGTTCTTTATTTGGATATTTTTTCATGGATTTTCAATTTCCCTAATTCATATGCAATGACCCTATCATTTTAGATAAGGAAAAACCTATGAATTTTCTTCGATGCATAACTATACATTAAAATAATTCATTTCTTAGTGGTAAATTTAATATCATTTCTTTAATAATTCTCCAATTTATCTCTTTAAATCATTCCTCAGTTTACTGTGATCATTTTAATTTAACCCTTTTATGTATTAACATAGATTATGGGTTTCCAATCTGGAAAAATATTCAATAGACCAATGATACTAACCTATTAAATCCAAGAAACATAGAATATCTGTTATTATTGTTGTTGTAGGCCATTATTTCACTAATTTTATCTTTAAAGTGTTAAAATATGATCTATCCTTTGATACAATATGTCTAAAAAATAAAACTCATTGAGACAAAATTTACACATACTAAATTTATAATATAAATCTTTTCTTCTCAGTTTATCAAGTATTATTTACATATTACTATCATGTTGTTTATAAATATTTCATGTATATAAATATATCATCAATTAATAACACTAAAAACATAGCAATAAAATTATTAAATACACTATTCATCATATCCATTAATATATATGGTTCATTAGCTAATCCCAATAGAATTATCATAAACTTCTAATGTTCATACATTATTCTAAATGTCGTATTATGTTTATTATCCTTCTTCACCCTCAACTAATTATAACTAGAGAGATGATCATTATTTGAAAGAAATTGGTATTTTTGAAGATGATCAAATAAGTCATAAATGTTTGTTAAAGGATAATTATTATTTGTATTCATTGAATTTATCTCCATATAATTGATGCACAGTCTCATTGACCCATCCTTATATTTTTGAGAATAAAATAGGAGCTCCCCATGATGAAGAATGGGGGTGTATAAATCCCTTATCACTCAACTCCTATATTTTTTCCATTAACCACCCTAACTCCACTAGTTTTATTCTATAAAAATTTTATGATATACTCCTTGCATCATAAATGAGTTTGATGGAGAACTCATCTTCACAATCTAGTGTATGAAAGGAAAATTGTTATTTAAAAACATCAATGAAATTGTATTCCATAAGTACATCCAATATTTTTAAGATATATTAAATATCCATAGATCATGATAGATCTTTGTCTAATCCAATAATTTCTATAAGGATATATATTGGGGGATCCAAAAATGATTTATACTATTTTCCCCTATAATGAAAAGATATTTCACCTCATCTTCGCAAATCATAATCTTATTTTCTAGTAAATAAATTTATACATAAAATTTTAAATAAAATACATTTAAATTATTATATAAAATTAAAACATATTTATAAGAAAAATAATAATTATTATTGGGTACACCCATGCGCCATAATTAGAACTATCTAAAACATATTTGTTATAATAGAATTCCCCCCTCAGTGTTTTAATTAATAAATACCTTTCTAGATTGATAAGGAAATATATATATGTTTTAAACATGATATATATATATATAAGTGTGAAGATCCATAATCTAATAAAGCATTAGCTATCATTGAGGATATATTAAAATTACATACCACTATGTCATTTGGAATTTCAACTACTGCTGAGATAATTTCTTAAACATTTCCATTCTGTATTGCCATTTTATAGGGTTTTATGGTTCTCATATATCCTATATCCTTATAGTTAATGAAAATTCATAAATATATTTTTCATTTTTCATTTTATTAATGATTTTTATTTCAGTTTTATTAGAACTTATAGCATACTCTTATTCCATTCAAATAAGCCCCAGAGGGTTTCATACCACAGTTATCACATGAGGAAAATATCATACTTACTTTTATCCCCTTTTTTATACTATTATTTCAATTATGGTCATTAATACTATTTTAATCCTAATTATCCTTCAATACATATGTCTTAGTGAACTTTTTTTATGTCATTGTGGTTCTTGACAATATATCCTTGTACAAATAAATGATGTGAGAGATAAATTCCCTTTAAAGGATTGGATTTAACACAAAAATTAAATGGAAAACGTTTATTTATGGTATATATATGTATTATGTATTTCATTTGTTCCTGAGAACATTTCCTTTATATTTTCTCTAGGATAGTGGGTGCTAATGGTGTGTTTTAGGTCATCTTTTCTCTGAAATTCTGATGTTTTTCTTGTTATAATGATAAAAAATTGGCTACTGGTTGAATATTGGTATAATAATAGATGATTTTCTAATAGTATAAGATTGGTAAAATGGTAGAATATTTTGTAATGTTATAATATTTCTTTAAGAGTATTATATTGACTAATACAAGCTTCTTACATTATTTTTTAAAAAAATATATTTTTCCCATAATTTCATTTATTTATGTTTTTAGCATAAAAATTTATTTTAATGACTTAGATAAGGGAAGTTAAGGGTTTTTTCAATGATGTTATTAAAATTCTTTATTCCAAAACATAATGAAACTTTTAATAGGGATGTTCGGCATGAATTTAATATTATATTAATTAATGTTTAATTAATGTATAACTTTCTACAAATCATGATGGCATCATAGACTTACCTCTATAATTAAAATATTACCTTTGTTAAATCAATATCATACTTCCTTCTAGTTAAAATGAACTATATTTTTTTCTAAACCCTTTAAGAGTTATCTATGTCTATTAAAACCACTATGTCTATGTTTTCTGGGAATTTAAACAACTTTCATTCACACTATATTCTATATCAGTGAACCAATTTGAGGTAGGATATTGTTTCCATTCTTTTTTCCCTTTCTCTATAAAATATTAATGGTTTTTAAATCCATTATCTTCATACATCTGTGAAGGGACATCATATTCTCCTTCCCCTAGTTTTTATGTAGTAATTTTGAGATATTTCTTTCTGGTTAGAGGATTCATTACATCTCCTATTTAAATTAAAATAACAATTATACAATTATTTACCTCTCTAAGTAATTTATGAATTAAACTTGCTAAGTATTTATCTTTTTTAATTAAAGTAATTGGGTTTTTTTGTGTAGTAATCGCATATATTTATGTCTTGTTAATGGTTTTACTATTTTTTCAAGATAGTGAAATTTCATCATTTATGATATCATTTAGCACATTCTAATGCTAGAAAAAAGATAAAAATAAATAAATAAAGTAATTATTATTGTCTAAATAATAAATATTAATGTTAAACTCTTTAAATATTTTAATTCTTGTCGGTTAAATAATAATTAAGGATGATTAATTGAAATTTTTTATCCTTAATGTTTAAAGAAATTGGAATCTATTCTTGAATAATATTTACAAAATTAATAAATTTTGAGATTTGATGCCTTTGCTGTCATATGGATGTAACCCACGATAAATGAATTGGTTAGTTCTAGTTGATAATAATATAGATATTTTCTATGGAGTTTTATTTTCATTTTGGTTTGTCCATTTTATTGTGAAGGATGGATACCTTTTTCGGTCCAAGATTCCATATTTACTATATTTCTTATTTCTATTTAGTTATGTTATTTCTCTAGACATGATCCTTACTATGTGACATGATGTGAGCATGGACCGATGAAGGTTGATGGGATATGGGTGGTGATTCCATGGTTTGTGGTAGTGGTATGTGCTTAATATGGAGGGATGCATGGTGATATAAAAGGTGTTTCCACGGATGACATAGAGAAAAGTTGAACATGTCATAGATGAGAATTCACCTTGTTGTTCTGAAATTTAGGATACTTTCTGGTTAATGAACTTTCTTCAAAGGACATGTGGTTAAGTTTCTTGTTTTTGTATTCCTTTCCCCATTGTTTTAGGTAACTATTTATGCTTAGTTTATGAATCTATTTTATGGTACCTTAGTATGAGTCCTAGAGTACTAATATTTATATAATAATAATGATGAATAATAATTTTTTAACCCATGTGGTTGGTGCTTGAATGGATTTCTAAATATTAACTCTTGAGGAACCATGGGATCGATTAGATTATTCTTGGAGGGAAAGGTCATGGATGGTAATCTTTGTAACATGAAATTATTAAAGGAAAGAATTAATCAAAATAAATTACTTGAATGTTTGTGTTCTTATAGGATATCTATTCCATAGAGGTGGTAGTCAGGTGTTTGAGAGACAATAATTGTAGATGAGACTATTGATAGTTTTTTTCCTATAGTGTGGTTGTGAGATATATGTTTATCCTTATGTTTTTTAATTCTATACTCCACCGCAAACATGTTGGAAGGGATATTGGAACCCAGTGGACTCCAAGATGTTTTTTCCCCAACATCTAGGTTTGTGAGGAACATATCACTAACTACACCTATTTCCCCGCTCTCTTCACATAGTAGTATATGTTTTGGTCTACACAGTTGTTACCATTTTCATATATTTTTATATTGGATGTGATGGATTTTATTCATTTCAAACACATGTATTTATATATATATATATTCCTAAGTATTATTATTGGTATGATGTGTATGGGTTGTGATGTCTTGAAGAATGATACACACTATATGAGCTATGTTGAATAATGAAAAAACAATCAGTTGTTATAATGAGGTATGGATGTGACGATGAGATGTTTTGATGAACGGGGAGCTTTATATGATACAATATCCCCCATTTCAATAGGTTTTCTTACTTTTGGGTGATTTGGATCAAGATGTGTGATGTTGGGGTTGAGAAGAAAACATGTGGGAAGTGGTAGCAAGGTACCTTATTTGATATATGTTGGAAATTATATGATTACTTGTATGTGATACTTGGTGTGAGATTTAAATGGTGATATTATGGACTTTTCATACCTACATAGGTGATGAGTTATTTTCACTTACTGTTCACAGGGATTTAGTATGTTTTCAATATCATTTCCATGAGAGGCTATTTGGAGGATCCAATAGAGTATACAAGTTTTTATAAACCTAAATTTATATAAACTTTTTTTCAGTTTCATGAGAACTTATTAGTGAATAGGATGGACATTATAAGCTTTTTGATTTGTTCATGAGAGGTTTAGGCATCGATACCACTACTCAGGAATTAATTTTTCATTATTTCTAGTTTCCATTCTAGTGGATTGAATATATATTACATTGTATACATATACATCAAATTATATATTAATATTGAGTAGGAGTTGTAAGGAGATTTTATCTTATCTCCCATTCCTCGTGTTCTCTTAGAGTGTAGTGTTTAATATTTGTGTGTTTGATATACCCTAAATTCTTATTAACTACCCATGATCTATTATAGGAAACCTTGAGGCATAATTATATCCCTTTTAACATTTCAGGACATGGAATGGTAACATTGGGGTATAGGTTTGTGACTGAGTGGTGTCACAAGTTAGATTTATGGACATAACAGAGTTCGGAGGAACGTATTGTTAATGAATGCATGGGTATATTGGGTAACATTTTTGGATGAGTTTAACATTAAATTTAATCAAGGGATACCATCTTGGATATGGGTATTTAGGGCCCCTTTTAATCTTATGTGAGTAATTTTATGTTTACTATGCCTACATAGTGAAGTGACTTTGTTTATGAGGAAGAGTCCCAGGATATGAACATGCATAACTCTACTTTGGGTATGTGTTTTAAATGAATTGAACTCGGGATTTGAATAAATTATAATTAATAAATTAATATTAAATATTCCATATTGTGGATTTATGATTCACTAAAAAAATTATTTTATTGGAATGGATCCATTCAATGCCCCCTCCCTGTTCGCACCAAATATTTCTAGAAGGATTTGATAACAGATATCCATAGAGTAGGGGTTGATAATGATTACACTTATAGGAGAAAACATCAAGAGTTTCAATTCCATAGTTTTTAGAAGGTTTAGTTCACCATTTTAGACTTAGTTATGGAGTTCTAGTTAGATTAGGTGGAGATAGACATTAGTTTGATCAATGCACAAAAGTATCATTCAGTTTTTTTGGCAATTATGATGTTGCGTATATCAGATAAGAAGTGTTGATTCTTATTAATAGAGGATCATGAGGAGTCATCAGTTTTATGGGGGAAGTTTTCGGATCCGTTCTACAAAATATTTCATTATTCCACAATGATAGTGATGAGTCTCGGTGTGCGGATTACCATTCGGCTGGGGAGCTCCTACTTCAAGGATTTGCGGATCCATTTTGAGGACCTTCTCTTATATTCTTTTTGACTTGTTTTGATATCAGGACACTATATTGAGGCATTTCATGGGGATTATCCATCCAGATATCCAAAATCATGTAACCCCATTTAGGAAATCGACAAATCTCGAGGTACTAGTGAGAGAAGTGGTTTTTGGGAGGACATTAACCAATAACAAATCATAATGAGAGGAGAGTCATCAGGATTCCCCTAGTGATTGAGCTATGGTCTGGGGTTCCCATTTTCCGATATCATAGATTTTTTTGGATATATCAGGATATTCCATAGCCTTATTCATCTATTTTATCTAGAGTTGGGGGATCTTGGTTCACTTCAAATGTATCAAAAAAACGTTTTTCTTTTATAGGTTGAGGTTATCAATGATGAGATTCCCCAAACATTTTGAGTATATTGCATGATATAAGTTTTTTTCATTAGGTTCCTCTATTTTGATAGTTCTATTATAGGTATTAGTAGACTACTCCTCTATCCCTTAATAAACATATGGTAGTTAGGTTAGAAATAGGAAAATAATGTGATTCTCCTCATACATAGAGTGTAGTGAGTGAAAAATTGGGGATTTTAATCACTGTTAGAAAAGTCATGGAGAAGGTTGTCGTTAGTGGCATACATTGAAGTTGTCAACACTATGAGATCCAGACAACATCTGAGGTACCAATTACTTGTATTGTTTTTAGATTTTGGGCATGCTTTTTTTACATATGATCTATGAATTCCTTCATATCACTTTTCCTAGTTTATTCTTTGGGACTCGTGGTCAAGAGTCTTCCAATTACCTTAGAATTGACTACACTAGTTGGAGGTCAAGATTATCTATATGATGTTTTAGATAATTTTATCTAGTGTAGGGGAAACATAACACTTCTGGAGACTATATATGTTGAAAAATATAATCATATGGAGTGATCCACAACATGGACTGATTGTATTCGGTGCAGGCTATCAAAGATTTATTTCATAGGAAGATCATGTTATATGATACTAATGTAGAATATTCTCAATTCATTGGTGAATGATACCGTTATATAGGTAAATTGGTTGTACCAAAATTGTTTTTATAGATAGATATGTTTCTTATGAGTTCATCCAAAGTTGAAACAATGGTTTTTCCTAGGATTTTGGAAGAGTTCCTTAATGCCTTTCCCAATGAGGTTGTGAGGTTACCCCCTCGATGAGAGAATGACTATGGAATAAATCTATAGTAAAAAAATTCTATAATATTTATTTATCCATAATGTATGTTATATTATATTTTTTGGATCCTGTGGTTACTGATCATGTCCTTTTACAGTGAGTATTTTTCGACTAAGTAAGTCTGCTCATGGTGCACCAGTTCTTTTCATAAAGAAGGCTCATGGTCATTTGTATTTGTGTGTATACTATCATCATCTAAATCATGTGGTAATGAATAAAATATATACCATACAATATATTGATGACTTATTGAAACATTTAAAAGGATTCAATCAGTTCCTGAAGATTAATCAATGGTCATGATATCATTATGTAACACCTCAATATTTTTAAGAGATGGATTTTTTATTTTCTATTATTTATTTATTTTTGTTTTTTAAATTTATTTTTTGTATTTTGGTTGTCAAAACAAACATAAACATACACTAAATTAAACATAGGATTATCATGTAATATATGCATAACTATGCTTGGCTTGGGTAACACAAAATTTCATGTACTTTTGATATAATTTATTTCACTCAAGACCGAGTTTAATAGAACAACTAAATATTATTATATAACCATATAAACCAACTAGTATAATGGTGGTATAAATAGTATTAATTAAATTATGAAAATATTCTTTACACTTTTGTGTGAAATTAATTATAAATTAAAATTAATCATTTTTGAAATAAATGGAAATGTTTTCTTAAAAAACAGTTTCAATGAAATTGGTTGAGTTTATAGAATAATAAAATCACTCTTGATAGATTTTTTTAATTCAATATATATGAAATATATTCAATATAATCTTAAATATTAATCAATTATTTATTTTATAAATTATATAATAAATAATTAAATATTTTGGATAAAAGTAGTATTTTTTAAAAAATACAGTTTTTTCGTGTCACAAACCTGCCCAGGTAGACTATAAACCGATCACGCAAGCCGCTCTATGGAAATTCCCAGGAAGAGTTCATAATCCTACCATGATGGAGACAATAACCAAAGAAACAAATATACTATACAAGGGAAATTTTTTTCCAAAATCTTATTAATAATGAAAATAGAAGAAAGAATGGACAACCCAATACACATTTATATAAAAAATGAACTGACATCATTTATATGAAAAAACTATAGGAAAAACTGAATGATACAACTAAAATGACCAGATATAATGACTAACTAACACCAAGGGACCTTTATGGTTACTATCCAACACAATGATCCCATGTCACTCAAGCTGAACAAACTCAAGATGAAACCTCTACAAGGACTAAGAACAGAAGAAAACTATGGGGGTGAGTATTAAAAATCCGTAGGTTAGCCTGATATTCTATTAATAATGAACATCTAATAAAATAAAAGAAAAAAAATTCATTTTTGAGATAAAATATATAAAAATATGTTTTTAAATTAGGTTCTATTATATAAAAATTTTGAGACAAACACTTGCAAGTTTTATAAACAAGAATGCTAGTAACAATTTTTCCAAGAGGTACAACATCAAAACAAAAATATTTTTCAAGAGGGATGCTTTAAAGAATGTAAAATTTTAAATAAAACACACATGATATAGAACATATCAACTAAGAACACTGTATTCTTATGGTGGGTAAAAAATATCCAATGATAACAAGTCATGGAACACCCCGGTGCACTAGTTTGATGTGGGCCCCAAGTACCTCGTATCTCGGTGTAAATGTAACCATAAAAAATATACATTATCATGAACATGAGAAAATATTATGAAAATCATAAATAACCTAGTGGTACCCAACATCATCAACATCATCATATTTTAGTTAGTGTTATCATCATCAAACTTGCTACGTGAAATAGGGACAAAATTGCTCTCGATCACTAGTAGACTAGTACACGTCCACCCACATAGATACCAAGGTTTTTCCTTTTCATTCCCAAAAAAGTTAAAAGTCTATAAAATACCATTTTTTCATGAATATAACATTTCAAAATAATTCACACATCAAACATCCCACACATATGTCTCACATTTCTTTTTATTCCATATTTTGAATTAGTGGGTATAAGTTATATATATTACATTTTTTATTTTATGGGTATTATGAATAGTAAATTTATTGATTTTTATTAATACATTAAAAGGGTAAATCATGTAATTAAGGGTAAGAATAATATTTTAGAATTATAATAACAGTTATCTTAATATCAAATTATGATTAAATTTTGACCAAAATAATTCTGGGGTAGAAATTATATCCTTTGGAATCCACTTGGATGAGATTAGGACATTTATTTTATTTTATTTAAAGAAATGATTAATATATCTTACTCAAATTTTAGTTACTTTATCATTTTTAATATAAGGTTATATAGAATCTAAGTTCAATTATAAATAGTCATTTTAAATATAATATTTTTTATCATGGGAATTTATTTGTAATTTTTAAGAAATAAATAAATAATTTAATGTTTTATAAATGATGATGTAGAAATTATTTAATTGATGAAAAATCAATAAAATAATTTTTATTAAAATGATAATAACCATTAAAATACACAAACACTTGACAAAATCATATTATTCAAGTATTTTTCGATCATATAAATCCAAGGGTCTATTTATTGACATTTTGGAGACATATAGTATAGATTATGAGAGTTATATTATGTTACTTAATGTGATGATAAATTTGTGACATTCATTTTTTAATATATATAACATTTTTATTGTATGAATTCCGAGGAGATATTTTTGACTATAAATATTATTATAAAATATAATCTATTTATCATCATCATAATATTTTATTTTTAATTATTATTTAATAAATAGTATATTAAATAATTATAATAAACTGATGTAGTAATTATTTTACAAATGGAAATATCAAATTAATGTTACTTAAATTACTAAAATAAAAAAATTTAGGATAATTTACATAATAAAAAAATATACTTGAAAATTACCCTTTATAGCTATAATAAAATATTTTTTACGTGTTAATAACTTAAATTAATATTTTTAAAATTCCATTAAATAAAGAGTGTCAAAATGACACTATTGAAATTTTGTCAAAATGTTGTTTTATAAAATTATATAAAAATCATAAAATATTTTTTAATATAAAATAATTATTTTTTTTCTAAAATGATCTATATTGTTCATTTATGGTATAGTTGAAATCAAATAACTAAAAATTACAATATTTGAATATTGAAAAATTAGTTACCATAGTTAAAATTAAAATTGAATAACTAATAGTTAATTGAAATGATATATTTTTAAATGTCCTAAAAACTTTCCTAAATTTTTTTTTGTCAAATATATTAATACCTTATCTCATTAAATATGTTAATCTAAGACATTTTGGATGTTTTTTATAGGGTTTTAATATATTAAAAATTAATATTTTAAGAGATCAAAAAAGTTAGCCTCACCACAATTATAAACGGGAACCTACTCCCATACCTTTTCACTTCACATTGAGCCTCTAATATCATATTTACCCGATAAATTTATCATATAAACATACCTAGTCACAATCTAGAGGTTCTTGTATTCTCCAAATTCCAACTCTAGTGCTCTTAAGAGGAGATCAAGAGGGTTCTCTTCGAAGAAGAGGTAAACTCCTCTACAGATTCTTTCTATACAATTTCTTTTTACACTTCCTATTACATTTATTTTCTATTATTAATTACTAAATACATTATCACTTATTTATTGGGATGTTTTTATTATTTTTAACATCCTTAATACATCATTTATCCATCTTATGAAAAACAAAATCACAACGTGTGCATACGTACGGCTTACTGTCTTCACACCAAGGTGTAACTAGTTTTTCACCACCACATTATGTGAATGTGTAAAATAATGGAAATAATTAAAATATATGATTATTATAAAATTATATTGATTTTTCAACAAAAACAATATAAAATACACTTCAATACTTTTAACTATTAAGTAAATGAAACAATTGCTCATGAGTACGTACGACCTACTGTCTCTATGACGTGATCCGATTCATATCCATGTACATTATTCATGCATGATTATATAAATTTATATAATTAATAAATATGATATATATTACTTTAATATAATTATTTAAACTATGTAACTATATCAAAATTAAATTAATTGGGACTTATATGAAAAAATTTACAAGATGAAGTAAAACAGTTAACACCAAAAGAAGTGTAAAAATGAAATATTTTTCAACTAGTGTTAATATGGTCACATATGATATCATAAATATAAATATGGTTCTAAAATATGTTAATGAAATTATTTAAACCATTTTATATTATTTTAGGATACGTACAAATGAAATCAGACATAAGGCAAGGGATAATTTTGTCTCACAATTATTTTTGTACGACATATGTCTTATACATCACCAATTCCTTTTTTGTGGTGTTTATGATTACCAAGAATGTTTTTTATATTTATTATTATGGTTATGATATTTATATATTTATATGATATTCTTTATTTTATGAGTCATATGATATGACTGATTTAAAACTAATAAGGGATACTTTCACATTCTCATTATTAACCGATATTGTATAGACATAAGTATTTACTGGGGTGTATTTATCATCCACGTCCATATTTTTTAAAAAAATAATAACATGTTTACTGTTTTGGTATATATGTTTAAAGTTATTTTTACCCATTTTTTACATTTTACTACTTGGTTTGAAAAGATTATTTTAATTTTCCCAAGGAGATCTTTTATAAATTTTCAGATAATGTATAAGAACAATGTTTTTATTCAAATTACGCGGCATGAATCAATTTTTACACTTTCATAAAACCTTATTTTCTTAAAGAAACCCTTAAAAAATTTCAAAATTATATTCAAAGAACTGTTTTCTATTAATATTTCATTGAATTTTAATAAATGAAAAAATAATTGACGAAGAAATGATATTTTTCAAATGAATTAATTTGATGTGTTTATTTAAATTATTTTCCATTTAACATGAAATTATTTAATAATATTTTTCTTCATGAATAATATCATCATTATTAATATTGATTTATTATTTTTATGATGGAATTATATATATAAAATCCATTTGTCTTTCATGAGTTATGCTATGAGGGAATGATTTTTATTAAACACATTTTAGTCCTAGGGTTATGATTTGAAGAATGATTTATATTTTTCAGGAACACATAAGAATGACTTCATTATGTGATAGGTGGGACGTATATCTCCTTCAAAAGAATTTGGTAACTATTTATAACTCATTAGGTATATATGGTATGAATTAACATGAGTTTATGTTCACAATTCTATGTATGGAGTTGGTTTTCAGGTCTATAATTTATTAATTGGACCTCATTTGCATGTCCATATATTTATGCAGGGGCCTGATTCTATGTATTTAATATAATGAGTGGACCTTTCACTATATATACATGTTCAAAAAGTTATTATTTTATGTTTATTCTATAATTTGATGTCTTATATTAATGTTGGGATCTCATGGATTAATTTCATTGATTTTTCTTTGATTCATGTCTTATGAACTACAAATATTTTTTGTATATTTTTTAATATGCATGGTATGATATGATATTTTTATGATCATTTCCAAACACCCTTATTCTAATGATATACCTCCATATTTCAATTTTATACCCTTATTGAGAATCTGAGATATCCTTTTTTTATGTCTTTTTCATAGGTTATAATTAAAGATTGTAAGTAGGAGTACTAAAGGTGAAGATATTTATTAGGGATGTTGAAGATCTTTCACCAAATTTTAAGAATGATTTTCATGTTTCCTAAGGCACAAAACAATTACAATCCTCGAGCATGCGTTGTGTAATTTATTTAATATTCATCTAAAATGATGTAATATCCATGTACATAAGGCCTTGGGAGATATAGTTGGTATCATATGAAAAGTTTAGTTAACCTTTAAAAACTAGGATTGAAAACATTAGTGAGATCCCTTGAAGTATTTCTAAGGATATGTCTTGGAATGTCCAAAAGATGAGTCTAATGATAGATTCCAATCCTATAGTTTTTCTCATAATCAGGAATAATGTTGGATTAAACCTAATATATCATAGATTTATATATTATAAGTAATTTCCTTACTGCTGAATTTTTAATCTCTAATATGTATTTCTCACACATTTATTTCTTATCTTAGATAATAGTAGGGACTCGATAGAACATTATTAACCATGAATGATACAGATGTGGAATGTATGGGAATAATGAAATAAATATTTCTTAAGTGGAAATCTGATAAACAAAATCATGAAGGTGGTATGCGTATTGGTTATACTATTGAGGATAGAGATACTGTAAATGACAATTGAAAGGTATGGTATATTCTATAATTATATTTTACATTAAACCAATGAATATTTGTTAGACTATGTTTTATTAACCTTAAGACATGATTCATATTTATAAAATTATTAAAATGATTGATCATGAGTAATGGTATAAGACTAAATTTGGATGATTGAGGTGTAAATGTTTCTAAATTTTAATATTTTGTTATATTAATCATGAAATATATAAGTGTTTTCAATATTATTTTTCTGTAGATGATGGGAAAGGATATGATAAATACTTTTAAGGACCTATAAAATTGACTTCAGGGAAAGGTGATATTCTTAGAGAACACATGATTAAGAGAAGGATAACCCTTAATAAGTGCACGATGATTGGATAATGATACTTGGATGGAAATATGTCGGTTATGAATAATTTTATGGTGATGATTTCCTTATAACTGGTTAAAGATTTGTTGGAAAGTGTTTTATGCTATCATGAATGATGTTAAAAACATTTTTTCATAGGAATAAGTAAAAATGCATGTTTTCAATATGGATATATGGTAATTCAGGTTATCACCCAGACCTAGGTGAATACATGATGATGGTTATCACATGTTTGGAATTTGAAAAACAATAGAAACCTTATGATATATAGGGGTAAATGTTAATCTGAGTTACTATACCTCTTTCAAAAGTATTAGTTTTTTTTGTTTTGGAGGGATTTTATGGTTATACATTTATTCATAGTATAAGTTATAATCTGGATGATATTTTTATTGTCTCACTATATATGTACTTATGGATATTTGATAACTTGTGCTGACCTTTTTGTTGATATAAAGATAGACAAAATGATCTATAATTCTATTTATGTACCGTAGGATCTACAAACAATTAAAGAATGAAAAATTAAACATCATTTCTTGGAATAATAGATTAATTGGAAATTGATCATGGCACAAATAAATGATGATATATTACTTAATAAAGTATGTATTTTTCTCGTATTCTTCAACTTTAGGGAAATAATCCAAAGACCAAAAATGTTACCCCAGAACTATTATTTATGATGAATCAAATGGCACCTTAAATAACCATAGATCTATGGCTTTGTGATTTTTACCTTTATATAGACCTTGTTTTCTATCACAATAAATCATAACATATTTGTTTGATTTCTCTTCCATATCCATGTTTTCACTTTCCACATACGTTCTCCTATGAGGAACCCCAGTTATGAGTGACTTTGGGTAACCCTTATGTTCATTATATTTCCTTTTCCAAAGGATGTTTTAGTCTTTGTTTTTATAATGTGGGTTTATATCAAATAACATTTAAATTATTAATCCTTTTATAACCTAGATTAATTTTAGGGCTAAATTCATTTTAAGGGGGGTCGAATTTAACACCCCCGATATTTTTATCAGATATTTTTTGTTATTTTTTAATATTTATTTATTTATTTAAGTTTTTTTAAATTATTTGATGTCTTGTTTCATACTAAACACCAAGATAGTATTTTGATACCTGAAACATTGGATTATATTGTGACATACGCATAACTATTCTTTATTGGTGTTACACATAATTTCAAGTACTTTTGATAGAATTGATTTCGCGTAAGGCTGAGTTTAAGTGACCAAATAAATATTATTATGCTACCATATAAACATGAAATTATAATGGTGGTACAAAAAGGGTTAAATAAATAATGAAAATATGCTTTACGCTTTAGTTTGAAATTAATTATAATGGAAAATAAATCTTTTTTTAAATAAAACAAAATTTTTTTCCGAAAAAATATTTAAAAGAAAATGAGAGAGTTTATAGGGTAATAAAATAACTCTTGATAGATTTTATTAACATAATATATATTTAATATAATAAATTTAATATTATATTTTTATATACATGATATAAGAACAAATTTATTTTTTCATAGAAAAAAGTATTCTCCAAAAAATGCAGTGTTACCGCATTTTGATGGTGCACCCATTTAAAATACAGTTTCGACACTTTTATATATTATATTAAAAAAATGAACTTCCTATTTGGAAGTGGGATATAAAAATTTACTTTGGATTATTTTTTAATATACTTCTGATATGTTTTAAGATATTATAAATAGTAAAAATATATGAAATTTTAATTGAAAACATATTTTTCCATTTAAATAATTTCTATGGATAAATTATATTAATGAATGGTTTTAAAGTAAAGATATAATACTTTTTATTGCTTAGCATAATTTTGGTAATTGGAATTAATTTTACAATGAATTTTTATGTAAAAATGTTTCAATATTTTACAATGTTTAAACTTTTAAAATCCCATTTTTCATTCAGAAAACGGGATTATTTTTAAATTAATTACAATAAATTTTTTGTTTTGAATTTTTAAAAAATGATTATATATATGTAATTAGTGAGTCTAAATTATATTAATGGCGTTATTTTTTTATTTTAATTGTGAATTTTAAATTCAGTAATTTTTATTAATACATTAAAAGGGTAAATCTAGTAATTAAGGGTAAGAATAATATTTTAAAATTACCCTAACACAATCTTAATATAATTTGATGCATAAGTTAGGACCTAAATCATCCTTGGGGTGAAATGATATAAAATTCAATAAAATTTTATAAGATTTGGACATTTATTTTATTTTATTTAAAGAAAAGTTAAACATGTATTACTCAAATTTTAAATAAGTTATCATTTTTAATATAAGTTAATACAGAAGCTACTTTAGACTATAAATACTGAATATAAATATAATAAATTTTTATTATTAATTTAAATCTATTTTTTAATTTTATGAAATAAATAATGACCTTAATAGTTTATATATTTAAGAATAAAAAATTATTTATTTGATGAAAAATCAATAAAATATTTTTTTATTAAAAAGATAATAACCATTAAAAGATACAATCACATAAAAAGTATTATTTTTCAAGTATATGTAGATCATAAACATCCAATGGTCAGTTTATTGACCTTATAGAGACTTATATAAGATATTATATCACATATACTATTTTATTTAAAATGAAGTTAAAGATGTTACATCTTTGTTTTAATACATATAAAATTTTTAATATAGGATTCTCTAGGAGATATATTCGACGATAAGTATTTTGATAAAATATAAAAGATTTATCTTCATCATAATTTATTATTTTTAATTTTTATACATAATATATGTATATTAAGTAATTACAAAATAATGATGTAGTAATTATTTTACTAATGGAAATATCAAATTAATGTTACAACCAATTCTAAAATAAATATAATTTTAGATAATAAATCTATAAAAAAATTATATAAGATATTTACCCCTTATACATATAATAAAATATTCATTTTGAGGCTCACATCGTATCTTCATATTTTTTAAAATCCATGAAACGAATAGTTTCATAATGACACTATGGATATTTTTTGAAATTAATATTTTATTATATTTTATAGAAATCATAAAATATTTTTAAAAATATAAAATAATTATTTTTTCACTCTAAATATTCATATATTGTTCATTTATGGTATAATTGACAACAAATAATTAAAAATTACCATATTTTAATATTGAACAATATTTTACCTTAGTTAAAATTTAAATAGAATAATTAAGGGTTAACTGAAATGATTAGGTTCAAATTGACCAAAATACATGCCTAAAATTACATTTTTGATGATATTAAAACCATATATCATCTGATATTAGAATCTAATTCTTTTTTGATGTTTTTATGGGGATTTAATTTATTTTAAATTAATATTTTTGGAGATCCCAAAAGTTTCCCTCACCTCAATTATAAAAGGGTACCTCATACCTTACTAATTATGTTCACATTGATCCTTAAATATCAGCCTTACCATTGACTGTTCCCTTCTAAACATCATTATTAACATTCTTTTTTTCCCAATAAACCATCTCTAGTGCTCTTAAGAGGAGATCTAGAGGGAACTCATCGAAGAAGAGGTAATCTCCTCTACTAATTCATTCAAACTTATTTCATCTTCTACTCAATATTACTTTTTTGTTTCCATTATTTATTAATTAATATAGTATCACCTATACACTAATATTTTATTATGATTTTTAGCAACCTTAATCCACCATCTATCCATCATATGAAAAAAAATCAACATGTGTGCATATGTACGGCTTACCGTCTCCACACTGTGATGTAATCAGTTTTTCACCACCATATTACGTGGAAGGGTATAATGATGTAAATGATAACAATAATTGATTATTATAAAATAATTTTTATTATTTAATATAAAATATACAATCCACTTCCATATTTTTTAAATATTAATGAAATTATACCATCACTCGTGCGTACGTACGACCTACTCTCTCCACGACGCGATGTGATTAATATTCATGCACAACATTCATGCATGATTATTTAAATTTAAATAATGAACAAATATGTTATATATTACCCTAATCTAATTTTTTTAATTTTGGAACTATATCCTATTTACAATAATTGGGACTTACATGATAAAATAGGAAAGAGAAAATAAAGCAGTTAACACCAAAACAAAACTAATAATGAAATATTATTTAATAGGTTTTAATATGATCACATATAATATCATAAATATATATATGGTTCTATAATAAGTTAATTACATTATTTAAAACATTATAAATGATTTTAGGATACATACAAAATAAATTATACCTAAGGTAAGGGATTATTTTCTCTCACATTTATTTCTATGGGATATATGCCTTATATGACACCAATTTCTTTTGTGTGGGGTTTATGATGCCTAAGATTTTTTTGTTCTTATTATAAATGTTATGATATTTAAAAATACATATAATTTAATTTATTTTATTTGGAATACTATTCCAATGATTATAAATTGGTAAGAGATACTTTCCCAATGTCATTATTATCTGATATTATTTATATGTAAGTATTTATTATGGTATATTTATCATCCACATCCATATTTTCTAAAAATATTTTCATAAAATGTTTAACATACTATTATGGATGTTTTAATATGTTTTTCTCTTTTTTACTTCTTACTTCATATTTTGAAAAGAGTCTTTCCTTCATTTTTCAAATGAGGTACTTTTGACTTTTTTTGGAAAAAGTACAAGAATAATGTTTTTTCAACTTATATGGAATTATTGAATTTTTATGCTTTAAAAACACCTAATTTCATTAAAGAATCCTTTATCTGTTTTCATGGTTATTTATATAGAAAATATTTTCTTTAAAAATTTCTCGGTATTTTATGAAAACTAAACATTTTGAAGAAAAAGGATGTTTCCTTCAATAATTAATTTGGAGTGTTTTATAAAAATTATTTTCCTTATAATATAACATTATTTAATAACAATCTGTTTCAAGTAAACTATACCTATTATTACTATGGTTTTATTTTTTTATTATGGAATGTTATTTATGAAATCCATTTATCTTTATTGAATTATGTTATAAGGGAATAAGGTTCAAGAAACCCATTTTATTCCTTTGGATATTCTTTGATTAATGATTTATGTTTTTGTGGAACACATAATAATGATTTAATTATGTGATTGGTGAGACCTATATCTCCCTCCAATGCATTGGGTAATGATGGAAAACTCATGAGGTATATATTTCATGTGTGAACCTGATTTCATGTTCACAATTCTATATGTGGACTTGATTTTCAAGTCAATAATTTTATGAGTGGACATAGTTTCCATGTCTATATATTTTCGAAAGGTAGGGATTTAATGTCCTTAATTTAATGAGTGAACCTGGTTTGATTTATAAATATTCACCAACTTACATGTTTAGGTGTATGCCACAATATCATCTCTTATGTTAATGTTATGATCTCGTGGATTATGTTAATTGATTTCCTTATGATATATGTATTACGAACTACAAATATTTATTCCATGGTTTTTGATACAAAATTTATGATCTTAAATTTTCATGATCATCTTCTAATACGATTATTCTTGGGATATTCCTACATATTTTTATTTTTATAATCCTACTTATCATATTATATCACCCATATTAATATTTTTCCATCACGTTATAATGAATGGTATTTTGTAGGAGTACTAAAGGGGAAGATCATTATGGCACATGTTGAAGATCATTCACCAAATTTGAAAAATATGTTCAAGATTAGAAAGGCTGTAAACTATTATGGTCTTTGTCCATGGGTTTTGTAATGTAATTAATTTTCATATAAAATGATTTAATATCCACGTATGTTAACCCAAGGTCATTATAAATCAGATGTGTATAAAGGATTAGGATGTCCTAAAGACTAATTTATGATGTTGTTACTATAATTATGAGTTATTCGTGATGTTTATTAGTGTGAAAAACATTCCAAATGTATTCATGTGGATGATTAATGTACAGTTATAAGAGATATTGGTTTTTTTCTTGGGGGTTTTCATTGATTATTTCCTTCTGTACAGTTCACCTAAGGAGGATCACAAAGATAATCTATGAGCGGTTGTGGGGGTTTATCTATGTTAGAATATATTCAATAATCTATCAATGTGTGAGTTATAAGATCATCATGTTTTATTTTTTGAGTATTTCATGTCACAATTTTTTGTATCAATGGATCATTTGATGATTGAGTCAGTCATTTCTAGTGTAGCCCGCATGACTATTTCTGTGGTGAAGTGTATCCTTTGTCATGAAAAAAACTATAGGAGGTTCGTAGAGGACGTATCTTATATTATGACTCCTTTGGTAACCTAGAATAAAAATTATTTTGACTTCCTATGTACTTACTAAATTAATAAAACTTTTGATTATCTTAAGGAGAAGATATTCTACGCTCATATTAATGTTTTTTCTAAAAGTGGAAGTTTAGTTTTAGGGTTTTTTATTACATCATATCCGGGATTTGGTAGTGAGTTGATGAATAATAGATTAGTTCTTTTTTATGGGGATTATAATTTATATCCCAAAAAATATAACTATTCATATCATAATATAAATATGGAATTAATTTTTTTCCTATACTTTTTGGCAACATTACCTCTGAGAAACCTCTATTTCTCCACTCTCCCCCATTAGGGTTTTCATCATTGGAATTTTGGAGGAGGAGGTCACACGCCGCATCTTCGAAATCATATCCCCCTTCCCCTAGTCCTTAATTCATCAATTTAATCTCCCCCTTTTCTCCATTATTTCAAATCTCTCTTTCATGTACTCTATCTTTCCATTTCCCCTCAATCCACCGCTCTTCAGTTTTCTATCTCGATCATGGTTCTCTCCTTCTCTAGGGTCATTTATCCTTCATTGTGTCACTTGTATGATTTTTCCTATTTTTTTCTTCATCAGTTGGGGTTTTTGGTAGAATTTTGGAAGTGATTTTTTGTGGAATCCCACTGCATCAAACTCTTCTCTAGATTCTTGTTCCTCCACTATTATCTTTGTCAGACTGTTGTATTAGATTTTGGAGGCTTTGAGAAGTGTTGTTTCTTCCGTATTCTATGTTATGAGAGGTGCATCCAATGATGACATCACCATGGTCCATGTTGATTATCATGTGAGGAAATCTATGTATATTTACCATTGTGGGTATGTAAGGATTTTATTGTTATTTTTTGGTTTTCTGGTTGCTCCGATCCCTGGAAAAAATGGTAAAGTTTTCAGGGAGTGTGAACCTCTGTCAAACCTTCTCCCACTCAACTCAACTCTGATGTCATGGTCGAATGCATCTTTTCCCAGTCGGTATGGATCAGTTTTCTTTGAGGGGGTTTGAGATGTTTTATTGAGTGGGAATAGTTTTCCAGGAGGATCTACATCGTATATGTCTTCCTATTTAGTCCCTATAGACGATGCCTTATTATTTTTAATTACGGTATTTTGGTTCATTGGTAATCTACTATGGTATTTTATGGTGGTGTAGATGGTTTCCTATGGGAAGTTCTCACTAGTGTGCTGGTATCGATGATGATTTTGTTTTGTCTTATGGTGTCCCTCCCGAGGTGGTACGTCGCATGGTGATGATGGTCTCTCTTCAAATTTTGAAATAGGGTGCTTGATGATGTCAGGGGCGCGGTGATATGGTTTTGTTTGAATAATTTGAAATTTGTAATCTATAATGTAGTTTTTTTGGGTCTACCTGACATGATTTTGGTGTGTATGTTTATGTATCTTTCCCACTTAAAATAAAGTGGCATTTTTTTAAAACCTTAAAAATTATATTGGGGTCAATGATATGTGGTTTTCTCCAATCACATGATCTAGATATATGTCTTCTCTTATAAAGACATACAAATGTGAAAAAAGGGAGATGGAATCATTATAGGATTATCACTTTGATATTTTATATACACAGGAAAATATTAATGTTATAGATGATGTGATAAGAATGAATTTATATTGTTATGTTGTGTATAAATCTTGAGATTCATAGATATTGATGGAAGAGCTCTCAATGATGCATCTTGATATGGGAGAGTTCTGTGGTAGGTGATTCTTTTTACAGATGACAGTGTCATTATATTTAGTGTATAAGGTAGTAGAGTCCAAACTGGGTTATTCTGAGGTGGAGGTCCAGACAAATCGATTTACATGTATTGATTACCCAAATGGTTTGTTTGAGGATAAATAACACTACATGTTATTCATGGGGAGGTTTTTCATTCCTTTAATGATGTAAACATTAGATCACAATGAGTTCCATTTCTCCCCCTTAGTTCTATATCCTGGTGTGATAATGATGTACCATGATTTGAGAGGTTAATATTTGTGTCCTAGGTTCAATAGATCATTTATCAATTTTTTGTCTCAATATTTTTTCTACCAAATGTTGATGGATAATCACCATGTCCCCAGTGGTTATTTCCCTCAATTAGTTATTCTTAAGTTGAAGTGGTTGGAGGTTTTGATTGAATTTTTCAATGGTTTACCGAAATATCTTGGATTCTATGATGATATATGGGTTACAGTTGACTAATTAACAATGTCATCCCACTTATTAGTGATCAATTAGATAATCTCAGTTGAGGTTTTGTTGAGGTAGTATATGGAGGAAGTGGTGAGACTCCACAAAGTCCCAAAGATGATCATAAAATATAATGATCATAATTGATAATGATCATAATTGATTGTGATCATCATTCTACCTATATGGTGTGGATAGGTATTCATCATGATTTTGGATCTAAGTTATGCCTTAACACTACTTTTATTCACATATGGATTATCAAATAGATAAGACCACACAAACACTTGAAGATGTTTTGTGTGAGTGTGAGATATATTTTGGAGGTTCGTGGATGAGAACCTACCATTGTTCATGTTTTATTATAATAATTTTTTAACTATTATATTAGTATAGAACTATTTGAATCTTTTTACAACCATTCATTCTATCCTCCATTGTTCATGACAAAGAATAGAGATTCAACAATTTTTGGTCCATAACTACTAAAGAGCATAGTAAATATGGATTATGTGATTGATGAGAGGATTAAGGGACCACATTATCATCAAAATTCTTATGTCAATCATCTTAAGATAGCTCTGGAGTTTGAAAATGGAGATTATGTGTTCTTGAAGGTGACTCCTCTTGTGGGGAAACAGTTTTAAACATGGGAGTAAGATTTATCATAGGTTGATTCAGCTATTTAAGGTGTTGGGTCATTTTGGATACTTTGTGTATCAAATTCCCCCCCAATAGATAACCGAGATTCACAATGTCTTTCTTGTGTTATGGATTCACTATTATATTTATGATGATTCCCATGTCAACGATTGTGGTTAGACTGGCAATAATGATTATGTGACCTTATAAGAGTGGCATGTGGAGTTCTTAGATTACTGGGATAAGGTGTTGTGTGGTTGTGTTATTCCATTTGCATGTTTCCCATAGTTACATGACATCATTAGGGATAACACATAAGAAAATGAGTCATAGATATATATTCATTATCCCAATCTATTTCATATATTTTCCTTCTTCGATGATTTTCTTTTTACTGACATTGAACTTTGTGTGAATTATGATATGGATCTCTCATCCTTGATTAATTTTTATTCCTTTTCCCCTATTGGGAGGTATCTCCCCCTCGGTGATGGTTTTGTGATTTTGAGCCTTTTTTTACTAAGCGATATGTTTATTCTTCAATTATATTAATATGGATGCTTTCTCTGGTTGATGATTTCTCTTGGTTATCTATCATCCCATTTTATGGGTGTTTATGTTAATTGTGTTGTGATATCCCTGAGAGGTACCTCACATGTGATTGGTCAGACCCCCTTTCCCTTTTACATTAATGTTATATTTAAATAGATGAGGAAGATAATTATTTTACCGGAATCTAATGTAATTCCCTTGTAATTGAAAACTTTTCTATTATGTTTACCATAGTCTTGAAGATTACAAGGGAATTTTTTTGGAATTCTTCTCTCAAAAAATGATATATTTTGTCTTCATATAACGGTGAAAAGTTTTATAATGGTTGCACATTGGTATACTTATAGTATATTAGATAATGGTAGTTGATTGGACTAATTGTAGGAGATTGGCTAATGGTAGCTAATTGATCAAATAGTAATAGATTAGATAAGAAAATAAGATTATATTTTTTCATTCTAATTTAAAATTTTAACCTAAATTTCATAAATATATGATTTAACATAAAAAATTGTTTCTAAGAATTAAATACGGTAAATTATGTTTTATTTTGAAGATTATATTTCTATCCTTCATTATGTAAAAGGATAAAGCTTTTAATGTTTCTCTTCCTCAGGAATTAAATAATATTCACATTAATGTTTAATTAATGTTTGTTCTGATGGAAATATTTTTAGTTTCATATCATTAATTTGAAATGAAGATATTACCTTCATTCAAAAACATTTCATTCTTTATTTGTGTCTAAACGGAACATGTTTTGTTCAGGACCCTTGAAGGGTCGTCTCTTCCAACCATAATCACCATATTCATGTTTTTTGGGAGTTTTAATAGCTTATTTCACACTCTTCTTTCTATAGTAGTGATTAGAATTTGAGTTAAGATCATTTTTCTATTTTTTTACCCTTTCACAAAAAAGGATAAATGGTTGTTAAATAACTTTTCTTTAGGACATATAGGTGACGAGATCATCTTATCTTTTTCATTTTTTTGTTTTATATTTGGAAAATTTCTATATAAGGTAAGGGATTCGTTGAATCTCTTGTTTGAATTTATATTATATATTTTCCATGATTTATATCTATGGGTATTGTCATAATTAACCTTATAAAATATATAATCAGATTAATGAAAATTATTGGATTTTGTTTTAGTGATCGCATGTGTTTGTTTAGAGTTAATAATTTTCCTCTTTTTTATAAACAGTGTGTTTATATATGTTTTTGTTATGGTACATAATTTTTTAGGATTTAAAATGGATAAAATACCAAAATCTATTAATTTTTGGTCTTAAAAATATAGAAAAATGTTAAATTTTTTAAATCATGTAATTCATGCTAGCTAAATATTAACGAGGCATTTTTAAATGAGATCATTATTCCTTAAAGATTGATAAAATGATAAGTTATACATAATAAATTTTATATTAATTAATAATTTTGATATTTGATCCCTTAGGTTTCATGTGTTTATATCCTATGGTAAATGAATCAATTAATTCAATATGGTAATGAACCGTATATTTGATAATGATAAATATTTAAGTATGAGTGAGTCAGTATATTTTTCAAGGATGGATGCCTTTCTTTTTTGACCTAGATTCACTACTAAAACTACTTATTATTAGTTTATTCTTCTTTGATTATTGTTGATATGATACTTGTTATACAATGTGATGTTATCCTAGAGGGATAAAGGTGGAAATATAATGGTGGAGATGCCTATCTTTTTTGTATAAGTTCATTACTGAGATAGTGGTATGCATGGTGATAGGTTTGGGGATGTCATAGATGGTTCTGAGACTGATGGAATGGGTTGAACCAATTATTTCCCATTGCATTTATAAAATATAGAATGCTTTATTATTATTGAATTTGATTTAATTTTTGGATGGTTAGGTTTATTTTTTTCATTTTTGTCCACAATAATTAAAGAAGCTAGTGGTTCTTGGTTTATATATCACTTTTATGGTAGCATAGGATGGTTCATATAGTACAAGGATTTATTTAACAATAATATCAAATAATTATATTAACCAATTAGGTTTTTTTATGGAATGTATTACCTAATGATAACTCTAGAGTAATTGTGCGATTGGTTATATTGTACATAGAGGATATGGACGTTGATTGTTATTTAGGTAATGAGAAATGTTTAAGGGAAATGATTAAATAAATGACATTCCATGAATAATTATATTATTATCAGATATCTAGTCCTTAATGAAGGAAGTTGGGTGTTAAGGAAAAGATAGTTGTAGTTGAGTCTATGGATAGGTTGTTTCCTATATCATGGTTGTGATATATATTTATATCATGTATATTTTATTCTTCCATACACTATCCTACCCATGTCGATAGGGATAGTGACACCCAGTGGACTCTTGAACGGTGTTTCCAAAACATCAAGTATGGTGAGTAATAGATGGTTGACTACTCGCTATTGCCTCACTCAGATATAATAATAGTATATGTGTTGGTATACATGGTGGTTACCTTCCCCTTATATGTTTTTATAGAGTTTTTTATGGATTGTTTTTATTTCACAGACATGTATCTTTGGATATAGAATTCTAAGGATTATTATGGTTATGAATTGTATGGTATATGATTACTTGAGGTATAATAAATGATATATAAATTATGGAGGCTCCTTTAAATGACCCAATTACTTTCTAGAGACATGGACTATGATGAATATTAGTTTTGATTCATGAGGATCACTACATAATATAATATCTCATGGGTCTTTGAGCAAGATAACTTTTGGAGTGATAAATATTAAGACATGTAACGTTAGGAAAGAGTGGAAAATATGTGGGGAATTGGAAATGGGTTACTTTAACTGATATATGTTGGATATTATATTATTAATTTTATTTGATACATGGTGACAGATAGAAGAGGTGAGGAAAGGGACATAACATACCAATTTAAGAGATGAGTTAGTTCCAATTGTGGTTCACTAGCATTTTGTATGCTTTCTTTATCATCTGGACATTTTTTCTAGGGAGGATCTTACTGAGTATACATGTTATGCTCATGCTAATATTATATAAAATATTTTCATGTCCAACAGAGATATTTGCTGACCTGACTAGACATCACTAAATTGCAGAGATATTCAAGAGTCATCTTGACATCAAGGTCACTATAAAGGATTTACTCTTGGTACTTATTGTTCTATGTGTTGTTGTTCTAATCGATATGAAATTAAATGCACATATATAGGATAATTTTATTTTCTCTTAAGTAGGATTTTGTGGTGGTTTTATCTTATCTTTCATTCCTCAAGTTCACTTAGAGGATAATTCCTCTTATATTTGTGTATTATATGCCCTTAGTGTATACCATTAACTTGTTTCCCATTAGAGGTGGTATTTTGGCATCATTATATCCCTAATCTCATTTCTATCCCAAGAGGGGTACATTAGGGGGGAGGGGTCCAGATATATTATGAAGTATTTATAAATAACCTTATAATGTTGTCCTTGTATTTCAAAATATTTTCCTCTTCCTTTTGTCTAAAAGTGAGGAACTCTATTTCCATTTCTTCTCTTTTCATAAAAGAATGTTTTTTTTCAAAAAATAAATTATTAAAATTATCCCATTTCATATACTATATCTTACCTTTCCCTTTAGTTTTTTTAATTTTTGAAAAACATTGGTCTATTTCTCTCATAAAATTATACACCATCATGATGACTTTTCTTATCTCACTAATTCCCAAAGAGAGTATTTTATTCTCTACGAAATTGATCTATTATTAAAATACGAATAGATTAGTAGTTCTAAAAAATTGTGGAGGTTTTTTCATGTGTAGCAGTCTAACATAGTTACATCGTGTTGTAGATCAATATTTTTCTCAATGCATGTGAGATTATTTATCATGACCTAGGTAAAGTACCCTAATATATTGGAAATTTTATTAGATTAAACTCCATATTTATTAACTTTTTTAGGTGGGAAACCCTATATTAATTACTAGTGTTGATATTGTTCCCATTCCTCTCATTAGTATCCATTATTCTACAATGCCATAGATAGAATTGTCTTATGATATGGAATTGCAAATAATGATTCCTATTATATTTTTTTGATTTTTTCTTAGAAATCAGGGTTTTTTTTCATTGTACTTATATTATATAACTAGTTTACCCTAAATCTAGTCCATAAGGATACAACATAAATTTATCTAATTCCAAATGAAACATTTCATTCTCCAGATACTCATGTATGGTAGTTATATTATATTATTGGTATAGAATACAATAGTTCCTAGGGGATCCAACAACTTAGTAGTTTTGGATGTCCAGATACATGTGTACTTTACATTTTTAAAAATATGATAAAACAGGACCACATTGTGAGAATATTATTATTTGTGCCTTTATATCCTTAAAACTTTTCATAGTTATCCTATAGTTATCTTGGTGGAACGAAAAAAAATAATGGTGATATCATATGTTTATTAAGGATTAGAAAAGAATCCCAATAATTTTACATGTATTATTGTATGAATTTTAACATAAATATCTAATAAATACAACACAAATATCGTAAGGCATGTGGTCATTAGAAGACTAGGTTCATAAGATATCAAACTAAAAATAAAGCAGGAAATCATTATTTTATTTTTCAAAATGATCTCATAAACCCCCTTGATAAACAAAATAATCATATGATAACCTAGTTAAAACCTAAATAATAGGGGTGATATAAAAATCCATGTAATGGAATAAAAATTATAATGAAGTACAAAATTTTCATCAGGATGTGGAACTCGACATCACAAAATATAAGAATCATGAACAATCATATAGAGGAATATTATTAAATGTCATGGAAACATTTAATCATTGAAACATATGAATTTGGTAGTATTATAAAACATGGAATAATCATTAGTCGAGTCTAAAGTACAAGAAAATATCACATGGTGGACAAAACCCCACCATTGATACAGCTCACTCTATAATACCATACATTACATCTCATGAATAAAACCATACCCAGTTCATTGGAGTGCTATCTGGGTGAATCAATCATAACATTTATATGTATATGTAATCCTCATAAGGAAGATGAACATATGGAATAAATAAAAGGATTTCTTATAGAATGAAATGAGTTTTATAACCATGTCATGTTGAATAACAAGTCAGAATACCATAATGGTATCTATGAAATAAGGAATTTATAAATATTCAACAATAATAAAAAAAGTTCATGAGATATTATTCCCAGTTGAAGTGAATACATGAAAAATAGTAGATAAATCCCATTGGGAATGTTCCTCTTAAGTGGGATTTAGGAAAAGTTTAATGATTATTTAAAGTGTGTAAGGGCCTAATAATTTTCATAAAACCAGAAATGGGATAAAATGTTTTGCATGATAAATTATATATTTTAGAAACAATTCATTCATTTTTTCATTTGATGAATTGGTACTTGAAATGGGGAAATAAATAGAGAATTTACCTCTAATCGTGTTTTCATACCAAGAGAAACGGAGGTGGAGACCATTTCAAACAAGTATATCCCTATCATAGAATGATGAATTAATATAGGTATATAATTTTAGTAAATATATACATAATATATATGTATTAACCAAGATGATTTAGTTTAGATTGTAAGGTAAGAGGGGAAAAGTATAACCCAAATAAAATTGGGTTGTTCGAAGAGATTTCTTGAATTGTTCTCTTGAATCATTATACACTATAACATAATTTCTTTAATAATAAAATTATATAAAATATATAATTTATTAGGGAAATATTCCATATATATTTTATTTACAATAATTTTATAATGTCTAATTATAACTATTTCAATGATATATAATGTTTCATCTTATTATTCCAAGGGCATTCATTTTATTGTTCCAAGGTCAGATCACTTGTTGATAATTATGGTAGTTCAGGTAAAATGGTAATAAAACTCTATAAGTTAAATGAATTTGTATTCATGTAATTACAAAAAAAAGGTCTTATATAACCTTTTATTTTCTGAAAAAAGGATGATTTTCTTCATAAAAATGACAATATTATGTGTTTAGTTCATTTAGATCACTTCACTGACCATAACTAGCTAGATTTTTTTATTTATTCAAATGGTTATTAACACATTAAAAAAACCTTAAATAAGTCCTAACATACTTATTTTAATCATATTTATCCATAATAATATCTTTATAACCATCCTTAAACATGTTGGAGAAAAAAATATATGTTGTTCATGGAAGAGGTGGACCTACCATATTATAAAAAAGACTTTTCTTTAGAATCAATTGAGGGTAAGAGAAGTGGATTGATGGTTGATATTTCATTAACACAATAATATTAGATTTTATATAATATAATGGAGTTATTATTCAATGTTGGATGAAATTTAATTCGGAGGATGTGGAGAAATAAAAAATAAAAAAATTGCTTAAGGGAATTACCTTCTCCTTTGGATGTGGCGTCATTGGATTTGTAGAGAACCAATATTCTCATACATAGAAATCACACCTTAATAGAATAATTTTCATTAAATTTAAAAAATAAATTCCAAAGCATCATAATATTTTAGTTCATTTGGAGACTAGTTACATAATATTCTCATTTAGTGAAACATGTTTAACATCTCCCATAAATATCATCCCCTTTTATACTCTTAAAAAACATAACCTATATAAACCCATTCTTCATAAGCTAGGAAACGAAACATAATCAATGGTAAGCACATATGATCAATAAGGTTAAACATGGGAGATATGTAATCATAACATGGTCATATAGTTATGATAACATGAAAATAAAATATTTAAATTTTACACTTTATATCAAAGAACAATATCTCGTGCCTTGATATAATAATTAGAAACTCATAAGATTTGAATCATAATGGAATAAAAATAAATAATATATGAGAATTTAACATTGGAATAACAAATATATTTTTTCATATATATAAGCTTATAACATTTTAAACATGAATAAATATAAATAGGTTCAGTCATGAAGTTAAGGACAAGATATCAAGCCCTCACGTAAATTTTTTTTCACGAAACCTAGTCCACACATAAACTTATATACATTTAATCAAGGTCCATTCATACCACTGTAAACATGTAATTAGGTTCACGAATAACATTTTGAACATTTCATGAGGTACATGCATAACATTTTGAATATGTAATCAGGTTCACGCATGTCATATTAACTCATGTGTTATCCATATTTCCAAATGAATTAGATAGATATATTTTCCACACCCATAACATAATTAAATCATACATATATATTACATAACATCATAAAACATTAATCACATTATAATCTATTAAAATATAAAATCATCATAAAACATTAATCATATCATAACCAATGAAAAGAAATGGGTTTCATAAACATTTCATCATAGAATAACCAGTGGAAAACTATCAGGTTTCAAAATCATTTTCTCACTTCATCATAGCATAACCCACGTAAATATAACTACTTTTCATAAGAATTTTATCATAGTATTACACATGTAATGTATATGGAATTAATAATAATATTTTCAAGGTTTAAATCGTGGATGAAAAATTGGTTTCATAAAAATCATGTCAGAGTAATTGAATACCATGCAGAGAAAGAATAAATATGGTATCATTGGATTATATCCATAGTAAATATTATAAAAATCTATAGGTGTCATCTTATATGGAAAATAATTTCTGTAAAATCACCTAGAAAATGTCTTCTGGAAAATATCCTTTCCACATTGAAATGAAATTATTAAAATTTAAATTAAATTAAAATACTTTTCTTTTAAAATAACTTGGTAAAATTATAATGGAATATTTAAAACGTGAGTGGTCTAGATAGAGAAAAAATTTATACATTATAAAACAGATATTCCATTGACATTATCTGTAAAATCATAATTGACATTTCCTTGAAAATTAAATAAATATTCCTTTCAATATATATTTTAAAAATTAAAAAATGGTAAAAAAGTATTTTATAAATATTTTAGTTACTTTAAAAAAATTGAAAACATTTTTATAAAACATGGATAGGGAAAAAACAAAATTTCAGCTTAAGAGATAAATAAAGTTGGTTTTTCCAAAAAAATAATTGTTTTGAACTGTAAATTATATAAAGCGAGGAAAATTAATAAAAAAAATTATAATCAATACATAACCCATGGAAATGAAAATTCATGAGTTTCATTAGATACTGATGATAAGTTTTTCTCATTAGAATCAAAAACATAAACAATCAAGATTGTCGATGAGATTGTCTAATAAAACCAATACAACCTTGGTAACATTAAATCATAAGAGCCAAGACAAAATGAAAGTAATTGAAACCTAACAGACAATGACAATAAATAAAATCATTATATTCATGTAAAATAGGATTTAAATACTCCTCATAAAAGAAGATATGTGAATAACATGACACATGTCTTAAAGAAGTCAAATTCAGACAAAAGTATCTTACCTTAAGTCATCTTGACTAAAAATCACAATAAAATCATGTATAATAAACAATTTTTTATTATAAATCTATTAAATGGTCATAATAATATATATCATCTCATATATGATGTACTTACTCCCTTTTAGTTATTATTTATTTTTAATTCATTATTAAAATTATGTTTTGGGTAATAGCTACATCAATTTTTACGTATGTTTTGGTTTTTTATTTTTTCTCATCTTACATTGATAATGGTTCCATAATATAAAAATATATAAAAATAATATAAATAAAAAATATATTTATTGTATATATATTTATATTAAATCATAATGGTTAGAGATAAAAAACAAAATCAATCCTTCATAGAGATGGTAGGTTGTACGTACGCATAAATGTTGTAACTATTTTCTCGACAGATGAATCAAAAGAAAGGTAAATAATATATCACCTTTTAAGAATAATTTATATTTCATATATATCAAATATATTCATTGAATTTATCCCTTATTACGTTACATGTAAAAATTAACTAAAAAACCAATCACATCGCTTCGTGAGGCGGTAATCCAACAAACACACGATCCATGTTATTGTATCCCCCATAAAATGGAAAGTAAAAAAGTTATTCATGATAATATATTTAAATAAGTATATATATGTTAAAAATACCATATATATACATTATATACATCATCATACTTAACTCTGATAGATGTCGACAGAAATTCGACCACATTGTTTTGGGATGTGGTAGTACACCACACACACGAGAGACACTATCGTTTCCAATTTGAGGGAACAAGAGACAGATTTAAGTCATGATAATAGATTAATAACATCTAATAATATGGTATATAATTAATTTATTATATTAACATTGATTAATAATATTTTTATGGGGTAGAGGAAGAAGTAAAATAAAAATTCTCATTGAATAACATTACCTCTTCTTCAGGTAACCTCCTTAGGTTTTAACTAAAACCATTTCTAGGATTTATTTATGATCAGAATAAGACGTATAATATTATAGGATGTAACTAAGGAATTTATTTTGGTAGTTTTTGGATAAACCAAATGGATTTTTAATTGTGCCAAGGAAGACGAGGATGGCCATTTATAAGTGGGGGAGAGGACACACATTTTATTATTTGAAAAGAATAAACATTAGCCACATTTTTCATAATCCATAAAGCTCTATAAAAGTCCATTACCAAACCATATATGTCATAATGTCTAAATATCTAAATTAAATGTTATTTTACATCTTTTTTGTCATTTTCAACCATTATAATTTTAGTTTAAGCCCCAGAAAACCCATTTGTACCTTTACCATGGATAATAATTTTTTTATGTTTTACTGTTCACTATGGTAAAAAATTATGTCGAACTCATTAGATAATATATATTATAATAATTCCAAATATTTAATCTATTTTACCAAATTCATATCACATCAATATAAAAATTATATTTGAAATTAAACATGAAGATGCGGTGAGAAATCAGGTTTTCAAAGGGAAAATTAACATAATTAGAGAAATATTTAATACCAAAATGGAATATGAAGTTGATTACAATGACATAAATTTTACTAAAAATATATAATTTCTATAATTTTACTTCTAAAACAATATTATAAATATTTATATTTTTTTAACTATCATAAATTAAAAGATAATTCTAAATAGAAACTATTAATTTGTATTATTCACTAAAAAAGGTTATCATTTCAAAAATAATCAAAAATTAAATCCAAGAAAATTTTGACATGAATATTTTGAAAATAAAGATCATTTTTTCAAATAAATTTTCATCATGTTTTAGAAATTAGTTTTATTATTGTTTCTAAAAATTTAATAGAATCAATTATTAGAAAATAGTATTTTCTATAAATATCATGATTTTTCTAAAAATATTAAGTACTTTTTAGAAATATGTTTTCTTTATATAAAACCATAATACAAATAAATTAATGGTAAGATTATAATGGTCACTATTAAATAATAATATTAATAATATAGTGTGGTTTTTAAAACGAAGTGTTGTTTGTAATAAAAGTGATCTAATAAATTAAATTTATTCAAAAATATATACATCATAAAATATTGAGGTTTAACATTTTACCAAATTAAAATAAATTTCACCATTTAAATTTTTTACTCTTACTCAAACAGATGTAGGTACATCTTCCTCATTATATACTCAAATTCATACAATGCTTTCCCAAAGTGGTGGTTTTTTCAAAACAAATGACAAGGTGGGTGGTATTATTTTTTATAACATTCTTTATTAAACAATAAATATCCACTGGTTGTACCTAATAATTAATATATTACTTTAGATATTTGCACTTTGAGTTTATTTCCTATTAAGGGTGAGGTATGTTCTTTCTTATAAGAGATACATGTAACACATCGTGGGCATGAGAGATTTTTGGTGGAAGAACCAATTTGTTTGAAACTCTCCTCACACAACCTTCAATTTTAAAGGGATAGATATATCTATGATTTAATTTTCATTTCCTTCCAAATATTATTACCTTATCCCATTTAGAAATTATTAGAAACACATTTTCACCCACTTCAAATTCAATATCATCTAGATGATTATCTGTCACAAACCGAATCTGTTTGACACGATTAACGGCACCAAACCTGGCCCATGGAAAGGCACAAAGGGCATTCCCTATCCCCACAGGATAGAAAAAGTGTCTGGGTATCATTTATCTAGGATTGGGAACAATTTACCCAAATATGTATACATAAAACATAAAAAATATTTGATAAAATGAATCTGAAAAATTTATACCAGCAAAGTTTATACAAAAACCCAGAACTAAATACATAAGTTCAAATAGGTACAAAAGTTATAAGGACATAATCAAACTGCAAAACAAACATCTCTATGGACTCCACATGATAAGGGGTCATCACCCCCAAGCCGTCTCCACAACTCCGTCCCAAGGATGAGGACTAACACCCTAACATCCATCACCCTTAGCCTTTCTTTTACCTGAGTCAAACATAACCAAGTCTACTTACACCCAAGTGGTGTAAGTAGGGTGTGATCCTAATCCCAATAGGATACCACCCAATGACTCCAAATATAATTAAATACAATTATAAAAAAACAAGTAGTTTTAATACGCAAAGAAAAGTAATGATAAAATCCAAGAAATCCAACTTTCAATTGATAACAGTTTTCAAGATAATATTTTCATATTGTTCACACATTTAAATAGAAATGTGAGCTACTGTAAATTACTTCCATAAACACCCCAATACAAGGGTAAATATCACAAATCCAATGAGCACCAAAATTGGGAACACCCCTAGGCAACTAGACAGTCTCGGGCCCTATGTACCTCGTACCTCAGTGTAAAGTATCCTAGTCACAATCCTTTCCCGTGAACGATCCACTAGTTGGGGACATACGCATATCCTAGTGGTCCCCAAATATCATCCAAATAGTTTAGTTAGAGTTATCATTATCCATTTTCTCAGTGAAAAAGGGACACAACCCATCCGGTTCATTTGCTGTACTAGTACATATCTTTCCACCTAAGTACCCAAGATTCCCCTTTTTGTGCTCAAAAAATTTCAGCAAACAATACACATACTTTTGAATATAAAACACCACTACTAGTCACAAACAAACAATACAATATCTATACACACTTAATACCATTTAAATCACACAACAAAACATTTTGATTTTCAGTAAAACAACCTCTCAAAATATCACATTGTTTTTCACCCAAAGATGTTAGAAATATCCACTTTTCACACTACGTGCACACTTTTAAGTCACCAAAAAAATTGTAAGTTCAATAACCTTTAATTAAAACAACTATTCAGTTTCGGGGTATCCCCAAGTGAACCAAGAAGTTATATCTTTTAAAAACCAACATTTTTACACAGACATGGCACTTAAAGACCATTTGCTTCCCAAACACCATTTAAACGAACTTTCTTAGCAATAAAAAAAGAATAAAAATTCAAAAAATGATTTCCAGACCTAATACAGTTCAATAAAATCATCTAAGTAATTATTGGTCAGCCCCAAATGAAGCAATAAAAGATTTCTATGAAAACCACTCAATTTCACCAAAAAATGGAATTTCAAATTCATTTTCTTTATAAATGAAACTAAAATAAAATTATCAGAAACATAAAAATGAAATGAATATGAAAATACCCTGAACACATCAATCTAAATCACAAACATTTCTTACAAAATGTAATAACCTACCAAAAGAGTCAAGAACCTCAAATACTAGTGTGGAACTTCAACCGCACCGCCACCGCACTACAAGGGAGTGAGATCAAACCTAAAACAAGAGGATTGGACCAATAAACTCAAATCTAAACCCTAGGTACGAAGCCCTAGCTTATAGAAATTTGGGGATTCAAGAACAAAATAGAGAAAGCATAAGGAAAAGTAAGGAACTTATTTGGATAGTCACTTACTTGAAAAAATATGGATGATTTTAGCAACCTGAGAATATCGGCCTAATTCTCAACTGATACGATCTTCAAAGAGGGGGAAAAGAATTCAGGGGTGTGGAAATGTACAGTGGAAGTAGGTGATAGGTGGAATCCCTGAAAAATGATAAAAAATGAATATTTTATGAAGGAATTAAAAAACGATTTAAAACTAGAAATGGGATTTTACGTTGGCCCAATACCTAATTCGATCACCCAAATCCAAGATTCTAATGAATTTTTAAGGGGCCCAAATTTCTTTGGTGGTTTGAATAGTTAAATTAAGGTCATGTTGGTAGCTTAATGGGTGAAAAAGGTTGAAAAATGAAGGAGTTATTAAAAAAACAAAATTTACTTTCAAAACTGGAATTGGGCACTCGAGTTGGTCCGAATTTTGGAAACCCACCATTTCCTTCAAAAATTCATGGAAACCCCCAAAACAAATAAATGATGTAAATTAAATGAAAAATAACTTTATAATATGTCATGTATGTGACATTATGAGTATGAAATTTTTCTCATCTTTTTGTCTCCCTTATGTGTTACTGAATATATCTAACCATATCTTCCATTTCTTTATCTATCTCTGGTTCAAATAGATTTAATTATCCAACATCATTCTAGTATATGGGAGGTAAATCTTATTCCTTTAGTGGCATTCATAATGATCCATTTGAATACACTTGTCAAAGATATTATTGTATGAAAACTAATCTAGAGGAAGTTGTTGACCCCTCTATCCATTGAAATCATGAGAACAACATCTCAACATATCTTGTAGGGTTTTAATTGAACTATCAGACTGACCATCTATATAATGATTAAATGAAATGATAAAACTCAAATCAATATCATGATATTGATTAAGCCTTTGGTAGAACATTGGGGTAAACCTTGGATCTTGATCTGTCACAATTGAGTGTGGAACTACATTTAATCATACCACTTCCTTAATATATATCCTATAAAGTTGATCAGATATAAATATTATATAATAGTAATTAGGTGTGCTAACTTTATAAGGTGTTTCACTATATCCCATATAGAATTATAACATTTATATGTTTTGGGAAGTCTGATGAAAAAATCAATAGATATATTTTCCCATTTATATTTTGGAATGGTTAATGGATGTAATATCCACTTATCCATTTATATCTTAGCTTTAACTTTTTAACTTACCAAGAACTGAGATAAAAACTATTTGATATCTCTCTTCATTCCATTCCATTAGAAAAAACTATTTCAAATCTCTACACATCACCATGAATCCTATATTAATTAGATAATTACTCTAAAAACACCTTTAAATTTAGTATGTATGGAACACATACATGGTTCATACACAATATTATTCAATCAAGATATATGTTTAAATATTGAAACATTTTAACCTTCTTTTTTATCTCAACATCTTCCTTATGCACATTTTTAATCTACACATGGATAGATGGTTAATCATTCAATTGAGAAAGATAATTTTTCTCCCCTTTCATCAGGATTTCAATATACATCCTTTTCAGATCTATAAGTATTTTGTCTTTGGTGATCATTATCTTGGTTAAGCTATCAATATCATTTCAACTCATAGAATTTACCACATTATTTTCTTTCCTAATGGGGTAATTTATTAGCTTTTTCTAATCCTTAATCATCTATAATAATATTCTTTATTACAAATTCATCTCCTTCTTAGTGAATATATAATATATAATTTTTTTTATTGGAATATATATCACAATATTCTTTTAATGATAATTCCTAAATATACATAATTCAAATATATCCATAGTTAACTCCAAATCCTTAGTTTGAAAATTTCTATCATGAACCGTTAATTATTATAATTCATAAGCTATAAATATTTCATTCTATATGATAATTAATCCTAATACCTTCTTTGATTCATCTCTATAGATCAAAAACCCATCGTTATTGTTGGTTAATGTAAGAATAGGCACAATGGAAATTCTTATTATCAGTTCCATAAAATTTTCCTTACATTATTTTTTAATAAGAATATGGATCCCTTATAGTTAATATGATTAGTGGATTAGATATTCATGAGAAATTATCCACCAGGTATCGTTAATATCTAGCTAAACCAAAAACAATATAGATAAAAATCACTATTATTGGTCTGATTTATCATTCAATATCCTCTATCTGGGGTGGATCAACATATATACCCTATCTTGTGATTATATAACCTATAAACTAAACCTTTTTCTGGAAAATTTTACGCTTTGTAAAATTTTCATATATTCTCTCTGTATTTAACATATTTAGTACAATTATCAAGTGACATTCATACTCTTACATTCACTTTAGTTAATAATATCATCTATAAAGGCTATAATAAACTGGTCAGGGTAATATCTAAAAACCATATTCCTTAAATCCATGATGTTAATGGGGGAATGGTATGACCTAATTGAATCACTATGTATTCATGGTGTCCCTAAAATCAATTGAATGGTTTATTGGGTATAACCTCCTTCTTCACCCATAATAAATGGTATCAAAAATGAAGGTCAATCATGGAAAAGTAATTATCTCTTCCCCATTGATCCAAAAATCATCAATACTATGTTAAAGATACATGTTCGTAATGGTGATCTTGTCCAGATACTGGTAATCAATATATGGTCACATCAATATATCTTTATTTCTAATTAAAATAACTAGTGGTCCCTAAGGTGGTTGGAATTTCCAAATTAATCCTTTATCAAGGTTCCCCTTGAGTTTATTTCCAAAATATTGTGACTCGATCAGGGCCATTATGTAGGGAGTTTTTGAAATAAGCATGTCACATTATATAAGTTATATTGATAACTTAACGTCAAATTTTTATGTATTTCTATGAAACTATTCAAGAAATTCATACAGGAATTTCATTGATGTTGAGTTTCTCCCCAACCATTTCATATAAACTTCTTACTTCAATAGAAATCCAAACCCATACATTGGATGTGATATCCATCAGAAGTTCATATTTATAATTGAACTAATAGATGATCTTAGTTTGATTTAAGAATATAAAATATGAATTACCTTTCTAGGATATTATTATTGGATTTATATAGAGAAAAAAACTCATATCCAAATATAATATCAAATTCAACTATAGGAATAAAGATAAGATTATTATGAAGCACATTCTAACATACTTCAATTAGAGAGGAATCATATACTTGATATGTGATAATTTTAACATTATGGGTTTTCTCTAAAACCGATACATCTAATATGTTGGGTGTTGTATTGATACCGTTATATAATTATTCATATAAGAAATGATGGGTAGATTTAGATTCAAATAATACATTAGCATGTCTATATTTTATAGCAATTACACTGTCATCCCCTATTTATCCCACCCATCATGATAAATAGTAATCACGTGATATTTCTATTTTTATATTATCTTAAGAGGTTATTAACATCTATCATCATAATTAAAATTCAAATTTGGTAATTGGTTATCATAATACAAATAGTCCTTGCATTTGAAAGACTACAGTGTGAGGGGTGAATTATGTGGAGTTTACTCTCTTTTTTCACCATTTGATAACTACTTCCCATTACATAGAAATTAAATTTACCAATGACCTTTCCTTCTACACTAAAAAAATTTACCAGTACCATTAAAAAAATTTCTTTTGTTTTCCCTTCCACACATTGAGTTTGAGGTAGATCTCATCTTCTTGTCTTCATGGTTTTTAGATTTTCCTTTTAAATTCTTCTCCTTTATTTTTCAAATCCATGAGATTTATTGGAGTCTATGTTATATATTTATTCCTATATAGAACAAAAATAATCTTCATATATACTAAATTACCTTATGGAAAAACCATTCAGGGACCAGATTTTAAGCTATGGAATAATCGATCAACCATACATTCAGGTTGGATGATAATACCAAAATCAAACATTGAAAGTCTGGTAAAATATTTTTCATAATTACTAAGATATTCATCATCATTCTTCTTTATCTCTAAGAATTATTTATCTATTTTTGTGCATAGAATATGAGTGAATAAATTATTGAATAATAATATCTTAAACACATCCCACTCTATATAATTAATTTCATCTTGTTTTCTTATATTATTGATGATATTCCACCATTTATAATATTTATCTTCCAAATGATAGTCATCCAGAATTAATTATTATTTCTATGGACACATTAGAATATAAAATATCTTTTCAATGGTATTCGTCAATTTCTCATCAACCAGTGGATCCAAAAAACTGCTAAAATATTGTGTACATTTCCTCATGAAGGACATAATAGAATAGTGTTCCCTTATATTCTCATTTATAAGTTCATCATGATTCATTGTTTGATAATTTTGTATGGGAATATAAAAAATATTTTTATTCCCACTCCATTAATATTTTGTTTCTCAGGTGGATAATTATTGCATTTTCCTTCACACTCAGCATTAAAATGGTTCCTTTTGGTTACATCAATTAAATAAAACCAAAAACATTTACTTTAGGAAAAAATAGTCATAGTACAAGACCACATAATCATAAAAAAGTTACAATATTTCTAAATAAAGATATATTATTTTTAATATATGAAACCCTAGTTTTATCCTAGGTTATTCATAGACATTTCCAATTTAAGTCATTTATGATGGTTTATAAATAATTTATGAATTTTGAAAGCATGTCCTCTTGGAGTGTCAAACCAGGTGTGTGGAAAGGGTCATTTTCGTGAACCGGTTGATGATTGAGTCGAGTTGAATATTCCATTTTAGAGTTATTACACATATGTACCTTAGTTTTTGAGTCACATACACTTATAATTTCCAAATAGGTATGTAATTTCATGAAAACCACTCGCCCTATCCTTCACCAAAATTATATGATAGTTTCATATTATTTGAATTTTCTTAAAACATATCCATAAGGATCTTACTAATGTTTTCTAATCCTAGTCTCTAAATATTAACTACATGTTTCCATTAATACTAATTGAAGAACAAAACTTCTCATACATCGATATCTCATATTTATATATTAATATTCATTACATTTCACACAAAAATTCCCAAGGAATATAATGGTTTGGTTCTTTAGGATTCTAGGTACACAATCTTATTATTTAGTGAATGATATAAAATATCTCCCATAAAGGTATTCCCTTTTTATAATCATTAAAAACCCCTAAATAAATCCTTTCTTCTTAACCAGTGAAAGGGAAACATAATAAATTATGAGATTAGATGCTCGGTAAGGGTAAACATGGGAAATATATTAACATAACATGATCATAATGGTTCTAGAATATGAGCATAACATATTAAAATTGTACCCTATATATCATGATCACAATATTATTTCATTGTATATGGATTTTTTGTTCATAAGAAATAAATCCAATTGAATGAAACAACATGATCACTGATAACATAACATTGGAATAACATATGGATTTTTGGCATACACAAAATACTATAACATTGTGAACATGCATAAATGAAAAAAGTTCCACTCATTAAATAATGAGCATGAAATTAAGCCCTTATATAAACTTATATAAATTAATATTGGTCCATGAATAACCGTGGGGACATGAAATCTAGGTCTATACATAACACAATGAACATGTAATGACATCCATTCATAACATTTTTAATAAGTCATAAGGTTCACACATAACATTGTGATAATGTAATCAGGTTCACAGATATCATATTTACAAATTATTTATCCATATTTACTCAAACAAAATTGAGGGATATATAAGTCTTACAAATCATATAATTAAAATCGTATATATTGTTTCCATAGGGTCATAAAATATTCATTACATCATAACCCATAAAAAATGGGATTCATTTAATATTCATCAAATCATTCCCCATGAAAAGAATTGGGTTTCATAAACATTTCATCATACATAACCAGTGTAAAAAATATGTTTCATAATTATTTCATTAGTTCATCATTGCATAATAATTCTAAAAAAATTGTTTTTTATAATTATTTTATCATGGTATGACCCATGAAATATTAATGGGTTTTATAAACATCTTATCATGTTATATCCTGTGGAAGAGAAATGTTTTCCAAAAACTTATTTTCATCATAAAAATAATACATAAGAAGAATAAATATACTTTTATTGGAACATATCCCCAATAAATCAAAAATAACATAAATGATGTTATTTTATAGGGAAAATGATTTCGAAAAAACACATAGAACATTTCTTGAGAAAAAAATACATTCTGCTTTAAAATAATCTATTTAAAATAGAAAACATTTTTTAATTTCTTTTATTATAAAATAACATAGTGAAATTATAAATTATTCATTAAAACATTTATTGGTCATGATTTTGGATGACATACATGAGAAAACAATGACCTGTTTCATATTCGTGATAAAATCTAAACATTACATGTTTTGAAAATTACAGGAATATTCCCTGTTTTAAAAATATAAACATGGATAAATATTCATAAATAAATCCCTTAGTTAAATATTAAAAAAATGATTTTTTTTCAAAAACATGGAAATGGTGAAATTTTTTTGACCAATTAGAGAATTAATGGAAGTTTTTCCTAAAAACATTCTTCTGAATTCTTGAGTGCATAAATAGAGGAAAATAAAAGGAAACATTGATACTCATTAAATGCACATATTGAAAGAAAATTAATTAGTTCATTGATATATTTAGCATAATATTTCATCATTAAAATCATAAACATAACTGATCCTGATAAATAATGTGATTGTATCATAGAATAATTACCACTTTGGTAACATTCAATCATAATCCCCATGAAAGAATAAAATTAAATTAAACGTAAAATGTCATGAGAATAAATATATTCATTATATTACATGTCAAAGGGGTTTTAAATACTTTTATTCAAATAATACAGGTGCATAACATGGAATATTTCTCAATGAAGGAAAATTGATAAAAACCCTTACCTTGAGTTCATATTGCCTCAAAAACGCTCTAGACCCCTATATAATAAATAGAAATATAATATAAATTTTTTTGGTACCATAATAATATAAATAATATCATATTCACTGTACTTATAAAATTTTATCACCTGTTTATTAATAATTCCTTTTTAAAACAACATTTTTTATATTAACTGATTTGTTTTTTATGAATGTTTTGATTTGTAATTTTCGGTCATATTAATTTGATCATGGTTCAATATTTTCCAGAATTTTTTCCATGATATATATATATATATATATATATATATATCATATATATTTATTATGTAATTATTTATATTAATTAATAAAAGTTAAATATAGAAAATAAAATATAGTATTCATAGGGACAGTAAGTCATGCGTACGCATGAACATTGTTTCCATGTTTTCGATGGATAAAAATAAAGAAAGGTAAATAATATATTACATTTATATATTGATTTATATTTCATATATATCACATATATTCATTAAATTTATCCCTTTTTACCTTCCATGTAAAATTTAAGTGAATAATGAATCACAACACTTCGCGGGGAGGAGTCCTCCGTACAAATGATCGATGTTATTGTATCCCACACAGAATGGAAGGAAATAAATATAGGTAATAAAATATGTTATAGACTTATATTTACACTAAAAATATGATACATTTAAATTATATCTTTCGTTATATCTAGCTATGAGAGGTGTTGATGGAAAATTTCTCACATTAGTTTGTGACGCGACAGTCCATCGTACACACGAGGGCCATTATCATTTCACATTTAAGGGAATATGAAATGGATGTAGGTTATGATAAAAGAACAATAACATCTCATTAAATATAATATAATGTGTTTAATATATTATCATTTGTTTAATAATATTCAATTAAGTTGGATGAAGAATCAAATTAAAAATGCTCGTTGAACACATTACCTCTTATTTATGTATCCTCCTTAGGTTTTCAACAAAATCCTTCCTAGGTTATATTTCTGATCAACATAAGAATTTAGGGAGTATAGTAAATAATTAAGGATTTTATTTTTTATTTTTTGTATTTAATCCAAATTATTTTGTATGTGAGATGAGGGGACTATTGGGTGTGTCCTTTTATAAGCAGGGGAGAGTAAAATATTGGTATTTTTTGAAAATAATAATTTTTATCATTGTTTTTCACATCAAAAAAGCTCAAAAATTGTTCATTATAATAATTTAACGGTTATAGAGTCATAATATGAATATAAAATGGTTTTTTAAATGTTCTGGTTCATTTTTAACAGTTATATTTTTAGTTAAACCCACTCTCAAACCAAGTTTATGTTAACCACTATAAATACTTTTTAATATTGTTACTATTAATTATGGTCAAAAGTTATGTTGTCTATATTATATAATATAAATTTTTCAATTATATAATATGGAATCCATTTATCCAAATTCAACCAACCTATGTGGAATAATTTAGTTTAAAATTAAACCCACTGATGTGATGTGAAATCAGGGTCTAAAAGGGAAAACATTGCATTAGTATAGAATTTTTAAATGTCAAAATTAAATATGAAATTATACCAATGGCTTAAATTACATTAAAATATATATAATTTCACTTTTTTTTCTTTTGAAAAATCTTAATACAATTTTTATGTTTTTAAATGTTGTAAACAAAAATACAATTCCTAAAAAAACAATTATTCTCACTATTCAATGAAAAATTAATCCTTTCATAAAATTATCAAAAATTCATTAAAATATAATTTTTTCATATATATTTAAAAATTAATCATTATTTTTTCAAATAAATTTTCATAAATATGTAAAAATTTCTTTTATTATCGTTGATAAAATTCAATAAAATCTTTTTTTTTTGAGAAAATAAAATTTTTGATACATTTGAACAATTTTTAATAAATATTAAGTTATTTTTATTAAAAAAATTTCTATATATAAAACAATTATATATAATATTTAAAAATTATTTATTTCTATTCATATCTATAGGTTTAAAATATCATTTATAAGGGACATATTAAATAATAATATTAATAGTATATCATGGTTTGTTAAAACTCAATGCCATGTGTAACATAAGAAATCAACAAAATAAAATCATTTCAAATAAATAAATATATATATATATAAATCTTGAAATACTATAGGCTTCCACATTTGGTACCTCAAAATGGAATTTTGGTAATATAGTTAACACCATGACATGAAAGAAATGATTTTTAGAGGAATTGGGAAGAAATTTTGAAATCAATAAGTATTTGATGTTTTGAGGAGAAGCGGTGGTGAAAAGTGGTATTTATTCGAGGAGGAGATGGGTGTTTTTGAAAATTATAATCATTAGTTTATTATTTTGGATCAATACTACTAATATTTTTTATTATATTGATGGAATACATTAAATGGTCTCTGTTTTTTCTAACTAATTGGTTCTTACATCAACCATGATTCAAAAAAATCATGTATTTATCTTATAAAGATAAATATAATATTTGGTCGTATTTCACTATTTAGTAAACAAACATATTTAAAAAAATAACAAAAACTAAACATATACATTTTTTAGATTTATATTTTAAAAATATAATCCATTTTATGAATATAATTTTCTAAATATGAGAAAATTAAATTTAATTTAAATCATCATTTATTTAAAAAATACAAATTTTAATATTATAATCAATTTTACAACCCTTTGAAAAATTACTTAATATATCACAAAGTTATCTTTTCATTTTAAACAACCAGAAAACTAATTTATAAAACCAATTTCAAAAAATAAAATTTCTTTTAAATCAATAGTGTTGTCATTGAAATGAAAAAAAATCAAATATGATCTATAAATATACAAACACTTATTTGATCATTTTTTTAAATTATTTTATTGTATCATGATATAAATATGTAATATTTTTATGTTATAGGCTTCTGAAATATTATTTTACACATGGATTAGTGACAATACAATTCTTATTATCATGTTACTCTTATTAACATTCAGATTACTATTCCAATAGCCTGGTAACTATTCTAATGGTCAGATTACAATTAAAACATTCATATTTTTAATGGTTATATGAGTTCCCTACATTCTATAAATACCTCATATTTCATTCATTATTCATTCACCTATATTTTATATAGTGGTCATATATATGTTCATTTTCAAAATTTATATCTATTTACTAACATTCTACTTCATTTCTATAGTGTTGTTCGTGAGTTTCTTTATTCTAAGGGATTAAAAAGATCAAAATTTTCCCATTATTATTTCCTTATTTTCTATTATTTTCCACTATAATAATTTCCTTTCCTATGTACATATTTATTCTCTAAATTTAATGATTAAATTAATAAAATAAAATTTACTTTATTTTACCTTGTTGTGTTTGTGCATTATATAACATTGTATTAATAAATGGAATGTGTTTTCTGTAATTTACCATTGTATATTGATTATGCCTTATATAATTATTATAGTCATTATTTTTATTAAATTGAATTCTTGTACAGATATTTATGTTACCATATTGATAATTATTTAGTAAGTCATGATATCTTACACTATTTCTAACCCTTATCAACCATTTTATCTCACCCTTATTTTGTTTCATTTCATCTGGATTTGAGTTTTAATTCTTCAAATTTGTTTAAGGATTCCAAATGTTTTCAATTAAAATTATTTTTATTTTATTAACCTATGTGAAATGGGTATCATGTGTGAATTTGGTTCTCTAAAACTACTAAATTGATCATCCCTTCTAGATTTAAACCCTTGTATATATTAAAATGTATTAAATTAGGAAAAATATTTGTGTGAGAAGAGTTAGATTTATTAAATTTTCATTTTAACAACAAATAATTTTATTTTAAAAAGTCATATTATGAAAACTAGCTTTCTTTAAAATAATTATATTTGTTATTGAAATGAAAATAAAACATATCTATTCTATAAAAATATGAACACTTATTTTATGATATTTAAAACAATAATTTACTTGTATCATTATTTAAATATTCAATTTTTTCATTTTATAAGTTACATAAATATTATTTTTATACTCACATTGGTGCGGATATCATTCTAACGATCAGGTAAATATTCATAGCTGTTAGATTACTATTCTACTGGTCGGGTTACTATTATAAAAACGTTATTACAATTCTAACGGTCATATTTATAATGGTCTCTTGGGTTTTCTAATTTGAATAAATACAACATATTTTATTCATTATTAATTCAATTTTATTTTCTCTAATTGTGATGTATTTTTTTTTATTTTAAAAATTGATATTACATTACTAACATTTTTCTCCATTTCTACAATGTTGTTTGTGTATATGATTATTATGGGTGATTGATTAGATCCAAAATTTCCTTTAGTTTTTGTCATATTTTCTATTTTTTATCCCATTATTCTACTTCTAATTGTTATAGCAATATTTATTCTCTAAATTCAATGTTTAAATTAATATAATAAAATTAAAATGGTTTTAAGATGTGGTGAATGTAAATTATATAATATTATATTACTATGTATGACTCAATAATATATTCAAGAGGGGAATTCCATTGAAACAAATCATTTATAATTATAAATAAATTACAATGGAAGTTATAATTACAAAAAATATAGATAAGTGATATGTTAGGAATAAATAAACAACATGAATCTATAATAATCGGAAACAATGGAATTTTATATCCCTGGTATAAATGAATACATGGATATCCACTTCAAAAAAATGAAGTCATTGTAGGGTGTTATTTTTTTATTAATTGGGGATAAAGGCCCCTCAAAATTTATTATAGGTTGTTATGAGGAATTGAAGCTAAATTTGGAACCTTATTATATTAGAGGAGGTTTTCATGAACCACTAGTAAGGTAGGTGAAAAATTAGAAATGGATATTTTAGGTAAGGTTTAAACCCATTCAAATTCTTAATTAAATATTTAATAATTTTTAAAATTAATGTCGGTTTTGAATCACCACTAATTAATTTTGAAACTCAAAATTTAGGGGTTCTTATCAATGCCCCCTAAATATTTATTTTTTATTTTAAATCATGGTTTATCCACAACATCAAATATATATATATATATATAACCAATTTACCAATTTGATATATACATATATATATAATATAATATATATATGTACTATAATATAATATATTCATTTATATAATTATGTCTATATATATATATATATATTAATGTAACTATTTAAAAATTTATTTGTTTATATATATGTATTTATTTAATGTCTTTATATAATGACATTATAAAATATGTCTAAAATGTATTAACATATTTTTAGATAAATTATTTATAAAGAAATACATAAATATAGTTACAAATATATATATATATATATTATAAATTTTGATTTTAAAATATAAAAAAAAATTAGAGGCAATTTCAACCAAATATAATTTTAATCTGTATTTTAACAGAAGTTATGTACAACCACCAATAATCTATATGAAATTTTATTTTAGAGGGGGGTTAAAACCCCCTATAATCATAGACATGAATTGTGGTTTATAAAACCTCCTATAATATCTCATATTTGAGGGGGTTTTAACGCCTATCTAATTTTTCACCTATTTATTATTATATGTTAATTAAAACAGCACCAATTAATATTAAAATTTATTTTTATAGTGGTTAAAACGTCTTATAATATTATAAATTATCCATATTTCAGATTATAGGCTGGTTTAACCACATATAAAACAAATTTTTATATAAATGAGTAGAAATTTTTCATAACCACAGTTAAAATGTGGATAAAAATTTAGTAGGGAGTTTTACACAACCCACTATAAAAACCACCCATAAATACGCTATATTTTATGGGTAACAAGAATCATTGAACTCATCCTAATGGAATTCATAATGCCTAACATCAAAACATGTTTTCAAGGCCATTTTCCAAGACACTATATTGATATGGGAATAGTTATACACCAAAACCCATTCTATTTTTCCTCATGAAACACATCATTGCATCAAGGGTTGATATAATTCTGGGCCCGATCCATCACCTAATTAAGACTAATTAATTCACTATAAGAACTATCAAGACCTTTTGAAACATTTTCTAAGAATCCAATGAATAAATGAAAACATGGTTATCCATATAAATTGAATTAATGAAAACCTTTACTTCCACATTCAAAAAATTAATGATGACTTCTAGAAAAACATACCTTAATTAAATTAGAAGCTATAAAGTTTCATCAAAGTAATAATAAGTACCCTTATCAAATTAATTTAGGTTATATGGTACATTTAATTTAAATTATTATCCATGTAATATTTTTATTTAGTTTAATAGTTTTCATTGGTAGGTGACCGTGGTAATTGTATGAAAATTCATTCATCACGGTTTGTTATGTGTATGTGAATATTATAAAGAATACCTCCTATGAATTTCTATCCATGTAGAGAGTCATAGGTCCACTGATCCTGAATTATGGTGATTGATGAGTCAAATCTCAACCAATACTTTTCAATTTGATTAGCCTTATATGATTTTTTTTAACAACCATAATGCTTTCCAATATCTAGACAATGCTTTATTTTCTAGTAAACTATATACACTATTACTTTCCCAAAACATATGATGGTTTCTCCATGATGGAAAAGATTGATGTATACAATGGTCTTGGTAATTCTTGAATGAAAACAATATCAAAGAGGGATAATTATATTGAGTTTTAAGTCCCTTAAATATCTTTAGTAATGTGGAATAAAATATTTAATATAAATTTATTCACCTCACAAAATAAAATAGGTCATTAATATAAAATATTCCCCAAAGAATGAAAATTGATATGTAAAAACCACACTTGTTTCATGGAAAGAAATTTAATCAAAAAAATATTTAACGGAGAGAATAAAATTGATGTTTAATAAAAATGAATAAATAATTTTCATGATATAAAATCTTAAATTGGTAGTATATATACCACATAAAGTAAATTTAGGTCACAATAAAAACAATCTCCCAAAGTGAGGGATATGAGATGGAAAACTCTTACCTCTCATACTAAATTCAATGAACAAACATTAACCTCATATATCAAAAAAATATATATATCTTAATAAGTTAATTTAAAACCTAACTCATATCCATTTTAATTTATACTCTTAATAAATTTTCATTCTTGATATTAATTCTTCCTATTTTCCTCATCAAGTGTTTAGATTTTTTATTGTTTGTACTAGTTTCATAACAGCAATGTGTGTATTCATTCTTCCTTTAAATTTCACAATTACAATGTCATTAATATTACAATTATCGATTATTTATAATTATTTATGACTCTAAAAATTAATTTCATGAGTTTTTTAATCTTTATTCTTGATTAAGACATCAATAAAAATCATATTTTTTTATCCTTGATGATCCAAGGGTGTTTTTTTAATTAATGAATTAAATATTCATATATTTCAAAAAAATACAGATTAAATAATTATTTACACATTTATCATATATTATACTTATAAATCCCCAAGATTTTAAATGATGACTCAATTTGATACTGTATTGAACATGCAATACTAAACATAAATGAAATATGAATTATTATTATTTAAATATGATCGAAAAATACTTAGCCATTCCATTTACATCTAAGTAACTACACTATTCTGTGTTGAAAATTTATTGAGGATGTTTGATAATTATCATTTTCTAGACACTTATTTTTGAGAAACAAGAATTTTAACATGATTATGAGGGTCTTATCATTGTATAATAGTGTTTTGGGATAAGGTTCACAGCTCGAGTGATGAACTGAGGGGCCGGTAGGTCACTAGTTGAGTGACTAGCAGACAGAGAGTGCTATTAGGAGATGGAACAACCAATTAAATTCATGAATGTGGTATTCATGATGTGGGTATGGTTCATGAGGATGTGTGATATGGTTTACGATTTGAAACAAGGATTGGATCCACTATATAAAAATCACAGGGTGATTCATAGTGTCATTCCATGACACATGTTGGTCAATCCGAGTAAATTAATTCCCAAAAAAACTCACAATGTGAAACCATTTTTCATGTTTTTAACTCCTCCTATATAGTTTAATGTAGTATTTTATGTGATAGGTTCAACATTTAACAATAATAATTCATCCCTTTAATTCCCATATGCAAATTGAGATGTGAAATGGAGATTTTCCCTCCGAGAGATTCTCCAATACCATTCCTCTATTAATTGAAGATTCATTCATTATGGTGGATCCATATTCTAAATCATGATGAAAAATATCAAATGATCATGAATGATTTGTCTGAGGATCATAAAAATAGGAATTCTCATGGAAATAATTCTTTGTGTAATGATAAATATTTTTCAATTATGGGGATCTTGGTAAAGGCACTTTTCCTAGTTCGATGTCTGATTAACATGATAGAAATTCCTTGATTGGTAGGTCGTAGTTCGGACTAAGTGGTTAAATCCAAATCTCTTGGAAATCAGTGGACACTTAATGGAATTATATGAACTCAAATAATATCTTTGGGATTTTTTAAGCTTTGATTTGACTTTGTTTTTTGGAATTTGGTCTCATATACTAAATCTATATGTATTATTCATTTTTATTGGCATGTTTTATGAGGTTATTAACATTTGGTGAATGATCATGTTTATCATAATGAATTATGAATAATAATTATTATTAATTATTGAATGATTATTTAGTCCTCATTAAATAAAGGAATATTTCTTAATGTAGTTGGAAAAAGTGCCAAGGCCCCTAGAGAACCCTTATGCACTAGTTGATACCGGCCACCAAAGGTCGAGTCTTGATTACACATGAGTGTCTTAGACTACATAGAATCATTGAGGTGTGATGTTTTGATTGTTGGGGCCATGTTGTATGGATGTTTTTTTATATTTTTAAAAAGAATTTGTATATTAGTTTATATTTTCTTGTCATTATGAAAAAATAATTTCACTTTGAAATAGTTGGTTATCATCTACAATAACATCAGACTCGTAAGAAGTGAAACTCAAAAGATAAAAAAGTAACAGCAATTTCTATTTTCTATGAATACGAAGGTTTTTTGTAGATGTTTTGTTTCAAACTCACCTATTATTTAGAAAACAATCTTCAATCAGTATGATAAATTTTTTAAAAGCAAGAATGAATTCATACTGAATCTGAATATGATTTTTTTCACTTAGTCATCAATTATTATATGTTTTATATGAAAATTTTGATGAAATGTTTTTGAAAGAAGACAATAGAATATTTGTTTGGTACATTTATCCTGAAAATGGTATGTTGATACTAATGTTCTCAAATTCATGAAGAATTCGTTATATATGGAGATTATTTTGGAGGGGAAAGACTAAATATCATAATGTTACAAATATTGAAAATTTTATGAAGCTTTGATCAATGGATCAATGAGATTTATCGAACAACAATAATATCTAATTCACTTGATTAAAAATTTGTAACTACAAATCAACAATTTCAAAGAAACTAGAATATATAAGTTGAGGATGACATTGATCCATTAGACTCAGGGTTCCACTGCTCCATTTGAGGTCAAACGAAACATATGCTTTGAATCAGGTTAGTAAGTGGGGATTTTTTGTACCAACAATCCAAATACAATAAATGTTTGATCAAATAGATAATGATAAATAATTTAGTCAACCATTTTCATCAGGTTGTGTTGTTTTACTTTTGGGTCAAGAGAAAAAGAAGTCAAATTTTTTTGAAGTGGGTCTAGGGTGAATGAAAATATTTTTTTTGCTTCAATTGGTTCAAGGGTTATCGAAAAAGAAATTGCGTTGACTCATCAGAATAGCGACGACATGGATTCATCATAGTGAACCATAAACTAGTACATTTGACGCATAATGACCCTGATAAGTCATTAGTTATAGTACTTCATCATATGGTGTCTAAGGAAGTTGTGGAAAATCAATTAAATGGTCGATTATTATAAATACACTTCCTATGTGTTTCCAAGGAGTGATGGTCTATTTAGAAGTTGTGTAAATTTCTATGAAAGGAAATAGAAGTATAACAAAGCTACAACATTATTTAGGGTAAAATGATTTCAAAGTTATATATCTCTTTTTTGGTATGGATAATTGGATTAAGTAGTTTTTTAATTTGGTATGAATATTTGTAGTGACAAGTGTTTAGTCATTATGAATTTTCATTGGGGTTGATAAAATCACAGTGACAATTGTTTTCATTATAATGAAAAACTTTATCAAAATGAACATTGTATTAGACTGAAGCATGGTAAGAATGCCTCATTAGAGCTGATGTTGGGAGAATATTCAAAATGGTTTGAGAAGAATCATGAAGATTTTAGAAGTTATGAAATCGTTAATGATGAAGTCAAAATGGAAGTCAAATTTGAGTAGATAGAAATTTGGTTGAGGGGGAATGTGAAAGCGTTTTTCCTCTCATACCTCTTCTGGCTCTCTTAAAACTGGAAGGAAGTACATTTTACTTTCTTATGATTGTATAGATCATTTATTTGGAGATAGAATAAGCACTAAAGAATAGATAATAAGTATCCAGAAATATTTTTACTAAACATGCTTTCTATATAGTAGAAGATGAAGACAATTTTACTGTACCCGACTGAGCCATCAGACCCGGATCTCCAGGGAAAGTTGAACTGGTAAAAAATTGTTTCCAAAATATTAATTATTTTTTCTATACAGAATAATCTGACTAGAAAATATAACTATGTTTTTGTTAGAAATATATAAGGGTTGAAACTACCGTCAATTGGGTAGCAAATTGATTAATTTGGTTGGGAATTTATTCAAGTGTAAATTGATAAAGGAGAATAATAATATGTTTTAAACTAACTATTGATGGTTTCATAAATTTTTACACAAACTTGTTTTACATCATTTGTGATAGAAGAATAAAAATATTTATGGTATTTATCATAGTGCTACAAATTTCAAAGAGAATATCCTACTTCTTGTATTAACACAAAATAATATTTTTCATTTATATTGTGTGTTATTCGATTATTTATAAATCATGATAATGACATAGTTATTATTACAGAGTAAGAACCATTTAAATACTTACGCTCCTATGGACTAGTGAATGTTGTTTGTTCTATAATGAGGAAAATCATTAATGTGAGGAAAAGGTTTTTATAAAATATTGACAACATAAAATAAAAATATATCACTAACTCACCCTCCCTCTCTCTATGATACATTGATCATGGTTGGTCATTTTCAATGATAATTGAGACTTATATCCCTGAGACCTTGTGTGCATATTTACCCAACGAGTATTATTATATAGCTTGAATGATTATGTTTTGTTTTGATAACATGTTTTGTTATTATGACTCCTAATGATATTACATACTCTATTTATATGTGCACTCTTGTTTTCTTAATGTGATAAATTTTTTGCATAAATGTTTGATCATGTTTGATTTGGATAGGATGTGGGTTCATTTGTATCCATGAGAGCTAGTTATGGTTCTTTTTTCCATTATTGTGATTATGTATATGTAATAACTTTTTTTACTGATGACCACATGTTTTATTTATTGCTATTGTTTCCTCATGATGATATGTTATGTTATGCGTATCTTTTTTCAGTAATGTGTTATGCGTGTTGGCCATACCTTTAGAAATATTTCATTTATATCCATAAAATGTTTATCTATGTTTTATTATTTCACATTTTGGGGAAGTATGCATGACTCACAATGTTGTCAACTAAGAGCTATAGTATGGGGTCGGAGCATTAGAGCCCTGTGGACCCATCCTTGATCGATTCATTGAGGATTCCAAGAATGAATAGATACTTGATTCTTTGTGGATTATGTGTGACATGATATTTTCAATGAATTTATGATTTTGAGAAACATGTTTCAAAGCCATGTGGCTAGTATTACTTATGTCCAGACACGAGACATGATTCCTTGTTGATTTCAAGTACATTCTCACAAGTAAGTTTCAGGGTATGACATAGACACAATTCATTTATGATGTTGAGTAGTTCGACACTAGGCTTGTGGATAGATATTTATCACTTTTGAAATCGATAATGTTTCCCTTTTGGGGTGGATTTGAAGAGTTTATATCCATTATTCATGGTGTCTTGGCAACTACACAGCTTCTTGGTACATGTTTAATAATGCTTATGTGTGTTTTTGATCTTATGTTATGTTTTATAGTTATTTATTTCCTATTTATGTTTTGTTTAGCTTTTAAAATTCAGTTACACTACATATTTATGGTTGGTTTATGGACTCTATTGGTTGTATCCTACTGTGTATTACTCACACAGTTCTCGAGGAGGCACTAGGCTTGGGTACTTGACCATCCCTGAATTCTTACCAGTACATGTATAGTTTAGGCATATGTTTAATTATATTATAGGGTATCTCACCTTGACTTGGTGACAAAGATGTGATGAGGCTTAGTGTTATAAATACTTCATATAATTTTATACCTTTATTTATTTGTATATGGTATCGGTCCATTGGGTGATCGATTCTTGTATAATTTTTTAGCTTTTGAGTTTATTGCTTATGTATTCATTCACACAGTTGGTATATTTTTTTGGAATCATTGCAATATGAATATATATTTATATACTTTTGGTAGTTTGTTTGTTATTTTTTACTCTATGTGATGGTGTATTATTATCATGGTTCCACTTATGACCCATGCAACAACTTGGAAACCTTTGGCATATAGAGAGATGTGCACGAGGTTATGTGGCATTCTGGATCGGACATGATGATTTTGGTAAGGATATAACATAGAAGATAAGAATTAGAGTAACCAATTTATAAAATATATATATAAGGGTTCTGATAGATACAAATTTATTAATTCTTGGTAAATAAGTAATCATTTTTTTGTAAAATCATTTTATTCATCAAAAATATGTTTTATTAAAAAAATAACATTATTGACTTTTTGGAGTGAAAAATAAATATTTTTTGAAATAATTATAAATTTTATATGATAAAAATGATATACGTTTTGAAATAATCATATCAAAACTAACTTATGGTGAAATATTAATTTTTTTTGAAAATATTAATATATCAACAAAAAGTGAAAAATATAATTTTTTGTAAAACTATCATTTTATTTCATTAAAAATTCTCATTAAAATATGAATTTTAAATTAAATTAATATAATACTCCATTATTTATAATTAATATAAATAATTAAGAAGTAATAATATTTATACAATATTTTGTTATAAGTTAAATATTGGGCTAAAAACACATTTTTCTAAAAAACAATTCATTGGATTTTACACATTTATATTAAACATAATTTATATCACTTATATTAATTTATTTTGAAGAAGTAAAATTAATTTTTTTACAAAAAAATTATTTATCATAAAAAGAAATTTTTGATATTTTTCTGAAAAAGTTAGTTATTTTTTGAATAGAAAAAATATAGATTTTATAATACCCGTTAACTTTTATGATATCAAAAAGAAATAAATATGACGTAAAAAGTAATTAAACATATGTAATGAATCGAGTATGATGATTTATAAAAAATATAATACAAAAATAATTCAAAAATTATAAAATTAAAAAATCATGATAATTATGAAAATCGTTTTTAGTGTTGGCGCAGTGCTTGAACACCAGCAAAGTCAAATTTAGTGACAAAAAGAAACTATTTTAGATGTGATAATTATTTTATATAGTTTTTTTAAATATGATGTATGATTTATTGATATTGCTGGTATATAAGAATTTTTTTGTTATATAACAGATGATTTATCCCAATCATTGTGCAATTCTTGCATAAGGATAAAGAAATCAACCTAACATATTAAATAAGTTATCATGGTATAGATTGAGTTAATATATATATTAAATGAAAAAATAAATTATACTGAAATCAAAAAAAATTATTATGTTAATTTATTTATAATTTTTAGTGATGAAATAATTCCCTTAAATTCTTATGCAAGACAGACAAAGTGCTTGTGAAAAAAGTGGAAAAATCAAGTAAATGATTTTAAAAACAAATAAAATAATTTCTTTGGGTGACTTAAGATAAAAAATTAGATAAATATAAATTATTATAGATTTTTTAAATATATATATTCAAATTCATTTTCTATATTTATGTCATTTATTTCAAATTAAATGAATAGTTCTAAAAATGAAATTAATGATATTTTATAATAAAAAAAAATTATTAAATGATTTAAAATTCAGAAAAATCATATATATATATATATAATTGGATGGGATATTTTAAAAAAAATTGTACTATTTATGTTTAATTTTTCTTTATATGGTAACTTTTCTAAACTCTGAAGAGTAAAAAAACCATGATATGTGCATAAATGTCTAAAGGGTTCACGGGGTGTCAAAATAAAGATATTAGATTAAAAACCTAATATAAAATTCTCCAAATTTTATTGGATGAGATTATTTCACCTCCATAATAATCCAATATTCTAGTTATATTGATTTTTATCCAATTGAAAATGATAATTAATTTATATTTGTTTAATAATTTAATAAATTCCAGCAATGCCCCTCCCCTTACTTATAAAAGGGTACATCCCCTCATATCTTCCTCAAACCATTTGATAACTCTATAACAGTCAATAAATACCAAAATTTCATCCTAAAATCCCAATAAATGATCTTTATTTATTATTTGGGGTAGAATACCAAACTTATACAAGTTAAGGTTAAATTAATATTAACTTTTCTGAATAACTGGTACAATTTTTAACCAAATGTTTTAGAATTATTTATTCTTATACCTCCTTAAAATATTTTTCAAATATGATGAAATAAAAAAAAATATTTCAAGCACTTATATTCTGTTATATTAAAGTAATAACCTATATTCCTCACATTCATCCATCAAATGGGAAATTAATTCATCATTGATGTATCATACAGACTACCACCTCACGAACCAATGTTACATGTTTTCCCTAAAAACATATTATAGATGTAAATAATAAAATATTTAATAGATATATATGATATTAATTAAATAATTAAATTCTATAAAAATAAAATAATAATGTATTTTTTAACAATTATTTACATTGAAAATTTATATTTTCCTTTGTAAGTGAGTGTGTATTACCTCCACAACGAAGTGATGTGATTAGTTTTTTCATGAACTCATCAAAATGTTATAATATATAAGTTTATTAAAATTATTAATATAATATTTATAATATGATAATAATTATTTGAATATTAAATAATATATACCTTCTATCAATCAGTTTTATTGAAAAATGGATACGTTAATCATGTTTATGAATGACATATTATCCGTATTCTTATAATGTAGATTATTTTTCATAACCATATTTCAAATTTTATCTTAAAAGTATAATTAACGTATAAAATTGATAAATATTTCTTCACTATTATTATAGTGATTATGAAATAATTTCCTCTTTGACCATAGTCAACTTATCAAGGTTATTTGGGAAATATGAGCATAAAATCATAAAAAACATCAGAAATTAATTTAATTGATCACATAATTTCATATAAAATAGAAAAAATTAGAAGAAAATTACTAGAAAAACATTATTAAAAAAATAATTAAAGTAATTTTACTATTCCAGAAGATAAATAACATACAAGACGAGTCAAACATGTCTTAAGGGACACTTTACTTTAAACACCACATTTCAATTGTTTTCAATATTTATTTTATAAATCCTTTTATTAGATTTCAATATTCCTAAAGATATTTTTTAGATGTTTTTATATGAAAGAAAAATTAATTATAAAAGGAATTATATGTCTTCTTTTACTTTCATTCAAAATCTTTCGAAAGTAACATTTTGTTTTATTATATAAAAAATGTTTTTATTTTCTTTATAATAGAAAAATATAACATTCTATTTTAACTTCTAAGTATTTAATGGATTTTACCACCACCATAACAATTATTTTACTCTTACATTAAATTTAAATATTCCAAGTTTACATCAACTAAGAACCCTCCTACCCTTTTTTGGTGTATTTTTGTTTCGAAAATTGGGGTTTAAAAGAAAAAAAGACAAATTAATATAAAAAATGCATAACTTTTAGTTAAAAAGAATATTTTTATGAATTGTATGATAGAAATACAATATTTATGTGTTTAATTTAGGTTATGGTCCTTTTACATTATGTATGAGTGATGGGTGTGGTTGATATAGTTCTGATTATGGGTGATCCTGATATAGCTCTTTGAAGCATTAGGTAGTGGTTATGTTCTTCAGAGAATTTCATTGAAAGTCGACTATAATTTTTATTCTAAATAAAATGGTTCTTATAAGTTTTATTTTAAGGGTTTCATAAATATGATGTCCCATAGAACCTATATGATTTTTCTATGATTTCTAATGATTTTTCATTGAAATCATGTGATTAAAATAAGATGTTCTAATGATATTTTATAAAAATAAATAATTATTCCATTTTAGTATAAAATGATATTTTTTTATGAAAATGTTATTCATGGGTAATCATTTTCATAAGAGACCCTTAGGACTATGAGTTTTCCCTTTATGTTTTATTATTATGTTTCTCTAAAAAATTCAGAAGTAAATCTGATTTCATTTGTCATTAAAAGTTTATTTTAGAAAAAATATTATTATTTTAATAGAAAATAATATTTTAGGATCTCATAGTTTTTGAATGGAATAACTTGTTTCTTTATACATTTTTTATGGACCTTACTGAGATTTTTTTTCTCTTCCAATGTTCAAAAATGTTTTTCACTGGTTATAAGGATGATTAAGAATAAATAATACTTCAAGTTGAAAGTCGAGGATATTTTTCGTGAAAATAAATAATATTTTCAAAGTTTAATATTACATGAAAAATGGATCCTGAGTGTAAGTGTCTAGTATAAAATGCATGGGTTTGTTATGTAAGATTTATGATTTAATTATTTAAATCTACAAACATAAAAAGATATTCATGGATATATTAAAATGTATTCATTATTTAAAATTATATATTACTTAATTTATTAGGGTTGGATCATTTTATTTGGTATGATAAAAATGGTATTAATAAAATTAAATATAATGGTTTTATTAAATAAAATTCATTTGTAACCACAAGGTTTAGTTACTTATATAGTATTAAAATTATTATTATAAGGGGAGTTATGGTAATTTGGTGATTGGATAATAATTTAAAACAATAGATATATAACGGACATGTAATATTAAATAATTATAAAATTTATTTAGAATTTCATTTACCCTTATAGAATATTTTACTTTTAATAATTCATTTCATTTTTAGATGATTCTCTTTCCAACAGATTCAAGATATTTTATCAATTTGGATGGAAACTTATATTACACAATCTTCTTGCCCCTTATATACGATTATATCATAATTATTATTGTGAAAGCTTGTTTAAGTGATTTTGAGAACATCTTGGGTATTGAAATAACGAAGAATAAACTCTATGAACTATCCAACACATTTTTATTTCAAAATATATTTTATGGGTCATTGTAATTTTTATTTTCATTATAAATATAAACTCTTTCATCTCACTCAAAAAGTAAAATAAAAGAAAGCGGTTTTATATTTATTTATTTCAAAGTAGAGTATCTTGCCAAAAATTTATGAGAATTTCAAAAAAATAATAATTTCTGGATTTATGTTATGAATTATTTTATAAATTTTTGTTTTATAAATAGGATTAGGTTAATATTGATAAATTAAAAGGAAATAATTCATATCATTGATTTGTTTAAATGAATTATTACAAAATAATAAAATATATCATGGTTAGAGGTTTAATAAATAAGTTGAATGAATAATCAGTTTATGTATCAGTTTGTCATAATTATTATGTTGTGGGGTTATAGAAATTATATTATTATATATTCAAATTGTTATGATAATAATGAAACATATGTGGATTATTCTATATCTGGTATTTTTTTAATATTTAGAAATAGATTTTATATGGAATTGATCCCCTCAAAAAGTGGTGTTTGTGAAAATGTGATTATTTTTGGAGAAATTAATTTGAATAAATGTGTTTGATGGATTAAGAGTATTTGATTTTGTTTGAAAATATGAATAGAAAATCTTAGAGTATAAATATTTATTTTATGACTAAAGTTATTTTTTGAGTATTTTAATTATATATATATATATATTGGAATATTATAAAATCAAGTGGAATTACAAATAATATTATCATATAATTTAATCAATTTTTTATAAAATTATAATAATATACTTTTATATAAAGGAAAACTCATAGGGTAGGTGACAACCCATTACCTTTGGTAAGAACATGAGGATCGAACCTTCGACTGAAGGGCCACAGGGGTGTAACAACCTCCACTAACCTACATGATGTCCTAATTTTTAAGACATTATTTTTTTAGTAAAATTATTTGATTGATAAATATTGTGTTTATTATTGGAATCATATAAAATTTTGTGATAGTTGGGTTATTTAATAGAAAATATTTTCTTATTTTTTAGAGAATTTATTATCAAGGTATATTCATTTTTTTTATATGAAGTGTATTATGTGACTAAATACATTTGGAATTTTTTTTCTATTGAGGTGATTCATGATATTTTAGAGACATTATGTTTGTTTTGGGTATATATAACCCTTAGTTTTAACATGATGACTTATTTTGGAAAATTGATATTAATTTTTTCAATATATAAGCTAAAATGTATGAGACAACCATTGAATTTAAAACATTCATTAATGATGTGGTTATTAAGGTTAACTGGGATATATGGTAATTTATTTATGGAATGATATATGCTGAACCTTTTTTGTTATTATTTAATTCTGGAGATTAATGCATTTTTTGTTCATATGAAGTTTTATTTATTTTAAGAATTTTCTTACCATATATTTTATATTTTGGTTTTTTTAAATGTATAAATATGTGGGGAATGGATTTTTATCCTTTTTTATATTATTTGATCCATCATAAGATATTTTTGAAATTTATGCATGGAAATTCCATCTTGAAAAATAATCGTTTGGAGAAAATGATGATACTTTGGAAGAAATTTTTTAAAACATGACAATTCACTTTTCAATAAGTATAATTCCTTATTTTTTTAACATATATGATAAAATAAGTCCTCATATCTAGTAAAATTAATATTTAAATAAAAAAAATTCATATTACCATAATATCTAATGAATTAATGATCTTTTTAATCCCTTATTGATTTATTTATTTGTAGTCATTAACATTATTATAATAACATTCTATGTAACATTCTATCATTTGGAAATTTATTTCTTCCTAAATTTATTATTTTCACTTTATATTAATTATATTTTTTTTGGAAAAAAATTATTTGTCATTCCATATGACCTTCATGTTTCTCATTCCCTCCTATCCATATGAAGTTTTATTAAACGTTTTTACGATGTGGGATTTCAAAAAAAGTATTGTAAAATGTATGAACCTTAATAACTGAGATCTTGTCAAATTTTTGCAGATGTAATTTATTAAATGAGTGAATATAATAACATTAAATTTTAAAATAACACTATGTTTTATAGTGTATAAAACACCTAACAACAAGCTTAAATGAACTGTGAAATATTATTACTTATATATGACTAATATAATCAATTTTTTGAATTGAAGAAAATGAATAGGTGAAAAAAATTATATATATATAGAATTGTTTTACACAATACCAATTTATTATTTATCTATAAATATGTACTCATTTTATTTAGTAAAGTCATTTTATTCTTCAAAAATATGTTTTCCTCAAAAATAGTTGTATTTTTTTGTGGCTGAATATTGTTAATAATTTCACCCAATTTTAAAAACATTATTTGATAAAAATTGTAGCATTTCTAATATAATCAAAATAATAATATCTTAGGGTGAAATTTTAGGGACTTTTCTAAAAATATTGTTTTTTAGTGAATAGTGAAAATACAAATTTTTTTAAAAACTATCATTTTTTCATTTAAAATTCATATTATTATCATAATTTGATCTTAAATTAAGAAAAGGACCATTTACTAATAAATAATATAATTAATTTCATATTAATCATCATTATACTTTGTTTTCCGTATCAATAAATTTTTCAGATTAAGATGCATTCCTCTAAAAACTGCTTTTTACTGCATTTTATACATTTAATTAAAATTAATTTATTCTACTTATCTGAATTTAATATAAAGAAACTTAATTAATTTTTATATTTATAAATTAAAATTTATCTCAGTATAGATTTTTGATATTTTTTTGAAGAAGATATATTTTTGGTGAATAGTAAAAAATATAGTTTTTATGGAATATGTTTTATTTTATGATATCTCCAAAAAATAATTATGTAATAAAAAAATTATTAAACATATTTAATGAATAATTTATCATAATATATATAAAATAACATACAAAAATAATTCAAAAAATATAATTAATAATTATTTTTTCAAAAATATGAAAATCATTTTTTATAACGACATAGTGCTTGAACATGACTATAAATGTATAATTTGGTGTATTAAAGATAATAATTGGGATTTTATAAGACTTTAATAAACATGGTTAATAAATATGAATTCTTATAAGTAATATTTTTGGATATATTCAAATTTTGGAGTTATATAACAAGTGAATTATCTAAATTCGAAAATCCAGAATAGCATATTAAATAAGTAGTCATGATATAGATGTGAGTAAATGCATGTATTTAAAAAATATAATTCTCTATATTAAACTTAAATAATTTATTATCTTAATGGTTATTTATTTATAATTTTTAGTTATAAAATTATTACCTTAAATTCTTATGGAATATTGATATAGTACTTGTGCAAGCCATAGATAAATCCTGTAAATGATTGTAAAAACTCTAATAGTAATATTTCTTATGTGATTTAAAGTTTGAGAAGAATTTTTTATATAATGTATAATATATTAATGATTTTTAATGGTTATTAATTTAATTCCCTTTCTATCTTGATTTCATTAAATTTAAACTCAATGAATAGTTCCAAAAAATACATTAAGGATATTTTATAATAAAAAACATTTTATTAGTAGATTTAAAATACATAAAAATACTATATTCACCCACGGTAATTGTATATAGTAGAAAATATCCACACATGTCCATTTATGGTTCTTTTTCTCCTTTTATAGTAAATTTATATACCCCTAAAGTGTAAAAAACATTAATAACATTATTATTGTCAAAAGGGTTAGGGTCAGGTTAAAAAAAAGATAAGGTTACAATAATAATATTAATTTGACAAAATCTTATTCAATGAGAGTATTTTTACCCGTTCAAAAATTATATTCTAAAAATATCAACTTTTATCCACTTGAATTTGAAAATGAATTTATATTAATTTAATACTTTAATACATTCAAAGAAATCCCCTCCCTTTCCTATAAAATGAAACCATATATCCTCTATTACCCACACTATTTAAGAACACTATCCCATTCAATACCTACTAAAATATATTTATATAATCCATCCTCATCTTCTAGAGGTCATATTTTTGGAATAATTCCAACATATAGATCTTAACATGTAATGTCAATGATGTTTTCTGAATTATTGGTCTATATTTTAACCAAATGTTTTAGTTTTAATTCTCTCTATATATCCTTAAAATATTTTTCATACATGATAAACTAATAAAACATTTGACTGGATCTCACAACAACCTTCTGTTTTGATAATTACAAAGATTTATTTATTTTATTTCATTAAAATTTCATAATTCATTGAACTGTGTGATGATTAAATTATGTTTACTATTGATCATATCATAATATTTAATTGTGAAAAAATATATTTTCATTTCATGTTTTGAATTTCTATTAAATATTTTATAACATTTATATTATGTTATACACATTCATATATGGTTAGTTTAAGGTGATGCCAACATTGAAAAATCTAAGATGAACCGTCGATAATATCTACCAAGACCAAGAAATATACAAATATAAAATTAATTTTTTTGTTCTTCCCAATAAAAAAAATCCTTCACCTTCTCAAGATCATCAAATAATTTATTCATAGAAATAACATGACCCAAAAACATCACTTCTAAAATCTAGTAGATTCATCTCGAAAGAATTCTATAAAAATGGAGACTACTGAGGATTTTCAAAACCAAACCTAAATGGTGCTCATGATCACACTCAAATATAAAATAAACCAAAATATATTCCATGAAAACTACTAAATTTTTTTTAAGATAATGATTTATTATATCATCCATATAGGCCTTAAAAAATTTAGATAATTATTATGACCAAATGGTATCACAAGATATTCAAAATGACCATACCTTATTTGGAAATCCATCTTCAATATGTTAGACTCCCAAATTCTAAGCTGATGATAACCCAACTAAGGATTAATATTCTAAAACCACTTTTCCCCATTTAAATGATCAAAAAATTCATCCATATGAGGTAAAGGATACTTATTATTATCCATTACCTAGTTCATCTTCCAATACTCCACACACAATTTCAGTTAACCATCTGCATTCATGGAAAAGAGCACTAGGGCTGCCTGAGGTGAAGCCCAACGGTGAAAAAACCATTCAACACCGGATTGTCCAAACAAATCTTAAGCACCCCCAGCTCTGGTGGTTTCATATGATAAAAAAGGTAAAAACCCCCAATGTGTACCTAAAACAAGGTCAATAAAAAACTCCACCTCCCTCTCTGGAGGATTCCCAATGAAATCTAATAGGAAATATTATATAAAATCATGAACGATAGTGGAAATATAAATAAAATAATAAATATCATCTATCTCAACATCTACAGAAGATAACAAACAAATGAACTTTGGTCAGGTAGGTCCTTCATGACCAGACCTTGGATTCCACTATCCTTGAAACACCCAAGAGCTCCCATCAGCTTAAATAAATGAGAAACATCTATGATAAAAATAAATCTCATTATGATGAGAAACAAGAAAATACATTCCAATAATGATGTCAAAAAAATATAGATCATGAGTGATAAAATCCCTTATTAAATCCACATCACCTATCGATATCGCTCAATAAGGAAACTGAAATTTTTTCCCTTTCCTCTTTCCAATTGGTGTTTTTAACTCCATAAAAAGGAAATGAGATCTATTGGAATTTTATAATGTCAATAAATGTGATAGAAAAAAACAAGTGTGTAGAACCAATATCAAATATAGAAATCTCAATTGAATATGTAAAAAAGATGGTACCTCTCATTGTTGCTGGTCTAGCATCTAAATATACTAGAAAATCATATACTATGTGAAGGTGCTTCACTCTTATGGATTGTGGAAGGATCCCTTTAGTATTTAAGGAATATGATTGCACCATAGTAGCCTTTGGAGTCAATAATCCTTCACCATAATGAGGAGTAGACATTTCCTGATAGAAACTCCTTATATGTCTATAAAAACACATGTATTTCAAATCATTACAGGTGATATAAAAGTAATTAATATGTGTCTGTCCTTGAAACATGATATCATGTCATAGGAACACCACTAGATAAAACTAGAGGTTCCATAGAGGCTTGATGCTGAGAACCACCTCCCACATTCCTGCAATGATCCTTCAAATTCCACTTTTTTTCCTGACATGCCACTGAAGATACACCTAGGTGGAATAGAAGAGGAATAATATCCATTATTTCTTTCATTATCCATTTTTTCATCATATTTTTATCCACTATCTTTATATAGGTTGAATGATTCAATATAAAAACATGCGATATGATATCAATTCACAAACCATAAAGGTTCTTTAGATCTTTCATCTCCTCGGTCTTTACAACCTATAGAGGAAAAACCCAGAACAACAAACTGATTGATGTAGGATGATAAAAAAATATATCCCAGTTGTAATGAGAGGAACTCTATATACTTCTCCTCCATGACAAGCTTTGGAGAAACTATAGGAAGAATTCAGTCTTGAAAAATGTCTTGTCTATGCTCATGTGTATATCATCTTGTACTATAGAATCACACCATCTCATGATAGGACCTTCATGTATGAACACTGCACACTTCACCTTCATTCTCTCAGGTGTATCTATAAATTCAAAGATCTGATCAATATTATGAATAAAGTCCTCTGACACTTGAATTTAATTAATAACTTTAAAGGATTTTGGATTCTCACACATGAACTCCCATGATCAATATCTATCTCTTAAATCCCATGTATTTACTGAAATGACTATGTTTTATACTATCGGTACATTCTAATCGACAATAAAAACATCCAACATGATAGCCTCAACAAAATTGTGATCCATTTGAGGATTTCCTTAAGTAGCATCAGTTTCAACCTCTTGAGGAACTCACAAAACACATCTTGGATGTATACCGATGCACACCTAAACAAAACAAATAGCCAGACATAGATTAATCTCAGTTCAGACCAAAAAACCTACAAGAATAAACTATCATTAAAGTTAATAACTCAAAATAGGTAAATCTCATCCAAACATTCCATGATAACTTGAGTCTCATCATTGTATGATATGGCTAGTAATTTACTGTAACTTGCCTCTCATGTCATGAAAATTTGATTTCATGTCTAACAAATGTTCCATGACAAGGAACCTTTTGTAAGAACCTCATATTATACCAGACTATGATTAATTGAACTCAAATAACCTGTCAAACTAGTAACTGGCCCAAATTTCTCCCAAAATTGATGGGTGTTCCCAATCCCCATTGGATGGTGTCTGGCACCTGGGCATTAATATCAAACAAATGGATTAATTTTTACCAAACTAAATAATACAACATGAAATATATATTTATGTACATAAATAAATATTGGAACAAAAAATTAATATCTTCGAATGTCATAATAGAAAGAGAACACTGGAATTGAAACAAATGAAAGAGTATAAATGGAATCTCCAAGAGACAAGCCCAACTAAATAGGATTAAAGAACTCAACAGATACTCCAAAAATATTTATCTGATTATATGAGAAACACCCACTATATCACTATATAGATACCCAAACCTAGATGAAAAAAACATCATTGCCTCACTATTTCGTCTTTTTTTTCTTGCATCCAAATACATAACAAGGTCTATGCACTGCCAAATGGGTATACAGGGCATTAGCTAATAAGCTCAGTAGGTTCCCAAATAGGTGTTCCATATAAATTCACAGAACAATAATACATGAATACTCATGTATAAATAAAAAAATTTATCATATGTATTTTAGCTATCTTTATATAAAATGAATGGAAAAAATTAATTTCCTCATTTTAAACATTTCCTAATAAAGTAGGTAAAACAATTTCGAAGAATTATATATATATAAATATAAAAAGATATATCATATTAATACAAATCATGCATCATATATCATATCAAGATCATGTAATTACATTCAAAACAGTACTTAAAAAAATAACCAAACTCGGTCAGAATCACATGTAACATTGCACAAAAGATCACATCGAGTCTAGAAAGCTAAGACCCACATAACTAAACATATAAAATCACATATGAATCAAGATTAGAGACATATCAATTGATTTGAGAGATCACTTGAACACCCTAGAAAGTGAACGCCCCCACCCCCAACTTGTCTTACATTGGATACACACATTCATAAAGGGATCCATAAATAAGAAAAAAAATTAAAAAGGTGGCCCTAGAATCAATATAAACAAATCAAAATTGATTCTATATAGAAAAAAAGTCAATGAAGAGGAATAAATGAACATACCTTATGAACTCACACCCTCTATACCACAACTAACAAAGGATCAACCATTGGAACAAGATCGCATGATGGATCTCAATGAAACCAAGAAGAAACATCATCTCAAATCAACAGATCTGAAAATGAATTTTAGTGATGCTAGCATGATCAATGACAACAAATAATAAAAAGTATTACTCATCATGTGAGATATCGTTCACTACCATGAACATAAAACATTGGATGAATCAATTTAGAAGGATCTGATGTTCCTTAAATCATCGTAGAATGCATCTCGTTTAAGAATAAAGAGGGATGCAGAATATTGTAATAAGAATCCCCCATGAAGAACACTTAGTCCATAACATTTCTTGATTACATGACATATAAATCTTTTAAATATTGTATAATATATGGGGTCCATATATGACAAAAAACTCATAGCCTTTTTATTTAAAAATAAACTTTAAACATTACATGATGCGTAATCTTTACATTGTGCACTCAGGTCATGAAAATATACTGGGGAACATCACATTTCATGTACTATCATTAAATGGTATATAAATTATCAAAATATAGAAGAAGCTATTTTTTCTTACACAAAAACCAAAACTACCTCAGGCATTCTCGAAGCTCAGGGAGAACCTTGATATGAAATTACACATTTATACCCAATCATAATTAATTAAAAACATCCCTAAACATTAGTTCATTTTCCCTAAAAAATTCTCTCCATCTCATGGAGTACCAAGACACACCTAATTACAGAGGAAAGCATTTAAAGAGAATGGAATTGCTTGAAAGACAGTAAGAGAATGGTCTATATGAGTTGAATATCATCAAAACATTCGACGTGAATTTAATTGATTATGTAATTATATATATCATGGTAATAAATTTAATAAAAATATTAATAAACTAGAAAATATTTCTTAAGAAAAACAATAATGTTTTTTTATTACTTTAAAAGAAAAAAAGGTATGTGTGGTGTTGAAATCGATGCAAGAGTCACTTTAAATTAAAAACCTCATTTTAAATATTTCAATGATTTATCATCTAAATATTTTCATTCCATGTCCATATTATTAAATATATATATATATATATATGGAAATAAATGAATTATAAAATACATTTTATGTATCTATTTTACTATATTTATAATGTTTTAAAAGTAAATATTTTTATGTATTTTATATAAAATATTTTGACTTTCATTACAAAAGAAAAAAAAGAAAATTCCGATTTTAATATATATAACATCAACTAGTTTTCCTTTGACCATAACCATTGTTTAATTTTAGGAGTACATAATAATATTCCATGTTTTATTAAAAAAAATCCATTTCCCTTACATCATGGTATTTTAGTTTTTGAAATGGGTTTTAATGGAATAGGAAATATCAATATCTGAAAATGTCTTACCTGTGGTTTTAAGAGGATATTTAATTGGTATGATGATGGAAATGAAAGATTTCATAATTTTCTTGCATGTTATGGTCCATGGAAATAGTTTATAAATTATAGTTCAACCAAATATGGTTTTATTGATAGGTGAGCTTTATATATCCCTCTAATGCATTGGGTAATAATCATGTTCACTGATTTGTTATATCAGATGTTGAAAATAATGGTTATTCAATTTGTAAGAATTTTTAAGTGTTCAATGAAGATTTTGTCCTAGGGTACCTCTATGGAATTACTATGAATGGTAATGTTTTTTCATGGAAATAATTTTATTTGAAAAGTTAATATAAAGATCAATATTTTTAATGAAATGATTATTCCCTTTTAGAGTAAAAAGTTATGTTTTTTATGAATTTTTTTTCATAAGCTCTCTGGTTTTTGAAGAGTCCCACATGATTGTGATTTTTCCATCATGATTTCTTATAATGTTTTTTATGACCAAATTTTGGCAGTTAATATGAATTAATGTGTAAGTAAACGTTTATTTTAGATCAAGGTTTATTATGTTAAAGAAAACTGTTTTTTATGATCTCGAGGATTTAAAATTGACCAAAGGGTTTCTTATTCTTTCTTATGTCCCTTAATGATATTTTTGTGATCATATTTCATTTTAAAAGGCTTATCATAGGGTATAAGGATGAGTAAGAACAAATAATATTCCAGGTTGGAATTCATGAGGATTTATTGTGAAAATAAAAAAAAATTGATATGTTTTACACTATCGTGAAATGGTAAATGATGGAAGTGTCCAAATTTCAATGTATGAGTTTTTTAGCAAGCGTTAATACATAATTATCTGAAAATATAAACCTAAAATTATTTTTGGTACTACAATAAAATTAATTATTGATTTAATAATTAATATTATTTATGTTTCTAAGGTTGGGTCATTATAGTTGGTATCAGAGAGATGGTTAAAATAATATTAGAGGTTAGGATGTTACAAGATAGAATTCATCTACAACCACAAAGTTTATTATGTTATGGAGAATTTCAGTATTCTTATAAGGATAATTATGGAAATTTGAGAGATTGGATAAAAATTTAAATCCATTTAGATATAAATTACTTGAAGGATTAAGGTATCATTAAATTTCTGTTGTATTATATTTAACTTTATGAATTATTTTCATCTTAATAATTCATTTAATTTATAAATTATGATAATATAAATATATTAAGGATTTATTCTCATGATGGAAGGAATGATATCTTACACAACCTTATTATCACTAATACGTGATTTGATTATCACTATTATTGTTAAATCTCATTCAAATTATTTTCTTATCTTCTTGAGTCTACTAACCACCAACAATAAACTATTTTTACTATACAACAACATTTCATTTGTCCAATAAATTTATGGTTCATGGTATATTTTTTATTTGATTGTAATGTCAATATGCTTCCATCTATCTAAAAAAGGTAAATATTGTAAAGTACATGCCCATTTATTTTGTGAATATTTGGAATAATGTCAAAGTATAATTGGAATATCAATACAATCCCATTATGAATATCTAAGGTATTAATTGTTTTCTTATGTTTGAATTAAAAAAATAGTATTATGTTGATACTAATGAATCAAAAGGACATAATTCATATATCTACCAAATAGAAATGAAGTATAATTGAATAATACAACAAATCATAGTTAATTTTTTAATAAATAAGTTGAATTTAAGAATAGATTAGGGATAATGTTTTCAAAATTTGGATTTTGTGGTATTTTATCAATGTTATTATGATATATTCTAAATATAATGGGAATCATGAAACGTCGAAGGATTATTCTGATGTAGGGTATTTCCAATAGATGGAAGCATATGTTAAATGGAATTTTGAACTTTGAAATGTGGTCTAGTTAAATGGTGATAATTTTTGGATACATTCCATTAAGGATATATGATTAGGAGATTAATATTATTTTATTTTTGGTCAAAAATATTCATAGAAAAACATATAGGGTAAAAATTAATGTTACAATTAAAGTTATTTAAAGAGTTCTCATCATGTATCATTTAGTGAATATTATTGGATCATGGGGAATTATGAATATGATTATCACATAATATTTTCCATTTATAATGGAATTATATTAATATTATTCTATAAAATTAAAAAAACATAGGTTAGGAGTTAACCAGTCACATCTTGTAAGGTCGTAGGGTTTGAATCCAGAACTAAAGTGTGACAGGGGTGAACACCAACCACTAGTATACATGATGTCCAATTTAGTATGAATTTTTTGTAGTTAAATTATTTCATGGATATATATTAAATTTATTATTAAAAGAATATAAAATTCTATGTTAGTCTAGTTATTTCATATAAATGTTTTTTAGGTTTGGGATGCAATATATGCTTAATTATTATTTAATTTTGTTCTAAGAAGAATATTATGGTATCAAAAATTTTTGATTCTTTTTATACTTTGAGATGATTAATGATATTTTTGGAGATATTTCATTGGGTTCAAGTATATGTTACCCTTAGGTTTATCATGCTGAATTATTTCAGAAGAATTTTTTTCTTTTGGGGGGGATGTAAGATGAAATGTATGATAGAATATCTAAGTTTTAAAAATTCATTAATGTTGAGGTTATTGAGGTTAAATGAGATAGCGGATTATTTTTTATATAAGTATATATGTTCAACCTTTATTATTATTTTTCAATTTTTGAGATTAATCTATTATTTCATAATATAAAGGTTTATTCATTTGTGGAATTATTTTAACATGTGCTAACCATTTTTTGGTTAATTTCTAATTGAAGAATTAATTTATTGTTATCCTTTTGTGAATTATGTGTTCTATTAAAAGTTGATTTTCGTACATCAGGCATGAAATTTTCATCTTGAATACCCATTGTTTGGATAAATATATGATATTGTTGTGGAAATTTATATATGAATTAAATTATAGATTTCAAGTAATTTTATTTCTTAATATTTTTATTCTATATAGTAATATAATTCCTCAAATCGTGAAGAATTAATCTTGAAAAAAATGTTATCATGTTACCTTCATTTCTGATGAATTCATTATATTCTTAATCCGTTATTGATTTATTGTTTTTTGGTCATTAAATTTATCAGGACCACATTCTGTACCACGTATTAAAAAATCTGAATACTTTTTTCCTCCATATCCATATTATTACATTCCAATGTTGTTCACCTTTTTTGAAACCAAGTTATTTTTTATTCCATATATCCTTTATATTTCCCCTTCACTCTTATAAAGGGGACTTTTTTTAATCTTATTTATTATGTGGGTTTTAAAAAAATGTATTTCAAAAATTCAACAACTCTATTACTGATTTTAAGCTATAATTTATTAAATGGAGGATAATGTAACACCCCAATATTTTAAAATAACACTATGATCAATAGAATATAAAATAAGAAACATCGAGCTTATATGAATGATTAAATATTAAATATGAATGGAATAACCATGTCATTGAATTAGAATCGGTTAATAGGAGTAAAAAATTATAAAAATTATATATAATTGTTCTAATAATTAAAAATTTATTAATTATTATAATATAATTAATCACTTTTCTAGTAGAGTCATTTTATTCTTCCAAAATAAGTTTGTAATAAAATCGTGTTTTATAACATTTTCTGGGTAAATATTAAAAGTAATTTCTCACAATTTTATAAATTATATTTCATAATAATATATCAATTTTTTAAATCCTTATATTAAAACTAGATATGTTTTTTTTGGTATTTTTCTGAAAAGATTTATTTATAAGTGAATGTTGAAAATTTACAATTTTTGTAAAACTATAATTTATTTTCATTAAAAATATAATTTTGATTTAAAATTTATCTTTAGATAAGATCCTAAAAATTTATTTATAAATAATATAATTTTTTGTAAAATGATTCAACTATACAATTTCTTTTGGTATAAGTTCATTTTTTGGATTAAAACTAACTTTTTCAAAAAACAGATTCTCACTTAGTTTTACACATTAATGTTAATGTAATTTTTTTTAACTTATATGAAGTCAATTTAATTCAATAATCATAGTTTTTTATATATAAATTAAAACTATAATCTTTATTATGTTTTGATATTTTTATTAGAAAGCTAAAAAATTTGATTTGTAAAAAAATAATTTTTTTATGAAATATGATATCCTTTCTGATATCTCAAAGACATAAATATGATATTAAAATTTATTAAACATATGTAATGAATCATATATGATAATATTAAAAATATTAAAAATTAATAATTCCAAGCATATAAATTATAATTCATTTCTGGATAAATATGGAAATCATTGTTTATGCTGATGTAGAAACCTTGACTATTTTGTGGAGGATGTTGCACTGGCCTATATTGATAATACTGTTATGGTTGCTGGTATTGTTGGTTTTTCTGATTGTAATTAACATAATTAAAATTATATATTTTTCTTATATATACTACTTCCATATAAACTTGATATAATTGTGATCCACTACACATTTCTCAAGATTGAATCTCCATTACAGGAGGGGAGGGGGAGGTGGGGTAGAATGTACCTAAAAGGATTCCATCTTCTTAGCGAGGCCTGCTACTTGTCTATATAGAAGAGATTTTTATTTAATATGGTTGGTTTATCACCATTTTAATTCATTATAACTTTGACTCATAGTGAGATTGTGTGAGACCTTATCTATAAGTTCTCATCATACTCTCATTTTTTTATCAATAGACTACCATCAGCAGCATCAACTACTATTATGAAAGAAGTAAGATGAAGAACCTTGATAAGAGGTTTATAGTTAGATCCAAACAACAAGTTTATGATTTGGTAATTTCCAAATTATTTCTTTAATTTGATGATAGACATCCCAAGATGATTCTTTATCTATTTTATAAAAAATTTGGATATCATTATAATGTTTCCAAGTCTATATAGCTGAAAAGGATTTATATGTAAATTTCATGGCTAGTTCATCCCATGTCTTGATTGACTCTAGATATACTATTTTTATTTAATCCATGGATCTATTACACAAGGATAATGAGAATATTTTTAATATGATTTCATTAGAGGATACTCCCTAGTTTTAAAAGGTATCACAGAATTCTAGAAATTTAGAGATGTACACTTTTGGATCCTCTCTCTAAAGTCCACTTAACTGACCCATGTTCTAGATCATATTGATGATTATCGGTTTTATTTTGAACGTATGTTCCTAGAATGGATGGTGCACAATGTTGTTTATGGAACTATTGATTTACGGGAATAGGTATTCTATAAAGGTGCACTCTAGTTGTAGGGTTTGATCTCTTTTTGGTTTCGATGGCATATATTGTATCTTTAGAGGGTTAGAACTTGCAGTATTATTAGGGTCATCCATACTTTAAAAGTGGCATGAATAAATGTATATTTCAATTTTTGATATGAATTTAAGTGTTTATTGGGCATTTAGGCTCCTTGGACATGTCAAGGGGTCTTAAAAATGGTACTAGGCCAGAAGGAATAATGACACAATGTCATCCAAAAGAAAAAAGAAAAAAGGAAAAGAGAAAGGGGGATGGTCTGTTAATCCCAGGATTTTCCTAATGGTTCATATTCCTAAGGAAATTCATGATTTTCCTAGAAAATTTGAAAAAGATTAAACATACCATGCACTTCGTTTAATTATTTTGGGCCACGGTTAGATTATAATTTCTTTCTATCCCAAACTACACAAGCTACAAAGACCTATTATAGTGATAGTGTGGGGTTTAACCCACAGAGAAAGTTTGGTAAACAAAAAACCAGGACATCAAACCCTTTATGTCAGAGTCCTAAATAATTGGTTTGGGTTTTTTATTTATTAAAATTATGGAATTCAGGTTATGATTTAGGTAGAGGTGGGGGATTTTTATCAATTTTAGCATTTAGGTAAAAAGGATAATCTCGATCAAAACATGAAATAGTCTTAAGGCTTAGGCTGCAAAAAGGTGCATAGATAACTATTTGATTATGATCAAACCAGCTAGATATATAAGAGGATAATATTACTTGTTCCAAATATACCTATCAAAATATATTCATTAAGATTATATTCTATTGAATAAAGTGTTGTAAGAAAATTTTCATAGCCTACTCTACTCCAATCAGGTCATGTTTGTTCATTTAAATCTCACATGGTCTGGGTTTCCTAAAAGAATTGAATGAACTATTTTTATGTAGCTTGATTTCATGCATTATGGTTACCAAGTTATAATTTATAAATTCATTAACTTCATAAAACCCTAACTCTTGGCCCTTACCCGAAGCATTCTAGCCGCTTGTAATGGTAATACTAAGGATCAAAGAAACAACTATGGACATGATTTTTTTAATTAATAAAATAGATGAAATATGATAGTTTGAAATTAGTGGTTCATGAATTAAGTATTTTGGAATCATATTAAGAAAAAAATAATAAAATACATTCTTGAAAAAATATACAAGTAAGGACATGAGGAGAAGACTCTGTTGAACAGAAATGACAATGGTCGATATATGTCGAACTGGTAAATGAAATTGAATTATAAAAAAGAACATGGGTAGAACAATTAATAGCACATGGATTTAATAAAATCATAATAGAAATGATCTATAGTTTAGTTTAATCATAAAATAAGAAGAAAAATGTGATATGTAGAGAAAATTGAATTGTTGTAATGTTTTTTACACTATTGTGTCCACTTTATAATATAAATAGCTGAGAAATTACATGACATGTGAATTTTTCACATCATGAAATCTTATTCCATGATTTTCTTTTAACATCTCAGATATGGTATAAATATCATCCTGAATATTTTAAATTTATATATTTTGAATCATCTCATGATATGTAATGGAAACTCATGATAGGATTTTTCTCAAGACTGTAACATTAATCAGGATGTGGCCTTTGAATCTTAAATGATGTGATTAGTAGATTCTGGTCGTCTAATATTTTTATTACATTTAATTTATTGATGAATTTCGTCACAATATGTGACATATTATGAATGATTCGTATTCATTGTGTGAGTTATTCGTGGTGTGTAATGTTTACATTTGTCCAGCATTGATAGCATTTCCATTTAAATCTTCGAGACCTATTCTTTAAACTAATCAATGCATAACTGCTGAATTATTGAAAAAACATGAATTATCATCAATTAAATGACTCTAAAATTTATATACAATTTCATCTTATCATATTGACATATTGGTACTATATTGGTTTTATCTTAGGACTAGATTTTGGGATTTTGTCTAGCTATGAGATTGATTTGGGTTTTATAGAAATGGGGTTAACTATTTTGAGTTCTTCTTTTAGTATAGGGACCCCAGTATTGGTATGGAGGCTGAAATATCCATACCTCAGGACTCTGAATACCTGCCTTTAAACTCAGTTCATATAGATATTTTTATGGAGAAAACACAGGTAAATCCATTATATAAGAGCTGGTTATGTTCCAAGTCATTATTTAGTTAGCTCCCATTATATACATGTTAACCATGTTGTTTATTTAAATATTATTCCAAAAGGATTTCCATCTCATATTTATCCAAAAGACTATGATGTTGATCCCCTTTTTGATGAGGTTTCTATACAAGGACTTGATCATGAGGAAGTTCCTCTGGGTGGGTTTCTAGCCTTACCTCCATTCTTGGAGAAGAAAATGGTACTAGAAAATTAGGTGTTCATGATGAGACTACATTATGAGTACTGGAATCAATAAACCCTAAGGTTATAGAGGTTTTCATACCCCCATTCTGTATATCATGGTCTAGAGGTTGTTATGTGGTCCTTTCTCCTCTTCAAGACAATCACAGACTAGATAGTGGTCCTAATGGGGAGCCTTTTTCAGGGTTCCACAATACATTGATAGATCCTTTTGGTCCTATCATATGTTGAGGTGACTCTTTCATGGGTAGATTTTTATAACCTCATTAGAGAAGAACACTCTTCATCAATGATGTGAGAAACACACATAATGTCTTTTACAGCTACAATGGTGCAACAATACTATGAATGAGCATTTGTTGAGGTTAACCAACATCTCATGATACTCAATGGATATAGTTTCTGAAATATTCCTCCAAGACAGATTATTTTAGTTAGATCTATATAGATATATCTAGGATACTGTGATTCCTCTATACATTCCAATAAATTCTATGGTGATGGAGTGTACCTATTGATAGAGAGCATTCTAGTCGATCAGACACTAAAAGTGGGAGTTAGTTGTTGGAATATAGGGGTTGAGACTTTAGTAGTAGGTAGATAATAAAAAACTCAGGGATTCGGATGTGCGATACTTTTCAAGAAGTAATATCTATAAAAAATTTCTATAGTTTTGTGATATCATTATGTTTTTTGTCATCCTAGGGATAGGTGGTGAACCTTTTGTAACGGTCTGGGACATATCACGTGGGATTTTATAACCCACTGTATAACTGACTGAGAGATAGTGGATGAGCCTCCAAGATAGAGGCATCAGTAGGATTTAGTAGGTATTCATGGTGTAGGATGTTGTATAGGTGTAGGGAGAGAAGCTGTATGTGGTATATTGTTTAACTTTTTACCACCACCACCCCTAGGTGGTTCCCTACAAAATTAGGGAGTTGTTGTATAGAGGAGGGGTAGCTGTTGGACATAAATGCCTATGATCCATATCCTCCTAGGATGATTAGAGGTATTATCTATAGCTTTTTTACCTTAAATTAGTTTTCTATAGACATAGTATTGAGCCACTCTTTTCATTCTACATCTCTAGATTGAGACATAGAGGTTCTGGTTGTGCCCCTGGATCGACCCATACGCACAGAGACGCTTATCAGAGAAGACTCAAGGACCATACAATTCTACCAATATTGTAATCTGAGGCATGAGAGATAGATTTTATCCTGGGGTCTCTTTTTTGAAAAGGTGAGTCCCTGCAAATTCATCTTAGTAATGGACTGGATATAAGAAGTTCATGCATATATTATCTATTTTAGGCTAGGATGTGGCATGTTTATGTTGATGGGATGAGGTTTTCCATTATAGGTAAGAAAGAGACCCATGTAGAACTAGGTAGACTCATACATGGGATGTGGTAGCTGATTACCCACCAATTTACTATAATGACTCTTAGAGAAATGGATGTTATGAGCATTCAGTTTCCTGCTGTGGTGGATAAGTATTAGGATATTATTCCGAAGAAAGTTCTAGGCCAACCTACCCACTAAGAGATCGACTTACTCAATAAATTATAGAATGGGATGGACATAATATTTATTCCAGCATATGATATGTCTTATATGGATCTTCATGAACTAAGGATGAAGTTGTAAGACTTTAAGAGAAACAGAATTGTTAGACCCAGTGTTTTCCCCTGGGCAGACCCATACTATTCTCAATGAAGGTGGATTGGAACATGAGGTTATGCATGGATAATCACCACCTAAACTAGGTGTCCATGAATAATAGGTATCCAATACCAAGGATTGATCACCTATTTTATCATTTGAGAGGGGGAGAGATGGTTATTCAAGTTCTACGTCAGATCATGTTATCACCAACATTGATTATGATATGAGGATGTATCGATGATAATATTTAGATGTCCTTATAGTCACAATGAGTTCATGGTGATTCCCTTCAGAGTGAATAATTCTGCAACAGTGTTCATGGGACTCATGGAATGTATATTTTAGCATTTCTTAGAAATGTCTTTAGTATTATTATTTGATGATATCCTATTGTACTCAGTGTCCGAGGAAGAGCTTTCATGCCACATGATGACAATCTTAGACTTACTCTATGTGAACCAGATTTATGGAAATCTTTGGAGGTGCCAATTTTAGATTTAGCAAGTCCACTTTTTGGGACACATCATCATGTTTGATGGTGTGGTGGTAGAACCAGTGATGGTCAAGGTAGTGTTATCTTGGGAGCCACAAAGAGCATGAATGAGGTTCATAGCTTCCTTGGGTTGGGAGGCTGCTATAATAGATTCATTATTAATTTCTCTTGGATGTCATCTCCTTTAACTTCTTTTACCCATAAAGTGAATACTTTAATGTTGATTAAAAGGTGATATTAGTATTTTTAGGAGTTGAGGTAGAGGATGACCAGTGCACCCAATATGATATTTCTAGAGGATTTTATTGAGTACATTGTGTTCTAAAATGCTTCAAGGATAGAACATGGTTTCTTCTAATGCAGAAGAAAATAGTCAATACTAATTGATCTAGGTAGTTGAGACCATATGAGAAAAATACAATACACATGATCTTGAGTTGGCAGTATTGGATGTTTCACTAAATATGTGGTGACACTACCTTATGGGTGAGTTTTTTATCATCTATTCTAACCCCCAATGTCTCAAGTATATCTTCCCTCATAAGGATCTTAACATTAGACATAGTCTATGAATAGAGGTTCTCCAGGATTATGACATTGAGAGAGTATATACATTTGGGATGGGGGAATATAGTGGTAGATGCTCTCAGTAGAAGATCTTGTTCTATGATATGGAATGAGGCATCAGAGAAGGTAGCACCATTATTGTTTTACATAGGGTAAAATCATGATGATTCATATCTAAAGATAGTGGTTATAACCCCACCGCTTTAAAAATGTTTTAGGGAGGAATATTGGGCTAATACCGACTATCATAAAATGTGTACTAAGACATCCACTGGATGTTCTCATGACATATTTTTTGAATTTGGAGTCCATTTTTTCCTTTTCAAATGAAGAATGATGGTACTAGTGATGTTGTAGGAGGAGGTGATGAGGTATTTTAATGAATATCATCTTACAGTACATCCATGTTGGGAAAAAATGTTCCAGAACCTTTGATTTAAGTTATTAGGACATATATAAACAATTTTGTAGAATATTTTATCATTTAATTTGTCACTTGTCAGCAGGTGATGGCTATGCACCAAGTTCTAATGGTTTTAGATCAACCTGTTATAATGCCAAAGTGGAAGTTGTATGGTGTGTCTAGGGAATTTCTTATGGATTAACAATGTATGTATTTAGGAAAAAATTACAACTAGGTGATCATAGACCAAATAACCATGTCAGAAAACTTACTAACTACATGAGAGTAGTTTTCATTAGAGATATTGGGACGCCATTACATATAAGATGTAGTCTAGATTATTAAAGATCCCCTAAAAATATTTTTAGACTGTGATTCTCACTTTATGTCATGATTATGGATTGGATTATAGGATGTCTTTGGGACATATTTAAGTTTTAGGATGGTGTTTTCATCCAATATTCATGTCCGGATATAAAGGACCATCTAGGTCCTAGAGGGCATGTTTCAGGCTTCCTTGTTGGACTTTGGCCGTCATTGAGAGGATCATCTACCATTGGTGATGTTTTCATGAAAAACATAACTATTATTCCACCATTAGTATGCAACCATTTAATGTTTTTTATGGGTGTCCCAAAAGGTATCCATTATACAAGACTAACCCATGAGATTCTAGACTTATTTTCCTAGAGTTGGTGTAAACTAGAATACAGAAGATAAATATCATCCATGAGTGGATGAAGACTACATAGATCTATAGTAGGTATTATACAGACCGATGATGGGGGCCTTTATAGTTTTAGGATAGATACCATGTCTTCTTAAAGATATCACCTCAATTTATATTATTGATATTTTTTGGGTAGCAATCTGTCTCTAGGATTCATTGTCCCTTTATAGATACTACGTAGAGTTGGTGGGGTGCAGATCTTCTTAGCCCTACCACCATAATTAGATTGGGTAAATGATGTCTTCCACATGTCAAGGTATAGGATATAGGTGTCCATCCCATTGCATGTTAGTTAATGAGGAGAGTTGGATATCAAGGATTAGGATACCTTTGTAGAGTAAATGGTAGAGAATGAGGATTTGAAAGAGAGGATTCAATATGGGAGACTGATTCACTTTGTTCATTTCTGGTGGCTGTATGAGATTCTTTAAACATGCATCTGGGACTGAGAAACCTAGATGGAGCTCAGTTACCACTATGTTTTGAGTATACCTTTTTTATTGTTTATATCAAAATGCCTATAGTGGGGAGAATTTAATTTCAAATTTTTTTTCATGTAATGCCTTGTAATATATCTAGTAAAATTTTACAAGCTTGGTGTTGAGACGTTATGAGAATTTTTTTTCAATTCAATGGATCATGGTACTAGATCGATGTTGTAGGGATCATCTACAGCAATGGAATTCTTGGATCTCACCAACAATTATGAAACCAAATCATTCTTCATCAATGATTGATCCAAGCCTGAGGTAGAATATTTTTTTATATAGAATCATTTAGTTTATTTGACCATTGTAGAACAAGGATCAATTAAAAAACAAGATTTTATTCTCAAATAGAAGGTTGATTTATTTTATGATTGATTATCTGATCACTGTTTCATATTAAAATTTGTTCTTCTAAAATATGAAAATAGATCAGGGAAAAAACAAAGGTCAAGTTCCATTCCTCTTGTTTATTGTTTACAGTTTTATCCCCCATTTTTATATATTCATCATGAGAAATTCCTTTAGCCTATGGTTTGACGAATACCAGTTATTTGACTTGTTTTTATTATTCTCCAACACAATAGATTAATATTGCAGGTAAAGTTTTCAATCGAAGGTGTGATCATGGTGTAATGATGAAAGAGGATGATTAGAGGTGGATGTGAATGGATCAGTGGTTCTTGTTCGTCATGATTTTATTTTGGTGATCGTATGGATTAAAAGATCATTTTTCAAGTGGATCAAAACCCTTTTTCTGATGGGTGGTGATGGAGAGTGTGTATCATCCCCAAATCCACATTTCCCACCTATATTTCTAGTGGTGGTAGTGAAAGTGGACGATACATGAAGGAAACAGTGGATCATTAAAATTACTAGGTACATTGAGTATAATATGGGGATCTACATCATTTGGTGCCCTGGGTGTATAAATAGGGTTTCCACAGCGAAGAAAATATTGCAATCCATATGAAACGTGTAACATGCTCTGTGACTCAACCTGGTGATTCTCTATGTACCCTCAAATACATATGAATGACCATAGAACACAGGATATATCATCTACTCAGACCCAGATAGAGAAAATGGGTTAAACCATTTACATGGACACACTAATTTATACAAGCACATCCTAGGGTACATGGACATAGCTAGGTGTACATGTGAATGGCCTATGCTATATGGTCATGGGATGGAGCACACATGGAAAACCAAGACCCAAGATACATGACATGGACCACTAGTACATTCTATGTACTTTTCCATGATAGTTCATAGGCCCTTGTTCTCTTAATCTTGGGTATGTTTCCATAATGTATGGTCCCTCAATACATCCTTATGAGTTTATATTTTAGAATTACATCCTAGATAAAATATTTTGATCCTATCTAAGATATTTACCTTAGATAGAGTATGTTTTCCCCACATGTCCCCGGAAGAGATCCAATATCATCTTCTACCCTCAATAGGGTTCCTAGAATTGGATTAACCAACCATTCCTAGGCCTGAATCCCCTAATAAATAGGTTAATCCACACTAGGTTTTTGGTATACCCTATGGACCTAGGTGTGATCCCCATTAGTGTATAAATCTCTTTACGATTTGATCTTTTACTTTCTTATGGAAAGACCTGATGAGCATGAAATATCATATGGACAACATCAATTCATTTAGACTCACATAGATTCTTCTCCTAGATGAGTTTTTTCATGGACTCTTGATTTGAATCTTATTATGGGATTATGGTTGTGAATATACCTTGAGGCTTAGTATCTCACAAGAGTATATCTGGATGTGTATTTCTATATATATCATATTTCTGTTTGACATAACCCTATGAAGAGTAGGCAATTAATATCTTGATGACTTATTCTTATATATTTTGGGGTGTCATTATGGGTATCTTTATACTCGTGCTTGCATGGGCTCTACCAACACATGTCATTTCTTATACAGATATTCATCTATTTAACAAGGTTCTTGATAGACTATGAGTATATAAAACTTAGATTAGGATAGATAGATGATGGTTCATACTGGGATTCACTTTTTCCTATATTTTCCTCCTTCTAGTAGTTTTTATTTTTTTTTATAGTTTTGATGGGCTAATAGTTTCCTATATATGATTTCCATTATTATTATCAATCTTCGATTGTGGGATTTAGATGCATTCATGTATTAGTATGAATTATTTTAAATTTCATTATTGTATTGGATTATATAATTGTGTGTTAATATTGTTTACTTAGAACAATTCCTCCCATTTGAGTGTTATTCCTACTCAGTGTTGTTCTCTAGCCCCAAGCCTACTGGATATGGTCTTGGGGTAGGGACTACTCGACTTACCGTTGGTCAGGCTAGCCCCGGAGCATTAATTCATGATAGTAACAATCATAAGATTGTTTAATATGTACGAAATTTTGTATATAATAATTATTATTTCATTTTTTAATTATTATTTACCTTTATTTTGTTCCATATATTGAACAATTAATATATCACTCATGTGTACATGTGGATCATTGTCTCTATGAAGTGATGTAATTCAGTATTCATAACAAAATTTTATGAATACTTATAAAAGTGTATATAATGATTAAATGTGGAAATTAATATATTATAAAAATTATGGATATGATGGAACCATGATCACATTAAAAATATCAATGATTCCAAATTGAAACATGCATTAAAAATGAAATCGTTATCACCCAAAATATTGATTTTAGTAAAGACATGTTAATATATGGGTGAGAAGATGTTATCAGTAAATCGTATACTATGATATATTGTTCAAATTGTTTTTTAATAGACATACAGTAAATCTTTATTTATTATAAAGGAGGGTTGAACACATAATTTGTCAGAGAACACTTAAGGTAACTGTTTATGTTAAAATCCCATTTTTTTCACTGTTATCTTTTCTTAATTTTCATTTAGGAAAATTATATAGATATTAGATTTTAAAAATGATATAATTTATTATACTTGGGTCATTAATGGAATATTCAATTAATATTACCATTTTCCTCTCTTTCTTACTTAAAATGATGAATAAATGCTTAAAAAAGAAGACATTATTTCCTATTTTGTCGATGAACTATTCATTCCATTTACATTCTCCTAAAAATTATTCTATTGATGTTTTTATCGATAATACGAATTTTTTAAAATTTTAATTTTCATTACATAATACTTAATTTTCAAGGATTTAAAATTATTAATTTTAAAGAAATGTTTTGTAAACAAGTTGTTTTTTACTTTATTTTTAAATGTGTGAATTTAATGTTTTTAATGTATATGGTATGAATTTATTCTCGCACCATCATGTGTATTATTTTAGTTGAATAATAATTTACAATTTACAATGGTTATTTTGAAATAAAATCATTTTCTCAATTTTGTAGTAATTTATTTAAATGTTTTAAAAATAAATGTTTTATCCTTATGTTTTCAAAACATAGTTTGAATGATCTTTTATAAAGGTATTTTTAATCTATATCAACTCCACTTATGTAATATTATGCTTCCCTGGGTATGTGATTTCATGATACCATCCACTTTATTTCTCTGGATGTCTTATGATGATGGTGATTTAAGGATTCTTTATGAAATCTGTTTTATTCCCATGGATTAATTAAGTTATCATGAAACATTAGTGAAACATTTTTATTCCCCATGGTTTATACCGTAATGAAACGTTTATGAAACCTATTTCATTTACATGAGTTATGAAATGATGATATCATGAATGACTCTATGATACCATTTATATTTTATGGTTTTTGGTTATATGATGGTTGGGTCCATTATAGACCTGCAATGAATTGTTAAAATATGGTTAACTCATGAAATAACATTTTTTTGTGTAAAAGTAATTTATGTTCATAGCTATATGTATAGACCCAGTTTCATGTCCATTAAATTTTGGAAGACCTAGTTTCATGTCCATAAGTTTACACATGGACCTGGTTTCATGTTCAAAACATTATGTGATGATAAAATCTCATGTCCCTAACATAATGAGTGAACATGTTACCGTCTATACATGTTCACAATTTTATAATCTTATCTATATGCATTATTCCTATGTTTAAAATATTCTCTCCTTTCTCATGATTGATTATTTATGATTTATCTCTATTATGATTTTTTTTATTTTTTTATGATGAATTTTTATTTCATGACTCTTGATTAAATATATTTAATTGGTTGGGTATGATTTTCCGTTAATAATTACATGGTCCCATAACCTTATAGTAGTGTTATTCTTATATATAATCATTGATTTTTATCTTCCATCTTTACCCTTACTAAGAATATGAACTCACCTTTTCTTATGTTTTAGTTTTCAACGATTTGATAGAAGTATCTTTGTATGATATGTCTAGGTGGGTAATAATATTAATAAAATTGAGGTTTATGGTGAATAACATTTATTGATTAATATATTTTTTAGTTTTGTATTTTTTATAATATACCATTGATGTTATGAGGTGTGTACAATTGTGTTTTCTATTCAATATTCATCTGAAATGATATAATTGCTATGTATGTTATGCTTGGATCACCTCATGGATCATAGTGATTTAATTATTAAATTTGATGTGATGTTTATTATTAAAATGATATAATAGTGTTGTATTCTAAAGCTCATGTGTGTCTAGTCCTTTTTTATAAATGCTTTAAAAACATGTATTTATTGATGTAATCAAATGGTAGATTGTGTGTTTGGTTATCCAAAGTTTTGTTCACTCCTTTTATCCTAAAACAATGATCTCATTGATTTTTTGGAACTTTTAATTATTTGTTTCAAATGATAACCCCAAGGGAGTTAACAGTTAAATGTGATGGAAAATTATCAATGTTTCACTGCTTGTATTAAGTAACACTGTTGATGGAATTTGAATTGGTTTTTTATTCGTTGATAAAGGATATATTCATATGTGGGTTTTTGTAATTGTGAGGGAAATAAAAGATTATTTCTCTAAAATGGTTATGGTTTTATTATTACATTAAATTTTTACCTCTATTTATTTTTAATGGGATGGCCTAATTGATAAGTGGAAAGTCTATCTAAACATTCACACTAGTTATGAATTATTATCAAACTAGAATCCCTATATGGGGATTTAGTTCATCCTATGGGATATTAACCCTTAACTGGGCCTGGTAAGGTATGACTCGGTGTTTGGGTGTGTCTACTAGAGTGTTTAGTTTTCTGACATGTTAAATTTGCTTTATTTATGACCATGTTAGTGCTATTTTATTTTTCTATACTTGAAATAACATAATTAGAGCACAATGATATATTTCCCAAGGGACATATATTTTATAGTTATGGAAATAGAGTTTCTTTCATTAAATATTTTCCTAAAAACTATTTTAACTAAAAGTTATGAATAATTTTTTTAAGAATAAAAATTGTGGTTTTATTTTGAATAAAACTCAGATTTATGAATTTAGAGTGCTTCTAAAAGGTAAATATGTTAGACTTTTTTTAAATAAAGAAACCTAAGAACTATTTTTTATCCTTATTTTCAAACTAGCATGTTATAGATTTAATTTTAATGGTTTATGTATCGTGTTAATTTGTGGTGACCTACTAGGATGTTTAGATCACACTTATATCATTATAGGTTTATAAAGATTATAGACTACTGTGGATGATATTATATATCTTATTTGGGGTATGATGGAGGTGTGTGTGGACCTACCTCACATGCACAAGGAAACTTTGTAGTAACTGGTTGTCTTATTTATTTCATCTCATTATCATAATTTTCTTCACTTTCTTATACTACTATAGAGGCACTCATATCATGTCACTTATATTTTATCAGGATCTCTCTTCCCATGTTGTGTATGTGTTTGGGATATTCTTTTATTTATGAAATATTTTTCATGTTACTTATTCTCCATTATTTATAGATCCCAGTTTTATTATTTTATAAGGTGACATAATTCACAAAGTGAATTCATAAATTTATAAACCCTTTTCTCTATCCCATAGGGATCAAGGACACCCTTCGGGCCTTACTGAGGGCTGGTATGGGTGCCTGATTCAGTGTTGACTTAAGCTGGCTAAAAAAATTAGTATTAAGGTTTGGTTTGTATTGTTATTTGAGATATTATAGTATATAGGATCTATGGTTGTTGGAACTCAATGGGAAAATCTTGAGTTGGTTCCTAATTACCGTCTTTCATGAAGAGACCTATGTGGTTATGGTTTTCCATGGTATTTATATATTCTTATTTTTCGTGGTTCACATTTTTTTAAAATTTTTATATTTAAATTTTAGTGATTTATAAGTTGTAATAGAAATAGGGAAGAACATTGGGGAATTTAGTACTTTTTGTGGTTTTAAAAATAATGTGTGGATCAAGTGACTTACTTTACTTCTTTTGTTCTTCATATCATTAGTTTACAGTAGGAAAAACAATATAGTTAATATTTTTAAATCTGGGATTTTCCATTATATTGAAATTTTTTCATTCATTGTGGATTCTAAGAGAAATCCATTTTATTATAGATTACCTTACAGGGAATTGTGGTTTTTTATGGGTATTTATGATTTTAGGGGTTTAAATAAATTGATAATTTAAATTTATACTATTAGAAACTATTTGTGTTCCAAAAAGTGGTGTAGATTTCGTAAATTTGGAAAAACTTTCTTTTTTTAATTCAACATGATTTTTGAATTTGGTAATGTTTTAAAAATTTATCATATTTAACAAATTATTATTTTTTCAAAAATTATTTAATACCTTTGAAAAAAGAGGTAGTGTTAATTATTTTCATGGTCTCCATGTAATTTTAATGAAGCACAATTGTAATATTTTAGTGGGTTTAAAAAGGATAATTTTGTGAAATTTGAATGTTAATAATTTTTTAAATAATGTTTAGTAAATTTTTAAAACGATTTCATAAATAATAAATTTTTATTTTTTAAATGAGTATTTATAAACCCTCTTCGGTATATGTGGTTAAATTCATTTAAAAATAGGATTGTTGGTTTATGCATGAATTTGTAAAGCATTGTAATTTTGGTTTACTTAAATGGTTTTTTTAGATTTATTATTAATTTATGTTTTCACTATCAAGGTTTGAGTTATGGAGTTTTTTTAATGTATATATAGAGCTTATTTTAGAGTACACCTCTGGTAAGATTAAATAGACTCTTAATTTGATCAATATTTTATTAGGATGTTTTTCACATATTCTCTAGTATTAGAAATTTGTCTTATTTCTCTATTTCCCTAGTATGAGGATTACGTTTTAGTGTTTTGGAACTTCAATCGTATTCTTTTCTTCTAGAAAAACATTCTCATGAAGTTTTTTTTTTGTACAGATGGTTTAATATATTTTCATCCATAATGAAATTCCTAAAGCTCATAAGGTTTATTTTTCAAATTTCATGATAAAGGGTCTTGGATGGTTGTGATAGAAGAATATTATCTTGAAAAAATTTCAAACCACCGTTGTTAAGAAAAATTATGGTGCAATTCATCAGGTAATTATTTTCTATTGTGGTGAAATTACAAAAGTATATATAATTTTATGACCAATAGAAATGAAATAAAAAATGGAGTATTCATGTCATATTTTCATGTTGTTTTTGTATCGTACCGATCTATATTATGATGTTTCTCCAATGGTTTGGTGTTTCAAGGAAGGTCTTGGACATGATATATCCCGGGTAGTGTCTTCCCCTAGCCTCAACTCCTATGGATAAATGGTGAAGAAAACTATCAAAGTTAAAATGGGAGAGGTGGTATTATGACAAGTTGTGTATGAATATCTTATTCCTAGGTGTGGTTGAGGAAACACTATTAAGGGAAAAAGGTAGTGTACAATTTTATGCCTTGTGAATGCTAATAATAAAAGTCCATCTTCTTTCTTATCAAAATATTTTTCTAGATTCAATAAATTTTTTGTGCTATCAGTGAAGCTATATTAGAAATAATAAGCCATCCTTTTTGTATGATCCTAAGACCTGTCATGCTTACAGTCATTTGGTCATCTAAAATGGTTTTTTAGATGAGTTTCTCAAAATAATGTTATAGTTAAATCAATCCCTTATGAAGATCCTATGATTAAACCTATTTATTATGACGGTTATTTGAATACTGTTTGGATTTTATTTTGATATAATCCTTTTTATATAGTTTTTCAAGTGTTTATAGGGGTTAGTTTTGGTTGATTTTGGTGTTCCCATGATGATGTTTTGAAATGGAACATTTTCATTGATTTATTCTATATTGGTGATGTATGGAACCTATTTGTATAGTGTCTCCCACAAACTTTTTATCTCATTTTATTTTTCTATTATCTATTGAAATGTGTTTTAAGAGTTCAAACTTGTGGGGCTACATTTAATTTTTTGTAAAAAGATATGGATGCATTTGGATATTGAATCCTTTGATATAAATTTTGTTTGATTTGTTCTCTTGTATATCTAATGTAGGATGTTAGTTTAATTGGGAATGATTGTTCCTATTTTATATCTATATTTCTCTTATAATGGTGTGATGTGGTGCTTTAGTGGGACTATTTTTATTTAATGGTTATTTGTAATAAATAATTTTTATGTTCTGGGGTGATTAGGATATGGTGTTCGTTATTCCCTGATTTTTTGTTGGATTCACCGGGATTCATTATTTTGGAAGCATAGTATCATTTAACCCACACTTGACCCAAGCATCATCTATGAAGTTATTTTTGATTCATGATTAATTGTGAGGTATTTACAATAACTATCTATTATTTTCTTCTGTGATCAATCATATAATATATTCTTAAGGTGGTAATATTTTTGGGTCACTTATTCTCATGATATGTCTGATGATTACCAGGTGAAGCACTTTAGAATTCACTAGGTTGTTAATAGTTGTGTTATGATGAATTTATTAAGGATCTATCATCTTGATATGAAGGGTAATAATTTAGTGAAAATTATTTGGTGTTTTTCACCTTTTTTGTTTTTTCAATTTTATGAGTTCTTTGGAAGAGGCTATTGGTTTTTAAATAAATAATGTCTTAGTGTAATTATAATATAATGGGAAGACCCCAATTAGTTATTCTCTTGAACGAAAGAGTTATATCATTATATTTCATCATAGTTTGGTAATTATGTCTTGTAGAATTGTGAATTGAAACATGGATTCCATTTTCCTTTTGAATTTTATCTTCTTTTGTAATCAATTAAGTATGTTCTTTATTGAACTATTTTTTTAGTTCTATTTATAGTTCGAAGTGTAACTTTTTTTGGGCCTGTTTTTATAGATTAATCATTTTTCATTTCTTTAAATTGTGTTTTTTTCTTTTTTAACTTTGATTAATTATTTTAATGATTTATAATCTTATTCAATTTTTATATTTGATATTTGAGTTTTTGAGTTTTCTTTTATTTTGGATTGGTTTTTTGGTAGGAAAGTGTATTAAGGGTTTCCCTTTTCTCTTGAGATTTGAGTTTCTTTTTATTTGTGATCAAATATTGTCCTTGAGACTTTATGGGGATAGAAATTTCTATACTGGGGAGAATTGATACATCCCAAAAATTATTATCCTTTTTATTTATTTATTTATGGTATTTTACCTTAAATTATTATTATAAACTCATTTCTTGGTGTTTTGAAAGGCTTGAGAGAGTATATAGTGCTATAAATAACAAGCTACAACATTTTACACCATGACAGTTGGTTTCAAATCATGTATTGGTTTTATGTTTCTCTCATCAATCCTATACCAATTATTTTTTATGGTGGGATAAATTTATTCACACCATGAAGGATAATTTCATATCATGGTTATTCAGGGTGAATTTTCCATTCATTTTGTGAATATTGATTCATGTTGTGAATACGGTCGACCTATTTTTAGTATAGTGTTTTTACCAATTATATCCATCTCATATTTAACCATTTGGGGGGGGGGGGAATCATTGTATCATTCGATGAATTGGACTCCAAAGAACACCTCTTTATTTTCATTATTCCTTTTATGGAATGTCCTTTATGTTTCATCATGTATTGAGGTTTTTTATTCAACGTATGTTCTCCTATTGACTTCTCTCTTATACTTATACCCTCCCAAACTTGAGATTCCATGGTGACTGAATTAGAGATCTATGTTTTTTCTTCATTGTGGGATTTTTATTTCATAGGGTTATTTTGTACCCATACTTATTTTATAACGTTACATGGGTTTTTTCATGGTGGATTTCTATCATGTTCATTGCAATAAATGCAATAAAAGGTAGGTGTCCCATGAATCTCTCTTTAAGGTTAAATCTATCATTATTTTTCTCTTCTAATGGATTTTATATTCCTATTTAATGATACCTATTATATTTGGGAAGTTGTTTCAATGGATAATTACTTTCATGATTTTTAAAAAAATAAGAAAAATGATTTTTTTCATGTGAATTAATCATTAATATTATTTTAAAGGACCTTTCATCATTTTGTAAATTTAAATTCATGTTTCAATCTTATTGTTTTCATCTATAAATTGCATATGATTTGGATTTCCAAAATTAAATGAAATTGATTCTTAATACCTGAGTGTGTTTGGACCTTTTTTATAAATTCTTTGTAAAATTTTCTTTATTGAATTAATAAAATGATAAATTATTCATTTGGTTTTCCAAAGCTTGGTTAAATTATTTTATCCTTTAAAAACAAACCCAGTTCCTAGTTATCAATTTTATTGGTTTATTGTAAATAAAAACCCATAGTGAATTTTCTTTTACACATGATGAGATATTATGGATTTTTTTAATCTTGAAATAAGATATCATATTGAGGGAGGTTAAATTGATTTGTTTTAGTTTGATAAAGGGCATGTTCATAAATGTGTGTTCAGTGGTGTGAGTGAGATTAATGACCGTTTTCTAATATGATTATATGGTATTCTTCTTACATCAAATTTACACCTTTATTTATATAGAATGGGAATACCTATTTGTCTAAGTGGGATTTCTAGTTACACATGCACTCTAGTTATGAATTATTCCCTGGATAGTGTTCCTCAAAGGGGACATAGGCTAACCTATGAGTTTTTTCCCTTATTTAGGAAATGAAGGGTAAGACAAGTTGTTCAATCTATTAAATTGGTGTGTATATTTTTTATGCTGATTGTAAATTACATCATTGATTAATATTTTTTCCCTATTATATTTTCTTCCCCATGAGAATTTATGATTCCATGATTATGTTATATTTTCCAATGTGTCGATATTTTTTTTTTGAATGTTATACTTATTATATCTATGATTTTACTTAAATCTACTTTAACTAAAATATATAAATTTTATTGTTAATGTAATAAAAATTGTGGTTCTATTTAGAAATAACCATGTATTGATGAAATCGAGGTGATTTCAAAAGAAAAACCTTATATTTGATTTACATGAGAAAACCTAAGAAGAATATTTTCATTATTATTTTCAAAGTAGCATATTATAGACGTTCCTTTAAATTATTATGAATTGGGTCGTCAGGTGGTGACCTAATGGGATGTTTATCTCAATACTTTATCATTATTGGTTTTTCTCATTTTGAATCAAAGTAGCATATTATAGGCATTCTTTTAAATTATTATGCATTGGTTCATCAGGTGCTGACCTAATGGGATGTTTATCTCAATACTTTATCATTATAGGTTTTTCAAGATGCCCAACTATAGTGGATGATTTGGGATCTCTGATGTTTTGGTATGGTGGAGGTGTTTGTTCTCCTACCGCACTTGCACATAGAGATTCAGTTTTAATGTATTGTCTTATTTATTTCATCTTTTTGTCACCATTGTTTTTTGGATTCCTTATACTGGCTTATAGAAACACTTATCACTTCCCTTATTTTATATTTGTATCTATATTTTAATGTTGTGTAATTATTCTATTAATTATTATATTTAAGATATATCTTAGTTGTCAGTTATTCCCCATTATTAACATATCATAGTTTTTTATTTTATTGTGTAAAATAATTCCCAATGTTAGCTCATATATGTTCAAGCACTTTTATCCATCACATGAGGATGGATATCACCCTTTGGACCTTACCACGGGTCTTCTTGGGTGTCTAGTTGAATGGTGACATGAGTTAGTTCATGAAAAAAACTTGTAGCCATTAACAATATCCATGATTTGAATTTTAAATTTTCTTAATGTATATTACCTCCCACATATATCAATGGTCCTCATAAAATCATAAAATATAGCTAAAATATAATATTTACGAGACAAGTTTGTTATCCCTTTAAAATACTTAGAGGTATCAATAATTGTTAATTCTAGAAACTTTTTTTCATTTTCATGGATTCCATTGATTTATTATGCTCATTTATAAGAATGATATTATAAAATATTACATGTAAATTGAAATAAAATGAAAATAATAATTAAAAAAATAATGCATACCTCATTTGTCAACTAATGAAGAAGGTTAGCTGTCTAGATTAAAAGATAACCCATTTTCTATCAAACTCTATCCACCTCCTTAATATGAAATGAATAGATAGCATTTAGATCAATAATATCATGTACTGATATTCTTATCTAACTTGAAAACAAAATTGGAGGATGTTTATAATACCCCCCCCCCCAAGATGTATAACTCCATACACTATAATATGTACGTAGGGGTCCTTGGCATACAACACATAGAACATAGTCGGGTCTAAACAAGGATGTGGAGGATTTGGGTAGGCAGGTTGGGTCTGTCTCCCATTTTCACTCTCATAGACTATACATGTGATGTAATTTGATAATTTATTGGATAATTAATCTCTCAAAAATCATCCTTATAGGAATCTATTTCTCTTGTGTATTATTCTTCCACCAACGAAATACTTGGATAGTAAAAAATGTTACTAATACTAACACATACCTCATATCTTCTTACATGGCCATATTATTATTTGTTTCCTATAAAATTTACTAATATGTTTGCCAATACATGAGAGATTAAATTCCTATAAGTTATATGCTTGTAAATGTAATCCTAAAATAATATATTAAATATTTACATTTGAGAAATGTTTTTAAACAATACTAATACTCTATACAAATTAAAATTAATTTCTTATCATTCTTTTATCTACTTATCTGGATGGATCCATAAGAAACATTAATATTTTTTCTTCCTTATCCTTTTCCATTTTTCATGGTATGTTGGAGGAGATGTATCGCTGAACAAAACCACTTCAATAATTCTACTAGATTAATATTTTAATGTATCATAAATATTAGAAAATATTTTATCCTCCAGTAAATGATACCCTATTTGTTATAAATTATATGGGAATATATTTTGTAACCCAATTTCTTTGTGAGATCTCCTAGAGGCCTATTATATAATAATAAATGAATTAGTTATCTAGTAATAAACAGGTAATTTAATAAATTGATTTTAAATATACTAATCATCATACCATGAAGACTTCCTCCCACTGGATGGTGAAAAACTTAACCAATATCTTTGTCTCTAAAAACTCATACTTGAGGCTTGGGTTTTTATTCTGTCTCTCCCTAAAAACATAAACATTGTCCAATTTTTTTTTAAAAAAATCCCTCCATCTAACTATCATAAAATAAATCAAACTCTTCTTAATTTTTTCATTAAAATAAAGTAAAATTGCATCTATAATTGAACATATTAGATATTAGCCATGTGAAATATAAAATATTTTAAGAATTGAATAAAAATAAATCAGTTGATATATTTTCTGATGATAGACTCCTAGATATAGTCTTTCTTCATCTTATCAATACTTCTCTAATTATGGTATTCAATGTTAATTCTTCAGTGACTTTGCATGGCTCTATAACTCTTAAATATCTTTGCATACAATCCATCTAGGGTATTATTATTATTATCAAATTAAATTCATATATTGTTCTCCCTAGGAGTAAGTGAAAGTTATAGAAAACATGTAATCCAATGATTACGAAAATATATTTATAATATTCTCTTTATAAAAAATAATTCTTCTCCCTATGAGACTCACCAATATTGAAACCAACAATTTTGATAAACAAAATTTTAAGTTCAATAAATAATTTAATTGTTGATTATATATTAAAGTAAAAAATAAATTCATGCCTCGTTAGATTTTCTTCTACCTATGTGTCCATCATAAAAATAAATTAATGTAATGAAATTATATTTACCTATTTTTTATTAGAATAATAATATTCTTAAAAATAAAATATAATAAGTAAATGAAAATTAAAAAATTTAAGGCCTTAGAAGTTACAATAAATGAAACAATAGACACATCCCTAGAATAGTAATGACAGACCACGCCCTCCTCCATGGGTTTTCCCCCCTCCATATCTATCTCATAATAATGTTAACACTCAAAGGACCCATTTTGATGGCCCCAAGGAACCTTCTAACCACCCCAAAGGTTCCCTGCCTATGTCTTTCACTGCACTAGTATGTACCTAGTCTTGTACCCTTTCATACATTATCATCTGTTTTATTGGAAATTAATAGGCAAACCCCCCCCCCCCAAGAGAGGATTACTGAATTTAAAACCATATTCATAAATAAAATAATTTGGTGGAATTAACACTCATGTAATACCCCAGATCAAAAATAAATTTATATCTATTATGTTAACTAATACAGTTGAAAAAAAGTGTATTTCTAAAAAAAATTCTAAAAAAATATCCAACTAATAAAATATTGTCGTTACATGTGTAGGTTTCATAAAAAATAATGATGGTGAGATTCCAAACCAATATTGTTTAAATAAAAATCGATAAATATGAAAATTATGTTAAAAATGTAATAAATGATCATAATTGATATATTTAAATATTAATGTTTAAACACTATTTTTACATGTATAAATTTTATAAAAAAAAAATTTATTGCACAATTCTTCAACCAATAAATGTTTAACTAAAAATAAATTTAAAAAAATGTTAAAAAATGATAAGCATCTATAGATTTAAATATTCATGTTAAAATCAAAAAAAATCATGTGTATGTTTCAAAAAAATATAATTGAAATTTTCTAGAATATTTAGAAAAATAACATATTGTTTTTCAATATCACTTTAAAATGATCAAATCATATAGAATGGACCATGTTTATATCATATTCATTTTTACCATCAGTTAATCATATAATAAATTAAGATACCTCCCATAATTCCACAACATCATCAACATCATCATCAAGAAAATGAATTTATTTTACTTAAAATATGAAAGACCACTAATTATTATATGAGTCAGTAACATAAAATATATTATTTTTTAAAATCACCCTCATAAATGGTTCCCATTTAAAAATAAATCTGTTTAAATCCAAAAATTTAAATCCATAGCCATCATATTTTACACCATAGTCACTATCATCCCAGTTAAACTAATATAATGGTCTTATAAATTTAGTAAAATAAATCTATCAAATATCATCAAAAACTATGAAATATGATTTTGATGCGTAAGTTATTTTTTTCCTATTTTTCAATCAAAAAATAAAATTACTCAAAATTGAAAATTAATCCACTATTTTGAGTGATACTGATATCATCCTAATTTTTTTGTTTGAAATTTTTAACCATTAATATCCAAACCAAAATGTGTGAACACTTTAACACCATGGTCCCCCTGCTAACCTTTTCAATGTTTTTTATGTTAATAAACAAGTTTTTACTTTATCCTTAAACCATTAAATAAATGTATTCTTATGTATATCTATAAACCACTTTTCATATTTTTGAACATAAAACCATTAATCAAACAATATGGGATGATATATATGATTAAACCTTATTTTTGTTGATAAAAATATATAAATTTTTGTACATAACATAATCACATGGAATTAAATTTAGTTTAGATCCATTGATATATTTACCTTCACTATCAACTATAAAATATTTAGGTATAAGAGTTATTCCATTGTCTTCCTCATCTTCTGGGAAAATACTTTAGTTTTGTGATTCATTCATGGAACCATTCCAAGTGTATCCTAGAGAGATGAGTGGGAGAGGAATACCCTAATCTGGAAATCTAAATCATCAGAGATGAAGAGTGGAAAAAGGAAGAAGGAATCCTCATCCCTTCTAATGGAAAAGGTTCTCAAAAAATCTCTGTCATTTCCTAGCTGAATCATGTGAGGGTTAGTTAAGAGGTAGGTTGCTGGTTTCATTTATTAAACCTGTGTGATAGACAACTCAGAGTATGATTTTGTTAGATCTTATTGATTGTGAGATCTTGGTTCAGTGAGAGTGTGACCTTTATATAGTTTTTATAGTCGTTTTATATTTATCTCTTTTAGTTTCTAGTACTTCATTGTTCATTAATGGTGGAAATTGTGATGATCCTTCCCCATAAACATACTCAATTCAATGAAGAATGTAAAACTATATTTCCTTATTTACATATTTACATTTCACTATAAATATTGATATGTAGGGGGACCAACAACCTCAACTTCATATCAATATTTTTTAAAAACATTCAATCACCTCTTATAATATATATATTTTTAATAATAATGACTATTGTTGATATGGATTTTTAAAATATCCCTTAAATATGTTCATATATATTTCAGAAAGATACATCCAACATAAATAATTAGTCTCATATATTCTTATCTATCTCACAATATGAATCACTAGGTGAATCATTATATCAAAAAATGAGGTTGTTAAATAAGTTTTTAGTTAAAATCATAAGGAAAACATTATTCTCTAACACATCTACAAAATTTGGATCCATGTATTTTCTATAGATGGAATTAAAAATGTAACACATCCTAATTATAGACATTCTGAATGGTATAATTAATATTCCATTTCATGAAACTAACAGAAGTTGTTGTATCAATTCATGAAACTGATGAGATTTTATAGATATTGACTTAAAATACATTAATTGAATCAAAATATTCACATTTATAGAATACCCAATGGGTACATTAATACAATGAAAACATTGAAAATAAATTACCTTCTCACTCTTCTGTAATGTGATCAAGTCAATGATAAATATAATCATTTTCCTTTCCTAGTGGGAACAAAAGTCAATTGTATTAAAATGGATATTTAGTAAAATCTTGCATGAAATGTATATTATTTTATTCCTTTTATATCTTAAAATTTTCTAATAAAACTATCACATATGTTTTCCTCAACATTCTTAATGTTAACATTATTTTTTTTGACAAAAAACTCTAATAAGTTAGCATGAATAAGATTGAATGTTTCATAAATTTATTTTCTTAATGAAAAAAAATAATTTACATCAAAATTTATAAAATTATGTTTTCACCTTTTCATTATGTTATTCAATATAAAATGGTTTGGGGTTTATAATCTTGTAAACTATTAAAATAATTTTTTTTATATTTTATATGGATTATAAATTCACAAAAACATAATTCTCCCATATACACTAAGTTTTTTACATTTTTTAATTGGTGATATAATGTCTATTGTTTTCAATTGGACAATATTTATCTCCATTAATATTGTAACTAGATAAGTTTTCCTTTGTAAGAATGACATTTTTAGTGAAAATTGTCAACGAAATCAAATGAAAAAAACTCTTTCATTTATGTATTTGAAACTATAATACATATCACCAGGTTAAATTTTGAATCATCGATCAATGATGATAGATAAACATAAATTTAATTTCATGTTTTTCTTTTTATAAATATTATCAAGATCAACATATTATATTTTTTTCCATACATATATGTAGGAAAAAGTTATAAACTGCAAATATAACTTCCCATAGACTATGTAGTCTATTGGGGATCAAATATGGATTCATTCTAACATTTCACAATCCCATTATGATATTTCAAATTTTAATTCCAAAATCATAAATTATATTATTTAATTTCTTCTATTTTGGTGAATTAAAAGGGTTATTGAGGTTTCCATTAGAGATATGATCATCTTAATTATATCATAACCAATTTATATCATATGAATTTGTAAATAGGAACATTAGAAGATGAATTATTAGAATATAAAATATTACATTATCAATATTTTTGGTTCCTATTGTTGATAATAAATCATAGTTTTGTCTCTGAACCTTTTTATATCCCGATTTCCTACATTTAGAAAATTCTAAAAAACTATCATATTACTTCATATAAATAAAACAATAATTAGGGAAATAATTTATATTCTTATAAATGATCCCACTATGTATAATAAATTCTTACATCATAATTACAATATATAATATTTTTTCATTTGGTAAGTATCTATTTTAAAAGTTTAAGAAATTTAATGAAACATTTATCACTCAATCTAGTAATTTCTTTCAAGTTAACACCTACCATCACTGTTAATAACTCTTTAAATCAAGTGCAACCTATGAACCTTAGATTATCAACATTTCTATACAATCATTTAGTACTTGTTTTTTATTCTTTGTTTTTAATGAATATATCCTGAATTAATTATTTTTGATGATATAATGTTTTTGGCTGAAAATAGTCATCATCATTAGATAGTTACTTGTTTTTTATTCCATCAAGCCAATATATCATGTAAAATTATGATTAAAACCACATAAAATCTGATGGTATTTTATTTATATATACCTTTATTTTCTCATATCAAAACACTTCATTCAAGGAAATAAAATCAACTCTTTTGTACGATTTTATTTATAAAATTAAAATAAATTCTCAATCCCTTTCTCATATTCGTCACTATGTGTACATTAATTAATCCAATTACTGTAAATTAATTACCTAAAATTACAGTATAATAGATATATATAATAAAATATATAAACTGATATATATATATATATATATACACACACACAGAGATATATATATATATATAATTTAAATCAAATTATAATATGAATATATTAAAAATAATAAATTTATAACAAATAAATTATAAGTAAAAAAATAAATTTATAACAGAAAAAATTCTTTAATAAAAAATATAACAAAAAATAATTATAATGAAAAAAACAATTTATAACAGAAAATTTCAAACTATAAAATAAATTTATAACATAAAAAAATTATACTCAAAAACATTTTCAATGAATATATATATATATATATATATATAATTATTACTAAAAATATATTTATAAAAAAACAATTTTAATCACAAAAAAATATATAATGATAAGGAATTTATATGTACAAAAAATTATAAATAAAAACAAAATAAAAACACAAAAAAAATTATAACCATAATTTATAAATATAAATAAATTTGTAATCAAAATAAATTATATCAGCAAAAAGTCTAAAAAATAAAATATATAACCAAAAAATTTCATATATAAACAAATAAATGAATTATTACAATTTATCACTATAAAATAAATAAAAATTCTTCTAAAAATTAAATTTTAACAATTTAATTACAATATTTATAGATTTAATCATAGTATTTGTGACAAAGAGAACAAAATTTCTAATAAATGAACTTTATTTTACAACTAATGAAATATAAGTGAAATTGAATATCAATATCAAATTTCTATAGTGGTTGAACACGAATAAATATACTAGAATTAAATTCTATTAGGTAGAAAATATGTGAGGGAAACATATCCCCAATGAAGAAGAACAAGACAAAAAAATAATAAGACAACTAGAAAAAAAATTGGAGATTGGAAAGAGTGTAATTACAACTTTAATGACAATAATGGAGTGAGAAAAAGAAATAAATTGTGTGGTTATGTGTTGGAAAGGTTATGGTCTCTAGAATCCTCTAAAAAATGAGTTGTGATGAAATAATCTCAATGTTTAAATTTTTTTGGCATTGGTTATGATATAAACAATTTCAAAACAAATATTGAGTGGAATTTAACATCAATTATCTCAAAAAAACATTAATGGTCGCTCATTATTCATTTCAATAACACTTATAAGATAACCAATATAGAAACATGGATATCAAATGTGCCTTTTCTACTTTTGTGAAAGAAAATATATTATAGGGGTGATGATATCCACAAAAATAAGAATACTAGAATAGAAAAATCATGTTTTTTATGATAGTCAAATAGTCAACATTAGGAGAAAATTATACGAGCATCATGTCTAGTTAAAATGTATTAAATATGAATTACAATAAAACATTTTTATAAGGGTGATTAACTTGCTTATGTAACGATAATAACATTGTTATTGACACATTACATATGCATGTTCTCTAAAAAACATGGATAATGACATTGAGATGATGTTGTGTGAAACCTTTACACAAACAGAATCATAAATATGATGTTTTATTAGAGATTCGTGTGAGTATTATAACAATTAATATGTCATTTTCATTATTAGTGTTTATTTCCTCATAAATCCACAAACGACCACCTTTGGACAAACTGAGGATGTCATCTGACTCAACATAACATCCTACGAAGGCCAAAGAATGTGTTAACATGTTTCAAGGAGGTTTCACAAGATTTAAATCCTCAAGAAATACTCATGCGTGGAAAATGAAACTTCAATTCATCCCTTTTCACATAGGCTTCCAAAACAGCTAAAGAAGATGTGTTAAAGACATCTATACTGTATACAAGAAACTAAATTTTGTGTACTCTTTCACATCAAATTAAATTTCAATTGTCACCTTGCATTTTTTTTGGATAAGGACTGAGCTATGTGAAAGACCTATTTTGTGACCAGAATCTTCTATGACATCACCAATGATATATTTGTTATATTCATGGTCACCCCCCCCACTTCTTCAGGGTGATCCTCCACAAGTTGAATCACCTCTCTAATATGTGGATGAATGATCTTTCATGACATTGTGAAAGGATGGAACCCTCAATGTACAAACTATATTGTATAAGTTACATGTGGGTCCTCCATTGAGTTTTTGCCCAATTGTGAAATCCTCACCCAATGTACTTCATCCTAACTCTGGTACATGCAATTCATTATAATGTGCTCATTCATGACCTTGGACACACCTCTCTAATGATTGGTGAAAGACTTGTCCTTATTTTCAAGCTCCCTATCTTGTGTACACCCCCTATTTGAAGCTTTATGGCTTGCCTTTAAATCATGATACCATGTCTAAGATCCTCTTGTGTGCACCCCCCCCCCCCATTCCTTGTACACATATCTTATTTGAGTCCCTCTAGGATTGTGCAATGTGATTTCTTGGCCACTCTCAAGACAACCCTTATACCACTAGTTCATGTGTTTCCATACCTCTTTCTTCTCATGATGGGTTTTTCCAGTTACTTTTTATTTTTATCATAGGAAATCGAACATCTAACTCATGATTCAACACTCCTCCACACTGTTACGCCCAAGCATTGATAAACCCAGGCCCTTCTTAGAGGTGTGTGAGAAGTATCTATATAAGTCCATGGAGTGAGGATTGAGTCCCCCATGTCTGTGACGCATGATTTAGAACACCCTAAAACCCACATTCCTACTACGTAATGTTAATCTATAGTCTTACCCATTGAAATTCACATGGGATTCCCCATGTATTCTAATCATGGGATATCACCCTCTCCCACTGCAGGCCATAGAGATTCACTCATGTGTATCTTTCATACATAATCCCCCAAACACCCTTGATAGTATACTACTTGTATGACTCAAATGGAATGAGATCTTCCTCACATTGAATAAGATCCACCTTTCATGGAATTATATCCTCTTCAAACATCATTCATGCATAATCCCAACAACATATCTTCTGGATGCATCTTTCACGAAGTCAGCATCAGGTTTATTGCTTCCTCTATTTACTCACATCGTGTTTAACTCACATGGGATTAGAGGTTAGAGGACACTATGACATCATGTATTTTCAATGGGTCTCACCCACATATGATCCTGAAACATGTCCCATCTAGATTTATTCTCCTTAGTTATAATCCCCAACCTTACTCATGCACCTTATCAAACACCTGTGTGTAAACCCCAATAAAATCATGTACCCTAAATAGTAAGATTCAATGCCAAAAACCCAACCTTAGGCTCCATATCCACAGCCATCATTTTCTGGTGTATTCCTCTACACCCTTTTCTGAACTATCTAGGATTTGATTCCCATCAAATCGGGATACATAGAAAGCCTCCCATAGGTCCAAACCAGCACTCCAACCACACCATCACCTCCATTAACATCCACCTTTATTTCATCTAGGATTCCATATAACAACGAGATCATGCCACCGACTTGGTCTACTTTCACACATAATCCCCATCAACCTCATCGATACTCCCAGAATCTCCCATACATAGTCCATGCATAATCCAGCAATGATATATCCTCTCACGAAGAGTGGATCCCATGCATAAGTCCCATAACATCCATCAAACTATGTGGTTATTGATCCCTATCTTCTAAAAATATTGCACAGGATTCCACTTTGAGGTTTAATCCCAACAAATAGTAAACATTAATGCCCCTCCTAGGGGTCCACCTCCTTGATCCGCCTTATAGGTTGTCCCAATAAACCCTCATTGTGTGACATATTCCTATTATGAGACACACCTCCTAGATCAACCGCCATTGGAATCATACTCCATTCATCGATAAACTCTCCTAGTTCTCCCTCCTAGGGATATACCTCCTTGATCTTCCTTTGTGGGGAACTTTGATTATCTTCATTCGCTCTCTATAAGTTATTAATCTCATGATATATTTCACGATCATACCTCATGATAATCGTGGGATATTGAGGAGAAATACTTAGAATATATGCCTTTTGTATCAGATACCTCATGATTGATACGGTATTCCTTTGATTCCAAGTATAGGATTCCTCATTGATATTCCATCATATGTGTAAGATAGAGGCGACCAATGTTATCAGTGTCCAGACATGCTAGTGAAGCCCAACATGACTACCTTAATAACTGAAGGTCGTTGTCATGTCCTGACCCCTTCAAATTCCCAGATAGAAGTTGCATAATTAACTTGTGTCCATATAGACATGGAATCAGAAATGAGTTTCATGTAAATGAATTAATATATGTGGGAGACCCAGTTTGGGAAAATAACTCCAAGGAGGAATCTAAGGAAGAAAAAACTAACATCTTAACATCCCATTTCGATCAACGAGTAGACATCTCCATTGAGAGTGATGATTGTCACCCAAATGTGGAAAGTTAGAATGCGGGGAAACAGTATCAATGGTACTGCGCATTGAAAATAATCTGATGAGGCCACTCCCAAGAGAAAGTGCCAATCATATTCATTGATAATGAAAAAAACATCAAAAATGTTTAATATGGGAGAAAATTATTTTGATAATTTTTTCAAATCATTTAGAAGTTAACATTATCCGTTTTCACCATTAGAATTATTCTATAATGTGTGAAACTTTATGGATATAATAGAGTATTCATGGTAGAGGTTTTGAAACATAATTTATCCAATATTAAATGACAATATTAAATTTCTTAAAAGAACTTGCATTGTTTACTAATTTAAAAAGTGTTTATACATTATTAAATAATGTTGAATATAAAATAGTTTTAATTTTTTATGAAATTTTCATAAATGTTAACATTAAATGTTCATATTAAATTTATTTAATTCATTATTTTTTAGACTAATGAAAAAAAATGTTTTCTGGAATTTATCAAGGTTTAAATAAAATTAAATATATGGTATTTAAATTTGGTAACATTTTTAAATAAAATATTAAATGCACATGTGGAATAAAAATGGTTTAAATTTTTATAAATACCATATATTTGATGATATAAAATATTTTATATTAAAATAAATGTGAAATTATTATGACTATTTCTTTTTTGAATGATCTTAATGTTTATTTAATTATAAAGTGTTTTTTATTTTTTATTTCTGAAATATTTATAAATTCATATCTTATGTCTAAATTTAAGATTTGTAAATTTATTTGATGTATTCATTGAATTAGTTTTTCTATGAATAAAAGGTATTTATATTATGATTGAATGTATATTTTTAATTTAAAATTTTTAAACTAAATCTTAAAAATTTTATACTATTTATATAAAAAGATACATTTTTATACAAAATAAAAATTTTGTTATGTTAAACCAAAACTATGATTTTTTTAGGTTATATAATTATTAGTAAGGTTTTATTATGATTTATATATATTTGGTGTTAGTATTCTATTTAAATTAATATATTTTTTAATGATTTGTTTATGGATAGTGGGAATTTGTGTTAAACATCTCATGAAACTAAGAGCATAGAATCTCTATGAAAATGTTGTTTTTGTCTACCTATCACCCCATACATTCTCTCATGTAGATTTCAAATTTTATATGATTCTAAGAATTTACAACACAGGAATTCATGTAAATTACAAATGATATGTATTTGGATATGTGCATGTATGATTTTTTTTATTTTTTGAATATTAACAAAAAACCATTACTTGTATAGACTGTAATAGATTAAGATTTTTTAGAAATATTAATTTGGATAAATGTGTATGATACAAAAAATAAATAATTATGAGGATGAATATATTAAGGGAATACATGAGAAAATATGGTGAACAATTAAAACCCCTTGAAAATAATATGTAATATATTTCTAACAATTTAAACACTTTTCTGACCATGATAATAATAATGGGTGGTTCATGCCAAAACTAGGTGCCCACAAGTTCTCTTTTATAAAAACAATATTGACATAGGTTACCCTAACAATTAAGTGAATATTCCTAGAATCAAATTTAGGTCACACTTCTCTAGGAAACCCTAGCAGTTAAGATACATAAGGAATATATTTGGGATAATATATATGATGTATTAGGAAAATAGATTTTCACTAAACTATCAAAGAGTCATATATGATATGATTTAAATAATATTTCACCAAATATAGTTAAATTTTAATTAGTAATATTTTTCATACTAATTCATGATAAAATATAGACATTGTCCCAATAATTGATATGATTTATATTAAAATGGGGACACTATTTTAATGGAATAATTATTAATTCCATCCCTTATTAAATGATTGTAAAACATGATACACAAATGATAATATATTATTTTATAGATAAAATGATATCATTATCATTGAACATAACATTGAGTTAAATATTAAAAAAAATAGAAGCATCAAAAGATATGTATAAAAACATAATAATTGTTATTAAAAAATAATTTTAACGTGTCATGGAAACCCCTTCATGAAAAACTAGGTGGTGAATCTATTCAATAAGTAGATCATCATTCTTACCATAAGAATAAGAAGGATTATCTTGATGTATCCACTCTCATGCATGTGTTTATGAATCCTATATCTAAATTTTATATTCAGAAAACTAATGTTTTTATAGTGATAGATAACCTAAAAATGGTTTATAAATAACTACATAGGCATCAGAAGTATAATGTTAGAAAGTAATTGTTTATAAGTAAAATGATAAAATGAATTTTAGCCTCTACACTCATAATAAAAGTGATTTAATATATAAGTGACTTACAAAGGTTGGGGTATCTTTTTTATTGTATTAATATATTTATTTTATTCTAAACTAATTTACATAAAGGTTATTATAATTTATTATAAACTATAAATGAACGTCATTAATAAAAGTTTACATGAAACCCTTAATATTTTGACGATAATTGAGAAAGGAATGCGAGATATGAAATCTACTGTTTTGATGATAGTATAAAAGGAAAGATATTCAGCCTAAAGAAGAAAAAAGATATTATACGGTGTCATAGTCATCTTTTTTCATTTAAACATGGAATATGTGTATGAAATAAAGACAATGTTTCAAAAATTTAAATCTAATAAATTGAAGATAAAATTGCCAGAATACCTGAAGGGGTGTAAGAAACCACATGGAGAGTCTAAATTAGGGATTAATGTCACAAAACTCAATTATTTTATTTTCAAAATTATATGAAAAATACTTCATATTAAACAATATTTTTAAAAATGTGATGGAGTTAAAAATTGAGAAAAAGGTTGATGAGGTTTGAAATTGTCATCTAAATAAATTGGAAAGGGTTTCTTCTTTGAATATATGGAATGTAATGGATATCTTAAGGAATTATAAATTTTGTAAATTGTAAAATATGTGTATTTTTTATCTCATTTTATCTTATTTGATAAGATAATATTATTTGTTAAATCGTGTGTTAATAATAAATTAGTTGATGGTTTTTTAAACATGGTTTATAATTTGATTCCATTTTTAAAATTGTTTTAAAATAAACCATACAATTATATTTTCCCTAATAAAATATTCCTATCTAAGTTATTTATTAATATATGAGGGAAATAGTTCCTGCAATCCATCATCAGAGTATTTCAATAAATAAATATTTTCTTTTCATTAAATTTGTCGCACACACGTAAAGTTTCCATATATGATATGTTCGTCAATATTTTGTTTGTTAATTGATCAAACTAAATAAATAAATTTTATTTTTTTACACAACGTGATTTTATAATATTTAAATTATTTTTGAGATAATTTAATTTTGAGGAAGTTAATGGGAGTATATTATAACTTTGAGAAGTCCCAAATGAAACAAGTAAATGAGGAAACCAGACTAATTAAAAGATAATGTCACCTTATATGAAAAATCTATTTAGAATATGTTAGTAAAATAAGATTTTAATGTAAATCAACACCTTTAAATTTTATTTCCAAAATGATATCAAAGTAAATCTTATATGAAGATATTACAAGAAAATAATAGTATAAATCTTATAAAAGTTATAAATATTTAAAACAATATAAGTTATTAACATAATTTAATTAAATATTTTGAATAAAATAATATTTAATATAATGTAATTGTTGAACATAATGATTATAAATCCTAATCTCGCCATTATTCAAAAAATATTTCGTTGTATATATTATCACACTAAAGGGGTTAATCTTGATGATTTTTCCATGTGTTTATATTGAGATATTTTGGTGCCACAATGATATGTGACTAGTGTTACATATTATGTAATATGTTTAAAAAGGATGATAGATTGTAGAAATTATTATATATTTTAGGTTATTTTATATTGGGTATAGTAAATATTGATTCTATGTTTGGATATATTAGTACTCTTAAAGTAACATAAGAATATACAACATGTGTGAAGTTATAAACATGTAATCTATAGTTTATTATTCATTCATGTGGGATAAATATTTCGTGGAATGAAATGATAATTAACCTTTGAAAGCATGATTTTGGGTTTTCCCAATTTGATGGTTATTTTGAAGACATATAGGTTATGATTATATGTGAAGACTAGCGTTAGTTAGGGCTCATATGGAAATACCTTTTGTCTCCTTGCTTGTTGTATGTACCAATACATGTACTTAATGGAATATCATACATCATTTCATTAATATAAGATGGTTTCATGTTTTATATTAATCCTCATTACCTATCATTAATAAGTTTTATTTCAAGAAAAACTTCATAGTCTGACACATCACTTACATAAATCTTGGGGTTGAGCTAAGCAAGGGGTTCTTTGGTCAATTTTTTTGTCATATGGTAGGTTTTTATTAATTAATATAGAATTTTCCTTCTTGTATGATGGGTATGAAACATTGTATATCAATTAAGAAATAAATAGTATTCTCATAGACTTACATTGATATGTTTCATGTGATTTTCATATCCATTTAGATTCATGACATGTGATGTGCTAATTTTTTGATGAATAACATGAGATGTGTCTAGCCACATTATTCAATAATTATTTTGATAATAGATAATATATGATATTTTATATTATATTAACATATTTCATTCCTTATTATCACTCAATGTATTTGGAAAATGGATTATATGACTATGTGTGAGGTACATGATACAATTGATGAAAACATGTTTGGAGATACATGTTATTAATGAATATCATGTAAAATACCTTTATTTCGTGAATAATAGTAATGATTTTATGGAAAAAGTTCCATATATAAAATTATATATTATATAAATAAATTTTTTTCAATACTAGAAATTCCCATAAGGACACATAAAATATTTTCTTGCTAATTATTAGTTTTATTACAATGTCTATATACAAGATTTTCAGAGTTTAGTCATATATTATCTAATATATATTTTAAAGGACAAAAAAATTTTGTATTGGATATAATTTCATTATCTATTACATATTATATGAAATAAGGTATAATATTCATAAATTTCATGATAATTTATTTTATAAAAGATATTGATGAATTTTTGTGTACAAAATTACATCACAATGATGGAATCAGGTACATAACATTGTTTACATAGTTTTTTTTATGTTGAAGGTGGAGAAATATGGACCAATGTTCATAAATTCCTTTTTTTACATGGTTCAGCTCAGGTGTACCATTTTTTTCTTCAGAGTTGGAAACCCTCAATAGTTCTCACATCTATAAGTATCCCCAATCTTGCTTTCCAAAGGTAGGTAGTCATTTATGGTTTCAAACATAACAATAGTTATTAACTCATATTCATCGAAAGGATGGGAATTCAGGATCATCATACTATATTGGGAGTAATTATTGTCTACTTCAAGACTATATCATATATGTAAGACATTTTCATTAATATTTCAAAAATCCTAATACATTACTGGTTACCTTGTGAAAACATTTTTGGTTTCATCCTTATGCATGAAAAATGGTGTTCTACTAATGGAACTATCTGTATATATTAGTAGTTCTTAATTTATTTCTTTTTATTTATTATCAATGGTTGAATTATTGTGTCACACCCTGACCTAGGATACTTCTTTATTTTATCCTTTTAATGGTCTCGAATCTTTTGGGTGAGGTTTGGTATTTATTCTTGGTTAGATTTTTTGACTTTTTGGAGGTTTGGGTGGTTTTGACCGATACACATCCTCTACAGAGTTAGTTGAAATAGTACAGTCATCCCAGGTGCACATGTGGCCAGTCTAGGAAGTGGATAGAAGTTGTTCCATGTTCTGCACATTTTCACATAGAACATGAGGATTAGTCATGCATTATTCTAGTAAATGTGGAATAATAATCCACATGATTTTTTCACAGTCTCACAAACAAAGTTTGTTAATCATGGAGTCGCTCTCATCTTGGACAGTAGCTATAGCTGGTTAGTGCATGGTTTGATAATCTATTTGAACTGCCTAAATTATTTAAAACATAAAAACTATATTCTATCCTTGCCCTATTTTATCCCAAAATCTGAAATCCCCCTCATTGGTCAACATGGGCCCATTAAGGGAGCCATCTATGGATTTTCCCTTGGATCTCATTCCTCTATAGTGCTCCACTTTTGATTCCAAGGTATGATTTTAGGATTTTTGGGTTTGTTTATCCTATTTATCCTCTCATCTCTCTATTCTTTTGTTTCCCTTTGGGATTACATCTCTTAACTGAACCATGGAGTTAGGGTTGGTTAGTTTGGTTCTATTTTACTGATGTCTAGTGTGTGAAGATCGTCTCTGGGGATCAGTTATCCCTTCCGTTGAAGTATTATTCAATTATCACAATAATAAGGTAAGTGTTTCCAGCTTATTCCTATCAATTGTATTCGATTAGTTATTTAGTTCTTTTAAATAATTTCTAAACATTATTCACTTGCTTATTATACCATTTCCATGTTTATTATGAAATTTTGGAATTGATAAATTTTGTTTGAAATATGACTTCAAGTGAATCTTGTATTATTCCTAAGATAATGTTCACATTAAGTGTTTGATAAAATGTCATGTATTCCTTCAAAAATGAAATTTTTGTGTTTTTTGAAGTGTTTATCTACATTTATTTTATGAAAATAATTTTGGGTATTGTTTTGTTGTAGTGTGTGTGAAATTGGGATTTCTTAAGGAATGATGATTATTTAAGGTTTCCTGTTTTGTTTAGAAATATATAACATCCTCTTCAATTTTGTTTTGGGAGAGATACCACGAATTCATGTGGTGTGACATTAGATGTGGGAACATGGATGGGATAAAAAATTATGATGGTCTTTGATGAATTTTCCCCACATAAAAACAAGGTTTTCAAAACACATACCTTTCCCCCTCCTCCCCTCTCTTTCAAAACCATGGTCTTTCACTAAATTCTTAATTATATCAAATGGATCGAAGGTGGTTTTAAATTTTATATTTGATATTATGGTCTTTTTGGTATTGCATGAAGGATGATTAGTTTCTAAATTACAGGGAATCGCATTTCAAATCATTAAGTGTGTTTTGTTTCTTCATTTTGGTCCTGAAATATAGTTGAATTTGGAATAAAGAACCTTTGGCATTTTTCTTATGAATGTGATTATTTGTATTAATTTTGATAATTATTCTGAAAGTTTATTTTAGATGGTATTGATATAATTCCTGGTTAGAACCTTTTATTGTTGGTAAATGGATGCGGTTTAGAAAATTTAAATTCATTATTGGAATCTTGAAAAGATTATGAAATGATTTATAAGATTATGTGATGTGATAGCCCGGTTAGAACCTTTGAAAAGGTGATATATATATATATAGTGGGAACCTCTATTGGAGGGATTTCCCTTTATGGGTTATCATATAGTGGTGTGCATGTATGGGGAGGCATTTGTTGTGACAATAGGTAATATGAGTCACATGTGTGAGGGTGTCCTACATAAAAAGTATTCTTTTACCATGGGTTCATGGGAATATTGTTATGGGTCGAGTGATAGTTTCTAAACAAACCGGATTAGACAAGTTGGTACCCCTTGTATGTTGAAAAGTTGAGGTGGTTTGTTCCATTGGTGATTCAATGTTAGGAATTCCAGTTGGTTACAGATTATAGAGTTTCACTATATGTCGGAAGGCAATTCCAAACCAAGTACATCTTGGGATTGCATTATTGAAGTTTACAAATGCCCATGGTCACTATCTATAATTTCTTGTGTCTATTTTTCCACATTGGTTTCCCTCTTATACTACTATTATGTCTTTAGCACATCCCAGTATCCCTTGTTTTGGGATTTGGTTTGGAAATGGTAATCTATTTTTTGACATGGAAATATGGGGTGAGATGTTTTGAAAAATGAAAAACCATTTTTGTTTATTTTAAATGATACAATCATGTTTATATAAATTTATTTTAAACTAGTTTTAATGGAATATTTTCATTAAAGGAAGTGTATGTATTCTTTGTTGGATTTTTACTAAGTTGTTTAGCTCATACCCTACTTATACTACATAGTGTCGGTAGAGCTGATCTATTTTTCATGTCCTCTTTCTCATTCAGGTTTTTCTGGTTCGATCATGATCTTGGATCAATCCAGTCTTGTAGATGGTGGTGAAATTGAAGTCATAGGGAGATCGCGGTGGAGTGTCTCGGTTTTGGTTTTGTCTTCAGTTTTGTATTTTATTTCGTCGATGTTCAGTTTTATCTTGTAACTGAAATTAGTTGGGTTTTTATTTGAGATACAGTTGTGGTCAATATTTATGATTGTTCAGATTAGATTATTAATTTTATCGCAGTTCTTTGGGCTGAATTTTTTCCCACAGAAATTTATTTTTATTCTTGATACTAGTTGATAACCAGTGGGGATAGGAAATGCCCTTCGGGCCTTGCTGTTGAGCAGGTCAGGTGTCAAGTAGGATGGCATGTTGGACTGGTTTGTATCAGAGTTAGGTTCATTTTATTTGGGGTGTCATGTAGGGTTGAGACTGGGATTTTTGTAAATCTGTATGTAGGTTATGGGTCACTGCCTGATCACAACCACTCATAATGAGATCTGAGCAACTAGGGATAGTCTGAGATTTATGTCTTTTTCCATTGTTTTGGGTTGAGGATTGACAATATAGGTGATCCAATTTCATGTTTTTATTTCACCTAGAATAGTTACCCATGTGATATCCCAGAACCATGTTCAAGATCATCTTAGTTTTATGCCTTACATGGGGCATGGACCACTATAATGTCCTTGAGTTAAGCATAGGCGCTAATTCCTCCTTTCGGTAGTTTGGTGTATGTTGTGCTTCTTCTTGGTTCTAGTTGGTGAAAGTGTTCCTTTAAAAATTAATATGGTTTTTATATGGAATTTATTCCTTTTAAATGATTTTAAATTTGTATATTTGGTTTTAAAATATAATGTTCCATGGAATGAAAATTTGTTTCTTTTTTGGATTTGCTAAGAAAAATGGATTGTGTGCAACCCTTGGTGTTCTGTATGGACATTTAAAAGTGTGTTGGTACACGTCTAAAGTGAATTATGGAAAGTGTGGATGAAAATTTATGGACACACATGTGAAATTTCATAGGATTCCATGGGTGAGTTTATGAAATTTAATGTTTTTTAAATTGGTTTTTCTTTGAGGAGTGAATTTTGTTTATGAAAAGTGGATTTCATGTTTGTAATGTTTCTTAAAAATGAGTTGGTTTTAGAAATTGAGAAGGAAATGGGATTTTTGAAAAGTGAATATTTTTATTTTTTGTTGGTATGTTTTCGGTTTGCAATATTGTTTTTTTCTTGGGGTTTTCTTTTGGATTTTGTTTTGGTTTAATGTTGGTTTTGGAATTCGATTTCTATTTTGTTCAAAATATTCCTCCTAGAAAGTCCAAAAATTTTATAATGCGTCATGTAAAAAAAATTCCCTTCTTCAGTGTTTCTTATTCTTTCAGGTGGTTGGGGTCTGTTAGAGGAAACATAGTGTCTTAAAGAGGCCAATCGTGTCTTTAGGGTGTTGGGAACTCCCATATCCATCAGACTGCATGTAATTATAGGTTTTTTTAAAGGTCCATATTTGGATGAGTGGGATATGTTTTCTCATTAATTTAACGTTTGGGTAAAGTGGGATGTTTTTATTTCCAGCTTTGTCCAATGTTTTATACCTGAGGAGTTGAAGATAAAGAAAAGAGGGAATAGATCAAGTGTATTCAACAAGGCTAGTAGACGATGAAGGCCTATGTTAACCACTTCATGGAGTTGGTTTCCTATTCATTGCGGGTGGTTTCATAGGATATGATGAAGGATTATATTTTAATTTGGGTTCTTCATACAATTATCAATGAGTGGGTCCTCTCTCCCATGGACCTTCCTTTTGAGAAGTTGGTGGATGAATAATTTCTACCTAATCTAGTTTCTAGACAAAAGATAGTTGGAAATATGTTGTCTCTGGTTTCTTTTGAATGATCCCCATATGGTGAGAGGTGTATACCGGGTTAACCTATCGCTAAGGAGACTCCTTAAATGATTATGAATTTCAATTCGTTATCCCTTTCTCTTATGTGCCATCAGTGTGGTCAGTTCAAGCATTCCAGGTCGTCTTGTTTCATCCCACTGAATACCTTCCATTTTTGTTTCTATTTGGGTCATCTGTAGAGGTTTTTTAGGATTAATTTCTTGAATAAATATCTTTGATCATACTATGGTAGTGCCTAACTATGAGGCAAGAGATGATTTGGCCATTAGATCACTGGCCACAGGCCTTGGAGTGAAGTTCAATCACAATCAGGAGTTTTAGGAGGTGTGTGAGAAACCCCATGGACCTGCTTTGTCTCTATGTAGGGATTCAAAGATTTAATGTTTTTTTGTTTCAATTTTGTTGTTATTAAAATTTCATCATTTTTTTGTGAAGGTGTAACAGAGTTATTCGATTATAATCCAAGTAGTTGTGCTTGTCTAAAAGTGGATTCTAAATCATGCATTTATATTGAGTGTTTAATCCTTGTGTGGATTTGTTCTAGACTTATTAAGTACCATTTGGAGATTATTTTTGTGTAATTGATGCCTAATGTTTCTAGTTCATCATTTGGTTTTTTTTATGAGTTTCCCTTAGTGTGGGGGGTTCGGCTGGTGAGGGGGGGATTTCGAGTTCTAAAGATGGTGTTATTTTCCTCATTATATGGAATATGGTGTAGTTATTATTGAGAGTTTCTCTTGTCCCAAGTTCCCAATTGAGGTGAAAGTGTTGTTTGTTCAGTATGGAGAGGTTGAGTTGGTTTCTGGGGTTCCAGTTTTCCAGGTCTCCGCGTAGAGGGTTTTATGTTTAAGTATGGGTGGTGTTGTTTGGGTTTTGATGTTTCTAAATCAACTAAGTTATTTTCGTGGGGAGAACCCCCCCTCCCCCCCTCCACCCACCCACCCAAACCCTCATGATATTCCCCGTTTTTAATGCTATGGTTTTCTATTAATTGTTTGGGTTTGAATTTCGGAGTAAATGGTCATCCTGAGGTTCATGTTTTCTCTCTGTATTAATCAGAAATAGATTTGAGTTTTTGTTAAATTTTTACTCGGTGAGTTTTTGGGGATATAAAGTGTCTATGGGGGGGGATAATTATAACACACCTATCACAAATAGATATTTATTTAATCCTTTCCATGGTGTTAAATCTTCTAGTCAAGAAATGGGATTGAGTCCTAGTTACAATATTTTAATTTTTGGGAGTTTGGATGGTTTTTGGCCTATGTAGAGGCTCTGTACAGATAGTTGGAATTGTACAATAACACTAGGTGCTCATGTAGTCAATCCAAGAAGTGGATAGAGGCTTCCACATAGTCTACACATGGTCACACAAACAGTTTAGCCTATCCATGAAAAAGTCCTTGATACTCAGAAAAATATAATACATAGATTGTGAACTATTACAAAAACCATGCGACGTAGTCATGCGGTCTCTCCCATATTAGACATCAGTTGTCTCCCAGTTTTCACAACATTTTATAATCATTGTATCCAAACTATAAAACCATTCCAGAATCTTTAAAATATAAAAACCATAATCTAACCATACCATATTTTTCTAAAATCAGAACTCCACCTCCTCGGTCGACTTGGGTGCACGAAGGGACCCTACTAGAGCTTTCCCTTGGATCTAATTTCCACTATTGTGACCCTCCTTTCATTACAAGGAATGATTTTAGGTTTTTTGGGTTGTTCTACTCCTCATTATCCTATACACTCTCTATTCATTCGTTTCTATTTGGGGTTTCATCCCTTAGACGAACCCTAGGATTAGGGTTGGCTAATTGGTTTTAATTTTCTTGATTTATAGGGTGTTTGGATCACCTGTTGGGATTGGTTCTCCATTACATTGACGTTCTATTTCATTTTCACTCTAAAAAGGTAGGTTTTTTCATGTTTCTCCTTTCCATTTCATTTTTTTTGATTCTTGAGATCTTTTAAAAAAATTCAAACATCATTCACGTGCTTATAAGACCCTTTCCTTCTTTATTATAACATTTTTGAATTGGTAGATTTTATTAAAAATTGAATTCAAGTGATTCTTGAATTATACCTATGTGAATGTGAAATTTATGTGTTTGATATAATTCCATTTATTCCCATAAAATTATTTTTTTATGAAGTGTTTATCCCCGTTTATGTTATGAAAATATTATTATGTATTATGTTGGTGATGTGTGTGGGAAATCGTGATTTCATAAGGAATGATGTTTATTTATGGTTTCCTGTTTTGGTTAGAAACATTTTATTTCCCTTTAAAATTGTTTTTTTGTAGAGATTTAATTAATTCCTTCAGTTTTCCATTTGATGTGGGAGCATACATTTGTACACTGAGTACACACATGGATAGGCCAATAAATCATGATGGTCATGGATGAAGTTTTCATACTTAGAGAAAAGGTTTTCAAAAGACTTTCCTTTCCACCTCCTCCCCCTCTTTTATAAACTTGGTCTTTCATGAAATTATTCTTTGTCTCAAATAGATCGAAGGTGGTTGTAGCTATTATGTTTGAGAGTACGGTTTTATTGGTATTTGTTAAAGGATGATTAGTTTCTAAATGACAGGGAAATCCATTTGGAATCATTAAGTGTATAATGTTTTTTCATTTTGGTATTGAAATAAATTAGTATTTGGAATAAATACCCCTTATAATTTTTATCTAGAATTTGGTTACATTTATTGATTTTGAGAAATGTTTTTGAATATTTATTTGAGATGGACTTGATATAAGTCATGGTTTTCTCCTTGTAATGTTGGGAAATAAATCTGTTTTTTCATATGTAATCTCACGATTGGCATCATGAAATGTTTTATAATATTATGGGACTTGATAGTATAGTTGAAACCATTGAAAATGTGATATATGTGTGTATACATATATATGGTGGGAACCTCTATAGGAGGATTTTTCCCTTTAACGGTTATCATAAAGTGGTGTTCGTGTTTGGGGAAGGCCAATGCAGTGATGGAAGGTAAGATGAGTCTTGCATGTGAGGGCCTCCTATTTACATTGTGTACTTTTTCCGTGGGTTCCTGCACATCTTTTAGGGGTTTGAGTGATGGTTACTAATAAACCCCAATTATATGGGTTTCTACCCCTTGGATGTGAAAAGGCCAAGTGGGTTGTGCTACTGGTGGGGCTCGGTTAGGGAAGCCAGTTGGTTATTGACTATGGAGCTTCACCATACACTGACAGGTGGTTCAATGACGAGTACATCTAGTGATCACACTAAAGAAGCTTATGAATTACCATGGTCACTATCTATAATTTGTCTTGTGTATTTTGAAAAATTATATTTCTTCTTATACTACTGTCTTATTTTCGGCATAGCTCGGTATCCCTTGTTTTATGTTTTGGTTTGAAAATGGAAATATTTTATTGGAAATGGAAATAAGTTGATCATTGTTCTAAAAAAGATAAAAATGTGAAAGTTTATTTTAAATAAAAAAACCTATTTTTATAAATGTTTCTCAAACTAGTGTTATTGGACTATTTTCTCGAAGGTAAACACTTAGATTCTTTTTTGGTTTCCTACTAAGTGGTTTACTCATAAGATAATTTTACTACTCGATGTCAATAGACCCGATATGTTTTGTATGTCATCTTTCTCATTCAGGTTTTTCTAATTCAATCTAGATCTTAGTTTGGTCTAGTCTTATAGGCAGTTGTGAAATTGATGTAACAGGGAGATCCTGGCAGTGTGGCTCTATTTTTGTTTTGTCTTTAGTTTTGTATTTTATTTATGTCTTGTTTAGTTGTATCATGTAAATGGATTTGGTTGGGTATTTATTTGAGGTTATATTCTAGTCAGTATTTCTTCTTATTCAGTTTAGCCTATTAATTTGATCCTAGTTCTTTGGTCCGAAATTGTTCCCTTGTATTTTGGTATAGATTCCTGACACTAGTTGTTCACCCGTAGGGATCAGGAATGCCCTTCAGGCCTTGATTTGGATAAGTTTGGGTGTCAAGTTGGATGGAATCCAATCTTAAATCATGACTTATTACATTTTAAATCAATATAACTTGGAAATATGGAGTTCACTACCATCCATGAATGAAATTGGTGTTCTGATATTTGGATTGAACCTTGAAGAAGCATTTTACGCATCTTGATGGAATAGTAATCAAATCCTATATAATTTTGTTTTCGAAATTAACAATGTTTTTTAAGTTTTTCATAAAGGATATATATGAGGTTATTTTAGGAACTATGGTTTGAGGTCGGTCCATATAAAGGCAACCAATATATCTTACTTCTAAGAATAATCAATGACTTCAAAGTTTAGTTTATCCCTAACGTGTTGATGGTTGGGGTGGATAATTTATACCTATGAGGGTTATTTCCCCAAATTTGATAAATATGAGAATCCTTAGGGACCAACAGTAAAGTGGATTCCCATGTAAAGAGGAATTTGTTTGACATTATTGAATAGGGATTACACAAATAGGTTTCCCTTGATTGGGGGAATTTTATGATTCTAGTGATACAACCGTTACAAATCCCAAGGATAACATGTTTCATGATTAGTGTGAGAAACAAGTTGTATAAATTGAGAAGGTTCACTATATATAGATGATGTTATTACAAATTAAATCATCCCTAGTGGGGTGTTTTATATGGAGATTCAGCCTTAGGTAGGCATCCTATATATCCTTCTTATAAATGGATTCAGATTCTTTATTTTCTAGTTATGTTTCCCAATATGCTAATGGAAACGGAATAATGGTTGAAACATAAGGGGTTGGTTATATGAACTAGATTAAATGGAAGACATACATTGAGGTGGAATCCCATGAGAGATATCTACACCTTATCCTATGATAGATATAGATTAGGGACCATGAGTGGTCGACTAAGAATTCATGGATGGCATAAGGATCCCATATGATTAGTTCATTATGGAAAAATCCCATATAAAGGGGAAATAATCAACCAAATACTCATAGTTAAGGTTTCACAAAGTTCGAGGGTATGTATCTGAGTACTACTGCTTGATAATAATGACATGTCAATTTGTATCTCCCTGACATGTCTAGGAATGTGTACCCAACATCCCCAAGGGTGTCTTTCATTAAAAGGGTAACATGTCCAAGTGTATAATGACCCACGATTTTTAATAAATGATATTATATTTTTTAAAATTACTATTCATTATACTACACAAACACATGTCTGGGTATTGTAAATCTATAGTATCTTAAGAAACATAGACACTTAAAAAACTGGTCCATAACTAATTTTAATCATCTCCCACTACATTATTCATAACAAGAACCCTTCTTGAAGGTATCATATATATTAAAATTCACTGTAACCAACGGGAATGAAACATCAAAAAGGGAGATCTCAAATGCACAGTAAGGGTAATAAAGCAAGATATAAACATATTATGATCATAAGTGCATGATAATATGAGAATAGCATCTGAAAAAATACCTTTTATATCATGAATCATAAACTTGATCCATGGAATAAATCTTGGTAGTTCAACAACCATGAATCATAATGAAATCATAAAAACAGATCCCTTAAAACATAACATTAGCATAAGACATATATTTTTTCTATAAAAATGATCATAGAAAATCATTTTTTTGTAGTTTATGGCTCATTACCAATACAATTATTGTGGAATGGGTCCTCTCCCCAAATAATCGTAATAGTAAAGGTTCTCTCCAAAGAAAAGCATATTGGAAATGTTCCCTTACTAAACTAGGTTCGTTCCCATTCTAGACCTATTTACCTCATGAGATATCAATCTTTACCCAATCCATTAGAGGGAGATATAGGTACTTTTCATTACATAATTAAATTAACACACATGTGTGTCAAAAAATCCTAAAAAATTCACCATATCAGAACCCATCAAATGGAATGGATTTCATAAAAAATCTATCAAAATATAACACGTCTAAAAGAAGCATGTTTTATAATTATTTAATCATTTCATCAAATCATACCTCTTAGAAAATGAATTTGTATTCAAAATAATTTTATTATGGTATAACCAATGGAATATAAATACATTTCCTAAACATCTTGTCAATATAAACAAAAAGGATCCAAAGAAATGGTATCCTTGTATTATATCCCTAGTAAATAATAAGTAACATCAAAGGATTTCATATTACATGGAAAATTATCTTGAAAGTTCACATGAAATATTTCTTAAGGAAAATAACCTTTCATTGAATATAACTATTTAAAACTAAAACGGATAAAATATTTTTGAAATCCTTTTGTTTTAAATTAAAAATTTAAACTTATAAAGAAATCATTAAAACATTGAGTGGTCATAACGGTTGAAAATTCCATTCATGTAATACACTTTAAAACAAGGATTCCTTCCACAATTTTCTCAAACTCCAAATGGGTCTTTCTTGGAAAATGAGATGAATATCCCATTCAGAACATTTTAGATAGTTGGTTGAAAATTAAATTGATCAAGATAATACATATTCCCCTCCATCATGAATTCCTTATCTATCCTTAAAAAAATCGGAAATATTTTATATTTTTTATCCTCATCACATATAAGATAGTGTGATCCTTTTAACTCAAATCATTGGCCACTTTGTTCAATTCTTAGGGGGTAATTAATTGGGTATTCGTAACCTTTAGTAAAAAATTACCATATTCTCTAGTGAAGGTTCTACTCCTTCATTGTGAATATGTACATAAAAATTTGGTGATCACAATATATATCACAATTTTCTCCATAATAATAATTTCTCTATATATTTAAGGAAAACAATTACCAAATAAAACATTAAATCATGATTTGGTTAACTATTTTTATGAATATTTAATTATCACAAGGAATAATCTATAACCATATCCATATTCATGATAATTCATCTTAGTCCCTTCTTAGTTGTATCAATATAGATTATAAACCTTTTCCACTTTATGGTACTGTTTTAATATGAGTGATAACTATTATTCTATTTAGTTCCTTGAAATTTTCCTCACATTCAAAGATCTATAGGAACTAATCTCTTTTCCAAGTTAACAAGGTATGTACAATGGATATTTATGATAAATTCTCCACACACCATCCATAATATCTAGATAAGCCATGAAAAGTATATATATTAGTCATTGGGGTGTATCTAGTCAAACATTAAAAAGGATCCGTCTTTGATGGATCTATAGATATACCCTCTCTTGAGATTATATGATAGAAAAATGAAACCTTTTGCATTCAAAATTTACACTTTGTAAATTCTCAATATAGTTTATTCTTCCTTAGGGTATTTATTAAAAATTTTAAGTGATATTCGTGATTTTTCTTTCACTTTTAATAGATAATAATATTATTTATAAATTCTAACATAATATAATCAAGGTGTTAATGAAATACTCTATTCATTCAATCAATGAAGATATCATAGGAATTAGTAATACTGAATAAAATCAATATATATTCATAGTTTCTATACCTTTCATTTAATATTTTATTAGGTATATATTCCTCATTAACCCTCAATTTATGATATCCAAAATGAAGGTAAATATTGGAAAAGTATTTTTATCTTCACAGTTCATCAAACAATTCAGCAATGTGGGGTAGACGATATTTTTTCTTAATTTTGATCATGTGCATTTGCTAAAAATCAATGCATAGTCTCAAAAAATACATCGTTATGTTTTTTAAATATGAATAGTTTCACCCTATGGTGACACACGTAGAATAATGAATCATTTTTGAAGGTTGTCCTAGAGTTTTATTCTATTCAAAAAACACAATTAGGTTAATTTTATAGGGATTATATGAAATAGGTGTTAAACTATGTGTGAGTTCTACATATAAATCAACTTCATATTTTTGTGGAAGGCAAAGAAACTCTTCTGGAATGAAAAAAACTCCCTCGCAATAAGAATATCACAAATTTATGATTCAACCCAACCATATGAGATAAAATCCAATATCTAATATGAATCAAATCATATTGAAAAGATGTGATTACCATCAAAAGTCAATATTTATCATCGCTTTAATATAATATCATAGGATGGTTTTGAATATAAAATGTGAATTCCCTTCCTCATAAATTAATTTGGGATTTATGTAGATAAATACTTTCCATTACTAAGATAACATCTAATTAAATTATAGGAACAATGAAATGATCTATAGTAAGAACATTCTCAAAAACATTAACCAGAGAGGAATAATATACTTGAGATGAAATTTTCATACTATTATGGGTTTTCAATACTAATTCAATATATATTCATTTGGGTGAAAACATGATACCCTCATAAATATATTGATATATAAAATATTGGGGATACCTATAGTACAATAATATATTTGGAGTTTTTTAATGTATGGTATGTGTACCTTACACCATGTTATTATTGCACCCCTCATTAGAAATAGCAATCGCGTGAGACTTCACCTTATGCATGGAAATAATTGGTAATGTAAATGGGTTCAGTTCCTAATATTAACATGTTTGTCTCATAAGATATCAGTCATTACCCAATCTATTGGGGAGATATATATGTCGCACTCTCCACATAATGAAAATCATTTATACATATACCACAAGATCATAAACACTTAATTATAGATAAATCTCTAAAAATGAATTTGGTCTCATAAATATATCATCATAATATAACCAATCATAATGAAATAGGCTTTATAATCATTAAATCATTTCATCAAATGATAACCCATGGAAAAAGATGCACCTTTCATAAGCATTTTATCATGGTATAACCTATGGAAGAGAAAGAATCTTCATAAACCACTTTTCATCATTATCATAAACTATATAGAGAAATTATAAGAACTGGATCCTCATATAATATCTCCAATAAATAATAATTTACATAAATGGATGCCACCATGGAGGGAAAACGATATTGAAAGATCAATATAAACATTTCTTTATGAAAATAATATGTCTTTTCAAAATCACATTATAAAACTAAAAATTCATAAAAAAAATTGTAAATATCTTTTGGTATAAATAACTTGTAAAATTATAAATATACCTTTATAACATTGATAATTATTTATTATGTGAAATTCTATAGATGTCATGCACGTTAAAACAATGATTCCTTTTTCATTTTTTGATAAAATTGTAACATGAATTGTTTGAAAAATGACATGAATATTCATTTCAATACTTATTTTAAAATTTTAAAACATGTGTAAAATTTCCATTAATAAATTATTAGGATAATGTTAAAAAAATTAAAACACTTTTAGAAAACAATGGTTTCAAAGTAAAATGGTTTTTTGACCAAATATATAAATATTGATGATTTTTTTTAAAAACATTACTTGGAAATATTTATTACATCAAGAGAGTAAAATTAATTTAAAAAAAATTATTCTCAACAAATAACCATATGATGATACAATTATTGATTATATTGAGATATGGGGCCAAATATTTCATCATTGGATTCCAAAACATAAGCAATCCCATTAAATTATGAGTGTATCATAATGTAATTACAACTTTTATTACATTGAGTTGTAAGACCATGAGAGTACAACATTAAATTAAACCTAAAATATAATGAGAATAAATAAATATATGATTTTAAATTTCTTAATATTTTCAAATATGTATCCTAAAATAATACAACTGCATAACATGGAATATGTCTCAAATAAGGAAAATAGAGACAAAAATCCATTACCTAAAGTCTCTAATTACTTCATACATGTTCAATAATACTGTCTAATAAATATGAGTATTTTATTAATATATTAGAGAACAAAAATTAAATATACCATACAATATATAATTTACTTATAACTTTTTATTACCCTTTTATTAACAGTTCTATATAAAAATCATGTGTTGAACAACAACAACTTTGTTTTTCAAGTAAGCTTTTATTTTGTAATTTTTCTTCATCATAATTTGATCATGTTTACATATTATACAGAACATTAACCAATATATAAATATCTTATATATTAATTGTATATGTATTTATAATAACCCATAAAATTTGGAGATATAAAATGAAATACACCTTTCATAGAGACGGTAGGTCATACGTACTCATGAATATTGTTTTGCATTTCCCTGATGTATTGGAATAATGAAAGTTAAATATTAAATTACCATTATATAATAAATATTATTTCGTATATATCACTTATTTTTATTGAACCAATCCTTAATAACATCATTCCAAATAATGAATGAACACGTCGCTTTGTGAGGCGGTTGTCCGTCGTACACACAAGTGACGTTATCGTATTCCCATAAAATGGAATGTAAGAATCTATTTGAAGTAAAATAATTCATAAAAGTATAATAATATGAGAAATATTATATATAAACATTTAATATATCATTATATCCATATGTGAGAGGTGTTGATGGAAAACGAATAATATCAGTTCGTGAGGTGGTAGTCTGTTGTACACATGAATGATGGTTTTGTAACACATTTTATAGAAGAGAAGATGGGTTTTTATTATAAAATTAAATAAATATATAAAATTATGTGGTATATTCTGGTGTTATTATATCATAATATTATAAGAATATTTAAGAAGGTGAAAGAAGAAATAAAATAAAAAATGTAAGTTTATTGATTTACCTCTTCTTTGGAGATCCACCTTAGGGTTATACCTAAAGACATATTTGGAGTGATTCATAATAAAACTAATGCCTATATAATATGGGGAGGAAATTAAGAATTTTATTAGGGTATTTCTTATCTAAACCAAATTTTTTTTCATGTGTGAAAAAGAGAGGAGAGGGTGGTCTTTTATAAGTGGACTTGAGGACACACTTGGTATTTTTAAAGGGAATAAAGTGAATCCATGTTTTTATAAGCCAAAAAGATCTAAAATGGTTTATTATAGAATCTTAAAGGTTATAAGGTAGAAATATTTCCATAAAATGGGTCCTGTACAGGTTTTGGGTCATTTTTAACCCTTATCTTTTTAGTTTAACCTCCTAGTAAACGAATATTTACCTTAATCGTGGTTAATAATTTTTACTATTATTACTATTAATTAAGGATAAAAATAAATTAAAAATTTTTAGATAAAATATATTATGATTCTCCCAATTATTAAATCAATTTTTAAAAATTCATGTAACATAAATGAGGGAATGTAATTTAAAATTAAACCCACATATACAATGAGAAAGGGGGCTTTCAAAGGAAAAAGTTATCATAAGTAGAGAATGTTTTAATATCAAAATTGAATTTCCAATTTATTTAAATGACCTAAAATGGATTAAAAATTTATAATTGAACTAATTTTAATGTTAAAACCATATTAAAAAAATTATTATGTCTTTAAATGTTGTAAACAAAATGAAAGTTCATAATAAAAATTTGTATTTTTCACTATTATCTAGAAAATTTAACGGTCTGTAAAATTATCAAAGAATAACTCCATGATAATTTTAATCAATTTATTTAAAAAATAAACTTTATAAAATTGGGTAAAAAAATTTGTTGGTCCACATTGTTCAACAAAATCATTTTTTTGAGAAAATATTATTTTTGAAACAAATACAAACTTTTCTAAAAATATTTAGTATTCAATATCAAAATGTTTTATTTATATCAAACCATTATAATTATATTTTAAAAATTATTTATCACTATTAATATCTCTAATTTTAACTTCTAGGTTATAACTGTCAAATTTAAACAATAATAATAGTAATATATCATTGGTTTTAAAAACTCAGTGTTGTGTGTAATGCAAGTAATCGAAGAAATTATATTTATTTGAAAATATATATATTTCATAAAATATTGGGTTATTAAAGAGGATGTTTTCCTAACATTTCCAAGTGTATCTTCCTTCCATGATAAAAGGTTTTTACTGATGCCTTCTTGACATTCCTGAAGTGATGATGTCAGTCTAACACATCCAATGTCATCTAAAAACATGGCTGAAATAACAAGGGTGTCTTAGTGACAAGGTTGAAATGTTCAAATTTCATCACATGATTGAAAATGGTACTTCTTATGGCCTCCATATGGAAATTACATCATGTCCAATGTGCTTCACATGATCAAAGATGGCATGTCTAGGGTCTTTCACATGAACCAGGATGACATGTCCAATGTGCTTCATGTGAACCTAGATGAAATATCTGAGGACTTCACATGAACTGGTTGACATATCCAAAAGATTTCTCAAGATCAAATATTTCCTGGTAAGATACTTTGTTTTTATCCATTTAACATATCCTGTGTTTCTTCACATAATGTAGATGACATGTTTGAGGTCCTTCTCATGATCTAAGATGACACGTCCATGACCTTTCATGTGATTGGAATTGACATGTCTGAGGGTCTTCACATGAAAAGGTCATCTTGTCCAAGATGAATCATATGATCTAAGTTGACTTGTACATGCATTTTCTCATGCACCTGGATGAAATTTCTAAGTTTTCTTCACATTATCAAGGAATAGATCATGCAAAGTTCACAAGTCTATCCCATGAAAAACAACATATTTTCCTTCATGTGAAGCTTTCATAATTTCCACCCTTCTTCACAAAAATTAAACAATATTTATTATGGAATGTGACTACTAAGTCATATTGTGATCAAGTTAACAAATTAAGGGACCTTCACATAATCTTTCAGCAATTCTAGATATCCTTTGCGTGATCGATGAAATGATCATGTGAAGTACACAAACATATCTTCTAATCCCATAAGTTACTCAAAAAACATTATTAGGTGGAAGACTCTTGAGATACCATGATCTTTTACTATGGGGTTTTCACTCTCACCGCCATGTATGTGTCCTTTTTATATGTGATAAGGGGGATTTATAGGCATCACTACCCCATATCTACAACAATTTTCAATGAGATTCAGTCTCAAATCATATCTTGAGTCAGTATAGAGGTTTTCATGATCAAGTTGCATGTCATCAGTGAAATCATATTTGAGTTGTGTGATAAATAGAAATTGCATGATCACTCCATTGTTAATAGATTTATTAACCCCATATATTTTAAAAGGCCCCTCTCAAGACCAATCCGATATGAAAAAAACAAATCTCACGTAATTATATCCATATATCTGATAGCCTTCACGTGATTGTTTTGACATTATAATGTTCTGTCACAAGATCAAGCTGAAATGTTTAGAGGTTTTCATGAGATCAGGCCACATGTCAAAGGGACTTTCCCATTATTAGGCCAACTCATTTTGGGACCTTCACAAGTTCATTCTACCATGATAAAGGGCCTTTTTTGGATAATAAATTGATCATGAGATGTTCAGAACCCATTCAAATTAAAAATAGCATAACTATTCTTCTCATAAGGATACTGTAATTTTTAAATTTTATTTTATAAATCATTTGGAATTCTCCCTTATTTAATTTTTCTGGGTGTTTCAAGATCAAAAGGACATGTTTAATTTCCATCATGAGATCAATTATTTTGTTAAAAAGGCATCCACCAGATCATAAAAGACTTTTCTAGGGGAACTTTCATAATCATTAATAGATCACTTGATGTTCATAACCATGATGTGTTAAAATAAATATATCTCCCTTCATTTAAAGTTTCTATCTTTTTCTTATATTATTTTATGAAAGGATTGCTTGATTTTCATATGTCATGTAGTATGATAAAAAAGATGCATCTGAGGGATTTCACATGATCAGCAGGGTTGTTTGATGGGGCTTTTCATGAATAGGAGGACTTTTTGGTGGAGTTTCTCAAGATCATTAATATATCATTTGAACAACATAAAACATTCAAATGATGCTACTATTTTCATGAAACAATGATTCTCATTGATGGTCATGCAGTTCATGTGCCTAAGTGATTAATCCCTATGTTTCCATGTTTCTATTTATTTCCTTTACAAATAAAATAATACATATTCTTTAGGTATTTCTCTTACCCAAAAATTACGAATGCTCATTTGGAGGGCATCAAAAACTCCTGCATGATTCTATTAGGATTAAATTGGTTGGTATTCTGATCATCATTCACTCTTCAGATATACCATTCATATTTCTTGAGGTCCCCTATAAATAGTGGGAGAGAGTCCATTGATTTAAATTGTGAACCAAGCCTCCAAAGCTCTCAATATTTCATATCCAACATGATTTCATTGAAATACCGCTTTGTGTAAATAAATCATGAGAACCATTATCAAAAAAGAATTGTGTGATACCATAACTTTACCTCTTTAAATGATTTTGTTTTTTTGACTATGTGCTTAATTAATCTTTGAACTAATCAGTGGTATTTTATTTGAGCTATAATGTGCACCCTTCATCACGGGACTATCTTGTGTGCTTCATGTGTCACACAAGAGCATTTTGGTGATCCATTAATCATTTTGAAATCCTTGTGACCTTGAAATGGTCATGTGATTCATGTAATTTTAGATGAATCTAGTGATTTTGAGACTCATAAGGGGTCATGTGATAACAATACTCGGAGTAGGTCATGTGATCCACATGGTTCTACCTAATCCATGGTTTTTTCATCTGATCTACCCTCTTTTGATATGGTTACTTAATTTTCTATCATTTTCTTCTTATGTCTTGAAATTTATGGTTTCAAAAATAGATTATTCAAATATAGTGTCTATTGAGGATGATATATTTTCATAGGTAGATTTTTATAAAAATCTAGTCATCTAGTCATCTTATGTGTGGTTATGGAAACTAATGGGTAAAAGTATTATTTAATATCCTTATTTTGACATGTTACCTTAGTATATGTTTTTTCATCAAAATTATACACGTATTCCAACACCCTAGTTGAGGATAATGCCTCATTATTAGATCTTAACGATGTATAAAAACTTTAGATAAAATATCTCACATCTAATCAAATTCATTTCTAATGAAAAAATCTTGGAATTTTATATGTTAAATTTAATGAAAAAAAATCAAATAGTTCTATCATGAATATATTCTAGATGGTTAGCAGTACAGGAAACTCTGACTATAGCGGAGGAGGCCAGACATTGTCATTAGTAGGGGTGAATCACTGGATACCATTGGAGAAAGGTGTGCGACTAGGGAAATGGTCAAATGTTATCAACTACGAGGAAGGTGCCTTGGTGGCATTAGAATTACATCATTAAAAATGATGATGGAAGGTGACTTAGTGGTGAATATATAGTAGCGATGATGGAAGGTGATGACATGATCTCCACAACACTAATGGTGAATTGGTGAGGGGCCAAGGAGTTTCGGTGTGGACCTGGGAAAACAGATTATAATAAAATGATACATTCTTTTAATATATAGATATTACATCATAATTAAATAATATTCATTTATTAATATAATGATCCACAATTAAACTATATAGGTCAAGTAGCTTTGGAAACTTTGACACCTAAACAATTTCTTCATAAGAGTCTTTCATTATGTTCTTCATAACTAGAACATTTCCTATACATATCCTTACTAAAAACATTTTTCATAACCTTGTGAAAGGAAACATAATAAATGGCGGACTTAGTTGGCCAATAAGGGAAAATGAGGGATTTATCAATGATTATATAATCATAACATGAGAATAAGGGTATAAGAATATGATATTAACAATTGAAAACCATACCCTACATACTAAAGATCGTGATCTTGAGTCATGGTATAAATAGTAAATGTTCATAAGGTTTGAATCATAAAAATAATAAAAGAACATGAGCCATAAGAGAATAAAATTAGCATAAGAAATGATTTTTTGGATACACATAATCTTATATCATTGTGAACTTGTATAAATAGAAAAAGGTTCACTTATTAAGTAAAGGGAATGAAATCATTCTATTGCATAGACACAGTGACATGAAATAATGTCTATTAATAATATTATAGTCATAAAATCTCGGTCCATATATAAAATTATGGACATGAAAAACAAGTCCATGCATAAAATGGTGAACATGAAATCATGTTCACACATAAAATATTTACCTCATGAGTTATCCATATTTACCCAATACATTGGATGGCGATATAGGCCCCACCAATCACATAATGTATATATTACATATGTGTGCCACAAGTTAATTAATCTTTTATCATTTAATAACCCATGAAAAGAAATGGGTTTCATAAACATTTCATCACTGCATAACTCTTGGAAATATATTTCCTAAAACAAATCATAATCATAATCCATCTTGAGAAAGGATAAGGATGGAATTTTTTTATCATAACCCTATAAAATCAGAAGTATAATCAAAGATTATTATCATTGATAAATAGAGAAATCCATAAAATATAATTAAAAAATTCATGGTGAGAATACCCTTTCATAATTAAATATCACTTTTTGATAATCCAAAAATTGTGAATGTCATGAATAAACAAGTTTCATACAAAAGAACCTTGAAAATTTGTAATGGAAAATTTAATACATTGAGGCATCATGATGGAATGAAATTTTTTTCATGTTTTATGAGTTAAAAACATTCCTTTGACATTTTTTATAGAAAATCAAAATGTAACTCCCTAAAAAGATAACAATAATATTCCTTGAAAAATATTTTGTAAAAATTCAACCAACGGTTAACATGTACTTAAAAATATAGGATAATAATAAAATCATTCTTGAAATGATTTTTAGAAAATTTTCATATTTAAGAAAAATGATTTTATACTAAAGATATAAATAAATTCAATTTTATATAAAAACTTATTTTATATCTCTTGGATACGTAAGATGAATAAAATGAATGGAAAACATTTATTCTCAAGAAATTACTAGAGGATAAGAATACTCATGAGTTTCTTATGAGGTAGATCATAATTTTTCATCATTGGAAACTAAATCATAATCAATCCCAATAAACAAGATATTTTTACATAAAACCCTTATCACTTTGATAAAATTTTAATCATAATCTCCATGAAGTAAATGACATTATATACATACATAAATCCTTGTTATTTTCATGTGAGTAATCATACAGTACATATATGGGTAGTATATATAGTATATAAAATAAATAAGTGTTGATTGAAGCATGTGTCCCACAGAAATAAAAGTGAGATGAAAATACTTTAGCTTATGTTGGACTTCCTTTATATGTATTGGAACCGATTTTGTAGAAAATAAATAATTATTATACATATAATACAGAATAATAATAAAATTTCTCAAACCCTATATTATTTACTTATAAACTTTTATCATCTTCTTATTTACACTTATTTATATAAAAAATGTTAATTATTTTAATTAGAATAAACCCCCTCTTAAGGGAGGAGCGGGGCCCAACATGACATCAATAACATAAAATAACAACTATACATACATGGTCTAATAGTTCATGGCCCAAACAACGCATTAAATAATATAAAGATAAGCACCTACCCGGCATCAAAAACATTAAGACCAGTCTCCAATGTCTCATCATTTCTCTGCTAGCTATCTCGTACATAAATGCATTGGCCTGATATCAATTGCAGTTACATACCCTCTCAAACTTTTAAATCTAGATAGAAATGACTAGGTGAAGACTCATAGTTTTGAACCTCATCTGGAGAATCCCCTTGTAGGTGAACTGGTTTTGAATCCCTAAAACGGTGGGACAGAATACAATCACCAATAGAAAATGCATTCCATGAAGAATAAATTAATTATAGTCCATCAATACTCAAACCAACAAGCCTTCATGAGTCATTTTCACCTCCTCTAATTACATACTGAAAAAACACCTCCACACTCCACATGACTCCCACCACCACCAAAGCTGCATAATCAACCGTAGGACGATAAAAGGAACATGAATCCAAGACAACATCACCTATGGGTAGGTGACCTAGCACCACAATGAGGGAACGTCACTGATTTGGAGGTTTGGGCCACCCTAGACCAAAAACTCCACTCTAGGCATGGATTATCTCAGATCTGAACCGCATACACACCCTCACTAAATTTTAAGACAACCAAGCCATATAAAGCAAGGGAGAGGACCATGGGAGGGATAAGGTTGAAATCACAACATCAACACCACAATAAAAAAGATCTACCACTATCTAATCCATCAAAAAAATTTAAAAACATATAAAAATAAACCTATAGAAGAGTCGCAAAATCACCCAAATCCAAAAACTATAAATTCCCCCCCCCCCCTCCGTGACACTCTATACCCAATTCCAAGCCACACCAGTTGATGAAGCCTAAATAATGTTGGAGCTGTCACCAAGTTGTGCTGATTCCAGGATGATCCATCCACTGATCCATCCCAATGCTAGGCCGAGATCACGCCGGTGGGTTATAGGTACGAATGAATGCAATTTTTATTTATTAATGGATGGAATAAAATAAAAAATTAACAATTAAAATTTATAATATAATTATTTAATCATATATATCAAATAAATTCATTAAATCAATCCTTTTTACCCACTATGTATAATAGAAATCAAAAATTAATCACATCACTTCGTGGAGATGGTAGTTCACATGTAGACATGAACGATGTAATATTTTTTCAACAATTAGAAAGATAAAAAGGTAAATATGATATTATCATTACATGAGTATTATTATGTCATAATTATCATATATAAATATTAAACTCATCGTAATACCAACCCATAAAAGATGGTTATGAAAAATATATTGTATCTTTATGTGGATGTGGTAAGATGTATGTACATAAGAGTGATAATTTTCCTTCTCATTTGATGGGAAAGAGGGTTTGTAATGGTGTTTTAATATTTCTAATTTAATTTATGAATATTGAGAATAGTGAATATATTATTTTTTGATAAATACCACAGATTAAAGGGGGTAAATAAGAGTATAAAGGGAAAATTCTTGGTTATGGTTAATACCTCTTCATTGAAATGACTTATTTATATCTCCTCTAACGGGCTCTCGGGTTAGACTATTGGGAATACCAAAACTGCTATAATCTGGATAGATAATTTGATAAGATAAAATGGAATATTTTTTTCAAGATAGATTTCTCAATGTTTTGTAAGGAAGTGATGGAGGAGGTTACTTTTATAATTGTGGTGAGGTGATCTTTATAAATTTCTCAAAATATCAAAATATAATAAATTCATTTTCAAGAAAAATTCCTCCGAATGGCCAGGGATTTGAATATAAGTTATTATATATCATTAATATTGTAATATAATATAATTTAGAAAACATTATATGTCATTTTGAACCTTTTCATTTTGACTAACCCTTAGTTATTTGATTTTAATGTTAACTATGGTGACAACTTTTTCAACATTAGTGGCTTATAAATTTTTCTTATTAAGTGATAATTAGCCCATAAATGGCCGATATATGATATTTTAGACCATATAATAACCACCTTGTCTTATTTAAATATTTTTATTATTTTTAAATTATTTAATAAAATATTATTTTGATAAAATAACAATATTAACAATTTTGACACAACCCATTTAATTTATCTTAATAGATAAACAAAAAAAATTAATTCGAATATAATAACTTTAAAAACACTAATATTTCATATTCACTTATAAAATTCAAGGAATAATATAAATTCACCAAAATATGTCTCTTTTAAAATTTTTAAAATCATTTATTTTATTTTTCCATTTATTGAATAAATATTTTTTTGGAACTATGTAATAATTTATGGTAATTTTATGATACCTAAAAAAATATAAATAAATTACAATCATTAATATAATTTCATTTGGGAAAACATTACTATTAATATTCATTCATAACTATTTTTTTCTAATGTAAAAACATAGTGTATTTTTAGAAATAAGAGAGTGACATTTTTTAATTTTAATGGAAATGATTTCATTAAACAAATACAATTAAAGCCTAATATGATAATTTTTTTAATTACATTCATCTAGTAAAAAATATAATAAAATGAATATGGCATTATCACATAGTTTTAAACTATATTAACCTGATTGACCCTTTATCAAGGTGATAAATTTTACTACATCCACTATTTGTGTTGACCAAAATAAATGGTGTATATTTAACAAATTAAGACCACCTGATTATAAATATGTAATTAATTTTATCTAATTAAATGCCTATAGGTGTAAAAAAATTAATTTCAACATTACTGCACAAAAAGCGATAAAACCTTTTTTAGAAAAAGTTCATATTTTATGCATTAAACCATATTTATTCTTATCCCATGGAATGAAAAATATTAGATGAATGTAAAAAAATTTATTTACTATATAATATATAAATTTATTTATAATAAACTCACTGAAAGAGATAAATTTAATTTATTAATTTAAAAACGTATTGCCCACATAAAAATATTGTTTTTACGAAAGTGCCTTTTACCTATAAAAAATTATTTATATTAAATTCAAAGATGAAAGTTATTTGTATAGAGTTAATTGGATTATTTTAAACATAATAAAACTAGTTTTACTTTGAAACCATTTAAAAACAAAATATAACTTTTTACATATATTTGTCAATAAAATTAGCATTTTTAACTATTCACTAGAAAATCAATCTTTTCATAAAATCCCCAAAAAAATCCTAATATAATTTTATTCTACTGATTAAAAAAATGATGTTAAATTTATAAAATAAAATATATAAAATTTATATATATTATTCATAATATCATATCATAAAAAAAGAAAAAAAAAATTGATGAAATTATGTTTTTTAATAATAAAATGCCTTTACAAAAAATTACGTAATTATTTAATATGTATTTATCAATAAATTTATATTGAATAAGAAATTTATATTTATTTAATAATTTAGTTAATCCCATTCAAACCCACCAATTTAATTTATAGGTTATAACCACCAAAAATAACAATATTTTAGTTGTATATTGTGGTTCGAATAAAATCGGTGAAGCATGTAATGCAGTATTTCAAAGAAATTAAATTACATAAAGTAAATATATTTCCAAAAATATCATGGTGATACATTCCCCCCCCCACCCATTCAAATAAATTTTACCCTCGTAATGTTTCTCAGACATTAATTATTTAATATTTGAATAATAATCTACCAAAAAAACACATAGTAAAAAGTAATAATAAGACATCCCTTAAAAAGGGAGAGTATAATAAATAAAGGTTATATAAAATATCAAAAAATAAGGTTCCTAAATAAGAAAAATATTGGTGGGAAGTTTAAATATATAGATGGAGGAGAAAAATTACACTCATATAGAGTGATAGAGAACGTCATTAGAAGATCATTACCGATCACAATACCATTAATTAGTGAGGTGTTAAAAGACCATAAATTAACTACACTTGAAGGTTATAAGACATTTTTTTGTATGAGGTTCCATATCCTTTATTTAAAAAAAATTATTCCATATAAACTAATAACATAACAAAATTTACTTAAAGTAAAAGTAGAATTTCAACTTTTAATCTATTTCCATAATAGTCTAATTTGTTTCTCCCATCAACGAGTATTCAAGATGAATATTTCCTTATTTATGAAAACATATCAACTTTTAACATAACAAAAAAAATTATATCAAGATATTCCTCTTGTATTTAGTCATTAACCAAAACCCAAAAAAATAATCACAAGATCATTCTCAAAATGATTAAACCATTAAATGAAGAAATGAACTATCAATCTTGAAATCCTTAATTAACTCAATTGACTAAACATTTGAGATTGTTTTAACCTTAAAGGATACCCCCATTAGATTACAGCTTTAAAATTTTAATTTCATTCTTCCTAAATATTTTTTTATGTTAATTTACAAGTAGAATATAAGGGTTACAATTAGAAAAACTATTAATTAGTAAGATACATCTCTATATAATTTATTAATGTAATTTAAATTACAAAAAATATCCAAAATAAAATTGAGATACTAACTTAAAAGGTAATGTTTAACTTAACCATACATATCTCTGAAAATATCACCTTGTCGGTGAATCTCTTTTCAACCATAATGATTATATGTATTTCACTATTCATTATCCTCTAATTGACTTAACATCAAATCATATACCGACCTCAAAGGGTACATGAAAGCTGATAGGGCATCATTAATTCTTATCGGGATACAAAATTTTGATAATTTATAAAACATAGATAAACTACTAAAAATATAGTTATTGGTAAGCTCGAGTTTCGAACTCATAGGGGCAGTCTGTATGTTCAAAATTAATTAAATAAACTGAAATGGAAATTGTTTGATTTTTGAAGAAATAAAAGAAAGTTCTGCAAGGATTAGGTTTTATTTTTTTATGAGAGACATTCCAAGTACATTTATTTCAATTTCATGTGCTATGGATTCAATTGAAAATATATTTATTCATGTTTGGTGTCATAATTGGGTCAGAAGGGATCGTTAGTCTGGGTATGCTGCACTAGTCCAATAATTGCACCATTGGAATGGTCATCTTCTAAACTCAATAAAAAACAATTAAACTAAAAACCTATTTAAACATAACTAGCCTGCATTGAATAATGTCCATACAAATAATTGGTTAATTAGTTATTGCAATGATATGATCATCCTCATAATGCAGTAATGGTCTTGTAACATGAATAGAAAGTGATTTTTAATTTATCAATAATGTTGTAACAATCTAAAACATGAATAATATATATAAATAATACCTAACAACATATCCCACTAAAATAACATCACCTTACACAAAGAAAACCACTTCCTCAATCTAGGCATGATTAGAGAATCATCATGGCTACATGAGGAAGAAATTATGTGAAGAATGGTGGTGAGGCAGGTCTCTAGATCATCACTCAATCATCTGGAACTTGTCTATCGATGTCATCCTCAGTCCCCTAATCCCTGGTCATTTTCAAGGTGTGGCCTAGGAATGAATATAAAGGGTCATTTGTTAAACCCTAAGTTATTATTCATTTATTTTTTTCTTCTGTTGAATAATTCATGAAATGTAATTCTTTACACCAAATGTATTCCATATCTTCATCATTTTTTCCATATATTTCCCCCTATTCACTTTTACGAAGTGTATTCATGTACATGACATGTAATTAATTTTAATATCATTTTACAACTCCATATATTTCACTCTAAGAGACCTATCTCTTTGAAATATTGCATCGTATAATGAGATAAACAATACCTTAATTGTCTTTGTCATGTTTTCCAGCATTCCCTATCTTAAAAAATCTGGTGTTGTACTATGTCGCTTCACTCGTGGTACAAAGTCTCATGTAGCATCAATGTTTTCCTCTTTTAAATAATATTCTAAAGATTTATTTTTTCCTTCCATAAATCATAAAATAAGTCAAACATTACGAAAATTGGCAAGATTAATCAACTATATATAGATATCTATACAATAAAACATCATAATATATATTCAAGAAATATATTCATCAGTAAAGAAATATCAATAGATTATCTTCTTAATACCAATTAAATGTTTAACAAAAAATTTAATCACTAAAATAATTAAATAGGGGTGGTTGATTCATTTAAAATTACGACTGAAATTAAACATATAAACCCATGACAGTATCCATAACTTTAATGTTTACCTTATATGAAAAAATATATGCTTCCCAAATATAATTCACACTTTATCCCTTAAATAAGATTCTATATTAACCAAAAATATTTCCATTGGAATTATGGGTTTATCCTTTCTTCAATATATGATCATAATATGATTTAAAATTGCATATGTTATTTCCTCATTCTAGAATATATGTAAAGATAGGTAATAAATGCTCAAAATCATTTCAGATTTCACTAAATAATGAACAATATTAATTTCATAGGGAAAATTAATACAAACATTGATATTAAATTCCCAACCATGGAGTGGAGGAAGAATATTCCCCAATTTGAATGATTCAATTAAAAAAATTGTAGCATAATATTTCCCTTTTTACTTTGGAATCAAGGATTTTTGTGGATTATTATCCTCATTATCCCTTGGATTAGGGAATTGATTTGTACAATTACTAAACACCATAAATTTATAGAAATAAATTGTGAGTTCTGTATTATGTTGTTATCTCTTACCATTCATATCATTTAATAGGCTCTTTACATCCTGTAAATGTTATTTTTCTTTATGTCTAGGTTTCCCACTCATGAAAATTTATTTGGTTCCTTTATGTAATTCACCTAAGTGCTCCTACCCTCATATTTTGAATGTAGGAGGAAGAAACTTTTTAATCCCTCTATATGAAAAAACAATATAGATTCCATGAAGCTCTATATTCCTTTACTTATCAAAAATACCATGAGGGTTTCCTACTTTCATTCCCACTTTCTGTGAACATCAAATGGTTTCCTCATATTCTCCAAAGTACATGTCGACTAATTCCTTTCAAATACTTGGTTTTAAAAAACTAATGGATTGATCTATTTTTATTTTATAGATAATGATGAAACCTGAATAATACCTTGAATCTATTGGGAAATTTAACACATAGGTTCCAATAGATTCATCATCCTTATGATTATACTCAAGGAATTCCTTCCCCATTTTTTTACATAGAATACAAGTAATTAATTACTAAAAAACATTCCCTAATACTTTTCCAATTAAAATGATTCAATTTAATACCCTTTACTCATATTCTTAATGAGATTCCACCATTGATATGCTTTGCCCTCAACATTATAAACAACAAGGACAAATTTTTCCTTGTTTGAGCACTAAATAATGAAAAATATATTTTCCATATCATTAATCTGTTTCCTAATAATGAATGGATGATAAAACCTAAATAAAGAGGCGGGATGATGAAACATAAAAATACCAATAACATGTTTCTCCCTCATTGGTTTATTTGGATGTTCATCATGATAAGTGTTACCACTAATTGCTTGAGACTGTTTATTGAGTGTAGTCACTAGATATTTCATCCCATCTTGTAAGACATTATGTTACTCATGAGGATGACCATTGTATTTTCCATCACATTCATATCTCACATGATTCCACCATGTTTCATCCATTGACTTAAACTAAAAAACATATTGTGAGAAATGATAATAATTGTGTAAAACCACATTATCATGAATGATCATTCGTTGAATGTATAAATCAAGATAATGAATTTTAAATCTATGAAAACTTAGGTTTATAATAGTTTATCCATGATCATTATCAAAACATTAGGATTTAATCCAATACTTAGTCGTATCTCTAGGGTTCTCACAAAATTTTTCTCATCGTAGTTTTTGAATGTTAACTAAACCTCACTCTAGTACTAACTATAGCGTCCCATAATTATTAAACATAGTTATTACATCTTAATATTAGAATACTCATTTCATAATATAAAAATCCAATAAAAAATATTATATGTCTAGTATCTATTGAAACATAGACAAATAAAATACTTGTTCATAATATTCTCCCATTGAGGTCTTCCTAACTAGAACCCTTCTTAGACTAATCATTCGAAAAACCATTATTCATAACCTGTGGAATGGAAACAAAACAAAGGGTGATCTTGAATACTTATTATGGATAAAAAAGAGAGATATCAATGATTATATAAGAATAACATGAGAATAAGTGTATAAGAACATGATCTTAACACTAGAAACCCATACTCTATATATCAAAGATCATAATCTTGAGTCATAGTATAAATATTGACATTTAAAATGACATGAATCATAAAATAAACAAAGAACCTAATCCATGAGATCATAAATTTAAAATCAGACATTAGTCTGTGTCATGGAAATAAGATTATAACATTTGAACATGTATAAATAGAAATAGGTTTCATCATTATGTAACAGACATTTAATCAGGCCCTCTCATAAAATTATGTACATGAAAGCTACTCCAATCATAATCTTATGGACATGAATGCTCAGTCCATGCATAACACATAAAATATTAAACAAGAAATATTGTTCATGAATAACATATTTACATCATGAGTTATCCATATTTACCCAATGAATTAGAAGGAGTTATAGGTATCATTGATCACATAATAAAAATCATACATATGTGTAGCATAGGGTCATAAAAAATTCATCATATTAGAACACATGAAAAGAAATTAATTTCATAAACATTTTATCATAGCATAACTATTGGAAACAGATTTCATAAACATTTTTCATCATAATAATAATCCATCTAGAGAGAGAATAAGGATGGTATCTATGGATTATAATCCTAATAAATCATAATTATAATTTAAATTAAATATTTTTTATTAATAGAGATAAAATTAAATGATCATTAACCCCTTATTGAGGAAAATTCTCTTTCAAATTTAAATAATACATTTCAAAATATAAAAACTATGCACATAATAAAGAAATAATATTCATTGAAAAGAAATTTTAAAACTTATAATGGTTGCTTTAAATCATTGAGATATCATCATATTAGGATATTCCATTCTTGTATTATAAGTTAAACAACATTCCTTTCAAATTTTTAAAAAAAACCAAAATTTCCTTATTTTGAAAATTACAAGATGATTTCATATAAATTTTTTTATAAAAAATCAATGAATGGTAAAAAGGGATTTATAAAATTATAAGAAAATCTTAAAATCATTCTTGAAATACATTTTATAAAAAGTTTATATGTATGAAAAGGTATTTTAAACCAAAAAGATAAATAATGTATGTTTTTTATAAAGACATATTTTTAGTCTCTTGAATACTTAAGGTGAGTAAAATGAAAGGAAAAAATGTATTCATAATATATAATGTGAGGATTATAATATTCATGAGTTTCGTGATAGTTATATCATAATTTTTCATCATAAAATACTTACTCATAAACAATCCCAATAAAGAATGATATTGTAACATAATACCCTTACCACTTTGGTAAATATTGAATCATAAGCCCCATGAAGGAAATAACATTAGATGGATTTATAAATCCGAAACATTTTCATGGGATTAATCATAAAGGAAACTCAAGGGAATTATATACACCATATAATAGAAACAAGTGGTAAATATGGCATGCGTCCCATAAAAATTAATGTATGATGAAAATACATTACCTTATGTCTAACTTCCTTCATACATATTGGAAACTCATGTATAATAAATATATATTTATTATAAATATGTTATGTAACCACACACATTTATATCATACCTTATATAAAATCCTTGTAACCTTTTATCATATGTTTGTTAATAATTCTTTGTTAAAATCAGTGTTCCAAGTGATATCTACTTCATTTTTCACATATGTTCTAGTTTATTATTTTGGGTCCTTGTATTTTCATAATGGTTCCATAATTTTTAGAATTTTTATGATGATATAAAAATAATAAATAATACTTATTTACATTTTCACAATCATTCATAAAAATTATAGATAAAAAAATGAATTACATTGTTTATGGAGACAGTAGGTTGTACACAGACATGACAGCAATTATCATTTTTTGACGGATGGAACAAAAAATATTTAAATAATAATTAACATTTAAAGAATCATTATTAAACTATATATGTCATATAAATACATTAAATATATCCATATTACCATCTAGATATAATAAAAATGAAAAATGAATCACATCACTTCATGAAGGTGGTAGTCCACACATACGCACGAATGATGTTATTGATTTCCAATGGTTTTGAAGATAATAAGTTATATATAATAATAATACAATGATAGAAATATAATTATTTTATAATTATAATATATACAAATTAAATATATCATTATACCCATCCATAAAATATGTATATTAGAAATGAATTTTCTCGTGACGTGTAAATAGTTAGTCGTACATAGTCCCAGAAAATTAATTCACTTCTCATTTAATTGGAATGCAGTTGTATAATAGTGTTTTCATAATCATAATAAAATTTTAGAATATATAGTATAATTAATATATTATTTTATAGTAATTTACAAAGATTTATAGGAGTTATATAAGACTATAAAAATAAATCGAACGGTTAAGGCCATTACCTCTTCTTTGAAATTACTCCTTTAGATCAACTCTAAATAACTCTAGGGATTGTATTTAAGGAATAAAATATCCTCTATAATGTGTAAAAATAAGTTTAAAAGAGAAATAGGTATATTTTTTATGAGATATAAGGATTGAAGTACTGTATAGAAGTGGGGGATGAGGTGCCCTTTTATAATTGAGGTGAAATGAACATTAGGGATTCATGAAAATATTAAATTATAATAAATTCATTCACTATAAAAATGAAACAAAAAATAAAGGGATTAAAATATAAGCTAGTAAGGGGTTGTATTACCATGAAAAAATAAAATTTATACAATTTTTTGTCATTTTAAAAAATATCATTTTAACTAACCCTTAGTTAACCAATATTAATTTAAACTACATTAACAAATTTTTCAATATTAAAGGTTAAAAGTTTTTACATATAAGTCAAAAATTTGACCATAAATAGAAACTTTATGCAGATATAAACTATATCACCACCAACTTGTCTTAGTTAAATTATTTTTATTTTAAAATATTTTATCAAATATTTTTTGATAAAATATCAATATTGTTAGTTTTTATACTATTAATTTAATTTGACTGAAAAGGCATAAAGGTGATGTTTTAATTAAAATATTATTTTTTAACACAACAAAAATATTTCATATTCAACAATAAAATTCATTGAACAATATAAATTTTCTAAAATATATTAGTTTTAATATTTTTAAAATAATTTATTTTATTCTTCCATTAATTGAATAAATATTGTTTTGTCGGTGTGTAATAATTTATGGTAATTATAAAATACCTAAAAATTATAAATAATGTACCTTTATGAATATAATTTCATTATTCACAAAAATTTCTAGTGATATTCATTATTATCTATTTCTTGTCCATATGAGAACACATAATGTATATTTAAAACTAACAATGTTTCATTTAGTAGCTTCCTATCATTTAAATAACATATAAGTTATTTTCATGAAAAAGTGTCCATTAAACTAAAAAAATAAGATTAAGGTGATAAAAGACATATTACATTCATAAAATGATAAATAGTATGAAAATATTATGGCTTTATCACTTAGTATTATACTAGATTTACTTGATTTACCTTTTATTGATATGATAAATTTTACCGTAGTTACTATTCATATTGAAGAAAATTAAATGGGTTTATTTAAAAAACATTAACCTAAATATTATAAATATTTAATTATTTTTATCAAACTTAATACATAAATTGAAGAAACTATTTTTAAATTAAATGCATAAAATGAGACAAAAACTGGTTTTTAGAAAAAGAATGGGTTTTAAGCATAAAATCATATTTATTCTTATCTCATGCCTAGAAAAATATTAGACAAATGTTAAAAACTTTTTTTGAGTATATATTAAATAAATTTCATTAAAAATCATAAATATTTATCAATTTAATTTATTAACATAAAAAAACATTGTGTGTATAAAAACAGTGTTTCGAGAAATGACTTTTTACCTATTAAAATGTTTTCATACTGGATTCAAACATAAAATTGATTCAAATAGACTTAATTAAATTATTTAAAATATAAAAAAACAAATATTATTTTGAAATCATTTTACAATAAATTGAAACATTTTACATACATTTTCCATTAAAATCAATGATCTTTTTAATATTCACTAGAAAATAAATCTTTTCATAAAATTCTCAAAGATTTATCCTAATATAATTTTAATATTATAATTTAAAAAATAATTTTAAATTTATAAAATAAAATTTATAAATGTTATATAAATTGATAATAATATCTTCTCATAAAAATCAATAAATATATATTTTTTGATCAAATCCTATTTTTGAATAATAAATTGAATTTACTAAAAATTGAGAGATTTTTTTCAAAGAATTTATCAATATATTTATATTTATTTGAAAATTTATATATATTTCATAAAATAGTTAATCTTCTTCATCGCTTGAATTTTAATGACATAGTTATTACAGTCACAAAATAATATTATTTTAATTTTATATTGTGGTTTGATTAAACTTGGTGTTATGTATAAGAAATGATATCAAAAAAATTAAATTTATTAGAAAAATTATATTTCATAAAATCATGGGGTATTACAGGAAGACCATAAGAACATGAAAAAATTAGAAGTTCAGAAAATGAAGGCTTCCACTCACATGGGAACCTAGATTAAAAGGATGATAGGGTATGGTACTTTCTATTAGAACTAGGCATTGTGTACTTATTTCATTAGGCAATGCTACATAATCATATTAGAATGATGATTTGGAAAATCAAATTCAAATTAGTTGGGGATGGGTTATGTTGTGTATCTATCTCTTAGTCTCTATTGGAATACAAAAAATGGATTCTGCCTCCAAGCCTTTGATCCGCATAATTGGGTTCCCTCTTAACCCAATTAAGAAGTGGGTTTATCCAAAAATTAATAAAAAATATAAGAATCCTTTGTGATAGGATAGTAAGGATGGTTATACAACTTGGATAATCCATTGGAAGGGAGATTTAGGATGTATTGGGGCTATCATTTCTTGGTACATCATACTACTACAAAATTCACTACTGATTTGAGGAGAATTCTCATGTATGGAGCCACCAAGACTTTACCAAATATTTTTTACAATTTCAATATATTAATTTTCGAATTAATCAACTGGTTGATTTTGGACATGAAAACACTATCAAATGTATGGTGAATTTGGAAACAACCTTTGGGATGTGAAGAAAATATGTGGTTCATCAATCTTGGGATATATATATGATGATTTTTCCTTCTGTCATCAACCTTGGACGATGTAGAGTAGACCCCTCCCTTTGCCAGGGAGTTGATTAAACTGGCCAACAAGGCTCTCGATAAGGCCTCATCTTCAGGGGAATACATCCTTATAAATTATAAAGTAACATCATTTATTAATAAGGGCTATTCTGAATCATCAATTAATAAGCATAAGGATTTCCTAACATCATAATCCTATAGATCAGTGGGGGAACACTAGGAAACAATAAAGGAATGTTCATTAAATAGGTGAGGATTTGAGGTTATTCCGTAAATCAACTAATTTGTTTGATTGGATGGATTTATAACTATGTACCTAAGTGACTACTGTATTGTCCATGAAATGGGTGGATTTAGGATCTCTACATTCATTATAGAGGTGTTCATGGTAGGATGATGGTACATTGGTTTTCCCTCTCATGAACCATCCCAAGTTGACCTCGAACCAATCACCTGATCCAGCCTGTCACAAGCCCGAGTGGCATTCCCAATCCTACCAAGCTAGATACAAGTTCTGATGGCATTAACAGAGTGATGGTGGGAATTATTTTACTTAATATAAAAAAACCGAAGTAGAGGAATAATAAAATAGAAGCCCAAAATAAATAAACCAAATATAATGACTAAGAAAAAATTGAAAAATAAAACTAACATAAGCTGATGAAGACTAAAACTCCATGTGACACTACAAGTCACTCCCTAATCCCAAAAACCAACATCTCCAATGGTAATCAAGACCATGAAAAAACCTGGACCTGAGACTAAAAAAAATTGAAGTTTAGGATTGAGTATTAAAACTCAATAGGTGTACCAATTAATCTATTCCTAATAAATTTCCTTTAAATATTTAAATATAAATTTTATGCCTTACATAAATTATATAAATCTAGGTTTTCCAAAATTTTCATTTTAAAGAAAAGAAATCAATATTCATTTCCCACTTAATTTTAAAGTAATAATTTATTATAAAGGGGGATGGATCATCTTTTGAGGAAATAAATGGGGATAAATAAATGAAAGTGGGTGATGTTCATTTTTCAAACACGGGAAAATTGTGAATTTTTTTTATTTCAAAAAATAGTTCTTGAAATTTTTTTAATAAAAACCATGCATTCTTTTTTTACCTAAAACACCATAAAACATGTTCATAGAATATGATCACAAAATGAGGGATGCGTCCTAACAGAGAAAGGAAACCATACAAGGAAATACATCTAAATCATCTACTAAAAATAATATAGTGTTGAAGAAAACATGAGAATACCTAGGAGATCATATGAAAATACAAAACATACAATAAATCTAACTCATCACATAAGCATGCATAACCTGATAAAATCAATCTACCCACATGCTCAGTGTTACACTACTTAACCTAACTGAGGGGATCAATCTCAAAGAAAAGAAAAGCCCCTACTATGTTCGACTGGCCAGCGCATACTCTAAACCAAAATAGAAATAATTTTCCTAATTCCTTGTAGTTATTCCATGTTACCATTTTAGGCTCATAATGGGGTGTTCCAAACCATGTTAAGAGACAAACTATACAAAAAAGCCATCATAGAAGTCACGGAAACCGGCCCCACCGCGACCACCCCAAGTAGTATTCCCTTACCTTTAAACCATAATCCCAAAATTGAAGTACCAAACTAAGGAAACTCCCATTTCATTTTCAACCAACTTGTTAATAGACTCATTCCAAGGAGGCTTTTCCAATGATACAATTTAAAAATTTCCAGTTAGGCCTCACATAACATTTATATTTGAAAACATTTCATAAATTACCACACATACACCACTTTGATTACCAAATATACAATTGGAAAGCCATTTCAGAATCCCAACCCATCAATTAAAATACAAAACATATTTATAAGAGCCAATCATGCATTTCTTCAATCACTTGTTATGAAAAAAAACCAATAAAATCATTTACATGATTGTGAAACTAAGGGGAAACACATAATTTTAAATTAGACATTTATTCTAAACAATTTACATCACTAAAAAGTATTTATGGAAAGTGAGAAAGGCATGAAATCATGGTTTCATCAATTAAAAGGAAAATGAAAAGGGAAGCCGACCTCAAATGAAGAGAATCAAGCCGAACAACTCATCACTCGACACCTTTGACAAAGATCAATCCACAATTGCACACACATACACTCCTATATTTTTTACCCCTTTATCCAATTTACACATTCCCTTCTACATGAGTGGATATGTACAAGTAGTATATATATATATTTATATATACCTATGTATGTGTGTGAAAACCTTCTAGGTGTCACCAATAAATCAAACTAACCAAGAGGGAAACCAAAAATCACCAAGGACAATAAATAAAAGTCAAATAATAAAAGGGGTAGAAGTAACCATTATATAAGGGCAGATAACAAAGTATAATCGATTGAAATGCTTCTCCTTTAATAGAGGATACCAAAACATGCGCAAATATTTATTTGGAGACACATTTCATGCCCTGAAATTGGAACAAATAACCAAAATCCTATCAACCCATAACCTAGGATTTCAGATGAATGGGATACTGTGAGGGGAGAATGGAAAATCATTGGAAAACACAAGAGGAAGCAAGAAGAGGACATACCTTGATGAATCAACTAGGAAAACTAAAGAAGTTAAGTCAAATATAAGAGAGGAGAGGAAGCTGAGGAAGGGGATTTGACATGGCAAGGAGGTCGAGGGGAGTTTCTTCATGTGAGGTTGGGGATATGGGTGGGAAATATTAGGTTTTTTATTTTATTTTTAATTTAATTATAAAAAAAGACTTAGTGGCGTACAGTTCGGAAAAATGTGTGACAATCGTGCACCCTCTACTGGTCTCCTAAAGAACCCCGTTAGAGCTGGACACATGGTTTAGAAAACTGTTTTCTAACCATGCATTTGGATCTTTCAAAAACTATAGAATTTTTTACACGATTACCACATGGTTTGGAAAACCATGCTCCTTAATTGTGTGATACTCTTTGCATTCCCAAAAACTATAATTTCATGGTAAAACACCCAGAAATAAATAAAACTAAATAGGAAATCCTAAATAAATAAAATAACATAAAATTGTTTGGTTGAGGTGTGACAGTTCTCCCTACCATGACACTTTAAGCCCCCATAAATTCCTGAGAAATTCCGTTGATAAAGACCAAAGAAAGTATGAATTAAAGCCATGGTGTGACCAATAAAATCAAAGATAGAAGAACCAAAAATCTCTTTTGTTAAAAGCCAGAAACTACGAAATCTCAAAAGATGATATAAGACCAACCTCAAAATAAGGAAATATAGATGGAAAAATACAAATAAGAACAATGAGCACAAAAAATAACAAACAGATTACAAATAAGTTACTCACTATTATCTAAACACAACCCAAAAAGTGACACCATGTCCCCTACAAAATATACCCCCAAAGAAACACATCATGTTCTGTTTAGGATCCCTACGAGCATCTGTTACATGACCCACTATCCATGTTAACCAAATCATGTGATCAGGTTTGGTAAAAATGAAAACTAGAAAGTTCCCCCTCATGAACACCTTGAATTTGGGTTCATCAAGAGATCATCCAATTGTTGTCTCCCAATTGTATTAGGATTCAAAACAAACATTGATTTCTCAAGTCAGAATAACTATGAAATCCTAAAAAACCAAAAACCCAAAAGAAACAAGTCATGGGATAATAAACACCACCATTCTACATTAAATAATAATAAGAGATTCACAAAGTAATCCCCATTAAAATAGAGTTCCCAAAAGACCTACAACATCATTCCACATACCCAAAAAGAATATAGAACCATGAAATACAATAGTCACCACAAAATGGGAATTTACAACAAATGAAGCTTTTGATTGTACTTATATCAGTGATACATTCTTCCAACTAAGCTGGAAGGTTATATAAGGGAGTTGTTTTGGCACCATGTCACTTCATAACACCACCCGGACAAAACCATTGAAAATGACCAAACCAATCATAGGCATGATATATCTTAGGTGCTTTGTGATAAGAAAAAATAATATTCCCAATACCCTCGCACTAAAAACACATCTTGATCTTACTCTTCGATGAATTTGGTGAGATATAATACAACAACATTTTTGTACCTCTTCTAAAGGGAATAGATGTCTCCAAATTAGCTTCAACCGTAACTACATGCCTTACTACTTCTTCAAAATCATCAAGGAAAAAAGACACTACCTAATGTAATTTTGATCTCACATCCCTTTCAAATAATCTATCATTCAAAAATTATCCCACTCCATGGTTTGGTAGATACAACACTAGCTCATCTAAGCTCTTATCATACTCTAACACCGTTGAATTGCCCTGCTCTAGATAGTAAAATACATAACCCATCTGTATCCTCACATCATCGAGGAATTAATATTGGATGAATAAGCCTTAAAAGCATTCCAATGAGTAATTATTTTGTGGTTACTACTAAATAATAGACATACACCATTCCAAACATAGGCCTTCTGACATGAAGGTGGAAATATCAAGATTGTGAGGTTCAAGAGATTCAAGCTGAACAAATTTCTCATCGATATTTCATAACCACTCTTCATCTTTCCTTGGTTCTGACTTCCCAAAGTAATGAGGATGGTTCGACTCTTAGAAAATCTGGACATACTCTTGATATTGAGGACCTCTGAGATCCATATCTAAAACAGATAAACCAATCATATAAATCACAACATGATCAACTGAGATAAATTCAATGAGAGAACCACCCATAGAAGATTTTCAAAAAAATTTAGAACTCAGTGGGGACGTAAAATGAAAGAAGGGAGCATGAAACCATATCAAAACTGGTCAAAAATCACAATTCCATACCTCATTTCAAAAATTAGAAACCAAACTCAAAACACCATTTTAATCGCACTTCTAACACATTATATCCAAATAACAAAATGGAAAACTCTAGAAAAATAATAATAATCATACTCTCCTATTATTTAATGCATTAAAATTACCCTATTGAATAAACTTTTTAGAGAACCTAACAAGCCTTACAAACCAAACACCCACAATTGGTATTCCAGGAAGCCTCTCATGTATACATTCATGTTCTAGCTCAATAACCCATACAAAAATACCAATAACCATACACTTACCACATACATGTATCCATAAACATATATGTGAGAAATCATTGGAATACCAAGGGCCGAATACCCACTTAAAAAATACCCCAACAAAATTTAAAACTAAATTTCCTCATCATAGATAAATATTGTAAAATTTCACATTCATTTTAAAATTTCAAATATTACAAATCCATTAAAAACCCCTACAACATTTTCCAAAATGACTCCAATTTTCAAAACAACCATTTCACTCTAAAAAATATTCAATGTTTTGGTTTTAGAAATCTCATTTTTGATAAACCAATCACATTATTTTGAAACCAAAAATAGTTTGAAAATCTAAAAAAACATTGAAAACCCATCCTAGTCCAAACTTAAATAAAAATTAATGTAACCTACCACTCAACGGGTCAAAAATTCCCAAATCTCAAAAGAAATCAAAACAAATCACTAGGGGAAAACAGTATCAATGGGTGTCTTGGCCATATGATTGGAAGCCATATTAAAATCAAACAACCATTATAGAGAGTCTTACAGGACCCTGATCTTTCTTTTAAATGGCTTTCCAGGCCCTATGAGTTCACTGAGACCACTAGCCCGACTCTCCATTCATTTTCTCAAACACTAAAAAACCTATAGGAACCAAATAATCCAATAAAACCCAACATACACTAGTTACTCAAGGTTTGGTATAGAAATTGTTGACCAAACACATCCTCATACCTACATCCCAAGTTTTGATAGTTCTAATCCATCAACCTTGGAATCCAAAATAACAAAGGGTGCTTTGAAATCTAGTTCCTCAAAAGAACCCAGCCTTTGAAAACTTTTTTTCACTTACCAATCAGATTCAACCCTGTACCAGTCACCCAGACTAGCACATAATAAGGCTTGAGGGGAATTCTGAATCATCTTAGGCTGGTGACAAGCACTAAGGGAATCAATATAGTGATGATGGGATATATCTTCCCAATATAAATAAACAAAATCAAGGGAATAGTAAAATAACATCCAAAAATAAATAAGCCAAACTGAATGACAAAAAAAATGAAAAATAGAGGTAATCAAACCTAATGACCACTAAAACTCCACCAGACCCCATGAGTGACACTCTGATCCCAAAAAACCAACATCTCACACTGATATTGAGACTAAGATGGAACCTTCACCTATGAGTAAAAATAAAAATGTTATATAGACCTGGGTATTAAAACATAGCATACATGCCCATGTAATCTATTCCCATTATATTTTCTTAAAATACAGAAACATCAATTTCATGTTTTAAATATATTATATAAATCATGGTTTTACACACATTTCATTTTAACAAAAAAAATCCATTTCCATTTCCATTATAATTTTAAATAAATATTTTATTATAAAGGTAAGGATTGAGCTTTTGAAGAAATAAAGGGGGAGAGAGAAACCAAAGTGTGAGATGTTCATTTTTTAAAAAAGGGAAAGGGGGAAAGCATTTATTCTTTCAAAAAATATTTCTTTAATATTTTTTAAGTAAAACCTCACATTCTCTTTTATCCAATAAAACACAATAAACCATGAATAGAGATTATGACCACATAATGAGGGAAATGGGGTAACGGTGATCAAGTAACCATACCAGGAAATACATCTAAATAATCCATTGAAGATAATATAGTTCTAGAGAAAACATGAGAATACCTAAGATCTCATAGGAAAATATATATCATACTATACACCTTACTCATTCCATAGGCATACCTAAACAAATGACATCAATCCAACACATGCTCATTGTTACCCTACCCAACCTAATCCAGCGGAACAATCCCAATGCAATTAAAATTCCATACTCAAGAACACTAGATAGTTAATAATCTAAACTAGTGTAGCAATCATTCTCCAAATTACTCATAACTCAGCTAAGTTCCCATTTCATTTTCACAATGGGGTGTCCCAAACCAAGTCAAGTAACAAACCATACATACAATCCATCACAAAATTACCAAAAATTGAAACCACCCTGGCCACCCAAAGGAGTAATCCCTTGCCTTTAAACCATCATCAAAGAAGGGTAGTCCCAACAAGAGGAAACTCCCATCTATTTTTCAACCAACAAGGAAATATACTATTTTGAGGAGTGTTTTCCAATCAATCCATTTAAAAAATTTGTATTGTGCGTCACATAACCATCACATGTCAAACGATTTATTAAATAACCACACACACCCCCAATTGAAAACCAAAAACACACTTTGAAATCCATTATAGAAACCCAAACAAACAATTTAAGTCCAAAACACAATTATAAGATCTAATCAAGAATATCTCCATGCATGTACAACTATGGGTTAAACACTTCATTTCACAGTTTAAATTTTTTATAAAAATTATACATCACTAACTAATATTAATGGAATGTGAGAATGGTATATAATCAATGTTTCTTTAATTAAAATGAAAATTCAAATGTAAACCTACATCAAAGGGAGATAACTAAGTCAAACACTTCGACACATGATTCCTTTGAAAAAGATCGATCCAAAATTCTATGCACATACACTTCTATTTTTATATAACCGTTAATAAAATGTATACATTCCCCTCACCATGAGGTAATATGTAAAAGGTGGATATTTATATATATATACATACCTATGATTGTGTGCTCAAGCATTTTAGGGGCCACCCAATGAACTAATTAGCCTATAGGGAACCCAAATATCATTAATGACTCTAAATAAAATTGAATCAATAAAAAGGGTTTGAAGAAACAAACCTTAAACAGTGATGGAAAAATTGTAATATACTGATGTAATTTTCCTTTGATGGTCAATTCCTAAATATGCACAATGATGTCCCAAGAGACCCACTGCATTGCCTAAAAATGAAATAAAAAAACAAAATCTGGTAACCCCATTACTTAGGGATTTGGTTGAATAATATAGGGATATGTGAGAGAGGAAAATCATCAGAAAACAAAAGAGGAAGCAAGTGGTGGAAATACCTTGACTAATTGAGTGACAAACCCAAAAAAATTGGGTGAAATCGATGAGAGTAGAGGAGTCCATGGAGGGGCTAACACGTGGTTCAGAGCACCTTAAATAGTATGGCATCATGGTTTGTAAAACCACGCGGTTGGCTCTATAAAAAATTGTATGTGATGTCTCACAATTACCACACAGTTTGGAACAATGTGTTTCGTAACTGTGAGTCTTTATTTTCATTCCCATAATCTCTCATTTCGTGGTAAAAAAAACCTAGAAACAAATAAAGTTAAATAGGAAATCGTGAATAAATATAATAGAAAAACAGTTTTGGTTCGAGGTGTGGCAAGGCCAATCTTGTGTTGGATGTACAATATCACCTTCAACACCACATTTAATTTTTAATGTCCTCATATAGAATCTATGTCCCATTTCAATTATTGTGGGGTTGAATGCAGAATCTCCTAAGGGAATATGCGTATATGAATTATGAGGATATTTTGTATTTCTAATTCAATCTTTTCATTTAGTTCATTATTGGAGTTAGACACCTCATGTTAAATAACTAGGAAATCAAGGACAACCTAATTCGCTATGATCACATATATTCAATGCCTTATAAGTCACCCAAATGTGGTATAATTGATAACGATGAGGGAATTATTGTGGCTTGATCTTACCAAGTTGAAATTCATGGGTGGAATCCACTCCACCCATATTGTTGGTAAAATCCTCCATGAATGAAATTTTCCTTATCTGTTCAATGAATTTAAATAAGGTTTCCTACTAATTTCCATGTCTAATGTGAAAGGAACTCGATAGTGGATTGACACTTTTGGTTAATGTTTACCAGGGAGGAGACTCTGGCTCAAGTAAACATCCCTCCAACTATCATTGATATTGGTTTTTCAAAGACTTATGTTAGTATCTAGATCTGTTCATACCCAAATGGGATGTTATCCATCTTGGTACCGAAATCTGTAGATCTACCATTGATTATTGAGGCTAATTTGATACCATGAAAGTTCCCTTCCTCCAGGTGTCCCATAACATCCAAAATGCTTCATAATGATGTGAGGTTCCTGGAATTAGTTTATTATTAGACAAGGTTCCATCAGGTGTAGCTATAATGAGTGAGGTACAAGAAATAGATTACTATATTGGGATAGTATTTCCTATTATATGTTATTTATAAGATGTTTAGAGGAAGGAAAACAAAACATCTAAACTATGGGGTTTGTTTCATTAAGTGATGATAGACATGGTAGGCATTTCACATGTTACCGCTCTTGAGGGAATCATAATTAAAGGCCATAATTCTATGTTTAGGGCATTAATTCAAGACCTCAATGTTGTGGTGAAAACTGAAAATGGAAAAATCTACTATTCACTATATGTACAGAAGATGACGGTTCTCAGCATGATAGTGGTTGTTGAAGATGATGGTTATCTTCATATCTTAGAAGATAAGGTAAGACTAGATTTACTACAACTTTTAAAAAAAAATTACCATCAAACTTGTGTTGATATATATATATATATATATAGTTTTCTTGCGTATGGTAGGAAGATTAAGGGGCCCAATCACACCTAAAATCCTTTGTTCCTTTCCCTAAAGGTATCGCAAATGGGGTTGCCCCTAATGATGACCAGGATACCAAGGATGAGGGATATCTTAATTAGATAGAGCAAATTAAGGTGATTTTTTCTGGTACTGAGGTGTCATAGTACATACCTCTATTGGTTCTATCCTTGATGTCTTCTCTATCAACCCCATTCATGGATCCTTCATTGGAGAGTTCAAGAAAAAGTATGTTCTCAAATACATTGGAGAATTCTCTATCAGAATCCCTAATTAAGTGTTACAATTTACCTATTATCCATCATATGCCATTTTAGTAGCATATTTTAATCTATCATAAGGTTAATTTCCTCACTAAGACCATGTGAAGGAATATTCATATATTCCTGAGAATATCTATGGGATTTTGGATGCTTCTTAAGGAACACCAACACTGGTATCAATCCATCAATGAGTGGAAATGGTTGAGGTGCTATAATGGTCAGACCTAGAACCTTCCACTAATGCTTTAGAAATTTCTCCCTTTTACTCAACTTGGGATGATGTGATTTTGGAGAAGGTTGATGTCGGTATCTATTTTGACACTGGTTTAGCCCATATAAAAGAATCCATGGGTGAGTCTTAGTGATTATTTGGAGACTAAAAATGTTATTTGACTTCTATAATGTCTCTTAGAATTTATTTTCTCTTAAATTCTTTAAAGGTTGTGTGCAGACTATGCCGATGGAAAAAACATTAGTGGTTCCACCTAGCTGATCGTCATAAGAGGGTGTCAATTCTTCTCCTTGAGATAGGATTATGGAGATGATTGTTTCTAGTAATGAAACTAAAAAAGTTTGATTCCATCATTGATCATGGTCATTGACTATATAACAACATCATATTATTTATCTTCTAATTAATAATACTTTTTACCCTTAATTATAGTAACTTTACCTTAGAGATCAGAGGACTCAATGCCTTATTTTTTAGGATTCACTTCAACTGGGTTGACTAAAAGTGATGTCATCTATATAAAAATATCATTATAGGACATGGGTGTGATCCCCTCTTAGTGACTTAGTCCTAGAATATAATTATACTTCATGATCATGCTTATGTCATGGATCGAAGTATGAAAACATTCATCCACTGATGTGGTGATAGGTCTAGGGATATTAGGAGCATCATCTTAGAGAGAACATTATAGAATATGAATAAATGTCTAGGAAATCTCAGTTATATGTTTACCACCCTTAGCTATAGGGAATTTGAGTATAAGTTTCTCCATTATTGGGTGAAGCAAATGATTTCTTTGAGAGAATAGTGGAGGTCCCTTGAATTGTGGTCAATAGTTGCAAAGGCCTCGACTTCAGTCAAACAATGTTTGGATGAGGCCTTGGATGAGGCTTATCATCAGAAGATAGTGGTCATGACTCACCAAAACATTATCAATGGTGGGAATGATGAAATTAGTATACTACAGTCCAAAATAAATCAACATTAGAAGGAACTATCTTGAATACAATATATACTGAAAACCATGGATAAAACATTGTCATAGCAACTAGGTCTCATTGAATTTTCAGAAAAGACTAAGCATGATGATACTTCTATTGAGGAATCATTTTAGTAGTTCATAGACCCTGAGATGGAATCATTTGATCTATCAAAAAATTGAATTTTTAATTATTGAAAATACCCATCTATGGTCCTCTCACTTATAGAGGGCAGAGGTGATAGAGCCTGAGGGAATCACCCTTTACAAACAACTTATAATATTTAGGTAAGGACCCTACATTGTTACAGATAATCAACGTGTTATTAGAGATACCTTTTTTGGTGAGCACATCAGCATAAAAATTAACTTCTCACCATGTATTAATATCCTATATACCTTATTCCACAAGAAGTATGGACCTCCTTATTGAGTAAAAAGCTCCCATAGTGGCTTTGAATTCTTTTGAATGAGCCCCACTAGTATCGTAGAGTCTAGAATGACCTTAGTAATCTAAATACTATAATGTATTCATATAATCAATTCATTTATCATGACTCTTGATTCTACATTGAGAGAATTCATTGGACCATATAGTGAGCTGAAACCCAAAATAATCAATCCCATGTTGTCCCTATCAAAACCACCTATTTTATCTCCAAATGATTTCATGATCCATTGAAATTCAGTTTTTGATCGAATCATAAAGGCTTCCACTAAATCTATATGGTCATCCTTCTACATCAACCATCCATGATATTCGATTGTAAACCGTTGAATTTAAATGTAGGTAACCCTCCCTGTAAAGGGCCTGAACTATTAAGATCATAATTTTTAGGATTCATGGGAGAGACTCTAGACTATGGAGATTACACCCTCTTTTGGGTGTCATTAATAAACAAAATTTTTGAACATTACTTGTCTCTATTAGGAAATTTTTATTTCATCATGTGGATGGAATTTTAATGATTCAATATCATATATAATGTCAAATACATTAATTATTTTTATAATACTAGTTCAACCCCAATTTTGAACTCAAATGTTAAAATCTCAATACACCTTCCATGAAAACTGTCCAAAAATTATTAATGCCATAGAATACTCATTGATGTACGTTTTCTAGTTATTTTCAGATCATATGGTACAAAAGGATAATTTTGATAAATATTTACCAAAGGAAAAATGCTCTAAATGTTTTCTTAATTCAATAGAATTAGTGATAATAGCTTTATTTTTTCCATGGATAGTTAATGTTCGCTACATGATTTATATCTTTTTTTAATTCATTATACTTGCCTAAAATTTATCTATGTTTGATAATGTTAAATCATATTGGTAATGGAATTAGATTTTCCTCTAGATTACCTTTATGAGTTTTTATCATGAAAATTTTCATGATTTTTCCACTTTATAAATTATCAATTTTTTTAATCACACAAAGTGTGTGTCTAGTAACCATAGACTCAAGTTATTCCCAGGTTTCCCTTTTCAGGTTTCCAAAATATAGAGATTTGTGACTCTTTCAATTAGTTGTTTGTGCTTTTGTGAGATAGACCATTATGTTTCAATATTTTAGGGTCTTTTATTTTGGACCAACTATAACTATAGTTTACGGTTTTCTAGCTTGGACCTGTTATTGATGTTATTTAGGGTAGTATAACTCTAACCTATTGTTTCTATATTTTAGGTTTTTTAGATCATACCTACATTTCCTTCATATGATTAGGACATAGAAAGGGTGTTGTATCGATATTCATAAAGGGTTTGAGTACCATTCATCCTTTCATCATTTATGATGGATGGGTATTTAAGAAGGGTTTGGACAACCCCTGTCCATACTAAAATGTTATTAGATTTGTATTCATGATGGGTTTGTCAACCCCATATCCTTAACAAGATGATGAATGACGGGTATTCATGATGGTTTTTGACCCCCTACATCCTTAATGATATGATGAAGGATGGGTATTCATGAAGGGTTTATAAACTGCACATCTTTACTAAAATGATGAAGGATGGGTATTCTAGAAGGGTTTATACACCACACATCATTGATAAAATCTAGTTTATTATATACTAGAATTATTTTAGTAATTCCAAATCCACTTGTATTGTTTTATATTGGTTTTCTAGTTAACGTATCCAAGAGTTTGAAACAGGGATGACTGAATGGGTAAGACAAATTGGGGATATTCATAAAACACTCTAAGTTGTCATATTCAACAACAATGTTATTAGGGATAATGAGGATTGAAGGGCAATTCCTATAAGAAGTATATGCCTCTATTTGATAGGTTTGAATCCCTTATGCATATCCCACTCTTACATGGTCAAATATAAAGGGTCCTAACTCCATTTCTAGGGTCATGGTAGAGTTATAGAGGTTCAAACACTTCGATAGTGAAGTAGGTTATGGAATAAGGCTATCCAAGGAGGGTTTTTCTACCTTAGGTCTAGTTATATTTTCGTATGTGTAGATTAGGCCTTAAATTTTGTGGGTATGTATCATGTAGTGAGGTCCATAATAAGGTTCAAGAATGTAGTACCACATTCCTTCTTTGATAATGGGAAAAATAAGTTATGATGTAACATCAAGGATGTCAAATCCACTTAAATAGTATGGTTATAGGAATTTTAAATCATGGTGTAAGAATAATTGGGTCAACTAAAATGGGTTTCATTTGGTAAATTTCAACTATTGGTAATAGTGGAAACCAACACATGCACCGCGAAGATAGTATCTCACATATTTAATGGGGTCTTTTCCTCTGGGACCAAATCATCCACTAGGAATATGCTTTGATGAATTTTGTTATTCACCAATAAATTCTAGTGGGTTATGTTCATTTTATTCGATACATTTTACTAATACACTATAGTGAAGAACCAATAAGAATATATCAATGTTATGGGGTTCATGGAGAAGTCTATCAACTCAAGGAATTGGTTGGGTCAACACATACATCAAATACATGAAAGTGGTTTGAGGAAAATGTAATATTTAATAAGGGTTTGAGAACCCTAAAATTTGTCTGTTAACCTAGTTAACAAAATATCATAGAAAAGAGACATGAAGAATCATTAATATAAACGTTTTCCAGGATAAGTGGGGTCCATTGAGAATAGCTCAAATTTTACTAGGTCCATAAGACTATCCCTATGGATTTAATAACTTTTTTATTTATGCTCTAAATTTTGTCAAAACATTGAAGATAAAAAGCCTACAGGTATGTGAATTGAATTTTTCTCTGAACACCGATTAATTTTTTTCAACCATGTATGTTTTATATCTCTTTTACTATAAATTTAGGGACATATAATTTGGACCACCACAGTCTAAAGATTAGGGTCTTATAACTTTGAACAAGGTGCATAAATTTTATGTTCATAAAGTACATGGACCTATTAGTTGGGGGTTTTAAACAATATCCAAATTAGGATTCCCAATGTCAATAGTAATCCAATAACATTTCAATTAGGAGATGAGAATGTTGTAAATCATGGATCACGGTTATCATATTATGACTAATTTTATAAGGAAGTCACTCTGAGAATGATCGTAAATCACACTATGGTGATGAGTTCTAATGTGATGATTTTGGGGTTCACGTGGATTATAAGGCCATCCTTACAAAGAAAAGACATATTTGGTTTGTACGATAGGGGATCATATGTAGGATCCATGGGTAGATATTCATAATTTAAGAAATTTTCCCTAGAATTTAGGTGCTATTTACCAAGGTCCTAGGAACATTATCGTCAATATGAGTACTCAAGAAATGATGTGTGATCTATGGATAGAGGTTATCATGATGATGATGATGATGGGAGAACCATAAACATTGTTTCATCAAGATCATGCTCTTGTGTTCCATTGATAAGGAATGATGATGAAAGATGGCCTTCATAGTTTAACATCATGTAGTATATAGGAATATTTCATTCCATTTAATGTCACATGATGAAGAGATATTCCATTCAGTTTACCATCATATGGAATGGATTTGGGAACCAATGTGAAATTTTGAAAGTTATAATGGAGGAAACATTTCACTGGTCATGGGAATTCTGATTTGGGATGAATATTTCATCTTTTTACAGGCTTACTATGGGTATCTAGGTACCATAGACCATCATTTATAGATCTATCTCATACACAAGAAATCCATAAATATATTTTCACCATACGCAAGTGAAGAAAGTATGTATGAATCTTATTCCATTTGTTAATGGAAGGTAGATGAGGCGTTATGGGAAAAAAAATTCTTTGGTTTCACTTCAGTGGATCCCCATATGAATTATTTAATTGAAAGATTCATTAAAAATAATGTTTTCTAATATGAATCACCAAGGGGATCAAACTCACATGTGGTAAGGATATATTTTCACTAGACTATACACAATTGTTTTTAGTCTTCCACTCTAAAGATTTATCAAACATTCGTGCAATGTGTATTATGTATTATCTTAGTGTAGGTCAAGGAGGTGAAGTGTTACTATAAATTTTTAGACACTAAGGTAGAAGGGGACACATATTTTTTTAAATTAAACGATAGAATCAGTGACAGGTTGACCTAGAATCACTATATATCTCATATGGATATAAATTAATCCATATGTCGTTTTGGGAAATTTATCTATCCTCTTACATAGATCTAATTCATATATTGGGAATATGTAATGGTTTTACATAAAAAGGAAGTCACACACTATCATTTTGGGAGTGTGATCTCTTACTGCCGATGGTACCATTTAGGAAAATGGTTCCCATATTTGGAGAGTCTTTCACTATTGTGGACATTTCAATAGTCTCAAAACCAACTAACATTAATAACATTCAATGTGGATCAAGAAATTGGGAAGGTTGTGATATTGATTTACCTGTGACTGGGAGTAGTATAATATACTCCTATATCACTATGTCTCCTTATAAGTTGGGAATCAATCCTCAAGTACTTATTATAAAAATAAACTTCCTATATAGATCGAGCTCATATGCAGGGAATAGTTATTTCCGAATTTAATTCTAGTATGGATATGAAAAAATCATATATGGAACATATTTATAGATAGGATTACCTACTCTATGAAATGTTTGGTCTTGTAGGATGAACCATATGACATGTACTTTAATGACGTGAAACAAGGATTTTTTGTGATGTTTAATTTCATGAACCTATGATGTTGTTGTGAAGTTTTATGTCATGTGACTAGGACGTATCATCGATAGAAATGATTGAATTATTGAAATTGGGCCTTCATATGAGATTAATTCCTCAAGATAGAGCAGTACAATAATATTATATATTAATATTTCTTTGATAATGGGTAAAATACATAGATGTGTCACATTGAGGGTATCCAAATCCAGTTGAATAGTTGGGCTATAACCTAGGAATACATTAGTCAATGGGGAGTGGAGACGGGCTAGTGTGGGTTAATAATTAGTACTGGTATATGGATTTTATCCCATGAAATTATGATAATAATTCCTATTTTAAGGGGACACTCCTTTAGGACTAGAACAACCACTAGGTGTAGCCTCTAAGGCATTGTTTTATTCAACAATGAATCCAAATGGGGTACCTTTGGATTAACATATCCATGTTACTAATTTTCTCTAGGGGGAACAATTGAAGCTGATACCAAGGCCCATAGGGTTCTAAAATAGGGATATAAAATAAATTAATTGGTTGGTATCAACTTAGATCTTGAATATTTGACGTTGGTTCATGGATAATGTAAGATTCAAGAAGGGTTTGAGCACCCTAAATGATATTACAATGGGTATTGAACACATTTCTAGTCAATGGGATAAAACATGTGATCGTTGAGTACACAATCATCATAGGGGATGATATGTTCAATGTAAATACCTCTTGTAAGGAAATATAATTTCATTAGGCAAGGATGTTATTCCCTATATTTGGATAGAATTAACCCTAATCGTGTGATTCAATGAGAATTTCTAAGTTCCCTAATCCCACATCATCCATTCATGGAATGAGAAACAAAAGAAAACTTGGAATTTGATTGATCTATGAAATAGGTCATGATATGAAATATATATGGGTTTCCCCATTTTGATACAAGCGAGAATCCATACACAAATTAGGTTATCATTGAGGAATAAAGATTGGTGTGATGATAATTTTTTTCTATGATTAAAATGGAGGATATATATATGTTTCACTATATATCCCATATTATGGGAATTAGGCCACACATATTTCATCAAAAGAATGTTCCATTCATAGATCTAGGTCATGTGGATGGAAGGGGCATTATTATTGTAAGGCGCATATTGATCATGTGACAAAAAATCTTATTTTACCCCAAAATTGACATTTAGTCATCACTATTTATCTCAAAGGGATGAGAATAAATCCACAAGTATTTCTGATCAACAGTCTCTATGTAGATTATTTTCCTACATAGGAATGGGGGATTTTTATTTTATATTTGTTTTTTTTTCTTCAGATTGTGACTCATCACAATATTAGAGGGCCTTGAAATTGATATATAACCTATTACAATAAAAATATTCAACATATAGTTTTTATATATATAATTATATTCCCATGTCCAACCCATGTACAGGGGGATTTTTTCTTTTATTTTATCTTAGGGACAAGGATTTTAGATTTTAGTAACAATGAATATCATCTAATTATAGAAATCAATCAACATAGGGTTCTTATCATGGATACCCATATATATAGTACTCTTACATGGGTAGGGAGAATTTTTTTCATTGCATCATGGCTAGACCCATGATTGGTGATCCGGGTGTCACTATGTATCATGTGGTAATAGGAATGAATCCACACATAGTTCTGGTATAAATGTTATGAACTTTAGGGTCCATCCAGTGGACATAAAATATGAATTTGTAAATCACTAAGGTATTTTTAGTCCCTCTTGTACATGGAGAATGAAAACGAATGAAATTGTGTATTTAAATTCCTATATAAAGAATGATTATTCTCCAATTGGTGAGGTTAAAATTGAGCTATTATAGAAATAGACCATGGGATTAATATGAACCTTTCATCTAGGATCAAAATATCCCCTATGAACAAGCTCCTAGACATTGTGTTATTACCTAATAAATCCTAAAGGGGTCCCATCAGGATTAGTCGGTCCCTATTACCGTTGTATTACAAGGGACATCTATGAGTATGAGGACTCAAGGTCAATTAAATTCCAAGATAATATGGAATCAAGGTATCTAAAATTTAGATATTAATATGGGACATTACCATTATCTTGTGAAAAAATCATGTGTCCAATGGGATTTGGAGACTCAATTAAATTTGGTCTTCATAGGGGATGCACACCCCAAAATGATGGGGTACCATAATGTGATGTTATAATATTTCTTTGAAAATATGTATGGAACACCGATGAGTAGCATCAAGTATATCTGAATTATCTTGAATAGTTGGGTTATGGGAAGTGTAAATAATAATCCTAGAATATATGAGTTAACATAAGGTGGATAACAATGGGTATAGGTCAACTGTCAATAATGTTTTAAACCCATATTCCATGTAGTTAGGAAAATATATCATAGATTTATGGGGGTCTCCCCTCTCAGACCATAACAACCACAAGATGAAAGCACGGTGGCATTTCATTATTCACTAATGAATCCTAGTGGTGTATTTTAATATCAACCAATAATTGTCACTAGTTTAATACAGGGAAACAATGATCATTGGATATCGTTGTCCATGGGGTTCCAAGATAAGGTTTCAACTCGATTAATTGGTTTGTATCAACTCATATATCAATGATTTGATGTGGGTACATTTAGAACATAAGATTCAAGAAGGGAATGATCACCCTAGAGGATTTGCCAACATGTATTGGATACATTTCCATGGAAAATGATAAAACATGCAGTTCTGAAATACATATTCATTTGGGGGATGATCTATTTAGAAAGAAGAAATATTTTCATGCAGGTCAACGTCATGTGACTCATACATTGTCATGTAATTAAAGATCATGAGACTAGGACATTTTTAGGTAGTATAACATCATGTGACTATTTCACTATTGTATGGTTTAACATCATGTGACTATGATATAGTTCTTTTTCTTTGAATAGAACACACTTTGATCTCTCTAGTTAGAGCAGCTTTCTAGGTTCCCTAATCTCACATGAGTCTTTCCCAGCATGAGAAACCAGAGATAACAGTGAAGTCAGTCAATTCGTGTGAGGGTGTGTGATACATAATACTTTTATGTGAGTTTACATAACTACATAAACATTATTATCATTATGTAAATTATTTGGGTATGATGATAAATCATGGTTAGGACTAAAATCGGAGATTCAAGTGTCACTACATATCTTATGATAACATGAATCAAGACACATGTAGTTCTTGAATTGGTTCCCCACATAGACCAAATTCATATATGGGGAGGAGAAATTTTTATCATATTGTGGATATTATAGTATATAAAATTTGGGTATCACTACATATATCATCAAATAGAGAATCACGACACATGTACTTCTTGATAACTCTCCCTTCACAAGTTTGGCTTATATGCTGAATGATGTGTCTTTTCATATACTGTGGTTGGGCCCGATATTTGAGGTATGGTCGTCAATACCTATGCTATGTAAATTGAAATCAAGCTACACATAGTTCTCATATATAAATATCCCTATGTGGGACTGACTCATATGTAGGGAGGGGAATTTTTTTTCATTTGTATTGTGATTGGACCCAGGAGTTGAAATCTGAGTAACTGCATATCACGTGACTATAAGAATCAATCCACACATAGTTCCTAAGAAAACAGGTTATTTGGGGAATCACTACATATCATGTTATATAAGATTATTTAATAGGGGTCCTAATGTATCATTTATTCATGGATATCATGGGTTCTTGGATAATATTGTTACTAGTTTTATGGTAATAGTAATAGCTTATGCCTCACCAAGAATTTTCAATTTTTCATAGCTGTGGGCCATGATTTAGCCTGAGGTCATTGAATGAAACCCTCTTGGCATTGTTCCATTTCTATAAAATCCTCAAATCCTCCTAGATATTTAATCAGGTTCAAAGATGGTTTCAGCCCTTCATGTAGCTTCTATGAATAATGTTCTAGAAAATTCTCTTAAGAGAATAGGATACCGAGTCAGTGTGTAAAACCTTTACATCTGGAAATAAAGATAGAAACCCTCTCATTTTTAGGTTGTTTGTAATTTTTGAGGTAGAAAATCATTGTTTTCCAAAATGTGGATCTAAATTGATAAAATCAACTAATTATGAAGTTCTTCCCACTATAAAATTGATTCTGTTGGAAGGATACTATAGAATACAAAGGATGTCCCTACCAGAGTATGTATGAAAGATCATAGTTATTTCACCACCAATTGGTCTTGAGAGCCCATCATCATGCCGAATCAAGAGACTAAGTGCCTGAGATGATTTTATAGATCTCACATTCCATCAAAGGCTAATAATATATGATTTTCGAAATTTGATGGAGTTAATGTGTCTTCTACATATTAGGGGTAGGGTTTTCTTTTGGGTTGTATGGGGGCATGTCACCCCTCCATGGATTCTATTTGGGAATCTCAGGATTCAATAGATTTTATGAATTTTAGTTTTATCTATTTTTGGACCACCTCACATATATAGGGATGAGGGGAGGATTTATGTAGTGGTCCCTCTTTTATATCCCACTAATTCTCAATCCCTGTTAGGATCAGATGATCACCTTTATTAGGTAGTGGATATCACTGTAACGGAATAAATTCACAATCATCCTAAAAATACTCATTTATGTAAACTAATTTCCTATATAAAGATATGGAATGATGCTAAAATTCATCTCATTCATGAGTATTATCTCTCTCTTGATGGGTGTGATGGGGGATAAACATTTCTATTTGAAGTCGATACCCCGTGTGAATATCTCCCTTCAGTAGTTACTCATGGATTTGGATGAGGTTATATGTCATATTACCATATTATGATATCATTTCCTCTGCATATGAGATTTATTCTCTTCTATTTGTTGAGTGGGATATAGCCAAACCATTATTTTGTCCTTGGAAGAGTTCAACTGACAAGGTGGAAACGTGTCAATTATATGTGTCAGTTTATGGATCCTTCTCTGATTCCACATATGTGAAACCTCAATTGGTGCTTTCAAATTTTCTACCTCATTGTGTACTATTTCAACATTTTATCCCTCTAAATTTTCATCTTGGACAACATCATTTTCTATATGTATGGTAACAATGTTCTCTTAGGGATATTATGAGACATTAGTTATCCCCTCACTCTCCATAAAATAGGGTGATTTAGTCCCACGTTCTCCTCTTTAGAGGGTTAAATCATGTTCATTTACCTAACGACTGGTCTTATCGAACCATATTTTCAAATTACCATTATATGGATTGATTTCAGTTTTCATTCATTCCACTTATCTCAGACTATGGATAATGGTCTTAAGGTATTTTCTAATTGTACTTGCAGAAAGATTCCCAAAAAAATAGGTATGTTTTTTAGTGGAAGGAATATCTATGATGAAAAACCTTGATATTTACCACCAAACCGACAATATAAAGATTCATTTTTTGGTAATAATAATGATAAAAATTTCCCCAATCCATGTAGTATAGGGTTATTTCGAGGCTATTATTGGAACTTTCTGATCAGGTTTTTCAGGATCTGATGACTCATGTGATGGAAATTGAGATAAAAATTTCCCAAGAACTAAAAACTAGGGTTGATCTAGAAGTTTTTATGATTTATTCAAGAATTTGTTGAGGTGTGATGGCCCCAGGGGTGGTGATTGAGTTAAAAATTTCCCCAGCCCAATGGGCTAGTTTTTCTCTTGAATAACTTTCATACCGACTATTATTGTGATCATCTTGATTCATTATAATTTCATTTGCCCATGGATCGGGTGTAATATATTCTTCTGATGGGAGTAATGTCCTATAGTAATATTTTTGTTAGGGTAAAACCTTAGCTTTTTTTATTTCATATATGTTCCGATTTTGTAGAGGGGGCAATCTTAGGACTCTACCGATGACCCTCTCTCTCTCCATTTGAGGAATCTTTGCATCTTCAAAGCTCAAAATTTTCATTTAATTTACCAAGTGGATCGTGAATTACCCTATTCCATGATATCTAATGTATCAATGATTTTTTAAGATTTTTTATCTTGGAATAATTTCATTAATGGGGATTAGGGGAGGTGAAATTATCCATAATTTTTTCATCCTCGGATATGAAAGTTTGAAGGGGATTTAGAATTGAGTTTCTAGAGAGCTGTCATGATTTGGATGAAAAATTTAATTTGAATTTTTTATTCTTTTATTATCCCAGGACCCAATAAATGGATAACATGGACAAGTCTATATAACAGTAGATTATATTTGTGATCTAGAGGTGACCCCAAAACCCTTGATTAGGGTGATGTACAAGCTTCAATAACTGATGGGTTTCCCACATAATTGAGAATAAGGCTTCAAATCCTACTCTAGGCCATCTAGAATATCATAATAGAAAGTAAGGATGGGCTAAAATATGATTGGGAGGTTGTTTTTAGCCAACTCCCTCCATATATCCATTTTCACCCCTTATTCATCAAGGTCACATTCTTTTACCCTGTTAGACCATAGTGGTTATTTTGCTATGTTGCATATTGACCTAGGTGAGGTGTTTCTAATAGTTAATGGGGAACTATATAGGATTAACCCATTTTTTTCAAGAACCTCTTTTTTACAAGGTGTATAGAAAGTAGAATGATTTTCTTATCCATGTAAGATATTATCATGGAGTCATTTTCCATAGCGGTTGTTAGGATTTTAGTCTCTATATTCCATATCTATATATTGTGATCAGGAATATTGATGTAGTTTTTAAATTCATCTTTAGATGAAGAGTTGGTGAACCCTCAAGGTGTTGTAGATATATGTCCTTCATCCTCAAGGACACTGGAATTGAGTATATTAGGCTTATGAGCCTCATTGGGAATGTGGTCGGAATATGAAAACCTTCCTTTTGGGGTTGGGTGGGGATATAATCCTTCTGAATGATTTTCACCAAAATGTGTCGATGATCACTTAATCTGTGGGAATATAATCCAACATCTGGGAAGATACAATATTATGTTAGTGAGTTTCTATATCATCTATAGGAATAAGAGCCTACATTTGGGTGCTTTCCAAAATATTTTAGATGTCCCATGTTGATGTGGTGGTATAGGCCCAGCACGAATCTGAATCCCTGATGATTATATTACAATGAACATATATAATTGTAGAATGGGTATGAGATTCCTCTTATATAACTTATAAATAATGTACGTACGGTCTTTCATCTATATATGTAGGGATATGGTCATGGATCCCATAAGATACTGGAATATGCTTAGTAGTTTTATCAATAAGTATTTGAGCTTTCCCTGAGAATATTTTCAATAGGTACTGACAAACCTCAGTTAGAGTAGGGATATAATCCCAATCCTATACTTATAGATTATAACACTAGATTTATTTAATAATAATGTGTGTATGTCATAAGGAATTTTCCAAACTAGGTTGGTGAGCCCAAGTCACAGTGAGAATACGATCCCAGTCTTATGCCTCATTATTTACTAGAATATAACTATAATCCTTTTGTATAGGAGAAATAATGTGTGATTACTATGGATTATCCACCAGTTCATGTTGGTCATGGTGATATGCAGCTCTGGCTATTGGGATAGAAATATATGCATACCCATGTATTTGTACCAGTCCCTAAATATGTCATCAAACGTCTTATGCCATTTCCAGGATACTGTGTCACTTAAACAGAGTATGTGAATGAATTTAGGCCTTCATATTCTCAATCCACAATATATAATATCATATTTTTTTTGATTTTTGTGGGTATATAATTTCACTATTTCCCTCCATGTCCATCATGGTATATTGATAGCCTTCATGCACGAGTGTGGGAATATGTGCATCCACATGCTTACTATCATAATATAAGGGAAAACATGATCTAGGTGAGCAAGGATATGAGCCTTATCACTGAACTCCACTAGAATATAAAATCTGGATTATTTAGTGGAAGTATGGATATTAACCCACTCTCATTGATCTGTAACTTTTTTCACTTGGTGAGATCTCCTTGGTGCCCAGAAATGAGTGTCTTGGGTGGATACCTATTAGATAGATCCCTCAGTAGGTGAATAATGTGTACTAATGTGATGATTTTGATGATAGTGGTTGAAAATATCCCTCCTAGTTAGATCCCAAACCCAGAGTGAACAATGGTTTACTCCTTGAACAACTTCATAAGGTAGGTAAGGTGTTAATTGTCATACTCCAGGTATAGGATTTCAAGTCGGTTGGTATTGGAGATAGGAATAATTGGATTCATTGAAGCATTCATTGAACAAAGTGGTATCATAAACATGAGTGTCTATAGACCCCTCTGTGTAGATTCAAGGTTCAATATCATAATACATATGTGGTATTCATGGACCAACATGTTCACCCCATGAAGCTGAAGGTGTTGGGTTGGTGTTGTTTCTTTGCAACCCACAGATGTTGTTATCATAGATGAGGCCCCAGAATGTTCACATGATGATGACATGATCTCAGGTTGTGGTGATGTTTTTTAGAAGAGTATTTATAGTCACAAAGACTATAACGAAAAAAATTCCAATCAATATGTCATCAAATGTATAAAACAAGCCCATTTATCTTTACACATGTAACAAAACTCTTTGTTCTTGTTCTTTATTTCTTCTTGTGTGGTATGTGCATGTTGAAATGGACTGTCTCATGGGAACATCTATTACTTTTTATTATTGAAATATTTCATTTTGGGTATCATATTTATTTTCCTTAAAAAGTAGATAAAATTAACCAATGTGTATAAACCCCTTTTTATTGTTTTATGGTTTATGTCGGGTTCTCCATTTTATTTTTCATCAAAGGGGGAAATTGTAAATTGTTCCCAGATTTGTATTGATGCATGAGAATACTTCCCAAAGTCATTTGATAATTTTGGGCCTCAAACCCAATGACATGCAGGAATTAACATAGTTCAATGGTATGGGATGTCAGGATCATTTTCCTGTTTGGGGGAAATTATTTCCAACTATAGGACTCTCTTGAAAATTTTAGATATACTCATTATAATTTCCTAAATTTTGATAAGGGACTGGTTACTGAAAAAAAATTGACTATTACATAATAATGTATATTAAAGGGTATTCTAATAATTGAATCATATTTAGGTATTATTGATTCTCCATTTGCCTCATATTATTTCTAATTAATGGGTGAATGCTTGTGTTTTGAATCCATATGACTAAAAACTCTGGTGTTTTCTACTATCTGAGAAGCTCATTGGTATTCTAAGAATGGGACTAAACCTCTAAGTGGTTTCCTAAATATGCTATTAAAACATTAATCAAGTATATCATTGTTTTTTTAGAACCAAGTTATGCAGTTTAACATCATGCAGAATGGACATAAATGAGATGTTTTAGGCATTGGGTATTTACCTCTGGCCTTAGGAATGAATCTGACATATCCTTCTCCTAACATGATTTAGAGTATTTATAGTTCATTCTATTCTCATCATTTTTGTGGGTGGGGTTGAATAATTAATACTTATGAGGATTATTCCCCTATATATTATCAATATGATAATTCCATAGGGACCTACAACATAGTGTATTCCCATGTAAGGTGTAATTTGTATCATGTAATTGAACTGCACATACACAGTAAGGTTTCTCTTTATTGGGGAAATATCAATGTGCTAGTGACAAGATCCTTGAAAATTCAAAAGCTCGCATGAGTCATGCTCTGTGTGAGAAATAATATATAGAAAGTGATTGGTCTCACTACATATAGATGCTTAATAAATGAATTAAAGAAGTTCTAATTGAGTGTTTGATGTAGAGATTGGGCACTAAGAAGGAATTCTATGTGTCATTATTATAAAAGGAATCATATATTTGTAGTTATGTTAATTTTACCAATTTGTTGATTGATAAGGAACACTACAACAAAATAGAATAGTAGTAAAGGGTTTTTTAATTTGGTGGATGTTTAAAAAACTGCCAAATGATTCTATGGTGGTTTACAAAAACCACCACTAAAGTTGGCATCAGCATCCAACTCATGCCGGTTCCTTAAGTTTAGTGGTGGGATTTAGGAACCATCACAAAAACATTTGTTTAGAGATCATTTTTTGGTATTTTTGGTAGTTTTCCTCCCATAAAATTGAGAATATAGCAGTGGTTTAAACCACCTCTATATTATTAGTTTTTTAGGTGAAACATCCACTAAAAACCTAAATTATATAATGGTGTTATAAACTACAACTAATAAAAATTTCATATTTAGTGGTGGTTTAAACCACAATTAAATAAAACATTTCAAAAAAATGAAACTACAGAATCTAAATCCCAAGAATAACCAAATAAAAAGAAGAAACTAATATATCATAAAACCATTTATCTATCCCACCTATAACACCCATAAATAAAGATCTCATATCAATTACATAACAATCAATACATTATATAATAATATCACAATACACATGATCAAGAAAAAAAAGATAATGAAGGGGATAAATATGGTTGTAACCATAACCATTGAAATCATTATACATAAAGTTCTATAAGTTTAGTTTCACATCATATTTAAATCCAAAGTAAACCCTAATCACTACCTGATGAACACTATTCGGCACCTGCTACCAGCACCTATAGAACAAATATATTGAAAATTAAATAGTGTTTTATATCTGAATTTAATCTTCAAATCCATAAAATATTATGTACTAAATCATTTTGAAGTTGTGTGATTCACCTTCTCACTACCAGCAATCGATGAAATATCACCGAGGATAGATCCAGTCATCTTCTGATATAATTCAACCAATTATTTATCTATAGTGACGACCTTTGAATCTTACAACATTATATGAAACCCATGTTCATGAATTTTTCTTTTCAAGGAAACAAACTCCCTCCTTGTCAATCCAATTATTTAATCAAAAACAATTAACCTTAGGACATATATTTCATTACGTTCCTGTAGAAAATAAATGACTTATTATATAATATAAATGCTTGATAAAGGAGTGGATGAATTTACATATAATCATTTTATCCTTCAATCATGTCTTTCTCATTCTGCATAATTACTTTATCTACTTCATTTACCCATCAAGATTAATATTTTTAATATCATTATGGATAAATAATTTTGTTTCTTACTATTGATGGGATTCAATGTTAGTGGTCAAATCTTTCACTTCATCTCCCATAGCATACAAGTCTATTTTTTTACATGAAAAAATAAACTCCAAACTTAATATATGACATATTCCACATAATATACCAATTTATTATTCAATGATAACATATATATATAGATCTTGTAATTCATGGTCATTGGCATCCATCAAGTGAGAGAAGTTTATAGAAGTAAATTGAAAGGAATCTCTTTCAAAGCCCCTGATAAAATTGACCCACTTGAATTTGAATAAAACAAATGAGAAATGTTCATGGAAGTTTAATTAAATAATATAAATCAACATTTCATATTATCCCACTTTGGAAAACATAAATATTCCTCTATTCTGTGTTTTCAAACCCTCTTCTAGATCAATTTTTCAATAATTAAAACCAATCACATTGTAATCATCGATCTTTCTAGCCTATTTTAGAGGACCTCATGATAGAAACATAAAATCAAATTAAAATAAACATGAGTATAAGTATTCAAGATCTGAAAAAGAAATATACATTATGAGATTTAAAAAATATATGTGTTAACCTAATGTCCATATTGATTGAAAATTTTATGAACATACAAATTGTATAAATAATTATACAATATATTTATTAATATTTTTTATATATTTCTCATTTGGTGTTTGGATTCTCATTTGTCTCTTTATTTGTATCCCAATTTCGTTAATAAATGGATCTAAATTTTCATTATTTATAAGTCCATATCTATATTCTAATAATAATTCCATTTCTATCAGTGTAACATTTCAGCTCCTCCCAACTGATCTTCCAACTGTAGGAATGATTTTTTATTTCCCATGCAGTAGAGATTTATTCAATGTTTTTTCAACACATCCTACTGAATTGAATATTTTATCAATATTATCTATGTATCTAGAAAAAATGAAAGACATTCCTCTTCCATGTAGCCTTTAGAAATAGAGTCTTTTGGTTGAGCCTTATTGTTCAAGTACGATTTTAAATTCCCAAGATATATGTGAAATAAAATAAGTAAAACATAATTTTTTACTTAATTATGTGGCAAGAATTGAATAATTATTATGAAAAAAATATAACTGAATCACCTCTAAATTTGATACATACATCGATAATGTCATGAGGCCTCCTAATTTAGCTTCCTCGACCAAATTCATAGCTAAATCCATCCTACTAGTAAAAAATTATGTAGGTAAGATCATATCCATTACACAAAGTGTCAATAAAAATATCTCCTGATGGTTTTTAAGATAAAATAGCTTTAGGGTTTTTTTACATAGTTTTACAAAGAATGTGAAAAATTGGAGTACAATAGTAGTAACTATTTCATCAAATAATGTACACAATTCCAATAGTAGTAACTATAGTGAAAAAAATATGTAAATCATGAATTTTAAATGCATGTACCCTAAAATTGTTTATGTAAACACACCTTGGGATGTTACTTGAATACCCATAATATACCTTCCTATGTTTTAAAAATCGAATGAATGTATCTTTACCCCTATTTTCCATTAAAAAAATTGGAGCATACTTTCTATTATCATCTAGATAAAGATAACAGTTTATGTACATTTTTAATAAGTACATATGAGAATTAATATGATCCTTACATTTTCCATGCTCATTATTTAATGTGAAGATAAAATTTCCACAATCATTATTCTTAATATGTATAACATCATGATTATGCGGTAAAAAAATTAAATTCTCAATACGGAAGTTTGAAAAAAACTTTTTTTCTTCTATTATTGCATTCCAATATCACTTGATGATTCACTTCTAACTCATTTCTCACTATCATTAAAATGATGAACCCTCCCAAATGTCGTTTCAACATTTCTAAGTTATGCTAAAATTTTAGAACCATTCAACAACATTGTATGTGGGATGTGATCAATATAACCATTGAATGTTGACTTGTTCAACCAAAATCTATGAGATGCATAGTGAAATCATTAATGAAAAAAGAAGAAACATTTTTTTATTGTGAGTTAGTATTTTAGGAAAAAAATCAAATTTACCGATAGGACACTCCAATCATATGTAATTATTCCCACTAGCTAAATCCCCAAGGTCAGGTAAGTCACTAATGGTCCAAATCAGAGCATCCTTCATTTTGAACATTGTTCTAGAAGATGCATCATATTTCTCAACATAGTTCCTCCATAAATCATATAATTCTAAAATTAGAGTCTGAATTTATACATCAATATAATTTCAAGGATTTTTTTCTAACAATAATCATAAAAATGATAAAATAATTTTGTTTCATACACATCAATGGAGGAATATTTAAAGGGATCGAAACAACTAGACAAATTCTATAACTAGTGCTCAATGTCCCAAATGGGTTGAATCCATCGGAATCTAATGCCAATCATGAATTCCTAGGTTCAGATAAAAAAAATGTATGTAATGAATCAAATGTATTACACAATTTTGAATCTCTTGGATGTCACATTAACTCATCATTGTTATTATCTATAAAATTCAGCTTCATGTGTTAGCAGTTTTTAATGACTTAAATAATCTCTGTAATAAAGATTTAAAGGAAATTAATACAAAACCTTTGCAGGTGTGTTGCTTGTATTCTTATTTTAATTAGTATTTTGATTCATACATCTAACATCACCCATTGACTACAATCTAGAATAAGAAAAAAACAATCTTATCTACTTGAATCCTATCCTCAATAAAGCATACAATCATTGGAGAAGGAATGAATTTTTTTGTTATTCAAACCAAAATTGTTAACAACATTTTTCATATCATAAAACAACTTAGGGATCTTATCTTCTAGAAATTAATCACAAAAAAATTCCAATATCATGGAAAATTCCTTATTTTTAATTCTACATAGGAAATTTATATGGAACAACATCAGAAAAAAAGAATCTTTTGAATACGTCAAACATCCATCATACAGCTCCTTATTTCCATTGTTAACTATACCATAAAATGAATTTTTCTACCCAGTAAAGTCCTATATTTCATTAGTCTCTATAGAATCAATAGGATGATCTAATGATATTTTATAATCTTTATTTGGTTGTCCTATAGGCCCAAAACATAACTTTTCAACTTTCTATTTATATCACCCTCAACTAGTTGATGTGATATGTTTTGATGTCGATATTGATTTCTTGAAATTCAAAATTCATCATTTATAAGGTTTTATATTTCATAGTCCATTTTCAAAAATTTGGGAGCTCTTTCTATCAATTGAAATCAATGTTCAATCTTTCTATAAAATTATATCCTCTATTCAAAATCCAACACAAATATTGAGAAAGTAATTTCTTCAGTATCATGTATTCATAAACATTATTTCCCTTCAACCATCATATAAATTTTCATTTAGAACATGTAAATCTTATTCTCCCCTCAATGGATCGATTATAAATTGAAAATTCTAAAAACACCTCTAAACCAATACCATACTATGGTACGTTCCTCGATAATTTTTTCCATCTTTTATCCATATATTTCACAATCCACCTGCAAATTATTTAAAAAAATAAGTATTATAAAATAGTAATAGAGATAAATGGAAGTCAAAAAAACAAAACCTAAGTATTTAAATTATGATTCATAAAAGTAGTAAAAATTTAAAGTAAAAAAGGAATTCAATCTTGGATAGTATTATGTAAATTATATGCAAGAGAAAATCATGAAATAATTAAGAAACACATAATAATGCATCAATAATAATCAACCCCTCATTGGATCACATGTCTTCTTTGAATTAACTACAGTAACACGAGGCTCAATAGGGTCTCACACAATTTAAAAGAAATTTTTCTTAAAGTGTCAATCAGACTATCATAAAGGGCTTTAGAATCCAATCCATTTTCGAACCAATTGAAAATTATATTTCAAATGTTCTTTGAAAATAATTTATCAAATTGCACATTGAAAACCAATTTATAAAGCTAAATTGTTCAATAAAATCACATTTTAAGGAAAAAGACTACTATTTAAAGGAATTAAACTACTGTCAAGCAGCCATTTTTTAAGACCAAACGTTCAAATTTTTAAAACATTTCATGCCACGATGAGACATATGGTATCAAAACCATTTTTAAAAATATTAATTTCCAATTACCATCAATTCCTAAAACATACTTCTAAAACAATAGACATGTATTTTAAAAGAAAAAACTGGTGTTGAACACCCCATTAAATAATTAATTACCATTAGAAAATCCACTGGGAATTTTAACAACCACTTGGAATTTGATAATAAAATAATAATGATCATCACTTTAGGTGGTAATCCATTGTAGGAATGGAAATTTTAAACCATGACATAGATAAGACTTATATACTATTTTTATATATTAATTTTATAGAAATTATATCATATATATTATGTTTATATTTCCTAATTTATATTGTTAAATATATATAATAGAAAGTGAATTAATAATGAAAGATAAGTTTGAGAGTTTCTACATAATATAGGAAAATAACTCTTAACCAAATAATATAGAATCATACCAACATAAGAAAACAAAAATATTATACTCTACCCAATAAGGGATGCATAACTATTTCCTAATCCCCTTTCAAACACTTTTCAAATGACCAACTTAAAGGAATCTATATTTTTAAAGAATTCATAGGAAATAAAAAATATGTTTTGGTAAAAACACTTTTCAAAATAATTCCATTCTCAGGAAATATTAATCAAATAAAAATAATTATTATTTCAAAATACCAATGTCTATTAATAAATTTAATTCTCCTTTAACCATGATGTAAAAAATAATGATTTACATTAAAATGTGGTTAATATAGATTCTAATTTTCTATAGTGACTATAAATTAGATTATGTGCCTTCTTTAAACAAAAACACATGTAGTTAAAACTACTCAATTAATAAACAACTCAAAAAAAGTATTCATAAAATAAATTATAATGCTATGAAATATTTATAAAAAAAATTTAGGCTCAAATTAGTAGTATCTTAAAACAAAATCCTTGTAAAACATTAGGTTAAAATAATAAATCTATGGTTTACCATATATAATCCAAAATTAAACACCCATAAAATCCCATATAATAATTAAATATTAATAATAAAGTCAAAAATGAATAAATAAATATTTTGAATTCATTGAATTTTGAGGTGGGAATACTTAGTTATATAAGATGCACTTTGTCTTCACTATTTTAGGCCTCCATGACTTTGGTTTCTATATATCTTGTGATTTTCTGTTTATACAACACACTCTATATCAAGTAAATAAATAAATGATGATGATTAATAGTATTAAATCAATGATATCATATTAAATTTTAAACATTTCAATTATATGATGTGTTTTAATAAATATATACCAAAATATATAATATAATGTATTCCATTAAAATAAATCGAATAAACACATCTAATGGAACACACACATTATATTTATTTCCAAACTAGTTATAAACATCAACCAAATAGAAAACTCTACTCATTTCATAAGACACCCACTAGTATTATGAAACCAATATATATGAGAACATTATAAAACATATACGATTTAAAAAATCCATTTAGTTTAAAAAGGAAATAAATTAAATCTATAGAACTCAAAAAAATGTACAACCCATAAATTGTATAAAGTGGAAAATATAAGGAATTAATTCTGGGAAATACCTTATATCATATTTTCCTTTTAATTAATCCACATAAATAATTATATGAAACTGAAACATGAATATCACTATTATACTTTGAGACCCATGTGATGTGTACAAGTAAGTGACTGCACATTTAAGCCACTAATCTACTTCCTCTACCTAGACAACCCAAATTCACATCACTAAATCTTCTTAAGAGTTAGTATGAGTATTAAAAATTGATCAAGGGGAAAGGGGGAGAAGGGAGCCTAAAAATACCAATAAGGGAGGGATTACCACTAGGGAGATGGATCAAAGGGATTATTTTTGACCATAGCTCTAGAAAAGGCTCTTGTGGAGAAGATGACTCGGTGGGAGAGGGATTGAGAAAGGGTGACAGATCAAGTGAGAGCAAGGGAGGGGGAAACCGTTCCAGGGCAACCAGTCAGGGGGTTTGACTATTGCACCAATGATGGCTCTGGGGATAGCCTCAGAAGTATTGGGAGATTTCTCAACATCATTGAGGGGGGAAGAATGGTGGTTCTAGGGCTTAACATCAATGGGGATATCAGAGGATTCTGGGTCAGGATAGAATTTTTTTAAATACCTAATATTTAGGGATGGTATATAAAATACCATAGTGAAATAATTTAATTTTTATAGCAGTATTTTATTAGAACACCCCAAAAATGATTTTGGTGTAGGGTAAGAATGGTAGAGAAAAAAAGATTAGGTTTTATGAACTAGAATAAATGAAATATCGAGGGACTTACACAAAGGTGGAATCCCATAAGAGATATCCAACCCTTATCCTCTAATGGATAAGGAATGGGACAATGTGTGTTAAAATATGTATGATTGGATGGAATAGGGATCCAATAATCATAGTTAATTATGGAAACTCTCCATGTGAAGGGGGAATACACGATTAAAGGTTCATGGTCAGGGGTTCACACGGTTCGAGGTTATATATATGAGTACTCCTATTGGACAAGGATGAAATTTATAGGGTTTTCTACCTGATATGTATAAGAATTTCTTTATGACATGTCTAACGGTGTATTCCTAAAAAGGATGACATGTTCAAAGGTGTTTTCCAAACAAGTCCTAGGGAATGAATCTCACATGATCAAGAGTGTCAAAAAATGTATGCTTGACATTTCCAAGGTTTGTATTTTATCTTGACATGTACATCGTCTTCACACAAACATATATGAAATGACCAAGGTGTATTCCTGATATGTTCATACTATCTTCTTGACATGGTTTACATGTATATAGGTCTTCACATTATCTAATCATATATGTATGGTGTCCTGTGCATAGAAAGAACATCATGTACATGGTTATTCACAATATTGATGCTAAAATGTACATGTCCTTTCATGTATACCTAGATGATATTCCCAATGTGCTTCATGTGAACATGGATGAAATTTTTTAATGATTTTCATGAACCAAATGACATTTCCAAGGGCTGATGTGGGATCAAAACTGACATTTCATAGACATCATGTGAACCTTGATGACGTATCTCAGGTGTCTTTTCATAACAAGGCCTACATGTGAGACATTATTCTCATGATCAAAGATATAAATTCCACATCATTTCATGTGATCAAAACTGACACCTCTAAGGGACTTATCATGGAAGGTCATCAAGTCCAATATGTTTCATGTTATTTAAGCTAATATATCTAGAGCCTTTCACATGAACCTAGCTGACATGTCCAGGGTTTCAGAACATGATCAAGGAACTGAATAGGTTAAGAACATAATTCCTTCACATTAAAAATATCATAACGTCCTTCTCATGAAGATTCTATAATATTATCCTTATTTTCATAAACAACCCAATATATATCAGGCACTTACCTACTATAGAATTAAATGATAAATATGATGTGTTGAAGTCCCTTTTCATAATTCAGATGACATGCTACGAAACCTTTTTATGATTGATGAAATTATTGCAAGAAGTGCACACACATATCGCATAATCAATTAAGTTACTCACTTGAATTTTTGAGGATGAAGACTATTTAGATTTCATGATCCTTCACTCCAAAAAAAATTCTCTCACCTTCATGTGTGTTTCCTTTTTTATGTGCCATGGGGGGGTGTTAGGCATCACATCCCCATATCTACACTATTATAAACATCAATTGAGTCTCATATACTTTATTGAGTCTATTGAGAGATTCACATGATTGATATATATCTCATCAGTGAAATCGTTTTTATTTTGTGTCAAAAATATTGATCGTTTAATCACTATGTCATTGCTAGATTTGTTAAGCCCAAGGATTTATAAATGGATATCGCATGAACAATGTAATATTCCAAAATAGATCTCACATAATCAGTAATAAATTTATTATAGAATTCGCATGATTGAGTTTACAATCCAAAGGTCCTTCACAAGATTAGAACGACATGTTTATAGTTTTTCATCAGATCAGACCACAAGTCAAAGCTCCTTTCACATGATCAGACCAAATCATGCGGGTTCCTTAGTGAGTTCGATTTACCATGTTAAGGAGCCTCTACATGATCAATAAATTGGGCACATAAATTAAATAACCCTTTATCATGAAAGAAATAAATCTTCCTTATCTAATGGTCCCATCATTTTTATCTTTTATTTTATAAATCCCATGGAGTTCACCAATTGGTTGTTTATTAGTCGTATGATCAAACAGACATTTCAAATGGCCTTCACGAGATCAATTCACTTGTAAAATAGAATTTCATGTTATCGAGGAAGGCCTTACTTAGGGGATTTGTGTGATCAATAATATATCACATTAAGCACATAACCATAAAATATGAAAATAAACATAACTCCCTTTGCATGAAGCTTCAGACTTTTTTCCTTTTATTTTATGAATGGATTGGGATATTTTCATTTTTCATGTAGTATGATCAAAAATACTCATCTAAGGGAATTTTAATGATCTAATGGGCTTTATGATGGGGATTTTCATGACCAAGAGGAATTTTCAGGGGGATTTACATGATCATGAACAGATTAACCGAAGCTCATAACCCATTTATGTGATGTTCATATGGTCATTCAAACACAAGTTTAGGGTTTATATGTGTTTATGTTTAACATTATTTGGCTCAATATTTTCAATGATGGTACATCATGATATGACTAGCATAGTAACCATGTCATCATGATTCATAGTGATATGTCCAACATCATGAGCATGTCGTTGTCCATCAATTGGTATTATATAATATTCAATCATTGTGATTATTCCCCAATAAAAGATATCATTTATCAATTATATTTTCCTATTATGATATAAAAACAATTTTTATAAATATTTATGTGTTAAATGGAATCATTAGTGGTTGTTCAAACATTAAAACACATTTCTAAAATGTTTTGGTATTTAAATATTTTATAATCCATTAATTAAATGAAAGGATCATAAATGTTTATTTTTTATGAAACATGTGATATTTATAATGGACCCTCAAAGAATATACATTAATGGTTATAAAAGGGGCTTAATTGTATTGTAAATATGTCTCTTTTAATTTTCTGAAATGTCTTAGATGTTGAAAATTTATATTTCTCTTCTCCCTCTAACACCAATGTTCTATTAGGTCGAGGGAGTCTGAGAGATCCTACAAATAATTGTTTTTGGTGTTTCATATATCTCAATGGTTACCTTTGGAAGGGGGATTACTTTTATTTCCACTAAGGGGTCTCCATGAATCTTGTTTATAAGAGATTGTCCAATTTAGTTTCAATAAACATTAAAAGTAATATACATACTTTTTATTTAAACTATTATTAAACACTCTTTGAAAGATCTTGTAGAAAATGGTTTCTGTGTTTGATAATACTACCTTTGAATACATGTTATCCCTATATAAAAATCAATAATATATATATATTGGTTTGGATATGCAATTTGGGGATTATGTCAGTAATTAGACATAGTTCTATTTTGATGTTTTTGAATAAAATTTACTTATAACAAGAGAGAATTAACAACATGATTTAATATCTATTATTAAAAGTTACAAAAAAAAACAAGTGGAAACATAAATTTTGTTAAAAATAATGTTTAACCACACACACATTTTTCATGTTTTAATTTTTAATAATTTTAAATTAATTATCAAAATGCATTGCATATATGTTTTTTTATGTAAATGAAACAATTATGAATATTGTAATATTAAAAATATAAATATTTTTTAAAACCATATTATAAATATTATTATATTTTTATATTCAAGTTTAATAATATAAAATCAATATGTGTGGTGTGATGTGATTTTTTTAGTGATTAATTATATAATCAAATAATCTTAATCTATTTAATCAAAATAATAATCAAATCGAATCTATAATTTATATTTTATTTGTAAAAAACTATAACAAATCATAATCATGAAATGTCACATAAATTTATTCCATAAAATTTACCAAATATGTTTTAAAACATTTATTAATATTTATTAAATTTTATAATATTATTTAACTTATAAATACAAAAATTTCACAAAATGAAAACTTCTCTTAAATGACATATTATATCTTAAAATGAACATCTGTGGGTGTTTTAAAAGGTGGTCACATACCCAATTTTCAATTTCCAAAGATTCTTCATTCATGTCTCACACATTATATTTTAAATCCCTCCTCTATTTTTTATTTTAGGGATTTCTATATCAAACCATTCACCCCTTGATCTCATAATCTAAAATATGGCCCCATGGTTCAACAAACTATAAAAAAGGTTTCTGAGTGGGTTGGTAGGTTTCATTCATTGTAAATAGACACCAAAATTTTCCCTTTTATGTTTTACCCTAATATTTGATTATTTATTTTTTTTATTACTTATTTATTTGTACAAGTAATAAGGATAGTTTTTTAAAAAAGTATTTGAAAAAACGATATATGTTCTTCACTATAAAGAATAAAAGTTTCTATTAAAATTGATGGGTGTGAAGAGGTTTTCATGTTGTGAAATTAGTAATGGATTTTTTTAATTTATTATTTTATTATAAAATTTATTTTGGATTACATTATACCTAGGGATTAAATATTTGGTGGATTAATCATCCTTTTGATATTTAATTCCATCACTCACCCCTCGTCATCTATTTCAATGCTTTTAGTTATACAATTAATAGACTATGGGAGTTAAATGATTTTCAGTAAATAAATTTTTTTTAAAATTAATTTCACATAAAATATATAGAATCACTATCACTAATTATTGAGTTTTACATCCTCATATCCTTTTATTTATAGGATACTGACTCTTTATAAAACCTATTTTTTCCATTTTCACCTTCCAATTCTTCTTCTACAATACCCATGTGGTGTTTTGGTCTTAATCACTATCTTCGATGTTTCTTTTACTAAAATCATACATTTCCATAGTGTCACGATCAAGGTATTAATTTATAGTCATGTGATCTATGGATACAAGTATGTCACTAATAAATGATCATGTTGTGGTTTTCTCATGGTGGAACATGGGTGACTCTATAAAATATTGGTAAAGACCCTTTATTAGATACATACATTAAGAGGTGGATAAACCACCATTGGTATAGACCCTTTATTCCATTTATTTTCCTATAATCAATGAATATACACAATTAGTTATCCTTGTTCTTTATGAATAAAATTGATTCTATCCATAGTGAAACAATTAGGAAAACAATACCCTTATCACACAAGAATTTTAATTTCATCATGGAATCAACTAAAGTTTCTTGATCTGTTATGTAAGGGTGGATTAAATATAGGATTTTCTATGGTATGTTATTAATAGATAATTCATCTTCATGATTAGAGGGAAATATAGGTAATTAATCACGAAATACATCAATATACTCATGCACAATGGTTATATTATCCATTCTCAAAACCTCCTTATCTATCATATATTGAATTTCCTCCATATCTTCTCTAAGTATTTCATTAAACTGGGATACTAGGGGTGGTTCCAAAAAACATTCTAGTAATGAAATCTCCCATAAAAAATAAATTATTTCATACTGATGTACCCTTGGACTTATGAATAGATTTCATTTTTTTCAAAATTTATTATGAATCATTTGAAATTATTAAGTAGTTATATAAACTCATGTTGAGTGGTTGAGATTGATTTAAAGTTTTTAGAAAAGTAATGGGCCTCCTAGATAAGAGGTTTTCATTTTTTAGACTTTTATATGAGTTTTCTCTATATAAGATAAAATCAGCTATGTGAAAATGAACATATGAGTTTTTTATATAGAAAAATATTTTTCTCTGTGATGTCTTATATATGAAAATTTCTCCATGTGACCTATTTTTTCTATATACACAAATACCAACATGTAATTGAATTCAATGTAAGTCAAAGTCCCACATATACATATGTGTTATTGTATCTGATTTATACTATGTACAAAAATTTTGAACAGGCATGTGAATTCATATAGTAATTTTTTCCTATGTAATCTTTTTTATCCTGAACATCTTATTTTATCAAATATCCAAATCAACATAAGGAAATTTTGATCCAATAACTGCATATAATGTATATCTACATACAAAATAAGTTTTTTATAAACCATTTTATATAAAGTAATTAATCATAGTGATACCAGAATTAATATTTAATATATAATACATTAAATCTAAAATTTTGTTCATGTTGATTCCTGAAATATTACAAAAATGATTACAATGATTTATATCTATTTAAAGATCAGAGTTTTTTTATCAATAAACACTGATGTGATACTCAAAGGTGATTCTATTAATGAAAAATATCTAGATACCAATTATGGAATTTCAACTAGGATGATGATTTTTTATTATTTAGTTCCTAAATAATTTCATACTGTAGTGGTGATGTGATTTGGGTTTAACTTAGATATATGGTATAGATTTGAAGTTGAGTTTGTTAAAAAAATTTATATAGGACATCAATACTATTCCATTAGTGAGTTGAACAAAATGAAATCACTATAGGAAAATAATCATATAACAATAGTTTGTAACCATTGTTATAGGACCGAAAATGGTTGGTATAGGCTATACCAATAGTTTGGCTGGCCGTTAGATTGTCCGGAGTCATTATAGGTAATATGAAATACCTAAACCTATGATTTTGAAATTCATTTCTATAGGTATTTCAAAAAAAAAATAGGATGGTTTTGATCCCCATACCTCTTATTTATATCTCAACATCCTAACCACTATGGTATGATGTTTTTTTGAGACATAATATAATAAATATGTATATTTATATTTATAAGTAAATTTATTGTTCATGTATACAATGTTATTTGACAAAATAATTCATTAAAAATCAAAATAACTATATCAACAGTGTGAAAAAATAATGGTATAGGTTTTTGAATTTTTGGACCTATACCAATGTTTTGGGAAGAACTGTTGCTATATATTCATTTTATTGAAGCTATACCAATGGTTTTTCCAAAATCGTTTATATAGGGTGCGCATACCAATGGTGTTTCCAGACCATTGGTATAGGTTTTTTTATGGTACATATTCCAACAATTTTTTCAAAACTGTTGGTATAGTTCTAGTTTCTAGTAGTGAATATTAAGGCTAGTTTGGATGTTTTTTCCTTTGATGTAATACCTCAAGAAGCATAAATAAATTATTACTCTAAAGGTATTCAGGGAAGGGAATTTAGGTCATATTAGTGAATGTATCATGAAAATATGTTTCATGTGGGATACTTTGTGGAGATGCACATAGAATATTATTGGAAACCAAAAATGAAAATAATATTACCATTCTTTTCTTGGAAACCAAAAAGGATTTCTGGTCTCCCAATTTATGTAATAAAATATTATAGGAGAAATTAAATTTTTTTAATGAATCCTTTCGAAATTAACAATGAAGATAAGTTTGAGTGTTTTGAATAAATAAAAAATATGACTTGTTCATTGTGAAATAAGTGAAAGAAGGTGGATAGTCGAGGGTGGGAATAAAAATCATAAGAAGAAATAGAATAGTGTTTATTTTTAATTGAAAGACCATTGATCATTATTTATATATAATGGAGCTCAAACAATCAGATACATCATGTGTGATTGAAAATAAGTTCTAAAATAGATCTGTATAATATGATAATACACCCTTTAATATATCATAATGGTCAATTATGGATATCTATGTCGACTCTAGTAGAATAAAACATTCTCATAAAAATATTTTTCTCATCTTAGATTTATTTCTTATATAAATGTAGTGTGAAAATACACTATTTTTTATGACTCTATATATGAATAGTGTGACTCAATGATAATATTTTGAGTGGTGTAATTTATTATTTCTTAGAGTGAATACTTTTTTTTGGGGACTAACAAAACCTGGAAAGGAGTAGGTTTCCCATGAAGGTTTCAAACCTTTCAAAAATCCCCAATTTAATTATTTCGTTGTTTTATACATACATGAGTGAGCTCCAGACTCTATACATGAGTGAATAAAACCTTACAAAGATATAGGGATTGATTTAATCAAGATAATAAATTACAAAATTTCTCTCTATTTATCCCCCCTATTAGTGGAATCACTCAATCCTAATTACTTTATTTAGTATTAGAAAAAAGGTCTCTCTGTTTTATTTTCTCTATTGAAAATAATTGATAATTTAAATTATGTTAACAATAATGGTGTGAAAACATTTGATTTCAAAAGTTACCAAAGTTTTAAGAACTAAATCTTTCTATATATTTTATCATGTATAATAAAGGATTGAGATGGTATTTTTTGGTTTTCCGCCCATTGAAAGAATTGATCTAATGAATATGGTGTAAAAAAGAAATATAGATAATGATGGAAAATCAAAAAAAAATCAGTCCTTTTTAGAAAATGTCTATAGTATAGTCATCGGACTTCAAACTACAAAATATATCTAGGATATGTTAGAAAGTATCTATTATGGAAATATGAATTTTAAGGAGGATAAATTTACATTATCGAGACGTAATTTTGAAGACATAAAGATTATTTAATAATATAATATTTATGAATATTTGACCTAGGTAAATGATGTTGTTAGTAATATCAATAGATTTAAAGAAAAACATTAGGACTCTATTATTGTAGTGAATATAATAATGAGTTTTTTGGAAAGGTTTATCCCAATAACTTTTATCAAGAAGATAGACAGGATCTTTCATTAGATGAATTTCATAATATTATTATAGCTTATGAAATGAAAAAAATTAAATCCTTTAAGAAAAAGGTGAAATATGAAATCGATTTTGTGGCCAAGATAAAATTAAAAATAAAATAACTCTTTTACATTTAAATTTAAAGTGATTATGAAAATAAATAGGATGATGGATATATTAAATAATCATTGATCACATCTAAAAAATTTCAATAAATGAAAGAGCAGATAGAAAATAAATTATCACCTTAAATGATACAAGTGAAATGGTATTGGAAATTGTTCCATGAACTTTCCTAATAAAAAGAAACTAAATTTGGAATATAATAAAGATGAGAATACATAAATAAATATGTGGCATAAAATCTCAAAATAATAATCCAAAAATTGTGAAAGGAAAGAAAATAATCTCCAAATGTAAGAGAATAAAATTGATCAGCAATGAAGACAAAGAAATAAAATCATCTGGAAGAGAATCTAAAAGTTATTATGTATAAAATTCACTAATTTCATTTCTCGTGTTGAAAATAAGTTTGAATATTCAAGTATCGATGATGGCAGAATATAACCAATTGATCTTAAACACATGATGAAGAATGATATTAAATACCATCTTCAGTAAAATACGTTGATCATGAAAGAAAATAAAATGATGGGGATGGAAAATAAAAACTTGTCTGAAGAAAATAAATAGGTTGAAAATAAAGTAGAAACTCATGTTGATAAGATCAAAAAATTGAAGATGAAGGAAGTTGAACATGGGAAGTTGGTAAAAGATATTTAATATGGTTTCTATTTGAAACAATAACAATTATATAAATCACAATCCAAGGGAATTGAAGACAAAAATTTACTTAAGTGGTTAAATGATAACTTAAAAAAATTATTTAAGTTAAAGTTTAATCCTATAAATTAGCTAAGAGAACATCCACACATGATTAGGTTAAATTCATACCTAAAAAAGTGTAGTTTTAATTTTGTTTTTACTAATAATAAAGTTTAAAAATAAAAATATGGTCAATATTGGACAAAGAGAAGTGGGGAGAAACATTATATCACTTTATTATATGAAACGAACTTCTCTATAATATCTTCCATCAAATATTGAAATATACATATTTAAAATTTACAGCATGAAAAAAATTCTGGATAGTGAACCAAGCCTAATTTTTATAAACCAAGAAGATTCATATCTCAAGGGAAATTTGGCTGGTGTGGAGCATTTGATCACAAATCCTACATATGTTTTTATAACATTTCCTTTCCTAAGATGAGATATGAATTTAATTGAAGTTATCTAGAGAAGAGGAAATCAAATTTTCCAAAAAGAATGTTTTTAAAATTAAATCATTCTGGTGTACATACACAAAATAGATTTGAGTTTCTTGAGAATTTTTATGGGAGGCATGACCAATAGGGACACTGTGTGGAATAATGCATGAAACCACTACCTGGAAAGACTGGTTATGGTAATAAATATAAGGTAATTTAAAAGGCATAGGTAAATATAGCATTCTTTGTTAATATTTTATTAAAGCCCAGTATAATCCATGATCATGGACTCTTAATTGTGGGTGGTCCGCCCATAAGACTGGTGATTATAGGGTTATTGAGGTTATTAAAAACCATTAAAGTGGATAAGAAACCACTGGTAATTATTTCCCATTAAAAATTAAGGGTATTAGCTCAGTTGATATTGAACCTCAAAACATGAAATTGAGTGATGTTTTATATATCAATGTGCTGGAGTATAACCACTTAAGTGTTACTGAAATTTATGATTATGGGAATGAAGTTACCATTACTAGGTACACATGTGTCACTAAATTATTTTAGGATGAAAGAATAATTTGTCGAGGAAAAAAACCAATGATAATATATTTTTAGCAGGTGATCCTACCAGTTCATGTAACATGGGTTCTAATCATAAATGTTTATTGTGTCATAGAATTTTTATACATTTTGGAAAATGTATTTTGAGTAAAATTTTAAAGCATTATGTTGTGGGAGATCATACCAAGTTGAATATGGAACTAGTTGATGAGTATGTGACATGACAAAATTTAATAAATACTCTGAAATGTTGTAAAAATAAATAAATTTGATCTATAAAACTACTATAAATTATATACAGTGATTTATATGGACCCATTAGACAAAATAAAACGATATATTATTTATATTTCATAAAATTCATAGATTAATTCACTCAAATAACCAATGTGAAGTGCCTAATTTAAAAATCAGATTTAGTTGATATGTTCTGGGTTTTCAGAAGACATACTGAAAATGAATCGGGGATTCACATTAATAATGTGTGATATGATCATGGGAAAGAGTTTATAGCTGATGAATTTTATATTTACCTTGATAAAAATGGAATCAAACATTATTTTAGCACAACTTATACAACAAAACAATTAGGTCATTGAGGGAAAGAATATGAGTATTGTGGAGATAGGTGGGACAATTATTTTTGAAAATAAAATTTCAATGTTCTTTTAGATGGAGGTTATGTGTGTTTTTTGCACACATATAGTATAGAGATATTTTGAGACACAAGACACATTTCACTCATAAAAGTTCATATAACAAGAAACTATTTGTCAAGTAATTTAACATTTTTTGGAATTTTTGTTCTTAATAATGATCCAAGGTGACAAGATGGGAAAGTTTGAAGAGAAAGGTAATGAAGGGATTTTTATTGGGTAATTGTCTAATGGTAGTGAGTATAGATTATAGAAAAAATGTTAACACAAACATGATAATGCTTAAAATTTAAATATTGTTTAAAATAAAAGAAAACCATTTCAATTTTTTCAAGTAACATTATAAAATTCAATAGAAAAAAATTACAAATTTCAAACCAGTGGATAGTAAAAGGAGTTGAGATTAGAAACATTATTCATAATTTTAATTCAATAAATATATATTTTTATAAAGAATAATATTTTAATAGAAACATATAGTGGTTCTAGAGGTTAAAATTTTATTTTAAAACCATGAAAATCATTGGAGAATAATATTCATTGGTTTAAACATTAAGAAGGATGATTATGGGAAATCAAAAAACATTAATATCACATTTTGAGCCATAAAAATATATATAAATCTATAAAATAATATTTAATAGGACTAATATACAATGGATGAATTGGATTGGATTGATATAAATTCAACTCAGAAGCTTGTAGCAATTCCAAATGATAATAATTTAATTGGGAACAAATGAGTGTTTAGAATCAAATTTCATGATAAAAGGAAAAGTGATATGGAATAAATCTATCCTAGTATGAACTCTACAAGAAAAGAGACCTGTCCCAATGGTTCAATTATCACAATTTAGAAGAAAAGTGGGTATTGAGTAGACTTCCCAATCCTATACCAAAAATATTAAATAACTGCAGGTATAGGTTGGTCTATACCAATGGATTTTTGCAACTGTGGGTAGAGCCTTCTGAATATTGGAAGCCCACCTAGGCTCCCCCTCCCCTCATCCTCATCTGATCCCTACCTCATCTCATGTGTCTACATATCCCCATCCCCTTAGGAAACTACACCTTGTGTATTCCCTCCCCTTTGGTGATTTCACCCCCCCCCCACTACCTCTTAAGGCTACTTCGGCCACCCTACACCTCCCCTTCCCTCAAGTGACTTGGGTCGATGTCCTCCATCCCCTCTAGTGATTTTGGCTACCCCACCTTCTTTTTCTTGTGTCTTCGTCCAATCCACTGCTATCCTCAAGCCATTTCAGCTTCCCCACTTCCCTCCTAACATGATTTTGGCATAACCACCAATATGAAGTTTCATTTCTCTCATGATTTTTGTAGTGATTTTTTAAAGGTAACATTTTATTCCATCCTCTCATTTTTTCTATAGTTTTCGAATATTTTTCAGGTGTTTTATTGAAGGAAATATGGTTTTGATGTTTATCATTTGTGTTTTTTATTCATGTTCTTTTACTCAAGATTTACAATGTTACAAGTGTTTTCTAAATTCATATTTTGCCTAAATATTAATGTTGTGGACTATATATATGGTAAACATTCTATTGCATTCATTTATTTTTATAATTTTTCATCTGGAAAATGTGTGGAATTTACTGATTGAAATGGTATATCAACAGGGAAATTGTTTTTTATAAACTCCATATCTTTAATAAAATTATGTGGTTTGTTTTCATAATAAAACACACATGTTTTTTATTATATGAAAAATAAGGCTTCTAAAATGCGTTTTTTTGTTAAAAGGGGTATTTCATATTTTTATGGTATTTTTGGATTCAATTTTTGAATCGAAGTATCCTGTGAATTGTGTGGTTATAACTATTTTTGAATATATTTATTTTTTTGTAATTATTTCTGCCTGTTATGATGTTATGTACAAAAAATTCCAATTATTTGTGTTTTATGTATAAAATTGAAGGCCCGATTGGTACCTTGTTATGAGTTAATTGATGATGGTGCGATTTTTGGTCCCCATTTCATTTGTTGATATTTTTCTTATCCATGTAATGGATTCTTGGTCATGTGATGCATGTTGTACTTGTGTATTTGGGGTCATATTGATGTTGTTTCAAGTGGTGTTAAGGATGTGGTAATGTTATTTTCCACCATCATGTTATTATCTTGGGATGATGTAATTGTATATGGTCATATGAAATTATTATTCCATGAGGAGACAGTGGTTTCTAAGTAGGTAGTAGTTGGATATTTTTAGGCTAGTAGTGGGTGTGAATTTTATATACCCCCTTATTTGTATGTAAATAAATTATTTTTGGTTTTCGCTGAGAAGACTACATAGAGTGATTTAGTGGATAGATGTATGATTGTACCTTACGATCAATTAGTTCTGTGTTTTCCTATCTTTGGTGGTCATTTTAGTCATCATTATTTCTCTTAATGATATGTATTTATGTTCTGGATCCTTCATTTATACATTTTTATTTTTATTTTTTATTTCTTGAATGGTATTTCTTGGTGAGTTGACCCTTTTGTTTATTAACCTTGTTTTTATAGTGTTATTCCATCATGGAATTTATCATGATTCATCTTGATTATTTATTGCTAATTATTTATTATTTTTGTGTGGTTTACATCTCTATGTTTTGAAGTTGGATTTAAAAAAATCATACAATGAAATATAAAGTGTAATCATATAGTTCTTTCAAACTATTGTGTAAATACTTTTGACAGGGTGTGTTTTTTAAAGTGTAAAATGTTATTTCCAAAATAGTTTTGGAATAAATTTTATAAAAAATCATGTTTTGTTTGTTAATGAAATTATGACTACGTGTTGGTTTGAAAAACAATGTTTTATGAAAATTTTCCATGTTTTAACACACATTTGATGTTAGTTCATTTCATTTCATTAAACCTTGTAAAAATTATTATTTTTTCATTTCATCAATGTTTTTCACCTATTGATCTTCGTAGGGTAATGTTTGCATAGTGACCATAATAGTGAATTCTTAAATGTCAAGGATACTCTGCTTGGTTTGTTATTTGTATCTATCACTTACAACATATGTTATTTCTCTTATTATTTATTTTGATATCTAATTTTATGTTTCTTTAAATTTTATATTAAATTTTTTTTGAATGAATATTTTTAATTATGCTTTACATTTTTTATTGGATGATAATTTTGTTTCCCTGTAATAAAATGGATTGAAGCTGGATGTATCATACCCATCAGATTTCAATCGAGATTCAAAATAATTAGGAAATTTTTTAAGATTTTTCATTTAACAATGCTTAATATGGAAGTTGTATATAGTTTTCATGCTATAATTGTGTTGGAAGACCATGGTTAAGCTGTGAAGAAGTCTACCATATAAAAAAAATATGGATTTCAAAAAAACTATTATGTTTGGTGTCACCATGGAGAGATGGGATAATCTTCTACTGTTAATTAACAAAAACAAAGAACATGTACGGATAATTTTATATTTCATCGGTTTCCATTTTTGCATCATCATGAGAGAGATAGTATGAAAATTCAAGAAGATAATTGTTTTAATAAATATGCGTAAAAGACTGAATATGATGATGTTGAGATATTGAAAATTTTAATGGATGATGCCAAAACTCTAGTATATTAGGAATGTAAAAAAATGACCAAGATGAAATTTTTAATGTGGTAATATAATTGAAAAACTGTTTATGGAATAATGTATACCTTCATTGATTATATTCTTACCTTTTTAAAGGAATTTATCCCCGATGGTGTAGATATTATTTCAAATCATTATAATTCATAGAAGTTAATTAAGTAACAGGAATTTTCTACTAATAGAGATCATGCTTGTCTGAAAGAATTTATTTTATTTTGGGAGGAAAAATATGACTATAATGATTATAAAGAATGCGGTACATCTCAATAGAAGGAAAATGAAGATGGAACACCATCTCATGTGACATAGAAAGTCATGTTTCACTTTTGATTGATTCTTAGACCTCGGAATCTTTTCATATATATAGAAATATCATCCAATATTTGATTCCACGATGCTGGGATAATTAAATTTAATGATGAGTTTTTTCATCCTACATATGGATTATCATGGAGGGTATTTCATGCACAACATCCATATTTTGTAGCTAAGGTGAATAATGTTAGGTTGGGTAAATCATATGTTGGTTTTAATCAATTTGGGAAGATGCTTATTGTTCACATCATGTGGCTATATTTTTTTATATTTATAATCATCTTCTACATAAGATTATCAAAAAACATTTAAATTTCTTGATTATACTAATATATGTAACTTCTGATGCAGGTAATGATATAGACATATACTTGTAGCCTTTAATAAGAGAGTTGAAGAAGCTTAAGGATATGGGTGAGGGGACATTCAATTCTTATTCAAAACATATATTTAAGTTGTGTGTTTCCCTTGTATGGACTATAAATTATTTACCTACTTAAGCAATGATTTTTAGTTAGATCATAAAGGGAATACTATCATGTCCTATAATTATGAACAATACATTATTTTGAAGGCTTAAATATTGTCATAGTTTCAATTTCATGGGGAATTGAAAATTCATTCCAATGGATCATGAATATAGGATGAATCTTCAGAGTCTTGATAATAATTTTGAAACTAAACAACCACCCCAACATATGTTAGGTAGTGATGTGCTTAATGAATTGAAATATTTTAGTTTTCCATTTTGGAAAGGTCAGCAGAACTCTAAAAAGAGAAAGAATGATAACATTGAAACCACATACAATTGGAATGAGAGAAGTATATTTTTTGAGATTCCATATTGGTCTATCAATTTGTTACATCATTGTATAGACATAATTAACATTGAGAAAAATATATGTGAAATTTTTCTTTAAATTATTATAAATATTAAGTGGAAGACCAAATATGACTTATGATCTCATTGGGATCTATTGGATTAGGGTACTTAACTCGAACTACATCCTTTGTGTATCAGTGAAAACAAACGAAAAGTTCCTTGGTCTTTTTATGTGATGACATCATTAGAGAAAGATTAATTTCTAAAAGTATTTTAGAATATCAATATTCCTTGTGGTTATTGCATCAATATATCTAAATGAGTCAATAGAAGGGATTTGAAACTAAAATCCATAAAAACTCTTGATTATCACATTCTTCTACACGAATTGATTCCAATAGAAATTCGGGATTTTATACCCAATAATGTAAGGGTGATAGTGATTCTCTTATTTGATTTTTAGAGACCCTTGTGCTAAAAGGTTATCAACGGAATTGATGATAAAAATTAAGTAAGAGGTACAATTAATTTTGTGAGAGATGGAAAACAATTCCCCCATCATTTTCACCTACATGCTGCAATTAACAACCCATTATCCAACTAAAACACCTCTTAGGGGAAAAATTTCTTTTTGAGAGGATATATCCTACAGAAAGAAATATGTGCATAATGAAATAATATGTTCAAAACAACAATTATCCTGAAGGGTTGATTGTGAGAGCTTATATGGCTTAAGAATCTATGCATTTTATTATGATGTATTTTTAGAATGTCAGCACCATAAATTACCATCCAAAGATAAATGAATATGATTAGTATGGGGAAATTGATCCCTTGTTTCCATCTCTTCCCCAAAATAGGATGAAATGATGGGTCTTATAAATTGGCTATATTGAGCCTTGAAGAGCATGAAATATCACATCGCATAGTCTTATTTAAATTCAACTTGTTCAATGACTACATGAAGTAAGAAATTTGTATATTTATATGTTATCTCATATTATGAAATTTAACATATACCTTATAATTTTATTATGATTTTATGTAGGGAACATAAACAAATTATTAGTACAGTTCAACAATCTTTTCCTTTCATAATGAGATAGGATTTTCATATCCTAGATTTTCTTAATAGGTTCAAATAAAAGGTATGACTGTTACTTTAATTAGCTTAAATTTTAGATATCCATTTAATTTTTCAATTTATAAATGTTTTAGGTCTGGATTTTACTTGATGACTCTATTTCTGAAGAATTAAGAGTGTTGGATTTTGGTCCTGGTTCTTTGATTCCTGAATGAAAATCTTTAATAATAAATGGCTATAAATTTTTTCAAACTGATCGAATGAATAAAATGAGAAGACATGATGATGGTGTAATGATAACTTCTATAATGGATTATTATTATAGTGCATCTGATAGTAATCCATGATATGAAGATGCGTATTATTATGGAATTGTTGGGAATATATTGTTATTGTATTACTACTCTCAGGGTCTAGTCACTATGGTGAAATGTAAATGGATTGATTTAATGATGTGATATGTTTAATTTACTAATTATTGTGGATTTATTTTTATTGAAGTGAGTCAATTAATACATACCGATGATCCATACATTATAGCATCAATTGAAAACCAAGTGTTTTATGTGAAACATCATCAGATACATGGTTATGGTGTCATTAAGGAAGTAATCCCAAGACATATTTTTATATTGATGGTAATGAAATTTCCACCATTAATGCCCCCATTAGTGTTGAACAAAATATTTTATCTGATGATTCAAATTTTTCCATTGTGAGAGTTGATCTTGAACCCGAATAATTGGTGGGTAATATATTGAAGCATCCATATATGGTCCTCATTCATTCAGTTTACCTTCACATGAGTTTCTTTGGTTAGTATTACTATAATTACATTAATTTATTATTAGTACGGAATTATATTTTTGTTTTATAATTTTTTAGTGTCATTTAATTTAATTAGATTTATTTTAGTTTTGAAAACTAGGTTTGAAATGAGTTTTTATAAAATGTATAACTTGGTTTTAGATTATTGTTATTAAAATATGTTATGAACTTTTTTCGATTTCCTTTAATTCTAAGTTGTATGCATGAATTATAAAAACTATTTCTATAAAATGTACATTTTCTTGTTATGCATATTATGCCAAATACTTCAAAACATCAAAGGATGAAACTATTTGATCTCAATCGATAGGTGCGTGAGCATGTGTTGCCTCCTCCACTTCCCTCAGTGAGTATAATAATTTTAATTTTTTTCTTCTATATTACATAAAATTTCATGTTAATATTCTTTATCAAATTTTTTTAGGGTTATTAAGTTCCACCAGAGTTGACACCTCGTCCTTCTAGCATGGGTCTGAGTGGGGATTCTCTTAGACCTAGATGGAGCACCCATTTTACCTATTCCCATATTGACCCACCAGAAAACACCCCATATACAACACATTTCCATCCACAGCTTGAATCTCCAAGTATGTGCTTCTCCATGCCTCCATAATTATCTCAACTACCCTTCTATTTATATACCATTTCTCTACCACATCCATGGATGATCCTATTGATGCATCCATCATCTCATTTAGCTTATTCATCCCATTCCATGTCTACACAACCTCCAATGATGTTTCTACCTATACCATATCCATATACGATGATGCATCTCCCAGCCTACTACCCATATTCTTGCATGTATATGCCACTTCCAATTCCTACCATCCATCCAATGTCTGATGAGTATATTCCTTCTTCTTCCACTATAGTGCATTAATACCACCCATAGATTGGATTGGGACATACCCCTATTTCAGAGAATGATGATCCATGAAGTCCCACATATCAATAACTATCTATTGAGCAGCAAACATCTGGTTATTTTTATCATTACTATTTCAAATTATATCACTTTATTTTTTCCATGTATTACTGTGATTTAATTCTTATCCCCCCCCCCTTTTATTATTTAGGGGGATCTTCATCAAGGAGATGTGGGTGAACTCATGTAATGGAATCCTGGAACTACTAGTCATAGATAATGGTTGATTAAAATAAATAAAATCATATAGAAGGTAAAAATGCAATGCAGTTTAGATGTTTTATAAAAACTTTAGAAAAATACCATGAAATCACTTTGGTGGAACTGGCCTCATAGAGATATGTTAGTAAAGACATCAAGGAAAAAGAATTGGTGTAGATAGGGGTAAGAAAATTTTATATATTTATATCTTTATTATTGTTGTATTTATATGAAATAACATGTTCATTGAAAAGTTGGTTTAACTTTTCTGATTGAGAAGTTACTAAGACTTAATGGTTGATGGATATTGGGGAGTTATAGAGATCATAAAATCAGGAGTTGTGTCTTCATAATAAGAAGATATTAGGTTTTAATTTAAAGGGTTTACCCACATTCCATGATTGTCAAAAACTCAGTATCAAATAATGATTTCACCATGGAAGACTATTGAGTTTAGATTTTTTCCAATCTTTAATGGTTTTCATATAAAATTTAATTCTTATTATTAAATTGGGATTTTATTTTGGAATATTTGTGGAAAAAATAATAAATATTCAATGACATACACATTGGGGCGCACTACAATTCTTGAGCATGAGAAGCACCAGGTATGTTATTCTGAATTAAAATAATATTCTTATTTATATTGTAACATATTTATCTTTTCATGTTTAATTTTTTGTTTTGTTATCATTAATCACTAAATAAAAGGATGAAAATACACCTTTCAAATGGTCAATAGGCCTATATGCCAATTGGAAATTATGCCGTTAGATAAAATGACCAATTGGACTATAGCCCAAATGGCCAACTTTCTAGTAGGCTTAATGTCCAATTAGATAATTAGGGATAATGGCCAATGGTCCTATATGACTAACATGACAATTGGACAATATTCATATAGGCCAATTACACATTATTCCAATTTTACTAATGGAAAATTAGCATATAGGACTAATGGAAGATGGGACTATATAACTAATAGTCCAATTGGACATTAGCACTATAGGTCAATTGGACAATATGTCATTAGGATTAATGTCCAATTGGAATATAGTATTAATTCCCAATTGGCCTATAGACCTAATGGAAAATTTTCATATGGTCATAATGTCCAATTAGACAATTATTCCTATAGGCCAATTAGTTATTTGGCCTATAGTCCAATTAAACATTAAGCCTATAGGAAAATTTCTCATTAGTTCTAATTGGCCAACTGAACCTTATGCATATAGGCCAATTGGACATTAATACTATGGGACTATTAGGAAATTACCCATTAGGCCTATAGGGAAATTGGTCATTAGGAATATAAGAAAATTGTACATTATGCCATTAGGCCTAATGACCAATTGTCCTATATTACTAATAAGCCAGTTGGACATTAGGCTAATGTATAATTGTCCTATAGGCCTATTTGAGAATTCCCTTATATGCCAGATGGGAAATTTTCCTGGAGGACTAGTGGCCAATTGGCATATAGTCCTAATAGAAAATTGACATATAGGCCTAATGGAATAATATCAAATTGGCTTATAAACCTAATGGCGAATTGGCCTATAGGCCTAATGGAAAATCATATTAATTATGAATTTTTTATTTATTTTAAAGTTATTTCATTTTATTATTATTCAATATTATAAAATTTTTACATTGTTAATATTTGTATACTAATAAATATCATTTTAATAAATCTACATTGGCCATCGAAGGTTATGTACCTTGATTTGCATTAATTATCTTAAGTAAGCATAAAAAAGATAGAAGTGCAGTAAATTAACAAACATATGAAAATATATTATGTTTTTTATTTAAATATTAAATATTTATATGAAATTCCAAATTAAATATATTTTTTATATTTTCAACAGACTTACTCAGAGGCCCTTTATCATAAAGTAGATGAAAAATTCAGGACGAACGGTCATTTGAGATTGGTTTTAGGTGATAAGCACGAGGGTAGAGTCTAATGTTGACCAGGGAAAAACATAATACCCTCCTATTGTTGGTCCTCATCGGGATACTCTCATGTCTCTCATACTGTAAAGCTGCAAAGCACCAGTGAAGAATAAGTTAAAGAAAAAAAAGATTTATCGGAGCATGAAATAACTAAATAGGACTATGGAAGAAGTAAGATGATCACAAAAAATTCCTAAAATCTGTGTTGGTTATCAATCAATAACTTCCATTATAGGCTACTACTACAATTGATTTTTATATGTCTTAGATGCATTCCATAGATGATGCACCAAGTGATTCCAATTATGTTCCTAGTGGTGATTGAGCTGAATGTGGTGGTGATCATGTTGTTGATGATGTTACTACTTTAGATGATGTCATTTGTGAGGATTGTGCTAATGATGATAATGATTATGATGATGTTGGGGATTGTCAGGATGATGATTTCGATGATGGAGGAGATATTTATCCCCTTCATTTTTGACTTAGAAGGAAGTAGACTCATGCAGTTCTGTAAAGACATAAATTGATATCTATTATTGAAGTATATGTATATATTTTTTTATATGGTTTGAAAATTATTAAAACATGTTGATTGGATGCTAAATTTATAAAATTTTTATTGTATTGAATTTATATTTTGTGGTTTATTTGACTTACAGGTTCATCTGTTTAGGGAAGAAGGTCGTGGGGCTACTGCCAAATGCAGGAAGTAACCTATACCCATGGTTTGTATAACCACAAGTATAGATTCTATAATGGGGATACATATACTCATGATTCGAAAACTGTTGGTTTATAGCTATACCCTTAATTTATTTAAACCATGCGTATAACAAAATCCATGTTACATATACCAATGGTTTTTATAAAAACCTGGGTAAAGGATTATACTAATCGCCAAACAAGATGCAGTTCTCCAAAATGTGGGTATATGTTCCTTTTAAAATAGTGGAAAAGGATACACTCAAATGGAATTTATTATATTCAAAGAAACATTTTCTTAAGTATAAAGTACTGAAACAATTAGAATGTTTATATTTGTGGTTTCACATAATCCCAATATAGTGTACCAAATGGATGTGAAATCAATTTTTTTATTAGTGAACTTGAAGAATATGTCTTTATTTAAAAATTAGATGGTTTTATTTTTGATTATGATTTTATCATGGTTTAAAAGTTGATAAAGGCATTACATGGCTTAAAATAGGATCTTGAATCCTGGTACTCAAAATGAAATGGATTGTAAAAGGAAATGGGTTTCACTAATATTATGTTTGAAATTAATTTGTATGTGATAGAACTTTATACTAGTACACTAGTATTCATTGTATATTATTATGGCATATTTTTTTCTAGTGACCAATAGTACCTCTTCGAGGAATTATTTGAGAAACTAAAAGGGCGGTTTATAATTTTCTTACTATAAGAGTTTTGATACTTTTGGGGTTGTATATTGAGAATAATTTAGATCATAAATTTATATCTTAAGAAAAGTATGATCAATAATTTTTGAAAATTTTTGTTATGGAAGAATACAAAGATTTTAAAACATTTATTTTTATTAGAACCCAACTATTTTAATATGAGATTTGTAGAAATGATGATTTAGAACAATTCAGAAAAAATGTGGGAAGTATACTATATTTAACTGCAACCAGACCATATATAGAATTTTCGTGAAGCTTTGTTCTTGGTTTCAGTGTGTCCCAAGTGATCCATACATGATAGCTGTAAAGATTATATTATTATATTTGAAGGGCACCATGAGTTATGTCCTAGTTTATAATTGAGATAATTATATGAAACTATATGTTTATACTGATACCGAACAAGATAGTGAATGTATAGATATAAAATCCACCTCAGGTGGAACCTTAATTATTAGTCAGGGTTATGTGAGTTGGTATATTAGAAATAATAACTCAATTACCCTTAGCACAGTGAACGAAAAATATGTCACAGTAACTATTGCATATACACAACTAATAAGGATGGTTGTTTAGTTAGTAGAATTTAATATTGAAAATGGAAATCCATAAAGGATTTTATGTGACAATGATAGTGATATCAATATTTCCAAGAATCATACTCAACAATATAGATCCAAACATATCGAAATATGATTTCATTTCATTAATGAAAGAGTGATAAATTGATATTTCAATCCATAATACATTTTCACTCAAAAAAAATTTTCCAATATATTCAAAAAGTACATAACATAAGAGAGGTTTTTTGAGTTTATGTGGAAACTTCATGTACATCCCTTTACTCTAACTTTATGAAACAAGGAAACACTAGCACTAGAGATTTGTATTGTGTTTGATAGAGGGGATTATGAAATAATTATATGTCAAAGGGGAAGATAATCCTTGTTAAAAGTAGGAGTGATCATTGCCTTTTCATCTGATGTTGTGGATAATATTGAATGGGTGAGTATTTTTTCCATGATATTTGATGCATGAATTTAAGGGGATATCATCTCTATCACTTGGCAGAATTTTCATAACATATATGGATAAGATTATCTGAAAAACACAACCTTATCCAATTATCTGTTGTGTGAAGTTTAAAATATGGGATAGGTTGTGTTGTAATGAATCTCATTGAACTTGTGGAAGTTTGCTCTAAATATATATTTCTATAAAAAGTTGAATGAAATTGTGAATAAATCCAGAAGGGGGAGATTGAAGTACCTTTATAGTATTCAAAGTTTTTCATTTGTTGTTGAACCATATAGAGACTTATTTACTGTTTTTAAGGAGGTATTTTAACTCATTTTGAGTGTTTGATATTTGTTTTGAGTATGAAGAATATTTATAGATATTTTTAGAAAGAAGTATGGAATTTTCTAATCTTGTGGATGAGTTTTCTCTCTGAAATAAAAATTCAGCTATATGAAAATTCACCTATGAGTTTTTTCTTTTATAGTCAAGTATTTATCTATGTGAAAAAATATATATACAAATTTTATTATGTATATAATTTCTGATTATTATGAAAATTCCTATACATAAAGTAATCATGCATAAGAAAAAGTATCATGTATATTAATTCCTCAGTGATTCCAATCTCTGTTGTGTATTGGAGTTTTGACTGTGTATGGGAATTCACATAGGCATTTTCCCCGACATATTCATTTCTATCCATCATATATAATTTTCTAATAGATCCAAATCAACATGTGGAAATTTTGGTTAGTCATCCACATATACAAATTTGGCTATTAACAAATTGATTTTTCCAGAAACTGTGTGCTCTATTGGAATTAATTCCAACATTGACAGAAGTGATATTTAATTTCCCAAATATCTCATCAAAAATATAATTCAAGATCTTTTAAGAATTATTTCACAAATTAAATCCATGGTTCATATATTTTTAAATATTAAATTTATATTACCAAGAAAAGTTATTGTCTTGCTCAATAATGATATTTTAAATGAAGAAACTTCATATATCAATTCTCGAATTTTAAATGGTTTGATTATTTGTTTTTAAAAAATTCCTTAATATATTATCAATGAATTATTTATATGATTTTAGTTTAATTAATAATTTTGGTATTTATTTGAAGTTAATTTTTTCATAGAAGTTGAGAAATGATATCTTCATCATTCCACAAGAAAGTTTAAGAAAGAAAAATCGTTAGGCAGATTTAGAATTCTTTTACTTGTGTTGTTCTGTCTTGATTGGGATAAAGATTTAATTACTATAAATATATTCATGGAAGGGAACTTTAGTCACATGTGTGAAAGTTTCATGGAAAAATATTTTATTTTAGATACTTCATTGAGTTGTGCATTAACAATTGTTATTATCTAAAAATGGGAATAATATGACCATAATTTTTGGTGGAAATGGAAATTTTTCCAAGTTTACCAATTTTGAAAACATATAATGAAAGGATAAATTAAATTTTCTAAATGCATTATTTTTGAAATACTGATGAAAATAATTTTCAGTTTATTTAAGTTACAAAAATAGTGTAAGAAGTGGATTAAGGCGGAGCATTAAGTTTGAGAAGAATAAAAAGAAAGATAAGGGATGTGAGTGTGAATTCGAATCCTGATGATCATTATTCACATCTATTCGATCTCTTTTATTTGGATACATTATATGAGTTTGGGAAATAGTATTTAATTAGATCTATAAAAAGTTAATAGTGACTCTTAAATATATATGAATTCTTAACAAGGGATATCTATATGTATTGCTGCTGAAGAAACCATTATCATAGTAATATTTTTTCATCTTAGTTACATATCCATTATAAAGGTAGTGTGAAAATACTTTGTCTGGTTTTTCTCTGAACTGACATTATGTGACCTTGCTCCAATATAATAAGCGTATAATTTGTCAGGAATCTGTTTTGGGTGGGATTAACCAATCACAATAACTATTAGGTTACCCACAAAGGAAAAATACTTTATAAAAATACTCATGTTCATTGTTTTTTAATTTTTTATAGACATGAGTGATCTTGATACTCTCTACATGTGTGAATCAAACCTTAGTAGCTTTTAGGGAATGATTTAATCAAGAAAAGAAATTGTAAAAATTGGTCTCCATAGATTTAATACTTCCCCCTTCTTAGTTGAGTTACTCAATCCTAGGCACATCACATACTTACATATTCAATTGTAAATTCATTATCCTTGAAATATATTATTGAATTTTTAATTTGAGAACTACTCTATTTAAAAGATTACATTATAATCCACCATTGGTTTGATGATTAGATTTTCAATCAGACAACAGCCATGTATTCTAATTTGAATCTCCTAATATATCTTCATTATAATTAAAATAACAATCATTGTTCAGATATATAATTCATTCATTAATGAATATGGGGGTTCTTGAATATATTTTACAAACATGTTGTAACGTCCCCAATCCAGGTGCCACTAAACTGGTGCCACATACCCAGTTGTCCACATGGCCTCATGCACATTTCCCCAAATTCAATAGGTTTCCAAATTGAATCGAGGGACTAGGGTGTGATATTGGTGGGAACCATGACCTCATTAGTAGAGTGTAACATAGAATAATAATAATATAAAATAGTGTAAGTAGTAAACATCATACAACTAAAATAAATAGTAGAAGACTGATAAGATAAATAACCAAGAATTGTTCCATGAAAATGATGATGCAACATTTCACATGTTCTAGGAAAATATCCCAATAAATATATCGTAGTAATAAACAATATATATCCCAAAAGAATAGAAGAATCAAAAAGAAACTATGAAGCATTGCAAGCCTTGGCTCGGTCCCATGCTCTCTGAATCTTATGCAACACATCAAGTTCCTGTAGCAGGGCTCTTTCCCTAATCAACACCGAAAACATATAATATGTTTGGGACCAAAATCATGAACCAAATAGGGTGTAAGACTGAATCCATGTAGGAAAACACCTATGGTCTATGAGAATCTATCATTGAGTATATAAATAACATGTAATTCACAATAGTAATAGTAGTAAATATTTGGTACTCAAAAGTAAGTACAACCGATGTCTCAAAAGACAATGTAATTAAGTATAGGTGAAGATTGAATCCAAGATTGTGCTTTGGCTTAGAAGATGCGTCATTAGACATTCTATTTCATTATTCAACTCTATTGGATTATATAAAAGTCCTGAGGCCCGACCTAGGCCTGACGACCCCCCGTGTAAAAGTGACTATCAACTCGTGACATAATAATCATTTAATCATTTTCCAATAGATCTTGGCCTGGGTATCCCTCAATGGATCCTAGGTTCACTCGGTATTTTAAAATAAGACTCATTGAGCCTGACCACCCTATCAATGGCTCACTCATGGCCTTATATAATTAACCTCTTGATCCTATTTGTTATCTTCTAACCAAGATAACGGTTCACCCAAGGTATATAATGTGTAATTAGTCACACGAGCTTGACCTAGTCTTTTAACTGAGACTATGGCTTTCCCAATGCTAATTACCCCTCTTAATCATCTCATACAAGCATCCATGTGTAAATTAAACTATTACATGGCATTAATATATTATCTCTTGTGGGAACATATTGTATAACAAGTAACTCATGTGAATTAAACTATCACATGATTTAACATCAATAACTCATGTGGGTACAATTCCTATACAAATAAACACATGGTAATTAAACTATCAAATGTATATAATCATAAATATCTCACATGGTAACAATTTACATAACAAGAATTTTATGTAATCTAGACCATTACAAGGCCTTAACATATCCTAACTCGCATGGGAAGGTTCGCAGTTGGAGAAAAACATTCCAAACATGATTAAACATGCATAGCCATATCACAGGGAAATGTGGAAATCACTAATCTCAACCCCTTAATGAAAACAATCATGATTTATCACAATTTCAGTTCCATTATAAATTTAATTCATACTTGAAATTCCAATAAGGGAAATGAGGCATGCCTCCTAGGAAACCTCGGCCAAAAGGCCAAAAATGGTCATTCTAAGTGGGACACACCCATGGGGTAGACCATAATCATGGTAAACAACCTAATTTATACTTTACTTCACTTATTTCATTACCTAGACAATAATAAGAAACAATAACTATAAATCATAAATCAAGAGACACCCCAAAAATTGGTGCGTGACACTTCGACAAATATAAACATCATGACAATTCATGGAAGGCAGAAGACCACATATGTCATTGTAGTACAACTATCCTCAGATAGTGTCAGGATTTGATTTTACCTAGAAAAAATTGATCTACAAAATGGGTATAAATTCTCCACCTTAAATGATTTCATCGAGAGAGAAAATAATGAAGAAAGTCTTAAGAAGATTCAAGAGCTCACTGATCGAGTTCAAACACAACCGATGGTGAAGGAAGTGGGTTTTGAATGATCAATCGGGATGGAAAATGGATCTTGGTGCTACTATTCATGACCCCAGATGATCATTCCTTCCATATGATGAAAAAGTATTCTACTTCTATATTTAATAATTTAAAAAAATTGTGCGGCATGTACTTGTGATTACATGTCATGTTCATACATATTTCGGGCCCAACCATTATGTGGTTGTGTACTATGATTACATGGTGCACAACCTTCCATGAACAGCATGAACATATAAATACACGGCATGTAGTTCCCATTCACTTCATGTAACAGGCCTATAGCTAGATCCTTGACCTCTTATCCCCCAATTTCATAAGTATAAACTGAAAAAGAAATATTCATTCCTTAGACGATTAACTGGGTTCTGAAAAAAGCTCTTCCCTTAAAGCAATTCAACCCGAGATTTCCCTTCCTAGGGTAGAGTTGAAATATCTGAGAATATCTCTAGAAACTATGATTGTAGATTATCCTCCCTCTCCCAAGTCTCATCCTTCATTTTTCCATGTTTCCATTGCACCCATACCAAAGGATCAGATCAGACATGGATAGACTTCATGCTATGATCCACAACACAAATGGGATACTCCTCAAATGATGCATCTTCCGGAAACTCCACTTCCTCATGATGAATGGTGTTAAGTGGGTCTAAAATGTAATGCTGAAACTGAGAAAAGTGGATGAAGCCGTTCATAGCCCTGTACATCTGAGGTAACTGCAATTGATATGAGACCATCCCGATCCTCTCCAGAATCCCAAATGGACCAACGTATCTTGGAGAAAGATTACCCTATCTCCTGATCCTCTTGTGTCCCAACCTTAGTGTGACAAGTAGGACAACTCGATCCCTATCCTCGAACTCCAAAGGTCATCTACAGTGATTGACATAACATTTCCTAATGATATTTCATGTCAGTCATACACTTCTAAATCACATGAACCTTTATAGTGGTCTCTTAAATAGAATGATCTCCAAGCATACCTGCCTCTCCTGCCTCCAACCAACACAGGGTGATCAACATGGAATATCATACAAATTCTCATATGGTTCCATCTAAAAATTATCCCAAAATATATTATTATAGGAGAACTCAACTAAGGTTATGTGTCCCTCCCAACACCCCTTGAAATCCAAGATGCATCCCCAAATAATGTCCTCTAGCACTTGAATTTCATGCTCTAACTGGCCATCCATCTGGTTGGGGGTGGTAAGTTGTGCTCAGAAGCTCCTGTGTACCCAAATCACTTTGTATCCTTTTCTAGGAATGAGAAGTAAAATGGGTGTCCCTTTCTGAAATGATAGAATGAGGAACCTCATTCATTCATACAATCTCCTATATGTACAACCTTCCAATCTCATTAGCACTAAAGGCTTCATTGATTAGTAATAATAGCACAACCATCCTGAGCCTATCAAGAAAAACACAAATAGAATTGTTACCACAACATGTAAAGCTTTGGAAACTCCAAAAATCACACCCATGGGCGTTCTAGAAAATATCCTAGTGTGATTTTCCTTTAACTGGGAAAACTCGAACATAAAAGGGCTCATCACTGTGGCCCCACAGTAAAGAATGGTCAAACCCTAATCAACCTCATCAAAAGCGGTCACACAGCCTTTCCTCAAAGGACATTGCATACTCTTAGACCACACCCACCGTAAATGGGTAGAGTTTTAAAACTGGTCCACTAGAAGAAAAACATGAAGAACAAGAAGGATAACGAGTCAAACCATCTCTAGATGACTTATCTTAGAGATTCTCCTTTGTTAAGGCATCCCTTGATCAATTAAAAGCTCATTACAAAGAATGAGTACAAGAGTAATTCCAGATCCATCCCACTAGAATCATTACCCCTTTTTAAGGCATCACATATAAGCTTGACTATAAGTCTGAGATAACCTCATATTCAACAATTCAGAGTCCAAGGAACTCACCAAGGTGGTCCATAATCCGTATTACAAGTGATAATTTTTTACATGGACAAAAGAATACATAAGAACACTGACTGAACCCAGAGCGTCATCCTATTAGTGGTGGTCACATCAAAGAAAATTGAAAGAATACCTTAGTTCGTCCAATTAATTTATACATGGTAACCTGAGTGTCACATTGGATTAACCAAGGATCATTTTCATCTACGCATCCAGTGCACAACATAGAAAGACATCAAGATTTTTCCCAACGAACTTCAATGGTAGTGAGACCTAAAACCAATTCTCCCTTAGTGCATCTTAGATGACCTCAATATAGGGTACACGCTCTTCTCATAGGAAAGAACAGACTAAGAGGGTTTCAATGAACACTAGAAAAGGATAGTCGAACCACTACTGCTCGGTCTCTTGAAAGAAAACTCGGATTCACCTTTCAACGCATCATTATTTAACTTTTCACAATACCTTTATTCCATGGAATTTCCATAAAAGCTTATGCTTAATCACCAAGGTCCACCCATGATAATTGGATCCTCACAGGCATTGTGTACACATCCAACCATAGCAATGTCGTGCTTCCAAGGAACCAACAACATAAAACAGGACTCACAAGTCTCAAAGGCACTCAAGTAAAACTGACCATCTCCTAATAGTCCTTGATTTTGGTCATGTGTCCTGGAAGACCGCATTTAAATATGACCCATGTGACGCTCCCCACCTAATTATGTCTTAAATTTCAAGAATATGGAACCACCACTCACAACACGTGAGTTCAGAACCAACTTAAATGCATGGGTGTCGTTCTAGCAACCACGATCACTAAGTAAAATCACTTGTCATGAAATCCAAAATTCAACCGAACGGTGTGTCAAAACAAATGTGTCGTAGAAAGAAATTTCTAGTAGTGGGTGAACTTGTTTCCAAAACATTCATGTCACTCTACTTCGTAGATAACCGAGAGCATACATAGAATCTCAATGCTCAATGATTTAACTGAACTTGATGGATAATTTGTAACATTTAACACTCGATTATACCATGATTGTCAACATATACTACCTCGAGTCTACAAGAACAAATAGTGAATTCTAGGTACTATTAAAAGGTTGTCCACCCTACACATTGTCATACCATATAGATCACACAAGAATTGGCTCGAAATAACATCATCAAAACAACCATTTACACAGATGATGATTGACCAAGTTTCACATCACTTTTGGAAAAAGAGGTTCGTATGACCACCTAAGTGGTTGACCAGGCCTGAGGCACGCATAAAATACTGAACCGACCATTCTCAAAAGGATCATTCTCATATCAAGGGTAAGAATACAAGGATCACTCATCCGAACATAACTTTCCTATATAAAAACAAAGCATTCTACCGTGGAAAACAACACCTGAGTGGCACCAACATCATAAATCTAATAATGGAAAACAATACAATGGGTTTTAAGGGTGATACCTACCATGAGCTAGCCCCACATGAACCATAAGTGTCAACATCCAGAACTAGATCATGAAAAAAATATTTCTTAGGATAAAAATCACATTTTTAATTAAGCAAAAACTATAAGAAATAGCATATGGATGATCGCTCACATCTCTGTTCCAAGGCATAACTCTAAACAGTTAAGTTACCCTTACACGAGGGTCTCTAGTTGTACAAAATAATCATATCACAATAGTGCAGATCTCAAAATATGACATTTCAACACCTTCCTCTAAGCACTCACCCCTCTTCTTGCACTATGGGTTAGGTCAGGGTGTTAAACAATGAGAGGTACTACCAAAATCCTACTACTAATGTTGGGTTTGGTCAAGTCATACAGTGAGAGGAATCCTACAACATAGACCCTCACAAATATTACAAAGCATAGGAATCCTATAAGGGACTCCCTAGAATAGCATTGGTCAAGAGAGATAGCTTGCAGATTATCTTAGTTCAAAATTCTCAAGTAGTTTGGTCCGAACACCAAACCAATCATCCATTCCATGTTCAATATCAGGTGAAAATTGGAAACAGTAACTGGAGGAAGAACCTCTCCATTTATAAAGAATCCTCAAAACTCTCATTAAGAGTACTCAGAATGTTCCACTGGTTTTACCATCACGATCCACGTGGAAAACTACTCAAAAAACACTACTCATAGGTCCAAACTGACAATAGGGGATAAAATATAAAAAGATCCTTAAAGTGTTCTGGAAATGAAGTACGCATCATGTAGAAACTAAAAAATGTGTGCACCCTCAAGATCTTACATAGGAATGTACATCCACCAGCCTTGGTGTGTAAGCACCCTAGGTACATGTTGTGTCATCCCAACACAAGACGTGTACCTTTAAACTCTCGCATGGGTGTTTAACTCGGTCTTTTTGTTCATATAAAGGTCCTAGGTACACGACCTGTCTAGATTACACTTAACATGTACTCAGGTATTCCCTCCTGGACATGTAATTTTACATGGCTAGAGCCACACATGTATACCTATAAAAAAACTACATGGGGTGTACATAAGGTACACGGATTGTCCTGATCAAAATTTAATAAACTGTGTTTTCCCTCACACGGTCGGTGACACGGTAATCTACTACAAAGCGTGTACTATGAGTACATGGTGTATACATATGAAAAGTTCTTTTCATCCTAAAGTTTAGAACACATGGTGTGTGTTCATTAGACCACATGCCGTGTTGTCTAGTTTTTCAGATAGTAAGCCTCAGAAACATCCCTGGAACCCCTATTTTTACAAAATAAAGCAACAGTGTGCCAAATTCTGATCATTGGGGGCCTATACACCCTATGAATTAAATATTGGAATCACATATATCACATAAAAATAAAACATAAATCCCATGGCAGAAATGTGATCTTCCAAATTCTGATCCAAGAGGGCCCATACTCCTTAGGGATCAAAGTTGGTCATCCATCCAATTCAACCATAACACGTAACAATACACATATCTCAACAACATGAATATTTATCATGGTACCTATCACAACATCATGCATATCTAGTACAATAATCTATCAAAACAGCCTAAAATTATTAATTTTCTCTAAATGGAATGGTAAGAATGCTTGGAATTTTATTTCTCACAAGTGCATGTATGATGCATGAGATGGAATACCCTCATCTCATTTGTTTTCAACAAAGTTGAACCATAATGATAACAATAATAGTAGCACAAAACAATTGTGTCACCAAAAGTGAAATTGAATCAACTATAATAGCTCAAAACCAAAAATCAAAATTCAATTTGAGGTAGTTTTTATTTTCCATGTACACGGGGTAGGTACTACCGGGGAAACCAAATTACCAAACTCCATTTCCTTTTTCTACAATTCTAATGTCACAAAATAGTAAGAAATCCCAAGAATGATATCCTCTGATACCACTTTGTAACATCCCATATTCGGGTTCCACTCAACGGGTGCCCCGTTCCTGGTTGGCCACATCACCTCAAGTGTATTTCCACAAATTCCATAGGTTTCTGACTAGTAGTGAGGGCCTAGGGTGTGATAGTGAGGAAACTATGCCCTCATTGTAAGAGTGTAACATAGTGTAATAATAATATACAATACAAATAGTATTAAATAGAATACAAATGAAATAAACAGCAGAAGAATGATAAGATAAATAACCAGGCATGATTCCATACAAAAGATGATGAGGCATGTCACAAGTTCTAGGAAAACATCCAAACAAGTACACTACAGTAATATACAATATATGTTTCAAAATCATAAAAGAAAAAAAAAAGAAAATATGAATTATCACATGTATCAGCTTAGTCCCATTCTCTCTGAACCCCATGTAGCACATCAAGTACCTATAGTAGGGTGCTTTCCTTAATCATCAATTGTGAACATATAATCTGTTTGGGCCCAAAAGCATGACCCAGACAGGGTGTGAGAAGAAATCAAAGTAGGAAACCACCTAAGGTCTGTTTCAATTTGTTAGTGAATATATATATATATATATATTAGGTAGTGTACAATAGGAAAATCAGTAAACAGAATTATTCAAAAGTAATGACAACAGATTTCATAAAAGACAATATAATTAAGTATAGGTGAAGACTGAATGTAGGCTTATGTTTTTCTTGGTAGATGGGTCATTAGACATTTTATTTATTTATTAAACTGCATTGTATTATATAAAAGTCTCAAGGTCTGGCCTAGGAACGAAGACCCCCCTCTATAAAGGTAATCCTTAAATCGTAACATAACAATAATTTAATCATTTTCCAATATATATCGGCCTGGTTATCCCTCAATGGAACCTAGGTTCTCTCGGAATTTTGAAATAATACTCAATGAGCCCGACCACCCAATTCATGGGTCTCTCATGGCCATTACATAATTAACCTCTAGATATTGTCCATTGTCTTTTATCTGAGACAATGGTTCACCCAAGATATATAAGGTGCAATTAGTCACATGAGCTTGACCATGTCTTTTGACTAAGACTATGGATCTCCCATTTCTAATTACCCATCCGAATAATTTTATACAAGTAGCCACATGTAATTTAAACTATTATATGGCTTTAGCAGTCTAACTCTTTTTTATTTTGTTAAATAAATTTTTTCTTGGGACTGGTTTTGACCGGCTCCTAGACTTCTCTGGTATTATATGGCTTTAACGTATAATCCCATGTGTTGACATATCATATAACAAGTTAATAATTTTAATTAAACTATCACACAGTTTAACATCCATAAATCACATAGGAACACTTCATATACAAGTAAACACATGGGAATTAAACTACCACATGGCTTTAATCATAAATCACTCAAATGGGAAAAAATTACATAAAAATACTATTATGTAATATAAACCATTACAAGGCCTTAACATATCCTAACTCACGTGGTTCGGTTCACAATTGGGGAAAAACATTCTAAACATGCTTAAAAATGCATAACCATAACATAGGGCAAAAAGGAAATCATTATTATCAAACCTTTAATCCAAACAATCACAGTTTATCACAATTGAAATTCCTTTATAAATATAATTAATACTTGAAAACCCAATAAGGGAAACAAGGCATGCATTATAGAAAACCTCAGTCAAATGACCATAAATGATTATTCCAATGGTAATGCTCCCTTGGGGTGGCCCTTAATCAATTTAAACAACCTAATTAAATCTATAAAATACTCATTAGATTACCTAGACACCAATATGAGACAATAATGGTAATTAATATATCAAGTGACAACCCAAAATTGGGCACACGACAATTCATAATACATAAACATCATGAAAATTTACGAAAGACACAAGAAACCAACCTCATTATAGTATGACTCTCCTCATCTAGCATCGACCTTTGATTCGACCTATTATGGCGTAGATATTTAAAATGGTTATAAAATAGAAACCTTAAATAACTTCATTGAGAAAATAAATCAGGAAGAAAGGATCAATTGGAATCGAGATATCACAGATCAGGTTCAAATGCAACTTACAGAAAAGGAAACAGGTTTCTGATGATCAATCAGAAAGGAAAACAGCTCTCGGTGCTATTGTTTGTGACCCCGGATGACCCTTCTGTCCATATGATGATAAATGACACTAATACCCAATTTAATCATTTAAAAAAAGACATAGTGTGTACCTGAGATTACACACTATGTCTGTACAGTTTTCTAGCTTGACCATTAAGTGTTCGTGTACCAGGATTACATGGAATGTATCCTTCCATTAACGGTGTGTACATATATGTACGTGGCATTTAGATCCTAGTCACATCATGTAACTGGATTGAAGCCATACACTTGACCACTTTTCCCCCAATTTCTTAAGTATAAACTGAAAGGGAAAGATTCATACCTCAAAGGAAGAACTTGGTTCTTACAAATGCATTATATAAATGAGTACATATATCAATAATAAAATAATATATTATCTAACTTTGATTGTATAATTAATGTACTTACTAACACATAATATGGTGCATTAACATCAACTGTAGTTTTTGAAAAAAATCATTTCACTAATCGAAAATATTCGTATAAGGAATATTCTTATTGAATTTATGGCATCAATTATTGTAATTCCCCATCACCCTATAGTAAATCATTTCATATTGATTGATTACCTCCTGACTTTACACTTGTGAACGTGTTGAACTTTCTATTCAAAATTAAATCATACTCCCAACCCCTATAAGTAGTCACTCGTATGTTTTTCCGATATTTATTCGATATAGGGAGCTCCAATCCTCTATTCTTTTCATTTTTGGTTTTTTTTCTTATTTATTGTCCAGTCATCCTCTTCTTATAGGGATTTACTTTGTAAATGAAATATTTTGAAAAATATTGATTTTCCTTGTAACAATATATTCATTTAAATAAAAAATTTTAAATATCAATGAACATAAAATTCTTGGAATCAAACCATCAATGAAATAATAAATCATACTTTATGGGTTTTATAGATAATCTAAAACGTTCCTTTCCAATCTTGTGAAATTAGCCTCATAAAAATCCCTAGTTTTTATTATTTTTGTCCTAAATTTAATATTTTCATTTCCATCTTAGCATGATTATCCTATGTGAAATATTTTTCAAAAAATTATTTTAAATGTATTCCATTTCATTTAATCTACCATCTACTCTTTAGTATTTTGAATCAGGGACCACCATTGGTCAGAATCTTCCCTTAAAAAATACATAATCATAGTAAAGTTTTTCTTTCTCAGTATAATCCAAATCTATAAATATCTTTTAAAGGGAATTAATTTATTGATCTTCCACCATGAGATTAGTAGAGCCACTAAATGATGGATTTTTTTGTCAAAAAAATTCAAAATGGGTTGTTCCTAATTAAGGTGAAATGTGCTACTCCATGAAGGATAGGTTATTTTTCATAATTTAAGTAAACTTCCCTGGGATAATAATTATTATTTTATAATCCACATTAACTCTATTATCTTGATTATCTACCCAATCCCCACATTATTCTCGATTGTTATCTAGGTTTCAATTTCATCTAAAAGGTGACACTATCTATCAAATTTCAGGGATAAGTTGTTAATATTATAAACTAATAAAATATAATACATGTATTATGTATTATGTTTCCTTCAAAAAAATGTCATCTGTGTAGAAAATCAATCTAAAATATTCACTACATTTTTTCTATGGAAAAATATATGTTCTTTCCCTATGATCTTTTTAATATTGTTCCAAAGGATTCGAACAAACCATTATGAGATACCAATTGTAACTCCCTTAACCCTAGTCACTCAATTTTTTGGGATATTTGTTATATCTCAATTATAATACAAGAGATCACATTCTCAAGATCAATGTTTATTATTCATCAAGATAGTATATAGGTGAAAATTACATTTCATCATAGAAAGTTAAAACATTTTAGAACTACTTATTTCTTAATGGTATTAATATGGCCAATAATACCTAGAAATCCACTTAATTACCAATGTAAATTGGAAATAAATGTAAAATGTGATATAAAATTCTCTGTAAGGGATTACGTACAGTAGAATCTAACATGGAATAATCAATATAATATAAACAACTGATACCATATTAATGTATACATATGAATGAAGTAATCCATGGATAGAAGATGAAATGAATGAAAAAAATAATCACACGATAATGGAGATGAGGGGAATTAAAAATTTATTATATCATAAACATACCATCAAGTACTTGTTCCAAGAAATCATACATAATGGTATGTACTCTAAAATTACCCTATTTTAGTTTTGTCATGAGATCAAAAAGTGCACTGAAGGGATATATAATTTTGGGGCCCATTAATCACATAAAATTCCAATGAATTCCATTATATACTAAATGATAATAGGATATATGTGGTATTATATTCAATGATTAACAACTTATAAATACATGGTATAATTTTTCAAAGAATCTTATCATACAAGAATTTACCATATATAGAAATGTATTATATAGATTATCAAAAGATTTTCCCTATTAAATGAATTAATAAAGATGAATTGGTCAAATAATTTGAATCATGTAAAGAATAATTAGGTATTGATAATGTTTATATAAGTAACCTTATCAATTGCAGATTATATATTTGTTGTCATCAGGTACTTTATAAAAATTAGGATTATAAATGTTAATGGGAAGTAAAAAAGAATGTATTTGAAATAATGGCGGACCAAGTAATTTATGGATAAATACCTATGGAATTATAATAAAATCATTAATTATGGTTACTATAGGGAATATAAATTATCAGAAGAATTTCCATTGATATTTTCTATATATGTGTGCGGTCTTAGGCCCACTGATTGAACATTGTGTGAAGATAAAGTTATTACTCAACCATTCATTTTTAGGGGGGTTACCCAAAGGTTAATTGTTCCAAAACATCACCCACTTGTAGTATCCATAAAAATAAGTAATTATTGAGAAAATACATACTATATACATTAGATTGGTTTAACAGTTATGGGAAATTATGAGCATTATAATGGCTTATGGATTTTGTATAATGAGTTGAAATGTAGAAAACTCATTGATAATACAATTAGGAATTTATATAAATTATTCAAGATAAAAACCCACCGTTAAATGAAATGTAAGTGAAAATAATAACAAAATTAAATAAAGAGACGAGTTTAAGGACCGTTACCTTATAAAGTAGGTTAATAGAGTTTTAGGAGAGCACCCTAAAACCTTAAAATTCATTAGAGGAATTTTTGAGAAATAAAATAATGGGATATTTGTGATCAATTTATTTGGAGTGAAAATTAATGGGATAAAGTTTTTATATTTAATGGAAATGAGGGAGGATTGTTTGTTAGTTTCTAAACATATTCCTTGGAAATATGGGTTATAGAAAATGAAAAAACCATTGGCTTAACGATGATTTTGGATCGTGGTATTTGAAATTTATGGAAATTTTTTTCATATATTTTAGTTTGATAATTGAACTCCAATATTTAATATTAGTTTTTCTTTGAGAATATAATTTTCCACAAAATATTTTATTTTAAACAATAATTTCTATTTTAGACTTTGGAAAGCTATTTATGGGTTTGGTAAAAAAATTTATTCATTAAAGAGTTTCATGTTTTTATAATAATGTATTTTTAGTCAAGGTTTCACTTATAATAATTATTACATAATATTTATATCATAATTATGTCATAATACATTCCATATATGCTTACTATGTTTATACTATTTAAAAAAAATATTTTCTCATAAAATTATGAAAAAATCATCATTGGATAATTTTGATGTGTGAGTTTAAAATTTAATATCCTTTTAAGAAAATAAATTTTACTAGTTATGAATTTTATTTTATAAATAAATCTTTAATTATATTTCAAAATCATGTGTTTGGAGCCAAAAATTTATAAAATCTTTAATCTAGTAAATATTATTTTTATTCTAAGTCATATACATGTAAGTATATTATTATTAATTGATTAATATAAATTTAATTAATTATTATTTATTTTATTATCAAATTATTTTATTCATTTTACTAGAAACTTTCGTGAATAACTTTTTCATTACGGTTACAGTGGTAAAATTTCCAACAATTATATTCCAATGATCAGATCCCAAAGATCAAATTGTAATGTCCATATTACCCATTATATATACAATTTGTTCTAACAACACAATATCTTCAAATATATCCTTTAACTACCATATGAGTTCTAATGTTTATTTTATTCCTCATAAGATTAATGTTCCACATATATATGTTATTAGTTTTTGAGTATGATCCCCAAGAGTATAAGATTATAGTGATTCCTTATATCATTACTAGTTTTATAGTACTATATTTATCTATTATTACTAATATAATTTCTTTTTTTTTGTTGATATATTAATCAATGTTTTAATGTATTACATTTTTTAAAACATGCTTACTCAATACTAGAATTAATTAGGTATTACACATGTAGTGATTTATAGTCTTCAGAATTATACGTAGTGGGGTACATTAGTACACTTAATTATTTTATTTCTCACTATCTCAACCCACTCCGTCTATTTGTATTAATTTCCTCTTGAATAATTATTCTTCTTCTTTTATCTTACCCACAACACATAAAACAGAACTTATCAACTCATGATCTTTACTGTATCTCACTTTTTCTTCTCTTCCTCCTCAACATGAAAATGATCTTATCTAGATCTCATTATATTAGAGTCTTAGTCTCTTATTCACAATAACATGAAAAAAATGATCATGGTTATTCATCCATAAGAGTCTTTGATTCTTCCAGATTCTCACACTATAGCACACCACCTAATAACATCTTCATTTACCTTTTTCTACTCAATTTTAATGGGGAACGCTTACAGGACCCATAGTCCCGGTGGTATATGGAAAATAACATGACCCAATGGCCCACATATAAAACTACACTAGAACAACCCCACCCCAGTATATACATCAATGATGTCTCATATATTCCCACCATGCATGGGTGATTGGCTATCATTTCCCCTTGAAGAGTATCACAATTCCTAATACCTCTTTTGGTTTCCATATCCTCGATTCCTTCCCAATTTGGTTATCTATGCAATGGTGGCTACTACTGGTCTATTTTTTATTTTGGTTCTTTCTCCTATGATGTCTAATATGGCTGATACATGGACCAAGAGACCATGGAATAGAGGCCTAAGGTGGTTCTGAGGCCCTATTGACTGAATTCCTAAGGTGGCCTTAATAACTTGTGGCCCATAGGCCCAAACTAGTGGCTCAAAGGACCAAATTGAATGAATAGTTCCACTAATAAAATACAGTTATAGTACTTTTCTAGAAACCTATAAATACTCATCCACCCAAATTTAATCTTATTTTCCATGCATTATTATGGGGTGTGTTAACAAATTGACTCCCACCCCAACTGGAAGACCTCGTCTTAAGTCTATACAAACAAATTACAACTCATCACCTTCTCTTATAACTTCATCTAAAATACATATCTTCATAAATTAATTAATCTCTAATGGAAATCTCTAAGATCGATTTAAACCCAACTTATTTATTATATATAATATAATAAATTCATTATATCTTGTTCAAATATGTTTACATTATTCTTCACTTTGATCTTTCATTTCAAAACCTTGAAGAACAAATCCCTAGTCTCAGATCATGGATTCACACATCATTATGATGTTTTTTACACTTATAAACAATTTTAATATCTTTAGTGTTAAATAATTTTAAAATATGATAATTTCAGACATCCATATTTTTTAGTCCCTTGTATTTGAAAATTTTATAATTCAATTATCATATGATGATTATAAAGTCTTACAAAAATTATAAATTTCATTCAAAACAAAAAAAATGCCTTCTAGAACGTAAAATTCTTGTGAAGCTTCAAATAATATAATTAAAATATAATACATAGCTTGAGATATCATAAAATCTTAAAAAATCATAAGAGATCTTATTTTTTAAAATGTTTCAAACTCAACTACCATACACTCTCTCCAAATATCATATGAGATTCGCAAAACTTTTCAAGAGTGGCTCCTATAAATCAATTTATTTATGCGGTGAAAAAACTTTCATAAACCGTATTTCATATAATATATACTAAAAAACATTCAAACTCTAATATATTTCATTCTAAGATAATATGGTTTTCATATATGAATTTTCTTATGAACAAGTATCGTAGGATAATTTCCTCTAACATTTTTCACACTCTATAATCATAATGTCAAATTTATTCAAATGAATCCTATGTTTTTTCAAATAAAAACATATTACATTCTCAAACATCAAAAATCACATCCAAATAGATCCAAATAATTCCCAAAATTATTAAAATAATTCCAAATACATTTATGATTGTTCTAAATAATTAAAGCATAAAAAATAATCAATATTGATTATTCTCAAAAACTCATCTTACTTCCTTATTTATGATCCAATTTTACCCTCATAAATCTTCATCAAAGAGATGTTAATCACTATGAACAAATAACTTTCTTGCTTAATCATTCAAGGATTAATTACTTAACTTTAGTAATATTTTCTACTTGAATAACATATCTTCAAACTCCCATTGTCTATAGACTCACCGTATCCACTTTAAACTATTATAAACAACACTAAAACACTTCTTTAGAAATTACATTTATTTCCCATGATGACAAGTCCATAAAATCAAATGGTTTTTTTTGGGTTTCCCTTTGAAAATTTCAATATATTTATTCAAGGAAAACATCATTACTCAACTTTAATAATCATCTAGTTCATTCCTATTTTGGGTGCATACTCAATCCATCACCCAAGACATAACCTTTATATGAACTAAATTGGTATGCTTCTTGATAATGAGTTTAATTGACAAAAAAAATATAACCAAACACATTTTGGAACATCAACAATAAATAATAGGTAATAATAAAAAAATAAAAAAATAATAGTTAATAAATAGTAAATAAATATTACATAAGTATTATGTATTAATTAATAACTAGTAATTAATAACTAATAATAAATAAGTTTTATGTATTAAGTATTAAATAGTAAAAACAAGTATTAAGTAATAGGTAATAATAATAAATATAAAAGTAACAATAAATAGGTCATAATTAATAAACAATATATAATATATAAGTATTTAATAATAAGTAATAAGTAATAATATATAATTAATAATTAATAGGTAATAAATGGGTAATAAATAATAAATATGTACTATGTAATAAATATCTAATAAGTAATAATTAATAAGTAATAATAAATATTCAATTAGTATTAAATACTAAATAATAATAAATATGTATTAATAAATAAGTAATATGTACTGATTAATAATTAATTATTAAGTAATAAGTGATTAGTAATAAATAAAGGGAAATAATTGATAGATAATAATTAATAATTAATAATTAATAAGTAATAATTTATGGGTCTTGAGAAATAAGTAATAAGTGATAAGTATGAAATAAAATTCTTCAATGAGGGTACTAATGAGGTTGGACCTACAGGTAGTATGCTACCTATACCCCAGTCATCTAGTCTTTATAAATTTTAGGGACTTGGCCGAGTCTCAACTCGTGTACAAGTTATGGTGAATAATTTTTCTATCCACTCGACTTGTAGTGACAAAGGGGTCGAAGTAAAGAAAAGAGTTGATATTTTTTTCTCAAACCTAAAGCATCCCATGGATAAAGAAAAGTCGAGATTTTAAACAAGGGCATTGATTCTACACTGATTATAAAAAATAAATATCTTTTGATAGTTAGAACTCACAATTATTTTGAATTTCTTTCATTAGGAATTAGTGAGGAGGATGTCCAAAATGATGATCTTGTACTTAGTGCCAAATAAAAGACCGATGTTATAGATGTTGGGCATCCAGATTATGGAGGTTGAACATGGTGAATGCTAAAAAATGGGGAAGAGGATGTCGTCGGCATAGTAATGGTTGATGCTCCTCTCACCATATCATGAGTACTAATCTAAAGTTGATTAATTTTCTTCTCTTAGATACTTTATTTTATTTTTCATTTTCCCTTTTGACCTTTTTTACTATTTAATAAAGGGGTCGATGTGCCTTATCCTTTGAAAAAAATAAGAAATGAGAAATAAGTAATAAGTAATAAATAATCAATAATATGTAATATGTCCTTAATAAGTAATATTTTGTAAGTAATAATAATTAAGTAAAATAAACAAGTAATAATTAATAATAAATAAGTAATAAGTAATTATTAACAATTATTATGTAATGACCATTTAATAATTAAAAATTAATAAATATGAAATCATTACTAAGTAATAAGTAACAAATAATAAATAGTGAGTAATGATAAATAAGTAATAAATCATAATTATCAGTTAATAAGTAGTAATTAATAAGTAATAAGAACAAAGTAATAAGTAATTAGTAGTGAGTAAAAAATATATAAAAAAATTAATATGTAACAAGTAGTAAGTAATGATGAATAAGTATTATGAAATATGTAACAAATAATAATAAATAAGTAAATTAGTAAGTAATAAATAAGTAATGTGTAATAACTAATAAATAAGTAATAATTGGTTAGTAAAAAATAAGTAATATGTAACAAGTAATAATAAATATATAATATGTAATAAATAAGTAATATGTGATAAGTAATAATAATTAAGTAATGAGTAGTATGTAATAATAAATTAGTAATAAGTAATATGTAATAATACATAAATAATTATTAATAATTAATAATTATTACGAATTAAGTAACAATTAATTATAAATAAGTAATGAGTAATAAATAATAAGTAATAAGTAATAATAATAAATTAGGAATAAGTAATAATATATAATTAGAAATAAGTAATACGTAATAAGTAATAACTAATATGTAGTAAAAAATAAGTAATAGGAAATAAATAATAATTAATAATAAATATTTATTATGTAATAGGTTATAAGTAATAAGTTATATGTAATAATTAATAAGTATTATGTAATGAGTAATAATAACTAAATAATAAGTAATACTTAATAATTAATAATTAATAACTATTAATTATTAAGTAATAAGTAGACATAAATAATGTTTAAGTAATAATTAATAATAAATAAAAAAATAAGTAATAATAAATAAATAATGGTTTGAGACACTATCACACGGCGGTTTTTTAAAGGCTTTGTGAAATGATTCAGGATGCTTTAATACATGAATATTTAAAAAAACAATCATAAATAATTTCTTGGTGGTTTAAAAAACAACTAAATTGAATTTTTGGGCTTACTTAATGACTCGTATACAGAGTATAATTAATTACATGGGCCTCCATCATTTGTAAATTTCTTTATTTGAGAGTCAGGATGACTCTTATGTTTTTATGTGAGTGACCAGATGAATCTGACAAATTGGAATTTGATTCATGGATGATGGATTAAATGACTCATATGTGTCACTTTACACTATATTTTTTCCTCATAAAATACCGAAGACCTAGAAAAATATTTAATGTAGAGTCAAAAATTACTCTTAGGAATCTAATTGCCTTGACTAAAGTTACTTTTATACAGCTTGACTCATAGTCAATTTCTTTCGATCGCTTCGCCCACAACTACTTCATCAAATTTCTTAACCTTAATAATAAATAAATAGCGGATAATATATATATATATATTTATCAATTAATTTTATTCCATAAATTAAATAAATTTGTTAAATTTAAAATTATTTTCATTTTAATCAATATTCACCAAATCAAATGAAATAATACATTATTTCTGAAATATAATTAGTATCAATTAATAAATAAGTTTAAGGTAATATCAAAAAATATAACACATCTATTTCCTTTATCAACTACCCTACACTAAAACCATAGGATCATGGAAAGTAAATACAAAAAATATTACTAGACAAAAAATTTAAAACAGTGTCCAAAGTGAGTTTTATTTTTGACAACCATTTTACTTCAACTTATCTTGTCTCCTAAATATTATTAATTTCTTTTTCTACATGAAGTAAATTAAATTGATTTACACATTTTTCTACCTCTCATACTCATTTATATCTATCTTCTTTTAATTATTTCTCTCATCACAAAAGTCATGGATATAAAGAAACGTTTTTTCTCATCCAAATATCATGCCCAATAGACCTTCTGAGATTATAAATCGCCCTCTAATTAGTCATTTAATTTTTCTTTCTACGAGTAATTTTCAATGTTTTGTGGATAATTGATGCTTCGATCTGATGTTGAAAAACTCATAGGCTTAATAAATAGGTGTGGCTCTATTTTAAGTAAAATGCATGATATCTAATTTTCACCTAATAATGGAATTGTCACTCACTCTCGCTTAAAGATATTATACTCTAGTACCTTTTCTATTTTAAGGGACAGTTCACACATTCCAAACATTAGTAATAAAAATTTATTCTTCTTATTTCCATTACTTTCTTTATTTTTCCCCTTTTTTAGTAATAATTATATTTTAATTTTGAATGAAAAGAGGACTCTTTTGATTTTCAAGAAACTATTTGAACTTACTTTTCATCTAAATTAGAATATATCATCCATACATTATATTTACCTTTTTTGAATCTTATATAATTTTAAAAAACCTGATATTTTCCAAGAAACTCCTCAATATCAGCATATAAATAGCATATTTTAGTGCTCATACATCTTCAATTTAGATCAGTCAACTCCCCCCCCCCACACACTTGAGTTCAACTATGATCATGCACCAACTTATTGAGTAAGGTAGTAATGGATTTTAGGTTTATAATGTGGCTACCTACTAATATAATTCGTGGATTTTAGGGGTTCTAATAGTCAAATTTCATGTTTGTCCAAAATAGATTTTTATTATAAAAATATATTGTTAAAAATAATAATTACTCAATAATACACATCCCTAGTTCCATAATGCTCTATGGTTTTAATTAGATTTATCAATAATTTATGGTTATTAAAACATGGATTAATTATCTCATGAAATGAGTTTATTATAAATAATTTGAAAAAATATTATAGGAGCCCCATAGATAAGTAGTTTAAATGTAGGATATTATGTTAAGACATGATATTCAAAAATTAGTAGTCCTTTCGTGAATTTTCCACAATTTTAATTTCAAAACAACATCATTTTATTATTAATATTAGTTGATTTCCTATGTTAAATCATTTTCTCATCATTATAAGGGGTTAAAAATTTCAAAGGAATTAAATTTGATATCAACATGCTTTAAAATAGATTAAAATGTAAAATAATGACACAAAAGTGAAAATGGGATTTTTTTTAGGTACTTGAAACATTAAAGGTTTCCATTTCCTACACATCAATAATTCATTGTCCTATGTGTATTCTAATAGATATGAAATTTTGAAGAAGATTTAATCCAACTATAATAATCAATAAAGTGTTAAAGAAAGTTGAAAACTATGGGGTGTTATTGGATGAAGGTTTAGAGGTGTATGATCTCATCGCATGGTGATTATTCCAAATTCCCATGAAACTTATTCAACTAATTCCCATTGATAATGAATTTGTTATATTCTCCATATTTAATTATATACACAACACCAAATTTCTATATATTATTAATATTAATTGGATCATCCCATATATAATAATGTGTACCTTGTGTTAGATTCATACTTAAGTTGTACAGTAGAACTTGTTCCCTTGAATAAAAATATATTTTTTAAAATTATATTTTCATGGGTTACTCTTGTTCTTTACTTATGAATAATGGAGTTCATAAATCATTCTATTTTAATTTCTTCTATCACAATAATCAGCAGTCTCTACTTTTTTCAGCTATTTAAAGATCTAGATTCATTTATCCTACTACCCAAAAGTCCTTGTGATCAAAATATATAGGGATATGGTGGTTTTTCTTATAAATAAACAAATATGGACTCGTTAAAATTTTAGTTTTTTAGGCTATCATATAAACCCATAAAGTGTCTTCAAACATTTTACTCTAATCATTCCTATTAGTCTTGATATTTTCCCCACAAATCCAATAATTTCTCTATTCTAAACTTCAATTTTTCCATTTTCTTTTGGGTGATTAGGTATTGATGTATTATGATGCACTCCATACTTTATACTCAATTTTTATGTGCTCTTATTAAAGAAAAAGGTTCCTTTCTCACTGTTGACTTTTCTTGGGACTATATATCTCCAAAATATTTTTTCCTATCAAAATCAAAAACAATATTTGAATCATCTATTTTTTTGGATTTATCATTCACCCATTTTGAAACATATCCCCCAACCAAAAAGATATAAGTGTTTCTAAAGTACATGGGAAGGTGTACCATAAAGTCTATACCACAATATTCTAAATATTTCAAAAATTATTATTGGTCTCTGTGTCATTTATTCTCTTTTTATATATATCTAGGGAATTGAAAATGATCACATTTCATAAAAAAATTATTAAAATCATTAAATAGTGAGAGAAATATATTCATGATTCTAAAACATTAATAAATTTTATTTGAGGTTAAAACTACCATACACAAGCTTAAGTATGAAGGAATTCTATGATAGACTATACCTCACTCTCGGTAATAATATATTAATCATTTGATCATTATAAATTTTCTAAAAGTATAGGCCCGTGAAACATTAAACCCAGATTCTAATTTTTTTGTCTATTATTTGTTTAGGTGTATGGGAACTTGAGATGTTACTAGAAAATTTACCATATAATCATACAATAATACCTCTCATTTCATAGATTATTTATTCCCTCCAGAAAGAAGTCATTCAATGGATATTTGTCTAGAATTTCCACCTATATTGTGAGGGGCATCTAGCTCAAGTGGTTGGCTACTTGATTCTAAAATCATTTATTTTACATTATTTCAAAATCAAACATTTTAGAGAAGTAAATAAATCTAACCATACTTGTATTATATTCTTCCTTATTTTTCATATATCTAAGGCCTTCATGATCAGTTAAAATACTTACATTAGAATAAATAGAATATTATCCAAGTTTTCCCAAAGAAACAAATTGCTAAAAATAGTTTCTTACCAGTTCTGTAATTTTTCTATGTTTTATCCAATTTTATTTAAGTATATATAAAATCTTGATTCTTTCTATAAAAATATTCAGAAAAAAGATACACCAATAATATGGTTTGAATAACTAAAAATAGTTTAAAGTGGTTCTCCCAATTGGGTGGTTACAACACTGGTGGTAAGATTAGCTTATATTACATCTTATAAAAACATTTTCTACAATTATCATCAAAAGTAAATTCAATATATTTTAAAATAAATCTATAATATGGTAGGGAAATTTTATAATAATCTCTAATAAATATTATATAGAATCATCCATTTATATAAACGATCTAACATGTTTCTCATGAGTTATTTAAAACAATACATTGATAAATTTAATTTTACAGTTATCAACCTCAGCCCCATGTTTTGAAACCACATATCTCGGAACTATTCCTTTTCAACTATGAAATAAAAAAATTTATAATTAAAAATAATATTCAATTTAAATTGGATTTCAAAAAATTTCCTAGTTTTCCCAAGAATTGATCAAAATAATTTTCTGAAATAGAAAATTCGTCCAGAAAAATTTCAAATAAGAACATAACAAGTCCATTGTAAATTCTTACCATGTATATTTGAAATGAAACTAATGAATTTCACAATACAAATGAAAATATATTGTAGTAAAAGGTAACATAATACCATGTAGAACATTTATTATATAGTTCCTTGGGAGAAACTGGAACCTATATGTATCCTATGAACTCATATATACAACAATAATGATTTTTACCTGAAAACCTTTCATGTATTTAGTGAATAAAGGGAATAGAAAAATGATCTTTTCTAGTGTCCTAGTTCAAATTCATGTACTCTATACAGACTATCTTGATATTTTGGACTCTTACATTGATTAATTCATTCAAATAATTCTTTATTATGGTCATTCTGGTTTCATTTGCGGCTATGAGAATGGAATATACCCATTAAGAGTAAGTAATGGGGTAGATTATACCTAATTCTAACAATTTTCCAATCACATTCTTCATTTCCTCAATCATATCATGGTTTAGTATTATTTTTAGTGTTATAAGAAGTTTTTATCCCTCTTAAACAAAAATTTTATGCATATATATTTTAAGATTTAGTCAAGGAATATATCACAAACTCCAACCTATAACATAATAATTTTGTCTCAAAATTCCTATCAGTTTTTTGTCTGGGTTGGGAGATTGATTTTGAGAAATGATTGTAGGAAGCTTAATTTCTTTCATTAAAGATACAGTTTTTGATTTAGTGGGAATGTTTTCAGGGTATAGATGAAGAATTTGGGCCTATTACCATAAATTTTATTATTATTTTATTTGGATAAATCCTCCGAACAAGAAAAACACAACCTTCACATATTCAAAGAGGGGAGATTTGAAATAATAATTGTAATTTATCTATAAATATAATTATCCCATGTTCATAATTATTTCATCAGTGATGATCAATTTGGTATCCAGTCTTGGATCATTAATAAGTGGAATAATCCATAGTATAATTCCCTTATATGTATCCACATGTGCTCCACAAATCTATGAACATCATCATTGAAATTTTTGGTGCTATCACAGAGGAACAAATAGAATTTCATCATTCACTATTGACTGAAATAATAATTACTTTCAATCATGAAATAATTCTTTCACTAATTGTACTGGTATTGATATGGAGGATGATTTTTTACACCCATTCTTTAGAGAATTATTGAGATTTTTTCTCTATCTTGATAAAATTATTTTTGAGTGGATATCATTTTCTACATCAATTATAACATTCACTCCAAAATGATATAATTTTGGTTAAATACTTAGGATTATAAAATTATTAATTGTAATGAGTCTATTTAACTAATTTTTTATTCTAAGTAAACCGCAAGTAAAATAATAATATTATTATTTCTATTACAATTACTATATTCTATTACATGTTCTATAATTTAGATTATTTAATATAATTTATTATATTTATATATATATATAATGCTAAATGAAATATATCATTTCAATTGAGACATTAATGATGCCCTGCATCCACCTCAATATTTATAGAACCGTGGATAATAATTATTTATTTAAATAAATAAATATCTTTATATTATTTATTCAATAAATAAATAAATGGAATACTCACTATTTTTCAAGAAAATATTTATTTTAATATTCATATAAATAAATAAATATTTATTTAGTAAATAAATATTTTATTATTATCTTTTTAATTTCTCCCAAATTATATTTATTTAATATTCAACTCATATAAATTTTAATTTGAATACATGGTGATTGAATTTATGTGATCAATAAAAACTCAATAACAATTATTCCTTAATCGTGAGAATAATATTTTTTCACAAAATGAAATTGAAATAGAATTTAATCATGATTTTAGATATACATAATGTGTTACCTCTAGGCCTCTTTCTCAATGAATTTAGGTGATCGTTCCTAAAGTTAAAGACTAAAATATAGTAACACATCAAGACACCTGTAGAGAAAGAAGTTAATTTCACAACTATAATAGCCTCATATGAATTACCAATGAGTAATGTAATCCATTTTTTCTCAATATGTCATCAATCAAGTCTAATAATTGTGTCATAAACCTATATTATAGACTTATATTTCATTGAATTCATTAAAGGAACTCATCAATAAACCACCATGTCCATAGATTTAATCAAATAATTACATTCCAATCAAAGTGATTGAGATATCTTCTTCTATCCTTGAAAGTTATAAATCATTTCCTAGCTTTTTAAATAAATTTTATATCACTTATGAGGAACCAAACATATCACAACTTACAGATATCATATGCCATAAAGAGGTGATATCATAGAGTAGTAAACTATATTCCCCAATAATACATAAGAAATATCTTTAACTCCAAATCCAAGAAAAAATGTTATTAAGTTTCTTCATAAGTTGTATCAAAATATGAAATTTACTCAATCTATGTAGATATATAAACCAGTAGTTGTAATAAGATTTTAATAGTTATTGCTTTAGACTTACTATGATACTAAATTAAACTGGTCTGAAAGGAAACAATTCATATATCCCCTTTAGAAATTCATATTCCCATTTCTCTAATTACCAAGAACACATCTATTTATAATTTTAATATACTTTTGGATAGTTCATATTTTCATCCTTTGATGTTCTCCTTTTTTTTGATATTTTTTCATTTTTTTATGAATAATTGAAATCAAACTTGGAAACGTATCATGGAATATTAGATAAATTTCAAAGTACTCTTGGTCATATGTTATATTATTCATTACAAAAATATCATCTTGTTCTTTCAAACATAACCTTGGTGTGATTTTATTATATATGACATAGGACACAATTAAATATTGAATTTTTTCATGTTATATTTTTCAATACATTTTCAAAATATTTATTGTGTCTTAATTTAAGGAACTCTATAAATCTATGACTATAGATCTTGTTTTCTGAAACTTGGGTCACTGAATTAAGTCATTTATAGTGAAATTATCCTTATTCCTAAAAAATTATAAGACTAAACATTTTTATTCCATATGTTATCCACATATTTGAATTGAGATCCTATATTTCTTCAACTAACCACTTATAGGCATATTGAACATATTCATTCTTGATAAAATAGAAGTGTCATTTGATGTAATCAAAATGGATATTTTTTTATCAGGGTGCTTGATTATATCTATAAATGGACTCCTTCATATTCATAACTTATAATATTTTTTTAGTGTCATATACCCTTCTGGTTTAATTGTATAGAAATATTTCATAGGTTATCCTTTAATTAAGGTGATCTTAACATCCAATTTCCCAATAAAATGATCATAGAAGGTTTCTACAATGAATAGAATTATAAAGGATTTTATCATGATGAGTTGTAAAAGGTTTTGTTATAGACTATTTCTAAACATCACAAGAAATATCTAGTAATAAATCATGATTTATTGGTACAAGATTACAACATTCATGGCTAGTTTCTTCAAGAATCTTCTCTAATGACTTTACATAAACTATGAAACTACCAAAATATAGGACTGGTTTTTGGTGAATGTCATCAATAGCATAATTCATTTGAACTTATAAATAATATATTTTGTCCATTTATTTATTCCTCATAGTATTTAATTATTATTATCAAATAATATATCTAATATATTGGTTAACATAAAACCACCTAATTGGTTTTACCTTTCCAAAGCAGTATCCATATCTTGAATAACTCCTCCCACTGAAACTAATGGATTTTAGTGTTACACTTTTAACTCATGTGAATTTGTAACCTTAACATAATTAAAGTCATGTATACTCCCACTATCTCAAAATATGATTGATTGCCTCATATTTAGAAATGTTCACTATTTAATAACACATTTCTATATTAGGGATATAATTATCTTGACAAGATATAGTATAATTAGTTGTGATACACTTAGTGTTTTACTTTTTCTATTTTTTAGTTAAATTCATATTTAATAAATAGTTCTAATTAAACATAATAAAATATAACATAATTTATATATTTAAAATTACAATTTATAAGACGCCATTAGTCAATATGGTTGACATATGGCCAGTTGTTACGAAAGAATTCAAAAAAATGTCAACAAAGGAATCATGGAAGACTTGAAATACATATAAGACTCCACATCAATTTTTCATACATTTAAACCATGTATTTTATTTTTATAATGTAATGTGAGTATGGGATTTGATCCACTCTATATTTAAATGATTAAAGAATACTTAGTTAAGATATTCTGTCATAATCCTACCCAAATGATCATAAATATTTTACCAAGTGATTTCATTTCTCTACATAGAATTCTATGAATTTATTAAAGTAATATCATGGAGTATATAAATTTACCTCTAGATTCTCTTTATAGTAGTTATCAAAATCCTCAATATAAAAAAGGAGGTTTTGCAGTGATTTCTTAGCGGTTGTTTTGAAAACCACTGCTAAATATTCGGGAAAAATATGGTGGATTTTAGCTGTGGTTCTACAAACCACGGTAAAATGTTCTTTTTTATGACCATTTTAAAAAACCACAGATAATTTATATTTTTAAAAATTTACATTTCCAGCGATTCATAAAAACAACCACTAAATTAATGGGGATAAATATTACATATTAGATGATGATTTGTTATTAACAATTATGATTTATAATTTTTATTCATTTAAATTTTTGTAATTTATAATTGTATTTTATAATGTGTTAATTATTAATTATATATAATTATTAGTTAATAGTTATCTAAAACCAAAATTAATTCTTATATAATTTGAAAATCATAATTCACCATTAAAGGACTATAACTTTTGATTTAGGTGTTCATTCTTTCTTCACAACTAGTAAAAATGAATCTTATGAAATGAAGTAAATTCACATTAGATAATAATTATTTAATAACTAATTGAATAAAATTTATTATAGTTTTAAGAAAATTTGAAAAATTAAACATCAACTTCAAATGATCATAAATTTTTATTTGAGTGTCTTTTTGGGCTCTACCACATATCAACCCAAAGCATGTGGCGATATCTATTCCATGGTGGCTAGGGAACCTTGGTCTCTATTTTTTTCTATGTCTAAAGAGTCGTTGAAGGCCTATAACTGCAATTTTTTTATTCTTATATCAGGATTTTTGGACTTTCAATAGGATTTAATCTTAATTTAAGAGTGTCTTATTTTACTTTTTAGGTCATTGATGATTTTATTCCATTTATTTTCATTTCTATTGATTTTTTGATACTGTAGTTTTTATGGTTTTCCCTCTTTTGGTGGTTTATTATCTATTATATATATGTGTTTTTATGTACTTCTAGAAATTTATGAATATTTATTTATCATTATTTATTTAAAATTATTTATAATTGTATCAATATATGTATATTTATATGTATTTATAAATATTTATTTATATTTATATACATATGTAAATATTTATACATATTTATGTATATTTATTTATTTAAATTTACTTGTCTTTATATATATACTAATATACAATTATATATATGTGTGTGTGTATATATTTGTGTGTGTGATTACATATATTGTTTCCATTTTTTTATTTTGCATTTATTATTTATTATTTATTCATTTATTATCTATTAATTAATTACTTATTTATTATATATTAAATTATTATTTCTTATTTCTTATTAATTTATTATTAAATTATTAGTTAATATTTATTTAGTATTTATAATATATTATTAAATATTATTTATTACTTATTATTACTAATTATTTATTATTTATTATTTATTTTATTAAGTAATCTATTATTTATTTTGAATTTTTTTATTATTTATTATATTTATTTATAATTTATTTTCTACTTAATTATTTTATATTTACTTATTTTCCATTACTAACTTATTATTTTTCATTATTTGTTAGTTTTTTATATATTTATTAATAATTCATTATTTTTTTCAATTTTCTCAATTTATTTCTTATTTATTATATAATCATTATTCATTTATAATTTATTTATTTATTTATTATTTAATTTTTTTGGTGTTGAATTCTACAGAAAGACACATATGAACACCTTTGGACAATCAGAGGACATCATTCGACTCAACGCAACATCTCAGGAAGGCCATGAATGGTACGCACAAGATTTGAGGTCGATGGTCAAGATTCATATCTGTGTACAAGACTCTTGCATGTCCAATGTGATGTCAATTTTCCCCATTCCACACAGGCTACCCAAATGGCTAAGGAAACCATGTGAAAGACATCTCCAATGTGCGTAAGAAACCCAATCACACACAAACCTCTTGTATACCAAATATGACAACAACTGGCCCCTTGCATGATTGTTCATAGTGGCTAAGGACGGAGCTATGTGGAAGACAACTTCCCTAACCATAATCTTATGTTTAATCACCAAAGATAATATATATGTATTTATGGTCACCCCCCACCTCTTCTTCAGGGTGATCCTCCATAAGTTGGATAGCCGCTCTACTGTGCAGAAGAATGGTATTTTGTGACATCGTGAATGGATGGAACTCTTAAGGTAGAGATCTTTCATGATAAGTTCCATGTGGGTCCTCCCTTTATTCGTCCCACAATGTTTTAATGCTCTCCCAACCACTTTCAACCTAAATAATGTGTGTTCAAGGTATCTTCATGCATGCATCCTCGACATGGTGAGCAACACTCCAAATTTGGGTTCAAGACTTAGCCTTGAGTGCAATCCCCCTATCTTGCGTACACACCCTCTTTAAAGATCCATGGATTACCTTTACTTCATGGTTCCATTTTCAATCACCTTTTGTGTGGGAACCCCACCTCTTGTGCACAGACCTCTAAGATTGCATGCAGTGATTTCTGGGTCCCTCGAGGGACATCTCATATGCACCTAGATCATGTATTGTCATAGATTTTTCGTCACATTGTAGGTACACAATTTTTTTTTCTTATCAACATAGGAATTTTAATGTGGACCTGGTGTTGCACCAATACTATACACCATTACACCATGTCATTGATAATGACAAGCCCCTCCTAAAAGTTCATTAATGATGGTTATATAAGTCCAATGGGTGAGGAGTGAGTCCCCCATATCTGTGATTCATAACATAAAACTACCTAGCAGCCACATCTCCAAAACATGAAATTAATCATTAGTCTTAACCTGCACAATGTACATGGGATTCCCTATGTATTCTCATCATGGTATGCCTCCCTTTACCACCATGGTCTATAGAGATTCACTCCTAGACAACTTTCATGTGTATCCCCACACACCCTTTATAGGATGCTCCATGTTTGACATGCAAGGAATGAGATCTTCCTCACATGGAATAGGATCCTCCTCACATGAAATGACATCCTCATCAGGAATCTTTCGGGCATAATCCACACACCATATAACATCCACTCAACTTTCACGACGTGAGCGTCAAGTCTACCAATTCCCCTTGTTTCTCACAATGATCATGACTCGCCTGGGCTTAGTGGTTAGCAGCTACTATGACATCTGGTCTCCAACATGGTCCACTCCCACACATAATCCCTAAACATGTCCCAAATATTGGACTCCTATTTTAGAATAAGACCCAACCATACTCATTCCCCCTAGGAAGCGACCATGCCTAATCCCCAATCACCTCATGTTCCCTCAATGGGCAGCTTCAATTCATAAGACCCAACCATATTCTCCACTTACATCAGCCTCCTTATCAGGTGTAATCCATGATGCCCTTTTCCACAATACATGGGCTTTGATCCATATCCAATTGGGATATGTATAAAGATTCCATAAGGTTCAAACCTAGCACTACATCCTCTCCATTCACATTCATCCTGATTTCATCTGTGCTGCCACATCTTGATGATATCATCCCACCCACTTGGGTCGCTTTCATGTTTGATTTCCATCCACTATATCGCTTCTCTTAGTAGAACCTTGGAAGCTCCCATGTGTAGGCCCTGTAAAATGATTACAAGTTAAATTCTATTGAAAAGGGTCGATCCCATGCATAAATACCACACAATCTGTCAAACTACATGGGTTTTGGTTTCTATCATCTAAACAATGTATGTCAGATGCCTCTTTGAGGTTCAATCCCAACCAATTGTAAACCGGTGTGCCCCCTTTTAGTGTTGAACCTCCTTGATCCACCTACAATAGTGTACCAATAAACCCTCATGGTGTAATATCTTCCCATTATGAGATAAACCTCCTATGTCTGCCTCCACTGGATTCTTAATCCATTCATTAATAAATCTTTTAGGTGCTCCCTCCTAGGAAAAAACCACTTTTATCCACATCCACAACGTCTTCTGATCAGCCTTATTTCATATCTAAAAGATTTTGAACTTGTGAGCTATCTCATGATGCTACCTAATGATAAACATGGTATGTTTGAGGTGAAATCCATGTAAGATATGTCTCCGGCATCAGATACCTCATGACCAACATGGTATGCTTTGGGTTCCAAACCTAAGATTCCTCCATGAGATTTCCTCCTATGAGGACGAAAAACGTGACCAATGTTCCCAGCTTCCACAAATTCTAGTGATTCCTAACATGAATAATACAATTACAAAAGTTTTTTTACCCATTAAGATCACTTGGAATGTCCAGACAATTGTATTGTTATTACCCGGTGTCCACAAAGATATGGCATAGGGAATGAGTTTCAGGGACATAATGTAATCTCTGAGGGAATCCCAGACTAGGTGATGAACTCTGAGGAATACAAGGAAGCAGAAACTGATATCCCATCATCCCATTTGAATCAAGGTGTAGACATTGCCAAAGAATTTGATGAATTCAACCTACCTTTGGAAAGAAGGAATATGGGGAAATGATTGTGATGATATTGTTTATTCAAAATGATGTGAGGTGGCTGCGCCCCAGTGAAAAAATTGGAAATAAAATTGGTGATCATGAAATGAAACTCTTCTCCCAAACAGGTGGAATATTAATGTTCAAGACATCATATGATTATAATGTCATTGGTTCCAGTTATCTAGTTCCATGACCCAACTATAAAATAGTGGTTGTTCCATGGAACTCACTAGAAATTGGGTGATTAAACATTGGGAATTCTTTTATGCGATATCTTCACTATGGATACCTATCACTTTAACTATGGAATATTGGACGAAACAGGGTCATTGGGAATTTATTTCCTGGTATCCATACTAATAGATGAATATTATTACTTTGTTGGACCAAATCTATAGGAAACCACCTTCCCACTACCCGCAAACGCAGGGGTAGGAAAAATGTCAATGAGACAATCCCGCATGACTCCATATTTTCCATAATTCAAATAATTCCATCGATTATCAGGTTACCATACCCTATCTCACCCTCAGAGAACATTCAGAGGAGGGTGATAGATTCCCTTGTGTGGTGGTTGGTATATGAGGGAGTAATTCATATGAGGGATATAGCTCACTAGGACATAAAGTGTTTTGTGCCTTATCAACACCTCTAGCCCATAAGGGCCATGCAGGGAGCCACTGCCCCCAACTCCAATGAAGAATTACTTCAGGAGTCTCTCCATAGAGCGTTCCTAGGACTATACCCCATACGCCATGCATGTGAGGTATTATTGAGTCACCTTGGCTATGAATACTACCTAGGAGCTTCCAAGTAGGGATCCCACTAGGCACCATCAACACCACCAACGACCATTCATCTAGGTTGAAGAACAAGTGGATTATACCACTATTCTATCAGCCCCATTCCAAATGAACTGACACCAATGTTGGGAATAAGCTTAGTAATATTCCAATAATGTTTTATCATCTTCTATAGCTCCATTGGATCCTTCCACCCCTGGTGAATTCTATAAAATCTCTTCCATTTCAGATAATGGACCTAACAATTATTAGTGGGGATTGAGACCTCAGCTACCCTATAGGAATGTTGGGTTGACTCTATTAGCCACTGGCATCATCAGTAGCTGTTAAGGTTTGGTCTGTGATGATGAGATCTAGTATGGAGGCCATCCTCATTTGATCTCCAACCAATGAATATGTCATCCCTACTTCATTGAAATAATGTGAGGCAGTCCTCTGCGTACTTATGGTTACTATTATGGTGGTCCTCCCCTTGTCACAGACCATCAGTGTGAAGTTCCTACACACACCATTACCAAATATAGAGGAAGTCCCCCTAATATAGTACTTTCCAAATTGGGGGCCCTCTCCACTTTACTGAAAACTGGTATTGAGGATATCCCTTTTCAACCACCGTTCAACTCGAAGGTCCTCCCCATGCCACATTCAATTAAAGCAGAGGTCCTACCCACCCCTATGATAGTCAACGTGGAGACCCGCCCCATGTATTAACCAGTCATAGCAGAGGTCCTCCCCATACTCATACCTCTCTACATGGATTTTCTCCCCATGTCTAGTTTGATTAGTGTGAAGGCCCTCCTCACACCTCAACCCATCAAAGCATAGGACCTCCCCACTCTCACAACCAACATGGAATTCCACCCCATATTCTTACCAAGTGAGGAAGAGGTCCTCCCTACTATGTCAGAAACCATAGTGGAGGTCCTCCCTACTCCCATAGTAGTCTAATGGAAGGTCCCCTATTCTCCGATGACAACTGATGTGACTTCCCTTCTTGTGTCCCTACAAATCAAAGCAGGGGTCCTTCCTACACTACTACCCACTAGAATGGAGGTCTTACCTATGCCGAGGAACTTTCAAGATATGAAGAAATGCCCTGGGGAAGAAGGGAGAACTGCCTCCGCCAAAGGAAGAATTCCTAGGAGCACTAAGTCATTTCCAATATCTTTCTCTTCATAGACTCTGAAGAAGATTATGATTCAATAATAGAATATTCACTCCATTTATCTGCATAAGAGTCTAGGAAATGAGACCAATAGGTGAAATTCAACATCCCATGAGGTGAGATTCTCCAAATCCCAAAATCAATTCATAGGTACATGTTAGTGGAGGAAGATTCATCTACCTTCTCGGGTCACATGGTACCATCATCTTTGTCTTCACCAATTTCATTATCTACCTCTACCCATGATCATAGAGAGTTATTCTAGAATTTGATAGACAATAAGAATCTGGTAGACCTATAAATTAGTGTCTCTACCCTCACACATGAGGTATTATTGAGAACCCATACCTATAAGTATGTGATGATTTGGTTGGTACCACCGCATAGAAATTACCAAAAATGTAGCGAATAGTCGACACGTGCAATGAATCATATATTGGATAGTCCACTAGTTCACTAATATACATTTGTGACTCCAATCTCCCATCATGTACAAATTAAAATGATGGATAACTAAGTACCATGCCCCACTTTTGATCAAGGAATTATGTGGGAAACTATGGTTGTATACAAGTTTTCAATCATGTTCTGGAAGAATGTAGTTCCCAACATTGAAATTCTAGAGTCCCTCACTGAGGACCAGGACACATGTTTCCACTAGACCATTTGGATGACCTTATTTCAAATTTTTTACCATTAATTGGTCATACCAATGAGTCATGAGAATTTTGATGACATTGTTTGATAGTGTCACATGGATGAGTTGGCAATACTACTAATGGATCAGAACCCTATGTCAGTAAGATACCATTAGACCCCCGAATCAATATGCATCAACTGGTTCATAGTAATCTGTTGAATCATTGAAGAGGCATATCTATATGTTAATATCAAAGGATGGGGATGGTATGATGATTTCCACTTCAATACTATCCTACAACAACCTAACCTACCCAGTGATATTGAGGATATTCCTCTTGGAATTGTTATGGTGATTAGGAGTGATCAAAGGTTTACTAAATATGGGAACATCATCACATGGTACGACCAGGATAACCCACCCCCTAGGCTAGTGAATTATTAGGTGGACCCCCATACAGGTGTCTTCACTCACCTGCAAAGGAAGGAACTCATCCTTAGAGATCCTTTCATATCATTTCCCACTAGTTGGGATACCAACATAGGTAAATAGTAAGTCCGGACCTCTAAGCCCTCTGACATGTCTGATCTACCCGATGTTGCATAGAAGAAAGAGGTAGATTATGAGGTCTCATCCTTGCTTAAATTGGTTGCATATCAAAAGCATATTAATTATGAAATCATCACTGAGTGGATCTTGGATTTTGGTTCTACTTGTCAATATCATGTTCCTCCTCCACTAGGGTATTAGGGGAAACCATAAATCCTTCTCGGCCAATTTTTATCAATTGATCTTGGTGATCTCACACTTCCCAATATATCAGAGGCATGATTGTATAGAAAAATACCACGATACTCATCTCCAAATCTTCCCAAGAAGCACTATAATCTTCCTCAACACCTGAATCAAGACACTCCACAAGTTGTGTCATGAGTAGTTGAGCTTGCCTATTGTGTTGATGAGAATGTCATGGAAATAGTGGTTAAGTATCCTCACCACGATATGAACCCATACTAGGATGATCAAATAGAAACTCTCCCTGCATTTCTTGAAGACCATACAACATGACAGGTGGAAATCCCACCTGATTTCCATTCATATCTAGCATGGGTGGATGATATGTGAGCACCCCCAAATTGGGGAATCCTACCTTCACCCACTTCAATGGGATGGGTGACCCGCTGCAGCATCTATCCCACATTGCCTCTTGGTTTTCACCCATATTGGGAACACCGCAGAAGAAGGACAACTCCAAGGTCTGATTTTTAGTTCAAACATTGGAAGGGTCTGAATTCATCTAGTATAGCTAGTTAGCTATAGGATCCATCACAAGTTGTAAGATATCTGCAAGTAGTTTATCTACAACTTCAACTCAAAAATATAAAATACAAGCATTTTTAAACTCTTCATGTGAATGAAACTACCATACGATAGTATCGTAGACTTTTTTCTCAGTCAAAGGGTCCCATGAATTCCCTCAATATGTCATTTACCTAATAGAATCTTCATAACAACGTGCATGGGGGATGCCAAGACTGAGATGGTCCCCACCCTCATCAAATAGAAATTCCTAGGTGGATTTTAAGGTATATATTAAAAGGCATAGAGTCTATAGGATGCCCAATAACAATAAAATAAATAATTTCCATTGCCTATTCCATCTCCTTCAAGAGGAATCGCTAAGTCAGAGACTGCCATCCCTATACAGGTGGAGGCCCTAGAGCTAGTGGAGTAGTTGCTAGTAAAGCCTCACCAAATACATCCTTGAAGAGTGCAGCACCCTCATCAAGATAATCCGCACCTTGTGAGGAATTAGAAGTAACCTCCACTCCAAGAACCACTTCCTCAACAAGAGAATGTGGATCTATGCCCTAATCATTCTCTATCCATTTTTAGGGCTAGGCTCCAAGATCTCCCTTCCTATATAGAAGAAACTAGACTTATTCTTTTAAGGATGCATAGGTTTTTGGTTATTTATGTTGTAATTTGGAACAGGCGGTTATAAAACTTCTAGATTGTAGAAAGTCACATGAATCCAAGCTCACTAATCTCCCTTACCATTAATTCTACCATTGGATCATTGAATATACCATTAAATAGTTTTGTGTGTTCAAGTATTGGATTTAGGACCAAGTGTAAAATTTTACGGTCAAATTAGACCGTATCCCGACACAAGTGGTGTGAATCTCCACCAAGATAAACAGAAATAGTGAATGTGAATAGTAAACAGTTTCAAACAATGGGACTTAGAATTATAATGACTAGTTGGCCTTTAGGGAAGTCAGACATTCCCATAGTGTCATTTGTGCCCACTTAGGCTATCTTGAACTCATTGTTCATTCTATAGATGATGTATTTGCATCCACATCACAACCTTTTATATCTCGGAATGGAAAACATTACAATTTCAAGGTAAATAAAAGTCCCCGACTATTTTTGAATCCCTATTGAACACTTGGAAAATTCATGCCTCCAAAGATGGGAGTTTCACCCAGGGTCTGCCCAGAGTTGGAAGACTCCTCTGATGATGGACATGAGTATGCCTCTATGAATACCATTGATCAGGTGGACCCTTACATAGTCCTCGATGATGAGGAACATCAGAAAATCCCTCTGTAAACATTCATTTTATTTCATCAAACATGAAGTTGAGGGCATTAAAATCACTGAAATGCTCAGGCCAGTGATTAAATCCATGATGGGTGTGATACTGAAACTAAGAGGAAGGTTTTGTGTAGAGATCAGCATGCATAGTCTTACCAACCTATTTCATCAGACTCACCACCCCTATCGACTATTCTAATCGAATGGGTAGTAAAATTACAGCTACAACGCGATCATTCGCGCCCATATAAAGCTAGGCCTTATCCAAATGACAGTCAAATATTGTTGGTTATGAGTAGATTATTTGATGAGTAGTAGGACATTTTCTGAACTATATTGACTCCATTTGGTTGATCCTGTAGTTCTTGTCAAGACTCATACCAAAGAGAACCCCCTTGTGAGTAGAAATGTGTGTTTAGAATGAAATTATGATGTGACGAAGCGCCTCAGCATCATACCTTCGAAGATCACGATCCTTGAGGCCCTTATATTTCCAAAAGAGATGTGTGAGGACCTTACGGAAGCCCTGAGAACCCCCCTCCAGTTTGAAATAGTGGTAGTAGGTGTATAGAAATTTTATACAGAGGAACTTGAGTGTGCGTAATGTAAAGCCACTATCTGGTTCTCGAGAGAAGATGAGGGCTCTCTCATGCAGGGGATCCTTTGACTATTTTACATCACAAGACAATTCAATGAAATGGAATTCGGTCACTATCTAGTCGACATAGGTTATGGGATAAATCTCATCCCGACCAGAATTCTCCACAAGTTAGGACTAACTGATGTAGATTTGAGCCCCTCTGACATGAATATTTAGGGAAATAATAGGAACAATAAAAACCTTGGGGTATAATCCATTTGAAACTTATTTTTGTGGCTTGGTAGAAAATGTTGAGTTCATGGTTGTCTCGTAGGATACCACCTACAATGTGTGGATCGGTAGACCCTAGATCCACCTATATGTAGCAGTTACATCCTCTTATCACCAATGCATAATGTACTATCTCAACAGTCGAGTATCCATGCTCTATGGTGATGCATTCCCCTTCAACTCTTATGAATAATGATACCTAGATGGTGGATATTAGAAGAGTAAGGAAAACCATGTTCTGATAGACTAGGTTGATCACACCATAATTGTATCCCACCTCTGGAAAGATTTAGATGATGATTTCATTCTCTATATTCACCAGTTATAGGGTATGATACTCAAATAGGAAAATTTATTTTTCATTTCTAGGAGCCAAGGACTCTATATCCCTAGGTAAAATTAATGATGTAAGATCACATCGTACTCTAATATAGTCCAGGCCTGGGTGGTACCTGAAGATCCTATCCTTGTGAGGTATATAGATGTTTTCCCTATGGATATATTTGTATTTCATACTCGCATATTTTTCTGATTCGGGTTGAACTGATACAGCTGAACCACCACTATTTCTTTAATATATGGAATCGAACTCATTGTTGAAGTCCTGATGGAATCAGAACAACATCCCGTATCGACATGGTCTCTTTAGAGTAAAAAATTTCCATTAAGGGCTATATATACTCTAAATAAGGCACTAGTGTTCCGCTGAAATCGATTTTCTTGAATGAACCATATCCTCCCACAAATTCTCCTTACTCAAACAATTAATAGGATTTAAATGATGCCCCTACCACTTTTTAAGATGTTTTATCCAACAATGTTGATGATTTGGTTTAGGTGAACATTGGTACTAAGAATGGTCTGAGGGAAAAGCTGATCGGTGTAGCCATGCCTCCAGATGAACATCAGTAGTATGTGGATTTCCAGAAGCAACATTGTAATGTATTATCCTAGATTTATGATGAGATTCATGGAATAGAACCTCAGGTCATATTCTACCATCATGGCCTCTTAATGATCCATCATAGGTTCAAGAAACCACCCAGAAAAATGAACATATCTCATGGTATGAAGGTCCTAGACGAATTTGATAAGCTCATCAAAACTCGCTTCCTCAAGGAAGTTCAATACCCCAAGTGGCTATCCTGTAACATCCCAGACCGGAAGATGAATGGGAAGATCAGAGTTTTAATCAATTTTCATGACATCAATCATAATTTTTTTAAGTATGATTTTCCCCATCTAGTGACAAATCTATTTATCAATGACACGGCTAGATTCTAGTCTCTCCCCTTCAAGGACGTATATTCTGGATATAACTAGATCCGGATGGCCCCCAAATATGAGGAGTCCACCACCTTCAAATCACCACAAGGGAATTTATTCTATTAGATAATTCCTTTCATTCTAAATAATGAAGAATCCACTTATTGGGGATCCATACACTACATTGTCAATATGATCCTTAGGATACTAGTGGAGTTCTATGTGGATGATATGGTGTTCAAATAATTTCAGCATTAGGACCATCTCAGAGATCGTGATAAATGTTTTGGCTTCCTCTACTCTGGGAATCTAAAGATGAACCCCTTGAAGTGTGCATTCGAGTTTACCTATAATAATTTTCTTGGTATTGTTATCAGATATAGATGAATTGAGATTGACATAGAGAAGATCAAGGATATCAGCAAGATTCCTCCTCCGAGTAAACTTCAATAACTCTAAGGCCTTCAAGGCCACTTATCCTATATACTCTGGTTCACCATGAATCTTTCCAAAAAAATTAATACCTTTTCCAGGATCATGAATAAAGATATTGTATACTAGTGGGATGAAGAGTGCTGGGATTATTTTGAAGAAATCTAGAAATATTTTCTATAACCTATGGTATTGATGTGACCCATATCTAGAAAAACTCTGGTCCTCTATGTGAACACCCTAAAATTATCCCTCGGTGCCCTTCTCACCGAGAAGAACAATCAAAACATGTAGAAAGAATATTTAAAACGTCATATTTTTCACATTGGTAATCTAGAAAAAACATGAAAATCTAAAAATATGCATTTTTCATATAGGTTTTCAATTAACCAATATGGAAAATACATTTCTCCCATTGGTTATATGTAAACCTACTTGAAAAATGAATATTATCTACTCTTTCACATTGATTTTATAATAAAATTGATGAAAAATAAAGATTTCTTACATCTGTTATATTATCACCAATGTGAAAAACTATATTTTCACATCAGTTAAATGATAACTAGCATAAAAAGTCTTAAAAATTTATAAATTGACAAAGGTTTAAATATGAATTCTTCCATTATCGTGACACGGGCCTCATTTCTCTCTCACTGAATCCAAAACTCTCTAAATTCTTCGAACCGTTGGTCCAATATCACATTATGATCTTAATAAACCCTAGTTTTTCATCAGCATCATGTTATGCATTGAAGATAGATCTAGATTAATCCTCATACATTGTCATTTTTCTCTTTTAAGCCATTATTTGGCTTGGAATCTCTAACCAGTGATTGTTCGATCATGTGGACTTCATTCTGGCATTACCATCATCATACAATTGGGTTCTTTAGCTTCATCATTAAGAGTTTGATTCTAGATCTACTCATCTTCAAATAGATAGCCTGAAGGTTTGAATTTAATTTATAATCTGCTGTTTAGTTGTTCTTAACTTTATTTCTATATTGAATTAGTCATTATCATTCAATATATTTTTCCTTTGGATAACATTAAAATTATTTTATACAATTTTTCATGATAATGAGTATATAGATGTATGCATACCATATGTAAAGTTATGCATACCATATTAATGGTGGTGTTATATAAAGGTATACATACAATATTATTATTGGTGTTTCTTAAACAATGTTATTTTATATGAAATATTTGATGACATTACTGAACATAAGAAAATAAATTACTAGTAAACTATTTTTGGAGGGCGTCATATGACACCCGCATATGATATGAGTGATTTAAAGGAATATATGGACTGATCTAAACCATCCATTATACATAAGAAATTATAATCTCAAATGGTGTTCAATTAAGTAAAATTAGTATGTTTCTTAGATAGCCTTTAAAACCGATTTAATGATATTCAAACTGCTCCAGTAGAATTAAATTAAAGGTTTTCAATATAATAAAACACAATAACTTATCTATTAACAACAAAGAAAACATCATATTTGATCCAGTGTTATAAATGATATAGGCTCTAACTTTTGTATTAGCATGGGATTTCTCCATAGTTTTGTGTGTATTTGACTCTAGGAATTGATTAAAATATCATTTTATATCATTTTCATCACATAGCCTCCCAAGATCCATGGTTTTTCGACTATGTGGCATCTTTCTATGAGTCAATGGGTATATTGTGAGTGAAATAGGTTGGGAGTGATTATTGAAATACTTATAAATAGAATTGTAAATCAATTTGAGACTGAAAAATACTGAACGTGATGCCCAACAGTATAATAGGAATCATTTTTTCAACCTTCTCTTGGATCTAATTGTATAGATGGAACATATATCACAAACATATATTAAAACACATTCTATGCATATAGTATGAATATGATTTTTTCAGATAATATACACTTGTATTCATCTAATTAGAATTATTATGCATAGTTTAACGGTGTACACCAATATCATACTTTTACTATATGAAACAATAGCTCATCATATTTTTATATTAAGAAATATCATTATTAATTTTAAAACTATTTCAATTTTAACATTTGTTTCAATTCATGTTATTGTATCATTTAGTGTAGATTTCATTCCATTCATAAAATGCATTTTTTTACATTAGCATACATGGTCATGTGTTTCAATAGTACTCTAGGGCATTGCAAAAGGGATTAATGGGTGATGAGTCTACTTTTTAAAGTAGCATACCAACTGGGTTCCCAATTTGGGAAAACTATGCACCATATGGAGTCCCATGATGCATGGTTTAATGTTCCATTTTATTAAACTAAGAATCAATTTATGATTTGAATATATTGTTAATAAAAAAATAAAATAGATTTTTTATTTTTATAAATAATCAACTATGAATTCTTTATTCTCATTTTATATATCTTTTTATAGATATAATTGTATATATTTTTGAATTAATTTGTAATGTTATATTCATTTATTTTTACTTGATAAATTTTTTAAATGAATATATTTTTCAATTCCTTTCGCATTAATGATTTTTCTCATTAAATTTTTTTTATTTTCATTCTCATTTTTAAATTCTTGGTTATCTATATCATTCAAAGTAATTTCTAATCTCAATATTTTATTACTCCCTATGTTTTTTAAATTTAATTTTGATATTTTTTATAGATAATAATGAATAAATGTTTGATTAATGCACCTTGAACAGGTGATGAATATAAAGAATTTGTTGATTATTTTTTGGAATTTGATAAACAAAATGTTCCAAACAACGACATGTGTTTCCATCCATGTCTTAAATGTTTAAATTTAAATAATTTGGAAAGTAGAGAGGTCAAATATAATTTATTTTTTCATTATTTTAATTTGACTTACAGCTCTTGGATCTATAATAGTAAAACTGATAATAATTTAAAATCTATTGATGTTGGTTCGTTTTAAGATTATAAATCTAACCAACTTGATGAAATGATTAATGATATTTAAGTATAAAAAATTGATAAAAAATTCAAAAAATGAGTGTTTCTATAGTGATATCGGAAAACCATTATATCTGGATTGTATGAAATATATGGTTTTATTGATGGTGTAAAGTTTGATTAACCTGAAGGTGAAACATGGATGAAGTGACAAGGGTTTTATAGTGCTGCTGCCTTTTTTTAAATACATTCTTCTTAGACACAATTATCTTGGGGATTCACATTATAAAGATAAGAAATTATTATTCCTTATGGGATTTTTGTATAAGAAAATACATGTTTTCCCAAAACAAATGAGTTCTATATAGGAAAGAATTCGAATTTTTATCAGAGTGTCCTAAATGTGGGATGTCACGATATAATTTAAATGAAAAATCACAAGCTGATTTAGCAGTTAGAGAGATCCATTCTATGAAATTTTGGTATCTTCCTATAATTCCTCATTTCAAATGTTTATTTAAAAATTGACATGATGACAAAATGTTAAGATTGAATAGATATAAGAGGATATGTGATGGAAAATTATAGCATCTAGCTAATTGTCCAAAGTGGAATAAAATTGATCACCAGTTTCCTATATTTGGAAATAAAGTTATAAATCTCATACATGGACTTTCCACAGATGGAATGAATCCATATTGTAACTCCCTGACCCCGGTTACCCAGAGTCAGTGCATTATTACGTAACATTGGAATGATCACAAAAGATTAAGTCTCAAAAGACCGATTAGTTTAGTAGACTTGGAAATACTATATGAATTCAAAAGGTTTATATTATATCATAAATTGAAAACTACAACAACATTGTTTCCATAGACAACACTGAGATCCCATATACTATCCCTATAGGTCAATCATAATATACTTCTTCGCATCCTGGGAAAAATAAAACATAGGAAGGGATGAGCTCAGATGCTCAATAAGGATAACAATATAACAGAAACTTTTATAAATAAGCATAATCATTTAAGGCAATGTATAAAACTAAAACTAAAGCCTTTTCAATATAAACATCGTCATAATATGGAAAATGTAAATCAATATAATGCAATTTACTTACTCACATGGATATTCTACTAGTATAATAATAACTTCCAATATCAATAGCCACTTTCATAATGATGGAAGCCATAATTCAAGACTTTCATAACCACATAGTCAAGGCCTTGTGCCAATACTACAAATAAGATTTTGTCAAGGACTTGTTCCAATACACTAGTTTGTCTCATTAGACCTACCGATGCATCGAAGAGCTATAGCGGGCTCCACTCGTCACTTACTAAGTCCATTGAATTCCTCGTATAAAAAGGTCTAAACATAACATAAACATTCGTATTAAAACTAGTATACGAAATGTCAATACTTTATCCATTAACCATGAATGTGATGAGATAACACATCCACAGTCAAACATATCCCAAAACATTCAATACAATATGAATGTTTTGTATCATAATAAATCAACTTCAAACAAACTTAAAATACATCAAAGGATGTTGACATAGATGAAATCAAAACCCTTTTAGATAAATATAACTTTCTATTTTGAAATCATTTAAAAGACATGTAAATATAAAAGAAAACATTTAAATTTGAAAATATTCTTATAAGATTCTAAGGGAAGCTTCGACATTGTTATAATGGTGTAATATAGCCACACTCACCGTATAAGTTAATAAAAACATTCTTACATTAATTTTGTCAAAATGGTCATAAAGTACCTTGTTTGGAAAATGACAGAAATATTACCTTCAAACCATTTTATAAAAATTCAAACAAGGGTATAAATGACATTAGCCAATAGTCTAGTAAATCGAAAAAATGATTTGGAATGCATTTTTAAGAAACATGGATGTGGATGATAAAGAGGTCCCAGTAGATACTTATGTAAAAACATCCTCGGATAATAAAGAGATTGTAAAATTAACCCTTACCTTTTACTTTTCCTTGGTCGAGGGTAGCATAACCTCCAGTATATTTGTAAAATAATTGTTATTAAATTATAAAAGAATCATACACATTAATATGATATCATATATGATCTTTTAACATTTCTTTGTTAATAATATCTTAGTAGTATCATCATTTCAGGTGTTAACTGATTCATTATCCTTTATATGCTTTGTTACGTAAGTAATTTTTGTTTTGTATATGATATATCTTATTCATATTCAGAATGATATTATGTTTTTAATCATTATTTTTAATCATAAAATGAAAATTAGTCTTGAATGGATAGGATGGGGAATGAATCTCATCACGTTCGTGGAGATGGTAATCCGTACGTACGCACGAGCGACAATATAATTCTTAAAATAATATATAATTTGATGGTATATCATATATAAAGAATCATTATAATTTAATATTTATTATTTACATCAATTAGACAACATTATTATACCCATCCAAATAATAATTTATTGAATAACAATTACACCACGACGTGGAGACGGTATTTCGTACGTACGCACGTATGGTGACATGTCATTCAAAGGATGGATAGAATAATGAAAGTGGTTGTACAATATTCATAATAACATCACAGTATATATAATATACTGGATTTATTATTTTATAATGGATACAACAAAGAAAGAGGAAGTTGAAGAAGAAATGAACTTGAAAGAGGTCATGAAATATTTACCTCTTCTTCGGGTTCTTCATTTCTATTTGATCAAAATGGCTCCTTGGGTTGGCTTTATGACTAAAGTAACACCTCTAGGATGAATGGAGGACTTTTGATAGGGTATTTGGGCAGGGGTTGGCAGATCCAAATGGAATTGAATGTGTGAATTAGAGAGAAGGGGGAGTTCCCTTTTATAGGAGGGGTTATGGGCACCTTAGGAAAAGTTAAAAATATTATTTTATAATAAATTAATTTTCGGTTTATAATGGCTTCAAAATGGATTATATAAAGTCTAAGGTGGGTATGTCTCAAAAAACACTCAAGAAATAGGTTTTAGATAGGTTTGGGTCACTATATTGACTTTATCTTTTAGATTTAATTCTTAGTTAAATAGTTTGACATTTACCATGTCTCATTGTATTTTAATATTATATGGTTAATAAGCTTAGTATATACTTCCAAGAAAACCCCAGGTGGTTCATTAATGATACACCTAACATTAAATAATTCCTTTTTATGAACCTTGTATTTTTAGGAATCGAATAGAAATTAATAATATAATATATTTTTTAAAACTCTTTTTTGTCAATTTTGACACTATTTGGTATTTTGTTTTTTCTAAATTCATAACAGCATTATTACTTCAAAAAAAATTCATCTAACCAACCCTAAAATTTCATATTAACCTAGAAAATTAGTTCAATTCATAAAAAGTATCATATTACATTTATTTGGATATTTATAATCTCAATTATTTTAATATTTTATTAATTAGGTAATTACTGCATCATCATTGTGTCATAAATAAATTATATTATTTAATGTATAAAAAATATAAATAAAATACCATTATGTAGAAAATATTTTTATATTTGTAATGAATATTTATAGTCGAATTTATCTTCTGTATAACCCTATATTAAAAATGTTTTAGTTATTAAACATTGATTTTAACTATTTTAACTCTCCTTTAAATAAAATTATAATAAATGTCCTAATCTAATCCAAGTGGACCTAAAGGATCATATTTTATTCCTATGTATTTTTTTGGTCTAATTATATTTACCCAATAGAATTAAGACATGTGTTAGGGTAATAATAATATCATTTTTACCCTTAATTACACTATTTACTTTTAATAGTGATAAATAAAAGTAAAAAGTTACTATTCACTAAAAATTATTTTTATCTTATTGAACCAAATTTTACTTACTGATATCAAATGTGTGTCTCGGATTTTTGAAATTCAACTCAGAGAAGTAGTAAAATTATGTTTTATGTAAATTTTCAACTCCTCCTAAGAGGTGGGTAAAAGACGGTAAAAATTTCATTAAAAGTTTTATATATCTAATATTATTATAAAATGACTCCATTGAATTACATTGAACTTATATAGGTATTATGTATCTATTTTGACCTAAAATAAATTTAAATAAAATAAATAATTATTTAAATAAAAATTCAGTTTTAAACTATAACTCTGTGTTTTTCACTATTCATCAAAAATTGAAAGTTTTCCGAAAAATACCAAAAAATCACCCTAATCTAATTTCGATATTCCGAATCCAAAAATGAATTCCATTTTGAAATATAAAATTTATAAAATTTCAAAAAGTGGGTATTACTATTCATAACAACTAGTTTGATTGGTTGTAGTGTGTTAGAACTCGAAGTTGTGTACAACACACACTACTCTATTTTAAAAAAGAATCATATTGTGGATGCTTGGGGTGTTGCATTCAACCCTCCTTCAAATAATTTCATCTTCAAAAATTCTAGAATATTTCTGCAAAAAAATACTCTGGTGGTTCTTCATCATAAGTTCTTCGGGTTCCAATGTTGCCTCTTCTATCTTATGGTTTCCCCATAGATCTTTTACCAGACGAGTCGTCCAGTTTCTCAACACTTGTTCTATTGTATCAAGAACCTTGATAGGATCTTCTCAATAAGACAAATCGGGTTCCAGTTCTTATTCCACGTAGGTGAGTACATGCGTTGGGTTAGACATTTATTTTCTCAACAATGATACATGGAATACATTGTGATCTTTGTAGAGACTTGGCGGCATTTCAAAACGGTAAGCTACAACCCAAATTAGTTCTAGAATTTCTAAAGGTCTGATGTAACTGGGACTCAATTTTCCTTTCTTACCGAAACATATAAAACCCATCCATAGAGACACCTTCAATAAAACATGGTCTCCTACCTAAAATTCCAAATACTTCTATTTGTTATTCGCATAGCTCTTCTGCCTACTTTCAACTTCCTTGATGTGGTTTTGGATTACCTTAACCTTTTCCATTGTTTCCTCCACAAGTTCTAGGCCTATGAGTTTTCTTTCACCAACATCATCCCAAAAGGTTTTTGTGCAACATCTCTTTCCATATAACACTTCATATGGTGCCATATGAATACTTTAATGGAATCTATTGTTATAGGAAAATTCTACCAAAGGTAAATATTGATCCCAGAAAACTTGAAAGTCAAGTGAGTAAGATATCAACATTTCTTCTAAGGTTTTAATAGTCCGTTATGATTGTCCATCAGTTTGAGGGTGGTAGGTAGTTCTCAAATGAATTTCAGTATCCAGGGATTTCTGAAGACTTTTCTAGAATCTTGATGTAAAACATGGATCATGATTACAAACAATCGATAGGGGTTCTCCATGAAGTCTCACTACTTCAATAATATATAGTCTTGCTAGACGTTCAAGTGGTAAATTTTCTCTTATAGCATGAAAATTTTATGACTTGGTAAGACAATCAACAATGACCCATATTTCATCGTTCCTTCTAGGATTATTTGGTAGTCCCATGACAAAGTCCATTGTGATATTATCCCATTTCCACTCAGGTATGGGAAGATGTTTCAAGACTCTTCTAGGTTGTTGCCTTCCAGCATTCACATGTTGAAAAACCGTACATCTTGACACAAAATCAGCAGTCTCCCTCTTCATGTTGTCCCACCAAAAATTTTCCATCAAATAATTATACATCTTAGTGATACTAGGGTGTATAGAGAATCTGGAACTATGAGCATCATCCAACAATTCCCTTTTTAGATCAGGTATTTCGGGAACACAGAGTCTCTTTCCAAATTTCAAAATTCCATCATCATACACAGAGTCACTCAATCTCTCATCATTCAGAGCTTTAATCTTCTTTTGAAACTCTTCATCATCGGTTTTAGAACTCTTTATCCTTTATAGTAAAGATTGTTTGGAAACCATTTGAAACATTATTGATGTTTCACCTTCCATGGTTATTCCCATATCCATATTTACTAGATCCGTGAAAATATGACCCCTTTCAACTATCATATTGTCCAAAAACTCCATGATCTTTTCTGCACAAAGAATCATATACCTTATTTTCCTTCCTCGGGTGGTAGTTTATTGTGCAATAATAATCCTTGAGTAGTTCAAGCCATCTTCTTTTCCTCATGTTGAATTCATTCTATGAGAAAATATACTTCAATCTCTAATTATTGGTATACATATCACATTTTTAACCATAGAGATAATGTCTCCATATCTTCAAAGAAAATATTACAGCTTCTAACTCAAGATCAGGAGTAGGATAGTTTTTCTCATGAATTTTTATCTTTCGTGATGCATCGAAAATAGCCCAATCATTCTACATAAGGACACAACCAAGCCCTTTCATTGAAGAATCGCTATAAATAACAAACCCATCATTCCCCAATGGTAGAGTCAATATAAGAGCATTGACTAATCTTCACTTCAATTCTTAAAAATATTCTTGACACTCTTTTTTCCAAAAAAAAATTAACCCCTTATCATGTGATCTTTGTTAATGGGTTAGCCAACCGGTCAAAATTCACGACGAAGCGTCGATAATAACTTGCTAAACCAATAAAACTGCATACCTTAGTTATACTCATCAGTGCTGGCCATTCTCAGATTGACATGACCTTAGAAGGATCAACAAAGATTCCATCCTTGGAGACAATATGGCTAAGAAAATAAATCTCCTGAATCCAGAATTCACACTTGCTAAACTTCCCTATAATTCATGTATTTTCATAGTCTTCAGGATAATGCGCAAATGATTTTCATGATATTAGTAGATTTTGGAGTATACCTATATATCATCAATAAATACCACTAAAATTCATTAAGATATTCCTTCAAAACTATATTCATTAGATCCATGAAGACCAAGGGTTCAATATTCAATCCAAAAGGCATTACTGTAAACTCGTAATGCCCGTACCTGGTTCAAAATGATGTTTTTGGAATGTCTTCCTTCTTCACACACAACTGATGATATCTAGATCGAAGGTCAATCTTTGAAAAGTATTGAGATCCATGAAGTTGGTTGAATAAATAATCAATGAGTTGTAGGGGATACTTTTTCTTTATTGTTATAGCATTGATCTTTATCTAGTCAATGTGCAACCTCATAGATCCATCATTCTTCTTAACAAAAAGGACAGGGGATCCCCATGGAAAAACACTAGGGTAAATAAATCCCTTATTATTAAATTCCTAGAGTTGTTTGTTTAGTTCCACTAATTCCACAGTGGCCATTCTATAAGGGGTCTTCGATATGGGCCTTGAACCAGGAATTAATTCAATGGAAAAATCAATTTCTCATTCTGGAGGATTTCCAGGTAAATCTTCTAGAAACACATCAACATATTCTTTCGAAATAGGTACATCCTCTATTTGAACGTTCCTTTCCTCACCCACAGTTATTTCATTCTATTCCACCCCAATAATTGAATTTAGTTGAGCTACTTGGGGTGGATCTAGATAAGAATCAAGTGGTGATGATTCTACTCTAAAGATAAGGTGTTCTTTATCATTGTCATCAAAAGTAGTAACCTCCTTCTTCTTACAATAAATTTTTTCTTCATGGTCCAAAAGCAAATCCATACTAAGGATTATATCAAATTCAATCATGGGTATGATGATGAGATCAGCAGAGGAACATTTATATGTCCTAATGAGGACTGATTCACAAAACTTTGTTGCAATGGTACTTCCCTTAAGTGTTTTGACTGACAACTCCCTTGTTAAATCAAATTCGAAATATCTAATTTTCTTAGAAAACTATGAAGATATGAAATAATGTGATGATCCAGAATCAAATAAATCATTTGAAAAACTTGAAGAAACCATTAAATTACCTGCCACTACGTCTTTTGTAGATTCAACCTAAGCAATAGTGATACCATAAGATTTGCCTTGATACATTGTCCTTTTCTGAAGAACGTTCCCCTGACGCTTAGGAAATTCATTCTCATAATGTCCCCTTTATATACAATTGTAGCATTCAACATCGACAACCTCTTTCCTCCCCTTGCAATCACAAGTTTTGTGGCCTTTTTCACCACACTTGTAACAGACTCTCATTCCCTTCAAAAAAGTACCAGGGTGTTTCTTCCCACATTTACTATAGGATGGATATTCAACTTTTCCCTTCTTCCCCTTATTTCCACTTTCAGAGTGTTCTGCAGATCTCTTCTCCTCTTTCTTTACTTTAAATTCATAAGACTTGGAGAATTCTTTTTCTGTCTTGATAGCACATGAGACAATATCTTCGTACGATGGGAAGGATTTTGAGACTAATGCTCATCGTAGAAATGTTTTTAACCCATCAAATAAATGATCAATCTTACTTCCTGGTTTACTTATATAATCTACAACATGTATCGCTAACCTTGTAAAGTTAGCTTCATACTTTGTGACATTCTCATCCTCCTTTTGCCTAAGACTTAGAAATTGTCTTTCCATATCTACTCGATGATCACGAGGAAAGTATTTTTCTAAAAAAATCTCTTTAAACTCCCTCCATTCCATATTTGATACTACCTCATCGTCCTTTATGTTTTGAATCAATGACCACCATTGATCAGCATCTCCAGTGAGGCTGTAAACTGCCATGACAACTTTTTCCCTTTCACTGCTCCCTAAGGTAAGGAATATTTTCTCTAAGAAATTTATCCATTTCTCAGCTAATAGTGGATTTGTACCCCCATTGATTGATTGTGGTTTTTGACTCATGAAGTGATATAACATAGATCCTCCACGATGTGGATAAAGGTGATCCATATGGGTAAGGTTATTATTAATAACCTGCGTGAGTTGTCCCAGTATGCTGATTAGCTGATTAACTCATATTGCATCACCAGCTTCAATATAATTATCTTTAGTAGGAGGGAAATCCATAAATTGAGTGCGTACATTGATACAGTTTCAATTCCTTTTTCTAGGCACCGTTTCTAAACAGTGGCAGAAAGTAGATCAGTTTATGAATCGCAATACATAAATCCAAACTTGTAAAACACATAACATAAATTGAACAGTTTATGGTTATAATCCATAATCATAAAAATGTTTTCTTTGAGGAAGTATATACTCATAAACCATTCATAATGGTTTTTAAAGAAAACAAGAATTATCCTAAACATATCCCCCAGGAGTGTCGTAACCAATAGTGCAGCAAGGCCCATTGTCATGCACCAGTTCCCGTTCGAGTCTCGCTGAAAGTGATGTTTTCATGTTTTACCCCTAGGTACATCTATGCTAGAGCCGCCTCTACCTGCTTATATCCAGATAGGGTTGTATTGCTTGGAAAACCCACAAAATATGTATAATACCAAAATTCATGGAATTTCTTCTATATTAATCTTCAAAGTATATGTTAGGGTAATGTTCTCTAATCAGTGTTTATAAAAAACTAGATTCCAAAGTTTGTACTAAACTTCCTCTAATACCAACTATAACGCCCCAACCCAGTTACCCAGAGTCGGTGCATTATTACCAAACATTGGCATGATCACAAAAGGTCAAGTCTCGAAAGCCCGATTAGTTTAGTAGCCTTGGAAATACTAAATAAATTCATAAGGTTTACATTATATCATAAATAGAAAACTACAACAACATTGTTTCCATAGACAACACTGAGATCCCATAGACAATCCCTACAGGTGTGTCATAATATACTTCTTCACATCCTGGGAAAAATAAAACACAGAAAGGTATGAGATCAGATTCTTAGTAAGGATAATAATATAGCAGAAACATTCATAAATAATCCTAAACATTTAAGACAATGTATAAAACTAAAACAAAATCCCTTTCAACATAAACTGACTGACTGACTAACTGAAAATTACTTTTTTTATTATAAAAACACTTTTAAGGAAAAATGAAAACCCATGTGATCCAACATAAACATCGTCATAACATGGAAAATATAAATCAAAATAATCCCATTTACTTACTCACATGGATATTCTACTAGTCTAATAATCACATGCAATATCAACAAATTCTTTCATAATGATGGAATTCATAATGCCAAACTCTCATAACCAAATTTTCAAGGCCTTGGGCCAAGACTACAAATAAGTTTTTGTCAAGGCCTTGTTCCAAGACACTAGTTTGTCTCATTATACCTACAGATGCATCTAGGAGCTATAGTGGGCTCCACTCGTCACTTATTAAGTCAAATTCATTCTTTATATGAAAATATTTAAACATAACATAAACATTTATATTAAAATGGCATACGAAATGTCAATACTTTATCCATAAACCATGAATGGTATGAAATAAAACATCCAGAGTCAAACATATCACAAAACTTTCAATATAATATGGAAGTTTTGTATCATAATAAATCAACTTCAAACAAACTTAAAATCCATTAAATTATGTTGACATAGAAGAAATCAAAACCTTTTTAGAGAAATATCTCTTTCTATTTTGAAATCATTTAAAAGTCACATAATTATAAAATAAAACATTTATATTTGAAAATATTCTTATAAGCTTGTAATGGGAGTTTCAACGTTGTTATAATGGCGTAATATAGCCGCACTCGCCATATATGTTAAAAAAACCATTCTTACCATGATTTTGTTGAAAAGGTCATAAGGTACCTTTTTTCAAAAATGATGGAAATATTTATTTCAAACCATTTTATAAAAATTCAAACAAGGGTATAAATGACTTTAACCCATAGTCTAGTAAATAGTAAAAAAAATAGGAATACATTTTTAAGAAACATTGTTGTGGTTGATAACGAGGTCCCAGTAGATACTTACGTAAAAACAACCACGGATAATAAAGAGATTGTTAAATTAACCCTTACTTGTACTTTTCCTCGGTCCAGGGTAGTTTAACCTCCTGTATAATGGTGAAATTATTTTTTTTAAATTATGAAAGAATTATACACATTAATATGATATAATATATTATCTTTTAACATTTCTTTGTTAACAATATCTTAGTAGTATCATCATTTCGGGTGTTAACTGATTCATTTTCCTTTATATTCTTTGTTATGTAAGTAATGTTTGTTGTGGATATGATGTATCAAAATCATCTTCAGAATTATATAAAGTCTTTAAACCTTATTTTTAATCATCAAATGAAAATTATTCTTGAATGGATATGATGGGGAATTAATCTCATTGCGTTCGTGGAGATGATAATCCGTACGTACGCACGAGCGACAATATCATTCTTAAAATAATATATAATTGGATTGTAAGTCATATATACAGAATCATTGTCATGTTATATTTATTATTTACATAACTTACACATCATTATTATACCCATCCAAATAATAATTTATTGAATAACAATTACACCACGACGTGGATATGGTTATTTGTACCTATGCACGTTTGATGACATGTCATTCAAAGGATGGATAGAATAATGAATATGGTTGTAACATATTAATAATAACATCATAGTATATAGAAGATACTGGATTTATTATTTTAGAATGGAAACAACAAATAAATAGGATGTGGAAGAAGAAATGAACTTGAAAGAGTTGATAAAATATTTACATCTTCTTCGGGTTCTTCCTTTTGATTTGATCAAAAGGGCTCCTTAGGTTGGCTTTCTGATTTAAGGAAGGCCTCTAGGGTTAAGTGAGGATAGTTGAGAGGGTATTAGGGTAGAGTTTGGCATATCCATGTGGGTTTGAAGGTTTGAATTAGAGAGAAGGGGGAGTTCCCTTTTATAAGAGGTGTGAGGGGCACCGTAGGAAAAACTAGAAATATTATTTTATAATAAAATCATTTTCGTTTTCTAATGGATCCAAAATAGATTATTTAAATTATATGGTGGGTATGGGTTGAACACCACACGACCAATAAATTTTAGACTGGTTTGGGTCACTATATTAACTTTATCGTTTAGATTTAATTCTTAGTTGAATAGTTTGACATTTACCATGTTTCATTGTATTTTTATATTATATAGTTAATAAACATACTATATACTTCCAAGAAAACCCCAATAGGCTCATTAATGATACACCTATCATGATATAATTCCTTTTCCCAATCCATGGATATTTAGGAATATAATATCAATTAATAATATAATATTTGTTTTAAAAACACTTTTATATCAATTTTGACACTATTTGGTATTTTGTTTTTTCTAAATTCATAATAGCATTATTACTTCAAACGAAATCATCTAACCAACACTAACATGTCATATTGACTTATAAAATTAGTGGAATTCCAAAAAAGTCTCAAATTACATTTATTTGGATATTTATAATATCCATTATTTTAATATTTAATTAATTAGGTAATTATTGCATCATCATTGTGTCATAAATAAATTAAATTATTTAATGTCTAAAAAATAAAAATAAACTTCCATTATATATTAAATCATTTTAGATTTCTAATTAATATTTATAGTCAAGTTTATCTTATTTGTAACACTATATTAAAAATGTTTTAGCTATTAAACTTTGATTTTAACTCTTTTAACTCTTCTTTAAATAAAATAATAATAAATGTCCTAATCTAAGTCAAGTAGACCTAAAGGATCATATTTTATTCCTAAGTTTGTTTTTGGTCAGATTACACTTAGCCAATAGAATTAAGAAATGTGTTAGGGTAATAATAATATCATTTTTACACTTCATTACCCTATTGAGTTTTAACCGTGGTAAATTAAAGTAAAATGTTACTATTCACTAAGAATTATTTTTATCTTATTAAACCACATTTTACTTTCTAATATCAACTGTGTCTCTCGAATATTTGAAATTCGACTCACAGAAGCGGTAAAATTATGTTTTATATAAATTTTCAAATGCTCTTTGGAGGTGGGTAAATGATGGTAAAAATTTCATTAAAATTTTAATATATCTAAAATTATTATAAACTGCATCCATTGAATTAAATTGAACTTATAAAGGTATTATGTATCTATTTTGACCTAAAATAAATTTAAATAAAATAAATCATTATTTAAATAAAAATTCGGTTTTAAACTATAACTCAGTGTTTTTCACTATTCATCAAAAATTGAATGTTTTCAGAAAAATACAAAAAAAAATCACCATAAGCGAATTCCGATATTCCCAATCCAAAAATGAAGTCCATTTTGAGAGATAAAATTTAAAAAAATTTAAAAAGTGGGTATTACTATTCATAATGGCTAGTTTGATTGGTTGTGTTGTGTTAGAACTCGAAGTTGCGTACAACACACGCTACTCTATTATTACAGGAGAAGCGTACCGTGGAATCTTGGGGTGTTACACTTATCAAATATTTAGTAGAACACATAGTTCATGGACTATTTTATTGGTAATTTACAACTTATCTCTTGAAAATTATAAGAATCGAAAAAAATTTATGTTAAGATTACTGATATCTGGAGCAAAATATCCTAAAAATTATATTGAAGTTTTCTTGTCACCATTAATTGATTATTTGAAACTTTTATGGGAAGATTTTATTAAGGTGTGTGATTCTTATAAAATGGAATATTTTCTACTACACCTAATGGTTATGTTTTCATAAACTGACATCTCATCATATGGTAATTTTTCTGGATACAGTGTTAAGTGGAATAATGATTTTCCAATTTGTGAGCAACATACTTCATATTATCAACTACATCATGGGATAAAAATTGTATAAATGGTTTATAAAATGTTTTTTTCAAATGGATCACCCTTATCAAAGATTAAAAAAATATTTTAATGGCTGAAATGAATTTTTTAGTGCTCTAAAACCTTTCTCCATGGATCAATATTTTAAGATGGTGAAAAACATTGAAGTGACATTTAGAAAGATAAAAAATTTGGTAATTCTAGAACAATATGAAATTAATGATCAATATTTGTTGATCATCCATATTATAGATTTCATGAGGTTAAACATAACATTTATTCCATTCATGTGTAAAATAATATCTATGATAGATTAACTATAACATTGTTAGAAATTAAAGGAAAGGCTAAAGATGTGTTGAATGAAATATTTGATTTACTCTCAATTGGAATATGTTTGGAGTTATCTCTCACTTCTGATGGAAGGAAAACATTCATGTCCATATCTTTTTATACAATATCCAAGAGGGAGGAAGTTGTATTTTGTTAGTTTCTTTATGATATCAATGTGTCATAGGATTATTATTAAAATGTAAAAAAATTGTTTCTTTAAATTGTTTGACATGTATGAAATCAAAAGATTATCACATCATGATGCTGCAACTCCTACCGGTTTCATTGCATGGAATATTTCTCATCCATGACAATATGAATATCATGAAGAAGTGTTATTTATTCAATTCAATTTTTAATAAGTTTATTGATATTAACACTTTTAAAAACATGGAGAGTGAATCAGTTTATATAAATTGTAAATTGGAAATGTATTTTCCTCCATACATTTTTGATATCATAGTTCATTTAATGGTTCATTTGGTGTGAGAAATAAGGCATTTCAGACCTTTATATCTACATTGGACTTATCATTTTGAAAGGTATATGAAGATATTATATAGATATGTAATCAATCGACATCGACTAGAAGCCTCCATTGTTGAGAAGTATATTTCTAATGAAGTTTCATATTTTTTTGCAGTGGAACACGTTGGGTTTCCTATATATCTCTATAAATGAGTCAATTATAGGGGAAATGGGATTCATGGATTGAATGTAAAATCATTGACTTGTGAAGACATAAAGTAGGTACATATATATATCATGAATAACATAGATTATGATCAACCATATATAACATTGAATATTAATGTGTTGAAATAATTTAATCTAAAAAAGAATGATTTTTGGATTTTGAATGAGCGTAACAAAAATTTATTTACACGTTTTAAAGATACCCACTTTTATAGATCAGATGCATTTGAAACATTGACATGGTTAATAGGTGTTCCTAGTTTAAATTTGATTACATGGTCTGGGTATTATATTAATGTCTATATATTTCATACGAAATATCAATATAATAGAAGTGCAGTTTAGAATAGTGGTGTTTTGGTGTTCGCAGAAGAAATGAATTTTTCAAGTGCAGGAGAAAAAACCCAGTCTCTATATCAAGTTCATAGTAGGGATTCATTGAAGAATTTTATGAGTTTGATTACATTAAATATCAAGTTCCATTGTTAAAATAAAAATGGATTATTGGTAAAAATAGTGTCAAACATGATAAATTTCGAATGAATATTGTAAATATTAATAAATGGGAATGCATAGTTGATCCATTTATCATGGAGACACATAAAAAAATTCTTTGTTATTGATCAATCAGATAAGAGGTGGTCTATTGTTTTATAATGAGAAAATAGTAATTTGTTGATGATAAACTTGATGAAGATGTTGATTTATGTGAGATAACTTTTTCCATTGGAATATTAATAGATAATGTAGATGAACATGTTGAAGACATGGTTTTCTCCATACATAATGATTATAACAAAGGAATTTGGGAAAAAATTATTTATAACATTCCTAATTTTATAGGTAACATCTATTTTTATTTTTATTTTTACTTTTTTAAAATTCATAGAAAGTTATATATTTTATTAAAAATCAATTTATTAAAACACATATTAACATAAAATTTTTTAATTCTCTTACATTCATTTATGTCATTTTATCTCAAATTGATCATGTCAACATTTTTTTATCTATAAAAATTATGAATTAAGTTTTGTTATGTTTAGTTTAATTTACTTTTTATTGATAATTTTTCATTTTAAATTTCCATTTGAATGTAATAGTTGTATTTGTATTTTTTTAAGTGATTGTTTGTTTCTTTGATTTTTAGGATAATGAAATATCTATCAACTGATACACCATATACATCTAGAGATGATCGAGCTCATGATACCTCTGGGTAGGAATGCATGCATACTCATGTTGATGAATCTCATCATCCTTATTTATAGGATAAAATAACATCTATGGGGGAGGAAGAGTTCTACTGTGGGTAAACATGGAATCACACATTTACAAAAAAATATCTATTTCCCATTGTAAATATTATAGGATATCAATAGAATTTGATGATATTGATATTCCAAGAGGACCATATGCAAAATAATTCGACATTTTTATATCAGTTCAGTTTAAAATTATAGTTAGTATTTTGATTGATGATTGGAGAAATTTTGACCAAGATATCATATCTCACCTTTGGGAGACTCTTTTGGTAATCTCATTTGGTATTATTTTACTTATATTTAAGTTACTATAGTTATATATGTTTTCAGCTTATTTATTATATGACATATGATATGACAAATAATGGAGGAGTCGGGAATAAATGTTTGTCATTAGTTGCTAGGAGATGGGGGGATTTTAAATCTTCCCTCAAATCAGTATTCATTTTTGGGAATACACAATTTGAAAATCCATGTCATATATATCAATTTATAGGTCAAGATACCTAGAAGCAATTTGATGAAATAAAATGAGTAGAAGAGTTTTTCTAAGTGAAATATTTCCTTTTATATTTTTTTATATTAATGATCATATTAATGATCGCATTAGTGATCATATTAATTAGTTTATTATTCTTAATTTATATAAATTTAGAAGATCTCATAATGAGATCCATGAAAAAAATAGATAACCTCAAAATTTATATCAAGGAGGGTATAAGTTATTAAAATGGGAAATGATGGCTGAAAATTTTCAAAATATATGGGCTTTGATATCAAGCTCAATATTGATTCCCCCCCTCCCACCACCACCCACCCCACAAGGAATAAAAAATGGAAGAGGGATCATATGAGAAAAAAATGTCACTATCTTATGGAAGAGTTGTGGGTTGCAGCTCGGAATATTTTATGATGATTACATTATTTAATTATTTTAGTTAAATAAATTGTTTATATATTTGGATTCATAATGAGAATTTTAAAATATTTCATATAAGATTATATTAATAAGAAGAGGACATTGAGGGACTTTATATTTGGGGGTAGGCATGATATTTTTATTGCAGTATTGGAAAAGGTTGAACACCCTAGTCATGTATGAGGATACCTGATTGGTGTATCGATAAAACAAGTGTTTCCACATTATGAATATTTTTCAAGGGAGGATGTTTATAAAAATATAAACCCTTTGGAATCTTATGTTTAGGATATTCGTGTGAATATGGACGGTAGGATCATATCTTCTGTACATATGATATTTATAAAAATGATAAGATAGTTTCGTACTAGTGATATGACTCATCAACCTCTACCACCTCCACCAGTAGATACCACTTCTAGTTATCTTACTTATACATCTCTCCCTACAGACCCCACTTATTCTCATCCTACTACAACACCCACCCCTCCAGATCTTCCAAATTATTATGAGTTGAATATTGATGATCCTCAGTATATTGATGCAAATGGGATGATATTTTACTTGGGAAATACCATTAATCATCAAAATAGAGATAAATCATCATAGGGTCACAGTGTAGGATATTATAGATCGATAAAAAATAATTCTATCTCCTACAAATGATGCCAATATAGTCGGACAATGTATCACCCATTTTCTAGCTATGCCATCTAGACATTTTCAATAGATTACTATAGAGGTATTTGTATATGTTATATTTTATATCATTTTGATGTTAAATTTTTTTATCATTACAATGTTTATATATTTATATTTTTTTAGGAATACTTTAAAGGTAAATAAATATTGTATATCCAACAACATATACAAACTATTTTGACTTCAGATGCATTTTCTTTTCTTTTGATTGACTGTCATGATATTCAAATATATTATTAGATTTATATGGGATTATAATTTAAGATTTTATTTTTGGGTGTGAAATGAAGGTGTGACTTTTGAAAAATAATTTCATGGATATTTTAGCTGGAGATTAGTTGGGAATAGAAACAATGAAATTTTTCCATGTAATTCAGAAAACCAAATTTTTCAAATCATTTAATTTATTGAAAATTTATACTTATTTTTTTTACTAGGAATATTTATAAAAATTTTATAAATCATGAAATGATATATATATATACTGATTCATGTATCCTCATTTTATTTCACTCATAGCTAAGAAAATGACTGATGCACATGGAATAGTTTATATAGATAAAAGATTTCAGAAAAATGAAATTATTTAGTGCTCAATGTTTCTTTATCATCATGAGTATGAAACATATTTCATAAAAAAAATTATATCCTTTAACATACTAAAAACTCATATTAAATTTTCTTATATATATGTGGCTGATGGATGTTTGGTTTTTTTCAAGAGAGAGGACATTATAATGGTTATACTCGATGCATGGTGAAGTGAAAGAAATATTTAAGAATGTATTGAATAGGTATGTTTGAGTATTTTAATACTTATTTACATTATAATGATTTAAAATTATTTTAATCATATTATTTTGAAAAAGTTCAAGGGATTTATATAGAGATACCACAAGAAGGAAGCAAGCCAATATCAAATATATAAAAACATGGGTAAATCTTCTTTTACGATTATTAAATTTTGGATGTATTAACTATTAATGTTATTTATAATTGATAAATTTTTTACATGGAAATGTCATAAAAAATAGTAAAATAATGTGGATACTATGTTTTAAGATTTATGTATGAAATACTTAAAACTGGAATGCTTTCAAAGTTGAAAAGGTTAGATTTCTAAATAAACTTTTCCTTGATATCTCATTAATTTTATTCACTATACATAAAAGTTAATTGATTTATTTATAATTTATATATTTTTTATGACCCTCGAACTTATAGTGAAATGGAGTTCAGGAATTTAAAAATGAATGGGTGAAGCATTTAATAGGTTTAATTCATTTTTAGTTTGTTTGTAATATATAGTGTAAACTAGAAAGTAAAAAATTTCAAGTGTACTAGTTTTTTCTAATGTATTTTGTTGTTTTGATTCTTTTGTAACTATTTCATCTTGTTTCTTCTAGAAATGGTTGATTTTTTACTTTGGTTATTTGAAAACAAATGTGAAAAACCATAAATAATTTTTTCTCATGTAAGTTATTTTGTAACTGATGTGAGAAATAATCATTCACGACATTTATTTTATAAAACTGATGTGTAGTACTTCTCAATTGATATTTCACACCAGTTATCTGATAACCGATGTGAAATATTGATGGAATATCTCTTTCACATCGATTAAATATATAACCTATATGAAAAAATAATAGATATTATATTACAGGTTGGTTATTTAATAACCAACGTGGAAGATATTCTTTCACATCAGTTATTTAAGAACCAAAATTAAAAGAAAATAAAAAAATATTTTAATTGTTCTTTATTTATAATTGATGTTATAAACTTATTTACAATTTCACTCGCAACAATTTATCATATTAGTTGATGTTAAAAATAAATATTAATTGATGAAACAAATTATTATTTTCACTAGTGGAAGGGATGTAGATCATCTTTCACTATCTTAGTCACATGCTCCCTAACACAGAGTCCAAACACTCTCCTATAAAGAATATTTTTCTAGAACTAGTATTTTCATTGAAAAATTTGTGGCATTATTTGTAGCATCACAAGATATAGTCAGTGTTCTATGTGGGACCACTGAAATATATATTGAATCACCTAATATTAACTGGAAATTTAGAATGTTGGGTAGTGATTCTTTAGCAGTTTAACATCATGTTCATTCCACATAAGGTAGTCAAGGGTAAAGCATTAGAATAATTTTTGGCCTCCCATCTGGCCCCTAAAGAATTACCTATGGATGTTGATTTCTGAAATGAGTCCATCCTCTTAGTGGATCAGGCTATTCCATGATGGCAGATTCATTTCAATGGTTCCTCCTAGATCCCAACTGGTATAAGGATCAATGATCCCAAGATCAACAGAGTGGACCTATGGATCGTCTTTATCACACCTGTACAGGATGTCTTTCCCCATTCATTTATACTATCAAAATGCTACATCAAAACGAGGAAGAGTATCATGATCTCATTAATTGTCTCAAGAGGGCTCTCAATATTGATGTTCCCCACTTTCATTTGAAGAGAGACTATGATTTATTTACTAAGATAATCAGTTGTGATTATATCATCAGGAATCATGAACTCGTGCTCTTATAGGATTGAACATTCTAGTGGATGGCCCAGTTCCCTTGTCAACCATAGGTGACTCATTTTCCCTGGTCGCAGAATGGTCATGTTGGTGCCTTGTCTAGCTAAGACACATCTCTTGTGGAGCTTGAACATGATGATCTATTCATCCATGTGGCACACCAAAGGGTCATCTCTCCTGTCATCCTGGATAAAAACGTTAACCAATAGGCAAACCAGCTGACTATTGGTGCTTCCACGTAAAGACCTCAGGATACCCGAAAATTGGATGAATTCTCTTATTATACAACACATTTAATTGAGAATTTCTATCATGAAGTTCTACCATCAGACAGAGGTTAATGTGGATGAATATATCAGTGCACAGCACAGTTCACCCTCCAACGTTAGCCGAACCTCATGAAGACCCTCTATAGACATGGGTTTTATTGGATTATCCTCTATTGCATTCAAGGAGATGATATTACCCAATTTATTCAGAAGTTCATGATAGGTATTTTGGTTCTCATCGTGTGGTGTTGAAGCTCTCCCAACACATTCAAAGGATGGGAAACTTTTAAAACACCATGATCTGTGACTATATTGATATCAACAAGAGGTTCCACACAAGTTATATTAATTCCAAATTTATGAATAAAACAACATAGTCCTTCTATATGACCAAGTATTCATGGCCCTTTGTAGTATAGGGTCTCAATGTTGTAGGCCCCAATCACACAAATAGTTCACCAATTCAGGTACATTCTGAATGCAACAGATTAATTGTCCAAGTGCCAATATGAAATACCTCTTAAGGATGAAAATTCTCAGTAAATTATTTAATTCACGAGCTCCCATATCATATATCAATTTATATTCTCTAATTTTGTTCTAATAAAAATTGTCACCAACTTCTAGGATGTTGATCTCAAGAAGTTTTATGCCAAGTACAATATCTGATACAACTATAAATCTCACTACCATGAATGGGAAAGTGGGTAGATTGAGGTGTTTAATATAATCCTCTACAAATTTATACAGAAGATGGTGGTCCATGACAAGAAATGTTATCTAGACAAGCTCCCTAATGATCTATGGTCATATCATATGACAAATCGCAATTCAATCCTGGTGACTCCATATTACATAGTATATGGAACACAGGTAGTTCTACACATCGAGATTCAGTTTACATCACTCCAGAGACCTTTCTGTGATCAGTAGATGCTAGAAAAAATGGAAAAGTTCCATCTAGATGACCTGGAATCCAACAAAAAGAATAGACACTAGGTCATTTATAATCTAGAGAGGCACCAGAATAAGATATCCACAACATTCAATAAGAAATATGACCATTTCTCTTTCCTCCTGGGTGACAAAATACTGGTTCTTAGAATGCCAATGATACTCAGTATAAAGCCATCAATGTTGGAGACCAAATGGGAATGACTGTATATTATTATCATGTTCTATCCCAATGGTGCATACTCTTTGATCTCTATGGATGAAGAGTTCATCACTCCTAAAAATAACTTTAATCTTTTCAAGAATTAATTTTCATAGGAAATCAGTAGTATGAGTTGAATTAATTTGAACTGCATATCCTTAGTCCAAGAATCATGACATTAAATTGTATACATGTTTTATTCATGATGTGTTGTGTGGTGTGGGACTCCTAGGACCTTATTTACGTTAGGTTTTGTTACTATTACACCCTAAATTAACTCATATGATGCAAGTCCACCCTTGGGTCTAAACTCTATGACCTTAAACTGAGAGCCCCAAGTCCAAACACCACTAATTTAAATGGTTTCCAAGTGTTCCTTTGGAATTTTTGGTTCAATGTCAGGCCTCTTTGGTCCTCATTCACGTTAGGTGATAGTTTTCTCATCGTAGATATCCCCTTGTGATTATTTCCCCTCATTTTACTAGTTCATTATGATAAACTATGTAATAACCAACGTCTTAGATGCATGACGATAAGTTGTATGACGCCATGATGTTCTAACCTAAGAGGACATCGCCCTTGGAATTAGTCATCTACCATGACATGTTCAATAACAATGTATGGATTTATTCTTATCCACATAGGATACATAGTGTTGCATAGATTTTTACATCCTATTCTAGCCTCCCCAAATAAAATATTCTCCCTCTCTATGTACGAATCAGACCTATGTAGGAATATTTTCTTCTAGAACTATTTGTGGCATGATTCTTATACATGTGGGATACATAGAAACACCCCAAAATTTATTATTCATGTTGAGCCATAATTACATCATACCTTTGTCCACATGGCCTTAGACCAGTCTAATCATCATGAATTTAAACTGTTTGAAAGTCTCCTCAGAAATATTTGGTATGGAGTTGGGCCTCCTTGGGCCCTCATTCACATCAGGTTCTTCAATCCACCATGATATATATATATATTTATTCAAGGAGACCCTTGGTCTAATAAACATGAAATTAAATTATTTATAGTAATTATAATCATCATTAATCTCAACCTCATGTGGGAATCTCTTAAAAATATATTGGGTGTTGTTGGTCCTCTTAGGTCCTCATTCACATTGGGTCTTTCAGAACACCACATAAAACTTATCCATTTGGAATTTTCTCCTTTCCTATATGGTCTAGATTATGTGACCTTAAACTATAATTAAATGTCCTCAATGTACGATGATAAACATCAATCCTAACCTGAACAAGTGTGGTATTCCTCATGATAACTATGAGATGATTTAGTTCCCTCATATAGAGGATTTACCCCACAGATGTTGGTTTCCCACCACGCTATGTTCTAAAACTACATGTGGCTAGATTCCTATACTTATGGAAAATGTTGTGATGCCCAGGAATTTCATCTTTGGGACCATCCAAAAGTCCATCAATATTTTTAACTTGGCCTCATTCATAGTCCATATTGTATGAATTTAAATTTATACATTTGGTATTAGTATTATTTCATGTGGTGTAGAGCCTCCTTGGGTAATCCATTTTAGGTATTGACTCTCACACCACCTAAAAATACTTTAAGTCCTATTTTCCCTTGGTATGAACTCTATGACCTTAAACTAAGAACTCAAGTCCAATCAACATGACCTTAAACTATTTACATCAAGTTTGATCATCATGAACTTAAACAATATGTGAGTCTCCATATGAATGTGTTTTTTATTTTTAGGTCCCATTTTCCCTCATTTACGTCAGTTTTATCATAATATATCACAACACATATTCATCCTAGACACTCCCCCATGGTTCGCTCAATATGACCTTAAACTATTTGTAGTGGGTCCAAGGTTTATGAACTTAAACAATTTGTAGTCCCCACAGTCTGAGTCCTACAACATTAAACTACATAGTCCAATATCCACAATGCATGGTGCTAAACTACAACTCTACCCATTTTAAACTGGGAATCCCTTTTATTCCCTCTTTGGAGAGGATTATCTTCACCGAAATTTTTTCCTATACCATGTCATGTTCTAGAACAATGTCTGTCCTTATTTCCATCTTTATGGGATATGTAGTGATGCTTGGACTTTTCATCTATATTCAAAGCCATAGGTTCATCAACATTTTTCCTATTTTTACTTACTTATAGTACTATAAGTACCACCTTAAACTACATTCCATTCATCTCAAGGAGTGCATGTGGTTTGTAAGACTCCTTAGATCAATTCATGTAGTGTTTTATCTCTTTTGTGCTATATATACCCTTAGAGAAAATAGTACAACTTTAAACTATTTTCTATGGTTCAAACTGTAACATCCCAAGTAAAAAAAGAATATGACATTTTCATATTTATTAATATTTTTTAATAAAATGTTTATATTACTTTAAAGTGGATTCTATGTTCGATGGAATACCCAATACGCAACAATGAGTTTCTTTAAAATCTTACATTGCACACTAGTAATATAATAATATTATTTTAAATGGAAGTTAACGCCTAACCATTGTAATGGCGAGAATGAACAGAACTATCTAAAACATGATTATATATGTTTTTTAAATATTTTAACAATTACCCAATAAATGATAGAGGCCTAAAATGCAAATGAATCAAATTTTAAGAATAAATAGTCTAATATTCTTTAAAAGGTCGATTAACCGCCTTTTGATGGAGAACCCTTTTTAAATATACTTTTTGTCAATTTTATATGTTATATTTGACAGAATAAAATACTTCTTTGGAATCGGGACATCAAAATTTACTTTCTCTAATTTTTTGTTATTTTTCCGATAAAGTTCATTTTTTAATGAATGGTGAAAATGTTGTATTTTAATTAAACTCCTCCTTTTAATCTAATTAATTTATAAGGTGATATTATCTTTTTAATTGGGTTTAAAGTGTATATAAAATATATTTTCACCATTTAATCAAATTTTGGTCATTGGAATTAATTTCACTTTGAAATTGGACATAAACAAGTGTCAATCTTTTGATAGATATTATTTCTTAAAAACATGTTATTTGTTTCGACAGCGGGAATTAATTATAAAATTAATTAATGAGACTTCTATTTTTTGAATTTTGTAAAATGGACATCATTTTTGAATTTCGAATATCAAATATAGCTTAGGGTTAAGTTTTTGCATTTTTCTGAAAAACATCAATTTTTGATGAATAGTGAAACCACTAAGTAGTTGTTAAAAACTGAATTTTTCATTTAAATGAAATTTTACCGCTTCTGTGAATTGATTTTCAAAAATCGGATATACATGGTTTTCATTAGTAAGTAAAATGTGGTTCAATGGGATGAAAATAATTTTTTGTGAATAGTAACTTTTGAGTTTTATTAACCGCGATTAAAGGAAATTAGGGTAATTTAAGGTAAAAATAATATTATAAAAATATAAAAATACTTTGACACATGTACTAACCATATTGAATGAGTCATGGTCGTCCAAGACAATCCAAGGGTCAATTTGGGGGCCCCATGGAGCCACTTGGGTATGATAATAACATTAGTAACTTTTTATTTAAAGTAAAAAATAAAAATGTCACAAACATGTATTGTTTTACTAAAACAATTTTTACAAGGGGTTATATAAGTTATCCTTATAAATAAAAATATTAATTGGAAATATAAAAAGATTTTCTAAATCATGATATTTCTTTTATAATTTTTAGACATTAAATAAATAAATTTATTTATGACACCATGATGATGCAGTGATTACCTCATTAATGAATGATTTAAGTAAAATGAAAATATAAGGTAAAATCTAAGACTTACACTTGTCGAAATCCAATTGGATGGGTGGATATCGAACCCTTGTCACCTTATCCTAGAAATATATCATTGTAGGACCTTTAAAATCCGAAAACCATTTTATAATAAAGTAACATTTCCAGACATTCCAAAAGTGACCCTCCTCCATCTTATAAAAGGACCCCACATATACCCCTTAACCACACCCTCAAACCCTTGGACCATCCAATATATGCTCATATTATCCCTCCACATCTCTATATTACTCCTAGAAGCCTCACATTGGGTATAAGTCTTTTCAAGGAAGCCTTTGGCTCAAACCAAAAAGAGTTACCCAATTTAGAGGTGATGTCTTCTCTTGAGTTTCTTTCTTTTATTTTCCTTCTTCAATCACCACTATATTCTTATTATTTGACCCATAATAACACCAGTATCATAAATATACTAGTACGTTGTTGTGATTTTAAAGACCCATAAATTTCAAAGAAAATTTTTTCTTAATTTCTTTAGAATTTTACGAGTATGGGGTTTCTGACGGCACCTGATTCCGAGGCCCGGTGTGCCCGGAATCAATTTCCAAAGATTAGCTCGGGTGCGTTCAGTGAACGAACGAGAGGGGTTTTCTATCTTTTGAACCGGTGCTCGGAATTGAAATCTGAGGGCACCGATGAACTCGCAGCGCCGGTAATTGATTTAGGGGATCTTAAGCGCAGTTTCTTTTTGTCGCATGAGGTGGTTAATTTTTGGGGTTTAGTTGAATTAAATAAAATTTGTCGTACACAAATTTTATTCATGGTAAGTGGTTTTTTTCAACAAAGGGAGAGTTAGATGTGGGTCCCACACCCACCCAACCTCACATGGTAGATTTTAGTGTGGTAGGCCCCACACGAAACCCTAACTCCTCACCTACCCCTCAACTCCCAAAACCCCCCTTTTATCACTCTTAAAATTAATTTGTAAACTCCTCCTTAATTATGTAGTCTACACACATAATTAATGAAGTGACTCTTTGAATTATTTTGAATGGTTGGATTTCCTTTTTAAATGGGGGAAATCTCATTTTAATATTTGGTTGGGAAAATTTTGTGTGGGGAATTCTTGGAGAATTTAGAAGAGCTCCCTCCTTCTGAAGAAGAACGTTCTTGACGAAGAACAACGCCTCCGACGGAGAACGCGAAGTCGCCGACAGCATGCCTTTTCTTCTTCCTCCGTGTTAAGGGAGGAGACACCACCGCAGGGAAAGTTTCCATCGATGACGACTCACCCTCCGACGTCAACGGAATCGACACCAATCTTCCGTGACGTCCGATCATCGTGACGCTTGCCTCTTTCCGCGGCTCGGTGACGTGTGATGTCTTTGCAAGGTTGGGGTTATTTTCTTCTTCGTGAATACTTCTTTTCCATTCATTGTTTTCTAAATAGGCCGCCTGTTATCACAATAACGGGAGGAGGTCGGACCGCACGAACACGGCCAACCCCCCTCCCCATTGATGATTATGTTTGTGGCGGTTCAAAAGAAGGCGGCACAGTGCAACGACACCACGCGGTAACATGGGAAAATGTGGCGAAGATGCGTGGCACCGTCGCACCGCGCCGTTGAGGACAAACGAACCTGCGGCCGGAGTCGGGCCGCGAGGATGAGGCGGGGCGTCCTCGCGCCGCACCGGAGAACTACGAAGACACCGTAGTCAAAGCGGGGCCATGGAGGAGGGGCATGGTGCCGACGCGCTGCGCCCGTCAAACCAAGGTCGTGGTGGAGCAGGGAGCGGCGGCCGGACTACTAGTCGTCGGTGTGCCGGAGTAGGAGGGCGGAACCCCAGCGGTCCCGCGGCAGCAGCACAGCCGGCCAGCCGGGCCGGCTGATCGAGGAGACTGGGGGTTCGTAACCCCCGGATGGAAGGAAAGTGGCCCCCATGTGGGGTGGATGCGGTTCATCAATCAGGGGGGCAACGCACCCCTAGTTCCGCTCAGCTCGGCCAGCCGAGCAGGCCACGCGGGTCGCGCCAGCGCGGCAGGCCAACCGGCCGTCGGGCCGGGCCAGGCCATGTCGAGGCCGCGCCGGGCCGCGCAGGCCACGCCCAAACGGGCCAGACCCGGACCACGGTCGGGTCGACCCGGTTCGGGCCGACCAAGGGGGTCTTGGGCTGGGTCGGACCAGGCCCGAAACCCCTATTTTCGGACTGTTTTCAGTCATTTCCCAATAACATTGGCTACGGACCTCCGATCGATGCACCATCAGTTGTGACGCGATCCTTGGATCGATACGGTCATTTCGGTATATTGCACTTAGGGTTTCGGAGAATTTGGGGTACATCCCAATTGGTTCGATCACGAAACCAACCGGGCCCTCGGAGCGGAAACGCTTATATCTCGAGCTCCGGGCATCCGATTGACGTGTCGTCGACTTTTTTGGATTCCTCATTATGAAACGGAAATTTTGGCATACTTTTCTGAGTTTTGGATGTAGTTGGAGTATGGTCGGGTTGGATTGTACCCGAAATCCAACCTGGCCCCTTGAACAGAAAAGCTGATAACTTTCAGACCAGACGTCCGTTTGATTAACTGTCAGCGGCGTTGGGGATCACATTGAGAAACGGTCAATATGAGTATACCCTATGTGAGTTCGGGGTACAGTTGAGATATGGCCGGGTTGGTTCACACACGAAACCAACCGGGCCCCTAGGATGGAAAGGCAAATAACTCACGGATCGAGCGCCCGATTGATGCGCCGTCTATTGTGTTGAGACCCCTATGATGAGGCGGCCCTTTGAGAAACTTCTTCGTGGGACTTTTTGATACTGGGAGTATCGACCAGTATCTCGTGGAGCAGACCCTCCCGGAGACGAGCGTACGGAGTACGGAGACCGTGTAGCCGGCTGAGACCTGAGGACTGCTTGACCGACTCGACTTGGAGTGAGTCGACTATCCCAGTGGATGAAGCACTACTTTTATGGGTACAGACCCATGGAGGATAGAGCACTACTGTGTTTGGGTGCAGACCCGCAGTACCTGACTGTAGAGTACCTCTACAGGCTATTAGGGGGGATGCACTACTGTGTTTGGGTGGCAGACCCCGGCGGGAAGCACTACTGTGTTTGGGTGGCTGACTCGCGGTACTCGACAGGAGGACTACCTCAGCAGTCTTAGGTTAGTGAGTAGTACCTCAGAGTCGTGACAGGATCACTATACTCTCCAGTGACGGGGCTCTTCAGCAGTTACGGTTTCGATAATGAAAATCCTGGTTTGAGCTGAGTCTATTACCTTTGTGTTTAGCTTATGATTTAGATGGGTCACTTGATAACTTAGGTGTATGTATGGGAATATACCTTGGTAGTGGTTATCAGTTGATTTCATAACCTTTGTGTTTCCTGATGATTCAGATGGGGTACTTGATAACTTAGGTATAAGTATGGGCTTATACCTAAGTAAGGGTTATCTGTTGAGATCCTTCGTTGTGGATATCCTTGTTGGATTTAGTGAGACCTTGAGGCTCTCGGGGTCCCTACTAAGTATCGTATACTCACCCCTGCACGGGCTATGCCCGCACCTCATTGTGTTGGTTGTAGACGACGGGCAGCGCTGACAGAGGCTGAGTGTTCGAGGACTGGATGGTACCCAGAGGTGGACCTCATGATGAGTCAGTATCTGGAGGTGGAATTCACAACGAGACAACACTCGGTGGAGGTTGACGGGAGAGAGCATTGTGGAGGCTATCTATACCTACCCTTCAGGTAGGATCCGTGGTGGATGACCCAGGAGTTGCGCTATCTGTACCTTCCCTTCTGGTAGGATCTGTGGTGGATGATCCAGGAGTTGCGCTATCTGTACCTACCCTTCAGGTAGGATCCGAGGAGGACGACCCAGGAGTCGCTTCCATTCTTCTAGCTATTTGTCTTTTTCTATTGTACTTTCGTTCAGTTGTAGCTGTACTTTCAGGTGGGTTTGTATTCTGGCCCGCTTACTTTTCAGCACTTTCTTTTGTACATAGTGTATTACTTCCACTTGTACTCTAGGATGTTTTGTTTACTTTTATAAAGGCAATGCCTTCCCAGTTATCGGTATTTACGCCTTTGGCACTAGTCGCCAGCCCCTAGCCTATGGAAGCCGGGCTTGGGGTAGTCACGGCATGGGCCCCGAGGATGGGTCGTGAAAAATTGGTATCAGAGGAGTCGGTTCTACCACAGAACTTATAATGCTGATATTCCCTTTATATTAAGAAATTGTGTTAAGGGTACCGAGTGTGGTCTTCAGTTTAGGGAGTCCAGTGTTGGTGCGGCAGCTGACGTATCCGTACACCAGGTCCCTGACTACTGATTTCCAACTATTTACATGAAAAACACTGATTGCGTGTGTGTTTCAAAGAGTTTTAAGTCATCTCAAACTAGGTCAGCTCATCAGGTATAAATCGTTGACTGTGTCGCATCTGTTCAGCTTGTCTCCACACAGACAGTCAGTTGGAGTTCCGAGAGAGTACTCGATGATGGCCCACCGAGCGACGAGGTTCTGGTGCGGGGCCCTTTTTACTATGTTGGAACCCTCGGGTGGTGTACCAGCAGCACCACCACCTGTTGGGCAGCAGATGCCACCATCCATACTAGCGAACTATGCATGCTGGCAGAGCGCGTTGCACGAGTTCCAGAAGAAGCGGCCTCTGAGGTTACGAGGCGAGGCAGATTCCCAGACAGTAGAGCACTGACTGGAGGCGATTGCTAGAGTTTTCCGCCTAGTTGAGAGATCAGTAGAGTGGATGGTGGACTTGGATACTAGTGTTTTCTAGTGAATGACCATGAATATGGTCAGCATAGTGATGAGGATTTGGTATGTGGACCAATGCCTGAGATAGTTCCTTTGGGTAGTGTGCCAGCTATACATCACTACCTGTTGGTCAGCAGTTATAACTGGTGATACCGGTATGTGACACATGTAAACTTACTGCCTTACACGTGTTCTAATAGCATATACCCTCAAGTTCCGAGGCGATCCCGACTCACGGGCAGCTGAGGACTGACATGAGGAGGTGGTTGAGAGTTTTCTAGTGCTTATACAGCTTCGGCAAGATGACATGTCGGTATCTGAGAATTCATCGTGGCGTACCAAACCATTCTTGGTACTCGATGAATGCGATGAGATCGGTGCTTCAGGGCTCGAACATACAAGCCATCACCTTTTCTCTATGCATTCCTACTTATGCTAGGGTGCTAGAAAGAACCTTTGTGGTTGAGAATTCTTTTGTTGAATGGATGCAGTCAGTGAAGGTTAGCAGTGGGAAAGCTGGAAACTGGCGCCAGTCTCAGAGACTTGGGCGTGAAAATTGTTTCAAGTAGAGGAAGTAAAATAAAAAAGGACAGATTAATCTGCAAGGCGACAGACATGGAAGCAGAGCTATGAGAGCAGCATGGGGTGATGTACTTTTTGACATGTTACAATCACCTGCCTTTATAGTCATCACCAGGCTCAGGGAGCTGGAGGGCAGGGGAAGACAGTAGCTTCATGCGGAAAAGGAGTGTGACCCAATGGCTCTATGAATGATTCAAAGGACAGTCTGTATCCACTACTAGCTGCCATAGTAACAGACGTTGATATGAATCATTCCTTCCTTCCACGAATCTTGTCTTAGACCTAGAGTTTCTGGTAAGCCATAGACTTTACCCTCATGTCTGGAGATACCTTGGGAGGAGACTCGATAATCACACATACACCGACAGTGTGGTCTGACCCTCGAGGCGAGAGTTTCGGTTGAAATATCTTGGTGGCGGCGTCGAGGCCTTACGACGTTGGTCTCGGTATGGATTGGATTCACAGTTCATGCTCAGATTGACTGTTTTAGGAAAAAAGGTTGTGGTCTATCTATAACGTCGAGATGGGTTTTCCTTGGTCAGAGAAAAGGAAACCCCAGGCAGCATAGAATAAACTCATGCTTAGGAGGGTGTAGCCGATCACTCTTGGGTTCACCAACCTTACCCTTATGGCTGTAGGAGTTTTGAGTTTCAGTTCTAATCAGGAAATGGATGCCTCTAGAGTTCGAGGATGGCGACCACGTTCTTATACGGGTCTCACCTCGACAAGGTTTACAGAGATGTATCCGAGGTGGCACGAAATCTCCAAGGTTCGATGGACCTTTCTAGGTCCTCAACAGGGTAGACGAGGTGGTTTACTGCTTGACCTTTCCACCTCAATTGCACCAGATGCATGATGTCATCCCCGTATCTCAGCTAAGGAGATATGTGCATGATCCTTCACACATCATCAACCTCATGAAGTAGGTCATCGATGGCAGGGAGACATTCACGGAGGTTCCAGTGGGGAATGAGGATCGACATTAGAGGATCCTACATAGATGGTCGATTCCTTGGGTGTGCTTCACTGGCAGTACGGGAACCTCCAGGTGAGCACATGGGAGAGGAAGGCTCAGATGCGTGCTCAGTACCACTTTTGTTTCCCTAGTTTGTGTTATAGCTTTACGAGGATGTAAAGCCGTGATGTGGGAGTAATGTAAAGACCCAGAATTTCAAGCAAATTATTTTCATAATTTCATTTTAATTTTACGAGTATGAGGTTTCTGACGGCACCAGATTCTGAGGCCCGGTGTTCCCGAAATCAATTTCCGAAGTTTAGCTCGGGTACGTTCAGTGAACGAACGAGCGGGTTTTTTTATCTTTTGAACCGGTGATCAGAATTGAAATCTGAGGGCACTGATGAACTCGCAGCGACGGATATTGCTTAAGGGGATCTTAAGCGAAGTTGCGTTTTGTCGCATGAGGTTGTTATTTTTTGGGGTTTAGTTGAATTAAATAAAATTTTCGTACAAAAATTTTATTCATGGTAAGTGGTTATTTTCAACAAAGGGGAAGTTAGATGTGGGGACCATACCAACCCAACCTCCCATGGGAGAGTTCAGTGTGGTAGGGCCCACACGAGACCCTAACTCCTCACCTCCCCCTCAACTCCCAAAACACCCCTTTTATCACTCTTCAAATTAATTTGTAAACTCCTCCTTAATTATGTAGTCTACACACATAATTAATGAAGTGACACTTTGAATTATTTTGAATGGTTTTCTTTCCTTTTAAAATGGGGGAAAGCTCATTTTAATATTTTGTTGGGAAAATATTTTTAGGGGAATTATTGGAGAATTTAGAAGAGCCCCCTCCTTCTGACGAAGAATGTTCTTGAGGAAGAACAACGCCTCCGACAAAGAACGCCTCCGACGGAGAACGTGAAGTCACCGACAACGTGCCATATCTTCTTCTTCCTCCGTGTCAAGGGAGGAGACACCACCGCGGGGAAAATTGCCATCAACGACGACTCACCCTCCGAAGTCAACGGAATTGGCACCAATCTTCCTCGATGCCTGATCATCGCGACGCTTGCCTCTTTCCGTGGCTCAGCAACGTGTGACATCTTTTCAAGGTAGGGTTTAATTTCTTCTTTGTGAATACTTCATCGTCGTTCATCATTTTCTAAATAGGCCACCTGTTATCACAATAACGGGAGTATGTCGGACCGTACGAACACGACCGACCCTCCTCCCCCTTGATGATTATGTTTGTGGCGATTCGAAAGAAGGTGGCGCGGTGCAATGGCACCAGGCGGTAACATGGGAAAATGTGGTGAAGATGTGTGGCACCATCGTGCCACGCCGTTGAGGACAAACGAACCCGCGGCCGGAGTCGGGCCGTTGTGAAGGGGCGCGGCGTCATCGCGCCGCACCGGAGAACTCCGAAGACACCACGGCCAGAGCGGGGCCACGACGGAGGTGCGCGGTGTCGTCGCGCCGTGCCGGTCGAACTAAGGCCACGGCCTTTGGCTGCGGTGGAGAAGGGAGTGGTGGCCGGACTCCCGACCGCCGGCACGCCAGAGCAGGAGGGCGGGACCCTGGCGGTCCCGTGACAGCAGCACGGCCGGCTATCCAGGCCGGCCGATCGAGGAGACCGAGGGTTCGTAACCCCTGGCTGGAAGGAGAGCGGCCCCCATGTGGGGGGGGGGGTTCATCAATTAGGGGGTAGCGCGCCCCCCGGTTCCAATCAGCTCAGCCAGCCGAGCAGGCCACGCGGGCCACGCCAGCGCGGCAGGCCAACCGGCTGCCGGGCCGGGCCGCGCCGAGGCCGGGCCGGGTCACACAGGCCGGGCCGGGCCGCGCCCAAACGGGCCGGACCCGGACCCTGGTCGGGTCGACCCGGGTCGGACCGGAGCCGAAACCCCTGTTTTCAGACTGTTTTCAGTCATTTGCCAATAACATGGGATAAGGACCTCTGATTGACACACCTTTAGTTGTAACGCGATCCTCGGATCGAGACGGTTGTTTTGGTATATTACACTAAGAGTTTCGGAGAATTTCGGGTACGACCGGGTTGGTTCGATCACAAAACCAACCGGGCCCTCAGAGCGGAAACGCGTATATCTCGAGCTCCGGATGTCCGATTGACATGCCGTCGACTTTACTGGATTCCTCTTGATAAGAAGAAACTTTCGGAATAATTCTCCTGAATTTTGGACACGGTTGGAGTATGGTCGGGTTGGATTGTACCCGAAATCCAACCGGGCCCCTAGAACGGAAAAGCTGATAACTTTCAGACCGGACGTCCGTTTGACGAACTATCAGTGGTGTTGGTGATCACGTTGAGAAACTGTCCCTATGAGTATACCCAATGACAGTTCGGGGTACAGTTGAGATACGGCCGGGTTGGTTCGCACACGAAACCAACCGGGCTCCTGGGACGAAAAGGCTAATAACTCACAGACCGGGCGGCTGATTGACTCGCCATCTGTTGTGTTGAGACCCCTATGACGAGATGATCCTTTGAGATACTTCTTAATGGGACTTTGTGATACTTGGAGTATTGACCAGTAGCTCATCGATCGGACCCTCCCGGAGATGAGTGCACGGAGTACGGAGACCGTGTAGCCGGTTGAGACCTAACAACTACTTGACCAACTCGACTTGGAGTGTGTCGACTAGCCCAGTGCACGGAGAACTACTTGTTTGGGTGAAGACAAATGGCGGACAGAGCACTACTGTGTTTGGGTGCAGACCCGTGGTACTCGACCAGAGAGTACCTCTGTAGGCTATTTAGGGGGGTGCACTACTATGTTTGGGTGGCAGACCCAGACGGAATGCACTACTGTGTTTGGGTGGCTGACACGTGGTACTCGACAGGAAGAGTACCTTAGCAGTCTTAGGTTAGTGAGAAGTACCTCGGAGTCGTGACAGGATCACTGTACTCTCCTGAAACGGGGATCTTCAGCAGTTACAGTTTCGATAATGAAAATCCTAGTTTGAGCTCAGTCTATGACCTTTGTGTTTACCTCATGATTGAGATGGGTCACTTGATAACTTAGGTGTATGTATGGGAATATACCTAGGTAGTGGTTATCCGTTGATTTCATAACCTTTGTGTTTCCTCATGACTGAGATGGGTTACTTAATAACTTAGGTATAAGTAGGGGCTTATACATAAGTAAGGGTTATCTGTTGAGATCCTTCTTTGTGGTTATCCGTGTTGGATTTAGTGAGACCTTGAGGGTCTCGGGGTCCCTACTGAGTATCGTATACTCACAACTACACGGGATATGCCCGCACCTCGTTGTGTTAGTTGTAGACGACAGGCAGCGCTGACAGAGGCCGAGTGTTCGAGGACTGGATGGTACCCGGAGGTGGACCTCACGATGAGTCAGTATCCGGAGGTGGACTTCACAACGAGACAACACTCAGAGGAGGTTGACTGGAGAGAGCATTGTGGAGGCTATCTATATCTACCCTTCAGGTAGGATCTGTTGTGGACGACCCCGGAGCTGCGCTATCTATACGTACCCTTCAAGTAGGATCCGTGGTGGACGATCCAGGAGTTACGCTATCTGTACCTACCCTTCAGGTAGGATCTGAGGAGGACGACCCAGGAGATGCTTCCATTCTCCCAGCTATTTGTCTTTTTCTTTTGTACTTTCGTTCAGTTGTAGCTGTACTTTCAGCTGGGTTTGTATTTTGGCCCACTTACTTTTCTGCACTTTATTTTTTACTTAGTGTATTACTTCCGCTTGTACTCTAGGATGTTTTGTTTACTTTTATAAAGGAAATTCCTTCCCAGTTATCGAGATTTACGCCTTTGGTGCTAGTCGCCAGCCCCTGGCCTATGGAAGGCGGGCTGGGGATAGTCACGGCACGGGCCCCGTGGAAGGGTCATGACAATGATAAAGATTCTACGTACACTTACAGACACCTTTGTCTAATGGTTAAAGAACATACTGTTTCTGTGGATGGCGAATTACTGCCTCACGAAACGATGATTGTTCAATCTTCTTTTAACACCTTTCATGGTGGACGTTATGATGGAAATATATTTATATATGATATATATTATAATTATTTCTTCTCTATTCTTCTGTATTTTATATTTAAAACATACATGTATGCTTTTCATGTTGTTCAAATGCGATAATTTCATATGAGGAAGAGTGGACAACCGCCCCCTCAAGTGATGTGACTCATTCATGCCAAACATGGAATTTCTAAAGTATGTAATTTATGATCTTATGTAACATATATAACATATATATTATAATTTAATTATAATATACCTATGTATCATTATGTTTTCATTCCATTAAAGTATGAAATAGAAATAAAAGTAGCGTTCATGCATACGTACGGCTTACCGTCTCCATGAACGGTGCATTTCATTTCTTATCTCAAAATGTAATGTACTATTATAAGAACATATATATGATGGATATATATTATATATATATTACATATAAATGATGAATATCATTCTGGATTTAATGAACATTGGACCACATGAACATCATGTAATTATAAGAAGTTGATTTTTTGACTAAAGTTCTGAACATCGACAAAATGTCCATTATGAACTCAAACAATTAAATACTAGTTATAGAAAGGTAATAAGTGATATAAAAGGAATAATAAAATTGAAAAATATTCTTATGCAAGTAGAAATTAATTTAGGTTTATCATTCAGGAAAAATGATGAACATACAAGTGAGTCAAGTCGGACATGAGGTAAGGGGATTTCTTATCTCACTTTTAATTCCGTGAGATTTCTATTGTTCACCAATTATTTATTGCATGTGGTTTATTGTGTAATGGAATTTTATATATATTATCATTATTTTATTTATATTCATGGTATTATTTGATTCATTCAGTGTTTATTATCTTTTGGTCATACGACTCGATTGATTACAACGAGGTAATAGGTTTTTATCTCAATTTTTATTCCCCTGAGATTCATGCTACATTTGCCACTATTTCTTTTTGTGTGGTGTATGTACTACACATGATTATATTCTTTGTGTAATATAATTTAATTTATGGGTATTTACATCTTCATTGTATGACCCTTATTTCATGGGGTGTACGTTTTGAAAGTTACCCAAATCGGTAAGGGAACCTTTCACCCTCTTCTTTTTAAAAGGCTTATTATGGATAGGTCTTTTAATTTACATCTTATTATATTGGGATATGTTCTTATATATCCTTATTTCTTTAAATTATATGTCCAGGTGATGAGATAACCTTTTTATCTCTCATCATGTCATTTTTAGAATTTTAATGTGATGTCGTTAGGCTGTCGAATTTCTGTAAGAGAACTTCTTAACCCAATTTCAATTATTTGGGTCAAACCTCTACTTCTTGATTATGTCGTGCTATGAATATGTGTGGAAGACCTATTCTTTTTTACACTTAATATCCACTTATATTGAGTATATTTATATTTTTCACACATAATTAGGTAATTGATTTATCCTTAATCTAAGGATATTGTCTTTGTATGGGACTTCGTCTCAATCTCCTTTCATTGAGGCATCTTTTGATTTCTAAATGACTTTATTTTATATGGTGTATAAAACCCTTTTGGATTTTAATTTCATTCAAAAAGAGTCTTTTTACATGAAGCATTTAATAAACAAAAAAAGGAATGTTTTTGTCTTACATATACGGTGACAACGACTTCTCCACCACCTTGACCATTATTTGAGTTTTAACTTTAGCTACAAGCCATAACTTTTTTTAAATGAAAAATAAATACCATTTATTTATTTTCTTTTATTTTGGTATTGAAAATGGTTTTTATAATTTTTTGATTATATCAATGTGTTATATTGATATCTTGTGATGGAAATGTGGAAATGTTATGTTTTCTTTATGCATGTTTTATGTGATACGATTATGTTATGGTTCATGGGAATTGTTTATGAAGTCGTTTGGTTCCATGATAAACTAAGGGAAGGTGAGTCCGATATATCTCTCCAATGCATTTGGTAATGTGAAGGAGTTAAACACTAAGGTTTCTCTGAAGAGATTTAAGGAATATAATGTGATGGGTATTCCAAACGTAACCATGAGGGTTACTCCCTACATAAGAATGTTATGAATGTCTCAAGATGCCTTTATGTCTTATGAATTCTATGTGTTATTCATAAATATTATGATTTCAGGAGGCATTTTAAAGTGCTTATGTTTTATGAGTAAAGTATGATTTCATTGATTCTTATGTATACATGGACTAATGTTTTCTTTACGTATTTTTAAATCCTTTACGGAGCTTTTTTTGCTCATCCCAAGTTTTTGAAATGTTTTCCAAAGGACTTAAAGATGAATAGAGTCAAGGATGGGATCAAGGAAAGACATGTTGTCTAAAACATGGAACTAGTAATGTTTCTTTTTTAAGAGTTTTTATTTTATGAACAAAATTGAAACTAAGTAGAAGTGTCTACTTTATAATCTTTTGAGATGTAATGGTTATGTCCTAATTCTATAAAACTCTATACATGAAAAGTTCCTCAATGTGAATTATTAATTTAATTCAATATTATGTAATGTTTTAATTTCGTTTCCTTATAGTTGGTATCAAAGGTCGGTTTAGATAACTTTAGAGGTTAGGGTATTCTTTAAGCACAAGTGACATTACCATAATGGTTAGGATTTTAGAAGGAGTCATAGTTATTTTTATAAAGTGAATGAGTTTAAGATAACATGAATAAGTATATCTTAGTATTTACCCTACTCATAATATATTATATGATGATTTTACTAATATACTCACACTGACCTTTTTGGTTTTAGTAAATGGCTGGATTTAGCAGGCACCAAAGTAACAGTGGATGTGAAGAAAACTGTGACAGATTTCTGAACGAGCAACTGAGTTATATGGGAGATGTAATGAGAACTCTTTTGGTTATTCTCAACCAACTATCTGGAGTCATGATTGACCACCTGAACCTTAGTGATTTTTATAAGGCATCATATATGTGAGAAACAAATCCCTACGGATGTTCAGGTAATTATCATAAATGTTAGAGTGTTCAAAAACCTATGTGTCAAAGATGTGGAAAGAAACACATATGAAAATGTTTCAAAGGGATACAAAGTTTCTATAGATGTGGAAATGAAGGTCATAAAGCAAGAACCTGCCATGGAAAAAGGAAGAATCTAGTTGACTCTAGGAAAGGGAAATAAGTTCTTTCTGAAGGATCAATTGAATGGTTTAAATGTGGTGTGCATGGTCATTATGAAAACACATGTCCTACAAAGAAGTTTCTAGAATGGGATCACCCAGATCATACTAATATTCAATTACCAATACCTAATGCTATTTAGATTGAGGATGAAGAAACTGACTATGACCAATGAAATTTATGGATTATTTATTAACATATTTTTTCCTATTGTTGAATTATAGGATATGATTCATTATTTCGTTTGTATGAAGGAAGTATTTCAGAATATGTTGGAAAGAAATGGTTAATGGATCATGAAGAATGTTGAATGAGTAAAAAGTCAACATATAAGGGATTCAAGAGTTATGGTAGATTTTAGGAAGGTGAAATTCTTAAAAGTATTAAGGCTCTTTTGATGATGGGATTACATTAGAAGAATTTTTATAGTATTTGTAACCCTGATGTTTGATATATGATAATTTTATTCAAGGAATAATTATCATCTCTTTTGTGGATATACTTATAAAGAACCATTTTGGTTTATATGATCCTTGAATTTGAGGTAATTACTGGTTAATACATTTTGGGATGTAAAACGAAAGTTATTAGATATACTTTGTGGTTAAAATATGTTATGGTTATTTTTTTATGAATTTATCTCTTTTTGGTAATGTTATAAAATTATATAGTTTTTTAAAAGGGACAACACGCAGACTGTGTGACAACCCATCTCGTCGAATGAAGTTGCAAGAATCGAACCCACAACTAAAGTGTGACTGGTATTTATCGCCTACCACTGGACTACATGAAGTACTTGGTTAGTATGACTAATTTTTTTTATTTAGATGATGTTATGAATCAGGAATAAGTTGATTTTGGGTTATCTATGGAAATTATTAACCTATCCTGGAGGATATGTGATTAAGTTAATTAATTTTTCAATATGATACTTAAGATTAAATGATGTTATTTGGAGATAAATGTTAATATTTACCTTGGAAGACTATGTGATTAAATACTTTAGAGATTTGGGATTCAGTCTTAGTTTGGATTAGATTAAAAAATATTATGGATATCTATTTATTGAATGGTCTTTGTTGAACTTTGGGTATTGTTGGATAAATTTTGAAGATTAAGATAAGATTTTTTTTATAAAGCATTATCCTTTTTGGGGATTATATGATCTCGTACTAACCATTTTGGTTTTAGTTGATGTTTAAATACAAGAGAAATATATAGTTATCCTTTTGTGGATTATGTGATTCTCTAGAAGATGATTCTTGTGCTTTTCGTGTGACCAAGTCTTTTTGAATGCTCATCGTTTGGAGAAAAGATTACTTTTCGTATAAACTTATTAAAGAATGAAACTCTACTTGAAGGTAAGTATATTTCCTTTTGATTTTATTCTATGTAGTAAATGAATTTCTCAAAATTATGAAAAGGAATGTGAAACAAAAATTTTGTTGGTTTACGTTTCCTACTGTGTAATCAGAGACCATTTACACACATCATAAGTTTGTGATTTTCTTGTGGTTAAATTTCTCCTAATCATGTTTTCTATCACTCTCCATCAGAACATGACCCTTTTTTTCTATTCCATATTCATGTATTCTTACATTGAATCCATGTATGGGTTAACTCGGGTGACCTTTGTACTTCTCTTTATTTCTTTTAAAGTGATATTTTTACTAACTCTTTTTCCGATGTGGTACTTTCAATGAAGTTTCCAAGCCCAATTTTAAAATTGCGGGGATGCAATTCCAAAAATAGGGGAAGGATATAACATCCCAGGTAAATAAAGAATATGAAATCTTCATATTTTTTAATATTAGTGAATAAAATTTTGATATTACATTAAAGGAAATTCTATGTTTGATGGTGTACCCAATATGCAGCAATGAGTTTCTTTGAAATCTTACGTTGCACACTAATAATATACTAATATTATTTTAAATAGTAGTTAACACCTAGTCATTGTAATGGAGAGAATGAATAGAACTAACTACAAAATGATTATAAATTTTTGTTAAATATTTTAACAATTACCCAATAAATGATAGAGGCTTAAAATGAAAATGTATCCAATTTTGAGAATAAATATTCTAATATTCTTTAAAAGGTCGATTAACCGCATTTTGATGGAGAACCCTTTTTAAATATACTTTTTGTAAATTTTATATGTTATATTTGACAAAATATAATCCTTCTTTAGAATCGGGACATAAAAATTTACTTTGTGTAATTTTTTTTATTTTTTCGATAAAGTTCATTTTTTTAATGAATAGTGAAAATGTTGTATTTTAATTCAAATCCTCCTTTTAATATAATTTATTTATATCGTGAGATTATCTTTTTAATTGGTTTTAAATGGTAATTAAAATATATTTTGACCATTTAATCCAATGGTGATCATTGTAATTAATTTCTCTTTGAAATTCGACATAAACAAGTGTCAATCTTTTGATAGATATTGTTTCTTAAAAACATGTTATTTGTTTTGACAGCGGGAATTAATTATAAAATTAATTAATACAACTTATTTGTTTTTAATTTGGTAAAATGGACATAATTTTTTAATTTGGAATATCAAATATATCTTAGGGTGAATTTTTGGTATTTTTTTGAAAAACATCAATTTTTGATCAGTAGTGAAACCACTAAGTAGTTGTTAAAAACTGATGTTTTCGTTTAAATGAAATTTTACCGCTTCTGTGAATTGAATTTCAAAAATCTGACATACATTGTTGTCATTAGTAACTAAAATTTGGTTCAATGGGATGAAAATAATTTTTGGTGAATAGTAACTTTTGAGTTTTATTAACCCCGATTAAAGGTAATTAGGGAAATTTAAGGTAAAAATAATATTATAATAATAGAAAAATACATTGACACATGTCCTAAAATTATTGGATGAGTCATGGCCGACCAAGAAAATCCATGGTTCAATTGGGGGGCCCCATGGAGCCACTTGGATATGATAATTACATTAATAACGTTTTATTTAAAGTAAAAATAAAAATGTCAGAAACATGTATTGTTTTACTAAAAAAAATTACATGGGGATATATAACTTATCCTTTAACTAAAAATATTAATTGGAAATATAAAAATATTTCCTACATCATTATATTTTTTTTATAATTTTTAGACATTAAATAAATATATTTATTTATGACACCATGATGATGTAGTGATTACCTCATTAATGAACGATTTAAATAAAATGAAAAGATAAGGTAAAATATAAGACTTAAACTTGTATAAACCTATTGGATGGGTGTATTTAGAACCCTTATCACTTTATCCTCGAAATATATCATTGTGGGACCTTTAAAATTTGAATACCATTTAATAATAAAGTAACATTTCAATACTTTCCAAAAGTGACCATCCTCACTCTTCTAAAAGGCACCCACCTATACCCCCTTACCCACACCTCTAAAGCCCTTGGATCATCCATAATATGATCATATTATCTCTCCAAATCCATATATTACTCCTAGAAACCTCACTTTGGGTAGAATTATTTCCAAGGAAGCCTTTGGATCAAACCAAAAATAGTTACCTGATTTAGAGGCAGTGTCTTCTCTCGAGTTTCTTTCTTTTATTTTCCTTCTTCACTCACAACTATCTTATTATTATTTGATCCCATAATAACACCAGTATCTACAATATACTATTATGATTTTATGATATGTATTATACCTACACTTACACACACCTCCGTCTAATTGTTAAAGAACATACTGTTTCTGTGGATGGCGAATTACAGCCTCATGAAACGATGATTGTTCAATATTCTTTTAACACCTTTCATGGTGGCCATTATGATGTAACTATATTTATATATGATATATATATAATATATATGTCCTCTCTATGATTCTTTATTTTATATTTAAAACATACCTTTATGCTTTCCTTGTTGTGAAAATTCCATAATTTCATATGAGGAAGTGTGGACAACCGCCCCTCAAGTGATGTGACTCGTTCATGCCAAACATTGAATTTATAAAGAATGTAATTTATGAACTAATGTAATATATATAACATATATATTAAACTTTAATTATAATATACCTATGTATCATTTTTTTCATTGCATTAAAGTATGAAATAGAAATTAAAGTAGCGTTTATGCGTACGTACGGCATACCGTCTCCAGGAACGGTGCATTTCATTTCTTATCTCCAAATGTTATGTACTATAATAAGTACATATATATGATGGATATATATGATATATATTACATATAAATGATTAATATAATTCTGTATTTAATTAAATTTGGACCACATGAACTTCATGTAATTATAAGAAGTCAATTTTTTGACTCAAGTTCCGAACATCGACAAAATGTTCATTATGAACTCAAACAATTAAATAGTTGTCATGGAAAGGTAATAAGTGATATAAAAGGAATAATAAACTTGAAAAATATTCTTAATCAAGTATAAATTTATTTAATTTTATCATTCATGGAGAACAAGGAACATACAAGCGAGTTATGTCGGACACGAGGTAAGGGGATTTCTCATCTCAGTTTTAATTCCATGAGATTTCCGTTGTTCGCCACTTATTTGTTGCATGTGGTGTATTGTGTACTGCCATTTCATATATATTATCATGATTATATTTATATTCATGGTATTATGTGATTAATTTGGTGTTTATTATCTTTTGTTTATACGACTCGATTGATTACAACGAGGTAAGGGGTTTTTATCTCACTTTTTATTCCTGTGAGATTCATGCTACATTTTCCACTATTTCCTCTTGTGTGGTGTATGTAATGCCCATTATTGTATTATTTGTGTAATATAGTTTAATTTATGGGTATTTACATCTTCATTATGTTACCCTTCTTTCATGGTATGTACGTTTTGAAAGTTACCCAAATCGGTAAGGGAACCTTTCACCCTCTTCTTTTTAAAAGACCTATTATGGTTTGGTCTTTTAATTTACATCTTTTTATGTTGGGATATGTTCTTTTATATCCTTATTTCTGTAAATTATAGGTCCATGTAACGAGATACCATTTTTATCTCTCATCAACTCATTTTCTGAAATTTAATGTGATGTCGTTAGGCTGTTGAATTTCTGTAAGGGAAGTTCTTAACCCAATTTCAATTCTTTGGGTTAAACCTCTACTTCTTGATTATGTCATGAAATGAATATGTTTTGAATAACTCTGATTGTTTTACACTTAATATCCACTTATATTGATTGTATTTATATTTTTAACACATAATTATGTAATTTAATTATTTTTAATCTAAGGATACCGTCTTTGTACAGGACTTCATCTCAATCTCTTTTCATTGAGGCATATTTTGATTTCTACACAACTTTATTTTATATGGTGTCTAAAACCCTTTTGACTTTTAATTTCATTCAAAAGGAATCTATTTACATGAATCATTTTACTAAATGAAAAAAGGAATGTTTTTGTCTTACATATGAAGCGACAATGACTTCTCCGCCGCTGTGACCATTATTTGAGTTTCAGCTTCCCCTACAAGCGATATCTCTTTTTAAATGAAAAATAGATACCATGTATTACTTTTCTTTTATTTTGGTATTGAAAATGGTTTTGATAATTTTTTTATTATATCAAGGTGTTTTATTGATATCTTGTGATTGAAATGGGGAAATTTTATGTTTCCTTTATACATGTTTTATGTGATATGATTATGTTATGGTTCTTGAGAATTTTTTATGAAGTCGTGTGGATCTGTGATCAACAAAGGTCAGGTGAGCCCGAGATAGCTCTCTAATGAATTGGGTAATGAGAATGAGTTAAATTCTAAGGTTTCTCTAAAGATATTTTTGGGATATACTATTATGGGTATTCCAAACGTAACCTTGAGGGTTACGCCCTACGTAAGAATGTTATGAATGCCTCAAGTTACCTTTATGTCTTATGAATTCTAAAAGTTATTCGTAAATCTTATGATGTTATGAGTTATGTTAAATTGCTTATATGTTATTAGTAATGTATGATTTCATTGATTCTTATGTATACATGGACTACTGTTTTTATTCCATATTTTTATATCCCTTACTGAGATTTTTATGCTCATCCCAAGTTTTTGAAATGTTTTCCACGAGACTTAAAGATGAATAGGGTCAAGGATGGGATCAAGGAAAGAAATGTTGTCTAAAACATGGAACTAGTCATGTTTGTTTTTTAAGAGTTTTTATTTTATGAAAAAAATGGAAACTGAGTAGAAGTGTCTACTTTATAATCTTTTGAGATTTAATAGTTATGTCCTAATTCTCTAAAAATCTAAACCTGAAAATATCCTCAATGTAAATTATTAATTTAGTTCGATATTATGTAATGTTTTAAGGTCGTGTCATAGCAGTTGGTATCAAATGTTATTTTAGATAACTTTAGAGGTTAGGGTATTCTTTAATCACAAGTGATATTACTATAATGGTTCGGATTTTAGAAAGAGTCGTAATTATTTTTATAAAGTGAATGAGTTTAAGATATCATGAATAAGTATATCTTAGTATTTACCCTCATCATAAGATATTATATGATGATTTTTCTGATATACTGACACTGGAATTTTTTGTTTTAGTAAATGGATGGATCTAGCAGGAACCAAAGTCACAGTGGATGTGAAGAAAACTATGAAAGATTTCTGAACGAGCAACTGAATGATATGGGAGCTGCAATGAGAACTCTTGTGGTTAATATCAACAAACTATCTGGAGTAATTATTGACCACCTGAACCTTAGTGATTTTTATAAGGTATCATATATGCGAGAAACAAATCCCTACGGAAGTTCGGGTAATAATCATAAAGGTAAGTGTGTACAAAAACCTATGTGTCAAAGATGTGGAAAGAAACACATAGGAAAATGTTTCAAAGGGACAGAAAGATGCTATAGATGTAGAAATGAAGGTCATAAAGCTATAACCTTCCATGGAAAAAGGAAGCATCTAGTTGACTCTAGGAAAGGGAAAAATAGTTCTTTATGATGGATCAATTGAATGTTTTAAATGTGGGGTGCATGTTCATTATAAAAACACATGTCATACGAAGAAGTTTCAGGAATGGGATCACTAGGATCATAAAAATATTCATTTACCAATACCTAATGCCATTCCGATTGAGGATGAAGAAACTGACAATGAACAATGAAAGGTATGGATTATTTCTTAACATATGTTTTCCTATTATTTAATCTTAGGATATGATTCATGATTTTGTTTGTATGAAGGAAGTATTTAAGAATAAGTTTTAAAGTAATGGTTAATGGATCATGAAGAATTTTGAATGAGTAAGAAGTCAACATATAATGGATTCAAGAGTTATGGTAGATTTTAGGATGGTGACATTCTTAAAATTATTAAGGCTCTTTTGATGATGGGACTACATTAGAAGAATTTTTATAGTATGTGTAACCATGATGTTTGATATATGAAAATTTTATTCAAGGAATGATTATCTTTTCTTTTGTGGATATAGTTATAAAGAACCATTTTGGTTTATATGATCCTTGAATTTGAGGTAATTACCAGTTAATACATTTTGGGATGCAAAACGAAAGTTTTTAGATTACCTTTGTGGTTAAAACATGTTCTGGTTATTTTTTATGAATTTATCACCTTTTGGGAATTTTATAAAATTGTATAGTTTTTTAAAAGGGAAAACACACAGACCGTGTGACAACCCTTCACGTCGGACGAAGTTGCAGGAATCAAACCAACAACAAAAGTGCGACTGGTATTTATCACCTACCACTGGACTACGTAATGTCCCTAGTCAGTATGAATAATTATTTGTAGTTATATGATCATATGAATGTGGAATAAGTTGATTTTGGGTTATCTATGGAAATGATTAACCTATCTTGGAGGATATGTGATTAGGTTAATTACTTTTCAATATGATACTTTAAGAGTAATAGATGTTATTTAGAGATAAATGTTAAGATTTACCTTGGAAGACTATGTGATTAAATCCTTTAGATATTTGGGAATCAGTCTTAGTTTGGATTACTTTGAAAAATTTTATGGATAGTTTTTTATTTAATGGTCTTTGTTGAACTTTGGGTATTGTTGGACAAATTTTGGAGATTAAGAGTAGCTTTTTTTATAAAGGATTATCTTTTTTCGGGATTATATGATCTCGTACTAACCATTTTAATTTTAGTTGATGTCTAAATACAAGGGAAATATATAGTTCTCCTTTTGTGGATTATGTGATTCTCTAGAAGAGGATTCTAGAGATTTTGATGTGACTAAGTCTTTTTGAATGCTCATCATTTGGGGAAAAGATTCATTTTGGTAGAAACTTATTAAAGGATGAAACTATACTTGAAGGTAAATATATTTCCTTATGTTTTTATTCTATGTAGTAAATAAATTACTCAAAATTATGAAAAGGAACGTGAAAAAAAAACATTGTTGGTTTACGTTTCCTACTGGGTAATCAAAGACCATTTACACACATCTTAAGTTTGTGATTTTCTTGTGGTTAACTTTCTCCTAATCATGTTTTCTATCACTCTCCCTCAGAACATGACCCTTTGTTTTCTCTTCTATATCCTTGTTTTCCAACATGGAATCCTATTATGGGTTAACTTGGGTGACCTTTGAAATTCTCTTTCTTTCTTTTAAAGTGATAGTTTTACTGACTCTTTTTCCGATGTGGGACTTTCATTGAAGTTTCCAAGCCCAATTTTAAAATTATGAGGATGCAATTCTCAAAAGGGGGGAAGGATGTAACATCCTAGGAAAATAAAGAATATGACATTTTCATATTTATTAATATTTGTGAATAAAATTTTGATATTACTTTAAAGTGAATTCTATGTTTGATGGTGTACCCAATACGCAACAATGAGTTTATTTGAAATTTTACATTTCACACTAATAATATAATAATATTATTTTAAATGATAGTTAACTCCTAGACGTTGTAATGGCGGGAATGAAAATAACTAACTAAAAAATTATTATATATGTTTGTTAAATATTTTAACAATTTCCCAATAAATGAAAGTGGTTTAAAATGAAAATTAATCCAATTTTAAGAATAAATATTCTAATATTCTTTAAAAGGTTGATTAACCGCCTTTTGATGGAGAACCATTTTTAAATCTATTTTTTGTCAATTTTATATGTTATATTTGACAAAATAAAATCCTAATTTAGAATCGGGACATCAAAATATACTTTGTGTAATTTTTTTTTATTTTTCCGATAAAGTTCATTTTTTAATGAAGTGTAAAAATTGTTGTATTTTAAATCAAAACCTCCTTTTAATCTAATTTATTTATATGGTGAGATTATCTTTTTAATTGGTTTTAAAGTTTAATTAAAATATATTTTTACCATTTAATCGAATGGTGGTCATTGGAATTAATTTCACTTTGAAATTGGACAAAAACAGGTGTCAATCTTTTGATAGATATTATTTCTTAAAAACACGTTATTTGTTTTGATAGTGGGAATTAATTATAAAATTAATTAATGAAACTTATATGTTTTGAATTTGGTAAAATGGAAATCACTTTTGAATTTGGAATATCAAATATAGCTTAGGGATAATTTTTGGTATTTTTCTCAAAAAACATCAATTTTTGATGAATAGTGAAACCACTAAGTTGTTGTTAAAAACCAAATTTTTTGTTTAAATGAAATTCTACCACTTATATGAATTGAATTTAAAAAATATGACATACATGGTGGTCAACAGTAATTAAAATTTGGTTCAATGGGATGAAAATAATTTTTCATGAATAGTAACTTTTGAGTTTTATTAACCGCGATTAAAGGTAATTAGGGTAATTTAAGGTAAAAATAATATTATAAAAATATAAAAATACATTGACACATGTCCTAACCATATTGGATGAGTCATGTCCGACCAAGAAAATCCAAGGGTCAATTTGAGGGCCCCATGGAGCCACTTGGGTATGATAATGACATTAATAACTTTTTATTTAAAATAAAAATAAAAATGTCACAAACATGTATTGTTTTATTAAAACAATTTACATGGGGTTATATAAGTTATCATTTGACAAAAAATATTCATTTGAAATCTAAAAATATTTCCTACATGATGATATTTATTTTATAATTTTTAGACATTAAATAGTAAATTTATTTATGACACCATGACGATGTAGTGGTTACCTCATTAATGAACTATTTAAATAAAATGAAAAGATAAGGTAAAATCTAAGACATACACTTGTAGAAAACCTATTGGATGGGTTTATTTAGAACCCTTATCACCTTTTCCTAAAAATATATCATTGTGGGACCTTTAAAATCCGAAAACCATTTTATAATAAAGTAACATTTCAAGACTTTCCAAAAGTGACCCTCCTCCCTCTTATAAAAGCCCCCACCTCTACCCCCTTACCCACACCTCTCAAGCCCTTGGCTCATCCAAAAACTGATCATATTATCTCTCCACTTCCCTTTATTACTTATAGAATCCTCAATTTGGGTAGAAGTCTTTCCAAGGAAGTCATTGGCTCAAACCAAAAAGAGTTACCCGATTTAGAGGTAATGTCTTCTCTCGAGTTTATTTCTTTTATTTTCCTTATTCACTCACCAATATCTTCTTAATATTTGATCCCAAAATAACATCAGTATCCTCAATATACTAGGATGTTGTTATGATAATTATTCTACCTACACTTACACACACCTCTGTCTAATGGTTAAAGAACATACTATTTTTTTGGATGGCGAATTATTGTCTCACGAAACGATGATTGTTCAATCTTCTTTTAACACCTTTCATGGTGGCCATTATGATGTAAATATATGTATATATGATATATATGTATTATATTTATGTCCTATCTATGATTCTGTATTTTATATTTAAAACATACCTTTATTCTTTGCATGTTGTGAAAATGCGATAATTTCATATGAGGAAGTGTGGACAACTACCCCCTCAAGTGATGTGACTCTTTCATGCCAAACATAGAATTTATAAAGAATTCCATTTATGGACTTATGTAACATATATAACATATATATTATACTGTAATTATAATATACCCATTAATCATTCTGTTTTCATTCTATTAAAGTATGAAATAGAAATGAAAGTAGCGTTCATGCGTACATAGGGCTTGCTGTCTCCATGAACGGGGCATTTCATTTATTATCTCCAAATGTTATGTAATATTATAAGTACATATATATGATGGATATATATGATATATATTACATATAAATGATGAGTATAATTCTGAATTTAATGAACTTTGGACCACATGAACATCATTTAATTATAAGAAGCCAATTTTTTGACTCAAGTTCCGAACATCGACAAAATGTCCATTATGAAATAAAACAATTAAATAATTGTTATAGAAAGGTAATAAGTGATATAAAATTAATGATAAACATAAAAAACATTCCTAAAAAAGTATAAATCAATTTAAGTTTATCATTCTGTAAGAACAAGGAACATACAAGCAAGTCAAGTCAGACACGAGGTAAGGGGATTTATTATCTCACTTTTAATTCTGTGAGATATTCATTGGTCGCCACTTATTTGTTGCATGTGGTGTATTATGTACTTCCATTTCATATATATTATCATTATTATATTTATAATCATTTAGTTATGTGATTCATTTGGTTTTTATTATCTTTTGGTCATACGACTCTATTGATTACGACGAGGTAAGGGGTTTTTTATCTAACTTTTTATTCCCATGAGATTCATGCTACATTTGCCACTATTTACTTTTGTGTGGTGTATTTACTGCCCATGATTGTATTCTTTGTGTAATATATTTTAATTTATGGGTATTTACATCTTCATTTTATGAACCTTCTTTCATGGGGTGTACGTTTCGAAAGTTACCCAAATCGGTAAGGGAACCTTTCACCCTCTTCTTTTTAAAAGACTTATTTTGGTTAGGTATTTTAATTTACATATTCTTATGTTGTGATATGTTCTTATATATCCTTATTTCTGTAAATTATATTTCTGAGTGATGAGATACCCTTTTTATCTCTCATTAACTCATTTTCTGAATTTTAAACTGATGTCGTTAGGCTGTCGGATTTTAGTAAGGGAACTTCTTATCCCAATTTCAGTTCTTTTGGTTAAACTTATACTTCATGATTATGTCGTGCTATGAATATGTGTAGAAGACATATGATTGTCTTATACTTAATATCCACTTATATTGAGTGTATTTATATTTTTCACACATAATTATGTAATTGATTTATCTTTAATCTAAGGATATTGTCTTTGTACGGGACTTCAACTCAATCTCCTTTCATTGTGGCATCTTCTGATTTCTACACAACTTTATTTTATATGGTGTATAAAACCCTTTTTAATTTTAATTTCATTAAAAAGTAATATTTTTACACGAATCGTTTTACTAAAGACAAAAGGAATGTTTTTGTCTTATATATGCGGTGACAATGACTTCTCTGCCGCCGTGACCATTATTTGAGTTTTATCTTCCTCTACATGCCATAACTTCTTCTAAATTAAAAATAAATACCATTTATTACTTTTCTTTTATTTTGGTATTGAAAATGATTTTGATAATGTTTTGATTATATCAATGTGTTTTATTGATATCTTGTGATTGAAATGTTTAAATTTTATGTTTCCTTAATGCCTATTTTATGTGATACGATTATGTTATGGTTCTTGGGAATTGTTTATGAAGTCGGGTGGTTCCAAGATAAAATAATGGAGGGTGAGCCCGAGATATCTCTCCAATGAATTGGGTAACATGAAGGATTTAAACGATAAGGTTTATCTGAAGTGATTTAGGGAATATACTGTGATGGGTATTCCAAACGTAACCATAAGGGTTACTCCCTACGTAATAATGTTATGAATGCCTCAAGTTATCTTTATGTCTTATGAATTCTATGATGTATTCATAAATCTTATTATTTCATGAGGTATGTTAAAGTGAATATGTTTTATGAGTAAAGTATGATTTCATTTATTCTTATGTATACATGGACTAATGTTTTCTTTCCAAATTTTTTTAACCCTTACTGTGATTTTTATGCCCATACCAAGTATTTGAAATTTTTTCCACATGACTTAAAGATGAATAGGGTCAAGGATGAGATCAAGGAAAGACATTTTGTCTAAAACATGGAACTAGTCATGTTTATTTTTTAAGAGTTTTTATTTTATGAAAAAAAATGGAAACTGAGTAGAAGTGTCTACTTTATAATCTTTTGAGATGTAAAAGTTATGTCCTAATTATCTAAAACTCTAATCCTGAAAATATCCTCATTGTGAATTATTCATTTAATTCAATATTATGTAATGTTTTAAGGTCGGGTCCTAATACAAACCTTATGGCCTTAAACTATGTGTTTCACCCCCCAGATGGTTTACACAATAGGAACCTAAACTATTTCTAGAGCCCAGGTTTGAATCCTACTTTTTGATAAACTCGTTCAACACTTAGAGTCTTTCTCAGTCTGGATTTCCATAATCTTTCAAATCTAGACCTACCCCTAATGACGATCGTCTCATTCCATTTTGGCTCACCTTCTATGTTTGTCAAACTTCCTAATGGATCTATAGCATTTAAATGTGGATTCAATATTCTGAATCTTGTCAACAGTCAATTCTTTGCTCGCCCACCCCATTCTTGACTAGTATAGTTGTGGTCAATATATTTAGAACATGGTCAACAGTCAATCACTACTCACTATTTGTCCTTTTTTTAGATCCAAAAAGTCTCTAATTACCCCCTTTCCACTCCCTTTTATCTAATAGGAGTTATAAACCCTTGGTTTCACCCTCAATGGGTGCCTCTTCATGTTAGGAATACCCCATGTACTATATCTTATGTCCCACCCCGAGCATGGATCATATGGCTTAGGAGTTTTGTTCAGGTGTGTAATGATGTGGTCCAGCTGATCGAAGAAGCTTATGTTCCAAAATTTATGACCTTAAACTATAATTCTATGTCCAATCATGAATTTACACTAAATATGAATTTTCTAGGGATACATGGTGTGCAATGGGTCCCATAGTCCTCATTCTCACTGACATCAGTTTGTTTCCTATTACTTATGTGATATTCAATCCACTTTTGTATCATTCACATTGGTTTACTTCCTCCTTGTCTCATAATTACACTTAAATAGACATTTATATGGTCCAAAAACAATAAAATTAAACTAAGATCTTAGGTTCCAGGTCATACAACCGTAAACTCTCTATGAAATGTCTTGGTCATACGACGTTATAATAAGGGACACGTCCTGATCACATGATGTTAAAATGAATAATGCATCATCTTCAATGTATTACATTAAACTATGTGTCTATTATTCTCATTGTGTGATGTAAAAGTACAAGTCATCTTAGGCCCTCACCTGGGAGGCACTCTCCTCCATTACTGGTCATCTACTACATCATTTTAATTCTCATCCCGTTACTGGTATTCAAGATAGAGATTCAATATAAGATATGATTAATCTTCATTCAAACTAATTCACCTATACCAATGTTCTCTAAACCATGGTGGAGTAATTCCAAGAGTGTCAGAATCCATTCAAACATCCCACCACTCGATTTAATTACTTTGCATGCCCCTTATTTTGATCCTCATCATCTTCCATGTCCGAAGGGACCCTATAATGGCATGGTTAATAGAAATAATGACTCAACTACCATCTTAGGTAAACATCTCAAAAGTCTTTAGAGAACATTATAAGATAGTTTTCATGTTTCAAATATGGTTTGTGGTCAACCCTTGTTTGTTTTCACCATTTTAAGCAAGCGGTATGGATTATATGTTTCGAACATGGTCAATAGTTATCCTATATTTCCATTCCATTATCATTGTGTTCCTAATGTTGGTAATCATGATTCACACTTCTCAATCCCATTTTTGGATAGATTCCAAAGTCCATGTCGTTATCCTACTCATGAACTTGCACACATCAAAAATGAATTTTAGTTGTTCTAAGATCCATGTTCACCAGCCATAGTCTATCTCATCCCAAAAATTCTTGGTGTTCATTCAACAATATCAAACCCTAATTGATCAATGATTATCAGAAAATCTCATACAAGAAATAAATCATGTGGCCATCCCTTGATTCTCACACTGGGCATGACCCACGTGAGCTTAAGGATTGATAATTGTTTGTCTCAAAAATATGATCATTGTGCGATAATTAGATAAAAAAATAAATGTGTCCATACCTGAAACAAAGTATAAAATTAAGAAATCAGGTTGTAGTAATATCACATTACACCCACATATTGAAGCCTCTTATGATTTTTGGTAAAACATATCCTATTAACATGTTTTATAAATAAAGAACTGCAGTTCCACCAACCTTTGGTGTGTGGTATCCAGTGTTTTTTGTTGCTTCATGAGCATTGTTTTCTCCTCATCATCCTTTAGATGATGTTGGTCTTCCCCGATATATGCTTAGTTCCACTCATCCTCGATATTGGACACTTATAATTCTTCTTTACTTATCTTCTCCTTTCCCCCACTAGTTGAGCCCTCAGTTGAATGAAAAATAGTTACTATGTTTTGATGAAGTAATTACACTCGTTAGTTTGTTATTCTAGGTGTTAGATATCCTAGTAGACATCCTAGAGATTTTAAATGTGTTCAGAGTTCTCTTGACACCATGAGACACCTATATATTTTATTCCTTCATGCATCTTTTTTGAAAAGAATTCATGAATAAACTCATGAAGGCCATGAGTTTCTTCCCCTACTATGCATATATTGCATATCCAATGATATAGAGACCTCATCCAACCCACCAATTGTGGTTAAAGAGTTTGGTTGATGAATCCATGAATGAATTTCCACACCCTACACTGGATAATTCAATTCTATTTAGCCATGTCAGGATCAGAATCTTCCAGATCTTCGGGTGGGGTCGTTTTGTACTCATGAAAGGATACAATAATATAAGTAGTAGGATCATCCTTTGACATACTCTTATATGGACTGGGATCCAGATTATGAGGTTGGTAATATTTACATGACCCTACCTCGATGACGTCATCTCCACCAGCCTCTAATTCCACCCAAATAGTGGAATCACTCACAACCAGGGAATAAATCCCACCTAGGACAAAGGAAATATCAACATTAATGATTGGTTTTGTTTGAACTACAACATACATCAGAGGAGGTCCCCAAAATTTTCAAACCTCTCATATTTTTTCAGAGTGAAGTCTCTCGAGTATTGTTCAAAAAAGAAAAAGGAAGGGGAGGTCATTCAACATGGTCATCAGATGATAAATTTATATGGCGGATGAGGACTTATGAAGGTAGAGCACTGACAGATTATTTACTTATGTGTCACTGGGGATTTACACCACAAGAGACCCCTCAAAACTGGATTATATTTTAGTGACTATCATTGATCCCTATTGCATTGGTCATGCAAAAACTATATAAGACAGGCTAGCATCTTTATGTAAAGGATCTGTGAAATCTAGTAATAACTGAATGGTTAAAGTATTTTTCTTACCTTGAGGTGGTGTAATTTTGATGATGACTTGTCTTGGGAATGATGAATCTCCAATTACGGATGGAATCATAGGGATACCAAGGCGTGGTCCCCCATATATTACCAGTATAACTACAGGTTATGAAGTTGATTCCATTACTTTATCAATCTTGTCTAGCTCACCACCAACCTCAATCCTAGGTGCAGGCCCCACAACACGCTTCTTCAAACCCTTTGTACCATTTTCTCCCCTTGCAATAGGAGCTCCTGGATCACTTTATATATTCTTTTATATGGGATAAGTTTCAGTTAGGGTATCTTAGTAGTGATATGTAAGGATGAAATAAAGATATGAGTAAGTTAATCATACCATGAGATACTCATCCAAATATTTTGTAGAGTCTATAATCTCACCACTTTCTAGAGGACTCCCTTGATAAGTAGTTTTCCCCCCAAATCCCCCATCACCATACTCTTCCTCTTCTTCTTCTTCTTCATCTACTTCCTCGGGAGGCATCTCCTACTAATTTGAATCTTGAATGAGCATCAATTTTACTAGGGTAGGTGAACATCATATTGTCCTCACAACCATGTGTAAAAAACCATAGCTATCACATATGCTTGTCTCTTAAAGAATTTAAACATTTCTGCAACCCAAATGTGCTTGAAATCTGTCGGCTCAATTCCATCCCACTTTCTCTTCCACAATAATTCCTCTATCGATAGTGATGTTTTCAATGTCCACCATTTGTACCAATGGGAAGTAAAGATAGCATGAATATATGGTTAAATAATTTACCTTAACTTCTTCCCATTTGACTCCTTTGTCAGTCCCCAGGGTCTCTTGCATGACTAGTCCCCTCCTGGAGGTGGCGGAAGCCTCACCTTGCAACATCCCCATCACTTTGGTTCTATCCTAAGTTTCCCCCAATGATTCGATAGACTCTTAGGGAGTAGATCATCTATTTCCTCATTGTTTTTTCTCCTTGATTTTCAACTAAATAATTTGAATACTCTTACTTAGGATTGAATTTGGATATGTTTCTACCCAGTTTCTAGTATATTCTGTCAAAAGGCCAACATCAATGTTGGTTGGTGGTAGAATGATGGTTTCTCTAGATCCCAATGTGACAATCATGAACCGTAGTTGGAGAATGATATATGGTTGTCTCCCTTCATTAAACCCCATGTAAACTCTCTTCAGCACTTCTTAATGTCACCCAAACTTCCTGGAGAAATAGGATGGTGTTCACGACTCACTAAGGAACATTCTATCAATCTGATCCATCATCACTCCACCTCTAAATCTTTTTTGGTACTCCCTCTACTCCCACGATCCTTATAGTTTTTCCACCATTGGACCAACCGGAGTTGAAAAGGGGTGGAATTTTATTTTTTCCATGGTTTTGGATCTGATGTATGATCCCAACCAAAGCATGTGTCATTGTCCATACACCAACAATGTTCATCAGAGATGGTCAAAGCCATGAATTTGGAGTACTGATAGCATTTCTGAATTTATAGACCCTGATGTGTGCTACAACCTAGAAAAGTAGAAACTATAATGTCTCATAGATTCTTTAGGGAATGTTTCCCCTAAAAACATGGCCAAATATTCTTCATATTCTAGATAGCAATAGATCTCCCAAGTTGAAGCTGCTTTTAACCTCCATGATCACCATCATCACTAACATCCTCAGATGTACCCCCATTCTTGTCACTCTTAATGGAAATTGCCACCCCCTCAGAAATGTGGCAAGGAATTCAGTGTAGAAAACAAGTAGGTCCCAGCCTCTAACCATTAGGTACTCCAACTTTTGATATTGTCTTTACTCTAGGATTATACAATCTGATCTTGACATTCCCCTCTGCGATGTGATTGTAAACTATTTCCCTCAAACTAGAATCTTGACCTTATTTTAATTCTTAAAGAAAAGGTTAAAACATGTATTGAACAAAATATCCTTCTATAAAATGGGAATCAATTTCATATTTTCCTTCAATTATTCCAAAAGATGTAGCTCCAAGATGGGAGTCTGATCACTAATCCTCTAGGTATTCTCTAGTGGGAGGAACTTATCATACTAGAATCCCTCCATCGAGATTCTAGTGGTGTAATGGATTTCCTGTCAAATAATTTTGACTTCCCTATGATGATGATTAAACATGATCATATCTGGGTACCATCATCTATAGATCTCTAGAACTGACTCTTATTGGTGGTTAAAATAAAACTGCAACATCCATACCGCTTTGCATATCCCAATTTTGTGAAACTCTGTCCCATAATTATATAATGTGTTGCATACCCAATACTGCTAGGCCCACTCACTAGTGAATTTGTTGTCAGATCTCACATCCCAATCGTTCTTCCATCTCTTTTCTTTGTCCTTCAAACTACTATGGAAAGTAGTGGAATAATGGGAAGAGAAATATTATGCCTCCTATTGATCCCCTGTGACTATCTTGGTCCTTCCAGTTAGTGCACATAGATAGAAATTTACCTATGATCTCTAATATCATGATCATGAATAGTTAATTTCATACATTGAGTATCATATTAGTATGCAAACCATGGCCACAGTAAATCAACAAAAAAGTCCAAAATGGTCACTTTATGAGGTAGCACAAAGATCCACATTTATAGATAATCACTAAAATGATAATCATTATTTGATTGTGTCAACATGCCCAAAATATTTTGGTTGTCTGATATAACCCTCCTAGATTTATGAATCTGAGGATTTTCAGTCATTTGGGCTCTTTGAGTGGCAACATCTTGTTGTTTTTTCATTCAGAATGTGTCTGAAAGTTATAAAGATTAAGTGCACAATATTTGGGGCTTAGTGTGAAATATTTCCTATTTTACGTAATATAGGGAAGTGGTTTCATAGAATTTTGATTTCTAGAAAATTCTAAATTTCCAAAGATATAGGATCTGTGAAAAAGAACTGTTCAAATCTTGATTTTTCTTGTAGAAGGATTGAACTTATGCACATGAGATTGAAAATTCTTTCATGAATAAATTCAGTATTCTGTACATATCCTCCCTCCTCTTATTTATATGTGTATACCTGGTCTTTATTTTACACAAAACCAGCCTTATATAGCTATTAGTGAGTTTTATGCGCACTCATAAGAATCAACCTTTATCTTCAGCATTTCCCTCAAAAACTGATCTTATGGTCCCCTCTCAGCTCATATTCTGAGGGGGTCATCTGTTGGCTCCAAATTCCACAAAAAACCACAAACATTCACCTTTGAACAATCTGATGACATCATTCGACTCAACGATATATCCCAAGAATGCCAGGGAAGGTACACACAAGTTTCAAGGTCGGCATGAAAGATTTAAATCCTCACACAAGACTCTTGCATGAAAAATGTGATGTCAGTTTGTCCCCTTATGAAAAAGATACCCAAATAGATAATGAAATTGTGCACAATACATCTCTATTTCATTTACAAAACCTAATCATGCAAAAACCTCTTGCGTGAAAAATATGGTGTTAATCTGTCCCTTGAGTGGTCGTTCATTGTGGCCAAGGATATAGCTATGTGGAAGACCTCTTTGATGACCAGAATATTATGTTCCATCACAAAATATATCTTATATATATTTTTGGTCCCCCCATTATTCATCATGATCCTCTAGAATACGAACTATTTCTATGATGTGTGGATGAATGATCTTCTGTGACATCATGAAAGGATGGAACCCTCAATATAGAGATCTTGTGTGATAGGTTCTGTAACATCCCTAGAAAAAAGATCACATGATATTTTAATATTTATTATTTTTTTTAATTAAATATTAATTTTATTTTAAAGGGGATTCTATATTCAATGTTTTACTTGACATGCAACAATGAGTTTCTTTGAAATCTTACGTTGCACACTAATAATATAATATTATTATTTCAAATGGTAGTTAACACCTAGACATTGTAATGGGGAAAAAATAGAACTACCTAAAATATTATTATACATTTTAGTTAAATGTTTTTAAATTTATACAATAAATGTTAGAGGCTAAAAATGTGAATGAATCTGATTTTAAGCATAAAATATTCATTAGAGGGTTGATTTACCTCATTTTGATGGAGAATCCTCATTAAATCTTGTTTTTGTCAATTTTATATGTTCTACATGACAAAATAAAATTCTTATTCAGAATCGTGACATCCAAATTCATTTTGGGTAAAATTTTAGTTTTTTTCTGACAATATTTATTTTTTGATTAATAGGGAAAAATACTGTATTTTAATTCAAAAGTGCATTTTGATCTAATTTATTTTTATGGTTAGATTATCTTTTTAATTGGTTTTAAAGTTTAATTAGATAATTTTTTTACCATTTAATCCAATTTTGGTAATTGGAATAAATTTAACTTTAAATTGGACAAAAACAACTGTCAATCTTTTGATAGTTATTATTTCTTAAAGAACACACTATTTGTTTTGACATCGGGAATTAATTTTAAATTAATTTATGCCAGTTCTGTGTTTTAAATTGAGAATAATGGATTCCATATTTGTAATTAGGAGGTCCAAATTGTGTAAATAGGTAAATTTTATTTTTATACATTTTAAATATTTACTTCAGTAAATATTTTATTTACCATGGTTAAAGGATAAATCTGGTAATAGGGTAAAGAAATAATATAATATAATCTTAAATTACCCTAACATGTGTCATATTCCTATTTTTTGATACATTTCCGACCATGGGAATCCTTTGATTTATTTTGGGACCCCATGGAGCCACATGGGATTGATAATGACACTTTATATTAATTAATTTAAAGTAAAGACAAAAATGACCTTTACATATATATTTTAGTAAATAAATTTTTACCTGGGGTTATATAAGTTATATTTTAAACTAGTAATATTGTTTGGAAATCTAAGAAAAAATTTACATCATGATATTTTTTATAATTTTTAGACATCAAATAATTAAAATTATTTATGACACAATAAGGATGCAATGTTTGCCTCATTAATAAATAATTTAAATAAATAAGATTATACTAATTAAAATAATATCCAAAACCTATCCAATTCATATTATATGATTTTATTTCTACCATTAGTCATATTTACTTTTACTTTAATTATTTTTGGACTTTTTAAATAGAATCTACGTTTATAATAAAATAACTGTTTCAAACTTTCCTAAAGAGCCCCTCCTCCCCCTAATAAAAGGACACCTCTTCTAGCCCATTCCTTACATCTCTAAATCCACTTGGCTCATCCAAAATCTACCCAATTAGTCCCCCTAAATCCCTCTCCTAATCCTAGAAGCCTTACCTTAGTTATAAGGTTCTTCAAGAAGTCCTTTTGGTTCAAACCAAAGGGAGTTTCCCGAATTAAAGGTAATCGTTTCTCTTAAATTCATTTCATTTATTTTACTTTTCCAACCCCATAAACTCTTTTTATTCCTTTATTTTATAAAAAACAAGTATCCTAAATATACTAGAATGTTTTTATGAGAATTATTCGAACTAAACTTACACACACCACCATCTAATGTGTAAATAACATACTGTTTCTGTGGATGGAAAACTAACACCTCCCGAAATGATGATTGTTCAATTATCTCCTTCCGCCTCTCATGGTGGCCATTATGGCAGTACTCTATTTATATATGAAATATATTATGTTTATTTTTTCTTTAGGATTCTTTATTTATCATATATATAATACCTTTATATTTTCCATTATCATTTAACGCGATAATTTCATTTTAGGAAGTGCGGACTACCACCCCCTCAAAGTTATATGACTCATTCATTCCATATGTGGTACGTATAAAGAATAGAGTTAATGAAATTATATATTATATTATAATGGAATTATAATATAACTATTTATCTTTTTTTTCAATTCCATTAAATACAAAAAAAAAAAGAAATGAAAGTAGTGTTCATGCCTACGTACGGTTTACCGTCTCCAGGAACGGTGCATTTCATTTCTTACCTCTAAATGTTATGTAATATTATAAATAAAAATATATACTGGATATATATGATATATATGATATCAAAATCATGAATATCATTCTGGAGATAATGTACTCTTAACCACATGGACAACTTGTAATTATAAGGTGTTCATTTTTTACTAAAGTACCAAATATCGACAAAACGATCATTATTAACTTAAAAGATTACATAATGTTTATAACATTATAATAAGTGATATAAAAGGAATAATAAACTTTATAAAGGTTATTAATCATTTATAAATTAACTTACGTTTATTATTTAGGAATAACAAGGAACAAACAAGTCAAGTCGGACACAAGCTAATGGATTTCTTATCTCACTTTTAATTCTGTGAGATTTCAATTGTTCGCCACTTATTTATTGCATGTGGTATATTGTGTACTGTAATTTGATATATTTTATCGTGATTATCTGTATACTCATGATATTATATGATTCATTTGGTGGTTATTAACTTTTTTTCATACGACTCCATTGATTACAAAGTGGTAATAGATTTATATCTCACTTTTTATTCCCGTGAGATTCATGCTATATTTGTAACTATTTCCTTTTGTGTGGTGGATGTACTGCCCATGATTGTATTCTTCATGTAATATACCTTAATTTATGGGTATTTACATCTTCATTGTATGATCCTTCTTTCATCGGGTGTATGTTTCGTATGTTACAAAATTGGTAAGGGAACCTTTCACCCTCCTCTTTTTAAAATACTTATTTTATTATGTCTTTTAATTTACATCTTCTTGTATTGAGATATGTTCGTATATATCCTTATTGTTTTAAATTTTATTTCCAAGTTATGAGATACCCTTTTCTCTCATTAACTTGTTTTCTTAATTTTAAAGTGACGTTGTTAGGCTGGCGGATTTCTGTAAAGGAACTTCTTAACCCAATTTCAATTCTTTGGGTTAAACATATACTTGTTTATTATGTATTTCGTTAAATATGTGTGAATGGACTCTGATTTTTTCACAATTAATATCCACTTATATTGGGTGTATTTATATTTTTCACACATAATTATGTAATAGATTTATCTTTAATCTAAGGATACCATCTTTATAAAGGATTTCATCTCAATTTACATTCTATTGAGACTTCATTATTTTTATGCACCAATTCACTTTGATATGGTGTATATACTATCCTTTGGAATATTATAACATTAATACCTTTATTCCCATGATGTTATAAAGTTTTGACTAATGTTGTTCCTCAATTATTTTTATTCATGTGTCTCTCATTTTGTTGAAAACTATTTAACTAAAATATCATTTTAAATGTTATGAAGATTTATTCTTCTAAATCGTTCTCATTAATGTCCATGTTTTCAAAATAGTTTTTAGGATTTATTTATATGGAAATTATTGTTATAAAATGTTAGTTCCTTTAAAATTTTCATAGTGTTATAAGACACTTTGATTCAAAAATATCTTTATTAAAAGTTTTAAATGGTTTTGAAAATGGTTTGATAAAGCATTGATTACGTCAATATCTTGAAATGATATATTGTGATTGCAATGTGGAAATTATATCTTTCCATTATGCATGTTTTACGTGTTATGAATATGTCGTGATTATTGGGAATTGTTTACGTATATGGGTGGTACTGCAGTAAACCTAGGGTGGGTGAGCCCGAGATAGCTCTACAATACACTAGGTAATGTGACGGAGGTAAATGTGAATGTTTCTCCTAAGAGATTTAGGGAATATACTGGGATGGGTATTTCAAATGTACCTCCCTATGTAGCTGTGATAGTTACAATTTATGTATGTTATGAATTCCATAAGTTACCTTTATTATTTATGATTTCTGTGTGTTATTCATAAATCTTATGATTTTGTACAGTATGTTATGATTAAAAAGTATTGGTTTTAATGATTTGTATTTATTGATGGGATAATGTTTTCCTTAATTATTTTATAACCCTTAATGATATTTTTATGCTCATCCAAAGTTTTTGAAATGTTTTCCACTAGACTTAAAGATGAATAGGGTCAAGGATAAGATCAAGGAAAATTCATTTTGTCAAAAATATGGAACTAGAATTGTTTCTTTTTAAGAGTTTTTATTTTATGAAAAATTTATACTGAGTATTAGTGTCTACATGTAATATTCAAGTGGTTATGTAATAGTTATGGCCTAATTCTATAAAACTGTAAACCTGAAAAGATCCTCAATGTAAATTATTTACATAATTCAAGATTATGTAATGTTTAAGGATGGGTCCTTACAGTTGGTATCAGAGGTCGGTTTAGAAAACATTAGGGATTATGAGTTTTTGTTAAACATATGGTTAGTCCCTATATTTATAATTTGAGTTAAATCTTTATGTTAAAACTTTTTCAGATCAAGGAATTTTGGTTACAATGGAAAGAGGAGGATCTCAGAAAACATTTTTATCTCTTCTTGATGACATGCTTGCAATAATTATTTCAAATTCATGTACAAGTGACTATGAAACGTTTTATAGCATACAACTCACTAGAAATCAGTTGTTTGAGATATCAAACACCTCCACTATACCTTGATATCTTCGTAGATCATGGGTTATATTTAATCAAATCCCATTTTCACAATATTCTCATATTTTCCAGAAAGGTAAATATTATCAAGTCATTTTCAAATATTTTACCTTATCTCAACATTTTGATGCATATTATGATTTTGAAAAAGGTATTGAAGAAGGAGACCCTTTCACAACCTATTTATATTTTCTTTTAAAATATTTTCTCTCAGTATATACTTATGGTATTTTAAAAGTACAATTAATTGAATGTTTCAACTCAAATTCGATCGGACTATTTTATAAAAATCAAGTTTTATCAGATGTTTTGAAATTATATGTCGTAGATGACTATTTTCAGAAACAGTTTTTCTACGAACACAAATATGACCCAAGTTGTACAAGGTGTATTTGGATTAAGGAGGAAAATGATTTTGAAGGATATATAAATCACTGTTTCAATGGATAGAACTTCTACCTACTTGAACAAGATGATGAGGAAACCATATGGTCCCCATGATTAAGGTATGAGGTTCTTTCTATTGGGAATAGTTTTATTTTATCATATGGAGGTGAAAAAAATGACAATATATAAGATGCTGAGTTCTTAATGTATTGGGATGGAAATGAAAGGTATAAGAAAACCTTTGAGGTTAAAACATGTTATTGTTATTTTTGAGTTTTATAAAAAGGACAACCTGTAAGATTGGTGACAACCTGTCGCGTCCGAAAAGGCCACATGAACAATCACACAACTGAAGAGTGATAAGGGCGCATCGCCTAACAGTGTCCAACAAGAAGTCCCTAGTTAGTATGACTTATTATTTTAAGTTAAATGATTTTATGGATAATGAATAAGTTGATTTTGGGAACTTATGTTTTATCAAATGGATATCATTAATATAGGAAAATGATTTCGTGATTAAGTGATTAAGGTTATTTTAGAAGATGTTTGCTCTTTTGGAAACATTATATGCTTAAGGGAAATATAATACTATGGGATATCATTTATGGAGTAATGGTTGAAATTTTATTTTGGAAGAATCTATCTTTTTATTGTGCAGAAATGTGGATTTGGGTTATTTATGGAAATGATTAACTTATCATTGAGAATATGTGATTTGGTTAATTACACTACAGTATGAGACTTTAAGAGTAATAGATGTTATTTGGAGATAGATGTTAATATTTATCATGGAAGACTATGTGATAAAAATCCTTCTGAGTTTTGGGTTTCAATATTATTTTGGACTACTTTGAAGAATTTTATATTCAATTGTTTATTTAATGGTCTTGGTTGAACTTTGGATATTGTTTGAACCTTTTTTGATATTAAGAGTAGTTTTTCTTTTTGTAAAAGATTATCCTTTTTGGGGATTATATGATCTTTTACTAAAAATTTTGGTTTTTTTTATGTCTAGAGACAGGGGAAATATATACTTCATCTTTTGAGGATTATGTGATACTCTACAAGTTGATTCTAGTACTTTTGATGTTACCATGTTAGTTTTAATAGTAATCATTGGGAGGATAGTTGAGTTTGTGGTTTAAATTTAGTAAAGGATGAAAGTCTACATGACAAGTAAGTTTCCTTATGTTCTTATTTAATCTCTTAAATAAATCCTTATAAATTATGAAAAGGAACTTAAAACAAAAACATTATCTGTTTACTTTTACTAATGGGAAACAAATGATTGTTTAACCATTCAAAAATTTGTGGGTTTCTTCTAGTTAACTTTCTCCTAATCATGTTTTTTATCACTTTGTATTAGAACATGACACTTGGTTTCTCCTCTATGTCCATGTTTTCAGGGAATCAAAGTATGGGTTATCTTGGGTGACCTTTTTACTTATCTTTGTTTATTTTAAATTGATAGTTTTTTTTAATTTTTTCAGATGTGGTACTTTCAATGATGATTCCAAGCCCAATTTTAAAATTGCAAGGACGCAATTTCCAAATGGGGGGGAAGGATGTAACATCCCAGGAAAATAAGGAATATGACATTTTCATATTTATTAATATTTCTTAATTAAATATTAATTTTATTTTAATGGAGATTCTATATTCAATGTCGTACCTGACACGCAACAATGGGTTTCTTTGAAATCTTATGTTGCACAATAATAATATAATATTATTATTTTAAATGGTATTTAAGGCCTAGACATTTTAATAAAGGAAATAAATATAACTAATGAAAATATTATTATACATATTTTCTAAAAAAATTTAAATTTGTCCAATAAAATTTAGAGGCTTAAAATGTGAATTAATCTAATTTTAAGCATAAAATAATCATTAAAGGGTCAATTTGCCGCCTTTTGATAAAGAACCCTCATTAAATTATGTTTTGGTCACTTTTATATGTTCTATTTGAAAAAATAAAATTATTATTTATAATTGCAACATCAAAATTCATTTTTGGTAAAAAAAATTTATTTTTCTGGTAAAATTCATTTTTTGATGAATAGTGAAAATACTGTATTTTAATTCAAAAGTGCATTTTAATCTATTTTATTTATATGGTTATATTATATATTTAATTGATTTTTATAGCGTAAATAGATTATATTTTTACCATTTAATATAATTTTGGTAATCGGAAGCAATTTCACTTTGAAATTGGACAAAAACAACTGTCAATCTTTTGATGGTTATTATTTCTTAAAAAACACGCTTTTTGTTTTGATAGTGGGAATTAATTTTAAATAAATTTATGTAACTTTTGCGTTTTTAATTTGAAAAAATATATTTGATATTTGGAATCAGGAGGTCCAAATTTGGTAAATATGAAACTTTTATTTTTATCCATTTTAAATATTTACTTCAGTAAATATTTTATTTACCATTGTTAAAGGGTAAATCTAGTAAATATGGTACAAAATAATATTATAATAATCTAAAATTACCTTAACAAGTGTTATATTTCTATTGGTTGATACATGTCCACCCATTTTCATCCTTGGATTGATTTTGGGACCCCATTGAGTCACATGGGAGTAATAATGACCTTATATTAATTAATTTAAAGTAAAGACAAAAATGACACATACATATATATTTTAGTAAATAAATTTTTACATGGGGTTATATAAGCTATCGTTTCAACTATAAAAATTATTTGGAAAGATAATAATATTTCCTACATCATTGTATTTGTTTTTATTTTTTAGACATCAAATAAATAAATTTATTTATGACACAATAATGATGTTGTGTTTACCTCATTAATAAATGATTTAAATAAAAAATATTATAATGATTAAAATAATATCCAAAACCTTTCCAATTCTTATTTTATGATTTTATTTATGCCATTAGTCATATTATATTCGACTTTATTGATTTTTAGACCTTTTTTAAGTGAAGATAAGTTTATAATAAAATAATTTTTTCAAAAATTCCTTAAGAGCCCCTCCTCCCCCTTATAAAAGGACACCACTTATAACCCATTCCTTACACCTCTCAAGCCCCTTGGATCGTCCAAAATTCCCCCAATTAAAATCCATACATGACTATACTCCTCCAAGAAGCCTTACCTTAGGCAGAAGGTACATTAAGAATTCCTTTTGGGTTAAACCAAAGGGAGTTACTCAAATTAAAGGTAACAGATTCTCTTAAATTCGTTTCTTTTATTTTACTTCTCCAACCACCTAAAGTCTTTTTATTCTATTATTTTGTAGAAAAACTAGTATCCTGAATATACTAGGATATTTTTATGAGAATTATTCGAACTAAACTTACACACACCTCCATCTAATGGGTAAAGAACATACTGTTTCTATGGATGGCCAACTAACACCTCACGAAATGATGATTGTTCAATTATCTCCTACCACCTATCATGGTGGCCATTATGTTGGAACTGTATTTTTATATGATATATATTATGTTTATGTTTTATTTATTCTTCTGTATTTTTTATTTATAGAATACCTTTATGGTTTCCATTATGGGTAAACGCAGTAATTTCATTTGAAGAAGTGCGGACTACCGCCCCCTCAAGGTGATATGACTCGTTCATGCCATACGTGGGACATATAAATGCTGGAGTTAATGAAATTATATATTATATTATGCTGGAATTATAATATACCTATTTATAATTATGTTTTCATTCTATTAAATACAAAAATGAAATGAATGTAGTGTTCATGCGTACTTATGGCTTACCGTCTCCATGAATGGTGCATTTCATTTATTACCTCTAAATATTATGTAATATTATAAATACATATATATATGGGATATATATGATATATATGATATATATGATATATAAATCCTGAATATCATTATACATATAATGGAATCTTGACTGCATGGACAACTTGTAATAATAATGTGTTTATTTTTTACTCAAGTACCAAATATTGAAAAAATGACCATTATTAAATTAAATGATTGCGTAATGTTTATGACATTGTAATAAGTGATATAAAAGGAATACTAAACTTGAAAAAGTTTTATAATAAACTATAAATTGACTTGAGTTTATTATTGAGGAAGTACAAGGAACAAACAAGTCAAGTCAAATACGAGGTAAGGGATTTCTTATCTCACTTTTAATTCTGTGAGATTTATATTGTTCACCACTTATTTATTGCATGTGGTTTATTTTGTACTGCTATTTGATATATATTATCATGATTCTATGTATACTCATGGTATTATATGATTCATTTTCTGGTTATTAACTTTTGGTCATACTAATTGATTGACTACAACATGGTAAGGGATTTTCATCTCGCTTTTTATTCCCGTGATATTCATGCTATATTTTCCACTATTTACTTTTGTGTGGTGGATGTACTACCCATGATTGTATTATTTGTGTAATATAAATTAATTTATGGTTATTTAAATTTTCATTTTATGATCCTTCTTTCATGGGGTGTATGTTTTGTAAGATACCAAATTGGTAAGGGAACCTTTCACCCTCCTCTTTTTAAAAGACTTCTTTTGTTATGTCTTTTAATTTACATCTTATTATGTTTGGTTATATTCTTATATATCCCTATAATTTGAAATTTTATGTCCAAGTGATGATATACCATTTTGTCTCTCATCAAATCATTTTCTTGAATTTTATAGTGACGCCGTTAGGATGTCGAATTTTTGTAAAGGAACTTCTTAACCCAATTTCAAATCTTTGGGTTAAACACATACTTGTTGATTATGTATTTCTATAAATATGTGTGAATGAAATATGATTGTTTTATACATAATATCCACTTATATTTGGTGTATTTATATTTTTTTCACATAATTATGTAATTTATTTATCCTTAATCTATGGATACCATCTTTATAATGGATTTCATCTCAATTTACATTCCATTGAGACTTCATTATTATTATGCACCAATTCACTTTCATATGGTATATATATTATCCTTTGGAATATTATAACATGAATACCTTTATTCTGATGATATTATAAATTTTTTATTAATGTTATTCCTCAATTATTTGTATTCAAGCGTCTCTCATTTTCTTAACAACTCTTTAACTAAAATATCATTTTAAATGATTTAATTATTTATTCTTCTAAATACTTCTCATTAATGTTTATGTTTTCAAAATAGTTCTTAGGATTTATTTATATGGACATTAATGTTGTAAAATGTTAATTACTTTAAAAGTTTCTAAGTGTTGTGGGACACTTTCATTCAAAAATATCTTTGTTAAATGTTTTAAATGGTTTTGAAAATGGTTTGATAAAGAATTTATTATGTCGATATCTTGAAATGATATATTGTGATTACAATGTGGAAATGTTATCTTTCCATTATGGTTGTTTTATGTGTTATGAATATGTTTTGATTATTGGTAATTGTTTACGTATATGGGTGGTTCTGTGGTAAACATAGGGTGGGTGAGCCCGATATAGCTCTCCAATGCATTGGGCAACGTGATAGAGGTAAACAGGAATGTTTATCCTAATAGATTTAGGGAATATTCAGTGATGGGTATTCCAAATGTGACTCCCTATGTTGTTGTGATAGCTACAATGTAATTATGTTATGAATTCCATAAGTTACCTTTATGATTTATGATTTCCGTGTGTTATTCATAAATCTTATGATTTTGTAAGGTATGTTATGATTGAAAAGTATTGGTTTCATTGATTGGTATGTATTTATGGGATAATGTTTTCATTCTTTATTTGATAACCCTTACTGAGATTTTTATGCTCATCCCATGTTTTTGAAATGTTTTTTTGTAGTACTTAAAGATGAATTGGGTCAAGGATGGTATCAAACAAAAGTCATGCTATCTAAAACATGGAACTAGACATGTTTATTTTTATGAGTTTTTATTTTATGAAAAATGGATACTGAGTAGTAGTGTCTACATGTAATATTCAAGTTCTTATGTAACAGTTATGGCCTAATTCCCTAAAACTCTAAACCTGAAAAGATCCTTAATATGAATTCTTGACATAATTCAAGATTATGTAATATTTAAAGTTGGGTCCTTATAGGTTCCCTATTGGTCCTTCCTTGAGTGAGAACACAATTGTGTAATCCCCTCCCAACCACATTTAGTCTTTGTTAGGTGTGTGCAAGGCATCATTATACATGCATCCTCGACCTTGTAGGGAACACTCCAAAGTTGGGTGCAAGACATTTCCTTGCATGCAAGACCCTATCTTTCTTGAACCCCCTATTTGAAGCTTCATTGCTTGCCTTCACATCACTATGTCATGTCTAAGAACCTCTTGCACCCAACCCCGCTTCCTTTCACACATCCCTTCAAGGTTGCGCACAATGATCTCTTGGACCCTCAATATACATCCCCTATGCCTCTAGTGCATGAATTTCCATACTTATTACTTCTCATCATAGGTATGATAATGAATCTTTCTTCTCAGCATAGGCATGGTAATGTGAACCTCATGATGCACCACGGCACAACATCATTACACCCTGAAATATCTAAAGTCATGCCCCTCCCAGAGGAGCATGAGTATATATTATGTAAGTACAATGGGTGAAGATAGAGTCCCTCACATCTTTGTTTCATGATATAAAACTAACTAGAACCCAAATTTCCAACACATGACAATAAATTGCAGTCATACCTCATGAAATGATCGTAAGATTCCCCATGTATTATCATTAGGAGATGCCACCCTATAACATCGCGGGAAATATAACTTCTCTCTCATGAATACTTCATGTGTATTCCCCACACACCATTGATAGGATACTCTATTTATGAATCATAATGAATGAGATCTTCCTTACAAGGAATAGGATCCTTCTTACATAGAATTACATCCTCCTCGGGTAATGTTCAAGCATATACCACACACCATCTCTCCTCGATGAATCATTCCCAATGAAAGAATTAGGTATACTAATTCCTCTTGTTTCTCAACCCTAGAATGACTCACATGTGATTATAGGATAGTAGGAACCATGAAATTTGGGCTCCTCCATGGGCCGCTCAGATGAATAATCCCCAAAAAGGTCTCATCCATGGTCCTCCTCCATAGTATGACCCAACCATACTCATGATCCTTTAGAATCACCCATTCATAAACCCCTTTTACATCATGTACCATCAATAAGAAACTTCAACACATAATACCCAACCATATTCTTCACCTCCATGGGTCCCCTTCTCATGATTAATCCCTAATTTAATTTTTTGAGCAACATGGTCTTTGATTCCAAACTAATTAGGATATGTTGGAAGCCTCCTTGAGGCCCAAACCCTGCACTCCATCCACTCTATCCCCTCCATTAACATTTACCTTGATTTAATTTAGGATGCTACATCCCAGTGATATTATGACACCTACTTGGGCCACATTCATGCATAAGAACCATCCACCTCATTGATGCTCCTGGAATCACCCGGGAAGCTCTCATGTGTAGGCCCCACAAACCCCCAACCAAGGTAAATCCTCTTATGATCAGAAGCTCTCATGCTTAATCCATAAACCATCCATTGAACTATGTGGGTTTAGATCACTTTATTATAAAAATATTATGTTGGAAACCTCTTTCAGGTTCAATCCAAGCCCACAGTAACCCTTGGTTCCCCTTCCAAGGTGTGCACCTCCCTGATACTCCTCCAAGTGTGTCCCGATCAACCTTTAAAATTTGAAATATTCCCATTATGAGACATACCTCTTGGGTCCACCTCCACATTAGTCTAGATTCATTCATCCGTAAACATTTCTAGTGATCCCTATTAGGGATGTACCTCCTTGGTATGCCTCTACGGATTATTCTGATTAGCCTCACTCTATCTCTTCAATACGTTAAACTCACAACCTATCTCATGATGCTACCTCATGCTAAACATGGTATTATTAAGCTGAAATCCATGGAATATATTGCTTTGGAATTTTATACCTCGTAACCCACAAGGGATTCCTTGGGTTCCACACCTAGGATACTTCCATCATATGCCCTCATTGAGGAAGATACAAGTGACCAATGTTCTTGGCATCCAGACATGCCATTGATGCCCAATGTGAGTACTCTCATAACCGAAGTTTTCTACCCTATCAAGACCCCTTGGAATGTTCATACCGTGGCAGTGTAATTAGATGGAATCCACAAATAGATGGAACCATAAATGAGTTTAACAAAAACAACTTAATTCTTATTTATTTGATTCTTATTTATTTAACATTTAGTTATTATTTATTATTTATTTATTTTTCTGTTATTTATTTATTTACTTATTATTTATCTATTATTTATTATGTATTTGTCACTTATTTATTATATATTCATTATTTATTTATTAATTATTATTCTTTAACATTATTTATATGTGTGTGTGTGTAAATTGCATACAGTTTTTTCACCACATTAAGAGCTTGAAAGAGTGGTGATGTCTTTGAAAAATTGCAAAGTGGTAAGGTGTTTGAATCTCTCTCAGTGCGTATATATACAAGATTTATGCATGGCATGTATGGTACAATAAATATACTATTAAAGAAATAATAATAAATAATAATAATAAATTAATTTATTACTTAAATAAATAATTTAAAAATAAAAAATAAAAAATTATTTATTTATGTAAATAAATAAAAACTTAAAAACTTAATTAATTTATTTATTATGTAAATAAGAAAACTATCGCTAAAAATATACTGGTAGTTAAAACCCCACCACAAAAAAAACATCGTGAAATGATTCTTGAAACCCTAATACACAATAATTTAGGAAATTTCCATGGATCATTTAGTGGCAGTTTAAACCGCAGCTGTATTCCATAAAAACTGAGAAACCATTTTTTGTAGTGCCTATTGAACTAATACTAGAAGATTTTATGGATTTTATTTATTTCTATAGGTTTATTTATCTAAAACAAATAAGTAATTACATCAAGATACCTAAGAGTTTTTTATATTAAGAGTGTAAACACCCTTTTGAGAATATACATGATGACTACTCTTATTTTAACTTGTTTAAGAATTATCTTTACATAAATGGGTGTGGTTTTTATATTTTTTATTTATCATTCATTCTTGATATTTGATGTTTTTGATTCATGTACTATTAAACTATTATTTAAGTATGAAATAACATAAAATGATAATGACTATCTAGGTGAATATCCACAAATAGTAATAAATAGGTATCAATATATAAATAAAGGATACATATAATGTCAATATTTCCTCATTCAATATAATAATATGACTATCTAGGTGAATATCCACAAATAAACTTGGAAACTATGGTATATTCACAATGTAATAGAAACTAACATTATAAATAGAATGATAATGAAATAATAGTGTAGGGTACTTTCATTATTTAAGGATATAAATAAAAATTATCCTATAGTAATATATTTGAGTCCTGTATTATATATTGGGAGTATCTCATGATTAATCCAAATCTTATACCTTAGGTGTATCAAACTAAATATGCAGTTAGGACCCTTTTTTCACCAAGTGGAGACTGGGTAAATATGCAATGAACCATTTTTAGGGTTGTTACCCATAGGTTGATATAAGCTAGATATTTCTTCCACTTATAGTATCATGACTGGTATTTTATTTCTACAAAACCACATTCCCTTTGATTTATCATAATTTTATGTTTTATTATTTATCTCTTAAGTTTCCACTAATGTTTGAGAATTATAGCGTCTTATAAAGGTTGTATATTGAGAAGTAATTATAGTGACCCAAACTTTTCATACATAAATATTAAATCCTTTTATATGATTAATAATTACATATCATTACAATCCACACTATAACAATAAAGGTTTAGTGTATTAAATACTTGGATTAATAAAAAAAATTTATATAAAAGATCTGCATCATATCCCTCTTCATTTTTCACAACAAATTCCCTTATAAGACTTATCAAACCTAAATCATTTCTTCATATCTGAATGAAAATGAATCATAAGAAAGTGTGAGCTTAGATTCTTAGTAATGGTAACCATGGGAGATATCAATCAATTATTATATGAAATTATATCATGATAATAATGGTATAAAAATATGAGTTTCACATTTGAAATTTATTCCCAAAAGGGTATATATCATAATCATGAATCATGGAATAAATCTTGGTAGTTCATAAGACATAAATTACAAATGAATCAAAGAAAAATACTCATGAGTATAAAAATTTCATAATATCATGTCATAAAAGAGTGGCATATAGTGTCTAATAATCATAATTATATAAACATGAGGTCAAGTTTATCAACCTATACATTCATTGCATTTTAGGCATGGTCTAAGCACTTGTGAACCTCCTTCGAGCTTGGGATAACCTCCTATGTAAACTCTTTTGGTCTTGGGATATCATCTCGTGTACCCTCTTTTGGGATTAGGATAACATCTTATATACCCTTTCAGTTCATAAAAGATTAATCATCACCCAATTAATTTGAGCTATATAAAAGACCCACCCATCACATGATCATGATCAATTCTTATCTATTCTAGAGGATCATTAAAACATTTAGAATTCCATTTTAGTTGAACAAATGGAAAAGAAAAAAGGTTTCATTAATATTTCATCATCATAATAAATAATCATATATATAAATGATAAAGATGGTGACATTGTATCATATCCCTAGTAAAGTATAAGAAACATTAAAGGATGTTTTTATGTATGAAAATTCCATAGAATGATCATTGGAAACTTTATTGAGGAAAATACCCTTTTTATTTTAAAATCACATATTTAAAATATAAATGTTTTAAAACTATTAATGATTTTTTTGAAAGGAAACAAGGAAACATTTAAAGGAAGATTAAATTCAAATAGAAGTTCAGATAGGAGTAAAATTAATTCATTCGGTGTACATTGAAATGAAGACTCCTTTCACATTTTTAATAAAAATTCAAAAGTACCTCCTCATTCATAAAATGATAAAAATATTCATTTAATAAAATAATGAAACTTTAAAATTGGTAATAATGATTTTATAAAATAATTGGGTAATGAAAAAACATAATATAAAACATTTAAAATAAAATATGGATATGGATGAAAAAGATTCCCAACAAAGAGAAAAATAATGTCATTTAAAAAAAGATTTTTGTCTCTTGAGTACCTAAAGAGAGGAAAATTAAAGGAAAATATTTACTATATATAAATAACTATATAATAAGAGAATTAATAATATTTTTGAGAGATATATCATATAATTTCAACATTGGAAATTTAAGCATAAACAAACTTGATAAAAATCAGATTCTAACATAAAACCATATTACTTTGGTAAATTTCGAGTTGTAATTCCCATTAAATAAGAATAAAAAAATGAAACATTTAATAAAATGAACATAATACTATTAATGATAAAACACATAAAAGTAATAATATATACACATCATAAGCATAAATCGGTAGATAACTTTAAACATGTCTCAATTAAACAATATGGAGATGAAGAACCCTTACCTTAAGTCTGACTAGCATTGTAAGAACTATAACATCATTATATTAAATTAGAATTTATTATAATTATAAAAATAAACCATATTATTTTCTATAATTCCATATGTGTTCCATTCATAACATTTTAGTACCCATTTGTTAAAAATTATTATTAAAATCGATGTTTTCAGGTGTTAATTGTTTAAACTTTCATGAAAGTTTTGATTGGGAAGTTATGGTCCCCACACTTAGATAATGGTTATATAATCTCTATAATCTTAATAATGTCATAAATATAATATTAATAATTATATAAACATTTATAAACATTCATATAAAGATGTGATGAAAAATGAATTACATCACTTTGTAGACATGGTAGTCTGTATGTATGCACGAGTGATGTTTTCCACTTTTTGATAGATGAAAAAAAAGGTAAATAATATTTAAATTTTGAAGAATAATTATTATACTATAAATTTAATATATAAAAACTAAATCCATAACAATATCCAACCATAAAATATTTTTATGTAAAATGACTCATTTCTCTATATGGAGGCAGTAGTTCACACGTACTCGTGAGCAATATTTTAATTTCTAATTTGATAGAGAAGAGTGGGAAATGGTGTGTAATAATAATATTAACAAATAATTATATTTATGATATTATATTAATCATTTTTATGGGTAAAAAATGTTTATATAATCTCTACGAAGAAATAAAATTGAATTTGATTGCTTAAGATTTATACTTCTTCTTTGAGAGGCCTCCTTTGGACTACATCTTATGCCTTTAAATACTAGTCTTAAGAGATGAACAGGGAGTCAAGGATGAAGAGGACGAATCCAAGAATATTTTAGATCATGTATTTTCTGATCTATAAGGATTAAATTTTTTAAATATGAGCGAATAATAGGATCCCTTTTATAAGTGAGGGGAATGACACATATGGAATTACATAAAAGATTTCAATAATATAAGGACACTTTCATGAGAAAGTCGAACAAAATTGAAAATTATTACAAGATAAGGTATGATAAGGTTGAAATATATATATATATAAATAATAATGAAAATTTATAATTGTAATTCATACCCTTATATCTTAGTTTACCCCCCCCCCCCCCTCATGGTAAACTCGTTTTAACATTAACTGTAGCAAAAAATGTTTACTGTGTTTACGATTCATTGTGAAAAAATTATAATGAAACTATTAAATTATATTAATTATTATGATTACAAATATGGAATCCATTTTACCAAATTAAATTTCGGTAATTTTAATAATTTCACATTAACATAAAGAAAAACACCGCGATTGTTTTTTTGAAAAATGCATTTTTTTAAGCACAGAACAAAATTCACTTCCATTTATTTACATGTAAAAATAATAAAATGAATTTAAAAATAATTCATAGAATATATGACCATTAAAATTCAATTAATAATTATTAAATATATATTAATTTAATTATATAAGATGAAATCACATTGCGTGCATAAAAATTTTTTTTAGATTAATGTGTTTTTAATCCAAAAATGAACTTAAACCAAAATCAAGTAAAATAATAATTCATAGGAAACTAATCATATTATTTATAATTAAAATATACTGATGTTCATTTATTATAAAATTTAAATAATAATTATCATTTTAAATTAATTGATTTAATCAAAAGAAATAATAATTTTACAAAAGTCATTATTTTCCCACTATTCATTGAAAAATAAATATTTTTAGAAATAAATCCATAATGGGTACTTATTTTATATGAATTAATAAATAAATATTTATAATTTAAAACCTATATAAAAATTTTCAATAATTTTATAATTATTATTCATTCAATATAATTTAATGTCTAGGTTATAATGGTCTCATTTAAATAATTATATTTTTAAAGTATATCATAGCTCACTTAAATTTCAGTGTTGCATGTTACAAAAGCTATAAGGGATGGTATGATTTAAACTAAATTTTTAGTTTGTAAAATTATCCCGCATTAAATAAAATTAATCCTTGAAATTTTAACTCATTAATTAATTTTTTAAATTTTTAAAATATCTTTTTCAAGAACTCTCATCATAAAATTGTAAAATAAAACCTCTTTTGAAAATGGGAAGTGCGAAACATAGAGGTAACTTAAATAACACATAATCGGGTTCCTGTATATCGAAAACATTAGATCGATGTGAAAATATGGATATTGAGGAGAATGATAACGTAAAAATAATTATATTGAGTGATATTGTTCATATTCATGAGAAATTTAACAACTGTAATACCATATATCCTTGAGAGGTAAAAAAATCCATAATTATTCAAAAAAACTATAAAAAGGAAAATAATATTCATTTTCAAGGCCATTTTCCTAGGGTTTTGTAATAATTATTCCATTGAATATGAGAAAATATACTTATGTGATTTCATCAAATCTATTAACATAATTTCTTCCTTCAGTTTCATGTTTCAATTAGTTTCCACCACTTTTCATCTAGTATTCCAATGATGAATGAATAAATATGAATTGTCAAAGCCTTATTCATAAAATATACTTATATAAGATAATAAGATCTATTAAATAATGAATGGATATTCCCCCTTTCTTAATGTAGTTATTAAAACAAAAAATGGGTATTACATGGAGAGATAACTAATATTATTAACCCTTAATTTGAAATATTAATCTCAAAGATTTCAATAATAATACCCAAAGACCTAGATAGTTATTTCTAAAAATTTCCTAATTAAATAATTCTCAAATTATTCTTAAACAGAATTCAAAACCCAAAAAATTATAAAAAAATCATAAAAGGTACAAAATAAACTTTACTTTAATCCTCAAACAATATAATGTATCTCTTAATGTCACACACCAAACATGTGAATACATTGATAATATATTCACTAAAATATGGTAATAATATAAATCTCCATAAACCCATAATAAAAATATATATGCTTCTAAAAAATAACTCTATAATTTTCCCCCAAATAAAACCACAAAATATCAAATGTATTCCATAAATACAAAAATGTAATAAACATCCTCAAATAAAGAATAAATAACTTTTTCATCAAATCACTAGTCAGTTATATGGTCACAAGTACTATCCAATTCACCTTATCTATATCAATCGTCTCATTGTACCAATTAAACATTATTATTTTAACAATAAACACATATTAAGGATTATCTTTCCCACAATCATGTGTTATCTAAAAATATCTCCTTATCACTAAATCAATTTTCTAGGATATCAGTACCATTCAATATATGCTTTAAAATCCTTCATGGAAATCTATTCCTGAATTATCTACAGATGTTTCATGATTCATATAAATATAATATAAATGATAAAACACTTATACAATATAAATCTGAAATTTTGATACATAAACACTTAAATAATTCCACTTCCCTCTTCAACCATTAACCATGATTCATCACCTTATTCCTCAACACATACTTACAAAAATATAAAATATAAATCTTTTATTAATATTAATAAACCTCAATTTAATAATGTCCCCCACTTTTAACATAATAAATACTATTAACATAATTCATACCATTAATATGAGATTTATAGTCTCTTCATCATCAACTACAAAATCATTACTCATAAACTTTTTCAGATCCACTTCTTGAGATTTCCACTTAGGACATCAATTTTCATAATTCTCATACTATCGACATTTAAAAAAGTCAACTATTCATTATACATTATGAAAACAATTATTCTAATGCTCTGTGTTAACTAAACTTTTAATTTTTCTTTGGTGATTACTTCATCTATTTACTTTTCCACACCCAAAACATCATCACATTCCTTTGAGATAGTACCTTGGGTGATTTTCCCACATTCTTGACATGTATGAAGTTGAATCTTTTTTCATCTATAGTCATTATGGAACATCATTTTTTTATTTGGTTCATTCGTAAACTCACCCATGTTTGGATTTTTAGTCATATATAAAGATAGATATTTATGAATAATCACAAGCTTTCACATTCCATCTCCTATTTCATGTTTGGGATAACATCCCATGTACCCTCTTTTGGGCATGGGATAACCTCTTCTGTACCCTATTTTGGGCTTGGGTAACCTATCATGTACCTTTTAAGCTTATAAAATATAAATATTTATCCAATTAATTTGAGTTTTATAGCATAACCACAAATCCCACAATCATAATCCATTTATATGTATGCCACACAATCATGAAAACATTTCTCATTAAATCATAGCTTGACAAATGGAAAAGAAAACATGTTTCATCATGATATTATCATAATAATCAATAACCATACATAGAATGAATATATATGGTAACATTTTATCATATCATAAGTAAATCATAATAAAAATCAAATCATTTGTTTATAGATGAAAAGAATTTTAAAATATCACTTCAACATATCTTGAGGAAAATAACCTACTCATTTTGAAATCACTTATTTAAATTATGGGAATTTAAAAATATTAAAGAAAATAATTTCATGGAAAATAACCTTAAAAAATTATAAATTAATATTATAATTAAATATAATTCTTAACATAAGGAAATTATGTTCAAGCATTGTACTATAAAACAAATATTCATTTTACATTTTCGGTAAAAAGTCAAAAGTACCTTGTTTGAAAACAATAAGAAGATTATTTTAAAACATTTCTTAAAAAAAATACATGGGTAAAAATGAATTCATAAATTCATTACTGAATGTTATAAACATTCTTGAAAACATTTTAAATAAAATATTGATATGGGAGAAAAATATTTCCATCTTAAGAGATAAATAAAGTCATTTTTCTTAAAAAATCGTTCCATATCCAAAGTACTTAAAGAGAGGAAAATAAAAGGAAAAAATGTAATATTAATAACTAAATATAGGATAATATATTAAATAATATTTTGTATATATATATTTTATAATTTCATCATTAAACATTTAAGCATAAACAATCCGGATAAAAATGTGATTAAAATGTAAAAACTTATTTCTTTAGTAACATTTAGTTGAAATTCCCATGAAATAAAAATCAAAAAATTAAAAATTAAAAAACATGAACATAATTATATTAATTATACACCATATAAAATTAATATTAGATATATATCATAAATAAAAACTTGTGAAAAATAATAAACATGTCTCAATGAAGTAATATTGAGACATAAAATCCCTTCCTCGCGTTCGACTTTCTTTATAAGAACTCTAATCTCCTATATAAAAAATTAAAATTTATATTAATTATATCCATATTAATACCTATAAAATTATATATGGTCCACTTATATCATTGAAACACCCATTTATTAAAAATTCATTATTAAACTATTCATTTCTAGGTGTTAACTATTTTGTTTTCGAGGAATATTTCAGTTCAACATTTATGGTCATTGAACTTTGATCATGGTTCCATAATCTCAAAAATATTATTGATTTCATAATTATAATATTTATTAATTTTATAAACTATTATAATCATTCATATAAAGCGGTGATGACAAATTAATTATATCACATAGTGCAGATGGTGGTTTGTACATTCACTCAGGAGATATTTTCAAATTTTCGATAAATAGAATGAAAGAAAGGTAAAAAATAATTAACCTTCATAAAATAATTATTATATTATAAATATCATATATATACACTAAATCCATCATAACAATAACCATGAAATATGGTGATGGTAAGTGAAACATATCGATACATGGAAACGATAGTCCACACACACGCAAGAGTGATACTTTCATTTCCCATTTGATAGAGAAGGGGTTAGAAATGGTTATTAAATCACAATAATAGCATCTCAATATATCTAAAATGGTTTATAGAGAAATTTTTTATGTATAAAATTATGTTTATATAAGGATTAATATGAAAAAAAATTAAAATATCTCGGTTTGGATTCAGACTCTCTTTTGAGATACCTCCCATGGATTACACCTTAAGCATTGACATATTAGTATTAAGATAATACCAAGGGCTCAAGGATAAAGGGAAGGAATATATGAAGGTTTTTTATCTAGGATTAATTGATATATATGGATCAATCTATGTATCTAAGTGTGGAGAATAGGTTCCTTTTAATAAGTGAGGGGAGGGACACTAATAGAATTACTTAAAAGATTTCAATAATATATGGTCACTTTCTTGATAAAGTTTAAAAAAATGGCCAATTATTAGAATATAAGGTAATATATGGTTTAAATATCTTGAAATAATAAGAATTGTTCAATTTTCTGTATAATTCATACTCTTTTCTATTAGTTTGATGCCCCCCCCCGGTAAAATTGTTTCAACCTTATTCATGTTTACAAAATTTTACTCTTTTTACTATTTATTTTGATGATAAAATTATTTTTAACCTATTAAATTATATTAATTGTGATAATTAAAAATATGGAATCCATTTTAGCATATTCACATTCTATAAGTATAGGAATATAATTTTAAATAGGTGGAAAAAATGTAAAAAAAATTGTGTTTGAAAAATAAATTTGTGTAGATATAACTAAATTTACATCAATTTTATGGCTTGGGAATATTTTTTGTTCATATGAGAGTTTAAATGATAGGATACTATAAGATTTACCATATCATCATAACATATTACCTCTCATTAAATAAAATATATATTCTCACATATAATTAATTCATTCAAGGGAAATGTTTCTAGAATTTTCACCTCTGTTGTGTATGGAATCCTAATCAACTATTTGGATACTTGATTCTCAAATAATTAATTTTCCTTTATTTCTAAATAAATCATTTAGATAATTATTATAAATCTAACTAGACTTCTATAAACTTCATCCTTCATTAACATATATCTAAGGGTTTAATGACCAAAGAAAATAGTCACCTTAGTACCATGATAATATGATCCAAATTTATCAAAAGAAAAAAATAATTTCCAAATTTTTTAAGTGTCATCTAAGTGGTTCTAGGTTGTATAAAATTTTATTAAAGTATATGCACTATATGGGTTACTTACATAAATTTTTTGAGACAACACTACACCAACAATATGGTTTGAATCGGTACAAATCATATTAAAGGGGTTTTCCCAATTATGTGGTTACATCACTAGTGGTGTGGTTAACTTAAATTTCATCTCATAAAATATTTTTATAAAATTTCCATCAATAATAAATTAAACATCTATTAAAAAATATATATAATTTGTTGGATCAATATTACAATAATCTCTGAAAAATTTTCTACATAATCTTGCATATCTTTAAAATATCTAAAGTGTTTCTCACAAGTTGGCTAAAAAAACAATGATAACATCAATTTTAGATTTATCAACCTCAACCCCATTTTTTAAAATCAAATTTCCTTGAAATAATTATTTTTCCACCTTGAAATAGAATTTTCTAGAATTGAAATTAATATTTAATTTAAAAATGGTTTTCAAAACATTCTCTATATTTCCTATGTAATGAACAAAATAATTTCCAAAAATAGTAAATTCATCCAAACAACATTGAGGAAGTCCTTAATAATGTTATTAAAAATGATTACTATATATCTTAGAAATGTTCTTGATGTATTTGAAAATCTAAATGATAATATAATTAAATTTAAGGTACCATAATTCTATTTGAATATTTTCTTATCCAGGTCCTCAGGTGAAATAGGCACCAAGAAGTATCCTGAGAACACATATATAAAATAGTAATGTGTTTTACATGATAAACTTTAATGTATTTGGTCAATCAAAGGAATAATATAATGATCTTTCCTAGTGAACTAGTTCAATTTATTGAATTTATATAGAAATTATATATATATTGGACTCTTATAGGTATTAATTCATTTTGATCACTTTTTACTATGGTAAGTCTAGTTTCCTTCAAAACTATATAAAAGGGATAGACATATTGAGAGTAAAAAATGGGGTAGATTATACCTAATTCTAACAATTTTCCAATCTCCTTCTTAGCTACCTCAATCATAGTCGGGTTGAGTCTTCTTTCAGGTTTTCTAATCGGTTTTGAATCTTCTTGAAGAAAAATTATATGCTTATATATTTTTTGACTCAATCAAGGTATAGATCATAAACTCTAGCCTATATCTTACAAATTTTCTCTGAAATTTCCTATCAGTTTTTGTTCTAGGTTAAGAGATAGTTTTCTTGAAATGAGTATAGGTAGCGTGATTTCGACTATTAAAAACACATATTTTAATTCAGTGGGAATGTTTGGAGGGTGCAGTTGAAATGGTTGGTCATATGTCTAATAATTTTTTTATCGTTTTATTTGGATAAATCCTCAAAACTGGAAAAATAAAACCTTGAAATAATCATAGAGAGGATATTTTAAATATTATTTATAATTGATTTATAATAATAGTTACCACAGGTGGATAATTCTTTCATCCTTGATAATCAATTTAGTAGCCACTATCAGCTTATCATTATGGAGAAGAATCCATAGTATAATTCATCTATCATTATCCACAAGTTCTACTTAAATCTCAAAACATAACCAATTGAATTATGGGTTCTAACATAGAGTAACCAAACATATTTTTTCATTCATTATTGAATGGAATAATAATAATTCTCAATCATTAAATAATTATTTCTCTTATTCTCTCATTATTGAGAGGTTGGAGGAGGATTGTCTTCAGTTATTGAGTGAATTATTGAGAAGTTCTCTATATATTGAGAAAATTATTTTGAGAGATTATTATTGTTTTCATCAATTATCACATTCCCTCCCAAATGATATTAGTTTGTTTATATAATTAGTGTTAGATAATTAGTAATTATGTTGAGGCCCTTTAAATAATTATTTATTCTACGAAAAACTTGTGTAAAATAATAATAATATTACTATTACTATTATATTCAAAGACATGAAGCATCTTTCAGACATTTAAATATAATTTATTATATATATATTTAAATGATATTAAATAAAATATATCATTTCTATCAAATCTTTAACCCATCTTTTCAATACTCTAAAACATTTAGAAAACCTTTAATAATAAATTTTTATTTAAATAAGTAAATATGTTTATATTATTCATTCAATAAATAAATAAATTGTATACTCACCGACTGACAAGTAAATATTTATTATAATATTTATATAACAAAATAATTAATTTTTTATTAAATTATTAATAAAAAAGTTAAAAATAATTTTTTATTTCATTTGTCTATAATAATATTAATTTCAAATTCAAATCATTTAATTTTACCTTGAATAACTGATGATAGTATTTTTGTGACCAATATAAACTGAATAATAATTATTCCTTAGTGTTGAGAATAAAATTTATTAAAAAAATTAAATTCAGATAAAATTTAACCGATATTATGGATACATATAGTGTCTTCCCTCTTGGCCTCTTTCTCAGGGATATTGGGTAATATTACCTAGGTTCCATGATTGGCATCTAGTAACACATATTTACTCCAATAGATAAATAAGTAAATTTCACAACTATAGTAGCCTCCTATGAGATCTTACTATGCATTATAATCCCTTTTTCTCTATATCTTATCATGTGGGTTTCATTCTTGTTTCATCAACCTATATGATTGATTTATCATTATTTAAATTTTTGAAAGGAACACATCCATAAAACACCATTTCCATGGATTCAATCATAATTCCATTTAAATCAAAGGTCTCGATATATCTTTATCCATTCTTGAAAGTTAAAAATCCTTTCTTGACATATTCAATTAATGTTACCTCACGTATAAGGCCCCAAATGTATCATACATTTCCAAGAGCATATGCAATCAAAGATTTCATCAACACATAAAAGTATTTGATTCCTGAAATAAATTGATAATAATATCTTATCTAAGGAATAATACACATTCCCATATATAGGAATATCCTATGACATGTGTAATAAAGAGAATTATTATTGGCGGGTCTATCCTTATAACCACCTCTCTTAGAGATTTCCAAGTATGAAACACCGTGATTTGAAGCCATGTATTATTATGAGTATCCAACACCTGATATTCAAAACATAATCTATATCCTACCAGATACATTTTATCTTGACCATTGAATATGTGTTTAAGAATATTGTAATAGCACTTCAGGGTTCTCATTATAGTAAAGAACTATTATAACCTTTCATTATGACAAATACTCAAAATACATTATCACTGTAATGTTATGATAAAGAATTATAATCACGTGATAATATATTTATTTATAATTAGGTATTTTATTATTTTGTTAATCAAAAGTAAAAAAGTTAGTAGGTTATAGGGAAAAAATCCAACAAACTCCCACTTGGACTATATTCAACTACTATCTAGTTATCCTCACATGATAAACAAACTTACACTTAGGTGTCTCCATAGATATTGGGTCTACTAAATTCTTTTGGTTATTTTTCATACTAAAGTTTCACCCCTTTGATAAAAATATCTCAAGCAGTGAGATCATCATATATTAACCTCTAGTCCCATTTCACGGACTTGGAATATTTTCTAACTCCATATCTTGTAAAAAATGTTATTAAACATCTTCTTATATTGCATCAAAATCAATAATTTAATCAATATATGTTTATTTTGAAACCAATTGTTGTAATAAGTTTTTCTTTCTTATTATTTTATCCTTATTGTGATATTAGATAAAATAGATCTGAAAGAAAACTATTTCTATACCCCCTTTAGAATTTCATATTCCCACTTCTCCAATTACCAAGAACTCGTCTTTTTTTACTTTTCATGTACTTTTAGAATGTTTTTGTTTTCAACATTTTATTTTATCCTACTTTTTTTTTGATATTTTCCATTATTTTTTATGCAAATGTGATATCAAACCTCAATACATATCATGGAATATGAGATAGATTTTAAATTACTCATTAGAGATTACTATTTATTTCATCAAACAAATATCATCTTGTCATTTCACAAATTAACTTGATGAGATTTCATTCCATGTGATTTTTGGACTCAAAATCTCATCAATGTTCTAAGAAGGAAAAATTTTTGTAAACTGAACATGTCATCCACCCTAAAGGACCTTTTTTGGGGCAGTTGAAGAAGTCATGTGTGACTTTTGACAAGTGCATGAAAAGATACAATTTCATGCTCAAAGACTTGTATACCAATGGAAAATTATAGTTCATAGAATTCTCTATATGTCAGAGACATGCCTAAGGACATTGTGCAAAAGAAATACTTGTTTTATGTAAGAAAGAAGCATTATGCACAACCCTGTCATGCAACCACCTTGGTTTCATGCCAAATACGACACCAATCATTTGATATTGTGCATATAAGACCTAATAAAAAAGGATGAATATGCTAGAAACTCATGTTATATGATAAAGTCTATGTTTATTGATATCTAAGGATTTTTTTATATAAATAGAATCTCACCCCATTCCTATAAGAGCCTTTCTGGAAGATAAATTGACACTCTGTTGCACGCAACTTCTATTATTCAATGACAACATGAAAAACCATTGATTAAGAACCCTAAAAGGTATGTCATTTGTGAAAAATACATTATATGGGACCAAACATGACTTGTCTTGGTGTATAAGGATCCTTGCACAACTACCCCTATGGCTAGTTGGGTGTCTCGAAACAGAACCTGCCTTCACACACCGTGGGCTACACACAACACCAGAACTTTCACACAACCATGACTCTTGACTCCTTAGGTTTCTCTTGTGATAGATCCCTTTGATGATGAAAGTATTATACATATCCCAACCTAGTTTAATTCAACAACTTCTCGGTACCCTGCTTCATGTCCCCTATGCCCCTAGTTAAATGGTTACCCTACCTATTACTTATAAACATAGGTGTTATAACCACTATTAATCCTAATAATTTGGACTATAATATGGACCACATGATTGACCACTCCTCTACATAATTTTCAGTTTAATTCCCCACCTATAGCCACATGATAAGTGGTCACATAATCCCTATGGGTGAGGAGTGAGTCCCCCCATGTATGAGCTACATGATATAAAACTACCTATCACCTTATCCAAGTCTTAAAATGTCAAACTTCCTGACAATGTCGTTAGCACGTGACATAAAATTATAGTCTTACCCTGTATTATGGAAACATGATTACCCATGTATAATCAACATGTGATTCTACCTTCTCCCCCAACATGGGATGAAACTTCACCCCTGGGGATGAAACACCTTGCATGGGTGGATTTCATGTGTAATCACCACAACATCCTTCCCCATCAAGGGATGATACACCCACAATGGGAAGCTTCCACATGTAATCCCCACACTATCTCTCCTCACCATGGCATGAGACACTGTCCATAATAAGCTACCATATGTAACCCCCACACTATTCCCCCATGAGAAATCATTTTCTGAAGGGAGTATCCAATGAATAAGACCCACACCATCCATCATCTACACTTTTTTAATGACACGAGCATCCTTACCAAATGATATCAAACTGAATGGATCATTATTTTCACACCACCTTAAATTATGGCATCAAAAAATGTGGTTTTTTATCTATGTCATCTAAATAGGGTAAGTAGGATGCCACTTTGAGGTTTAATCCTGAAAATTATAAACTTATGTGTGACATATTCCCTATTAAGGACACACCTATATATCCTCCTCACACAGAGTTCAATCCACAATGGTAAACTCAGGTTTTACATATTCCCTCCTAAGGATACACCACTGGATATGACTCACAGAGAGTTTCATGGACATTGGGGAACTCATGTGTGACATCTTCCCTCTAAGGGACTCACCTTCCAGACCTACCTCACACGACGTTCGATCCACAGTGGTAAACTCAATATCTAACTCATAAAAATTTTTATGGTAAACTATCCATGCACTTATTACTAGGGATGCACCTCCCTAATTTTCCTCCATGGGGCATTTTGATCATCCAATCTGTCTCCACAAGACATTAAACTCATACACTGATCCGTCTCAACCAGATATCATGATCCAAACACAAAGAACATAGAACTTGTGAACTGACCCAGAACACTTAAACCATGTAATAAAAATCAGATTATTGACATAATAATCCTTGTAATATTCAAGAATTTTGTGTCAATTACCTCATGATCGACATGGGGTTCCTTGAGTTCCATTCCTAATATGCCTCAAACGGGATTCCCTCTTAAGAGGAAGATTCACATGTGACCAATGTGTACAATGTCTAGATATTCCCAACACGAATACTCTATTGATCGAAGGTCGATTTCCTATTATGATAAAAGTAGTGCAATTAACTATAATCCTCAAATATATAGAATCGTGAATGAGTTCCATGAACATGGATTTAATCTATGAGGGAGACTTGGACTGGGAAACAATCTCCAAGGAGGAATCTGTGGATATAGGAACCAAAATACCATCATACCATTTTGATCAAGGAACTGATATCGATAATGAATGTGATGAAAGATTCCAACCTTTGAAAATTAGTAATGTGAGGAAACAGGAATCTAATGTACCATTACATGAAGGTGGGACCGAGAGAAAGAGTCAAAAACAAAAATGGTGTACCCGATGTGAAACTATTCTCCTCCAACTATGGAAAATAGTAGTGTTTGAGAAATAACAGATTAGTATGTCATGGGATCTAGATATTTGGTTCTAGGACCCAACAAGAAAATGGTGGGCCCAGTATATAACCCACCTTTGAATTGGGGAAATTAGAATTGGGCATCCTCATTCTGTGACATTATCAGCATAGATCCCTCTTCATCCTCAGAAGTTTGGATGAAGTTGGGGGAATTGGGAATCACATTCTTTATACCTGTATTTAAGGCTAAATACACCTTCCTTACATGACCCTATCTATAGTAAATCATCTACCCAATTCATGTGAATTTCGAGGAAGGAGGAATGATGATGTGGGAGTCCTACAAAAACATGATTCCACTATGAATTTCCCCTCACCATCGGCTATCGATTTTTCATGCCCCATATCACCATTTGAGATATTCTAGAGGAGTGTGATATAAACCCTCAAATGATGGATTAAGTAGGAGGGGGTCATTCCCGCAAGTGATATGGCCAGTCAGGACCTAGAAAAATGAATGCCTCACTAACACTACCACCCTTGAGAAACATGTGGGATGAATCCACCCTTTTTGATGATGAATCACTTAGTGAGTATCTCCTGATATTTTTTGATGATTTGATCCTATGCACTGAGTAGGTATGAGATTCTCAAGTTTCTCTAGCTGATACTACCACCGAGGAACTACCAAGGATGGCTCTAACAAGGTCATGTCAACAATAGAAACAATCAGCCTCTCATGCTGAATAGTAGGGGGTCTTTATCACTAGATAGTTATCCCCAGTCTGAAGCACTCAATGAAAACATTTAGAGAAGACTTATGATAATTCTTGAAAAGTGGCATATTCTATGGATAGAGTTTCCCCTACCACCACCAGTGTATTCTACTAGATCCCAACAACTAGAGAACATGGGTTCATCATTGCCCAATTGGGACTGAGACCCCTATCACATCATCTGTAGGCTGGGATGAATCTGTTCATATCTAAAACCATCAAAAACCATCATGGTCCAACCCATGATGAATATACTTAGTGAATATTTCATTCATGTGTTATCATTGTCCTAAGCAATGGCCCTCCCCACTCTCCCAACAATCAACATAGAGGTCCTCCACATGTCCTTACTTGTCAAAGTGGGGGTTATCCCCGCTCCATCACCAAATTAAGAGGCGGACCTCTCTAATTCGTCAAAAACTAGAGTGGATTTTCTCCCTTTTATTTTAATAACTAGTATGAAGTTCCTCCATATACTAATACTTATCAAAATGGAGGTCCCACCCATGTTCCTACTAATTAGAGTGATGGTTCTCCCCACTCCAATGACATCTGATATGGAGGACCTTATCTGTTCAGTCAATAAGGATATCTTATGACTTCATCATTTCTTATGGTGTTTTGTTTTGAAAATCACAAAAACTTTTTCTTAAGTTCAGATTTTTTTTTCTTAAGTTCAATTTTTTATTTAGATCCAGAATTTTCATTCTGTTATAAATATAGATATATCATTACAATTTACCATTATGTTATACTTATAAGGGTATCATTATGATTTTTCATTCTATTACACTTACAGATTTATCATTACGTTTTGTCATTCTGTTGTTCATTCAGTTTTTTATGACACTGATTCTTGTGTATAAGAGATTTAATTTTTTATGATACTGATTCTGATGTATAAGTGATTCAGTTTCTATGATACTGATTCCGGTGTATAAGTTATTTAGTTTTTATGATACCAATTCCAGTGTATAAGTGATTCATTTTTTATGAGACTGATTCCACTAGTGTATATGTGATTCAGTTTTTCTGATACCAATTCTGGTGTATAAGTGATACCGGTTTTATGATACCGATTCTGGTACATATGTGATGTCGCTTTCACAATCTAATTTACTTTACCTTAAGAATCTTTTTTTCTTGTTAATGTTAGAGTTGTTTAATGTATCATTCCAATATTATCAGATTCTAATATTTCTTATACTTAACATTTATCTTTAACTTAACATCGTTTCTTATACTTGAAACAATGTCATACAATTTGTTATAAACTAACTGTTCTATGTTTGAAATGTGTCCATGTCCCTCAGAAATTTAAGGAAAAATATAACCGTTGGAGAGGAGCTAACCATTGGGAAGTTTTTCCTATAAATACAAGCTCATTTGAACGATACAAACAATGATGATGAATAGTGAATGGAAAAGAGATAAAATCTATGAAGTGATTTCTGGAGAGAGAGGCTCTTATAACTCTCAATGATTCATGCAGATGTTGTGAACAAATTGTTCAGGTGTGAACAACTTATTCAGACTTTCTTTGTATAAACTCCAATCGTGTTGATCGTGGGCTTCCGGTTTTGGAAGACAGAGGTTCTAATTTCCTTCTCAATTGAGGGCTTACAGGAATATCAAGACAGATACTGATCTTTGTATTGAGGTCTTAGCATGATTTGGGTAAGACAAACTTTCTTGAAAGTATAAATCAAGGAATATTTATCCATGGTTGTTGGATACCCTTCTCTTTGAGTTAAAATAATCTTATTGTTACTTGTTTTCAATTTCAAGTTGTTTTATTTCCACTACTCTAATCTTAAGTTTGTGAAAGTTCGAAAGTATAACTTTCTTATAATTTTTGATTCTATTCCTCTGATTGTATTAAAGATTCTATACACTTTAAGTTATAATCTTTCCTTTAAGAAAATGTTTCTTATGTTTATATCTTAAGGTTGTAATGTTTAAGAAAAGTTTTCTTCAAGAGGTTTTGTAAATATTTTTTTAACTTTGATAAACTAACTTTAAAGATTCCAAAGAAATTTTTTTAAGAATATAATTCACCCCCTCTTATATTTGAGCATCTCATTTATCATTTTGATCCTACAATTAGTATCAAAGTAGGTACCTGAAATACTAATATCCACATATAAGTTTTCTTGATCAATTTTTTCTTTTTCCTATTAGATTATAAATTTTTTACATTTAATAAGTTCTGTGGAAAGAAAATCTTTTTATTATGGAAGGCGTTCATGTTGGATCTTTAGATAATATCAATCCTACTAGACTATCGATCTTTGATGGTAATGACTATGAGTATTGGAGAGACAGAATGAATACCTTTGTGATAAACACAGGTGTAGACAACTACATTATGCTAACTGGAGAATATAAGATTCTTGATAAAGAACTTAGAACCTTTACTAATCCAGAAAAGGTGGAATACCAGCTGAACATTAAGGTACTTGATACTTTTCATTGTTCCATGACTAGAAATATATATAGCCAAATTTCATCGTGTGATGTTTCTAATAATATTCAGAAGAAGCTTGAAGTAACTCATTTTGGAACTTCTAAAGTTATTGAAACTAGAAGAGCTATGCTTAGAGATGAGTATTATAGTTTCTGCTTTCCTTATAGAGAACCTGTAGGTAAGGTACAACAAAGATTCATGACTATTGTCAACATCTTACAATCAATGGGTGTGAAAGACTTTGATGATGAAGCTCTTGTAGACAAGTTTATAGACATCATGCCTAACGAATGGGGATCCAAGAGAACTAATATAGATTAAAATAAGAATGTTACATAGATTTATCTTGATGAACTATTTAGAACCCTACTACAACATGAAAACAAAATGAGGAGAGATGCTAATAATATTAAGAAGAAGGATGGGAATGGATGTGTTGTTTTTACAACTAAATCAAATAATATTAAATCCAAGACTCCTGAGAGAGTTACAAGATCTAAATCTAAGAAGGTTGTTGTTCAATCAAAATCTAGTGAAATTGAAACTTTAAAAAATGAGTTATCCAATCTTGATCAGAGGATGAACAAGATTTTTGGGCAGTATAACATTCAATATAGATACAAAAAGAATGATGGAAAACATATGAAAGATGGAGAAGTGACTAGCTACTAATGTATAAGACCTGGTCATATCAGACCATATTGTCCCTTACTTAAGAAAAGAGACAAGAAGAATAAGAATTATGAGAGAAACAAGAAGAAGTTATATAGATCAAAGCACAAGAAAGTCCTAAAATCCAACGATACTTGGAGTGCCAGTGGGGGAGATTCGTCTGACGATTCTTCAGATTATGAATCTTCTGAGAAAAAGAATATCGGTTTAATAGCCTGAGCTCCATTTCAAAATCATTGTCTTATGGCTAATGTAAGAACTACTGAATCCTTAACTAATATGTCTTTGAGTGGAAATATTTCTGATAAAGATTTTTCTTCAAATGAAGAATATTTTTCATCAGAAAATGATAATGATTTGCCTTCCTATGAAAAAGTTTCTAGATTTTCTAAGTTTCTAGAGATAATAAACTGTAAGTTTTTGAAGAAACATGAAAAAGAAAATTCTAGAGAATCTATTTTAATAAAAGAGATTTTATATCTTACCAAATATCTTGATAAGAAAAATAATGTTTTAGAAAATATTTCTACAAAACTTGATGTAGTTAATTCTGAGAAGGATAAACTTTCTAAGGATCTTAAGAATATATTTTTAGAAAATGATGTTTTAGAGGATAAACTAAACTATAAATCTATTATTATTGAGGATAAGAATTTAGTCCTAAGACTAAAGTCTGAAATATTTTCATTAAAGAAACTCCATGAAAATTTTACTTCTGGTAAAGAAGATTTTGACAAGATATATTCTCAGATCTGACCACATGGTAATAATCAGGGATTAGGTTATACTCATGAAAAACCTATTTTTAGAAATAATTATTTTATTCCTTCAAGATACCCTTTTTGTACTAAATTTCAAAGTGGTGGGAATTGGAATTAGAATTGTTCTTTAAATAATGTTCAATACCTTGGGTTTCATAAAGTCTACTTTTCTAAACAAATGTGGATATACAAAATTTTATTATCTAACAATTCCGGATCCAAGAAATTTTGGATTCCTAAAAACTAACTCATCTTTTTCAGGTCAATGAAGGATGTACCAACAACATATGGTACATGGATAGTGGATTTTCCTAGTACATGACTAGAAACAAAGAATATTTCAAAAAGATTTTAAAGACTAAAGGTGGAAAAGTAACATTTGAAGATAACTCTCAAGGAGAAATTGTCAGTATAGGTAACATTTTTCTTCTGAAAAAATCTTCAATTTCAAATGTTCTATTTGTTAAAGGTCTTAAGAACAACCTCATCAGCATAAGTCAATTATGTGATGAAGGATACCTTGTGATTTTTTGGAATGACAAGTTATTATTACACAATTAATGTCATGAATTTATTCTCTCAACCCATAGGCGAGAGAATGTACACACACTAAACCTAGAATACCCTAGAAGTCATGATCTTCCTTGCCTAAGTGCAATTGAAGATCAATCTCGGCCTTGGCATAGAGGACTAAGACATTATAACTTTTGGAATCAAAGTAAACTCTCTAAGAAATAACTTGTTAAGGATATACCGAATCAGAGATTTGATTCTTCAAAAGGTTGTGATCCTTGTCAATATGGTAAAAACATAAATCTGGATTTAAATCTATAAGTGAAGTTACAACTATTAATTCTCTATAGTTAGTGCACATGGAATTATTTGGTCCTACAAAAACTGAAAGTATTAGAGGAAAATACTATGTGTTTGTCTTAGTTGATGACTACACTATATTTACTTGGGACTATTTTCTCGCAAAGAAATCTGAAGCTTTTTCTTAATTCAAAGTTTTCAGAGCTCAGGTTAAAATGAGAAAAACCTTCCACTGATAACTATTCATAGTGATCATGGAGAAGAATTTCCAAATTCTGATTTTGAAAGTTTTTATAGTAAAAAATTTATTACTCACAAATTTTCATCTCCAATAACTCTTCAATAGAATGGTGTTGTTGAAAGAAAAAATGGTATTCTTCAAGAGATGACTAGAACCATATTGAGTGAATATTCTATAGCTAACCATTTTTGGGGTGAAGATGTATCTATTGCCTCTTATACTATAAATCGAGTTTTAATTAGAAATTTTCTTAATATAACACCTTATGAGTTATGGGCTAGCTGAAAACCAAATATATCTTACTTTAAATTTTTTGGTTGAAAAGTATTTATCTTGAATAATAATGATAACTTAACAAAATTGGCACCCAAACCCAATAAAGGAATATTCTCTGGATACTCCACTAACTCTAAGGCATATAGAGTTTTCAATAAAAACACATGCATTGTGGAAGAAATAGTACATGTTGATTTTGATGAAAATGATCCTTTTTTTCAAACAACATGAACTTATTTCTAATATATTTTCTAAAACCGTTCACCCACCTTTGATATAAGATCTTTTGGATAAGGAAATTGTTCAATAAAATTTTTCAGAAACATTTTCTCATGATGATTTTCTACCCTATGTTGGTGATCAAGTATTTCAAAACCCAAATCAGTTGTTACATAGAAATCATCCTAGTGATAATATCATTGGAAATTTTAATCAACCAGTAAGAACGAGAAGTTATTTAAGGAATGAAGTTGAACATGTTGCTTTTATTTCTCAATTTGAACCAAATACTTCAAAATAAACCTTGGGCGATGATGATTGGATAAAGTCTATGCAAGATGAAATCAACAAATTTGTAAGGAATTGGGTTTGGAAATTGGTTGAGAAACCTAAAGAAACTTCTATTATTCGAGTAAAATGGGTTTCTAAAAACAAATGTGATGAAAATGGTGTTATTTTTAGAATTAAAGAATGATTAGTTGCTAAAGGCTATAACCAACAAGAAGGCATAGACTATGAAAAAACCTATTCTCCTACAGCAAGACTTGAATCTATTCATATTCTTCTATCCTTTGCAGCATTCTTTAATTTGATACGTTATCAAATGGATGTAAAGTGTGATTTTCTTAATGGTTATGTATAGGTGGAAGTCTATGTATATCAACATCCTGGATTTGAAGATAAAAAACATCCTAATCATGTTTATAAACTTTCTAAAGCTTTGTATGGACTTAAGAAATCCCATAGAGCTTGGTGTAATAGACTTTCAAGATTTTTGCTTCAAAATTACTATGTTAAGGGAACTGCTGATCCAACCTTTATTATTAAGAAAAATAATAAATTTTTTTTGATTATCCAAATTTAGGTTGATGATATCTTCTTTAGATTAACTCTGAAATCCTTTACTGATTCCTATGCGAATCTTATGTAATCTGAGTTTGAAATGAGTATGATGGGGGAGTTAACATTTTTTCTTGGTCTTCAAATTTCTCAAAAACTATAAGGAACTTATATACCTCAGCATAAGTATATTAAATATCATCTTAAAAAGTATGGATATGAAAAATATAAGAGTATAAGTACTCTCATCGGTACCTCAAATACCCTTGACCTTGATGAAGCTGGGAAACCAATAGATCAAACATTATTTAGATGTATGATAGGAATTATACTATACTTGATAGCTAGTCAACCAGACTTGATGTTTTCGGTATACTTATGTAGAAGATATCAATCAAATCCAAAGGATTCTCATTTAAAGGGGGTGAAAATAATTTTTCACTACCTAAAGGTAACCACAGATTTATTACTCTTTTATACAACTAGAAATGATTTTGTTTTAAAAAGTTATTCAGATGCTAATTTGGTGGTTGTAAAATGAATAGAAAAAGTAAATCCAGAACTTATCATTTCTTAGGAGATTCCTTAGTTTCTTGGTCTTGTAAGAAACAACATTCTGTAGTGCTTTCCACTACTGAAGCTAAATATATAGCAGTAGGAAGTTGTTGTGCTCAAGTGTTGTGGATGAAACACACACTCACATACTATGGTATGAGTTTTAATAAGACTAAAATAATATGTGATAACAAAAGTTCCATTTGACTAATTAAAAACCTTGCACATCACTCTCATGAAAAGCACATAGATATTAGACATCACTTTCTTAGGGATCACACACTTAAAGGAGATATTATTCATCAATTCATCAGAATGTAAGAACAACTTGTTGATATTTTTGAAAAACCATTACCCATCAATAGATTTGAATACATTAAACTGAAGCTAGGAATGATCTTTGTTAGTTAATCATTCATATCTACTTCTCGTTTAAATCATCTCCTAAATTAAGTTACTTCTTATTTCAACGGGAGTACATATACTTGTTTATATTTCTCTTTTCAATTTTATCTGTCTTAAATTTTTTTTCAAATTTTGTTATTGGGAATTTCCGTATTGAAAATTTAGGTATTGGAAATTTTGGTATTGGAAATTTCGGTATTGAAAATTTTGGTATTGAAAATTTCAGTGTTGAAAATTTTGGTGTTGAAAATTTCAGTATTGAATATATTTGGTATTGAAAACCCGGAATCTAAAACCCCAAGAGAATTTGTATAATACCGACAAAATCCTCAGATTATTTCAGAAGGTATACTTTCGTACTCTTTATTTTCTTATCTTATGTTTTAAATGTTGGTATTTAAAATTTTTTAAATCATGTTTTACCTTATAATAAAATATCAGAATTCATATTTCCTACAATAATCCTCAACTGTCAGATCAAAACAGTTTATTTTCAACCGTTTGATTATCTTATAGAAGTTGACAGGTAATAGCTATGTCTATATAAATGGGTGCATCATTTAAGTGTCACACCACTCTTACTGATCTCTATTCCACAGCTCTGTTGCTATCAAAGTCCTCATTCTAATTCCTTTGTCTCTTTCACCCCGAATGACTCCTGAATCCTCAGCGGATCAGATGCCGGCTATCAAGGAAATAAAGTATTGGTCAATATTTAGGAAAACGTTGGTTTTCCCTAACTTCTTTTCAAAATATGACTCCCTTATTTCTAAGGTGATAAGAACCAACCGATGGGAAATTGTGTGTGTAGCCAAGGAGAAAGGCCAGGATCCGGTTTACCCGAACCTGGTTGTTCAGTTCAATGAATCAGTTTCTTTCATTCATAAGGATGTAAAGTACTTGTTTAAGTTCAAATGTTATGATAGGACATATACAGTCACCTTTAAGAAGGACGAAAATGTTCTAAACATACTGTATGAAGTGAATTTATGTTATTCTCTCAAAAACATCATGAGAAGGAAGGTTCTCTTCAAAAATCCAAAGCTCTAGATTATCTTTGTCTCAAGTATGTTAATAATCTAAATATTACGAATCTTTCAACAAACCACAAAATGGTATCTCTTTGGATGTAAGGATTCCTTATACCATTAAATGGTGTTTAGGACTCTCTAAAGATATGTGATATCTTTCTGTTATACATTCGTGTCAACTTAAGGAAGATAAAATTTTTGAATTACATCTTCCTCACCATCCAGGAAATAAAAGGTGGATCCATCATATATCAGATTCTTATGAATCCAGAAACTATCTCTAAGATAATTTTTTTGTGTCTTCAAGAACTCAATTTTCCATTCCGATCAGTCTCAAATCCTTTTAAGATTTTGTTTCTCAATGACGCCACTCTAAGAAGAATGAAGGTAGTGTTCTTAAAGGAATCCAAGACTATTGATGAAATGGATGTCTATAACAGGGGTGATGTTCTGGAATCTTCAAAATCAGTACCCAAGAAAAGAAAACATGATGAATCGACCTTACCAGTACCAGTTTATGAAGTCCCGATGTTAGAAGATTCTCCTTTAAAGAAACTGAAAGCGTATTCCAAAGAAACAGTTTCAAAGTGGAGAGAAATGGTAGCTTCCAGAAAGAAAGGTGATCCTTCTTTTGACTTAAACCCTGTAGAGGCTAAGGCCTTGAAAATCAAGCAAGCTGAAAATCATGATAAAGAAAAGAAGGAGAAGAAGTTAAAAAAAGAAATCTGTGGAAGCGCAAGTCTGTCAGTCCCTTTTAAAATATATAGAAAAAATCCCAAGAAGTGCTTGAACCTTATGTTTCTCATGAGAAGCCGACTATCACTCCAAAAATTCAGAAAGGAAAGAAATTTCTATCTTTGGCAGAACATATTCAAGAAACAGATGATCAGATAGTTCAAGAAGACTATGATGACATTCTAAGGGAAGTAGAAGATTGTATTGGAAAGCCTATGAGTTCAGTTTCTAAATCTGTTTCAAAATAAGAAGTTGAATAACAAGTTAAAAAACATGTTGAAGAATAAGTTGAAGAAGATGTTGAGGAATATGTAAAAGTTGTAGAAGAAGAACAAGTAGAAACTGAAGTAGAAGAAGAAGAGAAAGAAGATTTTGATTGTCAAGGTGGTGAAGAAGAAGAGTTTCAATAGGAAGAAGATGAACAGGTAAATCTTAATGTTATCCAAGTTTCAGATGAATAATCTACAGTTTGAAATCATTTCAAAGGAAAAAGTGTTATGGTTACCTCATCGGAAAAGGAAACACCTCATAAGTCTTTGAAGAGAATAGAAAAACCATCTTTCTTAACTCCAAGAGGAGTTTGGAAAGGAAAATATGATTCAGGCTCTGAATCCTCATCATCTATTGAACATGATTTTTTCAAGTTATCTTTAAGAATGTTGGTGAGCACCATTCTAGTTGTTTCAAACATAGATGACTGGATTCAAATGATGCAAGAAACTCTGAATCAAAAGACGGAATCGACCAATATGCTTATGGACATGGTAGTCAAGAAAGAAGTAGACTTCAGTAATCATTTGATTGATTACAAAGCTTAGAAGGTGACTTGTACGAAATTATTTAACCAAAAAACCATCAATGAAGAGATAAGGAAGTTTGGGGACTTCATGGATTCAATAAACTAAGCTTTAAATACCTTTGAAATCGATTTCAACAAGGTCAAGGCATTAATCTCTGAGAAAGCTAGTCAACTCAATTCTGTTGCCTGATCTCTTAGCAGTGAAAAGGAAGTCAAATCCAAATTAGAGGGAAAGGTAGATACTATAGAAAAAAGGATCTTGTAATTAGAAAAGAAGAATCATGATCAGGAGATCTTGTTAATGAATATTGAGGAAGATCGTAAGGAAGTGAAGAAACTCAAAACCTTGATAAAGAAGATGTTGTCTGAGCAGAAGAAGAATGGATGACTTTTCCTTACATTCTTATGTTTTTCTGTAATCTAAACTATATTTCCAAAATTTCCTTATGAATCTTCATGCATATATTTCTTTTGTTTTTGAATGTATGCTTTCCTAACCTTATATATATATCTTATACTTCCCCATTCCTTTCCCTCTTTTTGAAAATCCCAAATGGGGAGAATTTATTAAAAGGAAGAATTTAATGAAGATATCAAAGGAAGATAATCTATTAATGGAGAGTATGGTAAGAAAGGATAATGTCCACGTAAGGGGGGGTTTTCTGTTCATAAGATATTTTTATCTAATGGGGATATTTCTTCTTAAGAAAGAAAACTAGATACTAAATATCAAGAATACGATCCTTGGGAAACATAACCTAAGGGGGAGTTAGTCATATTCATTAGAAATTTATTTCTAAGGGCGAGATAATTTTTTCATACTTGTTTATCTAAGTCAATATATTTTCCTTAGAAAATTTGTTTGTGATTTCCAAAAATGAGGAGATTTTTGAGTCAATAAGGATATCATATGACTTTTCCATTCCTTATGGTTTTCTGTTTTGAAAATCACAAACACTTTTTCTTAAGTTTGGATTTTTTTTCTTAAGTTCTATTTTTACTTAAGATCCATAATTGTAATTCAGTTATACTTACAGATGTATCATTATGATTTTCAATTCTGTTATACTTACTAGTGTATCATCAAGATTTTTCATTCTGTTACTCTTATAGATATATAATTACGTTTATTCATTCTGTTGTTCATTCAGTTATTTATTATACCAATTCTAGTGTATAAGTGATTCAGTTTTTATGATACTGATTTTGGTGTATAAGTGATTCAGTTTTTATGATACTAATTCCATAGTATAAGAGATTCAGTTTTTGTGATACTGATTTTGGTGTATAAGTGATTCAGTTTTTATGATATGGATTCCAGTGTATATGTGATTTAGTTTTTATGATATCGATTCTGGTGTATAAGTGATACCAATTTTATGATACTTATTCTCGTACATATGTGATACCTCTTTCACAATCTTATTTACTTTACCTTAAGAATCCATTTTCTTTATAATGTTAGAGTTATTTAATGTGTCATTCCAATATTATCAGATTCTAATATCTCTTATACTTAACATTTATCTTTAATATAACATCGTTTCTTATACTTGAAATGATGTCATACAATCTATTATAAGATAACCATTGTATGTTTGACATGTGTCCAGGTCCCTCTGAAATTTAAGGAAAAATATGATCATTGGAGAGGATTCGACTATTGGGAAGTTTTTCCTATAAATGAAAGCTCATTTGAATAATGCAAACAACGATGATGGATAGTGAATGGAAAAGAGATAAAAGTTGTGAAGTGATTTCTAGATAGAGAGGCTCTTACAACTCTCAGTGCTTCGTGCGGATTTCATGAACAACTTGTTCATGTGTGAACAACTTGTTCAGACTTTTTTCTTGTAGACTCTGATCATATTGATTGTGGGCTTCCAGGTATGGAAGATAGAGGTTCTGATTTTCTTCTAAATTGATGGCTTGCGGGAATAGAAAGACAGATACTGATTTTAAGATTGAGGGATTACCAAGATTTGGGTAAGACAGACTTTTATGAATGTATAAATCAAGTAACCTTTATCCAAGGTTGTTGGATACACTTCCCTTTGGGTTAAAAGAATCTTGTTGTTACTTGTTTTCAATTTCCAATTGTTTTCTTTCCACTTTTGTAATATTAACTTTGTGAAAGTTAGAAATTATAACTCTATTATACTTTCTAATTCTGTTAATAAGAATGTATTAAATATTCAATATACTTTAAGGTAGAATCTTTCCTTTAAGAAAATCTTTCTTAAGTTTATATCTTATGTTTGTAAAGTTTAAGAGAATGTTTCTTTAAGAGGTTCTGTGAATATTTGTTTAACTTTGGTAAACTAACTTTAAAGTTTCCAAAGGAATTTTTTAAAGTATACAATTCACCTCCCTTTTGTATTTGAGAATCTCATTATTCATTTTGATCCTACATTATCATGTCCCAACCAACAAAATTTATGGTCATATCTACATTATAATCCACTAGCATGGAGGTCATTCTTATTATCAAGATGAACCCTGCCCTGAAGAACAATCCCAGAGCATAAGGTAAAACACTTAAAATCAATGGAAAAAATCATAGGAATCACTAAATCATTGTAGTCCTAGTTGACCAATCGGAATACAAGGGGAAATATGAATCAATGATAGATCCCTCTCCCTTATCATCAATGTTTACGGTAAGATATCAAAAACTGAAGTTCATCATCCCATAAGTTGAGTTTCACTGTATCCCCATATCCCTCTATAGGTACTTTCAAGTGGAGGATGTTTGGGGCCCCTTCTAGGGGTTTGAAATGCCACCATCTTATTCACTACTAGTTTCCCTCATATCAACCTCTACAAAAGATTTGGGAGATATTTTGTGGTCTGGGGTGAATCCTTCAGATGGTGAGCACTTTGTTGATCCATAGATGAACATTTTTTCCCTCGCACATGAGGTAGTAGTGAATACCTCATCCTACAAGGTTGTAATGTTGTAATTAAAACATCCTCCAAGATAATTATAATCATGTAGAAAATAGTTTACTTTCACAGTGTCTCCTCTAGCATTATATCAGCTATAGATGTAATTTAAATCAGTGCCACCACCCATTTCTCATCCAACACTGATCGGAACTTGGTCTGACCAATAGTAGGAACCAACTTATGATCAATGAGGCATGTGGGAAGTTATAGATACTAACCATCTTTTAGTGGTGTTCTTTCCACAAAAAAATTTAATCTTTAGAACCTTACTGAGTTTTGTACCATGTGTTTTTTCCAGATAATCTGGTCGATGTTTCACTATATCCAAAATCATCAGTTGGACTTTCTCGAATGTCAGTATCACATTGAAATCATCAAACAGTAGTTCTAGATGGTTTTATCTCCCAATGTATCATCAACTAAGTCATCTAGATACTTCCAGAACCTCCAATATAGTTGATAAATGAGCCTCATTGTAATCATCCATATTATGGAAGATGTGTCACCTCATGTCTATATCATAGGCTAGTGATAGTACATTGTTATCCACTTCATCCCTATCATTCAACATCTGGGCCTACCCACTAACAAAGACAGTTACCCTCTAAGTAATGTTATGGTAAACATGGCCATTCCCAAGTTTCATGAGAATAGGAGCTATGTGTAGGGATTGATGGGGAATACATTCCTCAAGGGGTGGTGAAATACTAGGAAGACCCCCAAATATGTGTCCTCAATTATCAGTAGTGGAAGGCACATGGCCCCAGGGATCCCTCCAATGAGGCATTACTATCAACCCACCAGAATCCTGATAAGGGAAAGGATCATGCTAATACCTCTCATACATCCATCTTCACACTAAAAATATAGGCAGATTCTAAGACAACTTCCTTTCTCTAACAACACGAAGAGTGGAAAAGGACCATCACTGATCTCATTGGTGACTGAAACATTGAATATGGAACCACATTGTTGGAACCCATTTATCCTTTATTCAGGAAACAAGTCCTCCTTGGCTAGATGAGATGTCCATACAAATAAGTGGTAGGATTATATGGACATATATCATGGTATGAGTCTCTAAACATGTCTGATCAGTGTAATTAATCTCCTTGGGATCAATATTGTGCCACCCTTCGAGTTGAAAACCCCGCACTCCATGTTGATGATCTTGACAGTGCATTTGTGGTTAAAGACCCTCATCAAGATAGATACCCTTGTAAATATTACTTCATATCCACTTTTACTACTCACCTCAAGGCCTTGAAGACATGGAATTGGAAATCCTCCATGGTGGAAATCCATATCTGGCATGGGTGGACAACATTAGGGAACCCTTTGGGTTTGGAAATCATATATTTTCCCCATTCAACTGAATGTGTGACTAGTTGTAGAACTTGGCCCTCTTTATCTCAAGGTGTAGACCTATGTTGGGAACCCTGGACTAGTAGGAGGCTGATATGCTTCAGTGTTTCATCCAGACGTTATAAGGACTCATGTTCATCAGGTACAACCAGTTACCCATAGGGTACATCACTGGTTAGGAAGACCCTTACAGACATTTCCATTACCTGATTAGCTCCACAATATGCAATATAAGTATTTTTGACCTATTCAAGTGCACAAAAATTCTTGAAGATCATGTCGAATATCTTTTCACCCAGTTGAAAGGCCTCACGTACTCTCTCGACATGCCACTGACTCAAGATAAGACTATAAAGTCGTGCATCTAGAATTTCGAGACTAATATGGTCCCTACCCTCATCACCTAGAAAACTAAAGGTGGGTTCTGGGGGTTTTATCATAAGGTACAGTGTCTGGAAGAAGCCTTACATCATGCTAAATAGGCATGAACATTGCCTCTCCTAGCTACTGCAAGAAGGCATATCAAAGAAAAGACAGCTACCTCCATATAGGTTGAGGCCCCCAACCTAGTAGGTTTATTTGATCCTTTGAATAAAGATCCATGTTGAGTACAATATCCCTACTAAGAATATCCTTTCCTAGCACCAAACCATCAGGAACCATCTCTCCAAGCACAACCACCTTTAGGAAAAAATATGGGTCGAACACCTCATCAACTCCAGGCCCTCCGAGAACCCTTTCCGAAATGAAGGAACCATGACTATTCTTTCAAAGATACATGGGTTTTTGTATATTTCATTTATTACCTAGATAAGGGAATTTTGAACCTTCAAGAATTAATATGGACCTAGAAGGTTAGGTTCACTGATCGCCCCAACCATTTCCTATACCAAAAAATCCTTAGACATACCATCCAATAATTTTATTTTTTAAAATATTGTCTCCAAGAATAATTGTATTGTTGTTTGATCAAGTTGGGTGACATTAAAGTGCAGGTAAGACATATATTCGTCAACCTAGGTAGAAATAGTGAAGGTTCCAGTGAATGGTAGTAGGATTATATCCATTAAACCTAGAAGTATGATGACTGGTTGGATCACAGTTATTTTTCTCACTATCATGGGGTCATTTTTTCCCGCTGAGGCAGACCACAACCTCATATGGTCACTGTGCCTCCGTTAACTTCTTATTATGTATCTATGTCACAACCCTAAAAATCAAAGAATAGTAGGTGTCAAAATTATAAGGGAAATCATATTCCCCCACCAGTGCCATACCTATCTCATACCCTTATATATTTCATGCACCTGGATTTGGGAGTCAATCTCGGGGTCCTCCTAGTATAGGAATACCCCTATAATAGTGATAATTTGTATCCTTATATGAATATTTTCATGCTAGTAGACTACTTCATAATTCCCATTGTTGAGGAACATCCTAGGAAACCGCAAGTGCCTCTAGCCAATGCCATCATATAAAAATTTGAAGGTGTGAGAACCGTCAGAATACTCAAGCCAGTCCCACGAACCAGGTTCTTTATTCCACTGATATCGAGTAACAGTTTTTGTTAAAACATTAGTAGAAATTTTCTTATCAACATGCACTTTTCAATACACCTTCATAGCCAATGGTGTTAGTTGACCAAGTAGATCAGTCATGAGTGTTCTGTGATTAGATGCGTCTAGCTAGAGCATGGCCTCATCCATCCAATACTGATTTAGAAGTGGTTTAGAGAAGTTCTTCCAGTCAATAGTAGAGTATTAGCAGTACCATTAAGAACCCAGTGGTATAAAAAATAAAATTTGTTATTCCACTGTTAAGGAGCGACCCCCTTCAAGTAAAAATATGCCATTGGTGTGGAATTATGATGTGTTTAACAACCTTACAGGTATACCTATAAGGATATCAATACTTGATGATCCTGTTTTATTGAAAGAAATGTGTGAGGCCCTCTCAAAATCTTTTAAAATCCCCTACTGGTTCAAATAAAAGGTAAATTACATAGAATCCTACTATGGAGAGAATATTGAGTGAGAGGAATGCTAATAAATCTTCCCATTATCTAGAGAACATGAGGGAAACTTAATTAATTGGAACATAAGAACTTAGTACCTTAAAAATCAATTTCATAGAGATCTTCCACTACCATGTTGACATAGGTTATGGAATCTAGCTCATCCCCACCAAGATACTCCATTTCTAGGGATTTACCGAAGCAGTTTGACTCCCTTAGACCTAAAAATTTATGGTTATAGCAAGATATAGAAAAAACCATGTTGAAGGATTCGGTTGAATTCCTAGATAGTGGATTGATATAGAGCACCAATTTCATGGTAGTATCATATCATATTATCTACAACGTGCTAATAAGAAGACCCTAACTTCATTTTCGTATGGAATCCCCCCCCCCCTCATATCACTGTTTCCTTGAACAATCCCTTAACATTAGAGTTGGGGTACTCCAAGGTGATGTATCTCCCTTCTAATATTTCGAATCCCACTATATGGATTACATATACTACAAGAGAGATGGGATGTAGGTTCATACTAAAGGGGTTGAGCCCACCCATGATTTGGAGACCACTGTAGTAGATCCATGGATAGAATTGGAAGATTCTTTAGTCCTCTTGATTCATTATCTAGAGGCCACAACACTAGGACTAGTAGGATGATTTTTTATCTCCAAGAAAAGGGGTTTTGGAATACCTCAAAATAAGTAACATCTATAGATTACCTTGTACTCTTACGTGAGATAGGCATGGGTGATACCAGAATCCCCTAGTCTTATAAGGTACCAAGATGTTCACCCTATGTACATAGTTTCATGGAAGTCTCACACGGTCTACATAGCATGATTGAATCAATTTATGATGACTTTTCAACGTTTCATTATTATCAAGATTAGACCCCATAGTTAGTGGCTGGATGGAATTGAATAAAAAGCCATTATATCCACAGTCTAAACATAGTATTGACTCTTTGGTGAAGATTTTGTGTCTTCCAAAGTAGGAACCAGTGCTTCCCCTGAGTCATCTAGTCTAGATAAACCTTCTCTCACTGAATCTCCTTCCTCAGCTAATGAGGTATATTTGGAAGACACTTATACCACATTTTAAGAGGGTCTCTAAACCACCATTGATGATATAATTTAGTTGAACCTTGGTATCGAGGAAGATGAAGGTCCAACACTAATCAATGGAACAATTACTCGATAGGAGTAGCGGTAGTATGTTGATTTCCATAATCAGAATCAGTACTATTTTTCTTGGAACAATGGTGAGGTTTCAGGATAAGACCCTTAGGTTTCTATCCAATGCCTTGGTCTCCCATGGATTCATCATTGGTAAATGAATCCTTCTAAAAATATGCACCCATCTCACGATTATATGGTTGAGGTCATGGTTGATAAGCTTATCACAACCAACATTTTTAGGGAAGTATTGTACCCATGGTGGATAGCTAATATCATCCCAATCAGGAATAAGAATAGGTATATCAGAGTCTTTATGGACTTTTGGGACCTTAAAAACCACTTCATGGAGGATGATTTTCCCCTTCTTGTGATGAAGTTGATGATCAATGTTATACTTGATTTATAAGCTCTCTTTTTTATGGAAGGATACTCCAGGTAAAACCAGATCTAGTTGAACTTATAGGATGAGGAGTCCAATGCCTCTAAGGCACTACAAGGTACCTTCTACTATCATGTGATTCCATTTTCCTGGAGAATTTAGGAGCCATATATTAGCAATACATGAATCACATATTCAAATTGATTCTTGAGATATTGGTATAATTCCATGTGGAAGACTTGGTGGTGAAATAAGTCCAAAATTAAGGCCATATCAAGAATCTAGGGAATGAATTTGGTTTCCTCTATTACTATCAAATGAAGATGAACCACATGAAGTGTACATTTGAGGTTACCTCTAGGAAGTTTATCATCTTATTATTTCAATATAGAGGCATTGAGATTGACCCAAAGAAGATCAAATAAATCAATAATATGCATCCCCTAAGATACCTTTGGGATAATTGAGGCTAGCAGGTCCAATTATACTGTATACATCAATTCATTGTGAATATGGAGAGCATGTCTAATCCCTTTTAGAGACTCATTAAGGAATGTACCATCTACCAGTGGGATGAGAAGTCCCAGACCACCATTGAGAAAATCAAGAAGAATTTTTTATAACCTCTAGTTCTAATTCCACCCATATCTGGGAAAACCATTAGACCTCAATGTGACCACTATGGAATGGTCCCTCATTTCCCTCCTCACCCATAAAAAATGAGTTCAGATAAAATAGTGTATTCTATCTCAATTTCATGATCCTCGATTTGGATACCATATACTCTCTAATAGAAAAAATTTGTCTCATTTAGGTTTTTTTAGTGTAGATGTTTTGGAATTATCTATAGAATCATGATATATAATTGGTGTCTCGTGTGGACCTATTGAATTATATCCTAAATCACCCATTTATCACAAGATAGTCGGCATGTTCGGTAGTGATCCTTCAGCAATTTGATTCCAAAGTCCATTCCTCATTAGGCCACCAAAGGCTAGGAATTTGAGCTTTTTAAGATGTACGTCCATCCCCTAAAGAACTACCCCTAGATGTTGATTTCCCAAATCAGTGTATCTTATCAGCGGATCAGGCTATGCCATGTTAGAAGATAAATTTTTATGGCTCCCCCTGTAGCCAAATCGGTATAATTCTCCACTATCCCAAGCTCAACAGAGTTATATTTGGGGTTGTCTTCATCACTCTTGTGTAAATTATCCTACCATACTAGTTAATGTTGTTATAAGGTTTCACCAAAAATGATGTAGAGTATAAGGATCTTATTATTGGTCTTGATATATCCCCTAATATTTATTTCCCCATATTTAAATTGTAGGTAGAACCAAAATTAGTCATCAAATAGATTAATGGTGACTAAATCATCACAAAGCTGTAGATTTTACCCCGGTTAGAGCATACCCTCTAGCTGATGTCCCAGATCACTTCTTATCCAAAAGTGACTTATGTCCCTTAGTTGAAAAATGTTCAAGTTGACTCCTTGGAAAGTCTACTATGTCCCTTGAAGAACCTGGCAAGAATGTTGTGATAATTAATGTGTCACTTCAAAGGATCATCTCTCCTACCATGTCAGATGATGATGAAATCCAATAGGTAAACTAGTTGGATACCTATGATTTTGTACCCAGACCCTCAGGTTTCTATATATTAGATAAAATTATTTTATAGATAAATCGAATTTTTAATTACCTCCAGTGTGGAATTATTCTATCTGATCAAGATAGTTTTGAGAGAATTTTTTAGTATGAAACATTGTTCACCCTCCATAGTGAACCTAACTTGGATAAGACTCGCTATAAATGAGTTTTTTAAGGAATTATCCTTCATTTAATCCAATGAGATGAGATTTTATAGGTTATTTAGGAATTCCATGTCTGGTCTTGTGGCTCTCATTAAGAAGGGTTCAATCTCTCCCACCAGATTTAGAGTTTGGACTATTTATAGCACATCATGGACCATAACAACATGAAATTCACCAAGAGGATTCATGCATGTTAATTCCATGCCAACTTTTTTCATCGAATTCCAGAGCTCCTCCACACACCCAAGCATTCATGGCCATTTATTGTATGGGGACTCAATGTTTTGGGACAATACCCACTAGTGAGGGCTCATTTTAACTATGAAAAATTTATTATCCAAGTGGTCAGAAGAAATTCCCCTTTAGGAATCCAAGGTTTGGTCCATGATAAAGTTCTTGAGATCTCACATCATCCATCGATTATAAGTTCATCATGTTATTCTCATAGACAATGGAAAAAAATTACTAGCTACTGAGTTTAAGAAATTATATTCCAATCACAAAATCTGGTCAAACCATACTTCATGTTATCATGCATAGTAAAATGGAAAGATTGATGTATTAAACAAGACCCTCTCTAACATTTTAAAAACATGGTGGTTCATAACAAGAATAGATGGTCAGACAAGCTCCCCAATTCCATCTGATCCTATCATATGATGACTTGGAACTCCACCCAAGTGATCACATACTCACTTATATAGGGAACATAGGATGTTCTTCCCATCGTGGTTCAGCTTCCATCATTTCAAACAACTGTTTATAACCATAAGACAGAAGAAAATATCAAATTTACATCTAAATGAGTTGGAATCCCTCAAAAAGAATAGTCTCCAGGCCTTACACAATCTAAAGAGGTAGAAGGATAGGACATCAATATAATTCAAAATGATGGTTCCCATCTGCTCCTTTCTCCTGGGTGAAATAGTATTAGATCCCATAATTCCAATGAAACCTATATAGAATTCATCAACGTTTCATCCCAAGTAGTAAGGACCCTATATCATTCATAAAGTATATTCTAATGGATCATACTTTTTTGTCACTATGTATGGAGAGCATAGTACACCTCCCACCAATTACAAGTTTCTCAAGAAGTAATTCATGTGAGAAGATCCATGTTCTAAGCTCAATGGCCTTTAACTAGGAGTCCATGTCCAAGAATCATAACTTTAAACTATGTGGGAGTCTTCTCTGAGATGTTTTATACAACATTATGTATCTTTTTCCCTTAATTCACACTATGTTTGTTACATTATCATACTACAAAAATCCATTTGAGATTCTCTTCATTGGTCCAAACTCTATGAACTTAAAATAAGATCTCCATTATTCCAAACTCTATGACCGTAATCAAAGAGCCCATGGTTCAAAATTTTAGACCTCAAACAAATATCTCCCTATGATCAATGAAATACAACCTTAAATTGTTTACAAAAGGTCCAAGCATTCTGAAAATAAACTAATTTTATCCCCTATAGTTTGGGTTTCAATGCTTTAAAATAAAAATACTAATGTCCCCAACACATGACATTAAACTACAGTCATATCCCATATAAATTTGGGATGACTCTTAATAATATATGATTTTTACCCTGTTTGAAATAGGTATTTCTCATACGATAATTATGTGATGGTTGAAAAACCTTACCCCATGCCCCAAACATGGGTTCCCTAAAAACATTTGTGAGATGCCTCAATTACATCACCATAAAGGATATCCTCTAATGGTGTTGGTCTCCCACCATGCCATATTCTAGAACTACATGTGTCTTGATTCTCATACTTATGAGATACATAGTGATGCTTGTAATTTCTATCTCTAGGCCCAAACATAAGTTTAAAAACACGTTGGATCCTTATCCCCCATTTATATTGAAAGCATCATGACATTAATCTTATTTCTACCCTATCATCGGTCCAAACTTTATGACCTTAAACTATGTTCCATTTTCTTCATTGTACTTTTTAATTAGATAGGACACTTTTTTCTCCATTCATGTCATTTTTTTCATCTTTTATTCCATACATATATCTTGGAGATATATATTCTCTCCCTAGTCAAAGAAACATGATTTTAAATAGTTTTCCATGTTCCAAAACATATGACTATAAACTATGTGCAACTGGATTCAGGGCTGCCTCATGTGGTGTAGGGCCTCTTTTTACCCAATTCATGTCATGTTTTAACTCTCTTTCACCTCATGATCATCCTCAATGATCCTATTATTTGGTCTAATAATTATTACCTTAAACTATTTTTTGATAGTCCCAACACTATGACCCTACACTGTGTTCATTCTCCATTTATTCATATGCCATGCTTCACCTCTTGTGTTCTAGAAAGCCCATGCCTCCAACTTCTAGAATGCCCACACCCCCAACATCCAAAAATACATGTGGCTTAATTCTCATCCTTATGAGATACATAGTGACACCTATTATTTTTATCTCTAGGGATAGCCACATATTTATCACAATACCCTCTATTTCTTTTTGTGTTATTCCCTCCAAAATTAACGCATGGACCTCCTTTCCAGGTATAATCAATATTCATTTACCTTGAACCATTATGGGACTGAGATGCGCTGATATCCTTATATGTGAAAGAAAATATGGTAAACTCAATATTCAAGATCTTTTAATGTCCTCAACACATTATGTTAAATTTCACCCTTTCCACGTATAAAACTGGGATTATTTATAGTCTGAGAAGACTCTGTATTCTCATTCGAGAGGGTGTACCCCTTTTAGCATTGATATACTTCCACAACATTTTTCAAACCTATGTTAGGATTGATTCCCATCCTTATGGGACATGTAGTGATGATTGGATATTTCATCATGGTCCCATCCCTTTTGCTGATTTTTTCTAGGATCCACTCTTTCCTAATGGAATAATATTGTCTAGGGGTACGGTTATTAATTATCTATATAGAATATAGTCCTTTTGGTCCTCCATTCACATAGGGTTATTACTCTTACATTCCAAAAAACACTCCTTGGGACATTTTTTCCCTCTTGTAGTCTGATTTCTATGACTTTAATCTAGTAACAAAAGTTTGAGTTTCATGACTTTAAACTACTAAGACCAACTTCCTCAACGCATGATGTTAAACTACATCTTTAACCCATTTGAAATTGGAATTCCTCATATGATAAGTTTGGGATATTAATTTACCCTATCTGAAATAGGGATTCCTTATATAGTGAATATGAAATGAACCATGTATTACCCCATATAAAACTGAGATTTCTCATAATGTGAGACGATCTAACACCCTCACAAAAAAGGATTTCACCCTGTTAGTGTCGGCCTCTTACCATGTCCTCTCTTTGGAACTCTTCACTTTCCATAAATTGGATATCCATCATCCTCCCAATCTATATAGGCTCCCAAATGGAAATGGAGTCTAGTCCCATTGGATCATCCACTGTCATCAGATGGCGCCTTTAAGGACATTCATTAGAAAATAAAAGATCCCATTTTTCAAACTATTTCAACGATTGATCTTACATTTTTTTAACAATTTCTCTAACCAACATGGTTATGAACATGTGTTTTGAACTTTTTCAGTAGTTGTTCCCCATATTTCAGTTATTCCACTCCTTTACTATCAAGGTATATGAATTCATTGTCACCCTTGTGATATTTTTCGTCCACTTTTACCCCTCATTGTGTTCTAGTTTGAAAGTAATACAAATTCCATACCACTACTTCTTTCTCACACTGAGCAAGGATCACTTATTCTTAGGGTTGGTAGGGGGTTTCCATAATAAAGGATGAGACAAATAGAATCCATTGTCTAAACTCTGCAACCATAAACTATGCTACTTGGCCTTAGTATCACAAACTAAAACTATATGTGACCTATCCCTTGTGTTTTTAATTGAACGCATGCCTCTCTCATCATCCATTCATATTGGGTTACAACTAATTCATGTCATTTTAGACACCTTAGGTTGATCATGGTTCTGAACTTGATGACCTTAAACTAATATATGATCCCAAGTCCAAGTATCATGACTTTAAACTATATGAGAGTCTTCTTAAGAATGTGTTGTGTGATTTTAGGGCCTCCTTGGAACATAATTTACAACGAGTTTTTCACTCCTTCAAACCGCACATACCTTTTTGAGACACTCAACTCCAAGGTGAAATCTTTATGACCTTAAACATAAATCCATCGTCTGAGAATTACATCCATAAAGTTTTTTCAATAGTTCCAAGACTTATAAACTTAAACTAAAATCCACAATATAAGCATCATGACCATAAACTATGTGTGATTTTTCTTTGGGGTGTTTTGTGTGGCATCAGGTATTCTCCTAGGCCCCTCTATTCACATCAGGTAACTTCCCTTATATATTTTACACATTCCTTCAAGAAACATACCCCCATGGACTAATCATTACAACTATAAACTATTTGAAATATGTTCAATCTTTGTGACCTTAAAATGAAAGTCATGGTCCAAGAATCATAACATTAAACTATGTGTGACATTCCCTGGATTCTTTCTTAGGAACTGGGTTTCCTAAGCTTCCCTTTCCATATAGGCCCTTTGAGGGAGAACTTATATTATTTTACCCTCCTACACACACCACTCCTACTATTGGGTAGTAATTATTCATGTTGGCTCCCCACATATCAATCACATGATGTCAACTTGTGTGACATGTCAGGACTACATTACATTAAACTGTTCAATGTGTATGGATCACATGATATTAAAGAGAGAAATACATCATCCTTATTGTATGACATTAAACAACTTGTTAAATTTCCTCACCATATGATTTTAAACTATTTGTTCATCATCCTCATTACACGACGTAAAACTACTAGGCATATTAGGCCCTTTCCCAAGAATCCCTTTCCTCTATTATTGGTCACCTAATGCATTGTTCATGTCCATTGACCATAAATAGGAATTCAAGATGATGATACCCTAGAATATGATTTTTTTCATTTTTTTTCATACTAATACATGTACCCCAACGTGCATTAAGTCATGGTGGCATAATTCTAGAAGTGTTAGAATCCATTCAAACATTCCATCAATCCATCTCCACGCTTTGTGTGTCTCTCTATTTGGATACCCATTCTTCACCACATATGAAGGGACCCCCTAAAAGAACTGGTGTCTATCCAATATGGCTCACCTACTATCCTAGGAAAATTCTCCAGAGGACTTTGGACGACAGTCTAACACAAAACATGTGTTTCAAACATGGTCACTGGTCCAATCTCATTTGTTTGTCCCCATTCTTGGCTAAGTATTATGGATACTATGTTTTGAGCATATTCATTAGTTATCCTACATCATTGTGCTACTCCCATTGTGTTCCATATTTTGGGCATAATGATTAACACATCCCATTCACCATTATTCTGGATGAATTAAAATACCTTAGAATTTCACCATTCATGCTCACGAACACATTAGAAAAGTAAATCATCTATTTAGAAATCCCCTAATCTCTAGCCATAGCTCCTCTCATCCAAGTCTCCATTTGTGGTAAATCAAAAATAACATGCCACTGAGTGTTTAATGATTATCCCACACTCTCATATAAGTGATCAATCATATGGTTATCCCATGTTCCTAACTCCAATCTTGACTCATGTGAGCTGAGGGATTGGTTATTGGTTGTTTCACGAATATGATTGAAGTGAAATAATTAATTCTGATAGAAGAAATATGAACATACATGTAGGAAATTTTCAGCATAAAAACTTTGGTTATGGGAGAGGGTCATCCACATACAAGATCCATTGTTAATTCCAGTCTAAAATTATCTATATGGCTCTACAAGACAATTTAATGCTCTAGTTTTTCAAGCCTCTGGCATGTGGCTTCAATGAAATTTTTCCACCTATCGAGCTCTACATCCTCTTCATTAGTCGTAGGAAGAAGCTCATCATCCTCGATCTGTACCCAGTCTCACTCATCTTTGATCTCAACTATCTAATGTATCACCAGCTTTTCTGGATCCTCAATTGCCTCTAGATGAGCCCTTCATTGGATGATAACATATGCTTGAACACTGAGGAAGGTACCATGCTCATTCCCCTGCACTTCACAATGATTAATTTTTGGGTTTTCCTATTCAGTTTTTTGGGTTCATCCATACTTCTACTTATCCTAGGTGATTTCTAAAGGTTGGCTTTCCACATGAACCTACTCAACAATGATTTTTTGGACTAGTGAGTGATTATTATGATAATTCTCCCCTCTAGTGACCAAGTTGTACATCTAATGAAAAATGGACCCCATTCATCTCACTCGGTGTAGTTTCCAGGTTTAGGTGGTGAAACGTTGTATGCTCCTCCATGACCTACACTGGAATATGTGGTTATCATTAGAAACATCTAAACTAGATTCTTTCAGATTTCAATTGGAATAGTCTTATACTTGGGGAGATCCATGAGAATAGTAGTAGTATGGTCCTCCTACGATATCCCCTCTATTAGGCTGGGCTCCAAATAAAGGGGTCGGTTGTATTCATCTGGCCCTTCCTCAACACCATCACCTCCACCAGCCTCAAGCTCCACCCCATTGGTAGATTCAACCATGACCATAGGAGAATGTTATCTTAGGACCAAGATATATTCCTCTTGAATGGATGAATCCTCAAGGGTTGGCACAACCATTATAAAAGGGATCCCATATGCTCTAGAAGAAGCTTCTTTCTAGGAACACACCCTTTCGAGTACTACATTAAATAAGAGAAGGTCATTTTATTTGATATTAAAGGGACACATTGATATTTTATGAGAGGTAAATAATGAAAAAAGTAGATGATTTAAAGACTTGGTCCTTGAATGTTTGTAGGGAGATTCATTAGAGGATACCCTTAAATTTTGGTCAACACTTCAATGACCGACACCAGCTTATCTAGCATTGGTTGAGTAGGATCTGTATGGGAACAGATGATAACATTGTCGAAAAGATCTATAAATATTTGGGAGGGTATATGCATATTGTGATTTGATCTTACCTTGGGTTAGAGGCATTTCAATGGTATGTCACCCCGGGCATGCTGCTTCACCCGCAGTGGATGTTGCCATTGGAATGTCAGGGTGTGGTCCCCCATAAATTACCGGGAGGACCTAGGGATTCTAGATAAAAAAATATAAACCCTTAAATAGGCCCTCCAGTTTCTTCCACCTTATGCAGAGGCCTCATATCATTCCCCTCAGCATCTGATGGAGCACCCTGACTGCCTCTAACAGGGACCCCTTTCCCATTTTTAGATTTATCCATTGAAACAAAAGGTTTAGTTAGTTCTTCTAAATCAAATATAGGAAAGACTGAAAGAAGCAAGTAATTTGACAAGTGTACATTGAGAAGTATGACCACATTCTCATCTGAGGCTAAAATGTCACCAATCACCCAGTGGATTTCATGATCGGTGAAAGACCCGTAGAATTATTTATCATTGGAGCCCTATGCACCCTCATATGTTGATTCTTCCTCAATCGAGTCATCAGTAGGTGCTCTAGCCTCATGTCATGGCTAACCGCCAAACATTTCCCGCAATTGTTGGATGGAAGATTAGGTTCCCCTCTTTTTAATGTGAATGAATCCATGACCACCAAGTATGAATTCATCCCATGTATGATTTCCTTAACCAGGATCGAAGAAATACCAAACTTTGGCAGATCAAATCCTTCCCAGGTCATCTTCCACCATAGGTCCTCTATTTTAGTTGTTACCCACAATGTCTTCAAAATTTTCTATAGGGTGAGGAAGGTAGCATTGGTATCTAGTTGAAGTAGATGTTTTAGTTTCATTATAGGATCCTCCTAGGCTATGATTTTCCCATAATGAAATCCCCTTGTTGTATCCCATGACTATTTTTTGGGAATGCCATCCTCTCCAGGAGGTGGGGGTGCAACAAAACCTTGTACCACCCCCACTAAGGATCCATATTCAGATGCTCCAAATGTATGGTTTTCCGATCAAGTATAATTACACATACCTCCATATTTCTTTGACGCCTCGATCACTAGTATGGTCACGCTTATGCACTACCATAAAATTTTTCTCTGTTATACTGTGGCCATATTGTTTCCATAATCCTAGGATAGGATAGAAATCACATTGATCAGTAGTAATATGATTTTCTCTCCAAAACCCTTTACTTTTAGAATCCACCACATCTAATGAAGGATACTGGGATGTCGTTCTTCAAAAACACCATGTAGACTCTCCTTTTCAGCTGCTAGATGCACCTAAATTTCATAATGAACCAAGATGGTGTGTATGGATCACAGTATACGTTTCCATAAATCCTAGCCACCATCACTCTACCTTGTAAAGAGTGTAGGTACTCCCTCTATTTCAATGTCCCCTATTGGTTTTCCACCATTTTTCTAACTGAGGTCGAGAAGGGGTGGAATTTGAAGTTCGTATGACTCCCAATGCCAACTAAGACCCCATTCCCACTAAGAATCACTATCCTAACCTCTTTGATATTGAGTAGAGAGAGACTCAGCCCAATATTTGGGGAGATTATGGCACTCAAAAACTCTTATATTTTTATGTGTGACATGATAAATCCAAAGAAGAACTCAAATGGTCCATAGATCCTCATGTTCATGTCTCCCTTTTCCAAATGATATTTCTAGCTATAGATCCAAGACAACAACAACATGCCCAAGTTCACCCTATTATTGGATGTCATCATTTTCGCCATTGCCAAAATCCCTGGGTGTAGACCCATGTGGGTGTCTCTAACTATAAGAAACTAGTCACTAAAGAATTTGTTAAGGAATTCATCATAAAAGAATAGTGATTTCCAGTCATCCACCATGTTAAATCCTCACTACACATTCCACTCCTCCTTTAGAATCATTTAGTAATTCCCTGACCTCCTCCTCTGTAGTTACACTAGACATTACTTTGACCATCCAAACATCTTCACATTTCGGTCCTTATTCAAGAACATTCCCATACATTTTTGGAATATGATGTCCTTATGGAGTGGGAGAGCATGATCCATATTATCCTTCAAAGCCTCCAGAAGATATTGTGCGAAGAGAGGATTCTACTACCTATCTACTCATTCACTTGGGACCAGAAGCAGTTAATCATATTGAAACCCATACATTGGGATTCAACCAATGTAGTACACATCCCACAAGTTTATTCCCACCTCTCCATAGTGAATGTAGAAATTTAGAGTGTCTAGAAACAAACATCTAAGGATCGTTGAAATAAACTCCTATTGAGAGTACGTATATAATTGGTATGTTCATACTACCTCATATAGAAAACTATAAAATAGCTCAACCACATACTCCAGACAGGTGGATCATACCCAATATGCCTAGGACCACTCATCACTGAATTTCTCTCTGAATAAAAATTTCTAATCCTTATGCCTGGAATTTTTTTGTCCTTGATGCTACTCCAGAGGATGCTAACATATCATGATGGGAATTCTTCAGCCTCTGGTTGACCCCCCTAACTATCCTTGTTTTTTCACTCAGTGTGGAAATAGTGATGTCCCCATGCTCTCAAGAAGTTTTTACATCGAAATCCATGTTCTAGAGGGTGATCTCATCCCCATGTGTGAACCATGAGTGTGTAATATTGACTTCGATGCTTGAGATGTCCACTTCATCCATCAAACTGAAATTCTGCAATGTAATGTGGTTTCTAAATGGGTAGTTTGACTAAGTATTGATTATCATGCCCAAAAGAATTTGGTTATCACGGATAACCCTTCTTCATTGAAAAATTATCTAGGTTTACAACCATTTCAACCCTCGAAACAGTAATGGATGCTTCAATCATGGTTTGACTCAATTGATTGGAAATTTTGGATGAATTTGGAGGATCAAAGACAAGTGCAAAAAATGTTCTATTTTGGCATGTAACTCTGAATATGTGCACATAAAATTTACCCTATATAATGGAAATAGGTGCATAGAAGGTTTAATTGCATGAAATATGTGGCCAACTAATCATATTTTCATGAAAAAGAGAAGTTATGCACATGAGAGTGAATATTTATCATGCAATAATTCTAGGTACCATACATGGGCCCCCTTCAACCTATTTATAAGCGATGACTGACTGTTTCATGTAGCACACAACCCCAGTTGTGTGCACCAAACCAAAAGTTGTGTGTAGTGATGGAAATGTGTCACTCTCTTTAGCGTTACCCTCATAAAATGACCTTTCAGTCCCCTATCATCTCGGATTCTATGGGGGGATTTGTTGGCACCAAAATCACATTAAAGTCCTTAGATGGGAAATTTTTGGTAAAACAATCATTCCAGCCACCACAAAACAATATTTAGGGGATGATGAAGAGGTTACACAAAACTTTCTACAAGTGCATGCAAAGATACCATTAAATATGAAAAATAATTGCTTTTAAAAGGATATTTATCATTATAAGGATTCTCCACAGGCCAAAGATATGCCTAAGACAACTGCACACATGAAAAAATCATTGCTCTCAACCCTTTCATGTAACCACCCTCTTTGAATTCCAAATACAAAACCAATTGTGAGATGCTTCCCACTAAACCCCTGATGGAAAATGATGAAAATGGGCATAACTCAAGTTACATGTTGAAGGACTTGCGTACATATACTCTATTATTTTAACTATAAATAAAAGATCACCCCTCCCTATGATAGGATTTTTAGAATATGAAGCAACACTATTCTGTGCGCAACTCTTTTTCTTCCATGACCGGGTGTAAAATCGGTGATCATGGTCCCTCAAAGGTAAGTAATTTGTGTGACAGACCTCCTATGGAAACAAAATTAATGTGTCCTACTATATAGTTATCCTCACACAACTACCCTAAGTATAGATGGGTGCAAACAAATAGAACCTTACATTTCACACCAAGGGTTGTGCACAACACTAGAACTAATGTGAAACCATGCCTCATTACTTCATCAGTTTCTCTTATGTTAGAGCCCTCTTCTCATAAAGTTTTTGTGTGCAACGCAACCTAGTTGGATGAAACAACTTATTGGTCCCCTAAATTATATCCCCTATGCCTCTAGTTCAACTGTTACCCTAGAAATTTCCTATATGAATTGGTACTCTAGCCCCTATTTATTCCTAATCCTAGGTACTCTAACCAAGACCTCATGATTGACCACTCTTCTATGGTAGTTCCAAACCCATTCCTTTCCTAGAGGTTCATGATAAGTGGTCATGTAATCCCTATGGGTGAGGAGTGATTCCCCCCCCCCCACATTCGATTTGTATGATGTAAAACTACCTAGCAACACATCCTAGTTGTGGGAGGGGCTTAGGCATGGAAACCACCCATGGGTGGAGTTTCATCCCCATGGGTGGAGTTTCGTCCCCATGGGTGGAGTTTCATCCCCATGGGTAGAGTTTCATCCCGTAGTGAAATTATACTTAGTCTTGACAAACTGTAAGAATAAACATATATTTTCAATTTTTTATCCACATATTAGACTAGGAATATCATAGTGCTCCCAATAACCACTTATAGGCATATAGAACACATTCATTCTTGATAAAATTTCACTTTTTGGTGATGTCCTAAAAAATGATATTTTATGATTATAGTGCATACTTTTATCCATAAATGGAATCCTCTCTCTTCAATACCTTAATATATTTCTTTAGTTCCACCTACCCATACGGTTTCATTATATAAAATTATTTCATAGGTTATCCATCAGGGATTCTATTCTTGATATTTAATTTCCCAATATAATGATCCTAGAAGTCTTCTATGACTATTAGAATTATAATGGAATTTATCATGACGACTAGTAAAGTGTTTTGTTATAGACTATGTTTAATCATCACTAGAAATATCTAATAACCAATCAAGATTTATTAGTATATTATTGTACCATTTATGGATATTTTCTTATGGAATATTTTCTAATGGATTTTTATAAACTATGAAACTACCAAAATATAGGACTAACTTTTGGTTCATGGAATCCATATCTTAATTCGTATGAACTTTTCAATCATATCTTGTTTCTATTTATCACTTATTTATAGGATTCACTGTTCTTATTGAATAATATATCTCATGTCTTTGTTAGCAGAAAACTAACTATTTGGTTTTAGCTTTCCTATACAGTATCTATCACTTGAATAACTCCTACCACTGAAACTAGTGGATTCTAGTGTTCCTATTCGAATTCATGTGCATTTGGAACCTTAACTTAACTGAAGTCAAGTATACTCTCACAATCTCGAAAGAGTAGTGCTTCCCACATATATAAACATAGTCAATATTTAATAAATCATTTCTATCTTAGGGATATAATTATCTTGAGAAGCTATAAGATTATTATATGAGATAAAAATAGTTTTTTCCTTGTTGTATGTTTTTAGTTAAATCCAGTTTAATTAATGGTTTTCATCAAACATAATAAATTATCACATAAAGGATTTATTTCATATTATAACTTATCTAAAACCATTGGCCAATATGGTTGTCATATGGTTAGCTGTTACGATGCTATGAAAAAAAATCAATTACAGAATCATGGAAGACATTGAATAAATTTAATAATACTCATTGATTTTTCTTAAATTAACACCATGTATTTTATGTGTATAAAGAAATGTGAGATCAAGAGTATATACAGTCAATATTTTAATCATTAAATAATACCTTTTTAAGATATTCTCTCAAAATCCCACCCAAAATTTATTATATATTTAACCAAGTGCATTAATTTATCCATTGAGCATTACAAAAAATTCTTAAAGGAATAACATGAAGTATATGAATTTACCTCTAGATTCTCTATAGAATAGTTCACAAAATCCTATTGAACGAACTCTAGAATATTTTATGTATTTTTGTAATCTATGAAGAGTTTTTTATAAAACTTAGTAATTATTAATGTTAATATACTTAATATTTTTATATCATAAGTCTCTAAACACCCTCCTAAGTATATAATTGATGTCTAATTTTAGTTTTACTTAACTAAGAATCATATTTAGACAAATAGTTATGATTATTATATTTTATATTCATCATTAATTTTTGATATTGGTTGTTTTTGTTTCATTTACTACTAAACTTTAAGCCACGTATTAAATAACATAAAAATTTAGTTTCAAACATGAAATAATTTTTCATTATGTCTTACTGAACACTAAAATAAATTAATTTTTAACACTCCATACAAAATAATTTTTTTACTATAATCAATCCATTTATAAATATGAATTATTTTTTTCTCTTTTATGCTAGGGGAATCAGGATTTTTTAGCTTTTAGAGAGTTCCCCTTTCTTCTTGTAATATTTCAAAAATTCCTTGGTTCCTGTATTTGAAGACAAATATATGAATTAAATATTTTATTTAATACCCAAGAAGTCATATTGAAATATTAAATATAATAATTAATATACATTATGTAGAATATTCTTCTCACTTATTCATAAACTCATTATAGTACCTCTTCTAATGACCTTTATTGCAACATGAGAAGTTGATAGCTTCATTTTCACTACACTATCTTTGTGTTTTTTCTCTGTGAAATAAATTGTAAAGAAACCATTTTATTTAAATCATTAGATTTTCAACCTATTATTTCAATTTGTTCACCATAAGGGGTGATGAACTATGTTCCCACCAATCCTTATATTCATTGTAGAGCATCTTAAAAAGATTCATGAGAGGTTTTTCTATATTATTAATTCAGTAATTATTGATGAACATGGAAAACCATGGTTGTAAGGATGAAAATATATGATTAATATAAAATTTATTATACAAATGGAACCCTAAATTCACTAACTAGTTAATGTAATTCCTTATTTTATTTGAATGGTCAGTAGATAGGTACTCTTTATCTAATTTACACTCATATAGTGTCATGACAATCTTAGTTATCTTAAGAATCTATTTCTCCCTATCAATAGATAAGAGATGTGATATTATAGTGTATGTATCCATATCTTTCTATTTCTTCTTTAAATCTCTAGATATGGCTGATATCATTAATTAATAAACATTTGAAGCATCCTCCATAAATCTCAAAAATGTATCCTTATCACATTTTCTTACTCACTGAAGTGGTTAATCAGGAATAGAGGACTCTAACACATAATATAAATTTTATAGAAATAGTTTAGTGTATAAAAATCTATATTATTGTTTGAAATTTGTGTCATTGAGCACATGGTATTTCCAAAAAATAATCATAGTGATCCTGTGCTTTAATATCTCATTTTCTATAATAAATAAAATCACATTTTGGTACATTATCTTGATTCCAATGTGCGATGTAATGAATTATATTTTATTATTATCCCACTATTTTAAAAAAATCTGAATTTCTCTCATCATTAGATTCAGAATATCTCATCGCATGAATATTCTAGTAGAAAGGATCCACATTTACCTTCTCATAACCTAGACAAGGGCCTAGTCAAATTTCTCAAAGGTATTTAGGTAAGTGGTCTTGTAGAAAAAATTAACTCATGATTCTATGATCTTTTGATTGGACTCCCTAATCATGAAATTATAGACACATATTTCCTAAACACTTTCCCCTAAGTTACACCACGTTTTTAAAGAGAAACTATTCTTAATGTCAACTTAGTCTAGTCAGCCCAAAACATTCTTTTGAACTCTCTAATAAGTAGAATTATATTTCATAGGGATAGATAGATACTTTCATCTATGGTTGTATTCTCAATAAAGTAATGGAAGACCTTTTTTTACTTAATGTTTTCTTATGATATTTTTTTAGTCTTCTATATAAATATTATTTATTTTATCCTTTTACATTATTATTAATACTATGTGTATTTTACATAATTAATTAAAAATTCTAATATAATAATCTAAACATAATTTGTTTATAATATTCCATCTTTTATACTTGTTAATTCATTTACTTTGTGTGTTTTTTATAAACATTAAATAAATATTGTATTGCATAAATAAATAAATAAACATGCAATAGAAAAAAATTAAACAAACATGTTGTATGATTATTAGAATTAAATTACTAGTTTCTTTATCAAGAAAATGATAAAACAACCCTTAGTCCTAGTATAATAATTATTTGATTTAGGATTTTCTCGAGTTGCAGCACTCCACCTTTAATCTCGGTATCTTCTTTGTTGGTTTCACCTCAGATCGATCTTAAACTGTCTCAAGTCGCTAAGAGATCCATCCATTACATATTCTTACTCTCATGTAGGTGAGGAGAACCATGGTTTATGGTTACATAAATAAATTGTGGACACATAGGTATATAAATAATAAAAATAAAGGGATGATTCATTGATCATCATAATTAATTTAATAATAAATTTATCACAAAAACCCATGAAATAAATAATTAAATTAGATAGAAACCCAACATATAAAAAAGTTATTCAAGATCATTATCATCCACATATAAAACAACTGCACATTTAACGTAGGTAAAATTTATTTTAGCACAATGTTTATTAAGAAAAAATTATTTATTTAATAATTGAATATTATTTATTTATTTATTTATTTATTTATATTTATTAATAATCCCAACATTCCTTGATATTCCCAACCATTTTAATTTTTGAGTAATTTAAAATAAATTAATTAATTTGAAATTAATTAAGTACATGTTTTGTACTAGAGTCTGAATTAAATGCAATCCTTTTGTGTTTGCTTAAATCCATTTTAGAATTTAATTATTACACGACAATTACTGTCACACGAAAAAGAGTGTGGCTGACACTACATATGTTCCTTGTCATGTCCTTTATACTTACATATAATGTATACCTTTATAGAATGTAATGATATATATTAAGTGTTGTTCTATGGTTTAGGTCATGTAGTCTTCATGGCACGTTTGACCACATGGAAATAATGTATAAAGATGATGTGTACCGCTAGTGATTCTCATAAAGTACATGGAATATACAATAACCATAAATGTCGTGTATTTGAATAATAAAATATAAAATAAATAATAAATAATTTAATATCACACATGACCCACTGGAATCAATCAATATGTAATTCATACAAAAAATATCACATGGTGTGTATATCTAGTTACATGTCATGTAGTTTGGTTTTTCTTTAATTAATATTTCTTTCTATGTGTTTGAATCATATGATGTGCATGTATTTGTGTGTACCATGTATGAGTTTGATTGAATTACATGTCATCAAAAACTAGCCACATGATGTTTGATTCATTACTGTCCACCCGCATTATACACCTAGGTAATTAACATGTATCTCGCGTGGGGTGTTACATGTTACTTGGCATGTGCATCCCATTACACATCAGGTACATTATGTAATTTCATTTATCCAAGATCAAAGTTAATACACTATAACTCCTTACATATAGTAACCTAGAGACGATGTCCATTTTGTTATAATTGTACAGAATACAAAGATCATAACATGCATGATCCAATAATATAATAGTCTTAGGAAACTTGATACATAAATGAACATTACATTAAATTGAAAACATATGGTATGTCAACGAAATACATGAGAATTTATTATGTCTCCTTGCAGATCTATAAGTCACATATAGTAACCTTCATGGATTCCAAGGAAATGAGACATAAGAAGAGTGATATTAGATTATTTTTAAGGGATAACATATAACAGAATCTATCATATGTAATCATGGAATCAATAATATAATAGTAATAAATAAATTATTTAAAATGGATATGTGATCATAACATATCCAAGGATTAAAAAACAATGAAATAATTATTTTTATAAGATTAACTGATCTCATAGTAATGGAATGAATAATTTTGATCATCATAAACATACCATGAAGGACACATGAAAAAGAATCATACAAAAATGGGTAAGAATTATACAAAATATCCAACTTGTTTATCTCATGAGACCTACTGATGCATCAAGGGGATATATAATTCAAGTCCCCTTCTGGCACATAACAAGTCCAATACATCCATCATATAAAGGTAATATATAAACAATACATATCATAGTGTTCCTTTGGGAACCTCATATATAATCATGGATAAGTAATAAATAGTTATCCATATAGAAATAAAGTATACAGAGAATTCCAAAATTTACACATTCAATGGAATAATACGATTATATAGGGAAAAATTCAACAATCAACTTAGAAACTAGAGTATATTCACAATGTAATGGAATATAACTTTATAAATGGAATGATAATGAAATAATCATGTAGGATAATTTCATGGTATAAATATATTAATATAAATTTGTTTTTGGTAATATATTAAAATCCTATATTATAGTCTGATAGGGATTTTATTTCTAGGAAACCATACGCGCTTTACTTTACCAAAATTTTATTTTGTTTTAGATTTATCTCTCAGTTTTCCAATAATGATTAAGAATTATAATGTCATATAATGGTATTATAATTATAAGTATATATGGTTACCCAAACTTTATATATATAAATATTGCATTATTTTGTATGATTATTAATTATATATCATTACGATCCACACCAGAACTGTAATTTTTTTTGTATATTTGCAAACTTGGATACAATAACAATTGGTACATAAATGATCTAATCATCTTCCTCTTAGTTCTTTAAAACTATCACCCTTATTACACATATCATACTTAAAACCAATCTTCATATCCTAGGGAAAAGGAATCATAATAAAGTATTAGCATAGATTCTCAATAAGGGTAAATAAGGGAGATTTTAATAAATTATTATATGCAATAATATCCTGAGAATAATGGTATGGTAATATGAGAATAACTTTTTAAATTCATACCCAATAGTTAATAGATCATAATCATGAATCATGGAATAAATATTTTTAGTTCCTAATACATGAATCATGAATGAATCAAAGATCATGATCCATGAGAGTTTAACAAAGGTGTGAGGTCATGTCACAAAATATTGGCATAATGTGTGGAATAATAAAAATTATATAATTATTAGTTCAAGGCTTTCCCCCAAGACATTCATCACATGTTATTATTATACTAACCACCTGTATACCTCTTTCATTCATGGGATAACCTCATCTATACACTTTTTTGTCTTGGTATAACCTCACATGTACCCTCTTTTAGGATTAGTATAACCTCTCATATACCGTTTAGGATTATAAAAAGTTAATATTTACCCAATTTATTAGAGATATATAGCATACCCACCCATCACATGATCACAGTCAATTAGTATGTATGCCATAGGATAATGAAAATATTTATCATTTCAACGTAGCTTAACCCATGGAAAATAAAATAAGTTTCATTAAGATTTAATTATAATAATAAATAACCATCCAAATAAAGGATAAATATGGTAAAATTGAATCATAACCCTAGTAAACTATAAGAAGCAGCATAGTATATTTTTATAGATGAGAATTCCTTATAAATATCATTGTAACATTTATTAAGGAAAATACCCTTTATATTTTAAAATCACATAATTAAAATATAAATATTTACAAAATATTAAGGAATTTGTTTTTTAGAAATAACCATTTAAACATATAAAATAAATCTTATAATCAAATAAAATTCTAGATATTGTGAAAATTCATTTTAACAGTGTGTGTTAAAATCAAATATTCATTCATTTTTAGTAAAAATTCAAAATTACCAAATTCGGAAAATGATAACAAGATTCATTTTAAAAAATAGAAAATAGAAAATTATTAATAATTAATTAATAAAATAACTAAGGAATGGTAAAACCATATTGGAAAAAATTTTAAATAAAATATGGATATGGAATAAAATTATTCATGACCGAAGAGAGAAATAAATTCGATTTTCCTCAAAAATATGATTTAGTTCTCTTGAGTACTTAAAGAGATAAAAATGAAATGAAAACATGTAATTTATGAAAATAACCATAGAATAATGAAAAATAATATTTTTTAGTGATATATCATATAATTTTATCATTGTAAATTTAATCATAAACAATCCTGGTAAAAAAGGTATTATAACATAAAACGTTATTGCTTTGGTAACTTTTGAGTCATAATTACAAAGAAATAAAATTCATAAATTGAAACATTCAATACCATGAACATAATAATATTAATTATAAAAAATATCCAAGGAATATTTTATACATATATTAAACATAACTAGGTTCATAAAATTAATAATGTTACAATGAATCAATATGGAGATGAAGAAGCCTTACCTCAAGTTTGACTTGCTTCATAAGAACTATAAAATTATTTATATTAAATTAAAATTTATAATAATTCTATAAATAAATAATATTAAAACCTATAATACCAAATATTTTCTAATTATAATATTTCAACAACCATTTATTAAAATGTATTATTAAACTCGATGTTTCTAGGTGTTAATTGTTTTTTTTTCATGAAAGTTTTTATTGGGAAGTTATGGCCCAGTCACTTTGATCATAGTTATATCATCTCCAGAATACTAATAATTTAATAAGATTAATATTTAATAATTATATAAATATTTATAAATATTCATATAAATTAGTGATGAAAAATTAATTACATCACATCATGGATACGGTGGTTCGTACGTACGAATGAGTGATGTTTTCCACTTTTTCATTAATGAAACAAAAGAAACGTAAATAATATATAAAATTTAAATAATCATTATTATATCATAAATATCATAAATAAATATATATATATATATTATCAATCATAATAACTAACCATTGAATATGGTTCAGGAAAATGAATCATGTCTCCACGTGGAGGTGGTAATCCACATGTACTCATGAGCGATACTTTCATTTCCCATTTGATAGAGAAAATGTGGGAAATGGTTATGTAATCATCATAATAAAATATCCATATATTCATGATATTTTATTTATAATTTTTTATGTGTTAAATATTTTTATAGATGGTGTACAAATAAGTAAAACTAAAATAGATTTGTCATGATTTATACCTCTTCATTGAGAGACATATTATGGCCAACACATTAATCCTTGAAAGATTATTCTTAAGAGATGAACAAGGATAAAGGATAAAGGTAAGGTATCTTGGAATATTTTATATAATTTCTTGTCTAATATAAAAGGATCAAATTTTATGAATAAGGGAGGATAAAAGGATCCCTTTTATATGTGGGGGAGGGACACTCATGGAACAACTTAAAATATTTCAAAAATATAAGGTCACTTTCAGGAGAAAGTGGGAAAATGGCCAATTATTCAAATATAAGGTTAAAATATATTCAAAAAATATTAATTATACATGATTAAGTTTCATTCCAACCCTTATCTCTTAATTTAACCCCCCATGGTAAACTAGTTTTATCATTTACTATAGTAACAAAGTTTTTCTGTTTTACTATTCATTATGAAAAAAATTAATTTGAACCTATTAAATTATATTAATTGTTATTATTATTAATATAGAATATATTTTACTAGATTTTAATTCTATAAGTTGTATATTTTATCATTAAATAAGTATGCACAACATAATATAAAAATTTTAGAAAAATTCATTTTTTATTATTAAACTAAATTTAATCATTTTTATTTCATTATAAAAATAATAAATTGAAGGTTAAAATATTCATTAAATCTATAAATTTTATTAAAACAATTAATAATTAAAAATTAATTTAATTTTAAAACATAAAAAACAGTACACACATAAAAACTATTTTTAGATAAATGTGTTTTTAATCCCAAAAATGAACTTAAACCAAAATTAAGTATAATATTGATTCCTATGAAATTAATTAGATTATTTATCATTAAAATATAATTACTTTATTTTAATATAAAATTAAAAATAATTATTATCATTTTAAATCGCTTTATTTGATGAAAACAAATTGTATTTTTTAAAAATTAGTATTTTCCATTATTCACTGGAAAAAATGTAAAAAAATTATTTTTGAAGCGTAAAATACCTTAATTGAAAATGGGTACTTAATTTTTATGAATTAATAAATATATTTTAATTATTTAAAACCTATATAAATATTTTTCATAATTTTTTATTACTATTCATTCCTGTAATTTTAATGGCTCGGTTATAATGTTCATGTTTAAATAATAATTTTTTTATAGTATATCACACTTCGCTTAAATTTTGGTTTTTCATGATAAACAAGATATTGAGAATAGTATTTTTTTTAAACTAAAATTCCACGGTGTTAAATTCTACCTCCATGAATTAATTTCATTAGTTTTATCTAGGTAATCAAGGGTTCAATATTTTAAAATACCTTTGTTTAAAACTAACATCATACAAAGGAAAAAACAAAACTTCCTTTGAAAAGGGGAAGTATGAAACATAAATATTTCCTAAAATAACACATAATCAAGATCCTAGATATAGGTTATAGCGACCCAGTATTAATATACAAGGATATTACATAATTTTAGATGAATATTTATTTCATTATAAAAATACATTCCCAAGGACCATAATAGTAGAGTGTATTTGGAATCTTGGAACAAAATCTTATAACATGGTGAAAGATATTAAATATTTCCCAAAAAGATATTCCACTTTAATATTTATAATTAAAACCATTCTTCATAACTTTGGGAATTCAAAAATAATAAATTTGTGATCTCAGATGCTCATAAAGGATTAACAAAAGAGATACATCAGTATAAACTGAGCATAAGGGTATGAGAATATGAGAATAACATTTGAAGATCATACTTTGTATATAAAATATCATATACATGAGTCATGGAATAAATATTTTTAGTTAATAAGGCATGAATCATAATGTAATAAATATCCTAATCTATAAAACCATAACATAGGAATAATACATAGAATTTGTGGCAGACACATAAGCATATAAAATGATTTACATAGTAGTCAGGAAATCGCTACTAGTGACATATTTGTAGTATAGATTCACTCCCTATACTGTATTTGTAGTCATGGTTCACTCCCATGACCATCTTAGAAGTTATGGTTCACTCCCAAGACCATCATAGTGGAAAAATTCCTTTACTGAACTAAGTTCACTCCCCTTTCCAGCCATGTTTGTCTCAAGAGATAAATCTTTACCCAATGCATTTGAGGAATATATAGGCCCCAAAAATATCATAATGAAATCATACATACCTATTCCATAATATCAAAATAAATCATATCATAAACCATGAAATTAAATGGGTATCATAAACATGTAATAATACCATAACCTATTAAAAAGAGACAGGTTTCATAATCATTTCATCAAATCATAACTCGTGAAATAATACTAGTTTCATAAACATATAATGCATGAAATTGAAATGGGTTTCATAAACATATATCCCATGAAATATATATGTGTTTCATAAATATATTACTTGTGAAAGATAAATTTTTTTCATATATACCATATAATCAAAACATAAAACATTTAGAGAAAGAATATGAATGGAACCATCAGATCATTTCCTAAAAAGACATGAGTAACACCAAGGGTTATCATCTTAGATGGAAAATAATTTTGAAATATCTCTTAAAAACATTTCCTGATTAAAATATCCTTTACTCATTTGAAAAAATAAATTAAATCATAAAACATTTTGAAGACCATTTTCCTTGAAAATAACCTTGAAATCTTATAAAGAAGCTTGAAAACATTTTGGAGGCCTTTTTTTCTCAAAAACATATAAAATAATATTTAAAACCTTTTTGAAAAACATTTTCTACAAAAATGATTTGAAAATTTATAAAGGAATCTTTGGGATAATTTAAATCCTTTTATTTTAAAAAAACCTTTTGAAAACATATAATGAAATCTTTGATAATCATTTAGAACACTTTTTAAACATAAAACAATTTTGGAAAATCATTTTTAATGAATTTTAAAACAAACAAATTCCATAATATTAAGGAAAAAGTCATTAAAAAAATTAAATTTTAAAAGTAAAAAAGTAATCATCCAGGAATTTATGGTAATGATGGAATATAATTCCATACATGCCTAACATTCCTTGTGCACCTTAAAAGTTTGGAAAAGAGCCTTGATGAGATAACCGAGATAAGATTTATTTTAAAACCATTATTTATAAAGGCAATAAATGGGTAAAAATTTCCTTTAAAATAATTGGATAATAGAAAAACATTTTAGAAAACATTTTTATAAAGAACAGTTTTGAAAGAACACAGATTTCCGACCGAAAGGAGAAATAAAGTCATATTTTCCAAAAAATATATTTTTTAAATTATCATAACTACCAAAAATTAGAAAATGGTACCATTGCATGGATATAAATATAATAAACATATGTTAAGAAAAATAATGATATTTCTTGATAGATGGATCATATGATTTCATTAATTGAATAATAATCATAACTAATCTCAATAAATGATAAGATTGTATTAATAAACTTTTACCACTTTGGTAAATCAAAATGATAATAAAATGAAATAATAACATTAAATGAAGCTTAAAATAGCATGAAAATAATTATATTCGTGGTATAACATGTCAAAGGTAGTATATACACCTCATATAAAAATATAGGTGCATAGCAAGGGATATCTCTCAAAGAAGGTGAATTGAGACAATATTAATATTACTAGTTTGGTAACTCGTGAAACGTAAACACCATGAAATAAAGATCATAAATTGGATTTGTAAATACCCATAAATTTAAATATATTATTCATATAATACATCTATTATTAGTATTCAAACTACATATTATAAATTAGATGTGGACATGTCTTGTGTCTCATGAAAAATAAAAGTCATATGAGAAAACCCTTACCCAAAGTCTTGACTTTCTGTGTGGACATTGAAAACTATTGTATAATAAATATAATTTTATTATAAATATAAAAAACTCATACTTTTATATCTAATACCTTATATTATTTATATATGACTTTATATTATCCACTTATTAATAACTCCTTGTTAATGTTATGTTTTGGGTAATATCCCCTTTCTTTTTCATATATGATTTGGTTTGTTATTTTTGATCCTATTACTAGGGTAATGATTTAATTATTCATATAATTTAAATCACAGTTTCAATATAATATATATTTATAATATATTTATCTTTAATAATTTATAAAATATATAAATATAAAATGAAATATGTTATTCATCGAGATGGTACGTTTAACGTACACATGAACGATGTTTCTATTTTATGGTCTTATTGAAATAAATAAAGTAAAATAAATATATATATAATTATATAATCATTATTATATCATATATATCATATAATTTCACAAAAAGGATCCTTAATACAAATAATGTAGTGTTTGAACGAATCACATTTCTCTGAGGAGGTGGTAGTCCAAAGTCTACAAATGAAGTTATTGTATTTACCCCAAATAAAAACCATGAAGTTATGTGTTATAAATTAAATATATAGGATTAAATAAATAATAAGATAATATATATTTTATAAAAATATATTGTAACTCATATTTCCCAACCAATAGATGTGGTAAAGGAAAAAATGAACAACATTGTTTTGTGAGGCAGTAGTTTGTCGTATACAAGAACGGTAGGTTCATTACCCATTAGATGGAAGTGTGTGTAAGTGAATGTAGAACCCTTAGAATAAAAACATATCACTATATTTGGAATACCAATTTTATTATTTAATCATTGAATAAGAATATTTGAGGGTGTAAATAATGAAAATAAAACAAAAGAGCTTAAGGAAGGATGTTACCTCTTCTTTGGGTAACTCTTTTTGGTTTTCATCAAAGGGATTACTTGGTTGGATTTATGAAAAAAGTAACACTATAGTATTAATAGAGGTATTTTTTATCTTTTTAGATCTGAGTTTTTAATATATAAAGTTATTTAGAGGTGTGAATAAGTGGTAGGGTTAGTACCTTTTCATAGTGGAGGAGGAGTGGCATTCTTCAAAATTTATTAAAAGGGAATTCCACCCACGTTTTTTCCATTTAAAGTGGACAAAATAATGGTAAAAATTATATAAAATGGAGTATATGGTCTAAATATCTCCATAAAATGTATTTTCTAAAATTTTCTAGGTCATTTTCTGCCTTAATATAAAGGTTTAGTTCTTTGTTAAGCTAAATGTTCTCTTAATCATTATAATTAATTTTAATCACTTTCACTAATAATTTAGTTAAAAAAACTATGTTGACATTATAAGAAAATATAAATTATTATGATTCAAAATATGGAATCAATTTGGACAAATTAGAATCAATTAAGTGGTATAAATTAATTTAAAATTAATCTCATTAATGTGACACGACAATGGGTTTTTAAGGGAAAAAAATAAAAGGTTTAAAGGTTTTTATATCCAATTTTAATGTGAAATTCATTAAAACAACCTAAATTGTATTATATAACATTAAATTGATCTCATTAAACATTAAAAACAAATTGAAATATATTTAAAATATATAAATAGATTATATGAAATAGAATTTTTGATTTAAAAATCAACGTTTTTCAATGTTAATCAAAAAATGAAACTTATTATAAAACTACCAAAATTTTACCAAAAGTAAATTTTGATATTAAATTTTTTAAAATGAAGGATATATTTTTAAAATAAAAATACTAAACTTTTCCACATCATATTTAAGATGGGTTCTCCATTAAAAGGTGGTAAAATTACCTTTTAGAAAAATATATCTTTTTATTTATAAAAATGGATTTATTTTTATCTTATACCTATAAAATCTATTAGATGAGTATCAAAAGTATTGATGGAATATATAGTATATAAATTTTATTAATAGAATTAATCAAGCGTGGTTTGATTAGTTTATTAAGATAAAATTGTGTTTGTACATAGAAAAATAGTTTTCTTAGAAAAGTAAATGTCATTATTATCAAATAGTTCTTACATTCAGTTATACTAATTGATAAACAAAGGACTCATTTTATATAGGTGTGAAAATAAAAAATCCAAAATTTAGTTAATATTATTTTTTACTCCCATTAAAACGTATAGGTGGTAGATATAATAATATTTTTATAATTATGTTAATAATATCTTATAGTTTTGTAAAATGTGGCCTTACGTGTAATACAAGCTATCTAATGGACTTGGTATTGTTTAAAATTCAAGAAAAAAGTAGTGTTTCATATACCATAAGAAAATATAAGTGTTTAATGTAGTTCAAGATTAACTTAGTGTTTTATATAATTCAATCCACACTTTGGGATTTTATATATAAAAACTATACTTAGTGTTGTGTGAAATGAAAAATATCAAAAAGATTAAATTAATTCAAAAAATCACAAACTATTTGGGTGATACATGGAGAAACTTATAAGGAAGTGAAAATATAGACATATAGGAGTTTTATAATTTCTAATTAGTAATAGATAGTGATTGATTATATATTAATGAAAAATTTAATGACCACAAAACAATAAATCTATGTGTGGTGAAAATTATAATCAATTATTTGAAAACAACTACAAAAAAATAATTTTCATTTTCGAGGAACTTTTCTTGGAGTTCATGAATTATTCTGTCATGGAATATGAGAAAATATACTTACATGATTTCTTATAATCCATTAAAATTATTCTATACTTTGGTTATGTGTTTCAATTAGTTTCCACCTCATTTCACCCGTATTCTAATGATGACTGAGAAGTATGAATTTTTCATGACTGAAGCATTAAAATAAATTTATAATAGATCATAATATCTACAAAAGATTTAAAATATATTCTTAATTTATTCATTACGTTATTGAAACCAAAATTTCTAGTATATGAAAAGATAACTAATATAAATAACCCTTTATTTGAAATATTAATCTCAAAGATTTGAATAATAATACCCAGATATAGATTTTATTCTTTATAGAAATATCCTTATTATAAACTGCATAATGTATTCTTAAAAAATATTCAAAACCATAAAATTTTGAAAAAAAGGTCATAAATTTGAAAAAATCAGCATAGATTTAATCCACAAATAATATAAAGTATATCTTAATTTCACATACCAAACATGTAAATACCATGATCATATATTCATCTAAAACATTATAATATTATAAATCACCATAAAATATCAATGAAAACATATATGCTTCTACAAAAACATTATTCTTTTTCCTCATATAAAATCATAAACTACCCAATATATTCCATAAATCCAAAAAATGTAATGAACTTCCTAAAATATAACATAAATAACTTTATATCACTAATCAATTCTAATATCACCAATACAATCCAATTTAGTTTATCTATATTAATAATCTCCTTGTCCAAATTAAACATTATTATTTCAACATTAGAAATATATTAAAGGTTATCTTTGCCACAATATTGTGTTCCCTAAAAATATCACCTTACCAAAAAAATAATTTTTCTACATTATCAATACCATTCAATATATTCTTGAAAATACTTAATGAAAAAATATTAGAGAAAACATTAAAGATGTTTAATGATTATTATAACCAAAATATCGGTTAATAAACACTTTTAAAAAATAATTCTGAAATCCCAATGTATAAACACTTTAGTCATTCCACTTTCTTCTTAAATAATTAATCAGGCTTCATCATCTTCTTCTTAAACACTTCCTTCCAAAAATATAAATTATGAATCATGTATAAAAATTAATATACCTAAATTTAATAATGTTTCTAACTTTTTAAAAATGTGATACTTTTAAAATAATGCAAACCTTTCATATTTTATTTATAGTCACTTCATCAACAACAGTAAAACCATTCCTCAAAAAAACTTGCAGATCCTCTTCTTCAGATTTCCCCTCAGTAAAATGTTTTTTATAATTTCCATACCTTCAATATTTAAAACGTTAAACACTTGAGTATATATTATGTAAACCATTTTTCCAATTATTATTTTAATGTAACTTTAAATTTTTTACTTTTAAATTACTTTCTCTATGTCCTTCTTTTCCACACCCAAAACATTATCATGTTCTTTTGAGACATTTACTTGGATGGTTATTCCCACATTCTTGACATGTATAAAGTTGAATCCAATTGATTTTATGGTCTAAATGAAACTCCATTTTCTCTTATTAGGTACATGTAGAAACTCACCTATGTTCAGGTTTTTACTCACATATCGATATAGACAATTAGTAATAATCATAAAGTTTCACATTCCATCTCAAATTCCATTTGTTTTATCATGAGGAAAATCACAACATCATCTATCACATTCAACATTATCAGGATTTATCCTAGTTTCAACCATTTAATAAAACCAACAACCCTAGGTTAAACATAGTGTGAGAAATAATCATCATAGTGAGTAATCATATAATTATGAAAAATTGTTTACAGGATGTCTAAATCATGATTCCTTTTTTCAATCTATGACACCTTAGGTTTAACCTAGATCATCCTTTGTCATTTTCTATTCAAATCCATCATAATGGATCACAATGAAAATGTGAATTTGCCTAAGAATATCCCATAGAGTGTGTCTATCGAGTTGTATAGTATTAGTCCCACTCATTATGCATCGTGGATGATCGAGTTGATACCCAATCTACTCCATTCATATTTTCTACCCCCGTGAGCATTTGGGCCACAATCACATCCACTTATTAGTATCCAGAATGGGATGTATTTTCTAAGAAAACCACACAATTTTATTTATAATAATTTAGGGTGATCTATTATACTTAGGCTTATACTAAGGGTTCTTACTATGTTTTTCTCATCGTACCTTTCAAATATAACTAAACCATTCATTGAAATCAACTATACTAACCTAAACATTATATATATAAATTTATGTCATTTTAAATGAATATTCACCATATATCAATAAGATAAATTCCATAAATATAATGGTTTAGTGTCTATGGAAACTTGGATGTATAAAAAACTAGTACATAAGGGATCTCCATCATCTATCCCTTGGTTCTTCACAACTAAAATCCCTTTTAGACATATCATACATCAAATTGTTCTTAATATATTGGGGAAAAGAAAATATAATAATGGGAGAGATTAAATGATCAGTAAGGATAGAAAAAGAAGATGTCAGGTATGATTACATGATCTTAACATTTTATTTTCATACCCCCCATAATTCATAGGTCATATTCATGATTCATAGAATAAATATTGGTATTGCATAAGACATGAATCATAAATTAATCAAATAAAATGATCCATAAGAGTATAACATTGGCATAATATAATGTCATAAAATAGTGGAATAAAGTATGGAATAATTATAAACAATTAAATATTATATCAATGTTATCCTCTTTGAAATTCATCACAAGTTATGATTAGGTTAACCACCTATGTACCTGCTTCAGGTTTGGGACAACCTCCTTTGTACCCTCTTTTTGACTTGGGTTAACATCCTATGTAACCTTTTTTGGTCCTTTGGTAACTTCCCATGTACCTTTTAAACTCAAAAATATAATCTGTATCTAATTAATTCAAGGTTTATAATGGACCCACCTATCACATAATCTTATTATATTCATGTATATCCCACAAGAACATGGAAGCAATTATCATTTTGTCATAGCTTAACCCATGGAAAATAAAATGGGTTTTATAAAGATATTATCATCGTAAATAATAAAGAAAATAGAGATGGTGAAATTTTATTATATCCCAAGTAAATAATAAGAAAAATCAAATGATTTTATTATAGATGAATTTTTTAAAAAAATATCACTGAAACACATCTTGAGAAAAATACCCTTTTCATTTTTAAATCACTTATTAAAATGATAAAAAATTAAAAGATATTATGTAAAACATTTTAATTGAAAATAAAAATCTAAATTTATAAATTAATCCTATAATTAAATATAATTTCTGACAGAGGGAAAACTTTTCATGCGTTGTACTTTAAACCAAATATTCCCTTCCCATTTTCTTTAAAATGTAAAAAGTGCCTCATTTGGAAATTGACAACAAGATTCCTTTTAAAAATATTTTTATATATTTAGAAATGGGTAAAAATGACTTTATAAAATCATTAGGTAGTGGAATAAACATTCTTCAAAACATATTAAATAAAATATTGATATGGAGGAAAAATATTCCCGACTGAAGAGAGAAATAAAGTTTGTTATCCATAAAAACAATTATTTCAGTCTCTTGAGTGCTTAAATATAGGAAAATGAAAGAAAAAAAGGTAATATAGAAATAGAAATATATTATAAGAAAATACTTAATATTTTTATATTTATATATTATAATTTCATCATTATAAATTTAAGAATAAACAATCCTGGTAAATATGAGATTGTAACGTAAAGAGTTATTTCTTTTGTAACATTTGAGTTGAAATTCCCATGAAATAAAATCACAAAATTAAAAATTAAAAATAATTAACACAAGTATATAAATTATACACCATATAAAATATATTTTGTATACATCTCATAAAAAATAGGTTCAAAACATTAAACATTTCTCAACAAAACAATATTGATACAACGAAACCCTAACTCAAATATTGTTTTCTTTGTTAGTGCTCTAACCTCCAATATAAAAAAATAAAATTTAGTATACTTATATAAATTTACCATATTCATACATATAATACAATATATGGTCCAATTATATCATTTAAACACCAATTTATTAATAATAATGAATTAAAATAGTCATTTCTAAGTGTTAACTTTTTCTTTTTCAATGATTGTTTTAGTTTGACAGTTATAGTCCTTGAACTTTGATCATGGTTACATCATCTATAGAATATTAATAATTTAATAATTATAATATTTAATCATTAAATATAGTTTTATAATCATTTATATAAATCAGTGATGAAAAATTAATTGCATCACTTTATTGAGATGGTAGTCTATACAAACATTCGAGTGATGTTTTCCAATTTTAAATGGATATAATGAAATAAAGGTAAACAATAACTCAACTTTTTAGAATCATTATTATATTATAAAAAAAATGTATGTAAACCAAATCCATAATAATAACCAATTAATAAATATCGTGATGGAAAATGAAACATATCACTGCATGGAGATGGTAGTCCACACATACGCACGAGAGAAACTTTCATTTCTAATTTGACAGAGAATAGGTGGTAAATTATTGTTCCATAACCATAATAACATCTCAATATATCTATAATACTAGATTAATCATGTTTAATGTACAAAATAGATTTATATAATGTGTAATAATAAATAAAATTAAAAGTTCTTAGTTAAGATTTATACCTCTCATTTGAGAGACCTCCTTTCACTAAAACCTTAATCCTTGAAAGATTAGTATTAAGAGAATATCATGGAATCAAGGATTAATGGAAGGTATATGGGAATTTTTTTAATCATGGATTTTCTGAGATGGAAGGATAAAATTCTAAAACTTACATGGGATAAAAGGATCCCTTTTATAAGTGAGGTAAGGGACACACATGGAATTACCTAAAAGATTTCAACAGTATATGGTCACTTTCATGAGAAACTAGAAAATGGCCAATTATTAGAATATAATTTAATATATGGTTTTAATATCTCAAAATAATAATAATAATGATAATAATAATGCATGTTTAAGCATCATTACTCCCTGTATCTCTATGTTTAACCCCCCCTAGTAAACTTATTTAACCATAACTATGGCAGTGCAATTTTACTCTTTTTAATATTAATTTTGACAAAAAAACAATTTTAAACTATTATATTATATTAATTATGATAATTAAAAATATTGAATTTATTTTACCATATTAAATTTCTATAACTGTCATAATTTAATTTTAAATAAGAACGAAAAACATGACAAAAACATGTGTTAGAAAAATACATTTTAAGCAAAAAATTGAATTTACATGCACTTCATGCCTTGTAAAACCCCTAAAATTAATGTTATAACACCCCAATTTTTTATGAAAAAAATTAATAAAATACATTTCAGGATAACTATCATTACACACAACTTTGAGTTTATCTTTTCTTACATGCAACATCGATTTTTAACAAACCGTGCTATATTACAAACATTATTATTTAAACACATCCATTTTAAACTTGAAATTAAACATAGAGATATTAATAGTAATAAACACAATTTAAATATTATTTATAAGGGTTTTATATAAATTAAACATATTTATAAAATTATATAATTTGTTTGATGTATTTATATGTTTCTAAAATACAATTTTCTCAAAAAAGATTTTTATTTCTTCTTATGGAAAATAAAAAAAATAACACATATAGAAAATGAATTTGATAAAATGAAATTATATTATAAAATAATAAATTAAAATTTATTTTAAGTTTATTTATTGTATTTTTTTGGAATGATTAATTTTTTAATGAATAATGAAAAATACTGGTTTTTATTGAAAATCGTCATTTCATTTAAAGAATCTATAGGGTTAATTTCTATTTTAAAATGGTTTTAAAATTAAAATTAACTAAATTATATTTCAATTAATCCAATTTATCTCATTTAAATCATTTTTAAATTGAATTTTGATATAAAAAGGTTTTAAACTTTTCAACATTTTCTCTTTGGAAAAACACTTTCTCGTCGTGTTTGGAGGTCTAATTTAAAATTAAATTTTTACACTTATATGAATGAAATTTGGAGAAAATTATTCCATATTTTAAATAATAATACTTTATATTATATTATATGTCCAACATAATTTTTAACCTTAATTAATAGTGAAAATAATATTAAACAATAACCACGGTTAATGTGAAAATTGTTTTATGTGGGTTTAATCTAAAATAATAAGGGTTAAAATTACTATAAAACTTATAAAATTACACTTTTATAGTCATATTTCAATATTATTATTCCCAATATTGAATATATAGTTATTTTTAATCATTTCTCTTCAGAATGACTTTTTTCTTTTTTATTTTTTTGGGAAAATTTCCAAGTAATTTCCATGTGGGTTCCTTTCCTGTACTTATAAAAGGCCACCACCGTCTTTCATTTATTAAAACATATAAAATAATAATTTTTGTCCAAATCATACCAAAATCACTCCAAAAAATAATTATGCTTTTTCTATAGATTCTTTTCCTCCCATAAAAAAGCACTAGGGTACTTAATAAGATATCCAAACTATGTGCTTCTAATCAAAGGTAATCTTTTTCACTAAGGTCCTTTTTCTTTCTTATTTTTACACCTTAAATTTTATATCAAAATATATAATTTAATAAAACCATTATATAACATCTACTTATATGTTATTATGTTAATTAAATAACCTCTATCCATCACCTCTTCTATCAAATGGGAAATGAAACTATCAATCTTGTGTACAGTGGACTACCATCTCGCGAACAGATGTTATTAATTTTACATCACCAACTATTATAGATGGATATAATTGTGGATTAAATGTTAATATATGATATTAATAGAATTAATATAATTCTGTAATTATTATATCAAAGATACCTCCTTTACTTTCAATTCTGTGAAGGATACAATGACATCACTCTTTTTTTCGGTGGATTACCACCTCGTGAAGTGATGTGATTCATTAATTCTTAAAAATTACATGGAAGTAAGTAAAGATAAATTTAATAAGTATTAACTATATATATAAAATAATTATTATTTTTTAAAATTATTATATTGTTTAACTTTCTTTCATTCAACCCATCAATAAAATGGAATCATCCTTCATGCGTATGCACGACCTACCGTCTCCATGAACAGTGTATTTAATTTTCTATCTATAATTTCAATGGATTAGAATGAACACATATATAATTAATATATATGATTATATATCATGGTAAAAATTATTGAGATTAGGGAACCATGATCAATGTATTAGTAACAAAAATAAAAATTAAGATATACATGAAAAAACATCCATTATTACCCAAAATGTGACATTAACATGGAATTGTTAAAAAATTGGTAATTAAAGGTAATAAGTATATAATATATAGTTATATAAATATATGTTTTTTAATATATTAATTATAAACTTATATTTATTATAAAGTTAGATGGAATGTTTATGACTAAAGTTAATACATAAGGTATGGGATTTCTGTCTCACTTTTATTTCTATGAGACACATGTCATATTCACCTCGTGTTTCTTTTATATGGTGTATATACAACCCATGAATTTATTTTGTGATGATTATACTGAAAATTACAGTTAATTACTTATCAAATTCAGGATCTCTCTTTCATAGGGTTTACGATTCAAAAGTTACCAAAACAGTAAGGGATTTTTTGTCTCAATTTTTCTTCTTTGAGACATATGTTGTGTTATGCACCTATTTTATTTTATGATGTGTATATACAATACATTTTACATGTAATATAAGTAATTTATTTATTCTTATTTTATTCTATATTTCATTTAACATTATTCTTTCATGGGGATTACGATACAAACTTTCTAAATTGGTAAGAGTTTTATGTTACAATCTCATCATTTATTGAGATTGCTTATGAGTAGGCTTCCAATAATAAAATATTATGATATATATCTCAAGAAACTCATGAATTTTCTTTTAATATGGTTATTTAAATATAATAATTTTTTTCCTCTATTTTCATATCTTTATGTACTCAAGATTTCAAAATAATGTTTTTTAAAATAAATTATATTTATTTATCTCTTTTGTTAAAAACCCATTTTCATCAAAAACCATGTATTCTAAAAAAATTTCAAAAGTGTTTTTAAATTTTTTGAAATGATTTATTAAATACATTTTTTAGAAAGGAATCATCATGTCATTTTCCAAATAATTCCCATTTTTCATTTACCGAAAATGTGAAAGGAATATTATTTTTAATCTGTACGACATGAATAGAATTCAACACCGTAATAAACAAAAAATTCTTGAAGCTTCCTTTACAATAAAATAAGGTTACTCTCAAGGAAAATTATTTTTGAAAGGATTTTTTATTTTAAAATTTTTTTTTCAAGGAAAATATATTTTCAATGAAAATTTATTTTCCTCAAGAAATTTTCAAAGTGATATTTCAAAATAATTTTCCACATAAGGTGATATCATTTGATGTTACATAAGATTTAATGGATATATGATACAAGGGTAACATTTTTATTCATTCTTGAAATTCTTTAATTTTTTGATAAAAATATGTTTATGAAACCCTATTTCTCTTCCACATGTTATAGCATGATAAAATTCTTATGTGACTCACTTTTTTGAACGGGTTATGCTATGGTGAAATGGTGAAATGATTATAAAACCTATCTCTTTTAATAGGTTATGATATGTTTAAATATTTATGGAAACCATTTCATTTCATAGGTTATTATATTCATTATGATATGTGTGGGACCTATATTTTCCTCCAATTCATTGGAAAAAGATTTATATATCATGATATAGAAAGGACTTGAATGAGGCATGAAACCAATTCACTAAGTGCATTTGTCCTCTATGATGGTCTTGGGAGTAATTTTTGACTACTATGATGGTTTTGGGATTAAACACATTCTAATATTGTATCCTTGGAAGTGATCCTTGACTACTATAGAAATGATTTTATATGATTATGTGTATCCCATAATTCTATATCGTATTCCAATATTATGATCTCATGGATGATTTTTTATAATTTTTTTATGATTCATATCTTTTGAACTACCTATATTTATTCCATAACACAATATTATGATATTTGATTTGAAGATTATGGATTTCAAATGTTATACTCATATTCTCAAACCCTTAAGTTTATATTATGATTTCGTATCTCCCTTATTTACCCTTACCAAGAATCTGAGTTCACCCTTTCTTATATTTATTTTCCCTATATTATGAAGAAATCTATTATGTATTATATTTCTAATAAGGGTTCTATTTATTAAATAATTAGTTGGAGATGATGTAGTTCACATATGACCCAATTGTTTATATTTCCATGTTTCCAAATGAATTATACCTTTATGATCCTCAGGTGTGTGTTTGTATTCTGTAATTAACTTCCATATTAAAATTTGTAATGTCTATGTATTAAAATCATAGATCACTATAGTTGGTACCATAAGATATTTTTAATTAATCTTTGGAAAATAGGATGAGAAAAATTTAGTGATATTCCTAATGACATGTGTAAGAATAAGTCTAAGGGCAAGATAAATTATAGGAAAATGTTCTAGAATTTCGGTAAAGGATAGATTGAGTGGTTTCTAATAAATTACATCCCTCCCAGGATACTACAAGTGGATGTGGCTCTATCATAGAGGTTTGATTTCAAACCTATTACAAGGTGTGGAAAAATAAAATTTCTAAATGTTTTCCTAGTGTAGTATAGTGAATGACTAGGGTTGTCCCACTTGATAATATTTCTTAGTTATTCACTTACTTAATCTAATTCACCTAAAATAATTCCTTTTTTTATTTATTTATTTTATGAAAGGAATTAAATTTTAGAAGATAAATGAAATGATAAAAATTAAACTAACATTCAATGACATAATGTGATTATGAAAGAAATAACATGGACTTTGTGGTTTGGTTTTGAGTTCCATCCCTCTTCTTATTGGTTTTAAAATTTATTTTGATTGTTTAATAATGATATATAACTCGTAAACTACTATTATTTTATTTAGTAGTGTGAAATCTGAAATTCAATAATCAATATTAATTCCAAACCCTCTTGTAATCAAGGTTGATGACACACCTAAATCAAGAATATGATACCTTCTAGGACCTAAATCCATCACATGAAGTTTAAACCAATAAAGATCTCAACTTCATTGTTCCAATCACTTGTGTTTAGAGAATACATTTTTCCCTTAATTATCATATCTTTATGTACTCATGATTTCAAAATAATTTTGTTAAGAAGTAAATTATATTTATTTCTCTCTTTGTTAAAAAACCTATTTTCTTCCGAAACCATGTTTTCTAAAAAAATTCAATTTTTTTTAACCTTATACAAATGATTTTTTAAATACATTTTTTTAAATTAATCATCATGTCATTTTAAAAATAATTTCCATTTTTATTTTATCTAATATGTGAAAGGAATATTCATTTTAATGTGTATGACATGAATAGAATTCTATGCCATCATAAACAATTATTTATTTTTAGCTTCATTTATAATCATTTAAGGTTATTTTTAGTGAAAATGATTTTTGAAAATTTTTTAGGATTCAAACATTTATTTGCAATAAAATTTCATTTACTCAAGAACTTTTCCATGCAATCTTCCAAAATAATTTTCCATCTAAGTTGATAACATTTTATGTAACTTATGAATTACTAAGGATATAATCCAAGATAAATATTCTTATTCTATCTTTCTATGGGATGTTTCCCTTCCATGGGTTATATAATGATCAAATTCTTATGTGACCCACTTTTTTCATGGATTTTTCTATGATGAAATAATGAAATTATTATAAAACCTATCTCGTTTCCATAGATTATGATATGATGAAATATAAATGAAACCCATTTCATTTCATGGGTTATGATATGATGACTTTTTTATGATCTTGTAGTATACATAAATATATTTTTCCTTATGAGATATGGGGGACCTATATCTCCCTCCAATGTATTGGAAAAATATTTATATCTTATGAAGTAGAAAGGACAGGAACAAAAAGTGAACCTAGTTCAGTAAGGGACTTTGTCTGCTATAAAGGTTTTGGAGTGAACATTAACAAATATGATTATTTTTGGAGTGAACCCATTACAATATGATATCCTTGGAAGTAATCCTTTACTTCGGTGGAAATTATTTTCTATGCTTATGTGAATGTAAAAATTATATGTCTTATTCCAATGTTATTCTCTCATGGAACATGTTATTTCATTTTCTTATGATTCTTATGTTATAAACTACTGATATTTATTCCATGAATCAATATTATGATATTTAATATATAGAGTATGGTTATCAAATGTTATTACCAAATATTTATGCCCATAAACTCATGTTATGATTACATGTCTCTCTTATTTATGATTATTGATCATCTAAGATCACCCTTTCATATGTTTCCTTTCCCTAGGTTATGAATAAATGCATTATGTATGATATGTCTAAGAAGTGTATTAGTTATGAAGTAATTAGTCAGAGATGATGAAGTTCATGTATGAACCAATTGTTTATGTTTGCATCTTTCCAAAGGTATTATACCTTTCTGATCTTTAGGCATGTTTTTGTATAATTTTTAGAATGTTCATCTAAAATGATTTAATATCTATGTATGAAAATCATGGATCACTATAGTTGTTATCATTAGATATGTTTAATTATGATTTTTAAACTATGATGATAAAAAATTACTTTCATTCCTAAGGACATGTCAAAGAATAAATCTAATGATGTGATAAAGTATATGAACATTTCCTAGAATTTTTCTAATGGATAGAGCAAGTAGTTTCTAAGAAATTAAATCCCTGAAAAGATACTACAATTGGATGTGGTTGTAGAATAGAGTTATGATAGTACATCTGTCATAAGGTGTGGGAAAATAAAATTTCTAAATATTTTCCTAGTGTAGAAAAGTGGTTGACCAGGGTCTCTCACTTGAAGAGATTTCTCAGTTGTCAACTTACTTAATCTAATTCACCTATAATAATTTTTTAATTTATTTATTCTATAAAAGTAGTTATATTTTATATTATAAATAAATTTTAAAAATTAAACTAACAAGAAATTAAATACTGTGGTTAGCAATGAAAAAAAACTAGACTTTTGGGTTTGGTTTATGGTTTCCATAACCCTCCTTGTAGAAGTTTAAATTTATCTAGATAGTTTAATCAAGAAATATCACTCTTAATCTATTATTAATTTATTTAGTGGTTTGAACACTTGAGTGAATTAAAAAAATATTAATTCCAAATCCTATTGTAATCAAGGTTGATGACACACCTCAATTAAGAATGTGACACCTTCCAGGACCTGACTTTGTTATATGTCATTTCGTACACTAAATAGTTAAACTTCATTTCCTGAATAGCTTATATATAGTGGAATGTAGGTAAAAGATTTAAATAAAGAAAATAAATTATTTTGAGGTCTGTTTCATATTAAAAAAATTCCACACTCGTTCACTTCACTCTTTCTTATTACAGACTTAATAAAACCTAAGAATTGAAGCATAGAATGAATATAAAACACCACTTACCTCCATTGGGACAAGGCTTAGTTTATACCATCATTTTTTAGGGAAAGAGTTCATGGTGTTAATATGAGAATGAATAGAAGATAAAATAAAATGAATAAAATAAAAATAACAGAAGAGAGGTAAAGAGATAATAAAAAAAATCGAAAAATAAGGAAATATAAATAAAAATAAGAATATTAAAATAATAATAAAAAGAAGGAAACAATAAGATAAGAAGAATGGGTGGTGGAACACATTAATAATAGAGTAATTAAAATTCATATGTTAATTTTATTAAAAATAAATTAAAAAAATTACAAGAAAATGAAAACTAAAACAAAAATTAAAATAAAAGTAACTAAAATGGAAGCATCCTTTGGGCTTCACAGTAGCCTCAACCTATAGATGGTGTAAACTACTCTTCTAGTGGGAAATTACTATTCATTTATATGAAAAATAGTTCCCCTGATCTTATTCAAATTTTCCCATATCTTTGGATCCTCTTCATATCTTTATTTAAATTTGGATATTTAGATTTATGTGACTCGTGGTGAAAACATGGAAACATATCAATTGATAAATAGTTTTAAAATCTCCCAATGTGGACTAAAAAATGAAGCAAATTCAATTTCATGGGTTTCATGGGGTTATGGGAACATGGAACCACCTTGGTGGATCAAAAATTGCAGTGTGGTGGTGAACAATAGGTAGTAGAAAATAGTGGGAGCTCATCTTTCATCAAGCCTTCACATGGCTGGATGAAGCCTTGAAATGGATCGCGGTGATCGAATGAGGGTTACAAGAATGAACAATGTTTATTCCATGCCTTTTTAGTAGTTATTATATTGAGACTAATCACTCTAGTGGATACCATGGAGTTTCTTAGTGAGTTATAGTAGGTGGCTGATGACTTTGAGTGGCGAGGAGTGGTAGTGAGTGGTGGAGTGGGATCCTTCTGGGTGGAGTAGTGCATTTTTAAATGGGATGAACATTAAACACAAAAATGATTTCCCCCGTAGAAATGATCAGTTTAAGGAGAATATCTTATAACTTAATTCATGGAATCTGGTGTCTAGAAGCTCTTACTGAGGTGGTTTATCAAATACACATGCACACACCTAAATGGGTCAAACTACACCACTCAACCCATGTTTTCCTTTGGGTATACTCTAGTCCCATGGTCTCACACATCTACTGGGGCCACTACAGCATGTTCTAATGCCCCATGTGGCCCTACACCTTGGGAAGTATCTCCCGATGGTTATCTTGGTTGGCTAACCTCTCCATAAGTCTAGCCATGTGGCTTGAGGGCTTCATGGTTGAGATTTAACCCTTGGCCTAAATTTTTGGTAAAACACTTAAAAATAAGAGTTCTGAATTCATTGTAAAATTAATTATAAAATAAAAAATATTATTACACAATTATATTATAAATTTAAAATAACATTATTTTAATCATTCAAAACCATTCTTGTTCCTCTTTTAAAATTACACATCATTTAATTAAAACATTAAAAATAATGGGTATTATTCATTGAAATTCATTCAAAACTCATTAAAAATTGAATAAACATATGCATCAAATTTTTTGTGTCAAATACCCCCACACTTAAATTATTCTTTTCCTCATGAATAAAATCTCAACATGGAGTTCAAAGAAAATAAATGTTATCAATATTCAAATTCCAATGTAATAAAATCAAAAAAAAATTAATAAAAAATAAAATTTTCAAAAATACACCTAAAATATCAACTTAATTTCTCAATTATTAAATAAACAATCAATTTAGGAATTTTAATTTTATAATTCTTAAAACTATGGAACATAACTTCGCAATCATTTAAGTTCCTAAATTCAATATTTTTAAACATGTCTAATCACGATCTACCTCTATTTTGATGTTTTTTCCATCACTCGTAATATTAAATCAATTAAAGTTATGCTCATATAATGAATAAATTCTTCTTATCCATAGTATTCTAAGAGGAAATATTTCCTCCACTTTTTAAAGGCAAAAATCACATAAAATCATGAGGACTTGCAATAAAAGTTCAAATGACTCTAAGGCTTAAGGTTAGTAGGAATTGATGTTTAAAATTTAAGGCTCTAAGAGGAGGTTTGTCTGTTAAATTACTATTAGTTATATAAAAAGTGAAATAATAATATTATTATCTCATTTGAATTAGTAACACCCACTTTCCCCCAACTCAAAGTATGGTTACAATCAAAGTAATTCAAAATGATTATTTTTTGATCCTTTAATTTTTCAATACCTGTATACTTTTTTTTATTTTTCCAACTACTTTTTCTTTTTTTATTTTTAGAAATTTTATTTTATAATAAACATCACATTAACCACCTGAAACACACATGATAAAAAAAATACTTGGTTTAGTGATGGTTATCTTTTAATCTTTTAAGTCACAACTCATTTCTATTTTTTCTTTTTATTTCAAGAACAGAAAAAATTTAAATACATTTAATGAATAAAATGACCTTTATTATTACATATAATATCACCCTAACACTTTCTCCTTAAATTGTATTTCATCTCTTCCACTGTGACTCCCTTTACCCTCAGACTTCAACTTAAAAATATTATGAAAATACTAATAGTAGTGCAGTAATGGATAAAAATTGATTGAAACATGGATCATTCTTATCAAGTTCATCCATGGTATCTATGGGATAATCAAGTATTGATATAAATTCAGTATTTAGGATAACGGGTTTTAAAAATATACCCTAATCATTTTAAATGTGTTTTTTCATATTAATAGATTTGACAAGTTAAAATGAAGGTTCCAGTAGGTGGAAAATCCCAAGATCACTCAAAAAATATGATTTAGAATAAATAAGAAGTACTTGGTCTAGAAATACTCTCTAGAATATGATATATATAATTGGAAAAGCACTCAATGCATGGATACCAATAAAAAATCCATTCACATGAATTTGAAAAATACAAATCATGAAAAATGATTGAGAAATTTAATTTATAAAAATAAATTAATCCCCTCAAATGATGAGTCTTAATTTTAATATCCATTCTTCAAAAAAATTATCCAATTATTTATTTTAATCATTAAAGTTCATTAACATTAAAATATAAAACAGGTAATCATAGGATTTTTAAGAAACTCATGTCTCCTAGATAATCCAAGTAAAGTATAAATCTAATCATGGTCATGGAATTTCAATTTAAAGATAAAAATAGGTTTATGGATGAAAATGTATGGAGTTTAATAGTTTACAAAATAGAAGTGAAATCCCTTTTCCATTAAGCATTAATCAGATTCCTTAAATTTTCTATTATGGATGAATTGTTACATTATGAACCAATAAAAAAATTACTCAATTAAGCACAATGATCATTTCACTTATGCTCAAAAAGATAAGAAAGAGTGGGTTACATGCTGAACTAATCCTAAGAACGAAATTGAAAGAACTAGAATGAAATTAAAGGGGATGTGTCTTGGTATAACCCCCCAAGTGGAATTTGAATTTTTACTACCTCCAAAGGGTATTACCAGATGTTATCCAAATTCTAGTGATGGATAGGGTTTCTTGGACTTGAACCACCACATGTGGCTTTTCCTAGCTTCTATCTCTTATTCGTTGGTGAGGACTGATCCTTGGATAGAGTATACCAGATCTTGTCCATTCCAAATTAAGTATAGCTTTTATAGTATTGTTAGGATAAAATATAAATCATCCTCCTTGGTTTCTGCTTGTGAAACCTCATCTTCCTTGTCTATTGATGGCGCAACATGGGCTCCATGAACTGTAATTTCAAAAGTAGGGTTTGAATTTATTTTTAACATGATATAATTTAAATATGTAGAGTTTAAATCAGAATCCCCCCTTTCTGTGTGAGTAGCCTCTATGTTAATTTATTCAAGATCAATTACTTGGACTACTTTATGGGCCTCCTTAAAAGTGTGTTCAATAAAATCAGGGAGATCTATGTGTTCTTAAAAAGGTATTTGTCTATTTTATTCATCTTCCTCTAAGAAAAATAAATAATTATAGAAATATCAAAATTTGAAGTAATAATGATTCATACTCAAATAATATTAAATGAAATCAAAAAATAAAGATTTTAAAGGAATATCATATCCCTAAGTTGGTTCTGGTTCAATCATGTCTTCAATGGTAAGTTCCTCCAGACAGTGAGTCTTAGTGGATGGATGTAGGTATTAGGGATCCTCCATAATTTATTCAGATTCTACAACAAGGGTGGTGTCTTCTTCTTCCATTGATAGTAATTGGTAGTTAGGAACTAATTTTTCAGTCTTATTTATAGGAAGATCACATTTCATTTCATATTTTACCTAGTTACTCCAAATATGGCCAGAATCTTTTCCCATATTCCAATATTCAAGTGATTATTCATCTTCACTATTTATCTCTTCATGGTACACATAAATTTTATATTTGAGATGGTTTGTCTATTGATGGTCCTTGATTTGGGCCTCAACCTCTTTGATTTCATTAGTAAACTTTGGAAAGCTTCAATGGAACTTTTTCCTCACCATCCAGTCTTTGAAAATCATCCTTGACTTCATTGAGCATGATCACTAGTTCTTAAAGTGATATATCCATATAATTCTCATTCATCATATGTTTTTCTAGTTCAATTAGTTCATTAATAATTCTATATAGGAGTTCTTCTATATCATTTTGAATCATAAGTTCTTACACCTAAGATTAATTGTTCTATGTATTGAAAACAATGGTCATTTTAAAACATCATGGAAAAATACTTTTTTATGGATTTTTAGGTAATGAAAACTATATAAAATGTGAAATAGAAAAACATAATAAAACTAATGACTGGATCCCTGGATATGGTTCTAGTTTTGATATCACACCTGTCATGGGGTATGGAAAAAAGAAAATTTCTAAATGTTTTCCAAGTGCAACACAGCGGCTGACTAGGGCCATATTACTTAAGGATATTTCTCAATTTTTCACTTAATATAATTCACCTAAACTATTTATTTTTGTTATTTTTATTTATCCTCTAAAATCAATAAATTTATGAAGATAAATGAAGAAAAAAAAATTAAACTAATATACAATGATTGGATGTGATTAGGAAAGAAATAACATGGATTTTATGGTTTGGTTTATGGGTTCTATCACTCTCTTTGTTTGTGTTTAAAAATAGTTTGATATTTTAATCTTTAAATATTACTCAAAAATTACTACTATTTTATTTAGTGGTGTGATATATTGAGTGTCTTAAGTAATCTTAATTCCACCTCCCCATATAATCAAGTTTGATTACCACCTCAAAATAGAATGTGATAGTTCTAGGACATGAATCCATTATATGTCGTTTTGTAGAATAAACTACTCAACTTCATCACTTTAAGAACTTGTGTTTTTTGTAAGGGAGAGAAAATATTTAAATAAAAATTTAAATGAGTTTTAGTTGAGTTCCATATTATAAAATCTCCACACTCATTCACTTAACTCTTTGTCATAACAAACATTATTAAAACATAATAATGGAATCCCATGTAGAATGAAAAGAACCACTTACCTCCCTTAGGCCAAGCATCAGGTTAAAAATAAACTAAATAAATTTAAATCAAAATAATTGAGGGAAATCCTCTTATAGTAGCAGCCTCTTCCTCTCAATAAATTTACATGAAAAGAAAACTAAAATAAAAATAAAAATAAAAGAAAATAAAATGGAAGACTCATTCGGGCTTGGTAGCAGCCTCTTCCTCTCGATGGTGGGAAATCTTCTTATAGTAGGCAAGGCATATTATTTTATATAAAAATTATTTCCCTTGGGATTCTTTAAATCATCTCATATATATAGATCATGATTATATATTTTTTAAATTTGGATCTTTGGATTTGTGTGACTCCGAGTTAAAACACAGAAATACCTGAATTTCTAAGGTATTTTAAAATCTCTCATTATGGATAAAAAATGTGGTAAAGCTACTTTCAGGGGTTTCATGGGATGAGGGAAACATGGAACCACCTCGGTGGATCGGTGATGGTGTAGAAGTAGTGAGCATCGAGGTAGTGGAAAATAGTAGGAGATCCTCTTCATTCAGCCTTCACATGGCCAGATGAAGCCTTGAAATGAAACATGGTTATTGACTAAGGGTCCTGAGAATGAAAAATGATGCTTCAGAGCCTTTACAATGGATATCAGCTCATGTTCGATCTCTCTGGTGTCTTCCATTGAGTTTCTTGGTGAGTTTTAGCGTGAATCTAATGACTTTGAGTAGCGAAGAGAGGCGAAAAGCAGTGGAGGGGGATCTATCCGAGCATAGCAGTGCATCTTTATATGGGATGAACAGTAACTATAGAAAACTTTTCCCATTCTGAAATTATTAGTGGAAGGGTTATCACTTATAACTCAATGCCTGACATCTGGTTTCCATAAGACCACATAAGGGTGCACTCCCAGATTCACACACACACCTACATAGTATGATCCACACCATGAATCATGCATAGGCCTTTGGTCCTACTTAGCTCCCATAGTCTCATGCACCCACACGGGCCACTAATACATGGCATGATGTCTCGTGTGGCCCTACAACATGGGAATAATCTCTTGGTGGTTCTCTTATCCAGTCAGCCTCTCCTTGAGGATATCTATGCATCTTGAGGGATACCCGGCTGAGGGATAACCCTTGGCCTAATTTTTTGTGAAACACTTGAAAATAAGAGTTTCGAATTCATTAAGTAAAATTCATTACATAAGTAAAATTTGATGTATTCCATAATTAAATTCTAAATTTTGAAATAACCTTATTTTACACATTTAAAACTATTTTCATTCCTTATTTAAAATTACCCATAATTAAAGCAAAAAATTAGAAATCATGGGTATTATTCCTTGAAATTAATTCAAAAATCATTGAAAATTGATTAAAAATGAATGAAATTTTTGTGTGTCAAGGTACCAATGGGGAGTAATTCATAAAATGGAACATTGAGGTTGAATTGATCATCACCTCACATATAACAGTGAGCCTTACTGCACAAATAGTTTTAAGCTTCTAAGGGATATGGTTATAAATTAAAAAAAACAATTTACAAACCATCCTTAAGGATTTAAATAGACGATGACTATGAATGATCTATAATAACCCTAATGTATCACAGATTAAAAATAAGGTGTCAGGATTTAGACAACCTATAAGATATTTTTCATGATTATGTGGTTCCCCACTAAGATTATTATTTTTTACACTATGCCTTTTGGTTTTATGGATGGAACCTAATGGAACCTTGTTTATAGTATGTGAGAAAGAAAATGAAATTATTTTTCTCCAGATAAGAAAAATGTTATTGGAGTTGGAATGAAAAATATAATTTATATTCTCACATGAATTCTCAATACATGAATCATGTTGAAATTCCAAATGAGAAAAGGAGGAGACAACATTACATTGATTCCTTCATGAGGAAATTTCTAACTAACATTAGTGGATCTGTTGATCTGCTATTTTTTTAGCAATGGATTAGTACAACTAAAAAGATATATTTTTTTTCTATGGTATTCAAAACATGAAAAATAAAATTTGGTTATTAATCATTTGGAATATGAATTAAACCAATGGTGGACTCTCATCAAGAATACTAGGGAACATGATTAAATTTACTATATAGATTAGTAAGAGTTCAAGAACTGATTTTTCATTATGTATTTTCCTTATATTATTCATATAAATATGGGGAATTATTTCCTTGAGATAAACCAGAAGGATGATGAATTTGTTGGTACTTATGAGGTAAATTTTAATATACTCTCAAGGTACACTTCTAGAGTTATCATCCAACCTTAAGGTAAGGTTGATCAATTATTTAGTGGTTTAAAACCAATTCATTAAGGGTTTTGGGAATTAGATACAATAGTAGTTGTGAATAGATTTGTTGATGTGCTATTGAGGTGGAAATGGAGATTACATTTATATATCAATCTCATGGTGTAGATAAAAATATAAAAATGTAATTCAATAAAAAATATAAAAAACACAAATAAAATAAAATGAACGTTCCTTTATTCTCAAATTATGGGAATAATGTTTTGAGAATTATCAAAGAAACCCCTTAATGGTATGATGATATAATCTCAATTCTATGAATTTTCTCTGCCTGATGTTTGTCAGAATGTACTTCCTGAAAATCTTTTCATTCATCCTCTAGTTGAATTTGATTTTATCTTATGCATTCATCGCCTTTATGTATATAAATTACACATCCATTTCCATGTAAGGGAATGCACATTTGATATTCCTAACCAACCTATGATTATTTATCAGTGAAATAATAAATATGGACATTAGATGGAAATCACATCTATTGTATGGTTATTTATTCCAATTCAAGAGGTTTTTTTATCTCATTTGGTTAGGGAGAAACTCAAAATTTATGATATACATATTGTATGGGAATTTTTTATTTCTTTCTAGAATATTTTCATATCCTTCCAATAAAACATAAGTTTGAGTTCTCAATAACACTTATACCTGGTGCCACACTAATTTCAAATAATACATATAGAATGGCCTCGATCGAATTTTAGGAAAGGAAAATGTAACTCCAAGAGAACCTTGAGAATGGAATAATTCATCAAAGTTTTTCTCCTTAGGGTGAAACTATTTTTTTTTTAAATATTGATGGATGTGAATCTGCATTCATTATCTAGAGATGAAAAAGATCATGACCCCGAACAAGAATCATCCACCACGCACTAATGACCTATTTGATCAACTACATGGAGATAAATACTTTTCCAAGATTGAACTTCATTCTAGATATCATCGATTGATGGTCGAGGAGAATGATATACCCGAGGTAGAATTTCATACAAGGTATGGACCCTATGAATATATATTTGTGCCATTCAGTCTTACTGATTCCCCTCTATCTTCCCGGATTTAATTAATAGAGTATTTATATGTTACCTTGATATGTTTTTGAAGTATTTATAGATGATATTCTTTTATATTTGAATATCAAGGAAGATCAGGAAGGTCTCTTGAGAATTATACTATAGACCATTAATATAGAGACACTATATGAAAATTATAAAACGTGTGAATTTTGGATGAAAAAGGTTTCATTTTTGGGTCATATAATCTCAAGATAGGGTATATCGATTGATCCACTAATGATAGAGGTTATTGAGTGTTGTCACAGAAAAACTATGGTGATAGAGATCCATAGTTGTTTTGGTTTATCTGGATATTATCACTGGTTTTTGGAAATTTCTCACGACTATGTAATCCACTCACCTAGTTAACTTAGAAGAGAGATGAAATCCTCTGTATAGATGAATGTGAGAAAATTTGTAATGATCCGGAATAATATCGATGAAATTTCCATTCTTTTAGTTATTTTATAGAGTATTAATCACATAAAATCACTTTGAGAAAACAATATAAACTTTATAAATGAATAATGAATGAAATAATTGGTATTTTTCGAAGTTAAGGAACCTATACCAATGGAATAGTAACTTGATATTAGGATTAGTATTATGAACAATAGAATATTAACTTCACCAATGAATGTATGAATAATATTTTGGTAACTTATAAGTGAAAATAGGATATATTTATATCTTTATATAAGTAACTAAATGTTTTAAAAATAATATATAAAGTGTTTTAATTTTGTAATTCATAAATATTTAATTAAAATTTTATAGTTAATATAATAATTTAAAAGAAATTTATTTTCATAAAATAGATTCATAAATTAATAATTTTTTTTATAACTATAATATAATTTTATGTGACCTTAATTAATTTTTCCAAGTGTTATAAATTCAATTATAGTTTTAAAATCTGTATTTTTCAAATAAATGATGATTTTATTGAAAAATTATATTTATCATATTTATAAAATTATATTAATAAGATTTATTCAATTTTTTAATTTCAAACCTTTAAAAGTGGTTATAGTTAAATTATTGTATTTTTTTGAAATAGTTGGATTTTTTGTTAATTGTGAAATACAGTAATTTACAATATATATACATTATAAGATAAATGAAATATTCTTTATTAATTAATTATGAAATCATAATAATCTCAAACATAACTTAATTGTTTATTTTAAATAGTGATAATAATCAAACTCTTCATAGTCTTGAGATAAAATAATAAATTAATGATTAAAATAATCAACAAACACACATATCCTCCACTATAAATATCCCCCTCACCGCCACATCGGCTCACACCTTCCAAGATTTCATCCTTCTCCAATATATATCCAATACTATTTGAAAGACCCCATATCATGTCCATTATCACTTTGTATCATAAAAATACCAAACCAATCCCCTTAACGAGGTTCTCAAGGAGCTGAATTCTAGAGGTAAAAATCCTCTTTCTTTTCATTATTTTCTTCTAAATTTATTTTATTTTCTTATAAATACCTCACATACCCTTTAAAAAGTGACATTATAACTCCAATATATTTTATATATTTTAATTTTATTATTTCAATGTTAAATTCACCATCATGGATCTTCTCCTTTTCCTTTTATTTTAAGGATGAAAACATTGTCTGATTTGTGCTGATTTACCACCTTCATGGATAACATGTTTTTTTCAATTATGTATTCATGGATGGTTAGAAAACCATAATTATGGTTAAAAATATTTTATTTTATATATTATATGTTTTTTAGTGTTCTATAACTAGTATATATACATGATATTAATTAATAAGACAAAACTGGTTCCTGATGATCGAAAAACAACTAAAATAATCTAAGCGATTGTCATTAAAGTTAAATATAATTAATCATCCTAATATCTGGAAGATATATATATAAGACCATTAAATAATTTTTTGTTAATTAATATCATATATTTTCAATTCTAGTGAATTATTTCTATTTTACATGATCTTCCATATATGTGTAAAAGTAAAAAAATCATGCTACCCATGGAAAGGAACAATCCTGAATAATGAAATTAAATATAATAACTCATCAAAAAGACTATAAATTAACATAATAAGATTATAATAAATCAAATAAATGTTTAATAAGTTCTTAATTAATTTATTAATGAATCTAGTTTCATCATCTAGGACATTAAACACAAGTGCAAAACACTTTCAGACATGTGGTAAGGGTTTCTTCTTGAGCCTCCATTTTCCATTTGGGTTACGCTCTATCTCTATTTTCCCCAATTTAATTATTAATTATTTTTATATAATTTTTCTAAATTATATTTATATGTTCAAAACTCAGGTATCCAGATCATTTCATATTTTTTTATTGGTAAATACATGTTTTACAAGGTTCTCTTCTCAATTATCCCTAATACGCAAGACCGATTAAAGAGAACTTATTGATTTCTTACCCATTTTCATGAAATATCCACAATATATTATAAGATGAAATTATTTTCCTAAAATCAAAAATTTGGTCATGAAAATTTATATTTTCTAATTTATGGTTTTATAAAAAAATATGAATAATACAAATGATTTTTTCAGAAGAATTATTCTTTACAAAGTGAAAAAACGTATTTCTCTCAAGAATTCTGAGATGATTTTATTATAATATTTTATTCTACTTCAACACCTATGTTAAATATTATGAATTTTTAAGATTTATATCTTATTATTATCATTTAACATATTTTATATAATTTTTTATTATCATTTTCACTGTAGATGTGCTCTCTTGATACCATTCACTATACTACACAGAATGGTTAGTAGTTTCTTTTACATATTGGAAAAAGTTATTTAAATTTCATATGTATATCTTTTTTATGTTTAACCCCATTTATATTAGGAATTTATTAGACCTATTAATTAAACTTAAAGTCCTTATATAGGCTCTCGATTCATCGATAGGTCTCATGAGAGAAAATAGTAATGGATTTGGCTAAGACTTTAAACATTTATTTTCAGATGTCTTGGCTGAGGCATCCACGATATGTTTTAGATGTATAGAATTATTTATTCCCAAATTATGATATTATTAATTGATAAATCATGTGATTATTTGACTAGTATAATATCTATGGTTTATATTTAAGAGATTGTTTATAGGAAATTATTTATTCATCTTTTATTTATGTTATATTATGCTCAACATTATGTTCTAATGGCATGTTATTTAGTCATTCACAATGAATTGTTGTTTATATTAGCTTCCAATGTATTTTTTACCCTTACTGATCATTTTATATCACACCTTTGTTATGCTTCATTTTTTATGAGGATGTGAATATGTATATTATGAATGACTTACAGAGATAATCTAGGAGTTATGGATGTTTCCAAGGAAGTTTATATTTTGTTTTACATTTAAATTTGTAATGGAAAACTTATTTTTTTTATATGGTCTCCAAAAACTACTAAACTCTTTAGTCCTATGGGATTCGAACACATTTTCAGAGTACCAATGTAATAAAGTAAGGCACTAACTCTAGGATACTGGGGCTGGGGTATTTATAGTTGGTATCAGAGAAAGTTTATTAGAAACCTTGAAACTACATTTAGAAAACTTAGATTAGGGAACATAACCCTAAGATAAAATTTGAGGATAATCATAGAATAACATCCTAGTATTTTGGTAAAGTATAGATTATGTAGGTCTTCCTATAAATGCATCCATTTCTAGATACTAAAAGTGTATGTAGTTCTAGAACAGATGTACCTTAGGGTAACAACTCTGACAAGGTGTTTTGGGCATGGATTAAGGTAACTAGGTACATGACAACGGGCCTTATTGCACACCTATTTTGAAAAATTTGGGTGATAAGTTTATGATAATTCACATTTTCTTTAAAAACTATTATTAATGATTGAAATGTCAATGTTTACCTCAAAAAAATGTTTATTATTCTGAGATTATCTTTGCATTAATTTCCAATTTATGTCACTTGTTTTGATAGTTCCAAATTATGGATTATGATTCATAACCTAATTTAGTGTATTCCATTATTTATAACCTTGAGTAAATAATGCAAACCTTGTCAATATGAGTATCTCATTTAGGAATTTCCATCTTATGAAAGATAATGATATTGGTACTGGAGTTGTGACTCATGTTGAGAAAATTATAACTATATTGGGATAGATGTCTCAGGTTATAAAAAATAACCTTACCTATATGGAGCTTCCAAATCCACAACGTGGAGGAGAAATATTAGACTGCTTTATGTGAAAACATACTCCAACATTCAATGGGGCTACAAACCCATTTGTAGTGGAGTAGTGGATAAATTTTTTAATAAAGATATTTCTCACCTTTGGAAGTAATGAAAGGGAGAAGGTTATCATGTAAGTTTACCATATCTTGAGATACATTGATTGATGGTGGTCATTTATTCAAAACAAAAATGATGAGAAAAGAAATTTCAAATATATAATGAAAATATTTTTATTAAATTTGGCTAGAAATTTATCTTCCTCATGAACAACGAGTTGATATGGAGAAAAAATCTTCAATATGATACAAAAAAATAATGAAAACATATTTATTTACGAATAAAACAATACAAGGTTATCAACCAATGTCCCAAAATATATAAATAATAAATGGATAAATATTAATAGATTCATTAATGGATTAATTCCATTCCTCTGAATGGCCCTGATATCTGAAAATCTATCATCATACAAAGATATAGTCCCATGTGCTATCAAGATAGAGAAATAATTCTCTTTGCCTTATGAATTTATGGTAAAAAAAGAGAACAATAGGGTTTTAGAGGAAATAATGGATAAAGGAAAGAATGAAAATTTGAATTTTTTAATGTGTGTTATTTTTGGAAGGAAACACCCTAGTGCCTGCTTAGAAGGAAAAGAAGTCTGTTACAAGTGCCGACAAAAAGGCCACGAAGTGCATGATTTCATGGGTAATAAAGAAACTTTCATTGTTCAATTATACAATTTTAGGGATATGGGACACTATGAGAATTGTTTTCCTTTTTTTCAAGGAAACCTTCCCCAGAAAAGGCCAAAGGAGAAAGGCATATGAGATCTCAACTACAATGGTTGAAGTTCCTAATGATCTGGTGGTAGGAACTTTAATCATTTCCTAAAATGTATCTAATTATTTATTTCATTCTGTATCATTGCATTCTTTTATATCTCCATAGATTTACAAGAAAATTAGACATTTTCCTTTTCATTTAATAATATATTTTTCAATCAAAGATTCTAAGGGAAGTACTATAGAACAAATATGTGTTGTTCAGTCCCCTTTGTGAAACATAAATGTTCTTTTGTTTGAAAAAATATCATCACAACTATGGATGATTTTGATATAATACCCAATATGGACTAGATTTCAAAATATGATTTGATAATATATTTTAAAAAGAGGGAGATTATTATTGGTGAGGAAGATACACAATGCCGTATCTTTATTGAAAAACCCTCATTATCTAAGTTTTATCCAGATCTACCTCCAGTAGCTCTTCTAAATGAAATTCATAGAGAGGAAGATAAAATAGAATCTATAAATAAAGAAATAAATCTTCAAATTGAATATGTGCCAATTTCTCAACAATACATTGATATATTTAAAGAGGATTTACTTGGACATCCTTTGGAGTGAGAAATTGTGTTATCAATTGATTTAGTCACTGATTCAAGGCCAATATCAATGAGTATTTATAGAATATCCATTGTAAAATTAGTGGAGTTGAAGAAACAACTATAGGATTTGAGTACTAAGGGATCTATTTTCCATAGTTTTTCTCCATGGGAAGCCCCTATTCTTATAGTCAATAAGAAAGATGGATCCATGAGGATGTGCATTGACTATAGAGAAATAAATGCTATTACAATAAATAAAAGGCATCCTCTACATAGCGTTGATGATTTGTTTGAGAAAATTCATGGAGATGAGTATTTTTTAACATTTACCTTCATTTTATATATCATAAATTGTGTGTAAATAAGGAAGATATTCTAATGAAAATAGTTAGAATTAGGTATGAAAATTACATGTTTACTGTAATTCCATTTGTACTAACTAATGCACCCTCCATTTTAATAAATTTAATGAACATATTTTTCATGAAATATCTTGATAACTTTGTTATGGTATTTATTGATGATATCTTGGTATACTCCAAAATCTACAAAGACTAGGAGAAGCACATGATTATTTTTTTGAATACTCTTAGACTAAAATTTTTATTTTGGAATTTTAGAAAGTGTGAATTTTGTCTTTAATAAGTTTTTTTTTAAAATATTATCTCTAAGGATGGAATATCAGTTGATCCTATGAAGAAAAAGGTAGTTCAGAAATGGACTGCACCAATGAACAGAAATGAGGTACGTTGTTTCATTGGTTTAGAAGGTTAATATTGGTGTCTCATTCATAATTATTCTTGATTAGATAACCTGTTAACTAAGCATACCTATAAAGTAGTTATGTTTTTATGGAAAAAATAATGTGAGGAATGTTTTGAATAATTGAAGAGGAGATTAGTCAATTATCCAATCTTGAATCTACCATCAGTAAAATATGGACTTGTGTTTTATATGGTGCATCAAATAAAAGACGTAGTTTTATACTTATGCAGGATGGTAGAGTTATTACCTATGCATCAAGGCAGATAAAAACTCATGAACATAACTATCTGACTAATGATATTGACTTAGAAGTCTTAGTCTTTTATTGGATGATATGGAGACACTATCTCTATGGAATAATATGTGAGACATATACAGATCATAGGATCTTGAAATATGTATTCTCATAGAAAGAACTTAACATGATGAAAATGAAATGATTTGAGTTACTCAAGGATTATGATTTTCTATTACACTATCACCCAGGGAAGGAAAATAAGGTTGTTGATGCATTAAGTAGGAAGGATCATGGATTTCAAAAAAAATGAGTATTATAAGGGATCTTATGTTCATGGATATAGTAAAGATGGATATGGGAATTATAAAGGAAGGAGAAACATCATTTCTTTTTAAATTGGTTGTTCAACCACCTTTATTAGAAGGTATTAAAATTTCTTAGTCAAAATACGATAATTTTCAAATGAAAATAAATGCTGTGAATGATGGTAATTTGAAAGACTTCATGTATGAGGATGGAATTCTAAAATTTTGGAAGATAATTTGTATTCCCTCTATACCAGAGCTAAAAATGGAGTTATTTTATGTTTTCCAAATCTCTAATTTTTCTATAGGCATTAGTATCACTAATATGTATAGATATTTGATGGAAAATTTCTAGTGGGATAATATGATGTGAAAAATTTATAATTATGTATCAATATGTTCTGTCAACAGATAAAGGTTAAAAGACAACATCCTAGAGGATTCATAAAACCTATACCTATTCCTACATGGAAAGGGGTTGATAAAACTATTATTTTGTCACTATATTTCCAAAAACATCAAGAAATAAGGATGTAATATGTGTAATTATTGATCGACTTACCCAATCTGCACATTTCCTCTCTATAAGGGAGGATTTCCCACTCGATCACCTTGTATGAATCTATATTAATGAAGTTGTAAAACTTTAAGGAGCACCTCTTTTAATTGTTTTTGATCATGATCCATGATTTACATCAAGATTATGGAAAATTCTTCATAAAGCATTGGGTACTAATCTTAATTTGAGTACTGATTATCACCCTCAAACTAACAGGTAGTCAAAAAGGATAATCAAAAATTTAGAAGTCATGTTGAGATCATACTCACTTTACTTTCAAGGCATGTGGGATCAATAGTTTCCTTCGGTATAATTTTACTACAAAAAGATTTTTAATTCAAGTATTAAAATGGAATAATATGAAGTATTGTATGGAAAGAGATTTCATACACCATCTTATTGGGATGAAGTTGGTGAAAGGAAGAGTATAGGCCCAGTGCTTCTGAAATAAATAATGGAAAATGTAAAGACTATTAATATAGATATCAAATCAGTTAAAAGTAGGTAAAAGATCTATGTCGATAACTAGAAGAAATATTTGGAGTTTCAGGTGGGATATTATGTTTTTCTGAAAGTATCTCCATAGAAGGGTGTCAAAAGGTTTGGTAATAATGGGAAATTGAGCCCTAGGTACATTGAAACTTTTGAAATTCTAGAGATAATTGGAGTTTTGGATTATCATTTGGTAATTCTTCCTAGCCTTTCCAAAGTTCATGATGTGTTCCACATCTATTTGTTAAAATAGTGCATGCTTAACCCAATGCATGTTCTCACTTCTGAAGAAATAGAATTAGAACCTGATTTATATTACTTTGTATATTTTATCTAGATTGTGGACACTATAGAACAGGTGTTGAGGAATTGGATGACTGGGTTGGTAAAGGTACTTAGGAAAAATCCTAAAATTGAAGAGAAAACATGGGTACCAGAGAAAGTTATGATGAAGAACTACCCAAATCTTTTTATGAGATGAAATTCAATAAATTTTTAGGATGAAATTTTTTTTGGAGGGGAAAATATAATGAAAAAAATTTCTATTAATGAAATTTCACTTCTTATAGTCATTTTATATAGTATCAATCACATAAAATCACTTAGAGAATATAATACACAATTTATAAATAAATAATGGATGAAAAAAGTGGTATTTCTAGAAGTTATGGAACATATACCAATAGAATAGTAACTTGACCATAGGAATAGTAATAAGACCAATAGAATAGTAAATTCACCTATGAAAGTATAAATAAAATTTCAGTATCTTATAAGTGAAAATATTATATATTTATATCTTGATATAAGTAACTAAATGTTTTAAAAATAATATATAAAGTGTTTGTATTTTATAAGTCATAGATATTTAATTAAAATTTTATAAATAATATATTAATTTAAATGAAAACTATTTTCATAATATATATTCATAAATTAATAATTTATTTTATTTTGATTATATGTTAATTTTATGAGTCCTTGATTAATTTTTGAAAGTATTATAAAATCAATTATAGTTTAAAAATTGGTATTTTCCAAATAAATGATGATTTTATTTAAAAATTAAATTTATCATATTTAGATAATTATTTTCAAAAAAATTATTCCATTTTTTAATTTTAAACAGAAAAAAATCGTTATGGTTCATGTTTGGGATTTTTCTGAAATAGTTGAATTTTTAGTGAATAGTGAAATACAGTAATTTACTATATATATACATTATAAGATAAATACACTATTACCAAATTCATGAATGATTTAGTAACCATAATCTAGAAATTAAATTAATTATTTAATTTATTTAGTGATAATTCTTAAACTATTCAAAATCTTGAGCCTAAATAATAATCTAATGATTAAAATAATCAAAAAAACACCCCTCTCCTCCACTATAAATAACACCCCTTATCCTCACACATTCCAAGCCTTGAGTATTATCCAATATCTTTACAGAACTCTTCCAAATGCCCTACCCTATGTCTCGAATTCCTTGGTCTCATCAAAATACCAAAAAAACCCCTTAAATAGGTTCTCAGGGAGGAGAATTCAAGAGGTAAAAATCTGCTTTCTTTACTTTTTTTTCTTCTCAAATTTTTTTCTCTTGACATCCTTCCCTCTCGTACCTAGTAAAAAGTTACATGATAACTCAAGTATATTTTATATAATTAAATTTTATTATGTCAATGGAAAATCCACCATCTATTCTCTTATCCTTTCCTTTTATGTTATAGATTAAAACATCGTCCAAGTGGTGTCGATTTACCGCCTTCATGGACGACATGTTTTTGATTTTCAATTACACCCTCATGGAAGGTTATAAAGCCATAGTTATGGATAAAACATATTTTATAATACATATTATAAGTTATTTAATATTCTAAACCCAATATATATATATGTGTGATATTAATTAGTAAGACAAAACTAGTTCATGAAGATCGAAAAACCACCAAAATAATCTAAACGAATATCATTAAAGTTATACCTAATGAATCATCCTTATATCTAGTAATATATATATATATATATATAATACCATGAATATATGTATTATCTTTAATAAAATATAATTTAAATTCTATATAATTATTTCCATTTTACATTATCTTCCATATAAATTTAAAAGTAAACCAATCATGAAAACCAAGAAAAAGAACATCCACGAACAACAAAACTGAATCTCAGAAATCATCAAAAAGGCCATAAATGAATTTAATTAAAATATAAAAAATAAAATATATGTTTAATAAGTTATTAATTAAATTAAAAAATTCTATTATCATTATCCTGGATATTAAGCGCAAGTGAAGAACATTTTTTGACATAATGTAGGGGTTTCTTCCTGAACCTTCATTTTCCATTCAGGTTACACTTTCTCTCTATTTAACCCAATTTAATTCTTCATTAATTTTATATAATTATTATAAATTATGTTTATATTTTCTAAACTCATTTATCCATATCATTTCACCTTTGTATTGTAAGGAAGTATATGTTTTACAAGGTTCCTTTATCAATTATTCCTGATACATAAGCCCGATTAAAGGAAACTTCTCAATTTCTTACCAATTTTCATGTATCATCCATAATATAATATGAGACACCATTATTTTAATAAAATAACTAATTTTATCATGAAAAAACTCTATTTTTTATACAATCAATTATGACAAATACAAATGTTTTTTCCCAAAATAACTCTTCTTTGCAAACTAAAAAAATGTATTTCTCTCACGAATTTATCGATGATTTTGTTAAAGTAATTTTATATATTTAAACACATTTATTAAATATTATTATTTATTAATATTTGCCTATTATGATTATCATATATAATATTTTATTAAATGGTTTATTATCAGTTTGATTGTGGTTGTGATATCTTGATACAATTCACTATACTACTCAGAATGGTTAGTGATTATGTTAACAGATTGGGAAAAGTTATTTAAATTTCATAAATATCTATTTTTTTGTTTAACCCATTTAATGTGAGGAATTAACTATACTTATTGTGTAGTTTGAATCACCCACTATAGCCCCCCTATGCATAGGTAACCGAAATGGACTTGGCTGACCGCTTAAATATTTATTTTCAGAGGTCTTTGTCGAGGCCTCGACGGTATGTTTCAGGTGTCGAATATTGTTCCCTCATTATGATATTTTTAATTGTTAAATATTCTGATTATTTGACTAGTAAAATATCCTTGGTTAAGTTTCATATGATTATTTATATGGAATTATTTATTTAGATTTTATTCTTTCATTATTATTATCAAGGTTAGGTTCTAATGGAATGTGTTTTTAGTTATTACCCATGAATTATTGTTTACATTAGCTTCAAATGTAATTTTTAACCTTACTTAGAGTATAATATCACCCTTTTCTTATGTTTTATTTTTTCCCCATATGTGAAGATTTTTATTATGTGTGACTTGCAAAGATAATCTAGGAGTTAGGGATGTTACCCAAGAAGTTTCTATGTTGTTTTTCCTTTCATGTTGTAATGTGATACTTATGTTTGTATCTAGTTTTACAAAACTACTGAAATATTTGGTCTTTTGTGATGCGAACACTTTTTGATTGTACCAATTTAATAAAGTCGGTTACTGACTCTAGGCTACTGAGGTTGGGGTCTTTACAAAAATTACAAGGAGCTGAAGAGAAGATTAGTTATTGCACTAGTGATTACATTAACCTATATTAGAAAAGGTTTTATAATATATAGTGATGCATAGAATATGGGATTCAGATCTGTTATTTTTTATAATGAAATGGTAATAACTTATGACTTATGAAAATTGAAGGTTTGGGATAAAAAAACCTAACTCATGATCTGTAGTTATCTCTAGTAATTTTTACATTAAAGATATGGATGTGTTATCTTTATGAAGAAAAGTGTGTGTATATATTGACCAAAAAAATAAAGTATATATTCAAATAGAAGTAGTTGAATATATTCCATAAAATATTTTTAGAGCTAATTAATGATTTTTACTTCTCAATACATTCCCACCCAAGGAAATAGAACAAGCTAGTTGATGTCTTGAGTTGAAAGGATCATGATAGATTACCCATGATGAGGATCACAAAAGATATAATATTTATGGATTTTAAAAGTATGGATCTTGAAATATGGATAAAAGGGGATAAATATCATCTTTCTAAATTTAATGTTTAATCATATATTCAAGTAAAGAATAAGGAGGCATATAAATAAGATGTAGAGCTGTAAAAGATGGTTAAAATGTTCCTAATTTTAACCTTGAACATGATGGAATGATGAGTTTTATGAACTATTTTGTGTTCCATCCATATCATATTTGAAGAAGGATTTATTATAGGAATCTCATAGTTCTTCATTCTGTATTCATCCTAGAAGTTTAAAGATGTATAGGGATTTGAAAGATTATTTCTAGTGGTATGGAATGAAGAAAGATGTCATCGAATTTGTATATAAATTCTTGGTATGTTAGTGAGTTAAGGATAAGTGAAAAAATTATAAGGGGTGTTACATCCATTACCCATACCAGCATGGAAATGGGAAAACATCAACTTGAATTTTTTTCATTGGACAACCCAAAATATCTAAAGGGAATAATGTTATATGGGTTATAATTGATCACATTACAAAGATAGTACACATCATCACTATCAGATAAGTATTCTCTATTGATCATCCTGCAATGATATACATTAATAAAGTTGTAAGGTTTCATGGAGTACCACATTCAATTGAATCTGATTGGGATCTAAGGTTTTCCTTGACATTCTAGTGAAGACTTTAGTAAGATCTTGATACTGTGATAATTGTTTCCACTACATATCTTCCTCAAAAAAATAGTAAATCTAAGAGAATAATTAAAACACTTTAGGATATATTTATATATTATTATATGTATTTCAATGGTGTTCGGGATCAACACCTTCCTCAAGTTGAGTTTTCCTAAAATAATATATTTCACTCAAGTCTTCAGATGGATCCTTATGAATCCCTATATGGAAAGAAGTGTGGAGTTTTAATTTCATGGAATGATGCTATAAAAAGAAAGATATTGGGACCTGAGATGGAAATCAAAATGGCAGAGAAGGTTAGAGCTATTCAACAATATACACTGCTACAAAAGGGGCATTCAACAGCGCTAGCGTTTATCAATGCCAGAAAAAAGTGCTCATAAAGGGTGACAATTATCGACGCTTTCATATAGCACTGATTATAGGTACCTTTTATCAGTGATTAATTTTTAGAGCTGATAAATGGCACCCTTTATCACTGTATTATTTTTAGTCCAGATAAAGGACAGCCTTTATCAGTGCTCTTTTAGCACTAATAATGGTCCTAAATAAAATGAAATAATTAAATAAATAAAAGTAAAAAATAAAAAATTTATTAATAAAATAATTACTTATAAAAATGATTAAATTGAATATATATATATATATATATATTATAAAAATTAATAAATAGTATATATTAAATATATAGATATATAAAATGAATAAAATGAAATAATTAAACAAATAAAAATTAAAAATTAGTAAGTTAAGAACAGTATTAAATATTTTACTAATTAAATGATAATAGATAAAAATGAATAAGTTTAATATACATATATATATTATAAATATTAATAAATAGTATATATGAAATACAGATATATAAAATTAATAAATTGTAATAATTGAGCAAAAAAATAAGAATGAATAAATTAAAAAAGTATGTAAAAAATTAATAATGAAACAATTATTAATAAAAATGAATAAATATAATATATATTAATATATAATATATATTAAATATACATATATCGAAAATGAATAAAATGTAATAATTGAAAACATATTAATGTCTTATTCGTTTATAATGTTGTTTGATTTTCAATTTAACATATATCAAATGTCATGAGTTAAATTGATTTCACATCCATATATGTAATTAATGAATTTTTATATACAATTCACACACACAAATATTTACACAATTAATGAAATCTTATATAGAAACACGTTCTCCTAATATTTAGGTAATTAATTTAAATTTTAGTTTATTTTAGAATTTCATTATAACATGATATATTTAATATATTATTTTTTTAATCAGTCACTTTTATTTTTTTATTTTCAATATTATTACAGTTAGGTATTATTTATTCATTATTAATATTTTTTATTTTATTTTTTTCATTTCATTTTTGAATTTTACATTATTTATTATTTATTTATATTTATTTATTTACTCTATTTAAGTATTATCAATATATATTCTTATTTTTCTCAATATATAAATACATATTTTTTTAATAATTTATATGAAATTAATAAAATATATCAATTTTTCAACATTTTTAAAGTGTACTAATTTTTTAATATTCAATTTCACTCATTTTTAAGATTCATGTTTTTTTTCTTATATATTCATTAATTATGATAAAAATATTTTTTGCAAAAAAATATTTATAAATAAATACTTTTATAAATTTATATTTATATATTTATATATTTACAATTATTATAAATAAAAAATATTATTATTTAAAAAAATATTTATATAATTATATATAAATAATTATATATATTTACATAATTATTAAATTGTAATAAATTTATTAAAATAATGATTATACTATATATATATATGTTGAGGCTGAAGCCTTGGTTTATTTGAGAAAAGAGACTACATTACAATGAAAAGAAGACAACATACAATGTAGGTATGTGCTCGACAAAACACGAACTTGAGACCTCACCGAGACTCACAAGGGCAGCTACCATTGAGCTGCACCTTGAGGGATATATATATATATATATATATATATATATATATATGTATGTATATATATTATTTTTAAGTATTATTCATATATTTTTAAGTATTATTCATATATTTTTAAGTATTATTCATATATTTTTAAATAAATAATTATATATATAAATAATTATAAAATTATAATAAATTTATTTAAATAGTGAATATATTTATATTTATATGTATTTATTAATTATATATTTAATTATATAAATATATATAATGATATAAATATATTTAAAATTATAAAATTATAATATATACATATATATATATTTAAATATTAAATATATTTACTATATTTATGATTATATATATTTATTATATATATATATAATTATATAAATATATATAATGATATAAATATATTTATTATTTTTAATAAATAACTATAAATATATTTATAAATTTATATTTACTATATTTATATAATTACATATTTATAATTACAAATAAAAATTATACATTTTTTTATTTATTAATGTAATTATAATAAATAATTATATATTTAAATAATTATAAAATTATAATAAACAAATATATAATTATTTATATATACTTAAAAAATTATTTATAATTATAATTATAAATCTTTTATCAGCGCTAATGTTTTAGCGCTGATAAAGGTTCCATTTATCAGTTCTTTTTTATCACTAGTAAAAGGTATATTTTTAGTTCTTTTTTGAAAGTGCTGATAAAAGTGTCCCATATATATTTAAAAAATCCTATCCACGACTCATTTTATTCTTGATTCTCAAGCTCTCTCGTAACTCCCCTGCTACTTGTGCTACTCCTCTCCGTTCTCTCAAACGAATCATGACTAAAATATAAGGTATGTTATTTTCTCCTTTTCCTCTCGTTAATTTCTTTAGTGGGTTTCGTGGTTTGCATTTTTTTCACTATTCTTAACTGTGAAAAACCACATATCTTATCTCTCTCTTACTTACCTATACCTATGCAACACCACCCCTACTCTATAAACTCATGTCAACTTCATACGATACCACTACGAATTGAATATCCATCCACTATTGCAACTAATGGTGATTTTCTTGATGTTTCCATTATTATTTCTTATTACATTTTAGATAGTGTGGATTTTCACTATTTAAATATTGTTTCAATAGTATGGAATGCACATGAAGATGAAAGAAAGTTTAAGATAATAAGAATAACTATGAATATATGTGTATCTATTGAGCAAATCATCTTCATAAAATTTCATAGAATGATATGTGAATATTTTCACTGAACTAATATTGGATGATTAGAGTCTCATAGGTGATGTAGTTGAATGAACAAATGAAGTTTGTTCCTATGTCATAAAATGACAGAATTTGTTATTTCCTATATATTTTCTTTCAATTGATTATTTTTTTTGTTCATTAACAATTTAAATATAAATATGAATATAATTTCACATGCTGAATATATTGTTGAATAACGAGATGATGATATACCGCATGAAAGTATTATTAAAGGTGGTAAGTCAAACTTGTGTAAAATATAAGAAAATTAAGTGCTTCTTAGCACAATTATATTATATTTATGATTCTGGTAATTTTTACCATAAATTAGTTGATAAATTCAAGAAGGTTAAATGGAAATATGTTTGTTGGGATTATATTGTGTTTGGTGGTATGTTGTGATAGAAAGTTAATTATATTTTCTAAATATAATATTTTAGAAGACATAATTAAAATTTCATTTTTTTTATTTTTGAATATGGGTGGTTTTCGAATATACATGGGATAAATATATTTTTTAAAAATAATAAGTCATAGGTTTTAATAATGTTATATTTTAGAAAAAATGGGTTGTATAGAATTGTGCTCAATTATTATGTACTACGCATTCTATACAACAAATATTTAAGTAATTATCATGTTTTAATATTTGATTAAGAAATTTGATGTTTATGATACCAGATTAGTAATAGTTTTTATATATGTATTTGATATATAATTTTTTTGATGAAATAGTTCATAATATATATTTTTTGATAAGATAAATATATTCTTAGAATTATTTTACTATGATCATACACAAATATGGTTTTGATAATCATTATATTGTAAAATTAACAAATACGCATTTATAAATAATTCTTTTCTAAACATCAGAATGATAAGAAATTGAAAAATTCTATGAATTTTATTTAGAAAGTCTATATTTTTATCTTTCTATAAATTATTTATAGATTTTTTTACTAATTTTTTTTGTTTACTTGCCTAATAATTTTTTCACTAGAGTAAGTATTTTGAAAATTATTCTATTGAACATAATATGTTACAAATTTTTTTTAAATTTTGATAAATATTTATTTATAGAATTTCCATTTAATAATCCCTTGATATAATTTCAAATTATTTTTAATATACCTCTCATTGTATGAATACATTATTTTTCTACAAAAACAACACGTACGGATGTGATAAAAATAATTTTTATCATATATTAGAATATAATGGTATTATGTGAGGGTTAGGTATGGTATGTTAGAATGTGAGTTACTATAGACATGTTATTGATTCAATGAGGGATAGATTTAGGATGATGTGAAATTTTTTTTGTTATTTTTTCTTCTTTATGGATTTTTAGAAGTCAGATTTAACTAATGTATTATGGAACCCATTGTGTGATTCTTTCCTAATGGATCCAATTATTAAGACTTCCCCATATTTCAAATTCACTTCCCAATAAAAATGGATATGTTTTTCTCATTTCTTGATTTGGATGAAATAAGTATATGTGATAGTTATCCCTAAGGGATAGTCTTGAGTGTTACTACTTTGAACATATACTCAAATATATTTGTTGTTGTATGTTTTAGAGGGGGGTTTAGTAGTGAATTATTTATTTTTATACTCACACACTATATATGGACCTCAGTTGATATAGAGCTCTTATATTAAAGATACAATTGAGGGAAAAATGACTAGTAACATATATTATAGTCGGTGCAGCTTAGTGGGGATGAGTTTATGCTCTCATGGTAGTGTTACGGACTTTTTAGCATTTTGAGATGAGATTTGAAATTTTAAATTAGGATGTGATAATTTAAAATGTTTTAATTAGTCAATTGTCGAACTGACCAGCTTTATCTCCCAAACTATGATTATTTCATTTTGTTGATTGAGAATAATCCCTCGTCTCTTTTATATTGTTTGAACTACTCTAAGCAGTATTCATCCAAAATGATCGCCAGTACCCTGTATGGGATTAATTTTTGTTAGATTAGTTCAGGAAACATACCAAGATGTCCACAAGAGATGGGGGATGAGTACTAAGAAACAAAATTCCATAATAAATCCTCGAAAGAAGAAGCTAATGAGGATGAAAATTTTCTATATATTTAACCTTTGGATGGATTTATAGGATAACATAAACCATTGTAACGAATTATATTCTTAAATTCAATTACTCATTTATTTAAAATGGATTAATGATAATCATTTCAAAAAATATTATGAAGATGGAGTAAAAGAGTTTATCCAGTTATTAATAGAGCATGCATCTGAACCTTCTCAGTTAATTTCTCTGTGTTTACATTATTGTTATTAAATACAAATTAAAATTTTGATTACTCATGTAGACAATGTCTTCTGCACATGATTATTATAAGGACTCGGCCTTAAACATAACTTATTCTAGTGAATTATGACTAGAATTTGTTTTCTTTCATTCCCAATGATCTTTTATCTCAAGAGTTTTAGAGAATTATGATAAAATATGACATAGAAAACTCAAACATCACAAGAGGACACTTATACTCAGTATCATTTTTTAACCAAAGGAAACCCTTTTAAAATAAAACATTATTTCTTTTCAAGACACATCTTAAATAATTTCATCAAGAAATATTATTTTCCCTTACTAATATTAAGACCTGTAAAAAACATTTTAATACTTGGGATGAGAACAAAATCTCGGTAAGGGATATAAAATAAGGAATGAAATATTTATCCATGAATATTTCAAACTCATGAAGAAAATTACACAAAATCATAATTTTCATCCATAAAACCTAGACTCTTTAACGTACCTCATAAATAATAAATTAACATAAAACTCAATGAAATTATAAATCATAAAGTTAACTTGTGGAATCCATATCATACTTACATTTTAGCATTCACAACTACATAGGGAGTAATCTTTAAGGTTACATTTTGAATACCCATCATAGTATATTCTCTAAATATCTTAGGAGAAACATTTTCATTTAGCTCTGTCTCATTGCCCAACGAATTGGAGAGCTATCATGGGATCACCCACCGTTGGTTTATCATGGAACCACCCATACACATAAACAATTCCCATGAACTATGACATAAACATGACACAAATGCATAAAGGTAAAATAATATTTCCACATTAAAATCACATTTCATTTTTACAAAGCTTTGTACCCATATGTGAAAATAATTTATTTGAAAATAAAAGTGTAAACTGTTAAATTATACAAAAAAACATAATAGAGATATATAAGAAAGAAATTTGATTCATAATATATATGTTAAATAAAACATTCCAAGTTATTGAAATAATCATTCCATTTTTAAAAAATAGTTAAAACATATAAAAAGAAATTTTTTGAATCAAAGTGTCACATACCACTTTGAAATTTTGGAAAAAACATTAAAATGTTTATTTTTATATAAATAAATCCTTTAAAACCTGTTTGAAAACATGTTCATAAATTATAATTATTGAGAAAATTAAATATTTGAAAACATTTAAAACAAAGTTTTAGTTAAAGAGTCCATCACCACTTGAGAAACACTTGAATAAAAATCCCTTAAGAATGACATTAAGAAACATTAAATATAATGATAATATAGTAATTCATGATATAACAAATAAAAATGAGTCTTATATACACCTTAAAGGATAAATAAGGTTAAAAACATCAAAATATTCCTCAATGAAAGGAGATTGAGATGAAGTCCCTAACCATGAGTCTGACATGACTCGTACATTCTTTATATTCTTAAATAATATAATTAGGTTAATTTATACTTTCTTGGGAACCTTTTTCAAGTTTATTTTTTTTATATCACTTATTATCGTGTTATAACAATTACATAAATATTTAAATTCATTTCGTATATTTTATTTATATTTGGTACTTGAGTTTTGTAATGGGGTAAATTGTCCATGTGGTCATAATTCTATCATCTCTAGAAAAATATTCATGAAAAAATAATAACCTTTATATATAAATTATACATTTAAATACATTCATTAAATAAGGATATGAAATATTGAATAACGTTACAATCATGGAGACGGTAAGTTGTACGTACGCATGAGTAATGTCTTCCATTTTTCTTTGATAGTTATGGAAAGAAAGTAAGTCTTATTTTATCATTATAGAATGATCATAATATCATTAATATTATATTTATCATTTAAATATACTTATATATATTATCCATGTTATATGGTGATTAAAAACAAATCACATTGTTTTGTGGAGGTGATAGTTCACACGTACGCACGAACGGTGTTATCATTTTTATATGCATGAAAAGTAAGCACGTAATTGATATATTATTATCTTATAATGATAAATATGTTATTAATATCACATATTAACATTAATTACATTATTATAACATGAAATGAGTGATAGTTATGGAAAATGAATTAGATCGATTTGTGGAGGTGATAGTTCACATGTATGCATGAACAATTAATTCATTTCTCATTTAATGGAAGTGGAGACAGATTTAGGTGATGATACTAACATAATAACATCTCATTATATTGATGATAATGGATTTTTTAAATCATAATGGTTGGAGGGTATTTGATGTAAATTAAAGAAGAAATAAAATAGAAGCACTTAAAGAAAATGATACCTCTTCTTCGGTTGATCACCATTGAAAAACACCTTAACACCTCTAGCGACGGTTTTTTGCCTAAAATAATCCTAAATAATGTGGGGATGGATTATTAAAATATTATTGGGTATATCTTGGCCGAAATAAAATGATATCGAATTGTGATTATAATATAATAGTGGGAACCTTTTTATTGGAGAGTGGAGGGGCACCCTCGGAAACTCTTAAAATAATAAATTAATATAAATTTAATTTCGGTCCTAAATGGTCCAAAAATAAATTTTTTTAAATATAAGATGATTTTTGTTCTAATAACTATAATCCAATTAAAATTTCAAAAGTTTGGAATATTTTTTAATCCTTGCCTTTTTTTAACCCATAGTTTACCCTTTTTTAATCTTACCATGATTTGTGTTATTTACTTTTTGTGGGTTTATTTAATTACCATAACATGTAAAACCACTCAAAAAAGTTCCATTTATTACATATTTGTACTTATACTAATGATTTGGCTGAATATTATGTTTTTGGTAATTTTATATCATTTAATAAAAAATTTTATATTTTATAATACCAGTAGTCTCAATTTTGAGACTATTCATTAGTATATTTTTAAAAATATCATAAAAGGAATATATTTTCGATCCAACTCCTTTAAATAATCAAAAACATGTCTAATATATCTATAAAATTAGTGTATGGAATAAATTATATAAGATAATATTTATTTTAATATTTATTTTAAAATTTATAATATCATTTATTTGATTCTTCCTTTAAAAAGTGTATTATTGCATCATCATTATGTCATAATTAAATTTATTATTTAATTACTAAAATTATAAAGAAAATGCTATGATTTAGTAATTATTTTTATCATTCTAATTAACATTTATAGTCTAATAGGGCACTTATATAACCTTTATCAAAATTTCTTTAGTAATAAGAGACATGATTATGACATTTTTTCCCTTACATTAAATTAAATGTTATAAATATCATAATCACACCCCAGTGGCCTTCAAAGGACACCATTTAGACCCAAGGATTTTATTGATTTACCTTAACTCAACCAATAATATTAGGACAAGTTTTAGGGTATTTTTATAATATTATAATATTATTTTTACCCTTATATACCAGGTTTTCCCTTTAACCGTGGTAAATAAAAATAATTTCTAAAGTTACTATTCATAATGTCCAAATATAAAAGGGATATATTTATATAATTTCAAACTTATGATTCCAAATATAGAATCCATTTTTCCAAATTCAAAACACAGAATTTGTAGAAATTATTTAAAAAAATAATCTCATTTATGGAATAAGAAAATATGTTTTTTATGTAAAAACAATCAAAAGATTGACATGTATTTATATCCAATTTAAATGTGAGATTAATTACAATGAAAAAAAATGTGATTAAATGATAAAAAAATAATCAAATTAAACATTAAAATTAATTAAAAGGATAATCTAACCATTTAAATAAATTATACGAAAATGCAGTTTTGAATTAAAATGTAGTATTTTTCACTATTCATTTCAATATGAATTTTATCAAAAAAATACCACAATTTCAACCAAAAAATATTTTAGGTCTCAATTACAAATAATAACTTTATCTAATCAAATATAACTTATACATGTGTCAAAAAATAGATTTAAAATGGTATTTTCATCAAAAGGTGATAAAACTGCATTTTTAGAAAAATACTCTTTTTATCTGTAAAATTGAATTTGCTCTTATATCATGTCTACAAAATACATGGGATAAATTTTAAAAAACATATTAAATTTATATTTAATCAATATAATCAAAAATAGTTATTTTATTATTCTATAAACACAATTATTCACATTTAAATAGTTTTTTATAAAAAATAAATTATTTATATTCAATTTGTTTTTAGATTCATTTCAAGTTAATTTGGTTACAAATGAATTCGTATATAAACATGCATAAACTATATTATCATAATTCAGTGAACATTGTTCATTACCTTCATTCTAAAAGGTAGTTGATAAGTACTATATTAAATAATAATATGTAGATGTTCATTTATGCTCGATGTGGCATATCATATACACTATCAAACATTATGTATCCTTTTAAAAACTAGGGATGTTAAATTCTCCCACATTTTTGAAATTTCATCCTCTCAATTTTAATTCAGGATCGGTAACTAAGGTATGACCTCTCAAAATACCTTTATTGTAATCCCACATCAGAAAAAGGATTAATATAACATCCACTTTAAAAGAAATAAAGTTAAGTACAATGGTCACATGAGATAAAAAATACTGGGGTTCCATATATGAAAAAATGGATTTGAATGAAAAAATAAATAACATGTTTTGGTAGAGAGTGATAGAAAACATGATCAGGAGAAAGATAACAGTCACCAAACCATAAATTTTTTATTAGACAAACGATCTATGATTTCATAGTAGGAAAAGTAATTAGAAGATGTTTTTGTTTTAATATCCTTTTCATAAAGTTGAGGAATTATTTTACTATACATAGTAAAAAATATATATTAATATACTTAATTTACAGTTATAGTTTCACCCATTAATCAAATTCAACCAGAAACTCATTTTTCTCCAAACGATGAGTATTTAAGATAAATATTTCATGTCTGAAGCACTATAATTAACTTTTAAAAACTCATATAAACCATAAAAGGTTAAATGTCAATTATACCATTAAACATTACCCAAAACAAAAATGGTTAGAACAATATTAGATAATTCCCACAAAATTAATAATCCTTTATAAGGATAATGAGTATGTTTAATCCCTAAAATTCAATAGTAATACCCAAAGTTCAACATAGACCATTCAACAAATAATTGTCCTTAAAATTCCTAAAAATAATACAAACTAATATTGAAACCCAAAATGTATAATAATTTTGTCATATAATCTTCCAAGATAAATTTTAAAATTTATCTCCAAATAACATCAACCTCTCTCAATGTCTCATACAAAAAAGTAAATGCCCTAGTAATTCATCAAGATATGTAAACTGTTTCCATAAATAACCTAAATCACCATAATCCTACAATAAAATAATATATTCTTCCAAAATATAGTTAAACCATTAATCCTCAATAAAAATAGCATAGTATTCTATTTACCTTAATCATATAAATTTCCCAAAATAGTAAACATCTTCCAAAATTGGATTTATCACTTAATCCCAAAATCATTTTCCAATCCCATGGTTATATATTAGTTAAAATATATGTCTCCCAAATCATATTATTCATAAAAAATAAAATAATTTAACTTAAAATAATATTTCATATTAACCAGGGTCTTCATGTAGTCCACTGGTAGGAAATAAAGCCTTGTTTCACTTCTGTTGTGGGTTCAATTCTTGCAGCCTTGTCCGATGTGATGGGTTTTTACACGGTCTATGTGTTTTACTTTTATAGAAAACCAATATAATTTTTATAACATTACCACAATGAGATAAAATCCTCAAAAATAACCATAAAATTTTTTAACCTCAAATTTTATTCAATACCATTTATTTTTCATCCAAAAAGTAATAACCCCTAACTAACTAAAAAATGAATGTCTCCAAAAATACCATTAATCACATTCCAATTTCATAGGATATGCCCCCAAAAGGATTTTTAATAGAATAAACATAGTATATACCTTAAACTTATAACCTCATGATGATATCAATATCTCATAAGAAGACATCTTAATCTCCAAATATGTCTAAACCCAGCTCTGATTCCCACTATAAGCACTCATCCTTAAACATAAATTATTCTAGTACATTTGACTATAATTTATTTTATTTCTCTACCAAAGATCTTTTAGGTATATATTTTTATATAATTAGGAAAAACTATTATATAGAAAACTCATACATTACCATAGGACACTTATGCTCAGTATCAATTTTTCCAACAAACGAACCCTTTTAAAATTAAATATGATTTCTTTTCAATACACATCTTCAATTATTTCATCATGGAATATTCTATGTACATAGGTATTATTAATACCTATGAAAAACATTTTAAAACATGGGATAAGAATAAAATATCGTTAAGGTATATAAAATAATGAATGAAATCATTAGTCCATGAATAGATGAAACTCGTGAAATCATTCTCAAAAAATCATAATTTCACCCATAAAACATAAACTCTTTAACATACCTCATGAAATCATAAGATTACTAAAAAAGTCATAGATATTATAAATCATAATTGTAAATTGTGGCATTTTTGTTGTAATTACATTGTAGATTTCACAGCTACATATGGATTAACCTTCATGGTTACGTTTGGAATACCTATCACAATATATTCCTTAAATCTCTTAAAAGAAACATATCGTTTAACCTAGTCTCATTACCCAATTCATTGGAGAGATATAATGTTCTCACTGGACCTAGGTTTATCATGAAACCACCCATATACAAAAACAATTGCCAAGAACCATAACATAATCATAACACATAAAACATGCATAAAGGAAAAAATAACATTTCCACATTAAAATCACATTTCATTTTTACAAAGTTGGGCATTCATAAATGAAAACACCTTAATTGGAAATAAAAGTGTAAAATTTTAAAATAAACATCAAAACATCAATGTTATATAAAAGTGATAAATTCAATACATGTTGTAGGTGGTAAATAAAACATTCCATGTTATTGAAATAATCAATTCATTTTTAAAACACAATTAAATCATTTAAAAAGAATATTTTTGAATAAAAGTGTCCCATACCACTTGGAAACTTTTTGAAAGGAATTAAAACATTAAAAATTTTATTTCCATATGAATAAATCCTTCAAAAATAGTTTTAAAACATGGACATAAATGAGAATGATTGAGAAGAATAAATATTGAAAAAAAATTAAAACAATGTTTCAATTCAAGAGTCTCTTACCACTTGAGAAACACTTCAATAAAAATAATTAAAGAATAACATTAAAAAACATTAAATATCATGATAATATAGTAATTCATGATATAACATCTTAAAAGGGGTTGTATATACACCTTAAAGGATAAATATGATTCACAATATTAAGATATACCTCAATGAAAGGAGATTAAGACGAAATCCGCTACATTGAGTCTGGATTTTCTCATACATTATTTATATTAGCATAAACGTAGGTTAATTTATACTTTATTTAGAAACTTTTTCATTTTTATTATTCCTTTAATATCACTTATTATCATGTTATAACAATTAAATAATTATTTAAGTTCATGTAATACATTTTATCGATATTCGGAACTTGAGTCTTGTTATAAGGTGAATTGTCCATGTGGTCCTAAGTACATCATCTTCATAATAATAGTAATGAAATAATAATACCATTAACATATAAATTATATTTTTAAATTAATTCATTAAATATGGATATCAAAAATTGAATAATGTTACAATCATAGAGATGGTAAGTCGTATGTACACATGAGTAATGTTTTCCATTTTTCTTTGATCATTATGGAAAGAAGATATGTCTTATTTTATATTTACATAATGATAATAACATCATTAATATCATATTAATCAGTTAAATATACTTATATATATTATCCAAGTGATATGGTGATTAAAAACGAATCACATCACTTAGTGGAGACGATAGTTCACACGTACGCACGAACGACGATCTCGTTTTTATATGGATGAAAAGTAAGTGGGTAATTGCTATATTATAATATTATAATGATAAATATGTCTGTAATATAACATATGAACATTGATACAATTATTATAACCAGTAATGAGAGATAGTTATGGAAAATGAATTAAATTAGTTTGTGGAGGTGATAGTCCACACATACGCACAAATGATTAATTAATTTCCAATTTAGTGGAAGTGGACATGGATTTAAGAGATGATACTAACATAATAACATATCAGTATATTTAGGATAATATATTTATTATCTCATCATGGTTGGAGGATATTTTATGGAAGTGAAAGAATAAATAAAATAGAAACATTTAAAGAAAATGATACCTTTCGGTTGATCACCATTCAAGAACACCTTAACACCTCTAGGGAAGGTTTTATGCCTAAAATAAGGCCTCAAGAATGTGGGGAGACTCTAGGTAGAATTTTGGGTAGATCTTGGCCAAAAAAAAGGCCTTGTACGTGTGAGTATTGGAGAAGAGTCGGTACCTTTTTATAGGAGAGGGGAGGAGCACCCTTGGAAACTCTTGAAATATTAAATTAATATAAATTCAATTTCAGTTCCAAATGGTCCTAAAATAATTTATTTCTAATAAAATATTATTTTGGGTCAAATACCCATTATACAATTAAATTTAGAAATGTTTTGAATATTTTTTTAATCCTTATCTTTTTTGGTTTTACCCTTATTTTACCCTTTTTAATCTTACGGTGATTTTACTTTATTTAAACATTGTGGGTTAATGTAATTACCATAACATGTCAAACGACCCAAAAAAGTTCCATTTACGACATATTTGGACTTATCCCAACCATTTGGATGAATATTATATTTTTAGTAATTTAATATCATTTAATAAAATATTTTATATTTTAAAATACCAATAGTGTCAATTTTTTACATTGTTCATTAGTTGACATTTAAAAATATCATAAGTGGAAGATAAGTTAGAAAAAACTACTTTAAATTATAAAAAACATGTCAAATTTATCCAAAATAATCATTTATGACAAAAATTATGTCAGATAATATTTTTATTAATATTTACAATGTCATTTATTTGATTCTTCATTTAATAAATCTATTATTGCATCATCATTGTGTCATAGTTAAATTTAATTATTTAATTAATAAATTTATAAATAAAATGTCATGATGTGGGAAATATTTTTATATTTCTAATGATAATTTATAGTTTAATATATCACTTATATAACCTGTATTGAAATTGTTTTAGTAAGAAGAGACATGATTATGACATTTTTGCCTTTAGAGTAAATTAAATGTTATAAATGTTATTATCACACCCAAGTGGCTTCCAAAGGCCACCATTTTGACCCAAGTATTTTATCGGTCCCACATAACTTATCCAATAATATTTTGATAAGGGTTAGTGTATTTTTATATCGTTATAATATTATTTTTACCCTTATTTACCTAATTTATGCTTTAACCGTGGTAAATAAAAATAATTACTAAAGTTACTATTCATAATGTCCAAAAATAAAAGGGATCTATTTACATAATTTGGAAATTATAATTAAAAATATGAAATCAATTTTTTAAACTTTAAAACACATAGTTGACAAAAATTATTTAAAAATATAGCCTCATTGATGGAATAAGAAAATGGGTTTTTAAGTCAAAACCCATAAAAATATTGACACGTGTTTATATCCAATTTAAATATGAAATTACATACAATGAAAAAAATTTGATTAAATGATAAAAACATAAACCAATTACACTTTTAAACTAATTAGAAATATAATCTAACAATAAAAATAAATTAGATGAAAAGAATGTTTTGAATTAAAGTGCAGTATTTTTCACTATTCATTAAAATGTGAATTTTATTAGAAAAATACCACAATTTTCAACCAAAGTAAATTTTTATGACCTGATTATAAAAAAGAAGTTTATTTATTCAAATATAACTTATAAAAGTGTCAAATTAATATATTTAAAAAGTGTTCTCCATCTAAAGGCTGTAAAACTGTATTTTTAGAAAAATAATTCTTTTATCCGTAAAATTTATTGTGTTCTTATATATTGTTTAGAAAATACATAGGATTAATTTTAAGAATATTTTGAATTTATATTTCATTACTAAAATCTAAAAATATTTATTTTATTATTTTATAAACATATTTATTGACATTTAAATTGTTTTTCATAAAAATTACATTCTTTATATTAAATTAAGTTTTAGTTTCATTTAAAGTCAATTTGGTGACTAATGAATTATTATAAAAACATTTTTAAACCATATTTTTATAATTCAGTTAACATTTTTCATTCCCCCCATTCTAACGGTTAGGCAATAATAACTATATTAGATAATAATATTTAGTTGTTCGTTTAAGCTCGATGTGATGTACCATGTATGCTATCGAACATTATGTTTCTTTTTAAAAACTCAGCATTTTATAATGATGTTACTAATCCTAAGAACAAATAGAATATTAATGATTAAAATATATAATTATTATGGGATCAAAAACATCTTGATGAAAAAACAACAATGATGCAACATCATAATGTTGAATAAAATTTTTAATGGAATAAGTTGGGTATAAAATTTGAGGTTGGTTAGAATAAGAACAGCCAACCTATTGACCCTAACAAGTCAATGTTTATTAGTTATCTTGGGTTCATAATGAGGTTGAATTTTATGATTTATATTGATTAATTGTTCCACATCCAACCTTTAACAAAGGAAATACATTAGAAAAAGATAACTGTAATGTTACAGTATACTTTCTCTCTTTTACCGAAAAAATATATAATGAAACGTTGATTTAATTTTCATTTTTCCTTACATAGTTCATTTATTTTAAAATATTTCCATAATAAATTTCTCTTAATAGATACTATAAAATCCTATAGAGGCTTCTGGACTCTTTTTATTAAGATACATCTTAGAGATGTTGAGGGAAAAGTAAATCCCCACCCACTAGTTATTTATATAAACATTTTAAAGTGGGAAACATGGAATACTATAATTAATTGTCACAATAAGATATCATTTCAGGTTCATTTAAGTTGATAATGTATTATTTGAAATTTTTAATTTTATCCAACTTAATTCAAAATGGTAAATTTATGAAATATAAAAAGAGTTTGGAAATCAAAGAACGTACATAAAACCCAATGTACCCCTATTTCAAAGCAAGGATGAGATACGCTTCATTTGATAATAATTTGGTGTATATTTTAAATCAAAAATAAAGGTTTAATTATGTGATATAAAACAAAATATGTTCTATTGTTTATATATAGATTGATGAATCGAAGTCTAATTCCATTTCAATTCCACATCATGTGCTATAGAAGGATGATCATGTAAATAAGGAGGGTAAACTAGTTGATGAAAACACAAAAAAAGTATGGGAAACATGTATAAGTATGAAATAATTGTAATTAGTTATGATTTATAATAGTTTTACATAAAAATATCTATTTATGTTCATATTTTTTTATATAGTTTAGACACAAGAATCGATAATGAACATACGAAAAGAAAATCTACTTTTAGTATATTTAAATTTTCCAGAACACTATAGTCACGATAGAGGATTGGGTTTTGAAGCCTCTCCTAAAAAATATTTCAAGAATATAAAACCACGTGAAGATACATATAATATGGTGTGATGATTTTAGAAAAAAATATAATCACTTCAAGATATTATTGTTTGGCCTAGATTGGCATACCAACGTATGATAAAGGATCAAAGCGAACCAATGGTGGAACAAATATCCACACATTATCCAAATGATCCCACTATATTTTAGGCTAGTCATTCCCCCCAAAAAAATAACCTACTTGATATAATTAATTTTTCATTACTCATTCTCTTAAATGTGAATTAAACAACTTCCTATAACTTTATATTACTAAAATTATCCATGGTATAGTTTTATATGATTTGTATCTATCAACACCCACACACCACCTTTTTGTGATGTGAACAATGTATACTATCTTGGGATACAAGATACACAATAAAAAACCCCAATACATGAGAGTGGGGATTGTTGTATCTCATGAGTTGAATGTTAAGTTTCCTATTCCACTTGACTAAATAGATATTATAATGGTTAATGATGTTATTAGAGATTTCATAGCATGGATGTATAATATTATAAAGATACATGAGGTATGTATTTAATAAAAAATAATTTAAAACCCTATAATGGTTTATGATTAATTATTTCAAGTGATTTATGATATTACCTATGGATAAAGCAGTGGGGAAATATAAGTTTGGATCATGAAAATCTAGTGAATCAAGAAAGAAATCAAAATGACCTTATGAGAGTTCCTTATCCCTACCAGTTCTATAGAAACATTTATTGTCATTACAACTTCATGTAGTGACCGTATTTAAAGAATAAAATATGTATTGCATTCTATATTAAAAATAAATATATGTATATTTTAGGATAGATGTAATTGGTCTCAAGACTATAAATGAGATTATCAATCAAGAATATATGGATTTTTGAGTTTTGAATACATACATAAGGTTCATTTTCATAATAAGTCTATCCAAATTGTGAGATAATATATTTTTTTAATTTAATAACTATTAATATTTTCTATAGTTTTTTATATTATTACTATATAAAGGGAAAATCGTGAGAAGAACAGTTTCAATTCATTAATCCTTATATCATTTTTATGGTAAAACATAATTTCAATAATGAAGAAATTGCAGAGAAAAAAGATGATTTACACAAATTATTTGATCAAAAAACATCAGATGACAGACTCATTTTTATTCCTGTAATTAAAAATTAAATATATACAATCCAATCACATAAAATATATTTTTAATTTTTGCAATAATTATTTATTTTTATTTTTTAGACATCATTGGATGTTGATTGTAGTAAATATGGATACCCAAAATATTTATTTTTTGGATCCAATTCATGGATATCCAACCAACAAACCACTCATTATCTGTATTGTGAATTTTTAATACATTGAAATCAACATTTTATAGATAAAATTTTTATTATATTTTTTATTCTGGGTTTTAACAAGAATTGTTTTATGATAGGGAAGTTGCTAAATATAAGATAAATCATGGAATTGAGTCAATGTTTAAAGAGATAACACCTATGGATTAATACAAATAGAAAACAATTATGGTATATATAGAAATATATAACTATCAAAAAAATTTAATACAATTTACTTATTTTTTTAATGTTTTTGGAATGTCTGAAGAAAGATAATGGAACTGATTAGGGGAATTATTTTATAAAGTTTTCGATGGGGATCATAAACAATGAAAAGTATTGAATCTCACAATGAATAATTTTATAAGGTAATTAAAATTTAATTAAATATATTTCATAATGATTTGTTTGTCTACATTTTCTCAGTTCTATCAAGAATTCAAACAACCTCCATACTCATAACAAAAAGTAACTTTGTTTATATATGAGTGGGAATCGTAAATGTTCTAAGAATGTATGCGGGAAAAAAATTAAGTGATTATCTACTATATTTTTGATCTAGTATGATTTATGACCTTATAAATATATTTAGGGTGTGAAACATCAATGTCAAAATGCTTAATTATTTTTCTTTGTTTCTCGGGGTGAAGTAAAATAGAGGAAATCAATTTTTTTAGAAGTGATAACATACAAACAATAAAATTGTTGGAAAATTTAAGAGGTGGGGGCAGAGTTAGAGATAGAGGAAGAGGTTAGTTGCAGGATGAGGTATAGGTAGAGGTGGATTCAGAGTTAGAGAAATAGGTGGGGATGAGGCGGAGGCAGAGACCGAGGTAGAGACCGAGGCATAGGAGGAGATGAATCACATGCTGAAAAATGATAAAATTATTGTGCGATGGAGTAGAATGAGGATCATACCAATATTTTTTGAGAAAAATTGTTTAAAATTGCATAAAATAATAATCACATAAGATAATATCCATTCTATGAGTGTTTGAGGTTCCTTATTGAAAAAATATTTTTCACCACTTATTTAAGTGATTTTATTCATGAATATAAGTGAAAGAATTATTTTAAAAAAACACAACTTATTTTTTAAACCCGATTATCATATTCTACAATTTATATTATAATATCCATTTACTATCAATTATTAATTAAATATGAAAGAAAACCCTCACCAAGAACAAACTAAAAAACAATAACCAAACAGATGCAGTTGCTTTCCCGTGAATTCTCTACACTTCAAAGAAAGGGTCTCAGTAGTGGAGCTAGTAGTAACATGATATTTATACAACACTTATACAATCATAAAAAAGTTATAAAATGTAACTTAAAATTTTTAATAAATATGTGTAAAATCCATTAAAGTGACATTCATTATGCATGCGCACATTCATTATGTAAAATTATCCATGTTCACAAACTCATTAAAAAATCATTAGGACTCTCAATAAAAAGAATACATGAGAATATAGATATTATAATTCCGAAGAAAAATTAATTATGATATTATGTTAGAGTTTATCATCACCCAGAAAATGCATTCAGATTATTTTGAAATTGACATTAATTTTAATAAAAAGGAGAATTAACATACTAAAACCCAAGAAAACACATTTTTTATTATTTTGGTACTTTATTAAAACAATCCATAAGTCATTTTTGATATGTAGGAAGCTGTTTCACCTTAATATTATAAATTATGTTCCCAATACGAATCAATGAGTCTGTTATATGTTTAAAATGGACATTTTAATACAAAAAAAGCGTCACTCGTGAAAAAAATGAGCAAACAAATTCGGATTGTCTTGAAAATTTAAGAAAATGATTCATAATTAATTTTTGATGTGTAAGAATTATTATCGGATCAAAATCACACACGATACGACCTAGATGAATCAAAGAGTGTGTTTCCAGTTAAAAATTACATTTTTGTAAAAAACACAAGTGGCATACTCATAACCATGGAAATGAATTCTGATTATTTTTATACTTTAATAAAATGATCAATAAGTCATTTGGGACATTTAGAAATCATACTAACCACAATCCAATTCATAGTGTGACATATATTACTCCAAGTGTGTCTTCTTATTCAAAATAGACATTAATTTTAGTGAAAAAGACTACTAGCATACTCAAAACTGAGTAAATGAATTTGGATTTTTTGGGTACTTTAGTAAAATGATACATAAGTTAGTTTAAATGTGTATTAATTATATTCTCATCAATATGATACATTATGTACATGGCATGACAAAAAGTTTCCATTATCAGTTTAAAATTGACGTTTTAATATAAAAAAGTGTCAATTGATAAAAATTGTGAAAAAAAACTTGTATTATCTTGGTAATTAAGTAAAACAATTCAAAATTATTTTGTGATGTGTGGGAATTAGTCTCATATAAAACCCACACAACATGTGACCTGTATGACTTAAAGTGTGTGTTTGTTGTTTAAAATGATAATTTAGTAAAAAAACACAAGGGGAAAACTCAAAAAAAAGGATATGAATTAATTTTATATTAATAAATTAGTAAAATGATCCAGAAATATTTTAGGATGTGTAGGAATCAGCCTCACTTCAATTTGATGAATTATGTTACCAGTACGAGTCCAAGTGCAAATTTTTATATGAAAATGACATTAATTTTAGTAAAAAAGACAACTGGCCTACTCATAACCAACCAAAAACATTTGGATTTTTTGGGTACGTTAAGAAAACACTCCATAAGTAATTTTTTATGTATATTAATTATACGAACTTTAATATGATACACAATGTTTCCAGTATGACTAAAAAATTTTGTTATCAGTTTAAAATTGATATTTTAATACAAAAATGTGTCACAGACTAAAAAACAAGAAAACACACTTAGATTATATTGATACTTTATAAAAATGATTAATAATTAATTTTTGACATGAAATAATTAGGCTTCCATAAAACCCACACATGATATGACTTTTATGGATCAAATATTGGATTTCTGGTTTAAAATGACATTTTATTATAAAAAACACAAGTGGTGTACTCCAAACTGAGAAAACGAATTTTTATTGTTTTGATAATTCATTAAAAAAATCCATAAGTAATTCAGTACATTTAGGAATTATTCTAATCTCAATATGACACATGTTGCGATCGGTATGACTCCAAGTGTCTCTTTTTATTCAAAATTGACATTAATTTTATTAAAAAATGTAACATACTCAAAACTAAGAAAACACATTTGAATTGTTTTGGTACTTTAATAAAATGACCCCTAATTAATTTTTAATATGTAGAAATCATCCCCGCCTTAATATGATACATGATTTTTCTGGTATCAATCAAATTGTCCATTATCAGTTCAAAATTGACATTTTAATATAAAAAAGTAGCACTCACTGAAAATTGAGAAGGTGTTCTCAGATTGTCTTGATAATTTAGTAAAATAATACCTAATTAATTTTTGATGTGTGGAAATCAGTCTCACATTAAAATCATACACAATCCAACTTTTATGATTCAAAGTTTATGTTTCCAGTTTAAAATGACAATTAATTTAAAAGACAAGTGGCGTACTCAAAACCGAGGATACACATTTGGATTATTTTTTTACTTTAGGAAAAAAAATCTATAAGTAATTAGGGATGTGTATAAATAAGACACACCTTGATCCAATTCATGGTGTGACCGATATGACTCCAACTGTGTATTTTCAATACATAAGTGTCGTTTTAGTTTAAAACGTTTGTCACATCACCAAATCTGAGAAAACTGCCCTATATTGTTTTCACATATTTCTATATGTTCTTAATTTATTTATTTTCTTATAATTTTATATTATAATTATTTATTTAATTTCCAAAGGGATGATTCTTGATGATAAACAATAAATGGAATGTGATGAGAAAAAATCAACCGAAACCCAATCTGATACACAGTGTTTCTAGTATAAATCAAAGATTAGATTAAAATAAAAAAAATTATTTAATTCACTTATTTATATTATTACTAATGTATGAATTTTTTTTCTTATATAGGTGTGATATTTTTCTCGAGTATGGGTGTATAGTTCTTTTATATAGGTGTTTTCTTTTCCATTATAATAATGTTTTTCCTTGTATTTTTTTAGAAAGTTTGTTTCTTTTGAATTATGTATTTGTATCTGATTTTTATAATTTATCATATTTTTTGGTGATGAAGTGTTATATTATAGCACATTGAATTATTCCATGTTTCTGCTGCTACAATGTGTTATAACATCAGATTGTAGTATTCCCATTTATCAACTCTACTAAATGTGCTAATAAAGGACTCCTTTAAGAGTATGTTTTTAGAATTGATAAAAGGTTCCTTTATCAACACTAAATAAATTCACTAATAAATGGTTTCTTTTATCAACACTTCTAAAATCATTGATAAAAGGGTAATTTATTAGTTATTTTTTAGCATTGATAAAGTACCCCTTTATCAGTGTTTTTCTAGAACTAATAATATCCTAGGCCTTTTAAACACGTTGTAGTAGTCCGTGCATTTTTTGGGATAATAAAGGCCTATTTTGTAGTAGTGACTTTAAAGTAGCTTAGATACATTAGAAAAGTTATGTTGACAATCACTTATGAAATCTAGACATTGAAGTCAGTGACAAGGTGTTTCTAAGTATTTCTCCATGGGAGAAAATATTGAGATTTGGAAAGAAGGGAAAACTATGTCCTTGATATATTATTCCCTTTGAAATTACTAATCATATCAGGATGGTAGTTTATTAGTAGGAACTTCCACCAAACCTCTCTTAATTCCACAATGTGGTCCATGTATCTCTCTTGAGGAAGTATATATATGATTCTTAAAATTTAATTAAATCAGAGTTCATTCCACTAAACCATGATCTTTCTTATAAGGAATAGCTAGTGGATATTCTAGATCATAGAGAAAAGCTTTCGTGAAATAATACTACTTCCCAGATAAAATTATTTTGGTGAAACTACTAGATTAAAAAAGCTATGTGGGAACCTGAGGAAATGATGAGGTATAAGTATCCTCACTTTTTTGTATCAGAGTGATTAATTTTAAAGAAAAAATCAATTTTAAGGGGGTTATAATGTAACACCCAGAGTATTTATGAATTATTATTTTTTGAATAAATTAAATTTATTTTATATCTTTAATTATACATAACACTTATTATAGGTTTAATTACACATAACGATGCGTTATAACAAACCATGATATATTATTAATATTTTTATTTAAACACTATCATTAAAAACTAGCTGTTAGACTTATAGATATGAATAGTAATACCCAAATGTTAAATATTATGTAGAATGTTTTTAATTAAATGAAACATATTGATAAAAAAATATATCATTTTTTTAAGTATTTATATGTTTCTAAAATAATATTTTCTCAAAAAATTTATTTTTATCTATTATTGTAAATAATAATAAAATTAATTTTTAAAATATTTAAAAATTAATTTTTGAAATCAATATGTAAAAATTATTTTATGGTAAAATTTTGGGATTTTTCTGAAAACATTAATTTTTTAGTGATTAGATAAAAATACAAGATTTTACTGAAAACGTCCTATTCATTTAAATAATTCACATGGTTCATTTTTGTTTCAAAATTGGTTTAAAAGTAAAATTAATTAAATTATTTATATATTAATATAATCTATGTCATTGGAATCATTTCCATTTTTAATTTTGAGATAAATTGTTTTTAAACTTCTAAACTTTTTCACTTTGGAAAATTGCTTTCTCGTTGGGTCTACATGTTTAGTTTTAAATTAATATTTTCCACTTATGTGAATGGAATTTGAAAAATTTGATTCCATATTTGGAATAAAAATAATATATATTATATTATAAGGCAAACATAATTTTTTGACCATAATGAATAGTGAAAATATTAAAAATTAAGTATTGTTGTTAAGGTAAAAATGGGTTTACTGGGGGTTAAAGTCAGAATATAAGGGTTAAAATGACTATAAAACTTTTCAAATTCCTATTGGATGGTCATATTTCAATATAATCCTTCATAATTTCTAATATAGGGTCATTTGAAATATTTTTTCTTGGGAATTAATATTTTATTTTGGATTATTTATAGAAATTTCCATGTGTGTTCCTTTTTCCCACTTGTAAAAGGCCACCACCACCCTTCACTTATTCACACATGTCAAGCCATATAATTTTTCCAAATACTGTAAAAATCCATCCCCAACATACTTATCCATGTTCTATAGATACCATTCCTCCAAAAATATCAACACTAGGGTCTTTAATATGAGATCCAAATGACGCACTTCTAAGAGAAGGTAATTGACTTTACTATGATCCTTCTTTTTCTTTCTTCTTTTTTCACCTTCAATTATGTATGAACACTTCAAATATAATAAAAAAAGTATATTTCATATTATTATATATTATTAAATTCACAAAATAATCTATATTCATCACTTCGTCCATCAAATGGGAAACAAAATCATTGATCGTGTGTACAACGAACTACCGCCACACTAATCGTTGTTATTCATTTTCCATAACCACCTCTCACGGATGGAAATATTAATGGATTAAATTTTTATATATAATATTTTTGAAATTAATATACTTATTTCATTATGATATCAAATATACCTTCTTACTTTCCAATCCATTGAGGATTTGATAACGCCGCTCGTGTGTACGGTGGACTACCACCTCACAAAGTGATATGATTTATTTTCACTTACGATTTACATGGATAGAGTTAATGGTAAATTTAATAAATATAAATTATATATTAAAATATATTTATTATTTAATTTTAATTTATTATTTACCTTTCTTTTATTCAACCCATTGAGAAATTCCAAACAGCATTTATACGTACGTATGGTCTACCATCTCCATGAACAGTGTACGTCATTTTTTATCTCAAACATTAATGAATTAATATAAATACATATATACTGAATATATATGATATTTATATACTATTTAACAGTTTTTAATATTATCTAACCATTATCAAAGTATTAGGAACAAAAATAACAAATAAAAACATACACAAAAAACAAATCAATTATTGCCCGAAAAGTGACTTTAACATGGAATTGATAAAAAAGGTGATAAAATGTCATAATTAAATCATATATGGTTTAATATATATATATATTTATGTTTATTTAATATATTCATAATAAAATGATTTTTATTATACATGAGTTTTAAATGTGTATGAAGGAATTCGAGGCTTAAGGTTGTGGGTTTACATCTCACTTTTATTTATGTGAGACACATGCCATAGTAATCAGGTGTTTCTTTTATGTGGTGTATATACTGGCCATGAATTTTTTTTATGATAATCCTGAGAATTATGGGCATTTTCATATCCATTTTAGAATCTCTCTTTAATTGGGATTAAGTTTCAAAACATACCAAATACATAAGGGATTTTTGTCTCAACATTCCTTCTTTCAGACATATGTTATGTTATGCATCTATCTTTGTTTATGAGGTGTATATACAGACCCATTTTCATATAATATCATGATTTTACTTATTATCATGATATTATAAGTTTAATTTAACATTATTATTCCTTTTTTATTATGATTCAATTTTACCAAAGTGGTAAGAGTTTTATGTTACAATCTCATCATTTATCAGGATTGTTTGAGAATATGCTTTCAATAATAAAATCGTATAATCTATCTCTAAAGAAAATAATTAATTTTAATTTAATTTGGTTATTTATATAAAATAAATTATTTCCCTTCATCTTTTTCTCTTTTTGTACATGATTTCAAAATAACGCTTTTAAGAAGAAAATTGTCTTTATTTCTCATTTTGGTCAAAACTCCTTTTCTTGAAAACCCATTTTTTTTAAAAATCTTTAAAAAAAATTCAATTATTTATTAAAGAAATTGTTTTGAAAGGAATCGCCATTTAATTTTACAAATATTGATCATTTTTATTTTTCCTAAAAATTGAAAGGAATCTTCATTTTAACGTGTACGGCATGAATATAATCTTCTACCCTCATGACCAATCATTTATTTGAACAATCCTTTATAATATTAAGAGGTTATTTTTAAAGAAAAATTTTTTTAAAATTTTTTATGTTTTTAAATTTTATTTTCAAATAAAAGTTTATTTTCTCATGAAATGTTCCAAGTTATCTTTCCAAATCAATTTCTATCTATGATGAAATTCATTGATGTTACATAGGTTTTACTATGGATATAATCCAAGGGTACAACTATTATTATTAAAATAAATGGTGTATGTTTATGATAAAAATATTTTTATGGATACTATTTATCTTTTACAAGTTATACCATGATGAAATTATTATGAAACTCATTTCTTTTCATGGGTTATGCTATGATGAAATGATGAAATGATTATGAAACCTTTCTCTTTTCCATATGTTATGATATAATATAATATTTATGAAATCCATTTCATTTCATGGGTTATGATATGATTAATGTTTTATGATCTTGTGGAACACATAAATATTGTTTCCATTATGAGATGGGTGGGACTTATATCTCCCTCCAATGCATTTGATAAAGATTTATATCTCATAAGATAGATATGATTAGGATATGGAGTGAACTTGGTTCGGTAAGGGACTTCATAAACTATGATGGTTTTGGGAGTAAACCTTGACTACTATTATGGTTTGGGGAGTGAACCCATTCCACTATTCTATCCTTGTTATTAATCCTTAACTATCATGGAAATTATTTTCTATGCTTATGTGTATGCCATAATTTTATCCCTTTTCCAATGTTATGCTCTCAAGGCTCATGTTATTTGATTTCCTTATGATTCATGTCTTATGAACTACCAATATTTATTCCATGACTCAATATTATAATATTTTATAAGTATTTTAGGGTTTTAAAATGTTATGATCAATTTATTATACCCTTATACTCATGTTATGATTACATATCTCTCTTGTATACCCTTACTGAGAATTTGATCTCACCATTTCCTATGTTTCTATTCCCCTATTTATGAAGAAATGTATTATGTATGTTATATAAAATAAGGGTTCCAGTAATGTAGTTATTAGTGGGAGATTATTTAGTTCACATATGACCCAATTAGTTATGTTTCCATGTTTCAAAAACACTATACCTTTACGATCCTCAGATGTGTGTTTGTATAATGTAATGAATCTTCATTAAAAAGATTTAATATCTATGTATGAAAAGTATGGGCCATTATAAATTCTAAAACATTTTATTGAATATTTAATATACAAATTTAATTAAAATAATTAATCAATATAGACTAATTTAATTTACTAAGATAAACACATTTCGGGAATAAATATAGTTTTTAGAAAAATGTGTTTTTAAGCCCAAACATGAACTTATATCAAAATAATGTATAACATTGATTCCTATATAATTAATTTGAATGTTTATAATTAAAGGAGACATAAATTAATTTATTATCATGTTCAAAACATAATGGTACTATTAAATTAATTGTTTTAAAGAAAATAAATACAAGTTTTACAAAAAATGGTATTTCTCTCTTATTCACTTAAAAAAATCTTTTTTGTAAAATATAAAAAATTCACCCAAAGATAATATTAAAAATATAACTTAAAAATGATATTAATTTCCTAAAATAAAATTTATAAAAATGTTATAAATTAATTATAATTTCCACGCACAAAATGAAAAAAAAAATCATTACTGGACAAAACATATTTTTTAAGCATGAAATGACTTTTTTGAAAATTGTGTAATTGTTTATTATGAATTAGTCAATAAATTGGAATTATTTAATATATATATATATATATATATATCATAATTTAGTTATTATTATTCATACCTTCATGTTTAATTTCTAGCTTATAACTGTTACATTTAAATAATAATATTTTCACAATATATCACAATTCGCATAAAGCTCGATGTTGCGAATTAAACAAACTATAAAGAATTGTATACATTTAAAATAATTTTTGGAGGTGTTATATTAATGGTGATATCTCATTTATGATATTATTAGGAATTAATTATAATGAATTATAATAACATTTCATAATGAAATGAAAATGAATTAGAGAGGATTTCACAAATAATGGATAAGAGGGGATTGTATACCCTTATATCAATTAATAACATCATATTTAAAGGATATAATGATAGGGAATGAGTAATATATCATTGAAAATGTGTCAAATGGATGATAATATCTTGGAATGATAATCATCATAATATATGAAAAATAATTGGAATGATATCATAATAAAAATATTGTAATTGAAAATGAAAAGAGGAGGACTAGAAAACATTTCCTTTAAAGGTAGCTTATTAAATATTAAGAGTTTTATATACTCATTAGAGATAATATTTAGTGATAAAATTACAGGAGAACCATTCTCACTAGTTTTAGAGTGATGAGGAATGAGTGGAAAGCACTACTACAAAATAAGGCTATAGCCACGGTTTGGAACTGTGGCTATAGGCCCAAAAACCGTGGCTATAGGTTATAGCAATGGTTTCATAAACTGTGGCTAGTATTGGCATGGATATAGGTCAAAACCTATAGCCATAGTTTCAAGCCATGGATATAGGGCTATATCTATGTTTGAATCGTGGATATATACCTATCGCCACAGTTTGAACTGTGCCAGCACCCTATAGCCATGGTTTTCAAACCGTGGAAGAATCCTAAATCAGGCAATATATATAGCCCCGGTTGTAAACCGTGGCTATAGGACTTTTTCCACGGCTTTAAACCTTGGCTATATCCCTTTATCCATGGTTTAAAACTGTGGTTATATGTCCCCTCATTCCATAAAAAAACTGCCCCCCTTCCCCTGCCCCTTGCACTTCCCCCCTGCCCACTGCACTTCCCCCCCCCCCCAGCCCACTGCACACCCCCCTACCCACTGCACTTCCCCCCCCAGCCCACCGCACTCCCGCCTTCCGCCCCCCTGCACACACCCCCTGCCCACTACACTCCCCCCCCCTAGCCCACTACACCCCCCTGCACACACACTATGCCCACTGCACTTCCCCCCTGCCCCCCCCCCCAAGCACACCCCCTGCCCCTTGCCCCCTTCCCCATCACACCCCCAGCCCACTGCACTACCCCCCTAGCCCACTGCACACCCGCCCTCCCCCCTTCCCCCAGCAAACCACCATTACCCCCTCACCCTGTCCCCCCCTGCACACTGCACTTCCCCCCCCCCAGCCCACTACACACCCCGCTTGCCCCTTGCCTCCCTCCCCCCTGCCCCCAGCAAACCACCCCTGCCCCCCCCCCCCACCCTGTCCCCTGCACACCCCCCTGCCCCCTTCCCCCCCCCCCCACCCACTGCACTTTCCCCCTGCCCCCTCACCCTGCCCCCTGCCCCTGCCCATGCCCCCCTGCACAAGCCCACTGCACCCCCACCACCACCCCCAGCCCACTACACACACCCTACCCCCTACCCCCCTGCACACACACCCTACCCACTACACTCCCCCCCCATCCCACTACACTCCCCCCCCCCAGCCCCCCCCCCCCTCACATACCCACTTCACCCCCCAGCCCACTGCACACCACCCCCCCCCCCCTCAGCACACCCCCCCTGCACCCTACCCCTTCCCCTTGGAAAAGAACCCAGCACACCCCCTACCCCTTGCCCCCTCCCCCCTGGAACCTGGTTAAATGCCTTTTGAATAACAATAACACATTATGATCATGTACACTAATTGGAGGATGGATGATTTTAATGACCAGGAATCAATTTATTTTTCCCCGTTAGTTACCATATCATCTCATATAGGCTGGGGGAAGGTTAGTATAGAATTTAACCCTGTGTTTAATGTGATGCGGGAACAACTAGAAAGTGGTAAACTGATACTTGAGTTTTCACTATTTTATGATGATGTGTTACAATTTTATAAGTGTTATAGTCCTTGAATCATTTGGTGAATAGTTGATGAGAGACTGTCATACCTCTGTGGTTTCTGAATCCAAGAGAGACAAATATGGGTGATGAATTCGGGTGTCTGTTTTGGTGGCCATGGAACTAGTAGAAAATATAGGAATGTATTATATATGTGAAGACCAATACTATCATGGAGTTCCCTTAAGAATTATATCAGAGAGAGATTCACATATTATTCCATGATTTTTGGAAAGGGTTTAATATGCCCTCAGAGAATCATCAAATATTTTCACAATGTACCATCAATATATAGACAGACACTAAGAGTAGATGATATATATATTGGAGGATATCCTTCAAGATTGTGTTCAATACATCGATGGATCTTGGGTTTAATATGACCTCAGGGAATCATCTAATATTGATTAAGAGATGCGATAGCACACCAGCAGGTGAAACCAAGAAATTTATGGAAAATTCATCTAGAGGAGAACAGACTGGTGTTTCTCATGGGGTTGGATGCAGTGAGATGAAAACCGCATTGAGATCATTTTTCAAAATCCAATTACCAGGTCGATAGACCTTTTTAAGATCATTCTCATTTGAAAATTCATATGGTTTGGAGCACCATTATGTTTAGTTGAGGGGTGAACCCCCCCCCCCTATCTAGAACATTTCTGGCTATGAACCTCAGTTCAATCCATGAAATTCCCAAGGGTAGGGATTCATGGTGTGAAACTCTGGTCACACTATGAATCATGCCTGGGTGGATTTATTTAAATAGGTTAAATTCTGTCTTTTTCTGGGTCAAGTGTTTCACAATGATGTTACTGAAGAAAGTATCCAGTTTTCAAATCCAGTTGTTTATATTTAATGAAATTAAAATAAAGATTTTATTTAAGTGTTAGATTTTTATGTGAATGCTCAGTTGATGTTTTCTCAAAATGAGGACACTTTCGTCTCTAAAGTGAATGAAATTTCATTTTCTACTATTGAGTTGGCTGAAACTTTCTACTAGTCCACGTTGAAGGCTTAGGGAAATCATGTAAAACTGGTGAAAATGTCATTATAAAGATCCACAACCAATTTTAATAGCATATACACATTATATTATAATTAAAACAAGTTTTTAAAATACTCGAGAAATTATAGAATTCAAATTAAAGGGTTAGGAAAAGGAAACTTACCTAAACATCAAGGCGCTGCTTTTAACGACAACTCGAATCTTTCTTTTTTTTCTGCTTGCACGCATATGCAACTTCAAATATATATAAGGAAACCTAGCCCCTATGTACATATTTTCATTGCCAAATATGCACAAGGGGATCCTTAGATATGTGTTTATACTTCCATATACCCCTTTACACTTACACATGTATGCATTTTTCATATCTATATATAATCACACCTAGCCCCAATATATATATTCATACTGCTATGAGTGAATATATATAAAGTGGGAACTTATATATTTATATGCCTACTTATGCATACACATGTAATCCTTCTTCAATGGAAACTCGAATCCACCTCAACGAGATCCAGAAATCACTACAAAAATATAAAGAACCCAGAAATCACAAAATCCCTAATTAAAATTTTGCCAAAGAATAAAAACGAAGTAAATCTTACCCAAATCCAATGTTGAACTCACTGTCATTGATGGTGGTGGATAGAACCAGCCTCATCATAAGGAACCCCCTGAACTCCCCCCCCCCCCCCCCCATCCCATTGCACTTCCCCCCATGACCCTCACCCTGCCCCTGCCCCTTCCCCTACCCCCCCCCCCCCCCCCCCTTGCACACACCCACTGCACCCCCCCCCCCCCAGCCCACTACACACACCCTGCCCCCTGCCCCCCCTGCACACACACCCTGCCCACTGTACTCCCCCCCATCCCACTACACTTCCCCCCTACCCCCCCTGCACATACCCACTATACCCCCCATCCCACTGCACACCACCCCCCCTCAGCACACCCACCCTGCACTCTACCCCTGCCCCTTGCCCCCTCTTCCCTTGGAACCTAGTTAAAAGCCTTTTGAAGAACAATAACACATTATGATCATGTACGGGAATTGGAGGATGGATGATTATAATGACCAGGAATCAATTTATTTTTCCCTATTAGTTACCATATCATCTCATATAGGCTGGGGGAAGGTTAATATAGAATTTAACCCAGTGTTTAATGTGATGCGGGAACAACTAGACCCCCTGCTGCTCCCCCCTGAACAGCTGCCCCTGGACCCCCCTGGATAGCCCCCACCCCCCCCCCCCCCACTATTGGACCCCACAGGTATGATGGTGGCTAATAAATATTGTTTTAAATGACTAGATTTGTTCATAGATTTCTATATGAAAGAATAGTGGTTTTAGGCTTTAAATTTTTTTTGGACTGCCATATTCTTGATATAATGATCTTCTATTCCATCTTCAATATGAATTGAAAGATATGTTTTTCATCTCAAATGATTTCTAGAAGAGGAAACTGTCTTTTATATCCCATAAGGGATTGGAGTATATTCTTATGAGAGATTATGATGTGAAGACAGGTAGATTAGGACACAACATCATTCATATTGGAGTAATTATAATGCATGTAGAATGTAAGGCTATTTCCATGGATCCTGTCACAATTATATATCCCCCCAAGAGGTGGACCATTTTCAGGATGCTTTCCTATATGTCATATGTGTAGAAATAAATCTGACATGTCCTGTATACATTTTTATTGTCATATTTCATTAGTACATACCCTATTTTTTAAACATTATCTTTATAGATTTTTCAATTGTTATCTACATAAGTTCCTGACTATGTTAGATGATATTGAGGTTGAAGATTTAGTAAAAATGTACAATGAAATTATCTGATATTCTTTCTACTCTCTGGACTGTCTTCATATTTGTAGTCTACTTTTGTTTCTAAATTTTGTACCACTAATTACAGCTTTCAATATATTCAATATAGTCTCTTAATGTGGGTTTTTTAACCGGAATACAATGTTACATGGTTTACTATAACATGATTTTCGAGAAATACAACATCATGGAACATAGAACCATTGACATATTTTTTAATCCCTGTAATTTTGTATAATGAAAATGGATAGACCTTACAATCTATGCCATCTATTTCATTCTATTATCTAGTATTTATTCACCAATTCACTCTTTGATGCACGTTATTCCAAATGAAATATTATTCATGATCTCTTCTTTGATTCTACACTACATGATAATTGAAATGATGTCGAATGACTTTACATGTCTACTTTGATTCAGGTATAATTATCATCATCTCCTTCCTTTCAGTGTAATGATATCAACGATTCAAGGTAATTGTTTCTCAATATTATTTGTATTTCCATTTTCATAATGTTTCGTTAGTTATTTTGTTGTTTGAAATCATTATTTTTTTGATACATTATTCTGCTTCATCTTCTAAGAATGTAGTGTGTAATTTTCATTTTAAAATTTATATTTGATTCAACTGTTGTCTGTTTGCTTCACCGTCAACAGTTGTGGTGGACACCCATAAACCTCTTGGATAACCTCATTACCATCATCGATACCCTCTCCAGGGGGCCTATAGATCCAAATCTATGAAATGGGTATGTTCTTCTAATATCATGGAAATAGTAAATCTTTCTTTTGCTTTGAAGATCTCACCAATGGGTCGATATATGACCAAACTGCAGACTCAACCTATTACCGACGGATCCCGCATATGGTAATATTTCATTCATAAAATCTCTAACATGTTCATGCATTACAATGTTTCACATTTAGCTCTACTCATCCAATTTAAATGCTGAAATATGATATATATTCACTCTCATATTAAGAAATATGCATCCACGACATTCGTTATTCCCCCATTTATATATGATTGTGTGTCTTCTGAGACCCTACAGATCCAAAGCTAAGCCAAAGGTGTGTTCATCTCAATTTTTGTAAATTTTTCCCTTCTCTCTAACATTTATTAATTTCAGTATAATAGTACATTTTTCAATAATATTTCTATACAACACCTATTCCAATACCATTTATGGAATGTGCTTCTTCTGCTTGGCCAAGCTTACATTATCTCAATTTTCTCCCACAGTTGATATTAATTTCATCTGACACGTCAAATCATCCTATAGTTTTGTAATGTCAAAATTATATCATTCAATATAAATTTTTCCAGTTTCATTCATTAAGATTCCATGTTCTATTCATTGATGTTTTTTGAAATGTCTTAGACTAAATGCATAGTGGACTAACAATTTTCTCTGCTCTAAATTTGTCTATTTCAGTATATTCTTACAAATTTTCACTACTGTAATATAATACATCTATATTCAGAAATCATAAATTACAGATCCAGTTCATTCGGTCTACAACCATTACTATACAACTTTGTGTCCTCACTAACCCTATAGATCCGGAGCTCAAAAAAATGTGTGTTCTCCCCAATCCCATTGTTAGTGTTCCTATTTTTATGATTTCTATAAACAATGTGTTTCCTATTGGAATATTTCCATATATATTTTATTTTATGTGATTTCATACTAACAACTATAATGGTTTATACTTTGATATTTTTTCCCTAAAAAAGGTTACAACCATAATCTATGGACTGACACCTTAAGTGCCAGGTACATTAATTATATTGCAAGTTCTTGAGCTATATAAATAATAATATAAATTGTTCCATTTAGTTTATTTCCATCATATATCATTCAATAATCTCATCCCACATCTTCCTTTTGTTGAAAGGTACACTAAATTTTGAGGGGTTGTGCCTTTCCATCCTGCTGAAGACTTTTTAGCTCAGAATATATCAAATAAACAAATTAAGATGAGAGAAAATATAAAGAGATCTCAACCCGAGACTGAAGGGTTATGCAGGGGAGCTTCTAAGGTGTTCCATTTTATGATTGTTGGATTTTAATCAATGAAAGATCATCAAATTATGTTTTCCAAATATTTTAAGGTACGTGTCAACTAAGAGAATTACATTTTCTAAAATAGAGGAATCATTTTTTGTATTAAAAGGAATTGTAAAAAAATTTGGTTATGCACAGAAACTTTACAGCACTGTGTCCACACAAACACTATAGATCCAGAGCTCGAAAAAATGTGTGTTCCCCCCAATCCCATTGTTAGTGTTCCAGTGTTTATGATTTTATAAACACTATCTTTACTAATGGAATATTTCACTATGTTTTTTATTTTATGTGACTGCAGACTAACAATTTTAATGGTTTATACTATGATAGTTTTTCCCCAAATAAAGGTTACAACCCTAATCTCTAGACTAATTCCTTGAGTGGTTGGTTCATTAATTATCTTGCATGTTCTTGAGCTACGAAAATATTAATATAAATTGTTTTATTTATTTTTTCCATCATATCTCATCCAATGATCTCATCCCATATGTTCATACACAATCTTTTTTGTAAAAATTTAGATATGTTTACCTTTTTCTCAATCAATGTAAAAATAATTCACATTGTGAAAATGTACTATTCTAATATCATTGTTTTAATATGTCACAATGTGAATTACATTCCATACATTCCCTCACACTATTCCTGTTTCTTTCAGAAAGGCTTCTCTCATACCAAAAGTAGCTGAATAGGAAGATCAACAAAAACAAAATATGCATAGAGATGATAATTATAGATGTACCATCTACATACTCATGTGGATGTTGGAGACCTCCATCCTATCTGTATGACAATTATCAACTCCATATCAGGTTCCTTCATAGATTCATTTTGGATGTTTAAATATTTCAATTTTAACCACCCTACGATCTTTTATGTATAAAATTATAATATAGTAGGTTTCTTAAAATTTATGTATTTCATTTTTATTCTCTTAATTTAGGTTTGTTTAAAATTGTTTATAAACAAGTTTTTGTGTGTAGTGGGGAATATTCATGTGTTTTCATATGAATTTTCTGCCATGGGGTCTCTGCATGAAATCCTCCATAGTCATAAGCGGGTTTAAGAAGCACAGGATATACCTATGCTTGATACAGAGGGTGAGAATTTTTGTTGATGCTGCAAGCTGGATATAGTATTTTCATGAAAATTTTAAACCTTTTATTACAGTGACAGACTCCATGAAACATGGAAGCATATAGGTATTTCATGATTAGTAGATCATATTATATTCTCTTAGTTAATATTTTCTTCTACGTTTAGTGTATAATACTTGTGATACATGTATTTAGAAACCAAATCATGTACTCTGGAGCATTTTAATATGTCCAATGGATGTTTTTATAGATCACCAGATCAGGTATTTTATACATCCTTTATTTTTGTCAATTTATATTTTCTCTAATCTAATTTGAGTTATTTATCTTATATCCTCTATTGATATTATTTACATTTCAGTGATGCTACTCATCACTGGGCAGGTTGGAGGGGAGGGGAGGGGAGGGGAGCAGAGCGGAGTGGAGGGGAGGGGAGGGGAGGGAAAGATGAGGGCTGGTGGGGGAAGTGGTTGGATAGGGGGGAGTGGTGGGGAAGGGGCTGGGCAGGGGGAATGCTGAGGTGGGAGGGGGTGATGGGATAGAGTGGGAGACAAGCAGAGGAGGTGGGGAGGGGAGGGGTAGATCTGGGTAGGGGGGTAGGAGGAGGTGCTGGGAAAATTGGGGGGGGTTTACATGCTGGGTAGGGTGGGGGGAGGAAGGGCTGGGCAGGGGAGGGAGGACAAGAGGAGTGGGGAGGGTAGGGGTAGAGATGCACATGGGGGTAGGAGGAGGTTCTGGGAAAGTAGGAGGCAACACGTTGTTCATCAATATGTATATTGTTTTGGTCTCCCAGTTCAGTTTAATTCTCCTTGAAATAGCTGTTGTTTTATTGTTTTACTTCATAGGGAGTTTACATTTCAGTTGGTTTTTTTATGTTAAAATTGAAGTCTACAACAATATAGTCACATTTTCCTTTCGGATGCCTATATCATTTACTCTAAACTGAATTCCCATTTTCAATTTTCCCACCTAAATTATCTGTTGTACGGATGGTCGTTTGTGTCAACCCAACATTCAGAAGTTCTGTTATGCTATGACAATGTCTACTAATTGGGAATTCATGAATTTACCTACACGGTTGTCCAGTACACTGTCAGTATGACTGTTCATCAATATGTATATTGTTTTAGTCTTATAGTTCAGTTTAATTCTCCTTGCAATAGCTTCTGTTTTATTTTTTTACTTCATAGGGAGTTTACATTTCAGTTGGTTTTTTGATGTTAGAACTGAATTATACAGTAATGTAATCCCATTTTCCTTTCTAATGCCTATATCATTTACACTAAACTGAATTCCCATTTTCAATTTTCTCACCTAAATTATCTGTTTTAGGGATGGTCATTTATGTCAGCCCAAAATTCGGAAGTTCTGCTATGCTATGACAATTTCTACTAATTGGGAATGCATGAATTTACCTACACGGCTGTCCAGTACACAACTGGTACGATTGGGAACAACAGATGAATTTAAAAAGTCGTGGCTGGTATTAGTTCATATCCCCTTCTTTTCAAAACATTGTGCTCCAATGGTGGATGCAGATAGATGTGGTGTGTTTCACACTCACTTATGTAATAACCCCTTGTATTCCTGACGCCTTTTTATTTTAAAACTAGCTATTGTAGTTAAAAATCAAAATGGTAATAATAGATATACATAGAAGATAATGAATAAAATTTTTAAAACATGTTTTTCATTATGTATTTGAGGTTTTCATAGACTTTATAACCATCAAAAACATAAATTATCATATTTGGTCTCACTTGAGGAAACATTTACCTCCAAATAGTAAATAATTTTGAGTATTTATAATAATTTCACCCCTCCTTAACTATAAATGGGCACTCAATCACTCCACTAATTTACACCTTTAAACCAATTTGGATTAAATAATTTCTACCCAAATCACCTACCAACATCCCTAACCAAATCCTAGAATCCGTATATTGGATACAAATCCAACACTATGTGGATTTAGTGAAATCCTAAGGAAGATGCCTCAAGAAGAGGTCATGTTCATCAATGATCATTTTAATTTTATTTCTTCCCCCACTACCAGAAATGACTCCTCGTGGTCGCACCGCGAGGCCGAGGGCTGCTGCCCCTATATCAGCACAGCAGATCCATTTTCTAAAAAACAATATCCCCCCTTTATTATTCCCCCTTTTAAACAACATTTCATCGCAGCATAGAGACATGTTATCCAGGTTATCTATGAAGTTATAAATGTAATAAAGGTTCCCCTAGATCCCCCTCAATTATTTAAGAATCTGAGGGAGTGAAATTGATAAAATTGATCTTCTTTTTTTTAGAATCAAACTCAATTTCATGGTATCACACAAAAAATCTATCGAATTTCCCTATCGTTACCCTGAAAACACATTTTACCAGATTCATGTTTAGGTTGTTCTACTGCAAATTGTTAAATATTGGTTAAATATCATTGAAATAATCACATCTCTATTGATATTTGATAACCATGTCATTAAAAAATCATTCATCTATTCTTTCTAAGAAGGTATTAATGATATAATGTGTGTAGTGTTGGTATGTAGTGTCATCATTATTTAATCCAAAGGGAATGACCTAAATGGTTCGGGCTTGATTTCAGGTGGTTGGGGCTGGTGTGGGCTCAAATGTAGGTGGAAGGGGGCTGGAATGCTGGTGGAAGGGGGCTGGTTGGAGGTGCTGGGGGATGGTGCGGGCTGATTCGAAGGTGGCAGAGGGGCTGTTGCGGGCTGGAATGTTGGTGGTAGCGAGCTGAAATGAAGGTGGAAGGGGGATGGTGTGGGCTGGATGTGGCTGTAGCAGGGCCAAATCATGGCGTGACTGCGGCGTGACCACAGCGGGACCGCGGCGTCTTGGCCCGGTCCAGCGACATCCATAGGGCAACATCTTCCGACCATGAGCGAAGGGAACAAGAGGACGTGGGGAAACATTTCGGTCATCACCCCACCGGCCGAAATTGTGATTAGTTAGTCTCAACATTGATCATAAGACACATGGAATAATAACACTGCGAACTGCCGCAGGGTGTCGTCCTGGAGCAGGTCCTAATCACGACGAGACCGCGGCGTGATCGTGGTGTGACCGCGGCGTGATCGCGGCGTGACCTTGGCATGACCGCAGTGTGATCGCAGCGTGTTGGATCGGTCCAGCGACATCCACGGGGCAACATCTACCACTTAGATTCAAATCGGAAGATATGGATGGCATGAGAGGATGTTTTCTCAGAATATTTAAAGAAATTAATGCTAATTTGTGATGACTAGAGGATTGGATGACCCCTGATATACCTAATTCGATGAGGTTTGGAGATCTAGAAATGTATAGGAATACCTAGAGGAATACCCCATGGGATCAGGAAAATCTAAGGTTACATAACATATAATCTGACATTACTGGTACTGTGGGACCCCTGGGATGTGGAACTGGGCTTTTGGTTGGATTTAAATATCACATGCCATGTTACATGGTCACACAACATGGGATCCATCTTAAAAGTCTAACGACACTTAAAGAGTGTCTCGGTTCAAACAACCATTTTAATAAAAAGAGGGAAACCCCCTACAGGGATAAAAAAGGGTCAAGTACGATGTGTGCTTTGTGACTAACAACGACATCAAGTATAAGGAAAACATCAAGGCAATAATTTTAAGCAAGGTATACCACTATGAGTTTTCGCAGACAGTGCACCTCCGATGGAGGGGTTTTATTACAAAACCATGACTTATTTATCAAACGAAACAATTATCTTAACTAACACTTATTCAATAATTGCAATTTAATATAAACATTCAAAATTAATAAGGCAAATAAATGCAATTTAAAACATTCTTTAATTAAATAGGCTAAGAGAGGGACCCTACCAAAACCTCAAGGCACGTTTTCTTTTGACGATGACAACTCAAATCTTCCTTTTTTCCGCTTGCACGTATATACAACTTAACATATATATAAGGACACCTAGCCCCTATGTACATATTTTCATGGCCAAATATGCACAAGGGGGTCCTTATATATTTGTTTATACTTGCATATACCCCTTTACACTTACACGTGTATGCATTTTTCATATCTATATATAAGCACACCTATCCCCAATATATATATTCATACTTCCATGAGTGAATATATATAAAGGGGGATCTTATATATGCATATTCCTACCTATGCATACACATGTAATCCTTCTTCAACGGCGACTCAAATCCACCTCAATGAAATCCAAAACACACAACAAAAATATAAGGAACCCAAAAATCAAAAAATCCCTAATTAAAATTGGGCCAAAGAATAAAAATGGAATTAACCTTACCCAAATCTTGAACTCCTTTTCTTCGATGGTGGTGGATAGAACCGGTCTTATCATAAGAAACCACCTATAAGAAAATAGTGGGAAAAGAAATGAGATATAACAACATCTTATATATATATATGTGATCAGTGTGTCAAATGTACATGATAAATGATACATGAATCCATAACCAACAATAAACAAGTAATATTCAAATTGATATGTACATCCCAATACTAAATAACATGATCATTAATAAAACTTTTTATTTTTCAAACATCACCTTCAATTGCCTATTCAAAAATCAAAAATCACCAAAATATGAGAATAAAGTAAACCTCCATCATCACTTAAAAGTGAGAAATAGGGATTAGACATTGTTCTTAACCTAAAAAATCCATTCCTTGAATGTATAAAATACCTAAAACTCTTCATGCCTATATCCTTCTTAATTTTATAGATTAAAACCTCATTTGTTAGCATGTTCTTCTTCTGGAATTCAACTTTATTCTTAGTTTATATGGGTTTATAAATTTTATAATGTAGAGAATTTTCCTTCTTTTATTCTATCCCCCCCTCCCCCCCAACACCTGCCCCCTTTGCACTAGTACCCCCCCATCCCCCCCACCTTTTGATATCAATAAATTATGTATGACTCCCTTGGGTATAGTGACCCTACTTTTTCTCAAAATGAGGATATTATCATCTCTAAAGTGAAGGAAATTTCATTTTATAGTGTTGAGTAGGTTGAAATTTTCTACTAGTTCACTTTTAAGGCTTAGGGAAATCATGTAAAACCTGTGAAAATGTAAGTGTCCACTACAGATGGACTGGGTGGAGCATGTTCATCTAATCTGTCCTTATCAGCAAGTAGTGGCTATATTGGTGGCATAATCTATAATAAATAAATGTTAAATGTCATCTTCCTCCTAGATAATCTTTAGTTACAAAACTGAGATCCAAAAAGTGTGGGCTTTGATACTATTTTTTAACAACTATGACCCAATCACCCAAGCTTCACTGGGTCAGATCTTGACAACATCTTAGAAACACATCCTAATTTTAAAAGGTTAGTATAAATTTCAAGGGTTAGAAGACACTAATGTGGAAGGTGGTTTCTCCCATTGGAAGGAAATATAACAAAGGGTATTCTATACTAAAAATTCAGCATAACCCTTGGGGTAAATATAATACCAAACCCAAGTAATGTTGGGTTTCACCATAGGTACCTGGTCATCCAGATATATAGATAATAAGAGGGGGGTATATCTATATAAACATGCATATGTACTTAATCATGGTTCCAAGAGTCATTAACACACACAAGATAATCCAAAAAAACAAAAAAAACACCATGTATAGAAAAACTCATTCAAACAATGCCTTACGAGGTGAAAGTGATAAAAAAATGTGATATGCTCATAGTGGTCAAACCAAACAAGGATGAATGGTCAAAAAAGGTGTGTTCCCAAGTGTAAACTCCCAACCCAGTGTTCAAACCATTTGATAATGATATTGTATTTGGTGTTAATATTTAATGGTGAGTATTTGATTAATATGAGTTGAAGCATAAATATAGGTTGAATTAATTAGAAAGTGATGAAAGCACTATAATTTGAGCTGAGTTTGATCATGCTACAATCGGGTCCAAGTGAAACCTAATCCGCCCTCAATCTGGTCAAAGGAAGCCCGCAATATGGAAGAAAGCCTAGCTTGTAAGGAGAACCCACAAAAATCGGACCATATGAGTACCTTAGGGTTCAGCCAAACCCACACCACGATGTCATAACTGCATCAGCAGGGAGGTATGGAGGCTGCATCGGAGCCACGTCGGTGGGGAGGTGGGATGGATATGGCGAAACTTTGAAAGAGGAAGGGGAATGCCGGCGGGGAGGTGGTGTGATCGCATCATCGGAGGCGAATCATCCCAAGGTGGGTGGCCACATCGTTGGAGTATAATGATAGAAGTTTTGGGTAACAGTGCCAGGCGAGGAGGGTCGAAGGGAGTAGGGCAAAAAGGGAGGGAGGTAGGGATCGCAAGCGGGGAGTAGGGCAGAAATGGGGTGGGGATCGCGATCGCACGGGAGGAAGGTGGTGGGGATCGCGAATGTATAGGAAGAACAGGGGTAAAGCCACAGGTATTTTATGACCCGTGGTGTTACCTTAACCCATAGCTAGGGTTTTTTTAAACCGTGGCTATATAAGTGTGGTTATATCATCAATTCCTAGTAGTGAAGGTGGGTATTTATTGTAAATGAGGGGGATTTTTTATTAATTTCAAATAATGGGCCTTTGACACAAGTTAAAAAAAGTAAAATCATTGGAATTATCATGGTTTTATCCCATGTAATTTAAAATGAAACTAATAAAAAAATATAAACTTTAGAGTGGGGATGGGTGAATATGGTGTTATCTAATTTTTACTGAAATCTGAACCTTCTTTAAAACTTTTACAATATTTAGTTATGAACCTATATTACTATTATAATATTTGAATCATTTTATGTTTTGCCAGGAAAACATATACCACATGTAATTCAAGTAAATCATGTAAATAATTCACATGATACTTTTACAATGTTCATCTTAAACTGTAGCTTTGAACTATAATTGAGGATTTCCTTTATAATCAAGTAAAGATGTCACATGATATTTTTTCAATTCAAGTAATGAAATTAATATGCAACATGATATTTTTAAAATTAATGTAATACAAGTAAATAGGTCACTTTATTGGTTCTTTACCATAATCAATGATTTACTTTATAATTAATTTCATATTATAATGGTTTTAGTGCATCTCATGCCTAAACATTCATATTTCTCAAAGGACTTCAATAGACACTTATTTACACATAAACCAAAGCTTTTAATTATGTTTTCCCTGTATAAATTACGTCTCACATGGTATATAGATTCTCATTATGTATACATAAGTTTTATATTTATATATTATTCTTGAAGTGGATTAATAAATCTACTCAGGATACTTCAGCATTAATAAGTCTAACCTTCTTACTCTTAATGCAAGGTCTTTAACCACCACATGTTCTTCAAGAGAACCATCTTGTAACTCTACATTACTTCAGCTTATATTTATTTCTCTTTAATAGAATATGCTCACCTATATTATTAACTCACTGATCTCCCTATGGTTTCTTGAAATCCAGAAGATCATTAATATATAAAAGTCTTGACACTAGTGAACAATAGCATCATAGTTGTTCTTTCAATAACCATCCTATTTTGCCTTATTCTTAAGATTACACAACAATAGTTTGTATAAGATCATTTTATTCCTTCATCTTTGATACCAAGATGATATCTACTCTAGTATAGGATTGAAAATATCTTCTACCTTAAGAGATATCAGGTACATCAAACATAGATCAAGCTCTCAGATCATCAACCAACAAGATCTCACTATTTCTTTTTAATTTTAAATATAAGACACTAGAAAATAATATTCACTATATTTATAATATAGAAAACTCCCTAAAATTTAATGCCCATGATCTCATATATCATTTTCTCAATTTTTCATGTATGAGATAGTGCTCCCTTGATCTGACATTGCATTTTTTCTCCTCAACCACTATCTCTAGTGAAATTACATGAATTCCCATTATTTTCCTCTTCTACCTCATTTTTCTCAGAAAAAGATATCTTCTAGTAGGCATGGGTCACTTCTACTATTATACTCAAAATATCTATGATGAAAAATGAAACATTACAAAAAAAATTAATTCATTGTTAAAATCCCCACAAAACATTTAAAATCTTGGTGAAATACAAATTCTCGTGATAAGTGGTTATTTTATTGAATAACATGAATTTGGTTTAAACTATAAATTTTAAATAGTAAAAAATAAAATTGGAAATTTTATGTTTTTTAGATATTGAACTCTAATTATTAGTGTCATGCATAATCTCAACATGAAATTCTAATTATGAAATATCTCAGATATATATTTTCACATGTTTTATTCATTTTTAAATTTACTAAAAAGGCATACCAAAATTTTTAAATTCATGAATTTAATTGATAAAAGGTTTATAATTTTTATTTTTATTTTTTAATTCATTTATATTTTAATTAAGACCTAATATTAAACTAATTTTATATTTTCAATTATACAGATTAAAGTTAAAAAAATTAAAAAGGCAAGAGGCAGTGGAACCTCCTCCTCAAGGTCAGTGAACCATTTACAGGTGAAAATTTCAAACTATTGCAAATACATCTAGCTATTGAACATTGAAAATAGTGACCTACCAAACATGAAAAAAACATGAAAATCATCCCAAGATACCATGCATGATACTCTCAAGATACCATGAGGTATTAATCGTAAGTGACCACACCTTTACCCCAAAATATACCATTAGCTCTACCATCAACTGACTGTGCACCTCCCTATACAATCAATTGTATACTATAAGAAACTATTTCATAGTGGTTTCACATACTACACCATACACAACATTTTTCATGGAATAAAGAGTAGTCATGCCTCTCATGATCAACTATAAGGGAATATCTCAAACTTCCACTCACATTAAGGGTACCATTTACTTAATTCAAACCCATTTCAAAATGAATAAATATCAACCAATTTTCATCGAATAAAAATGAAATTGTGACATGTAAACTAGAAATGGATCTTGAATAATATGGACACCCAATATCAACTGAGGAATACTTTTCCCTATAAAATCCCAAGAAGAAATCAAGGACACCTCATACACTAGGATCGGTTCAAACTCCATCAAAGTTATGAAGATCTATAGAAAGCAAGATTTTCAAGGGAGGTCGAATGTGTTATGATCACCACAAATCGAATCAAATATAATCAACAACTAAAGTGGATGTCCCAAATTGAAATGAATAAAGGCTGAAGCTTTGCAGTTCGGTAGATAACTAGTTGTATATTATATAATCTATGTATGAAGATCACCTGATACCAAAGATATGGGATGAATCTTGGTCCATGAACTAATGATTTTGATGATGGATTATGGAAGAAGATAATTTGGGGATAAAACCAAATCTACTAATGGGAATCAAAAAAATTTATGGTTGTTTGGTGATTGTTACCTAAGCAGGTCTGAAAATTGTGGGGACCTTATGAATTTCAGGTACACAGTTTTCCAGTCCATAGAAGGAAACTTGAAAGGTGCCCATTGAAATTACTAAACTCTTCCTCATGAAACCATCATGCCCAATTGAGTTCAGACACCTAATCCCAAAATTAGTGGGTCGTATCTCTTAGATTTGATTATAGAATTCCCAAGCACAAGCTCCACATAATGGAATTTGAGCTATCTTCATGCTTCATCAGTGTAATTCCTAACACAATAACACATATACCAATCCAGTCATCATCCCCATGACCAAATAATATCAACAACAACATAGATCCTTCTAATATATAGGTCATATGGCACCTAAGACCAGAACCCATGTTTTCATATCTCATCCTGACTGAGTTAATCTCCTAAGAGATCATGATTCTAGATGTCTAGGCACATTTTTCTCATCCTGAATGAGTCAGTATCCTAATGCATCATGCTTCTAGATGTCCAATCTTGTTAATTCAACCCTAATACTGGATTGATCCATTAAGGCTAAACATTAAATATCCATTTATGTTGGAACACTTCAAGTCTAATTTTGAAGATGACCTATCAAAACCCATTTTTAAGCCGAAGATTTTCCTCTCGGAGGAATGCACCCACCATCACCTGATCAATTATCTTAGGAAACACTCAAACTATTAGAGTCAACTCAAACCAAATCCATATATTGGAAAACCAAAGGGTATTCCCCATATACCTGTTTCTCTTCCCCATAGTCCGTTTCATTTCTTTATGCATGTCATTTAATGTTTTATGAATTAATGCAATGTCCTATTAATGTTTTGGTGTATTTTAATTTCTTTGGAAAATCTAATAAATTGTTGGAAAGTGTAGTCTACAGAATGTGTAAAAACTAAAAGCTTGATAGAAGTTGCATTGTGGTGTTCCATTTTTCATTCTCATGTTTCCTATATTGTACAGCCAAAAAACTGGCATCAAAGTTAGGTACCAAGGCATCTTCTAACTTTTGAAGATGGACAACACAATCCAACCACAAGTTCCTAAGTTTTCCAAGAACTATAAAAGGTGTTGCATCCAAACAAAGGAGTTGTTCAAATTACAAGAACTATGGGATATCATCATCGATGGGTATCTAGTATTCACTATAGAGGAAGAATCTTTATTCAAAAATGAAGAAAAGGCTGCTCTCAATAATTAATGAAAGAAATATAACAAGGTGTTTTTTGTCATCTATCAAGGGTTTGATGAATCAAAATTTGATTATATTTCTAAAGCAACATCAAGAAATAATGCTTGGAATACCCTTGGAAACATCTTCACGGGTGTTGTCCAAGTGAAGTGGGTTCGTCTTCAAACACAAAGAATAGAGTTTGAAGTAGCTCACATGAATGAAGGTGAGAGTATCTCTGAATACTTATCATGTTTAATTGTTATTGTTAACAATTTGAAAATAAATGGAGAAATATTTAAAGAAATTCATGTCATTTAAATGGCACTTTGATCACTCACAACCAAGTTTAAGCATGTTTTTGTTGCAATCAAATAATCAATGGACTTGGAAAACTTTCCATTGAATAATTGATGAGATCATTGCAAGTGTATGGGAAACGAATCAAAAAAAATAACGTGTTTTAAATGGTTGATCATGACTTAGAGTCTAAGTTGACTCTACAAGAACAAAAAAAATGGCCAAACACAATGAGGTGGTCATGGAACTAGTAATCATGCAACAGGTATAGGGTGTGGGAATCATCAAAGGCATCAATAAAAATAACAAAATTTTACCAAATTTTGTGGTAAAGGAAATGGTGGAGGTTGATTCATGCATGTTTATGGAAACACAAAGAATGTTCAATGCCACAAATGCAAGAAATTTTTCCATTCTGATTTTGATTTTTGGATTAAAATGGATCATGAAAAATGATCCAACTATATTGAAGCATCTTTTCATGAAGAAGAAATGACCACACTCCTCCTCTCATAATAAAAGGCATGAGAATGGCCAGATGTGTGGTATCTCAACATGGGTGTAACAAACTATATGACTGGTAACAAAGAATTGTTTGAGGAAATCATATAATAAGTTTGTGGCAACATGATTTTTTTCACTCATCAAAGGTAATTGTGATTGGAAATAGTAAAATTAAAATCTATCAGAAGGATAGTGAGTTGAATTACATATCTAATGTGTATTATATACCAAACATGAAAAATAATATCATCATTATCGGTCAAAAACATGAGAAAGGTTATGTCATATTCATGGAGAACTCTTCTATGTCTATAAGAGATTCTCACAGAAGACTTTTTGATCAAGTTCAAATGGAGAAGAATCATATGTTTCTGCTACATATAAACATAAAGGCTGAGAAGTGACTCTTTATAATCATGAAGAATGGATCAAGGGGAGTGAATCTTTGCTTTGGACATCACCATTTCAGCATCCTTAAACTTTTATCCTCATCAAGCATGGTGTGTGTATTGATGGTGATTGAAGTTACAAATTCTGTATGTGAGGCATACACACTTGGTACGAAACAAAGTAATTCATTCCTAAGTGGAGTGTACAGAAGAGAAAAGGAACCACTTTATTTGGTTCACAGTGATATTTTTGGACCGCTTGAAACACCCACACTTGGTGGTAATAAATATTTATTTACTATCATTGATAATTTTAGTAGAAAAATCAGGGTTTATTACATCAAAATAAGATCTTTCACTTTTACTATCTTTAACATTTTCAAAGCATGTGTTGAAGCAGAAAATGGTCACAAAGTCAAAGTACTCATATCTAAAATATTTTGAGAATAAACTTCAAATGTTTTTCAATTTTTTCCAGGGAACAAGGTATTAAGCAGTAATACACTATAGCCTACACACCACAGTAGAATGGCATTGAAGAACTAAATAACTACACCATCCTCAACATGAAGAGGACCATGCTTAAGGAGAAAGGGCCTCCAAATAATTTTTGGGTAGAGGAAGTTGCATGTACTACCTACCTTCTCAATCGATATCCAACAAAGATCATTAGAAATTTGACACCAAAAGAGGTGTGGAACGGCTAAAAACTAAGCATCGTTCACCTAAGAATCTTTGGGTGTGTAAAATATGCTCAAGTTTCAAAAGAAATAAGAAGGAAGCTTAATGATAGTGGTGAAAATTTTATCTTTATTAGATATAGTGAAGCTTTGAAATCCTACAAGCTCTACAATACACTGACCAGTAAAGTAGTGGTGAGTACCTATGTGATCTTTAGTGAAGAAGAAGCTTGGAATTGAATGACAAAAAATCTAAAAAAGATATTCCAATAAAAATAGAAGATCCTATAGAAAGGCATGATCATTAGGAGTAAATTCCCACAACACCTTCCTCGGGAGAATCATCAGTGCACAGAAGTCTAGGAGTACATTCCAACACTCCTAAAAGAACTCCATCAAGTCAATATTCATCAATCTCATCTTCACCCATGGTGTCTATAAAAATTAAGAGCTTAAGAGAAATCTATGAGCAAACTCAAGAGGTAAATATTTTTTTCACATATGGAGATCATTAGTGTAGACACCATGAAATGTGTTTCATGCACTTCTTGAAAAAATTGAACATTTGAACCTCAATTAGACACTAAATTCTAATTTTAAGTAGAAACATGTCATTATTCTAGATGAAGGAAAAGATTTTATTTCCATGTTTTGTGACCCAAAATATCCTAAACCAGGCTTGAAAGTTTGTGGTGGGACTCATAATTTTTCATGGGGGTCAATGATGGTAGCTAAGGGACCGGCCCAAAGGGTTGGGACTGTAGCCTGACAATGATCTCGAGCAGGGGTGTGAGGGTGTAGCCCCTTCAGTATAGAGCTGTTGTTTCTCTTAAGTCCCCTAAAACACCTTTGGTGTGCAAGGTACCAGTGCACAACCTACCTACATTCTACCCACTTGTGTGAAAAAATTTAGTCACCTAGGTTCTCATATATCCTTATAAATAGACCCTTGGGGTCTTCATTTGTACGAATGAATTTCCCTGAAGGCTAATTGCTTCTATAATCATCTTATTACTTCTTAAAAGTCCTATGAAAAATCCAAGGTAGTTTTCAAATTTCTAAAGAGAGGGAATCAAATGGGTATATTGAGACTTTATGTCAATTTGTGTTAAAAATAAATGACACTTGTGTGACTCATTTTCTCAACCCCCCTGATTTAAGGCGAATTGTGTGACCACCCTTCCTAAAAAAGTAACATATGATACTCACTTCTAGGAATATCTATGAAGATGTTTGAATGATTGAGTCAAGTCTCTCCCAAGTGTATTCATCCTTTTTGTTCGTCACCGGAGGTTCCATCAGTTTTCCCAAGCCTACTTCCATAGAGCACCCTTTCACGACCCTCCTTAGTTCAACCTACCCTTCTACCAGTATGATCCTTTCATGAAGCCTCTTTTAAAGACACTCATGGAAAGGATTATTCTTTACTATATAACATTATTGAAAGGGGCATGTTAAAACCTCCACTAAGACCTCCAGATTTAAAAAACCTTAGGTAAAGTCACATCAACATGCCTCCCATTTGAATTTGGATTTCTATGGTCAAAGTATTCCCGCACTTTTCCTATCAGAGGGTAAGGATCCTCTAGGAATCTATAGATTTGGATATATATGGTCACATGGAACCTTATCCTAGGGACCGTGTTGAGGAGTTCCTGGTCTCAGATTTTGGTGATAGGACTTTATCTATTCATCTTGTATCTGAGATCTAGAGCCTCCGGTCTGATGTAGGGAGGGTGAGGATTACACTTTATTTTTCCTTTTGATAGGGAATGACATCCCCCCCCCCCTCAGTACATGGCCAATTTTAGGTCAACCATCCTGATGTAAACCCTATCCTTTCTTGTAGTAGGTTGTAGTCTTTCTCCTCTCTACATCCTTCTCCATCACACCTTACTTACCTAGGACTCTCGTCTAATGTAAAGTGAATAGAGGGAGGTGTCATAGACCAAGACTCTTCCACTGTATCCCCATCCTCTTATTTTGTAGCCCTGGCCTCTTCCACCCGTGAAGGAGGAAAACCATTTGGTTTTTCAAATCTTCTGCTTCCTATTCTTTCTCACAATGAGCATGACTCATATGGTATTAGAGGATAGTGATGATAATGACATCCAAAAATCCACCTAAAGGAATGAACTATGAGAACTCTAATTCCCAAAATAATTGGGATACGTAGGAAGCCCTCTCAAGGCCCGATCTCTATATCATCTCATCCATGAAATGATAAATCATTCCCCACTCAATGGGCCTCCTATTATGTGTAATACCCCAATTTCATTGAACTACAAGAACTTTCATTCCTCCTAATCGAGATATGTAGTAAGCCCAACCAAGGCTCAAGATCAATGGGCATCCTCCATATGGATAAGGCGGAATCATAATTCCCTTAATCTAAGTATCCTCATCTTGAGTAAACCCCGAGTTAGGCCCCCAAATCACCACGAGTTAAAACATCCCTCATAGTCCTTTCACAAGGGATATCCTGCTCAGAAATAACCCCAAACCAATCACCTAAAAGATCCATACTCCCATGAAAGACATATCCATGAGGTCCTCTATATGAATGGTTCCACTAATGAACTATGTGGGATTTGATTTCCATCCAAATGGGATATGTATGAAGCCTTCCTAAGGTTCAAACCCAACAACCTAAACCAAACCAATTCTTCTGAGTGATATCCTAAGTAGGGTTTAATTCAAATTGGAAGCTCATATCCCTTACATGTTCTTCAGGATGCTTAGTTATAATTCCCACACCAAACTATGGCTAAAAATCTTCCTCTTATATGTCCTTACCATATGAAATTAAACTTTACAGTCAGTCACTTGTCACATGATCTTAAAATGTTTGGTGTCCCCCATTAAGAGACATCAAAGTACATGGTTTCTGTTTCCTTTAACAAGGATATATCGGATTTCTATCTATGGGATAGATCCCAACATCATAATAACTTTTTTCTCCCTAGATGATGATAAATTCCATAGTGACAGTCATCTACCTGGATGACCATAAACTCCAGAGTTCCCCCTGTGTGGCTAGAAAAATAGCATCATCGTAACAATAACCAAAGAATCTATAATTAGTATATATAAGGATACCATTAATAGATAACCTCAGATACATTTAGATATCTCCATTGATGAAGAAACTCAAATACATACGAATGATCCTGAATTCCACATATGCTAATAATTAATTGATAATATTAGGATAACCCACATCATAATTTGGAATTAATGAAGTGTTCATGAACATATATCAAATCTATAAGAGATTCTTGGAGTAAGGAATAATTCCACCTAAAAGTGTGTGATGAGCCTAACCTCCCATCCTCTCAACCAATGAGATTTCTTAAACATCATGGGTCAAAATCCCTAATGATAACATGCCTTTCGAAATTATCTCCCTATGGATACAAAACCATTGGTTGTTTCTGATTCCACAAACAGTCCCATTGGAAACTGTTCGGGAATAATGGTTTCTCCAATGAAGTCATATTTTCATCAAAAACAAATAATGGTGAACCCAATGTGAATCCTTAGACAAGATGATAGTGTCACCTACCTGTTAGGCCCCTTACATTCTCAAAGTAAATGAGGGTCAGATAGTGAAATCAATCACACATTTATTCATGAAAAAAAGATACTACTTTGTTGGAGTAAATTTTTTGTATTTTTAACTTCTTTCCAAGAACTCTCGTCAATACAATGTATTCCTTAAAGTTTACACACATAAAACCCCGGATACTACTTATGATGGATCCTCATCCAATCCAAGGATTTCATCACTGACTCAACATCTTCAATACAGGGTCTTTAATGCTCTATTTCGAGTGTACCATCATAAAAATACCATCTCGACCTTAGAAGTCACCCGACTGGCCCTCCAGCTCAACCATCACCACCAACAGTCAAATCTGCGACAACCATTAGTCCTAAGGTGTTTGGAACTAACTACCATCCTCATCCATTTTGTGATATTATCCCTAAAATGAAACAACCATTCCCTCCCATATTTCATGGAGGTGGATCCAGAGGCCACTTCTGGCCTCATCCCGGACACACATGGGTCATTCTCAAGGGCTCCTTCCAATAATCATCATTGCGAACATCATGTGGCAGTGAACCCTCAACATTAATTATGTGTCACCTTCGACAATCCTACCCAGGTCCCTCAGACCTGGGCATGCAAGATGGACCATCATGGATGACAATAGGCCAACAGGGAGAGGTTTCATACCTTTTACCCCTCTAGAGAAGTCCACCCACCCAGTATGGTGGAAAATAGTAAGCGGGCACATACACTCATTCACCTTCATTCATCTATCCATATGACTCACTCAGTGGAATTTAGAAAATCCCTACAACCAAATATAGCGACAAGCTGCAAGAAAAAACATACACCTACCTGCAACAATCATTTCTTCCAGTAGACTCGCCTGGAAAAATTCAGAGAAGCCCACCAAACAAATATGGCAGAAACCTACATGCCGGAACATAAACCTACCTGGGCCCATCAAGCCTACCAGAATACTCTTCTAGCTTCACTCAAAGAAGTCCACAGACCATGTTTGGTGGAAAATAGTGGGTAGAAACACACACCTTCCAACATTTATCAAGCCTACCAACAGTCTCATTTGGTAGCACCCAGAGAATTCAATCAAAAAGCTCCATTGGAAAAAATTCTGATTACTAATCTATCTTCCCATGAGTACTATTAGTATCAATTGATAGGAAAGAGAGGAAAGTAGCAGGTTTATACACCTACTCCATATATGGAATGGTTGTATGTTCCCATTCCAATTGCTAAATCCAGCAAGAACATCTTAGAAATAGTGAAAGCACAGATGAAAATCCCTACCCATATCCTAGACACTTTTCAGAATATTATAATGGTGGTGATAGTTATACCCATGGGACAGAAACATAAATCAATCACCAGACCTACGGTGGCTCGTAATCATGTTTATACAGATCATATAAATACCTCTTATCCCATCCAGAAGGGTCATGGAGAAAACTCCCCCATATCATATGGACAACCAGATCGGGAAAATATACCTGCTACAATAATAGATAATTGCAATATCCTAATGACCACTCCATGACAGGCACATACACATGCCCATCAAAACCACTTCTCCCAGCAAGTGGCATCAACTGCTTGTAAAAAGGTATCCCAAAATAATCCTCATCAAAATTAGTTGGAGAATAAAGATCTGATTTTCAATATGTGTCCTCTTAATGTTGGTGTTCTTGAAGCCCTTAGATATTTATCTAATACAGCTCAAGATCCTACCCTCCCATTACCAAATTATTTGAGCAATAGAAAAAACTCTCAATGTTCTTATCATATGCTTCTTCATGAAGGCTTTATTTGTGAAAATTTGGTTAATATCAATAGCATATCTCATGATTGGAACCATAGAAATCGTCCATGTGTAAAGAAGACCAAGGATCAAGAGGGTATTACTATTTCTGTAATCCACCTTGATGGTCCTCCCCATGATGGAGATCAATGTGAAAGTTATCTCTGTAATAGTGATTCACATTGCCAAGAAAATTCTTCAATGGGAAATGTAGTGATGAGAAAGCCCTCTTATCTTGAGGAATTTGAAAATACAAGGCCAGTAATGTCTAATGCCTTATCAATGGTAGGTGAAATCCTTTCCCAACCAAAAGATAGCCCAAGGTGATGGTTATTCTCCAAAACTCCTTTGGTTCATTCACTTTCCAACATAGTATAGGAAACCCTAATTGATATCATTGATTATATTAATATAATTGGGAAGCATCCACTTTGGTCAGACTAGGTCGAGGAACCTCTTATGAAAGATGAAGAATATTTGATAAACATAAGGAAACAACTAGCTAAAGATGACATACCAATCATGTTCTGGACTTTATCCACCTCTCAATATGGAATTACAGAGGTGTTGGTGGAAGATTGTATACATGAAATCCACCTCAATATATGGAAAACTCATTGTCACCTCAATGAAAAGGTATTTCCCTATGATGAGTATCAAATTAAAATCAAGGTAATAGAATGGTTACAACACCAAATTGACTTGGGATATCTCTCAGATTCCCAAAATCCAAATATCGAGAAGCAATAGGGATCCCTTCAACGTTAATGCCTTCAAGACTTAATGAGTTTGAAAAATCTGAACATAGATACCCCATATAGTGTTCATATCAGAGGGTGGTGTGTACATGGGGTGTTTTATTTCACTACACTCCCAAGCTAGCCAAGCCCGCCAAAAGTGGCCTGATGCAATGTTATTTCCCCAGGCTAACCACAAAAAATGGATTTTATCCATGATTTGAGATATTCTCAACAATAATAGGATCTGACCAACTCTCATAAAAGTCATGACCAAAGAGAGAAATATATTGAAAGAATGTTTCATCAAGCTTCTAAGAATATCAAGTAGGAATCCCATTTAGAGGATGTCAACAGTCAGATTTCATAGATGTTTGAAATAGCACAACAGTATTTTGAAACATCTAATTTAATTAAGTTTCGAATAATGAACTCGAACAATGTTCAGACCAGATTCCATAAAATCAGAATATATTCTATAGTAAAATCATCCATAGAAGTTCGGGAAAACCGCATCCCTATGGTTTGAGGTCTTTTTTAACCCAACCCTTAGGATCATCCAACCATTCTCAAATAGTTGAAAAGGTAGAACAAGAACATCCTCAGCACTCAGATCCAAGGGTGTTTTCACCTCAACAATCCCCTCATTGGAGGGAATCGGTCTTCTCCTGATTAAGGAAGATGTCTCCTAGTGAATCCTCTGAATTTTTAAAATCTCGTGATCTATTACAATCACTAGGAATACATACGACTGAACTCTTTGGGGATTCACATTGGGTCATTTTCCATCAAACATCCCCTCGAGAACCAACAAATAAGAGATAAAGGTATCATGGAGGATGTAGAAGAAGGATATCTCATAGAGATTCCAACAGAATTCATGTTACACACTATGAATTTGTGGATGTCATCAATTCCATTATTGAAGACTCTCTAGAAAATAGTATCGATTCAGTGGATTCTAAAGAAGAATTTTGTATTTATGAGACGGTCCACAATGAAATGAATGTAGATTGTGTGCATACCCAAAACCAAAGGCACACCCAAAATTTGTTTATCCCCTCAAATAATCTTCCAATACATCCTTGATAGGAACCTAATAGGTAAAAAGATAAGGGTCATACCATGTCTCACCTTTCCCCTAGAGAAGGCCAATCCCTTTAAATAGTGGAAATATTTTCTCAAAAATAGGAGTAAATGAGAGAGTTGAGAATACTCTATTCATAGTTACTCTGAGGAAATCCTCCTACCAGATATGATCCGCAAGAAGACCATCAAATCACACTTCCAGTTGGTGCACCTCAGAAAAGAGGGTTTTCCACAACAACTGAAGATGACATGGAACATCCGCTCAACGTGGGACATCAACCACCAATATATTTTAATCCCAAGATAAGAGATCAAGAATTATCTCTATTTGGTACACAGCCGAAAAAAAGGTCAGGCACATCCTTACAGGCTTTCCCCTATTGGTTACCCATGGTAGATACCACTGGTGCCGCCACCAGTGGTCCTGCCAGCCATTACACCTATTCAGGCTCTATCCTCCACACCTATTTAGGTCTCAGCATGTCCAGATATTCCTTGAATTCTTATGAACACCATTTAGTCATTAAATACTCGGTTGGAAGCTATATAAGGACGAATTTCACCAATATAGAAAGAAAATAAGGCATATCCTGAATGGGTGGATCTGACTCCTCCTTCACCAAACATTGGGAATCCAATATTTCCAATTTTCAATGGATCAAGAGATCTGGAAAAGCACTTGACACATTTCGTCTCTCTCTACAATCCCATGATAGGAACCCCTTAGTACTAGGAAGTAGTGAAACTCAGATGCTTCATGCAATAATTTTAGGTCCAACCTTTGTATGGTATATGAGTTTATAGTCCCGATTGATCACTGGATGGAAAGATCTCCATCATAATCTCTTCTTCAAGTTCAGCTCAACGCTGTAGAAGACAATAGTCTTCGATATCACAAACTGAAAACAAAGGGATAATGAAAGAGTCTCATACTTCATTTCTAGGTGGAAAGGATTGACTTACTCCTTGAACCTATTACACCCTCTAGAAGAACTGTTTTCTATCTGTGTAGAAAATCTATATGATGATTTTCATACACCATTGATACCTATAAAATATATTGGAGGGTTTTGATATTCAACCACAACTTCTCAACAGTTAGAAAAATCCATCTTGGTGACCGAATCCATGTCCTTGGTAATCCCATCAGCTCAGGGAAGGATAACAGGAAAGGAAAAAAGACACGATAGGTACACTTAAAAAGGCCCATGTACCCATTCCCACCTTAAATATTGCACTGTTCCACAAGGTTCCACCTCCTTAGCATCAATAGAAATGACTACCACATAAAAATTATCAAAGAGATCAAAGGTAGAGACAGTTTGGGAAGTTCAAAAAATAGGGTCTATTATTTTCGGAATGACCAAGTCCCATACTACTTTATCTGAACTTTGTAAAAAAAACTGATTCCAATTGTCAAAAACCAATAATCCTAACAAAGAAGGTGATGAGGATATCCCAAAATATTTCCCTTTCCATCAAATTTAGTGACATCCCATCCATGAGTGTTTTGTTTTTATGTACCTCCTATAAAAGATAGCAGATTTTGGGCAAGTGAAACTGAAGAATTTTCCATCCCAGGTGGCATGTGTTTTTATTACCAATCTGAAGTAGGAAGGCAGGTGGTAAGAAGTTAAATGTAAGAATGCACAGAAATTCAATGACTGTATGGTCAAAATACAATCAATAGAACTTATTCCATTCTACAAACTTAGTTGAAACAACCCACTACTCTTCCTTCCACTTTTTCTGCAACAAAGCTGGCTTCATCCAAATATCAGTCCTCTGAAGGCCCATCTTCAAAGAAGTGACATGGCCAAAAGGATAAGGAACAAATAGAAGAATATGAGACTGGGTCAAGGTCTATGTTGTCCTTGAACTTAAAGTATTTCTTATTGACTATCTCAAAAGTATGGGAACTGCCCCACCAAATGGTACAACAAAATTCGACCCCCCCCCCCAATCAGAATCTTCATTAGATGAGGAGTTGATCTTTGGTTATGTTAATGTTATTCACATAATGAATCCCTACTCAAATGATGATTCTGATTATGAACCTGATTTACCTACACATGATTGGGGAACTAGGGGAAGGTATTGTTAGGTTTGAGGATATAAGGGAAGATATGGTCTTGCTATAAGCCCCTACTTTATCCAAACCCCTACACGAACCTTCTATGCGGACGAAACACATGAGAAATCTCTCCAGATAGATAAATAAGAATAAGAGAGTTCTTCCTCCATGAATGGTATGGTTTAACCTGATATGATTATCTTGGAATACTAGTTAGAGGATACGCCACCACCTCCTCAGCGTGTAGGTAGACCTAGACATCTTAATCCACCAAGAGCAGGAGCACTTCCAGCTCCTATCCCAAAGAACAACCCATCCACATTAGGAACATAAGCTCCCAAGGTACTTGTAAAAGATAATCCCCATGTGGGGAAATGTAGACATATGGACTACAATTATGATGTTTTGAAGTAATTATCATAATTTCCAGTTAATATATCAATCCTGTATGCTCAGAGTCTTTTAAAATACCTCTAGGAACCACTCATTAAGGCATTGTCAAGCCCCCAGGAATTTGAAGTTGAGGTCGCTCCTGATGAAGTATATCATGCAGATAATGGTCTGGTAGAATACCATGGGGTTATTTACTTCATCAACCAAGATGAGTTCGCTTCCATAAAAGGACATTTTAGACCCTTGTATATATCTGATGGGAAAAATGACATTAATATTAGATGTTCCTTCATTGATAATGGGCCAGGAGTCAACCTCATCCCAGTTCGGACTCTTTGTCAAATAGGTCCCAATAAATAACACTTGTCTCCTTCCACTCTGATGTTATAGGGTTATGATAAGAATGATCCAGAACCTCTTATAGAGATTACACTCAAAACTCAGTTCATAGATCTTGTGTTTTCCTTAGGATTCATGGTAGTTCAGAAGAACACAGCTGTCAATGTTCTACTGGGAAGACCTTGGCTACATCAGTATGTAGCTATTTCTTATTCATACCACCAATGTCTCAAATATTATCTTAATGGTCAAATTGAGACATTATATGTTGACAATACCCCATTAAAATTTTTCAAAACATAATACATTTAGTGGCTCTGGTTTTCCCTTTTCGGACATTGGAATATTCCTACGAATAATTCTAGAGCAAGGCACAAAGATGGCATGAGATTCCATGGTTTGGTGTGTCCAAAATAAATTTTATAAAAATATTAAGTATTTTTATATTATGCGCATTGTAGAATTAGTTTATCTCTTAAATGGTATCTCGGATCTAAAATCCTAATCCATAGTTGTGTTTGGAGCGTGATGTTTACCCTAGGTGGGGTATAAGATGTGTTGATGTGAGCCCGCTGGAGAAGAAGTTATCAAGGGCGTTTTAATAAATAAATTAAAATAATTTATTTTGGAATTCATCTTTAATAACTTCTAAAAAGATTCTCAAATTGAATTTATGACACATTGGTGGAGTTTAGAACATCATTTTTACCGTAGGTGCGACATAATCTTAGTCGTCGCTGGATGTAGGGTCAGGGAAATTTGATTCATGGTGTTAAGTAGATATTTTTTTAATAAAAAATAAAACAAATAACCCTCACCCCTCATCTCACCCCCCCTGTGTGTAGTAGGAGCATTAGACCCCTCCTCTACCTATTCATGATGAACAGTCAGCCTGATCGATAAAATGAAACGTCGTCAGTCTCGGATCTTAACGGTGGACGCTCCCAGATCGTTCAGTAGTAGATCCAGAGTGCGGATCAGGACTCGAAGCTTCAAATATTCTCTATTAGGTAGAAATTTTGAGTTTTGATCTCGTTACCCAATTATTTACATCGATTTTTGTATGAATTTTCACCGTAGTGATGAAGATCGCGTCCTGATGTTTCTGAAATATGTTTTGGGTCATTTTTCCAACCAACTGAGTGGTCTCAGTGGTCTAAGGAAGTTCTAGTGGTGCTCCAAAAAAAATTCACCAATAAGAACCTCTATAGGAAGGCATTAGTGGTTTTTTCGGTGGCGGCGTGGTGGAGGACCGATAGTCTAGTGCAGCCAGTTTGGTATGAGGGTGTTAAAAACCCCGTAAATCACAAACCATGGGTCCGTTTTTTGTGTTGTATGCATCAAAGAAAACCCTTAATTTTAGGAGGATCTTTTGATTCTTCTTTGGGGACTTTTTGTTGTAAGATCGAGGATTATTGACATGAAACTCCCAAAAATAATAATAATAAAATTATTATTTTTATTTGGAGAACATTGGATCGGACGTATCTCATGAGTCTGATGTCTATTTGATGCATCGTCATTGGTGTTGCGATCATGGATTTAAGACTAAATTTTCATAAGAGATTTCAAGTGCTTAAACCTACATTGTGGTATAGTCTCCATGAGGTCTGGTTTGGGAGTTTGCGGTGAAATGTGACTTTTTCACCGGGTGCCCATTTTGGATAAATGAATAATCGATCCAATGTTTTTTCTGTGAGAATCGCAATGTTATGATCCATCAATTGTGTTCTAGGATTATTTATTGGGCCCCATGAGGTCCCTTTCAGGCATGTTGCGGTGAAAATCACAATTTTAACTTGTAGTTTGATTATGTCATGTAAATAGCATATCCTACATGTTTTTTCATGTAGAATTTAATGGTGGACTCTGTTTTAGCTTACGAGATATGAGGTGGAATTAATAGATAAAGACACTTGCATAGTGGTGCTAGGATGATTTTGGGGATTGGTGGTTCGTGGAGAGAGACGTTGGGTCAGTAGTACCTATGGCTCTAGGGCATGGTTTTCACTTACCTCTCTGCTTAGGTAGAGATGGGACTCCCCACAACATGGGCCCAGGTTCAATACCTTTGGGTAGTTTCCTCCATGTTTTTTACTCCCCTAATAGAATTGGGTGTGGGTTCCCCCATGACGTTTGTGTAGTTGGACTACTCCCCTACTATGATAGGGCACGAGCTCTCTATTCTCATTGTATGGTAGAGTCAATTCTCCCCTGACTTACTAGGGTGTGGGTCCTCTAGCCTAAGTGTGGTTCTACCTTACAGTGGGTGAGGATCATGTTAATTGTAGTGGTTCTCCCTTACTGTGGTTGCGATATCATGATCCTCAGTGTGGTGCTCCCTTACTGTGGGTGCAGGATCACTTCTCTCACAGTGGTGCTCCCCTACCATGGGTGCGGGCTCACATATTATGGATTGTTTCTCCCCTACCGTGTTATGGTTCGGGATCACATTTCCTACGGTGGTACTCCCCTATCATCCAAGGGTATAGGTTCACATTTATAGAGTAGTTCTCCCCCGTTTTCAAGTTGTAGAGGTGAATGGGACCCTCCACTTTTTAGGCATGATTCTTGTTTAGAATTTAGCACTCCATCAATGTTTTGAGGTGTGGTCCCATTCATACAGGAGTGATAGAGGTTTTTTGGGTTGGTTTAGGAGCTAGTACTCCCTCGACTGTGGGGAAGTGGTGAGGTACGGGACTCTTCGCAGTTCTTTTGATCATACACAGGGTGTAGGTCAGTGTTGGTGGCATCAGTGAGTTGAGTGCCATCTAGAATGGTGTGGTTGGCTCATAGACATTGAGTTTTCGATGTTTGCCCCTTTTTTTGAAAACTATTGGGTATGTCTTGTCTCTTTATGTTTTCTATGAGGTTGGTACCTCATGATGAAACTATTCATGTTGCGTTGGAACCTTGATTTTTTCACCGAGGATATTCTATGGTCGGGACCATGAGACTTGGTGATGGTGCTAAGTATATCTGGGTATGCTTTAAGAATCCCCATGGCATGTTTCATTTTTTTGTCATATCAGGTATGTCAAGCTGATTAGTTAGGTATTTCTAAGGATGGTCTCGATATGGAGATTCCCTCTCATTTGGGTTCCCTGAGGCTGGGTTGAGTTAACTGATGCCTATCAGTTACTCACTTTTTAGTTTGTGGGTTTTGGGGTGCCAAATAAGTATCTTTGTACCCACCTCTACATAGAATTTTCCCACACATTTCTTATGTCTTGTACAGACCACAGGTCCTTTGATGGAGTCCCAGTAGGATCTAGAACAGGCCAAGAATAGTAGCTGGACTGATCAAGGTTTATCAGAGTCATAATACGAAGCATACCGGTGGGATTTTGGAAGTGTTCCAATATTTTAGAGTAGGTTAGACACTTATCATTTTTCTTTTGGTGGGACCTGTATTTTCCTTTTTTGTACTTTAGCTGTACTCTGGTTGGGATATTTGTATGCATGAATTTATTTTTATTTTTTACATATCTCTACACAGTTTCATGGAGGTGTATGTGGCTTCATGTGTATAGGTACGATAGGTTAAGGCCTCCCATGTGTGTGATAACCGACTTGATATTAAACACCAACCCCTGTCCTATTGAATATGGTATTGCAGTGTCATGGCTCAAGCCTCATTGGTTAGGGTCGTGATAGAGTGGTATCAGATTAGGTTCCATATTGGGACTTCATAGTGTAGCTGGTCTAGCTACAAGCTTGTTTAGTTTTCATAGAGTCAGTGTTAGGATATTTCAAGTTCATATTTTAGGCCTGGGACTCCAATGTTGGTATGGGTTGCTGATGTATCCATACACCAAGACTCTGATAACCTGCATTTCAACTCTGTGCATTAGGACACTAGTTATAGGGGAATAATGGTATATCAATCATATAGGACTGGGTTTTGGGTTTCTATTTTCCTTCTTAAGTAATCTCTCTAGATATACCCTTTGGACAGGGTGCATCATGAATCACTTTAAGATGATTACAAGATGATATACTTTGAGGGTTCCATAGATATGTTTTTTTACAACCTAATGAGTGATGAGGTCTCTTTATAGGTTCCTAGTCACGAAGCAGTTTCTCCTCTGGTTGCACAGTTGGTGGAGCCACCACCCGTCGAGCTGCACGTAGACCCACCTTCGAGGGTTTGGGTGGATGCATCCTATCTGATCGAACCTTGGATAGATCTATTGTTGTTTGAGTTGTTTGACATATATCTACTACTACTCGAGGAAGAGGGATCCTTCCCCCACCAATATGCATTTTTATGATGTGATGAAAACTATGTGAGTGATTCATTTCCTCCCAAAGTGGACAGTATTGAGGTGTAGTGGTTGAGTCACTTTGACTTGTGTACTTGAGGCTTGGCAGTGTGTTGGTAGTTGTGGTCCTAGTAAAACCAACTGTAATCTTCTAGGTATGACTTTTTGTATGTTAGTTCCCTCACTTTCTCTGTGTCATCTTGTACACGAGAATCTTGAGGAGGTTGTGGTGTGGTTCATTGTGGATTTAAAATCGCAAGAAGGATGGGAACTAACCCCATTAAGACCTATCCTTGAGGCACAATCCAAAACTATGTGGGTGAGTTAGTGTCTTCCAAATCGGATAGTGTAGAAGTGCGGTTGATGAGTTCCCTCAACCTGTGTGTTCGTGATTGGTTTCGTGCATTGGAAGTGGTTTCGTAATATATTTTTAGACTTATTGTGTACACATAAGAGACCCTACTTGTTCTCCAGGTGGCATAGTCATTTTCCTTGAGATTTTAAGGTTTTTTTGAGAGGTCTCACATGATGGGTAATCTAGTGGGAATAAATTTCCTTAAGGTGGGGAGTGTTTCAACCTTTTGAGTTTTGTGTTTTCATCAGTCACATGGTGAGATGCGGTGTTGAGGTGGTATTTTCCTTGGCATCATGTTGGTGTTGGAACAGACCGTTTAGAGCTAGTTGAGGTTTACTAGGGCTCATTCAAGGTGGTTATATACCAATGAGGGTATCCCTGGGTGTTTGGTGGTGAGTTCTTGTGTTCATTTGGATCTTGTTCTAGGTTTAGAGTATTATTTGGTTTATTAGTCTACCTCTGAGGTTTGTAAAACATCTCTTCCATTTCTGGTGTTGTGTTTCTTCTTAATGTGTGTTAGTTATAGTACAAGAACCTCTTGTCAGCTTGTTGGTGTGGGAGCCCCATTCGGGATCTCATGTCCTTTCCCTTGGTCCTAATATTTTGCTTTTTGGGGACAAAAATCCTTAAGGTGGGGAGGATGTAGAGACTCGGGTTTTTCCCTATCAAAATTTGGATTATTTCTATGCAAAATTCCAAAACTATGTGTTGAAAGGGCATGCAATTCTATGGATCGGTGTTCCTCGAATTAATTTTATAAAAATATTAAGTATTTTTATACTATGCACATGGTGAAAGAGGTTTATCTCTTAAAAATTAGCTTGTATCAGAAATATGAAGCCACATTTTCATTTGGAGCATGTCGTTTACCCTAGGCAGGGTATAAGTTTTGTTGGCGTGGGCCTATTGTGGAAAATGTTATCAAGGAAATTTTTGTAAATAACATAAAATAATTTATTTTCAACATCAGCTCAAATATCTTCTAAATGGAGTCTCCGATATAATTTATGAGGCTTCGGTTGAGTTCATAAAGTCGTGTTTACCCTAGGTGCGACATAATCATAATCGTCATTGGGTGTCAAGTCAGGACGAGTCGGTTCGAGTGTTAAGAAAATAATTTATTTATAAAAATTAAAACAAATAACCATCACCCCTAATATCCCAACCCACCTTGTGATCAATAGGATCAGCCCCCCCCCCTCTCTTCATGAAGAATGGGCGGTCAGATCGAGTAAATGAAGTGTCGTCGGTCTCAGATCCTGATGGCTGACACCCTCAGATTGTGCAGCAGTAGCTCTAGATCATAGATATGACCCCGAAGCTTTAGTGATTCACCTTGAGGTAGGCGGTTTGAGTTTTTACTTCATTCCCCCTTCTTTTTGCAACTTATTTTGTTCAAATCATCATCATAATGATGAAGATCGCATCCTGAAGTTTCCGAAATAGGCCTCAGGTCATTTTTTCGACTACTAGAGTGGTCCTGGTGGTTTGTGGAAGTTATGGGGAGATCTGGTGACTTTCGAGTGACGTACAACAACGGTTGAAGGTGGCGCGATGGTTTCTGGTGGCGATATTATTAGTCCTCAATGATGGCAGCAGTTTCTGGTGGCAGTGTGGCAATGGTCGTAGGGTGGTGCGGTGGAGGGTCAGTGGGATGGTCTAGCCAGTTTGGTTTGGGGGTGTTTAAACCCTTATAACTCACTAATTGGGGGGTCTGTTTTGCATTTCGTCTACAGAAAAATGAACCTTGTTTGAGGTGGATCTTTTGAGTTTGATTTGAGGACTTTTTGTTGGGAGATTTAGGCTCAGTTGCACAAAACGTCTATTATTATTATTCTTATTCTTATTCTTATTATTATTATTATTATTATTATTATTATTTAGAGAACCTTAGATCAGACATATCTCTTGTGTCTGATGTTTTTTTGATGCAATGTGAGTAGAATTGTGACCCTAAATTTAAGTCATACATTTCAAGACTGATTTAGTGTGCATAAACAAAGATCGTGGTGTGAACCCCACGAGGCTCGGTTTGGGAATTTTCAGTGAAATGTGTCTTTTTCTCTGGGTTTCCAGTTTGGACAAATGAGTAATCAAACCCTTGTATTTTCTTCATTAGGGTCGCAATGTTGTGATCCATCGGTTGTGTTACATGATAGATCCTTGGGCCCCATGAGGTCTCTTTCAGGCATGTTGCAGTGAAAATCACCATTTCACCTATTTCCTAATTGTGGTGAGTTAATAGTATATCATGCAAGTTTTTTCATGTAGAATTTTATTGTGGCCTGTTTTACAGCTTACAAGACATGAGTTGGTGTGAATTGAGTAGGAATCTTGTAGATCAGTGGTTTGTGAAGAGAGACGTTGGGTTAGGTACTCCACTATGACACTAGGGTGCGGTTTTCCCTCATCTATCTTCTATGGTAGAGAAGGGGCTCCCCATGACATGGGAATAGGTTCATTACCTTTGGGTAGTTTCCTCTAGGTTTGTTACTCCCCTGATGGACTAGGGTGTGGGTTCCCTATGAAAGTCGTGCAGTTGGACTTCTTCCCTCCTGTGATAGGGAACGGGGCTCTCCAATCTCATTGTATGGTTGATTCAATACTCCCCTATCATAATAGGGTGAATATCCTCTATACTCAGTGTGGTGATCACCTACTATGGGTGTAGGATCACATAACATGTAGTGGTTCTCCCCTACCATGGGTGAGGGCTCACGTCTCTCATAGTGGTGTTCCCATGCATAGGGTGCAGGCTCACATCTTATGCAGTGTTTATCCCCTACCATGCTAGAGTGTGGGCTCACGTTTCATAGGGTGGTAAACCCCTATCACCCCAGGGCATGGGTTCACATTTATGAAGTAGTGCTCCCTCATTCTCGAGTTGCAACGGGGAGTGAGCCCCTCCACTTGTTAAACAAGATTCTATGTTAAGAGTTAGAACTCCCTCGATGTTAGGAGGTGCGAACCCCTCTAGATAGGATCAATATATGTTTTTAGGGTGGGTTTAGAAGCTAGTACTCCCTCGAATGTGGGGAATAAATGAGGTTCATGACTCTCCATAGTTCTTTCAAACCTGCGTAGGGTGCAGGTCAGCATTGGTGGAATCACTCGGTGGAGTTCCATCTAGGATAGTGTGGTTGGCTCATCGACTTCGAGTTATCGATTCTTGGCCCTTTATTTTTGAGATCTATTGTGGATGGCTAGGATATATATGTTATTTATGAGGTTGTTGCCTCATGAGACTTTTTTGAGTGTTGCAATGGATCATTGTGTTGTTCACCATGGATAGTCTATGGTCGGGACCACAAGGATTGGTGATGGCACTAAGTATATCTGGGTGTGTTCTTGAAATCCCGATGGCATGTACCATTTTTTGACATGCCAAGGATATCGAGCTGACTAGTTGAGTATTTCCAAGAATGGTCTCAAGATGTATCTTCTCTCTCGTTTAGGTTCTCTCAGGTTAGGTCGAGTTAATTGATTCCTATTAGTTAATCCCATTTTTGGTTTGGGTTTTTTGGGGTGTCTACTAAGTATCTTTATACTCACCCCTACACAGACTTTTCTCGCTCATGTATTATGTCATGTGTAGACCACAGGTCCTTCGACAATGTCCCAGTAGGACTTGGAGCATATAGAGTATAGTAGCTGGACTGACCAAGGCTTTACCAGAGAAATAACACAGAGCATACTGGGGGGAGTTTGACAGTGTTCCCATCCTTCATATCAGGTTGGACACTTCACAAATTTTTTTTGGTGGAACCTATACTTTTCATTTTTGTACATTAGCTGTACTCTGGTTGGGATAGTTGTATACACGCATTTCTTTTTGTTTTTACATATCTCTGAACTGTTTCATGGTGATGTATGTGGGTGCGTGTGTACAGGTATGATAGGTTAAGGCCTCCCATGTGTGTGATAGCCTACTCAGTGCAAGATTCAAGCCCCTATCATATTGGAGGCGGGATTATGGAGTCACGGATTGAGCCCCATTGGGTTGGGTCATGACAATACATTGATGTTAGATTCTATCATAATTACGGGAAGAAATCAATGTCTAATGATTCCACTTGAATAAATTCTCCAAATCGCTTGAAGATGATCCCATCTAACCCTTTCAAGTATCTCAGTTTGTATTATGTGCTTCCAATTAATCAAATTAAACTAGTGGGAAAAATTTTACATTTTCATTCAGCGTCTTCTATAATTTCAGTCAAGAAAGTTGGGCCCAATGGAACTAAAGAAGTTATCAAATCACCGAGTGATAATGAAAGATTGAATGAAAAAATATTCATTCTGTCCCCTAAGATCCAACAAAGCCTGATTCTATCAGCTGAATTGGAAGAAGTTTTCATGACTGTAGGAGAAGGTAAAGAGACTCATTCTTAGTCCCATATTTCCCCTTCAAGACTCCAATAAGGCTTCATACCGACAAGTGGGCTTGAAATTATTGCTTCGCCCTCCGTATGTATGATGGTTACTTTACTCTTCTTTTCAAGGAACTTTTTTTATCATCTCTACCCTAGGAAGAAGCAAAAAAAGTAAAGAATGAGAAATAGGAAGAGGAAGAGGAAGAAGAACAAGATCTCAGGGATGCCCCTCTAGTATTTGAGAATGGCGTCTCCACCACCATGGATGAACTCAAATAAATAAATCTAGGTACAAACGAAGATCCATTCCCTAATCTAATTAGTACATGATTTACTCTCAAAGAAAAGAAAGAATACACCTTTTACTAAAGAAGAAACAGGATGTGTTCTCCTGGAATTGCACAAATATTCCAAGCCTTGACCCTAAAGTGGAAACCCATCATTTAGGTTTTCCAAAAGATCATCGAGGATAAAATCATGTAGCCAAGAGGACACGCCCGACTCACGCCTCCAACATTGAGGCTGATGTGGAAAAACTCATCAAATATGACTTCATCTGATAGGTATAATACATGAAATGTCTTGACAAGATTATCCCTATGAAAATGAAAAATGGAAAAATCAGAGTATTCGTCGATTTTAGAGTTCTCAACCGGAATTTTCCCAATGATGAATTCCTAGTTCCCATTATAGAACTCCTAATTGATCAAACAGCTAGTTACCAATCCCTTTTCTTTATGGATGGCTATTTTGTGTACAATCAAATCCAGATGGATCCATAAGATGAACTAGTCATAGCCATCATAGCACCTCAAGGCGTATTCAGCTATCAGGTAATGCCATTTTTCTTGAAGAATGTTGTTGCCACATATCAACATGTTATGCATCACATATTAAAATTATTCTTGGGAAAGTTTGTTGAATACAATTTAAATTATTTAGTGGTCAAATTTAAACAATACATTGATCACCTGACTGAACTAGAAACCATCTTCAATAATCTTCGAAAGCATAATAATAAGATGAAACCCTTGAAATTTTATTTCAAGGTAACCTTAATAAGATTTATTAGATTCATTTTATTCCATCATGTAATTTATGTTGATCCTGAGAAGACTAAAGTTATCCTTGGCATGTCACCTCCTAGAAACATCAATGATTAAAGGAGAATTCAAGGATTCTTTGCCTACATTCGGTGCTTCATATCCAACCTCTCAAGAAAGTGTTTACCCCTCACCAAATTAATGAAGAAGGGGGTCACTTATCAATAGACCAATGACTACCAACAAGCATTTTGTTCCCTTATGAAATACCTCTTGATCCCACTTGTACTGATTCTACCTAATGAAGGAAAGCCACTCATTCTATACGTGACAACCTTAGAGAGATCAATGCGTTCTTTTCTAGCACAAAAGAAAGATTTTTGGAATGAAAACATCCTTTATTATCTTAGTTGAACAATGCTCAATGTAGAGACTTTATATTGATATATTGAGAAGAGCTGCCTAATGTTAATCTAAGAAGTTCAGAAGCTGGGAAAATACCTACAGCACCACAACATCTACTTGGTTTCTTTCAATAACCCGCTCAAATTTATCCTTAGTCATCTTACGCTCACAAGGCACCCGGTACGGTGGGAAGTTATCCTGTAGTAGTTTTATATACAGTTTATGCCTCAGAAAGAAATGAAAGGCCAAGTATTAATAGAATTCCTTGTTGATAAATCATCTATAGAAGAGTTGTTTTTGAATAATAAAATACTTAATAAATAATTATTCTCTATTCAGGATAGCCCCCAAACAAGAGAGATGTATTTTGATGTTGCTTCCAAAAGTTTAATGGGGAAGAGAATGGAAGACCCTAATCATAACAAAGTCATGTAAGTAATTGTACGTTTCTCCCTAGAGAAGGTAGTGTTTCCATATTCCTTCCTATTATCAGAAGTTTTTACCAACAATGAGACAGAATATTATGCTCTCATTACAGATGTAACACCCCAAGCTTCCATGGTACACTTCTCTTTGAATAATACAATAGCGTGTGTTGTACGCAACTTCGAGTTCTAACACACCACAACTAATCAAACTAGCCGGTATGAATAGTAATACCCACTTTTTGAAATTTTATAAATTTTATATTTCAAAATGGACTTCATTTTTGGATTCGGAATATCGAAATTAGCTTAGGGTGAATTTTTGGTATTTTTCAGAAGACTTTCAATTTTTTGATGAATAGTGAAAAACAGTGAGTAATAGTTTAAAATCGAATTTTTATTTAAATAATAATTTATTTTATTTAAATTTATTTTAGGTCAAAATAGATACATAATACCTATATAAGTTCAATTTATTTCATTGGAGTCAGTTTATAATAATTTTAGATATAAAAAAATTTATTGAACTTTTTACCGTCTTTTACCCACATCCTAGGGGCATTTGTAAATTTACATAAAACATAATTTTACTGCTTCTGTGAGTTGAATTTCAAAAATCCAAGATATTTGGTTGATATCAGTAAGTAAAATGTGGTTCAATAAGATTAAAATAATTTTTGGTGAATAGTAACTTTTTACTTTTATTTACCACGATTAAAAGTAAATAGGGTAATTAAGGGTAAAAATGATATTATTATTACCCTAAAATATGTCCTAATTATATTGGATAAGTATAGTTAGATCAAAAACAACCTTATTAATAAAATATGAACCTCTTTGGTCCACTTGGATTAGATTAGGACATTTATTATTATTTTATTTAAAGAAGAGTTAAGAGTTAAATTCAAAGTTTAATAACTCAACCATTTTTAATATAGGTTTACACACAATATAAATTCGACTATAAATATTCATTAGAAATATAAAATCATTTCCTACATAATGGTACTTTATTTATAATTTTTATACATTAAATAATTAAATTTATTTATGACACAATGATGATACAGTAATTACCGTATTAATGAAAGATTAAAATAATTGATATTATAAATATCAAAATAAATCTAATTTTAGACTTTTAATGAATTGAACTAATTTTATTGGTTATTATGACATTTTAGGGTTGATAAAATGTATTTATTTCTAATTAATAAAGTTTTTAGGACTTTAACAAAAAACATTTATTAAATAATGTTAAAATTGACATAAATGAGTTTTTAAAACAAATACAATATTATTGGTAGATATAATAATTTAATAAATATACGATTAAGCCAAAAGACTTATATAATGATATTTGTATCATTATTAAACCACTTGGGGTTCTCTTGAAAGTTTACAGTATGTTTATTAACCATATAATATAAAAATACAAAGAGACATGGTAAATGTCAAACTATTTAACTAAGAGTTAAATCTAAAAGATAAGGTTAATATAGTGACCCAACCCTATCTAAAAACAATTTATTGAGAGTTTTTAGACCCATACCCACCTTATCCTTTGAATAATTTATTTTTTATCCATTAGAAATCGAAAATTATTTTGTTATAAAATAACATTTCTATCTTTCCCTACGGTACCCCTCACCCCTCTTATAAAAAGGCACTTCCCCTTCCCTCTAATTAACACCTTCAAATCCATTTGGCTCGGCCAACCTCTTCCCAAATACCATCTCAACTTTCGTCACATAATCTTGTAGGCCTTCCTTTAGTCAGAAAGCCAACCTAAGGAGCCCTTTTCATCAAATCAAAAGGAAGAACCCGAAGAAGAGGTAAATATCTCACCACCTCTTTCATGTTTTTTCTTCTTCCACTTCTTCTTTACTTGTTGTTTCCATTATAAAATAATAACTCCAGTATCTTCTATATATTTTTATGTTATTATAAATATGTTAGAACCATATTCATTATTCTATTCTTCCTTTGAATGACATGTCACCATACGTGCGTACGTACGGCTTATCATCTCCACGTCGTGGTGTAATTGTTACTCAATACATTATTATTCAGATGGGTATAATAATGATATATAAATGATGTAAATAATAAATATAACATGATAATGATTCTTTATATATTATATACCTTCCAATTATATATTATTTTAATATCAAAAGAATGATATTGTTGCTCGTGCGTACGTAAGGATTACCGTCTCCACGAACACGATGAGATTCAATCCCCATTGTATCCATTCAAGAATAATTTTCAATAGATGATTAAAAATAATTTTTAAAGACTTAATATAATTCTTAATATGAATAAGATAAATCATATCCATAGAAAACATTACTTATGTAACAAAGCATATAAAGTAAAATGAAACAGTTAACACCCGAAACGACGATAATACTAAAATATTATTAACTAAACAATATTAAAAGATAATATATGATATCATATTATTTTATATTATTCTTGTATAATTTAATAACAATTATTTAACCATTATACAGGAGGTTAACCTACCCTCAACCAAGGATAAGTACAAGGTAAGGGTTAATTTCACAATCTCTTTATTATCTGAGGTTGTTTTTACGTAAGTATCTAATGGGACCTCTTTATCATCCACATCCATGTTTCTTAAAAATGTATTCCAAAATTTTTTTACTATTTAATAGACAATGGGTTAAAATCATTTATACCATTATTTGGCCTTATATGTTTTTGAAAGGAATCTTTCCATCGTTTTCCAAACAAGGTACTTTTTTACCTTTTTGACAAATTTAAGGTAAGAATTTTTTTTAACTTATACGGCGGGTGGGGCTATTTTCTGTTGTTATAACATCGTAGAATCTTCCGTTAAAATATTATAAAAATATTTTCAAAATAAATATTTTATTTTATAATTATATGACTTTTAAATTATTTCAAAATAGAAAGAGATGTTTCTCAAAAAAAAGTTTTGATTTCAACTATGTCAACATCCTTTGATGGATTTTAAGCTTCATTGAAGTTGATTTATTATGATACAAAACTTCCATATTGTATTGAAATTTTTGTGATATGTTTTATTGTTGATGTGTTATTTTTACACCATTCATGGTTTATGGAAAAAGTATTGACATTTCATATGCTATTTTTTATAATAATGTTTATGTTATGTTTAAAAATTTCATATGAGGAATGAATTGGACTTAATAAGTGACAGGTGGAGCCCGCTATAGCTTCTAGATGCATCCGTAGGTCTCATGAAACAAACTAGTGTCTTGGAACAAGGCCTTGACAAAATCTTATTTGTAGTCTTGGAATAAGGCCTTGACTATGTGGTTATGAAGTCTAGAATTATATATTCCATCATTATGAAAGTGGCTATTGATATTGCATGTGATTAATCAACTAGTAGAATACTCATGTGAGTAAGTAAATGGAATTATTTTGATTTATATTTTCCATATTATGATGAAGTTTATGTTGAAAAGGATTTTGTTTTATTTTTATACATTTACTTAAATGTTTATGATTATTTATGAAAGTTTCCGCTATATTGTTATCCTTACTAAGCATCTGAGCTCACCCATTTCTATGTTTTATTTTTTCCAAGATGCGAAAAATTATATTATGACTGACCTATAGGGATAGTCTATGGGATATCTGTGTTATCTATGGAAACAATGTTTTTCTAGTATTTCATTTTATGATGTAATGTAAACCATATAAATGTATCTTGTATTTCCAAGGCTACTAAACTAATCAGTCTTTTGAGACTTGATCTTTTGTGATCATGCCAATGATACATAATAATGCACCGTCTCAAGGATTCTGGGGTCGGGGCGTTACAGTTGGTATCAGAGAAATTTTAGTACAAACCTCAGAATCTTGATTTAGATAAACTCTGATTAGAGAACATTACCCTAAGATAGACTTTGAGGATTCGTATAGAAGAACTTCCTAAAATTTTGGTATTATAGAGATTTTGTGAGTTTTCTAAACAATACATCACTGTCTGGATACAAGAAGGTAGAGGCAGCTCTGGCACAGATGTACCTAGGAGTAAAACACGAAAAACCGCTTTGAGCTATACTCGAATGGAAACTGGTGCATGAAAATGGGCCTTACAACATTATTGGTTACGACACTCCCAAGGGACATTCTTAGGATAATTATCATTATCTTTACAAAACATTATGAAGGGTTTATGAGTATATAATTCCTCAAAAAAACATTTTTATGATTATGTATTATATCCATAAAATGTTCAATTTAGGTTAAGTGTTTTACAAGTTTGGATTTATGTATTGCGATTCATAAACTAATCTAGTGTATGCCATTGTTTAGAAATGGCTCCTAGTGGAAGGAATGGAAACTGTATCAATGCATGCACTCCATGTAGGGATTTCTCTCCTTCTCAAGATAATTATAGTGGAGCTGGTGATACAATTGGTTCTGATTAGCTCACTATACTTCGACAACTCACTCACGTTATAAATAATAACCTTACCTATATGAAGCACCCTGATCTGCAGCATGGAGGATCAATGTTAGATCGCTTCATGAGGAAAAAACCACCAACATTAAATGGAGGTACAAATACACTAGTATTTGAGGAGTGGATAAATTTTTTAGAGAAAATATTCCATGCCTTGGGGAGTAACGAAGGGAAAACGTTGTCCTCGCAGTTTACTGCCTCACTAGAGATGATGATCAGTGGTGGTCATTGATTCAAAACACATAGAAAGGTGATGAAATATAAAATATGGAATGGAGGTAGTTTAAAGAGGTTTTATTATAAAAATACTTTCCTCATGACCATCGAGCGGATATGGAAAGACAATTTTTGAGTCTGAGGCAAAAGGAGGATGAGAATTTCCCAAAGTATGAAGCTAACTTTACAAGGATAGCGAGGCATGTTGCAGACTATATATGTAACCCAAGAAGTAAGATTAATAGTTTCTTTGATGGGTTAAAACCATTTATTCGTCAAGAATTAGTCTCATAGTCCTTCTCATCGTACAAAGATATTGTCTCATGTGCTATCAAGGAAGAAAAATAATTCTATAAGTCTTATGACTTTAAAGAAAATCAAGAGAAGAAGAGATCTGTTGAACACTCTGGAAATGGAAATAAGAGGAAGAAGGGAAAATTTTAATATCCATCCTATAGTAAATGTGGGAAGAAACACCCTGGTACTTTCCTGAAGAGAATGGGAGTCTGTTACAAGTGTAGTGAAAAATTCCACCAAGCTCGTGATTATAAGGGGAATAAATAGAATTTCAATGTTGAATGGTACAATTATAGAGAAAGGGGGCATTATATGAATGAATGTCCTAAGAATTAGGGGAACTTACCTCAGAAAAGGCCAAGGTATCAAGGCCAAGCTTATGTTATCAATACTGCTAAGGTTGAAGCTCCAAAAGACATAGTAGCAGGTAATTTAATGGTTTCCTCAAGTTTATCCAATGCTTTAGTTTATTCTAGATCATCACATTATTTCATATCTTCCCAGTTTTCTAAGAAAATTAGATATTTCCAATTTGATTTAACAAGGGAGTTATCAGTAAAAACTCTTAAGGGAAGTATCATTGCAATAAATTTTTGTGAATATGTTATTAGCCGCTAAATGAGGATAATATTAATTTTTAATATATATAATATTCATGTTCTTTATTATTTATAAACACCATTTTAGTTCATTTTACACTTTGAACACCATTTCACATTATGATTGTAATTCCTTCTTAAAATGCACTATTATGTGGTACATTTTTTAACATCATTTAAAGTACCCAATGATCTTGATTTTATTTTAATATTTAATTTTCATGTTTATAATTATATTGGGAACAATTCATAATTTTGTAGTGTTGCAATATTCACATTGGAAGACCACCAAAATGGGATTTCATGCAAACAATTCTAGAGAAGGCAGATTGGAAACCAGGCCAATGATGAGAATGTGGGGCCCAAAATACAGGCCCAATGAAGCCCAAAGTTCTTGGGATGATATAAGAAATATATAGGAACAAATAATGATTCAGGAGCCAATGCTAATTCAGCCTCCATGGTGGTTACTCAGGCGGCCCAAGTTGAAGATACAATTCTAGGCCAGATTCTGCGACTCAAAAAAACATCCCACCATTTTACACATATCTCGTTAACCATAAACTATTTTGGGATTAACCGTTACATATGGTTAGGGGACATCCGTAGCTTCATGTTTTTTGTCTATGTCCCACTCCAATTAGTCAATATAGAAGGTCTTCCAGGTGAATCTTTTCGGTGCTTCCAAGCTAGCTGCCACCTTAGGTCAAGAGTAGAAAAGTCCAAATTCCAAAAACTTTCTTCCACCTTAGGCCTACCATAATCAAGTGGGATGATTTTTACTATTATAGGATCAACACAAGGCTCCCAAAATTACTATTTAAGGTAGTGGTGGTGGATTATTTGATCATATTTTGAGCTTTCTTTCATTGTAATGTTATGATGCGATTTTGTTGTCTCAAGTTTGTCTTCCACATGTAAGTTTTTTTAATTCATCCTTGTTTCTTAATAAATTTCTTCTTCTCTTATTATTCTATTCTTATCCACCTCACTTTTATACTGTTTCCTCAAGGTGTGAATTTATTCACACAAAACCTTGTGATATTTTTCACACAACAGTGGAGTGATCATTTTCTTTTTATTGTTTTTTTTACTTCTTCAATTCTTCCCCCATGAGTCTACTTCTCGCTTCCATTGAAACCATAGCATCAATAGAGGGATAAACCACTTATGGGTTGATCTAAGGGAGTATAAAGGGGATGGATTGGATGTTATTTATCACCCCATTAATTTTTAATCACTTCTTTAATTGATATTTTTATTTGATGATTTTTAAACTCCATCGTCCTTGTTGAATTTAAGGCCACAAACTTCAAGTGCTAATATGAAACTTTACCTTGAAGTGCTCAAAACATTGATCCTTAAAGTGTATAGGTGATTAGTATTAAATGGTGTAGGTATCAAACCAGTAAGTGATGATGTTTTTTAGTTTTCTTAAATGAACCCATCTCAAATATAAGAAATTGAAATCATTAAAAAGGAATTCATCCAATCCACCCCAAGCGATAACCTAGGATCAACTCATTATCTTAATTTGAATTAACATAAATCTATTAGTGATACCGTAAACCCATCATAAATCAACCCAAGTTGGCCACTTCATAGCCAAAAAAATCCATATAATGTATTTGTCTGTAGGTACTTATTAGGTCTCTGAGGATTCGACAACCCAAGCTAGACTACAAGGACCGTCCTACCTTCTTCTTTTGGGTAAATTTGAGCATGAATCAAATTTTGGTGCCACTGTCGGGGAACCAAGTAATTCATCTCAACACCCATTCTATTCTCCCTCATTTCTTCTATTCTCACCCAAGATCTATTATCTTGTCCTTTTCTCATTTTTTAGCGCATGTCCGCCTACACCCATGATCAATCAAACCGCCTAGTTAGGGTGGATAGTCTTGGGGTTGGGGAGTCAAGTACACCAAGTGAACTCTTTACATTAGATCCAAATCTTCCTAATACCCTCGAGTCAAAAATTGACCCCATTTCAATGGAAGGTATTCAAAGACAACAACTCATAAACCCAGGTGGAAACCAAAATGGAAATCCAAATAAGGCAGCCCCAAACTTGGGGAATGTGGTCAATCAAACCATGAATGACTATCTCACACATTCCTAGACCAATGCCCACTCATGCATTAGACACAATTCCCTAGGACATTAAAACTATAGTTTTAAACCCCATGTCCTAAACCACCTTCTCACATTCCATGGAATGGAGTCTGAGATGACCTACCATCACATTAAAGAGTTCAATGACATTGTAGAAACCATGTGTCCCCCACATCAACTAGAATCTGCTAAGATGAGGCTATTTCCTTTTTCTTTAAAGGATCGAGCAAAATATTGGCTAAAAAATTTGAGACAATCATCCATAAACTCTTCGGACCAACTACAAAGAGAATTCTACAAAAAATACTTTCCCCGCCACAAAAAACATTCACTTAAAAAGAGAGTCCAAAAAAAATTTTGAAAAAGAGGGAGAGTCATTCTATGAAACATGGTAGAGGTTAAAAGACACTCTAAATATGGTTCCACACTATGGTATTTCTATTCCTGAACAAGTTGGAATTTTCTATGAAGGGTTGGGTCCGGGAACAAACAATTCATTGACATGATGTGTAATGAAACCTTTAAAAACAAAGCCCCAAATGATGCTTACGAGTATCAAGAAAGCCTTTATGAACAAAATCAAACATGGGGAACATCACCTTATTCTGAAAAGCCACAAAGAACAACTATAATTCATACAATTAGAGAAGAGGAAAGTCATAGTGCTAAACTCACAGCACTCTCTAGGAAGGTTGAAGAGATGTACCTTAGGAAAGTCCATGAAATCCAAACTGTAGACCCTATTTGCACAATTTGTGACAAACATGACCATAATACAGACAACTTCCCAACCATTCCATCCATCAAGGATGTTATTTTAGGAGGACCCCCAGCATAAGTAAATGCTTTGAACTTTCAAAAGACTCAATACCAAAACAACTTCAACACAAGGTATAACGACCACCCAGGCTTCCGCTAGAAAGAAAACCAACAACCTAGCCAACAATAGGGACAAAATCCTTACCCCCATCAGATCTACCAAACCCGTAACTAGTTCCAAACACAACCTATCCAATAATAACAGCCACCAGTCAATTTTCAATAAACCATCCCACCTCCAAATATCCCCCTGGGAACAACCAATCTTTTCAAGCACTAACCCAAACTGTTCCACAAAGCCTACTAGAACAACTGTTCAAACAAATGGAAAGGATGAACTTAGAAGTCTCTTTCCTAAAATAATAACTTCAAACAATCAAAATTGGAAAGGAACCCATGCCTAATTAGGCGGTACCATCCTCAACTTCAAGGGAAGAGTCATGTTCTACTCAAACAACTCATGAACAACTAAAGGTTGTGACGGTTTTAAGAAGTGGGAAATCAATTGAGAAACCTGAACAAATAATTCATAACCCATATGAAGATTTAAACTTGGATGAAAATTCAAATTAACCACAAGATAAAACTGAGGAAACTAATAAAAAATTGAAAGAAAAAACTCTTCAACAAATAACCCCACAACTTGAACCATTTCCTCAACGCATTAGGGGGAAAACCAAGCCTGAATTGAGTGAAACATTGAGGTAAATATTTTCACAAGTCAAGTTGAACAATCCCCTTATCGATGCCATCCAAACCATACCTTCCTACTCAAAGTACATTAATGACTTGTGCACTTTTAAAAGAAAATTTTCACATAAAAACCATGTCCTTTTGGCTACTAATGTGAGTACCATCATTCAAGAGACCATTCCTCCTAAGTTGAATGACCTGGGTTTCCCTTACATTAATGTTGAAATGGGAGAAAGCAAAGTTGGCAAGGCCTTGTGTGACCTAGGTGCTAATGTCAATATCATCCCATATGTTGTGTACTACCAGTTAGGCCTAGAAGAGCTCCAACCCATATCTTTCACACTTCAACTTGTTGATCCTAGAATTAGGGTTCCAAAGGGGATTTTAAAGGATGTTCTGGTAAAGGTTGAAAACTTCATTTACCCTGTTGACTTCATTGTCCTTGACAACCATCCAAACATAGGAAATAAGGAACAAAACCCAATCATCCTTCTTCGTCCTTTCCTTTCAATAATAAACTCTGTTATCCGAGTCTGAAATGGTAAACTGACCATCACCATTGTAAACATGACTCTAGACTTGAACACCTATACTGAGAGCTCAAAAATAGGGGATGATGAGGACATTCATAAAGTAAACAAGATAGGAAGCATTGATAATGAATCCATAGAACATCAAGGAATATTTGATGGATGTTTAAGTTAGGATGAGATTGATTTCCTTTGTTCACATGAAGGAATTATATCTCCTTGGATTGAATCATTTTCAAATTATTGTTTTGATGATGTCTTAGGTCCAACAATTAGTGAAACATTTCAAGAAACCACATTCATGGAGACCAATCAAACTTCCTTCCCTAAATCTGATCAAACCAATCTTATAGATGAAACTTCTATATGTGGGGAATCAATCCTATCTGAAACTCTAAAAAAAGAAATTGATATTGATCCAATGTCCCAATATTCTGCTGAAATTCTGAACCAACCAGATCTTGAATTGAAGGAAATTCCAGTTACACTCAAGTATTCCTTCCTAGGGTACAATCAAACACATCTTATTGTCATTTATTCTTCTCTTGAAGAAAATCATGATAGGATGATTCTAGATGTCTTTAGGAAACATAGGAAATCCATTGTTTGGACCCTGTCAGATATTCCTGGGATTAGCCCACTTATCGGGACTCATAGGATTATTCTGGAATCTGATTCAAAACCATGTCATCAACCTCAATGGAGACTCAATCCTAATATCATGGAGGTATTAAGGAAGGAACTTCTGAAATTGTTAAAAGCTGGTATCATATATCCCATAGCTGAGAGTGAGTGGGTTAGGCCAATCCAAGTGGTTCCTAAGAAGGCAGGAATCACAGTGATAACCAATAATGATGGAGAGATTCTTCCAACTAGGGTGAGTAGTGGATAGAGGGTCTTTATTGACTATAGGAAGCTAAAATAATTCACCAAGAAGGTCTATTTCCCCTAACCATTCATTGACCAAGTCCTTTAGAGAGTGGAAAGTCATGCCTTCTACTATTTCTTAGATGGGTACGCGGGGTATAATCAAATTGAGGTCTCACTAGAGGATCCAGGGAAGACTATATTCACATGTCCATTCAGCACCTTTTCTTGCAAACGCATGCCCTTCGGGTTATGCAATGCCCTTGTAACCGTCCAGTGGTGCATGATGAGAATATTGCTAGACATGGTAGGGTATTTTCTTGAGGTCTTCATGGATGAATTCTTTGTGTTTGGGGATACATTTGAGGGATGTCTGAGGAATGTGGAGAGAGTCTTGTCAAGATGTGTAGAAAAGAATCTGGTCCTAAACTGGGAAAAATGCCATTTCATGGTTAAAGAGGGACTAGTTCTAGGCCATCTGGTCTTAGGTAGGGGGATTCAAGTTGATAAATAAAAGGTTGACATCATTTCTCACCTTCTATCACCAAAAACTGTTAAGGAAGTGGGGTCTTTCTTTGGACATGTTGGTTTCTATAGAATATTCATCAAGTATTTTAGTTCAATCTTCCGTCCCCTTTGTGCTCCCTTAATAAAGGATGCTCCATTTGTTTGGACAGAAAGCTGTGAGGGTTCATTCTCAACCCTCAAATCCTCTCTCACCTCTCCTCCTGTTATGAAATCTCCAAATTGGAACCTTACTTTCGATCTTATGTGTGATACCAGTGACTTTTCTGTAGGATCTGTGTTAGGAAAACGTTGTGATAAAACTCTTTATGTCATTTCTAATGAAAGAAAATTCATAAATGATGCCCTAATAAACTACACCACCACTGAAAAGGAGTTACTTTATATTGTGTTTTCCTTAGAGAAGTTTAGGTCTTACCTCTTAGGATCCCCCATCACTATGTTCATTGACCATTCTGCACTAAAATACCTCTTCCAAAAACAAGATTACAAGGCTAGACTGATTAGGTGGGTCCTTCTCTTTAAAGAATTTGACCTCACAATCAAGGATAAAAAGGGCATTGAAAATTTTGTAGTTGATCACCTCTCTATGATGGAATTCACAGATTACTAAAATCACCTTTTTGTGTCTGATTCATTTCCTGATGAACGCTTATACTCTATGAGTGACTGCCCTTGGTATGCCGACATAGCCAATTTCTTAGTTATAGGAGTCATTCCAAAATTCTTAGGGACTCAAGATCAAAGGAAATTCATTTCTGATGTTAGGCACTATGTGTTTGATGATCCATTCCTCTATAAGTTTTGCCCTGACCAAGTCATTAGGAGGTGTGTCCCATAATCTGAACAAGTTTCCATCCTTAAATTATGTCATAGTGAGTCATGTGGAGGTCACTTTTCCTCTAAGAAAACATCTACGAAGATTCTTCAGTGTGGTCTCTTCTGACCCACCCTCTCAAGGGACTCCTACACATTTTTTCACAGTTTTCCTAGGTTTCAACAAGTAGGGTCCATCACCAAAAGGAATCAAATGCCACTCACTCCCATCTTAGGGATTGAAATCTTTGACTGTTGGGGAATTTATTTCATGTGTCCTTTCCCAAACTCTAGGGGATACCTCTACATTATCTTAGCTGTTGATTATGTCTCAAAATGGGTTGAGGCCATTCCCACAAAATCCAATGTTCATAAAACTGTGATTAGATTTCTAGAAGAAAACGTCTTCTCTATATTTGGAATTCCTAGAGATATGATTAGTGATAGTGGAACTCATTTTTTTCAATCTTCCATTATCATCACTCATGGAAAAGTATGTAATTTCTAACAAAGTATCCACTGCTTACCACCCACAAACCAATGGTCAAGCTGAGTTATCCAATCGATAAATCAAACAAATTCTTGAGAAAACTATTAATCCATCTAGGAAATATTGGTCAAGAAACCTTTTAGATACTCTTTGGGCATATCATACAATATACAAAACCATCCTAGGAATGTCACCATATAGTTTGGTTTATAGAAAAGCATTCCATTTACCTATTGAAATTGAGCATAAGGCTTTCTAGGTAATTAAGAAAATAAATTATGACCTCTCATTGGCTAGAACAAAAAGGAAATTAGGTCTCAATGAACTTGAGAAACTAAGGATAGAGGCTTATGAAAATTCAAGGATCAATAAATCTAGAGTTCAAGCCTACCAATCTAGGAATATCAAATTCAAACATTTTGAACTGGGAAAATTTGTGCTCTTGTATAGTTCAAAACTTCATTTACACCTAGTAAAGTTAAGGTCTTTATGGTCAGGTCCTTTAATAGTGCATCATGTGTACCCCCATGGGGTAGTAGAGATTCAATATCCCACTATTGGTCACATTTTCAAGGTCAATGGTCATAGGTTAAAACCATTCATTGAATAAATCAATAAACAAGAAATATATGTTGATTTAACTAAGAAAACCTATGAACCAGGAAAGAATTGATAGATTTAGGATCTATGTCGGGATAACGACATTAAACAAAGCACTGTATGGGAGGCAACCCTTGGTTTTCAAGTTTACAATCATTTTGTTGTTTTAATCAACTTTATATTTTAAATAGGATTACTGAATCATTTTGATATTTAAAAATAAAAAAATTGACTTTTGACATGTTCTTCTATTATGAGTATGGATGGGTATGAAAGGGGAGATCCATATTCATCTGTGTCACGTCGTGTGATCTTTGAGTAATACTTTACCCATAAATTTAAAAAGAATACAATGTATCATGAGTTTATTTAATTTTATTTTTATGTGTTTGTAGGTTAAAATAAAAATAAAAAAAATAAAATATATATATATATATAATAATAATAATAAAGTCCACATCGTAGGTTGTGGGTCAAACCCCATCTCAACCGGCGAAGCCACGGGGATTCGAACCCGGGACCGAAGGGAGACATGGGCGTGCACTTACCACTGACCTACAAATTTTTGTGCTTCCTTATTATATAATTTTTATATATATACTTATGTTTTACTTTATTTATTATATAAATATATATATATATAGTTTTTTTTGTTTGTTTTTCTATTTTTAACTAGGGAATTCTCAGAGTGACATCGAGATCAAGGGCCTAAATTGGAGCAGCAAAAACTTCAACTTTAACCACCAGGTGACTTCATTCCATGATCCTCATATTTCAATTTCCTTTTTGAAATTCCTTTATCTGCCTCTACTCCTTCTAAATTTTCATTTCTTCAAAAACTGGGGACAATGTTATTTAAGTTGTGGGGGAGATAAAACAAAATAATGCTTTTGTGTCAAAAAAATGAATGATTTGAAAAAAAAGTGTGTAAATGGAATGAAAAATTCCTTTAACTTTGAACATGGTAATACACATTGCACACATTGAAACTGAATATCAAATAATTTAGCATTCCCTGATTCTAATTTTAATCCTTGTATAATTTCCTGAGCATTGATTTTGGAAAGTGTGGTTGTCCAATGTGATATTTCATTGTTTATATTTTCATCCAAAACAAAAAAATCACAATGCACATCTTTTGGATAGTGGGGTATTAGTTTGAGTTCATGGGGTCCCCCAAATAAATATCATAGGTTTGGTTATCATTTTAGTTTTAATATGAGAATTCAAAAAAAATTAAAAAAAACAATAAATTTTCACGTAGAGCAATGAAATGACCTAATGCGTGGCTTTCGGCACTTGGGGATCGTGACTCCATAGTTTTCCATCCCAGAGTTAGTAATTTTATCTTTATTTTTGGTAATTGGATTTTTTTTGATTGAGTTAACTCTAGATGATGCCCGAGTATATGGGCTTCACTTGGTGCCCTAAGTTCTTTGATCCTAGGAGTCATCGGCAAAGTCTTTCTACAGGGGTTGACTCTTTTGAGTGCAATTTCAATTACCATGGAAAAATTGAAAAAACATAAAAAATAAATAAATAAATAAATAATACAACAAAAAATTGAATACTCATCTTAATATTAAAATGTGATTCCACCTAGCACTTCTATCATTTCCCTCTTGAATAAAGATGAACCCCCATGTCTAATGCGATGCACAACACATCATCACTAATAATTGATATTGGATGAAATATGGCTATGAATTTGAACAAAAGAATGGGCTTGGGATTGTGATCTGCTTATGAAACTATATTGTATTAAAATATTTTGATGGGTTTCATGATTGTTTGGTATAAGGGTTTTTGTTGATCCTTGTGTATTAAAATGTTTTTGGAAAAGGGAATTCGAATTTCATATTTGTGAGATATATTTTGCTCGGGACTAGAAAAACTCAAGTTGGGGGGTATGATTAGCCACTAAATGAGGCTAATATTCATTGTTAATATATATAATATTTGTTTTCTTTATTATTTATAAACACCATTTTAGTGCATTTCACACTTTGAACATCATTTCACATTATGATTGTAATTCCTTCTTAAAATACACTATTATGTGGTACATTTTTTAACATCATTTAAAGTACCCAATGGTTTTTATTTTATTTTAATATTTAATTTTAAGGTTTATAATTATATTGGGAACAATTCATACTTGTGGAGTTTTGGAAGATTCACATTGGAAGACCACCAAAATGGGATTTCATGCAAACAATTCTAGAGAAATTAGATTGGACACCATCCCACTGATGAGCATGTGGGTCCCAACATATAGGCCCAATGAAGCCCCAATTTCTTGTGATTCTAGAATACATATATATTAACAAATAATTCTTCAGGATACAATGCTAATTCGGACTCCATGGTGGTTATTCAGGACGCCCAAGTTGAAGATACAATTCTGGGCTATATTCTGCGGCCCAGATAAACATCCCACCATTTTACACATATCTCGCTAAAAATAAACTATTTTATACTTAAACCATACATATGGTTAGGGTACATCCTTATATTCATGTTTTTATTCTATGGCCCACTCCAATTCGGCCATCTAGAAGGTATTTTAGGCACATCTGTTCGGTGGTTGCAAGTTGGCTGCCACCTCAGGTCTAGAGTGGAAAAGTCCAAATTCCACAAGCTTTCCACAACCCTAGGCCTAACATAATCAAGTGGGATGCTTTGTACTATTGGTGTCTCGACCAAAGGATCCGAAAATTTCTATTTAAGGTAGTGTTGGTGGAGGATTTTATCATCATTTAATCTTTTTTTCATTGTAATGTTATGCTGTGATTTTGTTGTCTCTAGTTTGTCTTCCATATATAAGTTGTTTTAATTCATCCTTGTTTCTTAATAAAAGTTCTTCTTCTCTTATTATTCTGTTCTTATCCATATAACTTTGATACCATTGCCTCTAGGAGTGAATTTATTCACACCAAACCTTATGAAATTATTCACACAACGATGGAGTGATCATTTTATTTTTATAGTTTTCTTTACTTCTTCAATTCCTCCCTCATGAGTCTACTTCCCGCTTCCATTGAAACCATAGGATCAATGGAGGGATAACCCACTTATGGGTTGATCCAATGGAGTATCAAGGGGATGTATTGGATGTTATTTATCATCCCATTAATGTCCAATCACTTCTTTAATTGATATTTTTATTTGATGATTTTTAAATTCCATTGCCCTTGTTGAATTTAAGGCCAAACACTTTAAGTGATAATACGAAACTTTACCTTGAAGTGATCAAAACATTGATCCTTCAAGTGTATAGGTGATTAGTATTAAATAGTTTAGGTATTAAACTATTAAGTTATGATGTTGTTTGATCTTCTTAAATGAACTCATCTCAAATATAATAAATTGAAATCATTAAAAAAAAGAATTCATCCAATCCACCCCAAGAGATTACCTAGAATCAACTCATTATCATAATTTGAATTAACTTGAATCTGTTAGTGATACCTTAAACCCATCTTAAATCAACCCAAGTTTTCCACTTCATAGCCAAAAAAATCCATAGAATGTACGTGTCTGTAGGTACTTCTTAGGTCTTTGAGGATTCGACATCCCAAGCTAGACTACAAGGACCGTCCTACCTTCTTCTTTTGGTAAATTTGAGAATGGATCAATTAGTTACCATTAACGCGTATAAATTTTATTTATCTTCTAATATCATCATCATACTCATGATTGAATTTGATATAATCCTTGTATGGATTGGATTTCGGACCATGATGCGAAAATTTATTATAAGAAGAATGAGGTTACAATTTTTTATAATGATAAGAAGTACCTTATCTTTAGAGCAGAAACGTCACCACCTAATTCTTATCAAGATCCACCCCCAGTAGCTCAACTAAATTCAATTATTGGGGAGGAAGATAATGAAATAACTATGGGTGAGGTAAAGTAATGTTCAAATAGATAATGTACCTATTGTGTAAGAATATGTTGATGTGTTTCTAGAGGATTTACCTGGACATCCTCCAAAACGAGAAATTGAGTTTTCCATTGACTTAATTGATGGTTCAAAGCCCATATCGATTACCCCTTATATAATGTCCACTATGGAATTAGTAGAACTGAAGAAACAACTAGATTAATTTATTAATACGGGATTTATTCTCCCTAGTGTTTCTCCATGGGGAGCCCCTGTTCTTTTTATTAAGAAAGAAAGATTGATCGATGAGGTTGTGCATTGACTACAGGGAGATCAATGCTATAGCAATAAAGAAAAAGTATCCCCTACCTCATATTGATTATTTATTCAACCAACTTCATGGAGCTCAATACTTTTAAAAGTTTGACCTTTGATCTGGATATCATCAATTGTATGTGAAGAAGGAAGACATTATGAAAGCAGCATTTCGAACCAGGTACAGGCATTAAGAGTTTACAGTAACGCCTTTTGGATTGACTAATGCACCCTCTATCTTCATGGATCTAATAAAAATATTTTTCAAGGAATATCTTCATGAATTTTAAGTGGTATTTATTGATGATATCTTGGTATGCTCCAAAAGCTACGAAGATCGTGAAAATCACTTGCACATTTTTCTAAAGACTCTTAGAAGACATGAAATATATCTAATGTTTAGAAAGTATGAATTATGGATTCAGGAGATTTATTTTCTTGTACATATTTTCTCTAATTATGGAATATTTTTTGATCCTTCTAAGACAAGAGCAATCCAGGAATGGCCAGCACCAATGAGTATAACTGAGGTACGCAGTTTTATTGGTTTAGCAGGTTATTATCGATGTTTTGTCCAGAATTTTTCTCAGTTGTCTAACCCATTAACAAAGCTCACATGAAAAGGGGTTAAATTTTTTTGGACATAAGAGTGTGAATAATGTTTTGAATAATTGAAGAAAATATTAGTCAATGCTCCCATATTTACTCTACCATCGAGGAATGATGGGTTTTTTATTTATAGAGATGCATCAAAGAAAGGAATTGGTTGTGTCCTTATGCAGAATGATAGGGTTATTTCCTATGCATCACGATAGCTAAAAATTAATGAGAAAAACTATCCTACTCATGATCTTGAGTGAGCACCTATAATCTTTTCTTTGAAGATATGGAGAAATTATCTCTATGGTGAAAAATGTGAGATATATACCAATCACAAGATGTTGAAGTATATTTTCTCATAGAAAGAACTCAACATGAGGTAAAGGAGATGGCTTTAACTACTCCAAGATTATTATTGAACCATACACTACCACTTGGAGAAGGAAAATAAGGTGGCAGATGCTTTGAGCAGAAATGATCATGGATTTTTGAATAAGATGAGAGTTGAAAAGGATCCTATATAAAAGGATCTAGTAAAGTTGGACATGGGGATAACCATGGAAGGTGAAACATCAATACTTTTTCAAATGGTTTCCAAACCATATTTACTAGAAAGTATAAAGAGTTCTCATGATGATGATGAAGAGTTTCAAAAGATGATTAAATCTATAAATTATGGTAAATTGAGTGACTTTGTGTATGAAGATGGAATTTTCAAATTTGGGAAGAAACTTTGTGTTCCTGATATACCTGATCTAAAAAGGGAATTTTTGGATAATTCTCATAGTTCCAGTTTCTCTATACACCCTAGTAGCACTAAGATGCATAGATATTTGAAGGAACATTTTTGGTGGGACAACATGAAGAGGGAGATTACTGATTTTGTGTCAAGATTTATGGTTTTTCAACAAGTGAAACCTAGAAGGCAACAACCAGGAGGAGTCATGAAACCTCTTCCCATACCTGAGTGGAAATGGGATAATATTAAGAAGTACTTTGTCATGGGACAACCAAAGACTACTAGTACGAACGATGCGATATGGGTCATTGTTGATCATCTTACCAAGTCATCACATTTTCTTACTATAAGAGAAGATTTACCACTTGAATGTATAGAAACAATATGTATTAATGAAGTTGTGAGACTTCATGGAGTTCCCCTATCATTTTTTCTGATCTTGATCCACATTTTACATCAAGATTCTATAAAAGTATTCAAAAATCCCTAGATACTGAACTTCGTTTGAGTATTTCCTGCCACCCCCAAACTGATGGACAATCAGAACGGAATATTCAAACCTTAGAAGACATGTTGAGATCATGCTCACTTGACTTTCAAGGTATGTGGGATCAATATTTTCCTCTGGTAGAGTTTTCTTATAACAATAGCTTCCATTCAAGTTTTTAGATGTCACCATATGAAGTGTTATATGGAAAGAGATGTTGCACACCAACCTGTTGGGATGATGTTGGTGAAAGAAAACTCATAAGCCTAGAACTTGTGGAGGAAATAACAGAAAATGTGAAGGTAATCCAAAACCACATCAAAGCATGTCAATGTAGGAAGAAGAGCAATGCCGATAACCGAAGGAAGGATTTCTAATTTCATGTAGATGATCATGATTTCTTGAAGGTGTCTCCATGGAAGGGTGTTATACGTTTCAATAAGAAGGGAAAATTAAGTCCCATGTACATTAGACCTTTAGAAATTCTAGAACGAATTGGGGTTGTACCTTACCATTTGGAAATGCAGCCAAGTCTCTCCAAAGTTCATGATGTATTCCACATATCACTGTTGAGAAAATACATTCCTGACCCAACGCATGTACTCACCTATGAGGAATTAGAACTAGTACCCGATCTATCTTATTACTAAGAGCATGTCATGGTTCTTGATACAAGAGAACAAGTGTTGAGAAACCGGACGACTCGTCTGGTAAAAGTTCTATGGAGAAACCAAAAGATAGAAGAGGCGATGTGGGAACTTGAGGAACTTATGATGAAGAACCACCTCAGTCTTTTTATGCAGTAATTTTCTAGAAATTTCTAGGACAAAATTATTTGATGGAGGGAAGAATGTAACATCCCAAGCTTCCATGGTACACTTCGCTTTGAATAATACAATAGCGTGTGTTGTACGTAACTTCGAGTTCTAACACACCACAACCAATCAAACTAGCCATTATGAATAGTAATACCCACTTTTTGAAATATTATAAATTTTATCTTTCAAAATGGACTTCATTTTTTGATTGGGAATATCCAAATTAACTTTGGGTGAATTTTTGTTATTTTTATGAAAACTTTCAATTTTTGAAGAATAGTGAATAACACTAAGTTATAGTTTAAAACCGAATTTTTATTTAAATAATCATTTATTTGGTTTAAATTTATTTTATGTCAAAATATATACATAATACCTATATAATTTCAATTTAATTCATTGGAGTCAGTTTATAATAATTTTGGATATATAAAAATGTTATTGAACTTTTTACCCTCTTTTACCCACCTCCTAGGAGCATTTGAAAATTTACATAAAAATTAATTTTACCACTTCTATGAGTTAATTTAAAAAATTTGAGATACACGGTTGATATCAGTAAATAAATGTTTTTCAACAAGATGAAAATAATTTTTGGTGAATTGAAACTTTTTACTTTTATTTACCACAGTTAAAAGTAAATAGGGTAATTAAGGGTAAAAATGACATTATTATTACCCTAAAACATGTCCTAATTCTATGGGATAACTATAATTCGACAAAAAACAATCTTAGTAATAAAATATGAACCTTTTTGGTCCACTTGGATTAGATTTGGACATTTATTATTATTTTATTTAAAGAAAAGTTAAAAGAGTTAAATTCAAAGTTTAATAACTAAACCATTTTTAATATAGGGTTACACACAATATAAATTCGATGATAAATATTCATTAAAAATATAATGAGATTTAATACATAATGGTATTTTATTTATAATTTTTAGACATTAAAAAATAAAATTTATTTATGACACAATGATGATGCAATAATTACCATATTAATGAATGATTAAAATAATTGATAATATAAATATCCAAATAAATATAATTCGATACTTTTAATGAATTAGACTAATTTTATTGGTTAATATGAAATTTTAGGGTTTATTAAATGTATTTTTTTAGAATTAATAATGTTGTTAGGACTTTAAAAAAAACAATTATTAAATAATGTCAAAATTGACATAAATGAGTTTTTAAAAAAAAATACAATATTATTGGTTGATATAATAATATTAAAAATATATGATTCATCCAAAAGACTTATATAATGATAGGTGTATCATTAATGAACCACTTGGTGTTATTTTTAAAGTTTATAGTAATTTTACTAACAATATAATATAAAAATAGAAAGAGACATGGTAAATGTCAAACAATTTAACTAAGAGTTAAATCTATAAGATAAGGTTAATATATTGACCCAAACCTGTCTAAAACCTATTGGTTGAGATTTTTTAGACCCATCCCCACCTTATACTTTTAATAATTCATTTTTGAGCCATTAGAAACCGAAAATTATTTTATTATAAAATAATATTTCTAGCCTTTCCTAAGGTTCCCCTCACCCCTCTTATAAAAGGGCACTTCACCTTCTATCTAATTCACACCTTCAAAGCCATTTGGATCATCCAACGCCTACCCAAATACCCCTTAAACTACCATCCCTTTATCCTAGAGGCCTTTATTTAGTCATAAAGCCAACCTAAGGAGCTCTTTTGATCAAATCAAAAATGAAGAACCCGAAAAAGAGGTAAATATCTCACCACCTCTTTTATGTTTTTTCTTCTTCCACTTCTTCTTTCCTTGTTGTTTCCATTCTAAAATAATAACTCCAGTATATTATATATACTGAGATTTTATTATAAATATGGTACAACCATATTCATTATTCTACCCATCCTTTGAATGACATGTCACTATACGTGCGTACATACGGCTTACCGTCTCCACGTCGTGGTGTAGTTGTTACTCAATACGTTATTATTCAGAGGGGTATAATAATGATGTATAAATGATTTAAATAATAAATATAACATGATATTTATTCTGTATATATGAAATACCATCCAATTATATATGATTTTAATATCAAAAGAATGATCTTTTTTCTCATGCATACGTACGGATTACCATCTCCACGAACACGATGAGATTCATTCCCCATCGTATCCATTAAAGACTAATTTTCATTAGATGATTAAAAATAATGTTTAATAAATTAATATAATTATGAATATGAATAAGATACATCCTATTCATAATGAACATTACTTATGTAACAAATCATATAAAGGAAAACAAATCAGTTAACACCTGAAACGACGATAATACTAAAATATTGTTAAAAAAGCAATATTAAAAGATAATATACGATATCATATTAATATATATGATTCTAGTATAATTTAATAACAATTATTTCACCATTATAGAGGATTTTAACCTATCCTCGACCAAGGAGAAGTACAAGGTAAGGGTTTATTTCACAATATCTTTATTATCCGAGGTTATTTTTACGTGAGTATCTACAGGGGCCTCTTTATCATCCACATCCATGTTTCTTAAAAATGTATTTCAAAACATTTTTACTATTTAGTAGACAATGGGTTAAAGTCATTTATACCCTTATTTTACCTTATATTTTTTTGAAAGGAATTTGTTCGTCATTTTCCAAACAAGGTACTTTTTGACCTTTTCGACAAATTTAAGGTAAGAATTGTTTTTAACTTATATGGTGGGTACGGCTATTTTCCGCTGTTATAACATTGTCAAAGCTTCACTTACAATATTATAAGATTTTTTTCATGATAAATTTTTTCTTTTATAATTATAGGACTTTTAAATGATTTAAAAATAGAAAGATATATTTCTCAAAAAAAAGTTTCGATTTCATCTATGTCGACATCCTTTGATGGATTTTAAGATTATTTAAAGTTGATTTATTAAGATACAAAAATTCCATATCATATTGAATGTTTTGTGATATTTTTCACTATTTATGTGTTATTTTTACACCATTCATGGTTTATGGATAAATTATTGACATTTCTTATGCTATTTTTTATAAGAATGCTTATGTTATGTTTAAAAATTTTCATATGAGGAATGCATTTGTCTTAACAAGTGACGGGTGGAGCCCACTATAGCTCCTCGATGCATCGGTAGTTCTCATGAGACAAACTAGTGTCTTGGAACAAGGCCTTGATAAAATCTTATTTGTATTCTTGGCACAAGGCCTTGACTATGTGGTTATGAAGTCTGGAATTATGCATTCCATCATTATGAAAGTTTCTATTGATATTTCATGTGATTATTCGACTAGTAGAATATCCATGTGAGTAAGTAAATGGAATTATTTTGATTTATATTTTCCATATTATGATAAATTTTATGTTTAAAAGGCTTTTGTTTTAGTTGTATACATTGCCTTAAATGTTTATTCTTATTTATGAAAGTTTCCGCTATATTGTTATCCTTAATGAGCATCTGAGCTCACCCCTTTCTATGTATTATTTTTCCCAGGATGCGAAAAAGTATATTATGACTGACCTACTAGGATAGTCTATGGGATCTCAGTGTTGTCTTTGGAAACAATGTTGTTGTAGTTTTCAATTTTATGATGTAATGTAAACCTTATGAATGAATCTAGTATTTACAAGGCTACTAAACTAATCGGTCTTTAGATCCTTGATCTTTTGTGATCATGACAATGATATGTAATAATGAACCGACTCTAGGATTCTAGGTTCGGGGAATTACAGTTGGTATCAGAGGAAGTTAAGTACAAACCTTGTAATCTATATTTAGATAAACGATGATTAGAGCACATTACCCTAAGATAGACTTTGAGGAATTGTATAGAAGAACTTCCTAGAATTTTGGTATTGTAGAGATTTTGTGAGTTTTCCAAGAAATACATCCCTGTCTGGGGATGAGCAGGTAGAGGTGGCTCAGGCATAGATGTACTTAGGGGTAAAACCAGAAAACTCCACTTTGAGCTGAAATTGAACGGGAACTGGTGCACGAAAACGGGCCTTGATGCACTCTTGGTTACGATACTCTTGGGGGATATGCTTTGGATAATTCTCATTTTCTTTAAAAACCATTATGAAGTTTTTATGAGTATATACTTCCTCAAAGAAAACATTTTTATGATTATGGATTATATGCCAAAACTGTTCAATTTATGTTAAGTCTTTTACAAGTTTGGATTTATCTATTGGGATTCATAAACTAATCTAGTGTATGCCATTGTTTAGAAATATAGCCTAGTGGAAGGAATGGAAATTTTATCAATGAATGCACTCCATGTAGGGATTTACCTCCTACTCAAGATAATTATATTGGAGCTACTAATACAACTAGTGCTGATCATCTTATCACTATACTGGGATAACTCACTCGGGTTATGAATAATAAATGTACCCGTATGGAGAACCCTGATCTGAATCATCTAGGATCAATGTTAGATCTCTTAATGAGGGAAAACCACCAAAATTAAATGGGGGTACAAATACACTAGTAGCTGAGAAATGGATAAATTCCTTAGAGAAAATATTCCACGCCTTGTGGAGTAGCGAAAGGGAAATAGTTGTCATGGCAGTTTACCGCCTCACATGAGATGCCGATCAATGGTGGTCATTGATTCAAAACAAAAAAGGAATATGGTAAAATATAAAATATGGAATGGAGGGAGTTTAAAGAGATTTTCTTATAAAAATACTCTCCTCATGACCATCGAGCGGATATGGAAAGACAATTTCTGAGTCTGAGGAAAAAGGAGGATGAGAATGTCGCAAAGTATGAAGCTAACTTTACAAGGTTAGTGAGGAATTTTGTAGATTATATACGTAACCCAAGAAGTAATATTGATCATTTATTTTATGGTTTAAAACCATTTATCCATAGAGAATTAGTCACACAATCCTTCTTATCATATGAAGATATTGTCTCATGTGCTATCAAGACAGAAAAGGAATTCTCTAAGTCCTACGACTTTAAAGCAGAGCAAGAGAAGAAGTGATATGCTGAACACTCTAGAAATAAAAATATGGGGAAGAAGGAAAAAGTTGAATATACATCCTACAGTAAATGTGGGAAGAAACACCCTCGTACTTGCCTGAATGGAATGGGAGTCTTTTACAAGTGTGGTGAAAAGGCCACCAAGCTCGTGATTACAAGGGAAATAAAGAGTCTGTCAATTTTGAATTCTACAATTGTTGAGAAATGGGAAATTTTGAAAATGAATGTCCTAAACACCAAGGAAAATACCTCATAAAAGGACAAGGGATCAAGGCCATGCTTATTCAATCACTAATACTGAGGTTGAATCTTCAAAAGATGTTGTGGAAGGTAATTTAATGGTTTTCTCAAGTTTAGCCAATGCTTTAATTGATTCTGGATCATTGCATTGTTTCATATCTTACTAGTTTTCTAAGAAAATTAGATATTTTAAATTTTATTTAAAAAGGTATTTGTTAGTCAAAACTTCTAAGGAAGTATCATTGCAACAATGTTTTGTGAATCAGTTCCCATTAAGGCATATAAACATTATTTATATGTTGATCTCATCGTCATACCTGTGATTTAATTTGATATAACCCTCGGTACGGATTGACTTTCAGACCATGATGTAGAAATTTATTGTAAGATGAATGAGGTTAGAATTTTTTATAATGATAAGGTGTACCTTATCTTTAGAGCAAAAACGTCACCACCAAATTCTTATCTTGATTCAACCCCAGTAACTCAACTGAAATCAATTATTGGGGCGGAACAGAATGAAATAACTGGGGGTGAGGAAATGAATGTTCAAATATAGGATGTACCTATTGTGCAAGAATATTTTGATGTGTTTCTAGAGGATTTACCTGGACATCCTATAGAATGAGAAATTGAGTTTTTCATTGACTTAATTCCTAATTCAAGGACCATATCAAAGACCCCTTGTAGAATGGCCACTGTGGGATTAGTGGAACTAAAGAAAAAAATATAGGAATTGATTAATAATGGATTTATTCTCCCTAGTGTTTCTCTATGGGGATCCCCTATTATTTTTTTTAAGAAGAAAGATGAATCTATGAGGTTGTGCGTTGACTACTGGGAGATCAATGCTATAAAAATAAAGAAAAAGTATCCCCTACCTCACATTGATGATTTATTCGACCAACTTCATGGAGCTCAATACTTTTTAAATATTGACCTTTGATCTAGATATCATCAGTTGTATGTGAAGAAGTAATACATTCTGAAAACAGCATTTCGAACCAGGTGTGGGCATTACGAGTTTACAGTAATGCCTTTTGGATTGACTAATGCACCCTCTATCTTCATGGATCTAATGAATAGAGTTTTCAAGGAATATCTTGATGACTTTGTAGTGGTATTTATTGATGAAATCTTGGTATACTCCAAAATCTACGAAGATCATGAAAATCACTTGTGCATTATTCTAAAGACTCTTAGAAGACATGAATTATATGGGAAGTTTAGCAAGTGTGAATTCTAGATTCATGAGATTTCTTTTCTTGGTCACATTTTCTCTTAGGATGGAATCTCTATTGATCCTTATAAGACAAGAGCAATCCAAGAATGGCCAGCACCAATGAGTATAACCAAGGGACGCAGTTTTATTGGTTTAGCAGGTTATTATCAATGTTTCGTCCAGAATCTTTCTCAGTTGGCTAACCCATTAACAAAGCTCAAACGAAAAGGGGTTAAATTTTTTTGGATAAAAGAGTGTGAAGAATGTTTTGAATAATTGAAGAGAAGACTAGTCAATTATCATATCTTGAATCTACTGTTGGTGAATGATGGGTTTGTTATTTATAGTGATGTATCAAAGAAAGGACTTGGTTGTGTTCTTATGCAGAATGATAGTGTTATTGCCTATACATCATGACATCTAAAAATTCATGAGAAAAATTATCCTACTCATTATCTTGAGTTAGCAGCAGTAATATTTTCTTTGAAGGTATAGATACATTATCTCTATGGTGAAAAATGTGAGATATATACCGATCACAAGATTTTGAAGTATATTTTCTCATAGAAAGAACTCAACATGAGGCAAAGGAGATGACTTGAAATACTCAAGTATTATGATTGCACCATATACTACCACCTGAGGAAGGAAAATAAGGTGGAAGATGCTTTGATCAGAAATGATCATGGATTTCTGAACAAGATGAGTGTTGAAAAGGATCTGATATACAAGGATCTAATAAAGTTGGACATGGGTATAACCATGGAAGGTGAAACACCAATAATTTTTCTAATGGTTTCCAAAAAATATTTACTAGAAAGGATAAATAGTTCTTAGACTAGTGATGAAGAGTTTCAAAAGAAGATTACAGCTATGAATGATGGGAGATTGAGTGACTTTGTGTATGAAGATGGAATTTCGAAATTTGGGAAGAGACTTTGTATTCCTGATATACCTGATCTAAAAAGAGAATTATTGGACCATTATCTTAGTTCCAATTTCTCTATACACCCTGTTAGTACTAAGATGTATAGATATTTGAAGGAACATTTTTGGTGGGACAACATGAAGAGGTAGATTACTGATTTTGTGTCAAGATTCATGGTTTCTCAACAAGTGAAAGCTGGAAGGCAACAGCCTGGAGGATTCATGCAACCTCTTCCCATACTTGAGTGAAAATGGGATAATATTATGATGGACTTTGTCCCAGGACTATCAAAGACTCCTAGAAGGAACGATGAATATGGGTCATTGTTGATCGTTTTACCAAGTGATCACATTTTCTTTCTATAAGAGAAGATTTGCCACTTGAACGTCTAGAAAGACAATATATTAATGAAGTTGTGAGACTTCATGGAGTACCCCTATCAATTGTTTCTAATCATGATCTATGTTTTACATCAAGATTCTGTAAAAGTATTCAGAAAGCCCTGGATACTGAACTTAGTTTGAGCACTGCCTACCACCCCCAAATCAAGGGACAATGAGAACTGACTATTCAAACCTTAGAAGACTTGTCGAGATCATGATCATTTGACTTTCAAGGTATGCAGGATCAATATTTACCTCTGGTAGATTTTTCCTATAACAATATCTTCCATTCAAGTATTCATATGGAACTATATGAAGCATTATACGGAAAGAGATGTCGCACACCAACCTGTTGGGATGATGTTGGTGAAATAAAACTCATAGGCCCAGAACTTGTGGAGGAAACAATGGAAAGGGTGAAGGTAATCCAAAACCACATCAAAGCAGCTCAAAGTAGTCAGAAGAGCTATTCTGACAATCGAAGGAAAGATTTTGAATGTCAGGTAGGAGATCATGTTTTCTTGAAGGTATCTCTATGGAAGGGTGTTAAACGTTTCGTTAAGAAGGGAAAATTAAGTCCCATGTATATCGGATCTTTTGAAATTATAGAATGAATTGGGGTTGTAGCTTACTATTTGGCAATGCCTCCAAGTCTCTCTAAAGTTCACGATGTATTCCACGTATCACTATTGAGAAAATACATACCTGACCCAACGCATGTACTCACCTTTGAGGAATTAGAACTGGATCCCGATCTGTATTATTTCGAAGAGCCAATCAAGGTTCTTGATACAAGAGAACAGGTGTTGCGAAACCTGACAACTCGTCTGGTGAAAGTTCTATAGAGAAACCATAAGATGGAAGAGGCCACGTGGGAACCCAAGGAAATTATGATGAAGAACCACCCGAGTCTTTTTATGTACTAATATTCTAGACATTTCAAGGACAAAATTATTTGAAGGAGGGGAGAATGTAACACCTCAAGCTTCCATGGTACGCTTCTCTTTGAATAATACAATAGCCTGTGTTGTACGTAACTTCGAGTTCTATCAAACCACAACCAATCAAACTAGATGTTATGAATAGTAATACCAACTTTTTAAAATTTTATAAATTATATATTTCAAAATGGATCTTATTTTTGGATTTGGAATATCAAAATTAGCTCAGAGTGAATTTTTGGTATTTTTATGAAAACATTCAATTTATGATGAATAGTAAAAAACACTGAGTTATAGTTTAAAACTGAATTTTTATTTAAATAATCATTTATATTATTTAAATTTATTTTAGTCCAAAATAGATACATAATACCTATATAAGTTCAATGTATTTCATTGGAGTCAGTTTATAATAATTTTAGATATATAAAAAATTTATTGAACTTTTTAACGTATTTTACCCACCTCCTAGGAGCATTTGAAAATTTATATAAAACTTTATTTTACCACTTCTCTATGTTGAATTTCAAAAATCTGAGAGACACAATTGATATTAGTAAGTAAAATGTGGTTCAATAAGACGAAAATAATTTTTTTGAATAGTAACTTTTTACTTTTATTTACAACGGTTAAAAGTAAATAGGGTAATTAAGGGTAAAAATGATATTATTATTACCCTAACACATGTCCTAATTATATTCAACAAGTATAATTCGACCAAAAACAACCTTATAAATAAAATATTATCCTATTCGGTCTACTTGGATTATATTAGGACATTTATTATTATTTTATTTAAGTAAGTGTTAAAAGAGTTAAACTCAATGTTTTATAATTGAACCATTTTTAATATAGGGTTACACACAATATAAATTAGACTATAAGTGTTCATTATAAAGCTAATGATATTTCCAATATAATGGTATTTTATTTATAATTTTTAGAAATTAAATAATTAAATTTATTTATGACACAATGATGATGTAGTAATTACTGTATTAATACCCCAAATGGCACGAAGGCCTTCATTTTTATTGATTTTTGATAACCCCCTTTCAAGGGATGAGGGGGAACCCTTACAAGGCCCGTAGGCTCAGAGATTACATGGCCCTTTGGATTAGGAAATTACATGACCGAAGGTCTTTGGGAATTCAACCAGACTATCTACAAGGAACTACCCCTCCCCAGCATCTGCATCATGATAGTAACTCTCCACCTTCACATGACCATCTGGCTAGGATTCCCGTGCAAGAAAAGGCTCTTCCTGATGGTATATCGATGCCCTCTTATTCTAAAAAATATATTTGGATCTTCTCTAGTGGGTGCACCTGCTCTAAATCCTCTTCTGGGGCTGCTCCTTTTTTGTAGTCTGTCTGGGGCAACTACATGTGGTTCGAAGGCCTTGAGGTGGCCCGAAGGCCTTAATGGTGGCTCGAAAGCCCTACTAACCCGAAGGCCTGGGTGGCCCGAAATCCTTAAGGACTCCAATCCCAAACTAGTGGCCCAAGGTAAATAGTTCCAGCTACTACAGTACCGAATAGTACCTCCTATAGTAAGTGCTACAATGTCTGCTACAGTACCCGCACACTGTACAGGTCTACTACAGTACCTGTATAGTGTACAGTTTGCTACAGTACCACACAGTGTACAGTCTTTGCTATAGTACTACTACAATGCACTACAGTAGATGTTATAGTACTTCTATAGTACTTTAAATATGTCTCTAACTGGTTTTGAACCTTGGTCTTGTGGATGCACTTAAGGACACCTCACCAACTGGGCTGAGGCTCATGTGCCTGTATTAATGGAAGATTAAAATAATTGATATTATAAATATCCAAATAAATCTAATTTGAGACTTTTAATGAATTACACTAATTTTATAGGTTAATATGACATGTTAGGGTTGATTAAATGTATTTGGTTCGAAGTAATAAAGTTTTTAGTACTTTAACAAAAATCAATTATTAAATAATGTCAAAATTGACATAAATGAGTTTTTAAAACAAATACAATATTATTGGTTGATATAATAATCCTAAAAATCTATGGTTTGGAAAAAAGACATATATAATGATTTTTGTATCTTTACTTAATGACTTGGGGTTCTCTTGGAATTTTATATTATGTTTATTAACCAAATAATATAAAAATATATAGAGACATGGTAAATGTAAAACTATTTAACTAAGAGTTAAATCTAAAAGATAAGGTTAATATAGTGACCCAAACCAGTATAAAAACTATTGGTTGAGAGTTTTTATACCCATATATACCTTATCCTTTTAATAATTCATTTTTGAGTCATTAGAAACTGAAAATGATTTTATTATAATATAATATTTCTAGCTTTTCCTAAGGTGCCCCTCACCCCTCTTATAAAAGGGAACTTCCCCTTCTCCCTAATTCACACCTTCAAAGCCATTTTTCTCCACAAAACCCTACCCAAATACCCTCTAAAATGTCCTCCATTCATCCTAGATGCCTTCCTTTAGTCATAAATCCATCCTAAGGAGCCCTTTTGATCAAATCAAAAGGAAGAACCTGAAGAAGAGGTAAATATCTCACCACCTCTTTCATGTTTTTTCTTCTTCCACTTCTTCTTTCCTTATCGTTTCATTATAAAATAATAACTCCATTATCTTATATATACTGTTATTTTATTATAAATATGGTACAACCATATTCATTATTCTATAAATCCTCTAAATGACGTGTCACTATACGTGCGTATGTACGGCTTACCGTCTCCACGTCGTGGTGTAGTTGTTACTCAATACATTATTATTCAGATGGGTATAACAATGATGTATAAATGTTTTAAACAATAAATATAAAATGAAAACAATTCTGTATATATGATATACCATCCAATTATATATTATTTTAATATCAAAATAATGATATTGTCGCTCGTGCGTATGTACGGATTACCGTCTCCACGAACACAATGAGATTCATTCTCCATCGTATCCATTCAAGAATAATTTTCATTAGATGATTACAAATAATTTTTAAAGACTTAATATCATTCTAAATATGAATAAGATACATCCTATCCATAACAAACATTACTTACATAACAAATCATATAAAGTAAAATGAATCAGTTAACACCTGAAATGACGATAATACTAAAATATTATTAACAATGCAATATTAAAAGATCATATATGATATCTTATTAATGTATATGATTATTGTATAATTTAATAAAAATTATTTCACCATTATAAAGGAGTTTAACCTACCCTCGACCAAGTAAATGTACAAGGTAATAGTTAATTTCAAAATCTCTTTATTATCCAATATTGTTTTTACTTAACTATCTACTGGGACCTCTTGATCATCCACATCCATGTTTCTTAAAAATGTATTTCATAACATTTTTACTATTTAATAGAAAATGGGTTAATATCATTTATACCATTATTTGACCTTATATGTTTTTGAAAGGAATCTTTCCGTCAATTTCCAAATAAGGTACTTTTTGACCTTTTCGACAAATTTAAGGTAAGAATTTTTTTAACTTATACGGTTGGTGTGACTATTTTCAGCCATTATAACATCGTCGAAGCATACCTTAAAATCTTATAAGAATATTTTCAAAATAAATTTTTGGTTTAATAATTATATTACTTTTAAATGATTTAAAAATATAAAGAGATATTTCTCAAAAAAAAGTTTTGATTTCATATCTGTCAAAATCCTTTGATGGATTTTAAGATTCATTGAATTTGGTTTATTATGATACAAAACATCAATATTGTATTGAAAGGTTTGTGATATCTTTGACTATGGATGTATTTATTTTCACCATTCATGTTTTATGGATAAATTATTGACATTTCGTATGCTAGTTTTTATAATAATGTTTATGTTATGTTTAAACCTTTTCATATGAGGAATGTGTTAGACTTAATAAGTGACGGGTGGAGCCCGTTATAGATCCTTGATGCATCGGTATGTCTCATGAGACAAACCAGTGTCTTGGCACAAGGCCTGGAAAAAATCTTTTTTGGAGTCTTGGCACAATTTCTGGACTATGTTTTTATGAAGTCTGGCATTATGCATTCCATCATTATGAAAGAGGTAATTGATATTGCATCTGATTATTTGACTATTAGAATATCCATGTGAGTAACTAAATGGAATTATTTTGATTTATATTTTCCATATTATGATTAATTTTATGTTGAAAAGGATTTCTTTTAGTTTAATACATTGCCTTAAATGTTTATGCTTATTTATGAAAGTTTCCGCTATATTGTTATCCTTAATGAGCATCTGATCTCACCCATTTCTATGTTTTATTTTTCCAAGGATGCGAAGAAGTATATTATGACTGACCTTCAGGGATATTATATGGGATCTCAGTGTTTTATATGGAAATAATGTTTTTGTAGTTTTCTCTTTTATGATGTAATGTAAACCTTATGAATGTATCTAGTATTTCCAAGGCTACTAAACTAATCAGTCTTTAAAGACTTTATCTTTTGTGATCATTCCAATGATACATAATAATGCACTGACTCTATGCTTCTGGGGTTGGGGTGTTATAGTTGGTAGCAAAGAAAGTTTAGTACAAACATTGGTATCTTGATTTAGATAAACTCTGATTAGACCACATTATCCTAAGATAGACTTATAGGATTAGCATAGAAGAACTTCCTAGAATTTTTTTATTGTAGAGATGTTGTAAGTTTTCCAAGAAATACATCCATGTCTAGATATGACCAGGTAGAGGAGGCTTTGGCACAGAGGTAACTAGGGGTAAACCCCGAAAACACCACTGTGAGCTAGACTTGAACGAGAACTGGTGCACGACAACGGGCCTTACCGCACTCTTGGTTACGACACTCCCAGAGGATATGCTTAGGATAATTCTCATTTTCTTTACAAACCATTATGAAGGGTTTATGAGTATATACTTCTACAAAGAAATCGTTTTTATGATTATGGATTAAATCCATAAACTGTTCAATTTATTTTCAGTGTTTTACAAGTTTGTATTTATCTATTGGTATTTATAAACTAATCTAGTCTATGCCATTGTTTAGAAATGACGCCTAGTGGAAGGAATGGAAACTGTATCAATGAACACACTCCATGTAGGTATTTCCCTCCTCCTCAAAATAATTATAGTGGAGCTGGTGATACAACTAGTGCTGATCGGCTTATCATTATACTGGGACAACTCACTCAGGTTGTGAATAAAAACCTTTCCCGTATGGAGCACCATGTTCTGCAGCATAGAGGATCAATGTTAGATCATTTCATGGGGAAGCCCCACAAAAATTAAATGGGGGTACAAATCCACTAGTAGTTGAGTAATGGATAAATACTTTAGAGAAAATATTTCATGCCTTGGGGAGTAGAGAAAGGGAAAAAAATTCATGACAGTTTACCGCCCCACTGAAGATGCAGATCAATGGTGGTCACTGATTCAAAGTACAAAGGAAGATGATGAAATATAAAATATATAATAGAGGGAGTTTAAAGCTATTTTCATGGAAAAATACTTTCCTCATGGCCATCCAGCAGATATGGAAAGACAATTTATGAGTCTGAGGAAAAAGGAGGATGAAAATGTCACAAAGTATAAAGCTAACATTACAAGTTTAGCGAGGCATGCTACAAAATTATATACGTAACCAAAGAAGTAATATTGATCATTTCTTTGATGGGTTAAAACCATTTCTTCATCGAGCATTAGTCTCACAATACTTCTCACTGTACGAAGATATTGGGTCATGTGATATCAAGACAGAAAAAAAATTCTCTAAGTATCATGACTTTAAAGCAAAGGAAGAGAAGATGAGATCTTCTGAACACTCTAGAAATGGAAATAAGGGGAAGAAGGGAAAATTTGAATATCCATCCTATAATAAATGTGGGAAGAAACACCCTGGTACTGGCCTGAAGGGAATGGGAGTCTGTTACAAGTGTGGTGAAAAATGCCTCCGAGCTCGTCATTGCAAGGGGAAGAAAAAGGCTATCGATGTTGAATTCTACAGTTGTAGAGATAGGGGAATTATGAGAATGAATATCCTAAGAGTGAGGGGAACTTACCTTAGAATAGGCCAAGTGATCAAGGCCAAGATTATGTTATCACTACTACTCAGGTTGAAGCTCTGGAAGATGTAGTGGCAGGTAATTTAATGGTTTCCTCAAGTTTAGAAAATGCTTTATTTGATTCTAGATCATCGCATTGTTTCATATCTTCCCAGTTTGCTAAGAAAATTTGATATTTCCAATTAGATTTAACAAGGTAGTTTTCAGTAAAAACTCTTAAGGTAAGTATCATTGCAACAAAGTTTTGTGAATAAGTTCCCATTAAGGCATATAAATGTTATTTATCTGTTGATCACATCACCATACCCATGATTGAATTTGATATAATCTTCGGTATGGATTGATTTTTGGACCATGATGCAAAATTTTATCATAAGAAGAAGGAGGTTACAATTTTTGAAGATAATTAGGATTACCTTATCTTTAGATCAGAAACATCACCACTTAATTCTTATCTAGATCCACCCCCAGTATCTCAACTAAATTCAATTATTGGGGAGGAAGAGAATTAAATAACTATGGGTGAGGAAAGGAATGTTCAAATAGAGGATATACCAATTGTTCAAGAATATGTTGATGTGTTTCCAGAGAATTTACCTGGACATCCTCCAGAATGAGAAATTGAGTTTTCCATTGACTTAATTCTTGGTTCAAAGCCCATATCGAAGTCCCCTTATAGAATGGCCATTGTGGAATTAGTGGAACTAAAGAAACTACTAGAGGAATTGATTAATAAGGGATTTATTCTCCCTAGTGTTTCTCTATGGGGATCCCATGTTCTTTTTGTTAAGAATAAAGATGGATCTATGAGGTGGTGCATTGACTATAGAGAGATCAATGCTATAACAATAAAGAACAAGTATCCCCTACCTCGCATTGATGATTTATTTAACCAAATTCATGGAGCTCAATACTTTTCAAAGATTCACCTTCGATCTAGATATAATTAGTCATGTGTGAAGAAGGAATACATTTTGAAAACAGAATTTCGAACCAGATACGGGCATTACGCGTTTACAATAATGCCTTCTGGATTAACTAATGCACCCTTTGTCTTTATGGATCTAATGAATAGAGTTTTTAAGGAATATCTTGATAACTTTGTAGTGGTATTTATATATGATATATTGGTATACTCCAAAAGCTACGATGATCATGAAAATCACTTGCGCATTATTATAAAGACTCTTAGAAGACATGAATTATATGGGAAGTTTAGCAAGTGTGAATTCTGGCTTCAAGAGATTTCTTTTCATTGATATATTGTCTCTAAGGATGGAATCTATGTTGATCCTTCTAAGAAAAGAGCAATCCAAGAATTGATAGCACAAACGATTATAATTGAGGTACGTAGTTTTATTAGTTTAGCAGGTTATTTATAGTGACATATCAAAGAAATGACTTGGTTGTGTCCTTATGCATAATGATAGGGTTATTGCCTATGCATCACAACAGCTAAAAATTCATGATAAAAACTATCCTAGTCATGATCTTGAGTTAGAAGTTTTAACCTTTTCTTTGAAGATATAGAGACATTATCTCTATTGAGAAAAATGTGAGATATATATCGATCACAAGAGTTGGAAGTATATTTTCTCACAGAAAGAACTCAACATGAGGCAAACGAGATGGCTTGAACTACTCAAGTATTATTATTCCACCATACACTACCACACAAGGAAGGAAAAAAAGTTGGAAGATGCTTTGAGAAGAAAGGATCATGGAGTTCTGAACAAGATGAGAGTTGAAAAGGATACTATATACAAGGATCTAGTAAAGTTAGACCAAGGGATAACCATGGAAGGTGAAACATCAATACCTTTTCAAATGGGTTTCAAACCACATTTACTAGAAAGGATAAAGAGTTCTCAGAACAATGATGAAGAGTTTGAAAAGAATATTAAATCTTTGAATGATGGGAGATTGAGTGAATTTGTGTATAAAGATGGAATTTTGAAATTTGGGAAGAGACTTTGGGTTTCTGATATACCTGATCTAAAAAGGGAATTGTGGGATGATGCTCATACTTCCAATTTCTCTATACACACTGGTAGCACTAATATGTATAGAGATTTGAAGGAACATTTTTTGTGGGACAACATAAAGAGGGAGATTGCTAATTTTGTTCCACGATGTATGGTTTGTCAACAAGTGAAAGCGGGAAGGCAACAGCCTGGTGGAGTCATGAAACCTCTTCCCATACATGAGTGAAAATGGGATAATATTATGATGGACTTTGTCCTGGGACTTTCAAAGACTCCTAGAAAAAACGGTGAAATATGGGTCATTGTTGATCGGTTTACCAAGTGATCACATTTTCTTTCTATAAGAGAAGATTTACCACTTGAACATCTAGAAAGATTATATATTAATGAAGTTGTGAGACTTCATGGAGTACCCCTATCAATTGTTTCTAATCATGATCCATGTTTTACATCAATATTCTCGAAAAGTCTTCAGAAAGCCCTGGATACTGAACTTCATTTGAGCACTGCCTACCACCCCCAAATCGATGGACAATGAGAACGGACTATTCAAACCTTAGAATACATGTCGAGATCTTGATCATTTGACTTTCAAGGTATGCATGATCAATATTTACCTCTGGTATAATTTTCCTATAACAATAGCTTCCATTCAAGTATTCAGATGGAACTATATGAAGCGTTATACAGAAAGAGATGTCGCACACCAACTTGTTGGGATGATGTTGGTGAAATAAAACTCGTAGGCCCAGAACTTGTGGAGGAAACAATGGAATGGTTGAAGGTAATCCAAAACCACATCAAAGCAGCTCAAAGTAGTCAGAAGATCTATTCTGATAACCGAAGGAAGGATTTTGAATTTCAGGTAGGAGATCATTATTTCTTGAAGGTATCTCCATGGAAGGGTGTTAAATGTTTCGTTAAGAAGGGAAAATTAAGTCCCCAGTATATTGGATCTTTTTAAATTCTAGAACGAATTGGGGTTGTAGCTTACCATTTGGAAATGCCTCCAAGTCCCTCTAAAGTTCACGATGTATTCCACGTATCACTATTGAGAAAATACATGCCTGACTCAATGCATGTACTCACCTATGAGGAATTAGAACTAGAACTTGATCAGTATTATTGCGAAGAGCCTCTAATGTTTCTTGATACAAGAGAACAGGTGTTGCGAAACTGGATGACTCATCTGGTAAAAGTTCTATGGAGAAACCATAAGATGGAAGAGGCAACGTGGGAACCCGAGGAACTTATGATGAAGAACCACTCGAGTATTTTTATGAAGTAATATTCTAGAAATTTTTAGGATGAAATTATTTGAAGAAGGGGAAAATTTAACACCCCAAGCTTCCATGGTTTGCTTCTCTGTGAATAATACAATAGTGTGTGTTGTACGCAACTTCAAGTTCTAATACACCACAATCAATCAAACTACCCATTATTAATAGTAATACCCACTTTTTAAAATTTTATCGATTTTATCTTTCAAAATGGACTTAATTTTTGGATTTGGAATATCTAAATTAGCTTAGTGTGAATTTTTGGTATTTTTCTAAAAACATTCAATTTTTTGATGAATAGTGAAAAACACTAAGTTATAGTTTAAACCCAAATTTTTATTTTAATAATCATTTATTTAATTTAAATTTATTTTAGGTCAAAATAGATACATAATACCTATATAAGTTCAATGTAATTCATTGGAGTCAGTTTATAATAATATTAGATATATAAAAAATTTATTGAACTTTTTACCGTCTTTTACCCACCTCCTAGGAGCATTTGCAAATTTATATAAAACACAATTTTACCGCTTCTGTGAGTTGAATTTCAAAAATACGAGGGACATGGTTGATATCAGTATGTAAAATGTGGTTCAATAAGATGAAAATAATTTTTGGTGAATAGTAACTTTTTACTTTTATTTACCACGGTTAAAAGTAAATAGGGTAATTAAGGGTAAAAAAGGTATTATTATTACCCTAACACATGTCCTAATTCCATTTTATAAGTATAATTAGACAAAAAAAACCTTAGGAATAAAATATGAACCTCTTAGGTCCACTTGGATTAGATTATAACATTTATTATTATTTTATTTAAAGAATAGTTAAAAGAGATAAATTCAAAGTTTAATAACTAAACCATTTTTAATATAGGGTTATACACAATATAAATTCGACTATAAATATTCATTAGAAAGATAAAATAATTTATTACATAATTTTATTTTATTAATAATTTTTAGACATTAAATAATTAAATTTATTTATGACACAATCATGATGTAGTAATTACCGTTTTAATGAAAGATTAAAATAATTGATATTATAAATACCCAAATAAATCGAATTTGAGACTTTTAATTAATTATGATAATTTTTATGGTTAATATGACATGTTATGGTTGATTAAATGTATTTATTTTGAAGTAATAAAGTTTTTGGGACTTTAAAAAAATAAATTATTAAATAATGTCAACATTGACATAAATGAGTTTTTAAAACAAATACAATATTATTGGTTGATATAAAAATACTAAAAATCTAATGTTATACCAAAAGAATTATATAATGATTGGTGTATCATTAATGTACCACTTTGGGTTCTATTAAAAGTTTATAGTAATTTTATTAACCACATAATATAAAAATACAAAGAGACATGGTAAATGTCAAACTATTTAACTAAGAGTTAAATCTAAAAGATAAGGTTAATATAGTGACCCAAACCTGTCTAAAACCTATTTGTTGAGCGTTTTTAGACCCATATCCACATTATACTTTTAATAATTCATTTTTGAGCTATTAGAAACTGAAAATGATTTTATTATAAAATAATATTTCTAGATTTTCCTAAGGTGCCCCTCACCCCTCTTATAAAAGGGAACTTCCCCTTATCTCTAATTCACACGTTAAAAGCCATTTGGATTTAAAAAACCCTCCCAAATACCCTATAAAATGTCCTACATTCATCCTAGAGTCATTACTTTAGTCATAAATCCAACCTAATGAGCCCTTTTGATCAAATCAAAAGGAAGAACCCAAAGAAGAGGTAAATATCTCACCACCTCTTTCATGTTTTTTCTTCTTCCACTTCTTCTTTACTTGTTGTTTACATTATAAAATAATAACTCTAGTATTTTATATATAATGTGATTTTATTATAAATATATTAAAACCATATTTATTATTCTATCCATCCATTGAATGACATGTCACCATATGTGTGTACGCACGGCTTACCGTCTCCACGTCGTAGTGTAGTTGTTACTCAATACATTATTATTCAGATGGTTATAATAATGATGTATAAATGATTTAAATAATAAATATAACATGATAATAATTCTGTATATATGATATACCATCCAATCATATCTGATTTTAATATCAGAAGAATTAAATTTTCGCTCGTGCATATGTATGGATTACCCTCTCCACGAACAGGATGAGATTTATTCCCCATTGTATCCATTCAAGACTAATTTTAATTAGATGATTAAAAATAATGTTTAAAGACTTAATATCAATCTGAATATGAATAAGATACATCCTATCCATAACAAACATTACTTATGTAACAAAGTATATAAAGGAAAACGAATCAGTTAACACCCGAAACGACGATAATACTAAAATATTATTAAGAAAACAATATTAAAAGATCATATATGATATCATATTGATGTATATTATCCTTTTATAATTTAATAAAAATTATTTCACCATTATACAGGAGGTTAACCTCCCTTTACCAAGAAAACTTACAAGGTAAGGGTTAATTTCACAATCTCTTTATTATCTGAGGTTGATTTTACATAAGTATCTACTGGGACCTCTTTATCATCCACATCCATGTTTCTTAAAATTGTATTTCAAAACATTATTACTATTTAATAGATAATGGGTTAAATTAATTTATACCCTTATTTGACCTTATTTATTTTTGGAAGGAATATTTCTGTCGTTTTCCAAACAAGGTACTTTTTGACCTTTTTGACAAATTTAAGGTAAGAATTTTTTTTAACTTATATGGCAGGTGAGGCTATTTTCTACCATTATAACATCATTTAATCTTCCCTTACAATATTATAAGAATTTTTTAAAAATAAATGTTTTCTTTTATAATTATATTACTTTTAAATGATTTCAAAATAGAAAAAGATATTTCTCAAAAAAAAAGTTTTGATTTCATCTATGTCAACATCCTTTTATGGATTTTAAGATTATTTGAAGTTTATTTATTATGATACAGAACTTCCATATTGTATTGAAAGTTTGGTGATATGTTTGACTGTGTATGTGTTATTTTTACACCATTCATCATTTATAGATAAATTACTGACATTTTTCATGCTATTTTTTATAAGAATGTTTATGTTATGTTTAAACTTTTTCATATGAGGAATGCATTGGACTTAATAAGTGACAGGTGGAGCCTGCTACAGCTCTTCGATGCATTGATAGGTCTCATGAGACAAACTAGTGTCTTGGCACAAGGCCTTGAAAAAAATATTATTTTTAGTCTTGGCGTAAGGCCTTGACTATGTGGTTATGAATTCTGGCATTATGCATTCCATCATTATGAAAGTGGCTATTGATATTGCATGTCATTATTTGACTTGGAGAATATCCATGTGAGTAAGTAAATGGCATTATTTTGATTTAAATTTTCCATATTATGATGAAGTTTATGTTGAAAACGATTTTGTTTTAGTTTTATACATTGCTTTATATGTTTATGCTTATTTATGAATGTTTCCACTATATTATTATCCTTACTGATCATCTGGGCTCACCCCTTTCTATGTTTTATTTTTCCCAGGATGTGAAAAATTATATAATTATTGACCTTCAAGGATATTCTATGGGATCTCGATGTTGTCTATGGAAACAATGTTGTTGTAGTTTCCCATTTTATGATGTAATGTAAATCTTATGAATGTATCTAGTATTTCCAAGGCTACTAAACTAATCGGTCTTCCAAGACTTGATCTTTTTTGATCACGCCAATAATATGTAATAATGCACTGACTCTGGGCTTCTGGGGTTGGGGCGTTACAACAGACATGGAATTGGAACTCTAAGTACCAGTGAATCACTTGGAGGTGAAGGGTGATTCAGAATTGATAATAAATTAGATCAATAAGGATTATTCCATCAAAAATAGGATTTAATTCCCCTATGTGATTATTTCTGAGGGTTAATGACTAAATTTATCTCAGATCCAACATTGTCTAACATCCTATGATCACAAAATTCTCAGGCATGTACATTGTAAAATGCAGCTACAACTTTACAGGATCCAAATCAGGATGAAAAAATAATCACTATTTCCCATTACCGAATAGTTTCACCTTTTTTCCAAATTAGAGAAGAATAGATTAATGAAATCATTCCCATACCTTGTCCATAAATCCCGACCATGGGATGGATGACACCCATCATGTTTTATCTCCAAAATGGATTACTTCCACCAAATAGGGTTGGAAGAGAGTATATCCTTTAGAGAGTGGATAATTTCACTCTTTATAACGGCCCAAATAACCAGAAAGTCCTCTATAAATGATGATTTTATGGAATCCTTCTCATGTGTGTTGATGTAGAAGATATCATAGCTATTATGGAATAATTACATGTTATAGTCTGTGGTACTGACCAAACAAGTTATAGGCTTTTTAATAAAATCTGAATGCTTGGATACTTTTGTCCTTCGATGGAATAGGATTGTACAGAATTCACTAAGAATTTTCATCCCTACCAAGTGATAGAAAATTTCATCCATCAACCCCTGGATTAACTAGATGAAGTTAAATACTCTTATCCATTATCCACATAGGGAATGGATGTTGTTGGACCATATCCTCCTACTACTGCTAAGCAGTTTAAGTACATCCTTACTGTTATCGAATTCTTCTCCAAATGGGCCAAGGTGATACCCCTCAAAGAATTCGGATCCCAAAACATTGTTAGCTTTTAAAAGCTAAAATCATTTTTATATTTGGTGTCCCTCATATCATTTTGACCAAAACTGGAACCAATTTATATTCTACTGAGGTGTAGAAGCTATATCTAGAATACAATATCAAATCCAACCATTCATCCCACTATCACGTAGTGGACAATGGATATATAAGGGAATTTAACAAGACCCTATCGAATATAATACAAAAGATGGTGCATAAAAATAAGAAATATTGGCATGATAAGCTCTTTTATACCTTACAGGATTATCTAAATACTACTCGTACGGGTGTGTGAGAAACCCCATACTAGTTGCTGTATGGAACAGAAGTAGTCTTGGCCATTGAGATTCAGTTACCATCAATCTGAATCTCTATTTGTGGCCATCTATCCAGAGATGAGAAATCCCAAAAATGACTGGATGATCTTGAATGAATGGAAAAAAAGAGATCACACACCTTGCATCACTTGGAGGTGTATCAAAACCAGATAGCATGGGAATTTAACAAGAAGTTATGTCTTCATTCATTCCTCTAAGTAGAATTATTAGTGGTCCTTAGGACCCTGATGATACCAGGGAATAAGCCTCTAAATCACGATCCAAAGTGGAAGGAACCTTACTCTATACATAAGGTCCACTCTAATGGAGATTATTCTTTAATCTCAATGGATGGAGAACTCACTACAACTCCAACCAATGTAAGGTTCCTGAATACATACTTTGTGTAATCACATAGAGTTCATCTTAACTGTAACGAACCAATCCATCCCACGATCATGATATTGTTTTCTTTGGGCCTAGCTCACACGGTTTTTCTTTCCATGGGCTCTGACCCTTAGGAATATCCCATGAAAAGGTCTCGTGATGGGAGAGGTATCCACACCACCTTATAAAGGGGTGCTTCTTGTTCCTCCTCTTATGTGGGATTTCCATAACCCCCCCCCCCCCACCAGAAGGGCCCAGCTTCCTCACTGGAATATCGAATGGACATAGGCTCCGATACCATTGGTAACAGCCCATTCCATCCCACGATCATGATATTGTCCAATTTGGGCCTAGTTTGCATGGTTTTGCTTTCCCTGGGCTCTGACCCTTAGGAATCTCCCATGAAAAGGCCTCATGATGGGAGAGGTATCCACACCACCTTATAAAGGGGTGCTTTTTTCTCCTCCTCCTTCGATGTGGGATTGCCATAACCTCTGCATAACACCATTTTCATCGATGTTTCACGATGTTAAAATGCATAGCATCATCATTATTATCACATGAAGATAAACTCCAAGACATTTAATCTTAGCTATAGGACATTAAACTACAAAGCGCCATTTTTTTCATGTTGCACAATGTAAAATTGCATAGCATCACAATCCTTATCACATGATGATAAACTGCATGACATATGGTCCAAGCTACAATAGGTTAAACTGCATAGCACCAATTTTCCTCACTACATGATATTAAACTATATGGTTAATGTCTCCCTAACATTACATTTGAAATCCCAAATATACCATGAGTAGACACCCATTGTGGTCCCTCAAAATATGAGTATCTTCCATGCATAAACCTCACTCACTTAATTTCCACTCCTGAGTGGAACTTGATCCCCATTTCTCCCTATGTTTGGATCAGACCTGCATGGGGAATACTTATTCAATAATTATATGTGGCTTGATTGTTTACCCAGGAATACAGAGAGTGACACTTTGGTCTTATACCCTGGTCCATCCACAATGTTTCTTTCACATCAAGTGACCTCATGTCCTCGATGCATGATAATAAACAATGAATTTCACCAAGAACTACATGTGTATTTATTCTCATTTAAATGAGATATGTAGTGATGCACAGATATCTAATCTTGGGTCCATCCACAACCATAAAGAAACAATTTCCCTTTTTATTATGTATGAACCAAATCTATAATGGGAAATCCTCTGGAACATATGTCTTGATTCTCATACCATTTTGTGTCTTAATCCCAACCTTTATTTTAGAAAATATCTAAAAAATATTCAATCTCCCTCCCTCACATCAAAATTCACTTGGTGTGGGGAACTTTATTAAGAACTATGTGTGGATTGATTCTTTATCTAGCAAGATACGTAGTGACACAAAGATCTCATATCTCGGGTCCAGCCGTAATGTTTTAAATAAAGTTCCCCTCAACCCCTATGTGCATGAATCAAAGCTGCATAAGGATAATTTTCATGCACTACATGTGGATTGATTCTCATCTATTTTTTGATACATAGTGACACTTCTATCTGCAATCCTGGGTCCAACTACAATTATGGAAGAGAAAATTCCCCTTCCTTTTCCCCATGCATGAACCAAATATGCACATAGAACCATTCCAAGACTTATGCCATGATTATCATTACAATTCTGATGTATGGTGATACCAAAAATTCATGATTTAGGCCTAACCATCTGTTTGGAGGTTATCAAAATTCCCCTTTCCCACATAAAAGTCTGATTGGTGTAGGAAAAAACATTCAAGAACTACGTGTGGCTTGATTCTCATCCTATTGAGATACGTAGTGACACCTGGATCTCCAATTCTCGGTTCAGCCGCATTTAAATCATAAATACCCTTTACTTACTATGCATGAATTAGATCTATATAAGGATCCTTTCAAGGACCACGTGAGGCATTATTCACACCCTTATTAGATATTTTTTGACACCGAGACGTTCATTCTTGGGTCCAACTATGATATTTTCATCACTTCACATTAGTTAACCTTCGTCCTTACCGTATGAAATTAAACTGCATGGAATTCAAAGAAAAACTTATGGATTGATTCTCATCCTATTGAGATATGTAACGAAACTTGGACCATATTCCCTAGTCCAGCCACAATTTAAAATCCCCCACTCCCTATGTACGAATCAGACTTTCTGGGGGGGAACTTCTTCAAGAACTATGTGTGGATTAATTCCCACTCATATGAGATATGTAGAGACTCCCAGACTCTCAATCTTGGGCCCAGTTGCAACATGATTAAAATAATGCATCTTTTCTCCCATGAATGGGTCTTATCTATGTAAGGAGATTACATATGAGTTCTCATCTTATGTATGAACATGTATTCAAAGAAACCCAAATTATTCTCCACTTATGAATTCAAATCATAGTGAGGGACCTTTACTTAAGAACTACATGTGGATTGATTATCATTTTCAATTAGATATGTAGTGATTTCTAGGTCTTCAACCCTTGGCCCATCAATATCATAGCATAGAAAAATCCCCTACTCTCCCATGTACAAATCATATCTACATGGGAATATCTGATAAGAGTTTTGACTTCACACATGAACTCATATCTATTAGAACTACATATGGATTGATTCTTTCTCTAGAAATATACATAGTGATTCTTGGGATCTACATCCTAGACTATCCAAAATATTTCTTTTCACATCAAAATCACCCATGTCTTTTCTATAAGACATTATACTACATGACCAACGTCCTCACCGCATGACTTTAAACTGCATGGTACCTATAGAACTATGTGTGGCTTGATTTTCATCCCCTTGAGATAGGTAGTGAATTTTAGGCCTTAAGCTCTAGATCTAGCTATGAGGGGAAATAAACTTCCCCTTCCCCTATATAAAATCAAAAAAACTATTCAAGAAATTTTATTTTGGGTCCTCTCCTTAGAGAACTCGCCAAGGAAATGAGAGATGTCACTTTCTAGAAATGAGTCAAATCTATGAAAGGGACTCCAAACTCAGGGATAATATCGGTTTTATGATTCCTTTATTCATTGAACAATACCCCTTTTCATATTTCATAATCCTAATATTTAATACCTTCATATCTCTATAAACTTTCCTTATCATTTTTTGGAAGAATACAGGAAATCTAAGAGCTCCTTTACCCAACCATGCATCACATGCCCTTGTAAGCCTTGCATATGTCGCTCCCAAAACTGATTTTTTATCCAAAGGATTACATTGTTTGACTATGTATTATGATCCCCATTCTTCCTTGAATATGTCACTCTCATAACAAGTTTGTCAATCAAAGGTAAATTAATTCTTGGGAGAAGCCTCTTATATCCCTTTATGCTTTGAAAATGGTATACTAGAATCCACAAATTAGAGGTCATATATTGTATATTTGTTCCAAATCTCATATCCTGGCCTGAATGTCTCCAAACTATGGTTTAAACTTTTCACATTCACTTGTTCAAGGTATATTGGAATAATCTTGGAACATTTGACCATGTGTATCATCCATTGTTTCCATAATCTTATGGTCCTAACCATATAATGTAAAACTAAAGTCACCATAATTCTTACATTTGGGTTAGACCTATGTAGATCATCCATTTACCAATTATTTGGAAATTACAACTTGAAATACCCCTTCCATATTCAGGTAATTTATCCACACAAAAAACTCCATGCTTAGAAAAAACTGAATCTCCATAAACTTTCATTTTATTTTGGTGATATAATATCAGAATTATTGAGAGATTTTCTGCCTGACTATGTAGTACGTGGACTAGTTAGCCTTGAATATGTTACCCCCGTAATAGGTTTGTCATCCTAAGGATGTTACTATTTGGCTATAAAGTATATTCTATAGTTTTCATTGCATTAAATAACCCTCATAATTTTATTTCAACTAGTGGTAACTTCATTCTCGGGAGATACCTCATCTAACATCATAAGCCCTTTTTCCCATACCACCCTCCAGATTCTAAAATCCCCAAATCACAGCTTACAACTTTCTACTTCTATTACTGAATATAGTATTGCCTTTCCAAACAGATTATCAATAATTAAATAATCATCAAACCTTCATTCAAAACTAAATACCTGAAATTATATCCCTCCTTAATTTAATTAAAGCATGACTTTAAACTACACAACCCCTAATATCATTACTGCATGAAATTAAACTACACTACCCCTAATTTCCTTGTTTCACGACATTAAACTGCATCACCCCTAATGTCCTTACTAGATGACTTTAAACTGTATAGCCCCTAATGTCCTTGCTGCACAAATTTAAACTGTACAACCCCTAATGTTCAAGTTGAATTACTTAAAACTACACAACATAATATCATATTTCCCCTTTTGGAAAAATGTATCCTCTTTCACACATCAAATTTGTATAGGATTGGTTTCACATTCCTGGCCTGTGTTCGTATGGATTATTTCTTTATTCTCAGTCATCATTATATGGAAAACCCACCCATTGTTGTCTTGAGACATCCAATTCTTAAAATTTCATTGTTTATCAATAAGATAATTTCAGAATTCTTTAAAACTTATTTACCTGACTATGCAGTAAATGTCCCCATCTGGACTTGCATTAGTTTCCCACATAATGGTCTTGGTAGCCTAAGGATTCTACTAATTTACTATGCAATATGTTCCCCTATTTTCCTTTCGTAAAAAATCCCTCATAAAAGGTTTTTCAACTAGTGGTAACATGGTTCTCTGGAAAGACCTTCTCTATTATTGAATACCATGTTTTAGATTTAGAGATCAAAAAATTGTCTCAAGATTCCCCTTCAAAGTATATAAACAATATTAGAACATTTCTAGCCATCAATCCTTGTTTGGATTATGATTTTAAAATTCATGGTCAAATATATTCGACATAAAATATTAACTTTCTTAGTCCAACGTGCATGACTTTAAACTACCCACAAAAAGAGATATAGTACCCACCAGGATGAAAACTTGCAAAGGGAACCCTGGAAAAAAGTTATATCTTAGCTCGCTAGACCTATACTCTGTATGGTTTAGGTAAAATCAAGAAATGAAAAGTTAAAAGACATAAAGTTTGTATGGATTTCCACATGACCCTATAATTAGTAAAAATACGCTCAATATACCCCTTGGCTTATGTAAAATTTTGGAGTGCCTCCCATACCTATATTTTTAATTATGATTACTTGATAAGAAAATGTAATGTTATGAAAATAATCTTCAACATAATGATTACAGGAAGAAGATAGGAATGAATACATATATTATTAGAAACAAAATTCTTTTCATTTGTGAAAGATAAAATCCCCCATAGGAAGATTCAAAAATGGAGTCTCTCTATCAAAAATTAGAAAAGGCATTCAACGTAGTTCTTCATCTATTAGACAACATCCCAATACCCATAAACTAATTGTTAAAACTTAGTAATTTAAACCATATTCTCTATAGTCCCCTATCTGAGGAAAAAATTAAAGGATCCTTCTAAACTTTATGTAGATCAAAAACCCACAAAATGATGTTGGAATGCATCAAAGTTCCCTAATTTTACCTTATAACCAGATTGTTTTCATTATGAACGAATATAATTCTAAGGGGAGGGGGGATTTTTTAGAAACCATAAATTGTGTTCCATGCACTTCTATGAAAAACTAAAGATGTTAAACTCAATTAGAAACCAAATTATGAGTTTAATTGGGAAATTTTCTTTATGCTGAAAGAAGGAGAAGATTGGATTTTCAGGTGTCGTGATCCAAAATATCCTAAACTAGGCTCGAAAAGATCATGGAGAGACTCTATATTTTTCATTTATATTAGTGAGAGTATCTAAGGGACTGGGATCAAAGCCTAGCACTGATCCTGAGTAGGAGTGTGGGGGCGTAGCCCTTGCTGTATGGAGAAATTGTTTCACCTAAGACCCCCAAAACATCGTTGGCAAACAAGGTACCTACACACAACCTACCTACTCACCATCCACTTGCACTAAAAAACACCATTTCCAAGGGTCCCATATTTTTCTATAAATAGACCCTTTGGGTCTTCATTTGTATGAATGAATTTCCCCGAAGGTCGATTGTTTCTCTAATCACCCTAGTAATTCACTCAAGTCCTCTAAAACCTCCATGTTAGTTTCCTAATGCCTAATGAGAGGTAATTAAATGGGGATAGTGAGAATTAATTCCATTCATTGTTAAAAATAAATAACACTTGTGTGACTCATTCACCCAACCACCTGATTTATGAGGACTAGCATGACCTCCCTTACTCAAACAAGAACTTGAGATACTCACTCCTGGACATACCTATGAAGATTATTGAAGGCTTGAGTCAAGTCTCACCCAATTGTAGTCAACTAGGTTGTTTGTAACCTAAGTTTCCATCAGTTCTCCCAAGCCTACTTTCACAGAGCACCCTTGTGTGAACCTCCTTGGTTCTCCCTACCCTTCAGCCTACATAAGCCTTCCATGAAGTCTCCTTAAAATCCACTCATGGAAAGACTTCTCCTTCACTAGCTCTCATTCCTGAAAGGGAACATGTTGAAACCTCCACAATGACCTCCTGATTTACAAAACCTTGGGGAAAGTCACATCAGTGTGTATCCCATTTGGATTTCAATTTCGGTAGTATGAGGTTTCCCACACTTTTCCTATTATAGAGTAAGGCTCCTCGGGTCATTTATAGATTTAGATATCTATGGTCACATGGAACCTTATCCCAGGAATAGTTTTGAGGAGTTCCTAGTATTAAATTCCAGGGATAGGTCTCTATCCATCCCTTCTTGTCTCTAAGATCTGGATCCTCTGATCTGTATTAGGGAGGGTGAGTATTATTCTTTCTTTTCCTTTTGACTGTGAATGACATCCACCTCCATCACTATACAACAAATTTTAGGGAAACCATCCTTGTGTAATCCCATAACCTTTCATGTAGGAGGTTGTAGTATTGCTCCTATCCATATTCTTTACCGTCATTCCTTCCTTACCTTGGACTCTCATCCAATGTAAAGTGAAGAGAGGGAAGTTTTGTAGCCCTGGTCTCTTCTACTATATCCTCGACCACTTCCACCAACGAAGGAGAAAAAGAATTTGGTTTTTCAAATATTTTCTTTCCTCTTCTTTCTCACAACAATAATGACTCACATGGTCTTAGAAGATAGTGACAATCATGAAATCCACACAATCCACCTAATGGAATAAACTATGAGAACTTTGATTCATACCATAACTGGGATACGTACAAACCTTCTCAACGCCTAAGATCTATATCATCTCATCCATGAAATGATAAATCATTCTGCCCTCAATGGGATTCCTCCTAGGTGTAATCCCTAAGTTTCACTGAACTATGAGAACTCTGCTTTCTGCTAATTGAGATGAGTAGGAATCTTAAAAGGGGCCCAAGATCAATGGGAATACTCCTTAAGAATAATCCCCTATCATAATTACCTTAATCCAGGTATCCTCATTAGGAGTAAACCCCGAGTTAACCCTCAAATCACCATGAGTTAAAACAACCCTCATGGTCCTTTCTCAAGGGATATCCTTCTCAAGAATAACCCCTAACCTATCATCTCAATGGAGAATGCTCCCATGTGAGACATACCATCGAGGACCTCCATAGGGATGGGTCCTCACTAATGAATTATATTATATTTGATTCACATACAAATGGGATATGTAGGAAGCCTATATAAGGTTCAAACCCAAAATCTTAAACCAACCCTATTATTATGAGCCATATCCCCAACAAGGTTTAATTCAACTTGGAATCTCATATCCCTTCCTTGATGGTTGGGCTGGTTAGGTATAAGTCTCGCATCAATCCTTGACTACGAATCTTCCACTTAGACGTCTTTACCACATGACATTAAACTCTGTGGTTTGGTCCTTATCACATGACCTTAAAAGGTATGATTTTTTCCCATTAATTGACACTAAACTACTTGTCTTATAATTCCATTCATAAGGATACATAATTATTACATCTATGGGTTTGATCCCAACATCATAACAACTTCTTTCTCCTTAGATGATGATAAGTTCCATAATGACATTCATCTACTTGGATGACCATAATCTTCAGAGTGCCCCTCTGTGTGGCTAGAAAACCAACATCATCGTAATAATGACCAAAGAATATCTTAATATTATATAGAAGGATAACATTAATGGAAAAACTTATATACATAAAGAAATCTCCATTGATGAATAACCTAGAATACATATGGATGATTTTTAATTCCACATATGCTAATAGTTGATTTCTAATATTGGGATAACCTACATAAAACTTGGGAATTAATGAAGGATCCATGAACACATATTAAATCTATAAGAGAGTCCTGAAGTAGGAAATAATCCCCCCCAGGGTGTGATGAGCCTTCCCTCCCATCCTCTTGACTAATATGAGTTCTTAAGCACCGCGGTTCAAAATACATAATGAGAATATGACTTTGGAAAGCATGTCTCTTTGGATATAGAACCATTGGGTGTTTCTGATTCCATGAACAAACCAATTGTAAACTATTTAGGAATAATTATTTCCCCGATGAATTCACATTTCCATCAGAAACAATGAGCATATGACATTTTAGGAAGCCATATATGATGAATTTTGGATAATCTCAATGTAAAAATAAACTCATGCCATAGAGAAAATTAACACTTGGGGTCTGACTACACTTCTTAAAAAGAAGAAAAACATTCTCCTAAAATGGGTGTACAAGATTAAGCAAAATGATTATTGTGAGATCAATCACTACAAAGAAAATGATCATAGAAAAGGAGTATAAATAGAAGTACGGGGTGGACTATGATTGAGTATTCACTCCTATTGCACACATTGACACTATGGGGATGATTATCTCTATTGTTATCCATCATAGTTTTATGATCCACAAACTGGATGTGAATTCTTTAATATTTAATGTAATTCTAGAATAAGAGGTCTATATTGTCCAGTATTAAGTCTTTTTTATAACAGGGGAGGAAGAAAAGTTGTATCTACTAAAGAAAGCTCTCTATGGGTTGAAGGAAGCTCCAATTTATTGGAATGAATGCATCAACAACTCTATTTAAGATAACAGCTTTTCAGAATTTCCATATGGGCATTCATTTTACATCTACAAGAATTCTCTTGCAGACATGATTATAGCATGCTTGTATGTTGATGATTTGTTGTTTATAGGGAACAGTCGAATGATGTTCAATGAATTTAAGAAGCCTATATTTAAGGATTTCTAGATGACTGAAGGAGGTCTCATTTATTTATTATTAGGAATATAAGTAATAAAACAACAGGAAAACATATATATATCTCAGAAAAAGTATTCTAATGAATTTCTTGAAAATTTCAAGATAACCAATTGCAATATTGTAAAAACGCCTGTAGTAATGGACTTAAAACTAAAAAATGTTGGCGAAGGAAGAATCATTGACTCGTCTTTGTTCAAGAGTCTAATTGGAAGCCTAAGTTACCACACAATCACAAGGATAAATATTTTCTACAGTGTTGGCCTTCTAAGTAGGTAATTGGAAACAGAAAAAATAATCACATTGGCTAAATGTAAAAATAATTCTCAGGTACGTCAAAGTAATATTTTAATTTGGTCTTTTATATATATATAATAAAGAATAAATTCTATATAGATACTTAGATAGTGATTTTTGGAGGTGAAGAAGATGAAATAAAAAACACCACCGAATATGTATTATTTCTTGGAATAGTTTCTTACACATGTAATTCAATGAATTAGAGTATGTTCGCCCTATCCAGATGTGGAGAAGAGTACATAGCAGTATCGTCCACTATTTGTGAAGTGATTTGGTTGAGAAATATTCTAAAGGAATTGAAGCATCTTTGGGAAGGATCCACAGTCATATATGTGGATAATAAGTCAACAATTTAACTAGACAAAATTCTATTGAATCATAGAAGAAGCAAACATATTGATACATGATATCATTTTCTGAGAGATTATGTGAAACAGAAAATGATAAAATTATAGTATTTTCATACTATGGAATATGGTGTTTGATATTTTCCCAAATTCATTATTGATAGATGCATTCAAGATACTGAGAATGATTCTTGGAATGAATATTTTTTTGGTTTGAATGGGAGTGTTGGAATTAATCCCAACCAAATCCATTCAATGGAAAACCAAAAGGTCTTCACCATATGGCTATTGCTCCTCCCCATAGTCAATTTCATTTCTTTATGAATTTCATTTAATGTTTTATCAATTAATTCAATGTCCTTTTAATGTTTTGGTGTCATTTCATTTCATTGGAAAATCCTATAAATTGTTTGCAAGTGTAGTCCATGGGATATATGAAAAATGAAATCATTAAATTAGTTCCTTTATGGTGTTCTATTTTTCTTTCTCATGTTTCATATCTTGTACAGCCAACACAAAATTTTCTCTTCCACATCACAAAAAATAAATTTATATTTTATTATTCTAGAAGAATTATAGATATTAATCATGGGAATAATTTTTTATCTAAGAATATTCAAGAAAACCCCACTTGATAAGATTCACACCCTCTAAGTTATGTACATTCTAATATTCCTAGGTAAAAGAAGAAGATCAATAATTAACCCTGAAATACATGGAGGATGAATAAGATGATTCTATTACCTATCAATATTTTCCCCCTTTTCATTAAAAAATTATTCATCTCATGTCGACTATAATAAGGATTTACTTTAATTTTATTCATTTTAATTCTAATTCATGTTCTATTTTTCAAATGTTTATGTTTTATTCTATTCTACCCAAGTTCTATGTGTTTTTATGTACCATTGGGATGTTTTGTGATCTCTCACTTCCATTATCATGGAAGATTGACCTAAGGAAAGGTCCTGGGAGATATTTCTTGGTGATCCCAAGTTCTTTGAATTTTATTTCATTAAATTTCTAAATCTATTTTGATGGTTTAATGTATTTTCCAGGGGATCATGAAGATAATCCTCACTGAATCATGGAAATTAACATATCTTTATTCCAATATCAAATAAATCAATTCATTTCCATATCTTGATCTAAAATTTATACAAGTGGAGTCATGTGGATTGATGGATAAATGTCGTATGATGGGAACAGGTGAAGGGTGATGGATTGTTTATGATTCTAAAATTCCTATAACTTGACACTATGGAGAATATGGGACTTCATGTTCCTATATTATTTTCAAAAGTTCAATAATAATCACAAATTGAGTTAAAATTGGTGATTCATGAATAGTATTGAGTGAATTATCAAAATATATTAATAAATTCATTGGGATATGATATGACCTATGTGTGCCTAACATTAGACTATACACTTTCTCCACTAACACCTATTTCCTATTTTTTATTTTTTTATTTTTATACATAAAATCAAAAAAAAACTATTCATATTTTCTAGATGGTTTTAAAAAAATGAAAACAAAATAGAAAAATAAAATAAGAGATTGGGATTACTGAAGAACCAACCCATTGAATCCATTATAATAACCTTGGATAGTCCCAATAGACTTCATTATAGTTTTTATAAACATTTTATGTGAGGGAAATGACATCCTTTAACATCAATATCACTAAAATATGAACCTTAACATTGTCCATGAATTTATCATAAATTATAAAAAATCATATTTTTTTGGTTTTAGTCCTTCTTCACTACTTTCTAAAGACTCTCAACCAGTGTTTCTTAAAGGAAATTCCAATAGGATTGAGTAATTTTCCATTTCTCCTCATTATAAAATATATGAAACTTTCACTATAATAGAAAAAAAATTTAAAATAAAAATTTATGAATTCCAAAAAAACATCTTCTTTCTTCTCTATGAATCCACTCAAACATATATTCTTATTTTTTATAATTATATTTTATCACTTCATTGCTCAACACAACATTAAATGATTTGGACACTCTAGAATCTAGTTATATCTCATCTCACTCAATTGCAGCATGACTCACTAAATTATTTATAATATTTATAACATAGAAGAAGAAAAAATAAATCTTTAGATATAAATCTTGATATCAATAATAGATTGATAATTTTCAAATATTCTATTTCAAATTTCCTAAATTAATATAACCTTTGTAACACCTTAAAATTCTAAAGTACAAATTTGTATTCAACAGCGTGTATGAAAAACAACACCAAGAACATAAGGGAAGATAATGTCCTGAGTATTTACAATATATTTAATATTTTAAATAAATTAAATATACTTTATAACTATAAATTCATGTGCCACTGATTTAACATGTGAAACACGCAGTAATGATCTTCTTCGATATCTTGAGTTATACGCAATACTGAGTTTTACCAAACAACAATATATTATTAAAATATTATTATTTTATATAATAATAATTAACCTAGATATTAAATTAGAAGTTATAAATAATATTAAATAAATTATGAAAATATATGGTTTACACAAATATAAAATGAATTAGTAGTGTACAAATTAATTAGAAATGAAGATATAAACTAATTGAATATAAAAGAAATATTATTATTTTTATACTCATAAAGGTGTTTTTCATTAATAAATTAAATTAATTATAATTAGTGAATGATGTTAATGAATTTTATATGTTATATATTCAAAAAAATATTTTTTATATTCATCCATTAGGTTTTATATGCATAAGATAAGAACAAACCCTTTTTTACACTTAAAACCCCATATTTTTATAAAGGCAATTTTAGTGCCTTTTAGTGGTGAACCCATTTTAAATATGAACTCTAACACCTTAGTTTTTTTAATTAGTCAAAATAAACTTAATCTTTTAAAATAAACATAAAAATTAATGCAGGGTAAATTTTTGGTATTTTTCTGTGAAGTTTCATTTTTAAATAAATATTAAAAAGTACTGAAATTTAATTCAAAATTAATTTTTCATCAAATTTATTAATAGGGTTAAATTAAAATTTTAATTGGTTTTAAATTTTAGTTATATTTTATTTTTATTATTTAATCCAATTTATGTCATTTTAACCAATTTCAATTTGAAATTGACTATAAAAAATAGAAAACATTAGGATGTTTTTACATTAAAAACCCACATTATCATCTCATCTATAGGATTAAATTTAAATTAATTTCTACCACTTATTTTATTGTAATTTGGAAAAAAGGATTAAATATTTTAAATCATAATAATTTATAATGTCTAATAAGGTCAACTTAGTTTTTTAACAAAATTAATAGTGAAAGTAACTAAAATTAATTACAATGATTAAGGTTAAATTAAGCTTAATAAGACACTAAACCATAACCTTAAGGACTAAATTGACCAGTACACTAGTCCAAAATCCATTTTCTGGAAATATTTTAAATATATACTCCATTTTCAAGACTTTGGACCATTACTAATCTACTTTCAAAAAACAATACATGGGTGGGGTTACTTTCTTTTAAAATATTACAAGAGATTCCACTCCTCCTCCATTATAAAAGGCCCCATTCACTCCCACTTCCCCACACCTCTAAAACCACTTTTATGGAACATAATTAGCCAAAATGACTCTAAAAATGCATCCCTTCCTCCATAAATCATCCCTTGGTCAAAAATATCTCCAAGGAATCTCTTTTGGTGAAAACCAAAAGAATTTACCTGATTGAGAGGTAACACCCTCCCTCAAACTCCTTTCTTTTATTTTCTTTCAACTCTACCTAAACAATTATTATTACATATTTCTATAAAAAATACATTATCCTAAATATACTATTATTTTTTATGTTAATATTTTGACCTTCACTTACACGCACTTCCATCTAATGGGTAACAAACGTAATATTTACAGGTAGGCCGACTACCACCTCATTAAACTATGATTGTTCAATTATCCCGTACCACCTCTCATGGGGGAAATTATGATGTAAAATATATTTATATATATTATATATATAATATTTTTTTTTAAGCTTCAATAATTATTTTACAACACACGTCCTAATACTTTCCAATTTGTGTAAAAATGATAACATCATTTGTGGAGGTGCGGACTACCACCCCCTCAAAGAGATGTGATTCATTCACACTATAAATGGAATGTATAAAGGATGGTTTTAATTAAAAATATATGAAATACAAAACATATATATGATATTTATGAAAAAATTATCTTTTTTGATTTTTAATATATATCATTTTCTTTATTACCCTTTCACACACACTTAAAAAGTGATAACGTCGTTCGTGGACGTGTGGACTACCACCTCCTCGACATGAGGTGATTCATTTTACATCAAAAGATTATATAAATAAGTACACATGATTATATAATATTTTATTTATGACATAATTATAATTATAGAAAGATATAATGGTACTTAACTTTATTCCATAATTATCATTAAATAATGGGAACGTTGCTCATGCATACGTACGGCCTACCGTCTCCATGAGTGTAACATTGTTTAATTTTTCATTTCCATATTTAATGATTGATTTTAAAATTACAATTTATTTATAAATATGATAATTATGTCATGTTTATTATTCTGTAGATGTTATATAATGACCCCTTTGACTATATTTGACCTTCCAGAGTTATTTTTGACACAAAACCCGAATTTGGTCCAAACACCCTATGTAAAATTAATTGTTTAAATAGTTGTACACAACATGGTCATGAGTGAAATTAAAGTAATTATAAACATGAAAAAGGTTCTCAATAAAGTAAAAAAATTAACATAAATTTATTATATAGAAATTTATAGGGCTTTCACGGAAAAGGAAACACCAGCTAAAGGATTCTTGTCTCATTTTCATTCTGTGAGGAATACTTAATAATTCGGATGTTAATTTCTTATATATAGATTAAATTATACCATATTGACATATAATATCATGATTTATAATATATTAATTTTATTTATATGTTTTATATCAGGATTATTACCTTTGGGTTTTCTAATTCATTTGTTACAACATTAGTAAGGGAATTTCGTCTCAATTTATATTCCATTGATACTTATCTATCATTATGTACCAATTCACTTTTATTTGGTGTTCTTAATTTTTATATTTTATCATTAATCGCCTTATTCTCATGATATTATAAGTTATATTTAATTTAATACCTTTCTAGATATTATTATTCAAATGTTTCAAAGTGGTATAGGACACCTTTGAATGTTTAAAGATTTTTCTCCTCAAGAATGTTGCTAATAATTATCTTTGAAATATCACTTATTTTGTAATTATTATCCTTATATTTAAACAATCACTTTATTGTAATAATTTTTCATTTGAAATTACCTTTAATATCTATATCCTCACACAATTGGTATTATTATTTCCTAAATTGTATATCATTTTACATATGGTGTTCACTTTGACAATTATCTAATTAACTGGGAATTATTGATAAATTTGTATCTTCTATTTAATATGGATACATTTTGATAAGGAAATTTTTTTATTAAATATATTAGGAATTCTTTGGGTATGAAATACATGGGTTGGGGACCATTTAAGGCAAGACCTATGGGTTGGGGACCAGTTAATGCAAACCCCTAAATCCATCAGTAGTCTCATGGAAGGAATTAGTTGTAGAAATTCACGTTTTTAAACTGTCTCTTTATAGTAAAGGTATCATGTTCATATGAAACATGATTTTTGATAATTAATCATTTCCTTTATTTATAATTCAGTAATTATTTATTCAGGAGATTTTGTGTCAACATATCTATGGATTCATTTCAGTTCATTAATTAAATGGCATGTGTTCCAGTTTCATACCTTTCCATATTTATTTTTCGTTATCAAGTTATTTGAATAGAATATGTTTCATTTATTACCTTTACATATTTTTTATTCACTTTCATTCATTTTATTGATTACATGGCATGTGTGTTCAGTTATTTACCTTTCCATATGGACTATACTCATTGATTCTTTATTGCTTCCTCTATATTTTACCCTTACTGAGCATTTGAGATCACCCTAGTTATGTTTTCCCCATGAATCCGGGAAGTTAACTATGAAAGATATGTAAGGATTATTGGATGTATTAAAATTATCCTCGAAGATATTTATTTATAAATATGAAAAAAATATGTTGAAATTAGGGTAGTAATTTGTAATACAAGACTCATATATATATATCTATTTTACTAAGAATATTAAACTCTCAGTCCTTTAGGGCTTTATTCCTTATAATAATGCCATTATAATTTATATAATACACCAACTTTGGGCTATCTGGGGTCAATTCCCTAGAACAATGATCCTCCTCTATCTCATATTTTATTTCATTCATCTTTATCAAACCCAGTTTGCATCACATTACATTTTTCAATATTTAAAACCCTAAATCTCAGTCTATGAACTTTCATATTTTTGTTATTTCAAGATTTAATTAATCTGGAAGATTATTTCTTCAAATAAACTCAGTTTTTATCTTATTTACTTGATCCATGAATATTACAACCTGAATTTCATTCATCATATATCATATTTATTTTTTGATTTTTTGATTTATGAAACTCAGTCTAAGAATCATTACCTTTAATTCCACTTCATAATATAAACTTCATAATCTTCATACTTTACTCTATGGTAGTTTTAAATTTCTATAAGTATTGATGGTTACGTATATTTCCTTACTCAAATGATAGTTATGCAGCTTAATCCTTCCATAAATGATTCCCACGTAGATTTCTAAATGATATCAATGTAGAAAGGATTCATTCTTACATAGTGGTGATTTATCATTAAAAATCACCACATACTTGTGATTTTTTTATCATGCTTATATAGTGGTGTTCATTGTTATGAAAATCATAAAAAAAAATTATGCAGGTCATGATAATGTGTACAAAGAAACTGGTAGATGCTTACTTTTGAAAACTGTGAGATACCAAATCATACCGAGATGGAAAAAAATGGTGAAGTAAATCCCCATGTGAATAAAATCTCAGTTTGTGATCACTAAGGAACCATGTAGAGCCTAACCCCACCATGTTCCAGATTACTTCTCTAAGCCACCATGTGGGCATTTCTGGGAAATTAGGTGATCGGGTCAATATATATGAAGTATGATATGAGTCCACGAAGTGATATCTATTGGGCTAAGTGACCCTTGAAAAATCATGTGATCAAATATTTCATCGAATTCAAGTTCATTCCCTAAGTCACTACATGATTAGATCCATATACACACAACATTAATGGGATCCTACATGTTCACATTCTAGATCTACTTACTCATCTTTGGAAAAGGGACTAAGAGATCTATCTGATACAACTACATGTGATTTCTACTATAAGATTCAAAAATTATGGTCTATATGACCACTCTTAGATACTTGGTGAATCTTAAAACTATAGGGTATAGATACCCCCACATTTTCCTATAAATTCCTTGGGTTTCTCTTATGGGAAGAGACATGGAGGAAGTGTAAAGATGTGACAAATAAAGATTTAATAATAATCATAACAATCCCTTGGGAGTGATTCAAAGGTAATTTATATTATTGAAAAATTGTGAATAAAATAAACCTAGAAAATTCTACTAGTCCAACTTTAGTAGGAAAACTTCACCACCCAAAATATTCACCGCATGGTCACCATGCATCTGTCTCTCTTCCCATATTTATGTCAAATTATTCATAATGTGGACTATGCTAATTAAACTTGGTAAGACATACTATGAAATATTTTTCAAACAATCCTAGGTGTAATTTTCTACACATTTAGTATAATTATTATAAACCTTTCATGTTTAGTAATTGCTAATATAACTTCATTGGTTCCATCGACCTTCCCAAAAATAGGATGGAAGTCTTCCCTCGTGTTACCACCCTCATCTAATCTATATATATTGAGGAATGAAAATTCAAATACCGTCATGGATTCCTTTTTTCCAAGGTCAAAACCCTAAAATGATAACTTAAATCCTCCTAAAAATTCACTTGAAATACATGATCAGGTCTTGCATGCCTATGATCATGCCTTTGATCATATATTCCCTTGATAAAAGGAACGTCTCAATTGTCTTACCTAACTGATAGGTCCCTTGGGATATTTGAAACCATGTATTCCCTTGATAACGGGGGCCTTAATCATAAGGATGATATTGAGAAATATTCTATGCTAGTGATTTATTTCTTCTCTATACAATGATACATGCTTCCAATGAGACTAATACTAGGTGTAATCCAAAAATATCCATTAATTCACAAAATCCACTCCTTGGGTTAGGCATTAAAGGAAAGTTTCAAATTCAAAATCCAAATTTTATATTCTATTGACACACCTTTTGTGACACAATCATCCTTAATAAATGACATTAAATTGTATGGTACAGACCTACCACACAACCTTAAACTTTTGACCAATAACTACAAGGGATTTGATTTAAATAAAGCGGGATAAATAGGATTCCTCCTAGAGGTTCAAAATAAACCTAATCAACCTTCCATTATCCCTATTCATGGGGTCATATTACTTATGAATACACTTTCATCCATCTTCATTGGGTTATATTCCCTGTGAGTACGGACATCCCTCTTACCATGTCCATATTACATGGGAACTCACCTCATTGGACTCTATTCCTTTTGATTCCAATAGGAAAATTACACCCATGCATAAGTCTCTCACCATGAGTTGTAAGGAATTTTTCACCAAGAATTCCACAATACATGAATCTAAACTTTTTGGAATCGATCCTTGTCGCATGATCTTAAAAGGTATGATGTGTCCTACTAAAGGGCACAATACTATGTAAGTTTTGATTCCATTCACAGTGATATATACGAATCCCCTCCATGGTCTCGATACTAAATTCAAAACAACCACCACCTTCCAAGATAGTGATAATCTCAAGGGCACTCAATAATATTATATTTTAACAATAAACCTCAAATTAATCATCACCAATAAGTAAATTGATGATGGAGAACCTATAATACATATTGATGTTCACATCGATTCATGATTTTTATCAATCATTACCATGGAAAGGGTAACTAGTCTCTTACTCATGAATTATGAAGGATTCATAACAATTTAGTAAATCTATAAGATAATCCTATAGTAAGAGAAAAATTCTTATAAAAAGGAGAGATGATATCATACTCCCATCCTCTTGATCAATATTCATTTCAAGGTGTCACTATTAAAGTCCTAGTGATTTCATATCGTGGGAAAGAAGGTCATCCATAACTCAAAATGTCATGGTGTAGGTGTGTTAGGAGTTTCCATTGGAAACAAGAATAGTGAACCTCAAAAAGAACCATTTTATAAACAAAAAAACACTACTTCCCCACAAATTGGTCTATTTTTTCATGTGTCTTGTGAAAACAAAAACGGTTAACAAGACATGAATATTTCCATAACAAAAATCATCTATTTGTCATTATATTGTTAAAATTATTGATTGACCATGTTTTCTTTTATGTGATTCTTCACTTATGGGTGTTATTTTTTTGTGTTTTTTATTCTTAAAAATAATCTTTAGACTAAATCCACCTTCAATTCAAATTGATGGAACCATCCAAGCAATGATCAAGCACTATGACAAATTCACAAGAGATATCACCCATGACCCATAGGATGGTCTCACCCACATAGTGTCTCCATAAAAAAGTTATGAATATGCCTGTGAGAGAGAAATATCTCAATAGTGTGATCCTAAATTTGGAGGCCACACAAAAGAGCCTCCAAGTTGTCAATGTTAGGTCGAAGTTGAGTTTTGGTTGTATTTGTTGTTAATAGATGTTTTATGTTTGATGTTGGGAAAAGAATAATTTTTGAATTCTGGACTCAGGATAATGGTATAGGTAATAGAACTCATCCCATCGGTGTGAGTCATTGAATATGATCCATCAGATTGAGATTTGTTTGAAGGTCAAAAACTACTGGAAATCATATTGTTTCTGGAATGAAGGTGGTGATCATAATGGGGAAGTGTTCTCGAGTCTGAATGGCTCTTATGTTAAATATGATAATTCTTATCTGATCTTGGACATATTATAAATCATAATTTATCTAGGAAACTTTTTATATTGGCCATATAAAGTAAAGAGTGAAAGTTTTTTCCCCTAATCATATTGAGTCTTGGTTGGAAGTAAAGAAGTCACTGCTCACACCGATCCATCAGACATGGTATGCCACCGATTCAAAATGTTTGTATACTATGTATGCCAGATGCATATTTTTATTGGAGATAGACTAATTTAGAAGGTTTGGATTGTTGTAAATTAAGATCAATCAGGAGGATTCAAATACTGATCAATCGAATAAAGATAAACAATGTATTCAACCTCTTTCATCAGGTTGAATTGTATTACAATTCGATTAAAAAAAATTTTAAGTGGTTCAAGATTCATAAAACATTACTTGACACCAATACATCTGAGTAAAGTAGAGACTGATCATTAGACACATTTTTACACAAATAAAGTCATTGAACTTAGAATCATCAATCTGAGGAATTGAAGACATCTTGGTTGTTATGGAGAATTTGTATGGGATTACTATTAGTATTTAAAATAGGTCATTGTAATGAGCAGTCTTCATTGTTTTCATATTTCTTCATCCTAATGAATAATTGTAATGAATAATCATAATGGATAATCATACTGAAGAAATTTTTGTAAACATGAAGAAGTATGAAGTTTTGAGTACATTCAAGAAGATTCTAGAAGCACCCAGAAACACTGAAAATAGTTAAAGAAGTCAAATATGATGTCTTAAATGAACTATAAATCTTCAAATTTTTAATTTTTCTAAGTATGAAAAGGAATTTTTCCCACCTTTTCCATTCTAGGGTGCCTATAAAAATAAATAATAGTACATTTGTACTTCATAAAATTTTAAACTCTTCATGTTCACTAGAGATCCAAAAAATTTAGAGTAGGTATAGATTATACAACTAGAAATTTTTTAACTTTGAAGTTCAGGAAGATTATTATAGTGAGTTTCTATCTGATAATTTGAGAAATTCCATCAATGTGTGCCTATCAGAGTGAAATCCAACGAAGAAATTCTATCAGAGTGAGCCCATCAGAGCAACATCAATCATATAAAGGTTCATCAAACTTAGTTCCATTGTAAAAATAAACTTTGAGGTTCCAATTGAGTTTCTAATCAGACGAATAAGTAAAATAATAAGAAAAATCATACCAAGTCCAATCGGGTGGAGACCATCAAATAAAGATTACTGGACTGAGCCAGATCGGACAAACTTTTATTAAGGAAGTTTTCCAAATTGATTTTCTAGAGAATGTTTCAAGAACATCAAGTTCCTTATATAATTGTTGATTTTATTGAATATTTTATGAACATAAAGTTTGATTCAGCTTACTTTTGTAGTAAGTGAAGACATTCATAAGTAAATCATAAAAAAAAGTGAAACTTGCAATTATGGATACTTACCATCTACTAAAAAGGGTTGATTATTTTCTAGAGTGTATAAAAAGTTGTGGTAAAGTGGATACTGAAAATAATAGTTGGGGGTATAATCAACTATAGCAGGAATGTTTATACTGTGTTTGTAGAATTTTTGGATGCTACTTCCTTGGTGTTTTAGAAATAAGATATTGAAATAATCCATATTGGTGGGACTATCCAACATAGAAAGGAGTTTGTATTTTTACCAAGCCTTGTAAATATCGTGTGCTTATTTCTATTTATATTTTTTCATAAAAAAGGAGAGGTTAAGAATTTATACTTTATTGGATCATAACTTTAACAAGTTTCAAAGGTTAATAAATCTTACTAAATAAGTTAAGAAACATTCTTATAAAATAAAAACGAACCCCTAACTCACCCCCCTATTAGTGGCCTCGATCATATTTTGGGAACAAAAATTGGTATCAAAGCATAGTTTCCCTCTAAAATATCCATCTCTGAGAATATAGAATTTCAATTCGATAAAAAAATATTGGTGTTCCTATATTTATTGAAAAGAACTATCATAGTTGGAAGAATAGAATGTCACCCTATCTTCTTTTTCTTGACCTTGAATTTAGAGATATAACAATAGGGGTATTTCCTCCAATTAATGATTTTTCTATGGTAGATTATGATAAGAATAGTTTAGAATCTAATGAAAGATCTCAGAATACTTTTTTTATGACTCTCATCTATGATGTTTATGAAAATATTATGGGGTTTTAAATAGATATGAAAATGTTGGATAAGTTGAGAAGTAACTATAAATGGAATGATAAAATTAAGGAAACCAAGATAAAAATCATGAGAATTAGAAGTTAGGATATTAAAATGGCTGATGATGAATGTTTTGACGGTTAATTTACAGGTTTAAATGATATTTTAAGTAACATAAAGTTTTTTATGAGAATATCGAAGATTCTACAATTGTTAAGAATCTTATGGGAAACTTTTTAAATATATTTGATGCCAAAGTTTTAGTTTTTTAAGAACATAAAGATATATATATCTGGATGAACTTCATAATATTTTAGTGGAATATGAGATGAGAAAATTCCCTTCTTTTAATAAAAAAGATTACAAAGAAATGGATTTCAAAGATTTATTAAAAAGGAAAAACAATGAAAAATAAGATGAAAAAGAATCAAGTGATTCGTAGGTAGAGTAAGAATCTAAAAAATTTAACACAATTGTTTCCCTCCTTTTAAAGAAATAAAATAATAGAAAATAGAATATAGAAACTCACAAATATTTGAATTGTTAAGGGAAATTAAATTTTTCATATAATTGTACAAGTAATAAAGATGAAGAGTATGATTCTGAGAGTATGAGTCTGAAGGGAGTGATAATAAATATTAGAAACAAAATTTAAATAAAAATAATTAAATATTTCCTTATGAAAATACGAATAACATTTATCTAAAAAGAATAAATAAGAATTATATATCATCTAGTTATAAATCATATCATCAACTCAACCTATTTACTAAAGTTAGAAATGGAAGTAATTATTTAGACATAAATGATATTGAAGAAGAAATTTTAAAAATGGAATGGATTCTAAAATATGATTTCGAAAAAAAATTGAGTTGAATACTCAACTCAAGAAATAGAGAAAGAAGCTGAATAAAATTTTGAAAGAATAAATTTTGAAAATAATGACTAGATAAAGAAGAAGAGACAAATATAAATTTAATTATATATCAAAATTTGAATATTGGTGAGCTTTAAATAAAACTAAAAATATATTAATAAAGGTTATATGGAAATGAAAACTTCAATATGAAAGAATCTACACTTATTGAAGAAAAGAATCAGAACAAGTTAAATATAGTTGAATCCAAAAGGATTATATATGTTCTAAAATTGAGTCTTGCTAAGAAAGGCGGGATTTTTTTGAAACAAAATTAATGATTCTTAAAATAAAAGGCGAGATAAGAAATTTCAGAGAAAATTTTACCAAGGTAGTTGATGTTAAATGTAAAACTTCTAAAGAAGGTGAAAAGAAAGGTTTAAAAAGTAGGTTTTTGAGAAACCATATTTTACCAAGAAATAAATGAATAATTCAGTAAAAAATATCTCTGAGTGAAGTGTTCCATGATTTATGAAAAAACAAAAACACTAAAGTTATGAAAAATCTCACTATCATTCCTGAAAATAAATATTCAAATGTCATTATTGGTTTTGTGGAATATTTTGGTAAAATAGCTAATTCATTATTGTAGTTTTAAAATTCAGAAAATATGGAAGAGATGTGATCAAGAAGGGATTGTTACTAAAATTTGTTTAATTATCCATCTATAATAAGATAAAGGCATGAAAGAGTTGTTACAAACTCACTATAACAAAAAAGGTTACTAAAGGGAAAAATAATTTTACATCCTTATCAGAAGATTCTATAGAAGAATAGAAACTTTCTACCAAATCTGAGAAGGATGAACAGGATAAATAAAATACATCCGATATAAAATCCTAGAAGAAGAAAAAAAGGAAATACTGAGAGAGGAATATTGGTTTGAAAGATTCTTATAAAAACCTACTGAGGTTCCTCCTTATTCCAAAAACATTTTTGTATTTTTACTACCTTTTAGGAAATTAAAGGAGTTAAAATAAGGAAGTTGATTTTAAGTCTCTTACTATTCTTTCAAAAGAAAGTAATGAGGTCACAAAATATGAGTTTTTGAATGTTGTGTTTATACAGCTAAACATTTTGATATTCTTGTTGATATGGGTGTAGGATAATTTTATCCTAAACAAATCCTTTTGAAATTTACCTAGAAATTATATTGTTAAAAGAAACATAAAAATGTATTTCATGAAATTTTTGTTATGGACAACATTGATAACCTTTATTATACACTCTTGTTTTATACACCAGGACCACCCATGTAGACTTGGAGTTGAATAGTTAAAGGCCCTTTGTTATGAAACTCATGTGATACTTATTTTCTCCTAAAGAATTGTTTAAATATTTTGAGATGAGAAGTTCCACCATTTTTAAATGAGATAATTTAGGAGGAAAATTTTCATGATGGATGTTTTGAATTTGATAGTCAATAAGGGGGAGATAAGAAAAAGTAGGAGAGAAAAGAAATAGGGGGAGGAAGAAATTAATGGGGAGAAAAAAAGTGATAAAATAAAAACAAAACGTGGTATTATTTTTGAAGTGGGTATAGACAACAAACACAAAGGGGGATATTGTTAGGACCAAGTTGAGTTTTGGTTGTATTTGTGTCAATAGATGTTGCATGTTTGATGTTGGGAAAAGAAGAAGTTTTGATTTCTAGACCCAATCCATTAGTATGATTAATTAGACTCATCCCATCTGTGTGAGTAATTGGATATGATCCATCATGTTGGTATTTTGATAGAAATTCATAAGCTTCTTGAAATCATATTGAGTCTAGAATGAAATTGGTGCTCATAACGAGGAAGTGTTTCTGATTATGAATGGATCTGATTTTAACTCCGAAGATTCATAGACATTCTTGGAGTTCTCATAAATCATAAGTTATCTAGAAAACTTGTGATACTACCCTTATAAAGGAAAGGAGGAGAGACGATGCCGCCAATCATATGGAGACTTGGTTGGAAATAAATAAGTCACTCTCGACACTAGTCTATCAGATGTGGCTTGAAACTGATCCATCTTAAAGGATTCTGAAATTGATTCATATTATTGGTATCCTTTGTATATCAGATGAAAATTTTTATTAGAGGAAGAATAATTGAAAATGTTTGGATTGTTGGAAATGATGATCCATCAGAAGGATTCAAATACCAATAAACTAAATGAAGATAAAAAATGTAGTCAACCTCTTTCAAAAGGTTGGATTTCATTAAAATTGGGACAAGAAAAAAAGTATTACTTGTTTTCCAAGGGGTTCATGAATCCTCAAACAATAATTTACATTGATTCATTATAAATTAGACATTGATCATTAGACACATGAGGTCACTAATAAAGTCATAGGACTTGAAATCATTTGTCTAAGGAATTGAAGATATCTTGATTGATATGAAGCATATGTATGGGAATACATTTTGTGTTTATAAGAGGTCATCATAATGAGAAGTCTTTAGTTTTTCATATGCCTTTATAATAATGGATAGTTATAATGAAAAATCATTATGGATAATCGTATTGAAGAAATGTTCATAAACTTGAAGAAGTATTAATTATAGAGTATATTTGAGAAGATTCAAGAAGAACCCAAAAGTATTGATAATAGTTGAAGAAGTCAAATATTAGGACTTAAATGAATGATATGTATGGGAATTGTGAATTTTATTGAGTGGTAAAAGGAATTTATTTTAAAACCTTTTCCATTCTAGGGTAACTATAAGAGGATATCACGGTACATTTGTACTTTTCAAAAACATGTATTGTTTACATGTTCTAGAGATATGAAAATTTTGGAATAGGTATTGTGTTTCCAATCAAACTTTGTTTTTTAGGTTGAATCTATGGAATATTATCAAAGTGAGGTTCAATTTGATCATCGAAGAAAGACCATGGGTGGGACATCCATCGGAGCAAGTCCATCAAAGTGATCCCATTAGAGAAAAAAAAATAAGAGAAATGTTCATCAGACTAAGTTCTATCATATGGATGAATTGTGAGGTACCAATTTAGTTTCTACTCAGTTGAAGAAGGACGATCAGAAAGACAATTGGACCAAGACCAATCAGACATAGACCATAAAATAGAGGTTACCAGACTAAGGAAGATCAGAACAACTTTTTCTGAATAAGTTTTCTATATTGATTTTCCGTATAATGTTTCAGGACTAATAGGTTACTTAGATAGTTTTTTAATTTATTGAATATAGCATATAGGTAATGTTTGATTCATATTACTTGAAGAAGAAGTTAATACTTTATAAATTGATTTAGAAAATAATAAATAAAGTGTATCTTGTAACTGTGGATACTTACCAGTTGCTAAAAAGGCTTGATTATTTCTCTATGGTGTATAACTTTTTTTTAGAAAAGTGAATATTGAAAAGGATAGTTGGGGGTATAACCAACATAGAAATAAAATTTCTACTGGGTTTGTAGAATTATTCACATATTGTGCGTTTGTATTCCAAAAATAATATTGTTAAAGAATCTATGTTCTCAGGGTTATCTAGATTAGAAATGACTAGTTCTCTGAAAAAAACCTTGTAAATATCATGTATTTCATTCTCTTTATATTTGTTGAATAAAAAAGGTGATTTTGAGTAGTTATACTTGAGTGGATCATAAACTTAACATGTTTCATAGATTAATAAAGTTTACTAAAGAAGTTAAGAAACATTATTATAAAAGAAAAAGTAACCACTGATTCACCCCCCCCCCCCAGTGTCCTTGATTCTATTTGGTAACAACAATCAAGCCTCATATGTCACCTACCTAATAGAGGTGGACTATGGCAATGATTGTGGTTCCTATATCCATTGTGAACTATTTCACGAGCCTTCCATTGGAGTGAGACAATGCATACCTCCCTTATCTCAAGGAGGAATGTGATTCCTAGGTGGAATTACTCCAACTATCATCACCACCAATTCCACGTAACCCAACTCCTTAGCTACCTATTGAGGTTTCTACCCAAGAGGTATCAACCTTCGTTACCCAGTATCGGGTTCCTTAGAGATCTTATTGATGATGGGGAGATACCAAAGGTAGGGTATATGCTCATATACCCATTCTCATGGAATAATCCTATCAAATCATTGTGTTGAAAACAAAATATCAATTTTATATCCCTAGTCAGGCTCAAAAATCCTACCATCATACCCTGGAAGTGTCTAAAGGAACAACACAACATATCTTAGCATCCATCTAGGGGAAATATCATACTCCTTCCCTCTTATCTAAAGCTCATATACACATCACAATGGAAAATAGAGGATAAAATTAGACATATACTCCCACACTGTAATTAGTGGGATCATGTCTACATTCCTACCACAGAAGCCTACTAGAATATTCTGGACGCAATAAAGGGGTATTATCTTATTCCTACCCATACCTTGAAAATATTTCAATAGGTTCTAATAACAATAGAAGGATCTCACTAGAATATTTTTATTTTAAACTGGAGAAAGGACTATATTCATACCTTGAACAATACTGAAATAGCTCATCAGCATATCCTAGGAGCTACCATGGAGTTCCCTCATATCCCCACTCCCATTTAGAAGGATTATTGTCATATTTAAGTGAAGAAAAATGATCAATATCAGGTTCATAATCCTATTCCAACAATAGTTTTCCAAAATATTTTTCTAATCATTTTAGGGTAGGCTCATATTTTAGAAAACGCTTCTACAACTCATTGAAACAATCTATAATTTTATTAAGAGTAGGCCTATATAACTACTCGACATCAATCAAATGAGTTTCTATGACATATCATGGAGGCTTCCAAAAGTTATTATTATACTCCTACCCGCATTGATGTGACTCATCGACTTATTTTAGTTTACAGAAAAGGGTAGGCTCATATACTTTCCTAGCCTGAATATTCCCATCAACATATTTTGAAAACAATACAAGAGTAACATAAGAGGGATACTATATATGAACTTCATTGTGTATAATTTCCATCATCAAATTCAAAAAAAGGAACATCTAGAAGGAGATCTGTCTGAGGGAAACACACAACTAAAGAGTAGTCTCGTATCCATTCCCTTATTAACACTGATGTTTTTGAGTTTATGTAATGTCTTTATCTAGTTTCCCTATTATATAATAACTCTTTATCATAAATGGGAATGAGATATGATCAAAAATGTCCTCCCCATGGTACTACAATTAATGATTATATATTTCATCCCAAAAATTTATATCAGGAAGTTCTTCCTTGTGATATCATACAGATAAATCATAAAATTAATTCTCAATATGTGATCCACGATAATCCACCACATGGTTAGAAAATTAATCAGTAAGAAAGTCCTCCCATTTCTAGTTCATCAAGAACCAATCACCATGGAGTTCCTCCCCATGGAATTTGCTACAATGGTCCTTCCCGTAGTGGAATATCACTTCAAGAAGAAGGTCCTCCCCTTGTCAACGTTACCCTTAATATTCCCTCATATCAAGAGATTATTTAAATTTTGAGGCTAGTCATATCAGGTACCTCCTCAATAATAGGGGATATAATATCTCAATCAAATTATTGTCCAAGATAGTAGTCATTATCTATTCCACATTTATTACATTTATCCCTTAATTCAATGGATGAGATCTTAAATAGTTCTACTCCCCTCAATAAGGTAGATAATAAATGACCACTTTGTTCCAATCAAGTATAGGAATCTATATACAAGGAAGATAAGAATTTTATGATCTTGATTAAAGTACTATCCAAGTGAAATATAATGGTTATGTTCTTTCCCATGGACATTGTTAAGCTTTACATACTAAATGACTCTGAAAATTATGCATATGTTATCTTCATCAAAATCTATGAATGAAATGTCACCATTTAAAGGTGATACATCTACCATACGAGGAGTATACTAACCACATCAAGATAATCAAATAACTCATCCATCACATTGACTAGGATTCTATTTTAGGTGCACAGGACTCAAAGTTAGGAAGAAGCATGAATACATCTATAATTTCTATTTTGGAAACTTGAAAGTATTGTGATGGATAGTCATAGACACCCCTACTGATATAAATATTTGAGTTTTCAGAGAGCATGGAGTGTTTCATTTCACTCTACTCTCTAGCCACGAGATTCCTCCCATAAGGGAATTTTATAATTTCATCTCCTCAGAAAAATTCACAAGCATAAGGTATGTATATATTGACTAGTCTCTTCAACATAATCTCATTTCTTTTAAATCCTAAAAAAATTACTCAACATGATTGAGTAATTTAAATGTGTGTGTGCTAATATTTGAAAAATGTGGAGTAAGATTCGCATTGAGGAAATAAAATTGTCTAACCAAAGAGAATCCATCAATAACCAATGGTTTATACCCAAAAAAATCCTACATCTAACTCATGCTTAGAAAAAATCCTAAAATATTAAAAGTAAAACTATAATAGATGTCATCGTAGCAATATGAGAGTAACATCAGTCCATAAGGTTAGGGGAATTTTTATCTTTCTTACCACCACCACCACCCTTGGGGACATTAAAACCTAGGATAATTTAAAGAATATTGGTGGAAGAGTCGATAATACCCCATCCCATAGGTCTGGGGGAATTAATACCATCACCCCTTCCTCTTCCAAGGAAATTGGTCTTCTCTAGATTTAGAGAATATTTATAGGTACCTACCTTATATTTCCTTATGATATGTGATACACCCTTATCATTTAGTTAATTCTTGGTATGGATGGTTGGAGACTCCCATAAAATCACTATCCACATACCAATTCTAAATGATAACTCAATAGTAAAGGTCAAACCTTATAATTTTCACAAGGCCAAAAGTCCATTCAAGAAGTTAAACACAAATTAATATTGTAACATGTACTTGGGAAAATATCTATAGGATTACATATCTTTTTATCCTTTCGAAAAAGAAATAATTATTGTGGTATATGACGCCTCAATAAATTTCATCGATGTTTCCCTTGTGGATGAATTTAATCATGATGTAAAAATAGATTATCATGATGGGGAAGATACTAACCATAATAAAATCCACAGCAAAACATTCAAATATGGAATTTTTACACAATACCAAAGTAAAACTCAAAATATGGGGGACTCCTCTAAATAAAAAATTTCCAACTGGTCAGTGAACATTATAAAAATAAAATGGAAAGGGTGTGGCTGCATTCCACCCACCACCTGAGTTGACTAATGATATCATTGCAAAGGAGAGGTTCACTCAATATGAGTATAAGTTGGTGATATTGAGATATCTCAATGAATAATTTCTCAGGTTTAATATTACTACTAAGTAAAACTCCCAAGTGGATTTCAATGTTTCCCCTCAATTATATAGCTAGTAGGATAAATATTCTCATCCAATACAATCATAACTTAACAATTCGGTAGGTTCTAAATCTAGGAAATCAATATACCTAATCCCAATTGATATAAATTATGAATAATTACCTCCTCTAGGGAACCAAACAGATCCATGTTAGGTGAACTAATCCTAACTAGATCATGTCATGTGTAAAAATTAGACACATGTGGGTTATCCATATTAGACCCAACTCATCACCTATACTCATGAATCCAGTCACCCAATAATTTCCCTAAAACTTCTTAACTCCATTGAATCTCTAACTATTGGAAACGGTCATGCATTAGAAGCCCCAAATAGGTGGGTTCTAAAAAAATTCCACTAAAGAGAAACATAAAATTGTGGACTTCAGTGTAGATCAATCCAATCAAAGCTGAGGACCACACGTATAGAGTTTTAAGTACAATAATAATCCATAAAAACCTTGGTTTAAATCTGAAGGCATTCATGATGTCTGCTCGTCGTTGGCAATCACTGCTTAAATAATCCAAATTTGAATTCCTATATATCATCAACACTTTCTTCAATGAATCTATAGGAGCAATGTTCATCATAATCTGGGTGCTAGCATGGAATTACGATGACGCCTTCGACGTTCCAACGATCACTGCATCGCTTCGCTAGCGATGCCTAAGAGAGTTCTCAATCTGAGATCCTTAGATCCAGAGCCTCTCTCAGTGAAACATAAGAGATATGAGAGGATATAGAAGCCCCATGAATAGTGTTGGGAAATCTCCCCTCCTCTAATATTTATATTGTCATTTAATTACCTAGAAATACCAACCCAGCCCTCAAATAATCAATGCACTATTAACGACATATTATAACTACTTTTCTGAGTCATAAATCTTATTATCATTCACTTGTAATATATTAAAATATATTACATGATAATAATTGAGTCTGAAACTTGACTCTTCATTCCCATAAATATTAATTGAACCTTGAATATATTTCATATTCATCAACTAATATTTTTCATGTATTTACTTAAAACACGTAAATACATTTAATAAATAAATTCAATGATCATTTTTCTAAACTTGAATAATAGGAATTTATTTATGTCATTGGTGATAATTTTTCCTTTGGAAAGTCCCAAACCCCAGTGGTGGGGCCCACCATATCCAAAACACCTATTATACTAAATATGGTAGATTCTCAAATACGCAATTTTGTATGACCCTCTAAGACCTTATCTCGATAGTAGTGAATAGTATTCATAGACCAAGAGAGAGATCAAGAAACTCATTATGGCCCCTGAAGATATATGGATTGTCAGAGAAGTGATAACCAACCTACGAACACGCACTGTGTAATATAATCTCTTTGTTTGTAATATTCCATAAATAAGGATGCACTCTCATGTCATCATCCTTTTCTTACTTTATTGTTTGTTGATTTAACTAGATGGATTTAACCTTGAATGTCATGGTCATGGTCTTATAAAGGTACTACCATCCTTATCGACATGGCTTGAGATATATTATTCCATAACCCGTAAGTGACAAATACTTTCTTGACCATTCATCCAATGCCATTCCACCAAGGACGTACCCAATAGAAACTACCTCGCCACAACTTCATTTCCATGATTTCTTTCTTGCATCAAAGTAAAAAATCAAATGACATGCATTTTTAATGATCTCAATTCATGAGACCATTACACATGACCATAGATGGGAAAATCCAATGACACCTAAAACATGTGGTGTTCCTATTGGCAGGTCAGTCCTTATGATCTCACTGCTAGAGATCATCAAGTGTGAACATCATGAGAAGAAGGCTCAATACTTATGAGCCCCCAGCACCTGATGGCCAAACATCTATTGTGTCCAATAAGTAAGATGTATCTTGACCATAGAACATATATTTAAGATTAATGTCATAGTATCTATAGATTCTCATTAGACCCTGGGATCTGCTACAACCTTTCGATACAATAACTAATCATTAGACATTACCATTTAAATAGTGGATACAAAAAAGTATACACTATAATTGTAAGATGACATCATGTATAGCTAACTATATATAGGATATGGTAATCAAACCCACTGAAGAGTTGGGTCTAGGGAACCCACTATTCCAACACTCCCACTTTCACTAGAGCCAACTTGCTAACCAAACATGTTAGCTACACACATGATGACCATCATGTTTCTACTGAGTAATGGATTTAACTACTGGGTCTATCATGGTTCTACCGCATGGATATTCTTCTATAGCAACCTAATCTCCTTGAGTAAAACTTCTCATGATATGGTATCCTGAGTATATCCCTTCTCTCCATTGTCATAACTTAACATCTTTGCTAGTAATAATATCATAATTTACATTATAATAATACTTTTCTCACCAGGTGCGATTCCAAGAACTGGAACAAATCATTTTTTTTATTTTCTTCTTAGATTCCTTAGAAGCTTCAATGTACTCGGTCTTTATAGGTATGGATATCACTAGATGATATGAGCATGAATCACTCATCATCTTTAGACTAACTGCAATACTAGATCATATATATATATATATGGAAGATTAGTTTATGTCCTCTAAAAACTAGTACGCTTTATTATCCATTTACCAGGTACATGTCTTTTGTACTTTCCAAAGTACAATTAGATAGTTCTGACTGCATCCCTTTCAGAACTCCTGGATATAACTGATATTTGGCTACTATAAAATATAACATGGCAATTTCAGTACCTGTAAATATCATGCCATATGTGATTGATCCATCACTTCAACGTATGGATCTCAACTCAACATGTTTACCTCTTGCCATGTCCCGTACATGTCAACCTGAAGAGATTAAGCTCTGTGACATAGGAAAAAATTTATCTCTTGAATTATTCCAACTTGTATTTTTTCAATACAATGTCACTATATGTACATTTGACTAGGACCAAGAAACCAATAGATTAACCTCAGTAGATCTTGTTCCCTAGAACTTAGGTTGATACTTTAACTCAATCACTAGAGAATAAATTTCATCTTGGTTTTAACTAACTATGAGACCAATGTCTGCTTTCCATATATTTCCGAACATACATCTTCTTGGAAAACATTGGCACTCCCACTAAACTCTGGTAGACACATGAAAATAATTTGTTGAAAATGTATATTCTATGATCTTGTTTCTTACTTTAATCCTAAATCGGATTTCAGTGACCTGCAACCTTTATTAGCATTCTGTGATGTGGTCAACCCTTTTTTGGTTGCATCGTATAGACACGATCCATGGTAAGAGGTCATGACATCCAATGCTAAATAATTTGATCATAGATCTGAGCTATGATAAGTAAAATTCTAACGGATTTAGGCATAATGGCTTGGTCAAACCAATCAACCCTTATTGGTACCAATGTTGCACCATCCATGTATCAACTCACTTGAATACCCACCACAGTATTCAAAATAATAATCCCCCTTTAAACTTTGATACATGGAATCCATTAATTGAATTTTAGTTTGTCTTATCAATTTTATCTAATTTCCATACACTGCTTACTTGTAGGAAATATTATTCACATTGAATAATATATCACCAACTACAGTGAATATAAAAACCATCACTATGGTTTTATCCTTCCTACGCAGTATGTGTCTCTGGAGCATACTATGTTCCGCATGCGCTTGTTGAACTAGTTCTTATGAAAACTATTTGTGCATTTTGATCATTGACTAAACACTAGTCAATATATTTTTCACTATCTCTAATAGATATGTTCACCCCTTTATAGAAATAAAGTCTATAACTTGACTATAACTTTTCTATGATAGGTATTTGTTTTAATATCCTAAGTAACCGTTACGATTATTATACTAAATGCACAATGTGTTTGTCTTGATGCATGTTTATTTCTGTTCGAACAAACTATTTACATCCAAACACATGTCCTTATGACATTATGAATTTACATCATACTAGGACTTGTATGATATCAATTTTTCAATATAGTTGGAATATGGTTGTGGGATATCACCGTTATTTTCAAAGCATTTCATGAAATATTATGGAAGTTCCTATAAGTTGCAACATTGATACTATATACATCAAAATTTTGATGTATAACATATGTGTTTAAAAATTTGTCCATGCTACATGTTTGTTGATCAATGTTGATATGTAAGACTTTATCATCAATCCTCCTCATTAACATCAATGTCGTGATGTCGATAAGGTAATGTGCATTTAGGAATTACTCCACGCTACATTATCATGATTTGATGAATGCTTGGTCGAGATATTATTTGGTATCCCAACCCAATGAAACTCATATCTCATAATCATGAATATAAATCACTTTATTATTCCTTAATTACTTTAAAAAATCTTATGAAGTATACATACCAATAGCTTATACTTGGAATAGTTCATGCTTACTTGTAGAACTATTTCCAAAAGCTTTGGGACATACCTTTATTTCTAAAGGCTCTTTTGTCCAAACTAAATATGCTGATAAAACCAAAAGTATTTATCTGTGTCGAGCCTAAATATCATACTTGGTATATTCATGACATCCACTTTTAGTATTACTTGACAAAGAATTATCTTATCACAACTAGGTGTAAGTCTTACATTTATATTCATCACTAATTTCTTATGATTCATGTATTACTAAACAAGTGATTGAGTTTACCAAAAACAACATTCATTCCAGAACTTAAAATAATGTCTCCTTGTTTCCAAGGACACATGAGATTAATGTTTATGGTTATACTCAATAATAGTTCAACACGAATATTTCCCTTGGAAATTAAATAAGTCGTGTAGTTCTCACCACTGGCCTAGGTATCACCCTTTTGCAGCCACTTGGAGAATGTACCTGACTTCTAGTAAGATTTTTTACTTACTTGGTTACCGTATTAGAATACACATATGTCACCAACATATTGTAATTATTACCCAAGTAGTAAAAATGAAACATTAAAATTGATGAATATTCCTGAAGAAGTGGGAAACTTGCTTCTTTAATTTAGTTTATTTCATTTAAACTTCCATAGTATTATTTTATAAAGTGCAATGAAAATAACCTTTGTTAATACCTCATTAATTGAAGGACGTTGTGAATGTGCCATTGGAATTACTCTCCTTTTGGTCTTTTCACATTGTCTTTCAATTTATTCACCATAATAATTAAAGATGAAATTATTTTTGATGTTCTTATTTTCTTGGAAAACCTTACTAGGATAGGTAATGAAGCGTTTACTCAATACATGTTCATTTTATAACTTAAAACAAAACTTGATTATATGGGTGGAAATGATATAAGAAAGGGCTACATTTAAAGATCATGATCAATCTTTCACTTTATACATGTCGGTGTAACGTCGCCTTATTTATATCATATCTTTGCTTTCTCCTTACGAAAATATCAGATAGGAGACTTCATGTTATATCATTCATGTCTTAGTGTAGCGACCACAACTGACATTGGACGTTGATGAAAGAATAATGATATAACCATCATATGCTTTATACATTAGTCTCATGTAAGAAGTTTCATCATCGCTTCTTGAGGTATTTAACAGTATTGGGGACACTGGCACCCTAAGTTTCCTATATTATAATGCTATGCGCTAGCGCCCATATTATTCTTGGATACTCAAGCTAGTGTGGACATTAACTTTGTCCAATATAATATCACAGTTTTCAAACTTGTTGTATATCTTTCCATTTTCTAAAAAAATGAATTTTAGTAGATTAGTTAATTTTATCTAGATTATTGGTTTAGACATTTTGATTAATTGCTTAAATAATTTAATTTCTTTCACTATTTTATCGGATTTTAGGAACCCTCTATGCCAAAATCGGAATACTATGTCGCTTGAGTATTCTAGTGGAAAGGATCCCAGAACTACCCATCATTGTCTACAAGTTATGGCTACGCCATTACATGGAGGGTTCTAGGTGGGATTTTGGCTAACCGACTGCTTTAACTTTTGGTTCCTTGATCTGTTTAGTGATGTCCCGGCTTCTTAAAATCAGAATGTGATTTACTCAACAATTGCCTCTAAAATTAAAATACGCTAGATATGGCTATTTCTTTGCTACAATTTTCGTTAATTCAACCCATCAATCTTATAAGGACTCCCTGTTAGTAAGAGGAACCCTCAGCTATGAAATCACTGGCTCCCCAAACACAAGGTTTTGTTTAAATTTGAATGACAGAATGCAGTTATGACTTAATATATCTTTGAGGGTTTTATTATTTTTAGTGTGAAAAACGAAATCATTTTCTATTTTTATATGCATGTACTATGTGATCGCACTCACAACTGACCATGCATGAAACAGAAAAATCATCACGTCACTTGTTCATTTGATATTTATTGCTTGTTTATTATTATTCTATGTGATTGTTTTCTAACTATACATTCACGAAATAATATGCCATGCAGAAATAAAATTAAAAGGATAATCATGAGCCGGTACTATTGTTTGATCCATTGAGTGAATAACAAACCAACTGAAATCCTAGGGGTAAGTACCTTTAGTCGTGTGGCTTGCAACTTGAATAGCAATGTGTGCTCATCCAATGCATCTGACTCCTATCTGGTGTGTCGTCGTTACTAGGTGCGAAGTGCGTCACTCCTCATCTATCCATTATACAATAGTACTCGCACACAGGAGAGGGGGTCTCGGGTTATAAAATACAACTCTGACAATGGGTGTGCGGGTCCTTATACATATAATGACACTTGAGACGACACGCAGATCATCTTTTTATTTATTTAAACTAATTAATACAAAACCATTGCAATAAATGAATAATTAAATTAATAAATAAATAAAATGCACCAGACATGCATTGGTTGGTATCTAACTCATGATCAGCCATATACGCATTAAACTCGCGTATATTAAATAAATGCAAAATAAAAAATTAAACTTGCATTAAAATAATTACTGATGACATTATTTATTGAATTAAAATTTCACTCTAATTTTAATTCAACAAATGTCGTCGTTCAGTCCTGATTAATTAATTTAATTTTAAAACTAAAAAATTAATTAATTAATTAATTTAATTAAACACTAATTAAATTAATTATGCCTCATTAACAATTAATCCAAAAAATTAATATTTAATTAATTTAATTATCAATAATTATGTTAATTATATTAATTAATTTTTTGATTAAATTTAAATTAAGTGGCCCCCAAGAACTTGGGTAGGGCCTCTGCGGGTTGGGGAGAACCTGCACAGGCCCAGTCTGGGATGTTCCAACCCCTGTGCAGTGGTGTTTTGGGCCGAGTAGGTCTACTCAAAACCGTCTTGGGCTGGGCTAACCTGTCTGAACCTATTTCAGGTCATACTCATAATGTGCTGATTATTACCTTCTAATAGGAAGACTGGGTCGTAGCCGGGGTTTGATCCTGGACGGTACCTGGCCGGAGCCTACGCCTACATCAGGGAGGTGACGGATAACCTACATGGTATTGCCATCCTGGCAGCCTTCCAGGATGGAGGAGGGTAAACCTGGAGGTGTCTTGGCCGGATTAGGGCGTCACTGCACCAACAGCAGGAGGAGACAACCTTGTACAGAACTTTTCCATGGGATAGGGAGGTTGCATGCGGCACCGGTGCGATGTGGGGTGGAGGAGGCCGAGGTTGCCGGTGGGAGAGGTGGCCAGCGAGGTGCTGGGCCGATGCGCCTAGTTTGTGGCAGGTAGCATGCAGCTACAAGGGACGGACAAACAGGGTTGTAGCAATATTGGCCGACCGAGATAGAACGGTGGAGGAGGGACCAAGACTGGAGTACCAGACTGGGGGACCTGGTGCGGGTACCTGTGCGGGAGGAGGCATTCACCAGTGGACTGTTGCGCCCAGGTGTCATCGGGTGAGGCAACCCGGAAGCAGGAGGTGCTATGGGGAAGACCACCAGGATGAGGTAGCAGCTCCACACTTGGGAGAAGACCCGGCCGAGGTTGGTTAGATATGGGCCACCACCGCAGGGGGTACTGGTTTTGTCCTCGGCGTTGCTACAAATATAGCAGGGGGAGGTGGCCCTTGGGGCCACCGCGCCTGGGAAATGGGGGGTCACTCGTCCCCCAAACAGAATGGTTTTTTTGCTTGACCTACAAAATTAGGTCCCCCCCCCATTTTTTTAATTTTTCTCTCCTTTTTTATTTTTATGTCAATCTAGAGTTGCAAAGTCATTCCCTTTTATTTAAAAAAACTAATAACGTTTTTGAGGTATCCCCACCCTTTTACAAATTTTCCCAAAATCTAAATACTATAATTTGTAAAAATAATAATAATATCATAATAGTAATATTATTATTATAATATTATTATAATATTATTATAATATTATTATTATTATTATGATAAAACCAAATAATTTATTATTATTATAATAATTCAATTAATTTTAAGAAATTAATATCAAATAAAAATTGATTTTTCAGTGAGTCTTTTGGTCATAAGATTTCTGATTGAAATACAAAACACCACCAAAATTCAACCTCGAATCTGAATTCAAAACTTCGGATGGCTGCAGACTGGCCATCCGATGTCTGATTCTGATTCTGTCTGCGAATTGGGACCGTATCAACGCCCGTTTCATAAATTAATGTAAATTTAATTTTTCAATTGACTTATAATTTTCATGTGTCCCTTTGATACCACTTGTTGGAACCGGGCATGCAGCGGAAGCCCAAAATAGGTGGGTTCTAAAAATTTTCACCGATGATCGATGTAAATTTTTTGACGTCGGTGTAGAGTATCTAGGTCAAAGCCGAGGACCACACGTATAGAGTTTTAAACACAATAATAAACTATAAAATACCTGGTTTAAATATGAAGGAGTGTGCGGCATCTTCTCATAATTGGGGATCGCTTCTTAAAGAATCTGAAGTTGAATTCCTCTAGATCATCCACGCGCGCTTTATAAAATCTGTGGGAGCTCTATTCTTCATAATCCTGGTGATAGCGCGGAATTATGACGATGCCTTCAACATTCCAATGATCACTTCATCACTTCACTAGTGATTCCTGAGAGAGTTCTCGATCTGAGTTTCATGGATCCAAAGCCTCTCTCTCTAGAACATGGGAGAGAGGAGAGGAGAGATAATCCCCATGAATAGTTTTTGGAAATCTCCTCTCCTCTTATATGTATAGTATCATTTAATTACCCAGAAATACCAACCCAGCCCCTGAATAATCAATGCACTATTAATGACATATTATGACTACTTATCTGAGTCATAAAAATTAGTATCATTTACTTGTAATATATTAAAATATATTATGTGATAACAATTGAGTCCAAAAGATGAATGGTCATTCCCATAAATATTAATTGAACCTTGAATATATTTAATATTCGTTAATTAATATTTTTTATTTATTTACATAAAACTCATAAATATGTTTAATAAATAAATTCAATGCTCATTATTCTAAACATGAATAGTACGAATTTATTTATTTCATTGGTGATCATTTTCCTTGGAAAAATCCTGAACCACAGGGGTGGGTCCCACCATGCCCAAAACTTATATTCTTCTGAATAGGGCAGATTCTCGAATACGCTATTGTGTGTGACCCTCTTGGACCTTATCTCGACAGTAGTGAATTGTATTCACAGACCAAGAGCATGATCTAGAAACCCATCATGGCCCCTGAAGAGATAAGGATTGTCACAGTAGTGACAACCAACCTAGGAACATGCACTGTGTAATATAATTTCTATGTCTGTAATATCTTATAAAGTAGGGTGCACTCTCATGTCATCACCCTTTTCATGCTTTATTTTTTGTTTATTTAACTAGATGGATTTACCCTTGACTGCCATGGCCATGGTCTTATAAAGGTACTACCAACCTTATCAACATGACCTAAGCTATATTACTTCCATAACCTGGAAGCAAAAAATATTTTCTTGACCATTCAACTAATGTCATGCCACCAATGACGCACCCAACAGAAAATACATCTCCACGACTTCATTGTCATGGTTTTCATCTTGCATCAAAGCACGAAATTAAATGACATTAATTGGTAATGATCTCAAGCCAGGAGACCATTACACATGATCACAGATAGGAACATCCAATGACACCCAAAACATGTGGTGTTCCTATTGGTGGGCCATTCCCCATGATCTCACTACTAGAGATCACCAAGTGTGAACATCAAGAGATGAAGTATAAATGATTATGAGCCCTCAACACCTGATGGTCAAACATTTATTGTTTCCAATCAGTAAGATGTATCTATACCATAGAACATATATTTAAGATTAATGTCATAGTATCTAGAGGTTCTCATTATAACTTGAGATCTACTATAAACTTTTGATACGACAACTAATATTTGGATATTACCATTTCAATAATGGATGCAAGAAATTTATACACTATAATGGTAAGACGACATCATGTATAGATAACTGTATACATGATATTGTAATCAAAAGCACTAAATAGTTGGGTCTAGGGAACCCACTATTTCAACACTAACTGCCTGATTAAATTCTAGTTAAGGGTGTTGATCACCGATACAACTATAAAAAATTATTACCTTGGGTGGGTGGATGAAATTCTTCCACCAATTTTTTTTAAAATAACCTATCTAATATTCAATGACACTGGAGGCCAAGAGTGGAACCACTTGCATTTTTTATCCCAATTTGTTCCAATGATGAGAACATTTGAGTATTAAGGATCCCCTAAACTAAAATTATTTTTGAGGAGTCGTGGAGGTCTAGAATTTTTCCCATATTGTAACTTTCCAACTTGGTCCATCAAAATTGGGAATACCACCCTCATCAGTTCCTCCATGAATTAATCTCAATGATAAAGAAGAAAACATTAATTGACCTCTCAAATTAAAAGTATGGAGAGAATGAGAGGGTCTTCGAATTCATCACTGGATGTAAAGGATTGACATGCTCTCTCAATATGATACTCCCATTGGAGAAAATACTAGATATTTGTGTAGATAATCTCCATGATGTGATTAAAACATCATTGATCCTGCTAAAATATCCTTGTGGATTATGAGAACTATAAATAGTTTTGCAAAGGATTTAGTATTTAATTTATGTAAAAAAGGAAAATTCTAAGTCAACACCAACATATCAGAGAAAGATAACAAATAAAGTAGAAATGATATTTGTTACACTCAAGATACTTCCAGCATAAGTATCGATACCTAAGATTGTATAACATCACATGACACCTCCCCTTAAATAGAAGAAACATAGACAAAGTCCCTAGTAGTATAATAGGAAGGACCAATAATGTCAACCATTTAAGGATCAAAAGAAAAAACTATTCTTTTCAAAAGGATAACGTTCCAAGATGATTCATTTTAGTACTAGAGAACAATTTTATTAAGTTTATAGAGCCTATAAAACCCAATGAGTCTGGTCTCACTAACCATACATAATATTTTCCTTTCTATCTGATGTTGGGGAATAACATCCAAGAGTGATTTTTATTTAAAGGAATCATCTAAATTAATATTTATTGAGTTTCCTGTTTTTTATTTCTCTTCCTTTTATTAGGTTGATTTCTGAAGTATTCTAGAAAACGGAACATCTTTTACTTTTCTAGGATGCCTATTTTTTTGGAACTCTATGGATTCTTGTTGGTCCTTGAATCATGTATGGAAATTGGTTAACACTTTCGTTTGGTAAAGTATAAGGTTTCATGTTGTTCATATTGGGCCTTTTATTCTTTATTTTTTGATTTTACTATCTCTCAGAGCTGCTTCACTTGAGTGTGGTTGCCTTCTCAATTAGTTTCATGTTTCATCTATCTACTCCTTCACAAAACTAAGGAGGAGCTGGGGGAATATTTAGTTTCTTGGATGGATGGACAAGATATATTCAATTTTCAGAAGTATAACGATAGTTTAGTGGATCTTGTTTTTCTACTCCTGTTGCTACTTGAATGTGCTTCATGGTTCAATTATCAGTTGATTTCTTAATCCAACCATGTTAAGGATTAATTTTCTAGATTCTCTATATTTGGGAGTTGGATTTTAACACAATTTTTTTACTTACTGATCGTACTTTGTTCTAATATTGATTATAGATGATTTAGTTATTAGTCTTACTTAGATGAGATAATAGTTTTTTTAGAATGTTCAATTGATGTTTCATTATTGATCATTAGATAAAGTTAATTCTTGGATGGTGGTTTCATCACTTGGTGACTATCCGGTTCTTCATCCTATAGGAAAGGATTTAGACTCACTCTTTTATTAGCTATTCTACAATTTATCGGTGTTAATAATTTTTTTTATTGTGGTTCCCTCTATGGATAGAATCTATCCTTTCTGGAGAAGACAGTTTGATGACAAAATTTTTTGGACATGTTTTACACAACTCACTCATTTGGTATCTTTCTCTTGGAAACTTCAACTTGTACCCCCTCAATCCCTTGTTGGTGTAAACTCTTTACACCTCATGCTTGTTTGGTAACTTTTTCTTCTTTTAATAAATTTATTTGGGGCATGAATTTGGTAACAAATTCATGTCATCATTTTTCTAAAAAAATAGTGATAGGAACTTCTACGAGATCAATAGGTGAAATGATCTTATATCTAGTCATCTAAAACCTAGTCAATTCCTATCATTTTAGAGGACTGGTTAGAAAATTCACCCCAATCCATTCATCATCATACTATGGAGAGATCATCTCTATATGATCCAAAAATACCAAATATGCCTATAATATTTGGCTATATAAAGGGTAATCAACAAAACTTTCATCGACCTTTGAGCCTCAAACTAGAGAACTACTTCATGGTGTAAAACAGATATCACTGATCCAAAAGTGAGATATCTTCAAATAGATCATTTTTCATCCTATCTAATCTCTTAATATTATCTTCCATTAACTTTTCAAAGGACCTCCAAGAATCACTCATAGAGGCTCTATTAATTCCTTAAGATTTTGACATTGAGATAAAAAAAATTGATGTCTACTGTGAAGAGACTACTCCCATGCAGATTCATGTGGTTATCTACTTTATAGGGAAAGATAGTGTAGTTATTTTATAGAGAAACATAAAAACCTTATAAATTTCTATAAAAATATATGACATTGATATCCATTGATCCATCATTAACAATGTCTCCAGGATCGATCTCAAAATCATCCTAACCCTTCAACATTGGGTCTATGGTGAGGTTGACTTGTCTCCCTCCAATATGAAGATCCAAGGATTTGATAAGAGTGAGAAAAATCTGTTCTGGGGATCAAACTTTGATCCCTAATCATATATCTCATATCAAACTCTAAATTCATGGTCAACTATTAGGAAAGATCTTTCAATTCTCTATTAAGAAGATCATCGACTCATCTACATACAACGGTGACTTCCTCATACCATTAGTGCCTCAATACTCAATCAATATATAAATATTGGTTTTTTATGGTGATAACTCTTTATTTAAGTCTCATAAATCCTATTATATTGATGCAAGACTCAATAAAAGGGAAGAGAAGTATCCATTGATAAAAAAATTATACCCTTATTACTTCCCCCATTTACTAGGAAATAGATCCTACCAACCTGTTGAATGAGATCAACAAGGAGTATGTATTTCACATTAATCAAGTTGAAGAGATCATTATAATAATTTGAAGTTACCAGGATACTCAGTATTTATTAGTTATTTTGGTACCATTTGTGTCAGTTTCACATTTCCAGATGAAATAAGGGTTCTATTCTAATAAGAATGGAAATTCCCTAGAAGAATATTTCCCTTCCTCATTATAATATTCTAAATATTTTTTCACATCATTAGGTGTAGAGACTAAATATTTTTCTCCACCTTCTTTAAGAGCTGATAATTCCCTCTATTCATTCCCTGAATCTTAGAAGTTATTTCATCCTCTACACATGATGATAGGAAGGTGGGGGGATAAATTTTTCAGGATGTCCCTAATGAGGAGATTTCCACACAGGCCTCTCTAAAACCCAAAAAAAAATATTCTTCACTCTCAATAAATTAAAATTACATATTTACACCCACTAATAATGAAATAATTATTGAATAAGTGGAGGAGGAATATTTTAGAGATTTCCCTCTATCATTTGAGGAAAGTGTTTCTACCCCAATCGATGAGATCAGACAAGTAAATATAGTCATGGAAGAGGACTCATGGTCAACATTGATTATCATATCCATTCCTCTTTAAGATTTGGGACATTATATATATTTCCTAAAATAGTGTCATGATATTTTCACCTAGAATTATACAAAAATTCTTAGGCTAGATTCCAATGTGGCCACCAACCATCAATGCTTTCTAGATGCTCATCATAGTTTCAAGCAGGTATCCTATAGGATTCATCCATACTATATTGATAATTTCAAAGTTTAAGTTAAAAATATTATTAAATATAACTTCTTTGTGAGTTTCATTACCTAAAATGGTTCACCAATATTAACTCTGTTAGGAAAAAGAATTAGAATATCATGTTTTTGATCGATTTTCAAGATCTCAATTAGCACTATTTGAATGATGATTTCAGTATCCAAATAATAGAACTCTTTATCAAGGAAAATTATAGCTTCCAATATATTACATTTATGGATGGATACTTAGGGTACAACCAGATCAATATGTTCCCTAGGATGAAGAATCCACTGCTTTCATAGCACCCTAATGTGTATTTTGTTACTAGGTTATACCCTTAAGTTGGAATAATTTTGGTTCCACATATAAACATAACATGAAATATATATTAAATACCCTCATGGGAATGATTTTCTAATATGATTTCAACAATTTTGTGTTCATATCTCAGAAATGTTGTGATTATCCTACATACCTTGAGATAGTTTTCAAAAAACTTTGGTGGTATAGCTTGGAGATAAACCCAATGAAGTGTTCTTTACAAGTTAATTCATGAAAATTATTTATCTTTGTGGTATAACAACAAGGAATTTAATTAAAACTTGAGAATACTAAAGTGATCCATGAAAAATATCCTCCTCAAAATCTAAAATAATTATGAGGGATTTTTCATGCCTCGTCGCCTCGAGGCCACTTGACTGGTGAAGAGACCAATGATGAACCTATAACAACCATGGATTTTTACACATAAACGTTACATATTTTTATTATAATATTCTTTATATTCCACAAACACCTTCCCTATTACCAAAATAGTATATTGTATTTAGAAACACATAATACAAAATTCTAGTCTAGTGAATGATCTTCAATGTTTACCACAAAGAAAATACCCTTTATTACCCCTACTTAAAACCATTTTCCATAACATAGGGAAAGTAAACATAATAAAGGGTGAGATCAGATGCTCATGAAGGGTAAAAATAAGAGATATATAAACATAACATGAACATAGGGGTATGATAACATGATTATAACATTTGAAAATCAAACTCTACATATCAAAGATCATTATCATGAATCATGGGAAAAATATTGGCAGTTCATAAGAAATGAATCATAAGACAATAAAAGAACATGATCCATGAGAGTATAAAAATGGAATAAGACATGTAATTTTTGTTATACACATAAGTTTAGAAAATCTTATGCCAATGATACCAACCAAAACATTAATATCTTGTTAGGATTTGGCTAATCACATGTGTACCAGTTTTCAGTTTGGGATGACCGCCCATGTACTCTCTAGTTTTAGGATTTGGATGACCACCAATGTACCCTATAGTGTCAGGCTTGGGGTTACCTCCTATGTACCCTATTTTTGTGGTCTTGGGATGACCATCCATGTACCCTCTAGTTTAATTCTTAAGATGAACTCTTGTTTACCCTCTTGTTGTAGGCTTGGGCAGACCACTCATGTACCCTTTGAGCCAATACAATATTTATCATTACATAGTGCATTATAGAGAGATATAGGTCTCACCCTTCACATTATAAAATCCTAAATATATATTCTACAATATCATAAATCGTTCATCACATCAGAAATCATGAAATGAAATGGTTTTCATAAAACTTTCATCATAGTGTATCTCATTGAAAAGTAACAAGAGTCATAAACATTATGCCACAAAAACATAAACCATTCATAAAAATAATATTAATGGTTAAATAGGATTATATACCTAGTAATTCATTAGTAATACTAATGGATTTCATCTTAGATGGAAAATAATTTAGAAACAAATTTTTAAAACATTTCTTGAGGAAAATATTCTTTGGGATTTGAAAAAAAAAATTAAATCATAAAAACTTTAGAAAACTTTTTTCATTAAAAATAACCTTGAAAAATTATAAATAAAAATTTAATACTACATTAAAAAAATTAAATCCTTTCCCTTTAAAATTCATAAAATATTTTTTAAAGACATTTTTTGAACATATTTTTATAAAAATGGTTTTGAAAAAAAACTTTGACTGCAGGGAGAATAACATTATATGAAATTTACAATATCATTAAAATAATGATATTTATGATAAAAAAATTGAATGAATGTATATACACCTCATAAAAGAATATAATTTTATAACAGAACATGTGTCTCAAAGAAGGGAAATCGAGACAAAATTACCTAACTGATTTGGTATCTTTTGAAAATGTGTACCCCATGAAAGAGAGACCATAAAATGAATATGTAGATGCACAAAAATTTAAGGATAAGGATAATATATTAAATTAATGGTTATTATATTCATCATAAAAAATTAGTGGTGAATATGGCATAAGTCACGTAGAAATAAAAGTGAAACGAGGAATCCCCTTACCTTAAATCTTAACTTCGTTCATACACATTCAACCCTCCTGTATAATAAATATAACTTTATTATACATATATCATTAAACCATATTCATATATATAATACCATACATGATTTACTTATGACATTATATTACTTTCTGAATAACAATTCCATGTTAAAGTTATGTTTTGGGTAATAACCACTTTGTTTTTCATACAAGTTTTGAATTGTTATTCTTGGTCCTCTTACGTAGATCATGAACTCATCATCTATAGAATGATAAAAATGATATAAATATAGTATATATTCAGATTATATTTATTTATAATATTCTATAAAATATTTAAATGGTAAATTAAATGCACCTTTCATGGAGATAGTAGGTTGTACATATGCATAAACATGTTTCCATTTTATTGACGTATTGAAAAAAATAAAGAAAATTAAATGATATATAAATATAAATATATATATTATCATTAAAATATAATTATTATTTAATCTATATCATATATTTTTATTAAATCTATCCTTAACACATTCCATATAAAGTGTGAATTAATCACATCGCTTTAAAGAGGCGGTAGTCCACACGCCTACAAACGATGTTATCACATTCCCACAAAATGGTAAGAATGAAGGTATATGTGATATAACAATTAAATAATCATAATAAAATCATAAAAATAATATATATCATATATAAACTATAAATCCACCATTATTACCAACCATTAAATGTGGTAATGGAAGAACTAATGACATCGGTTCATGATGTGATAGTCTGTCGTACACATGAACAATGATTGTATATTCCATTTGATGGAAGTGTATGCAGTTATAGGTTATATAATTAATATAACAACATCTCAATATATTTAATATATTAATTTTATTATATAAATATGATATAAAAATTATTTAGTGGGTTTAAGAAATAAATAAAACGAAAATGTTCGTTGATGAACATTATATCTTCTTCAGGTATCTCCTTTTGGTTTTCAACAAAGGAATTCCTTGGTTTGATTTTTTCCAAAAATAATGATTCTAAGATGATAGGAAGGAATTTGGGAGGATATTTGGATTAGGGTTTTCCAACCCAAATAGGTTTTTATATATGAATAAAATAGAATAAGAGGTGCCCGTTTATAAGAGAGGGGAGGGGCACTCTTGGAATTTCTCAAAATATTAAATTAATATAAATTAATTTTCTATTCCAAATGACTCCAAACTAATTTATTTAGAATATATAATTAATATGGGTCAAAATAAATTCATTAAATTAATTTTATAAATATTTTTACTAATTTTCAATCCTTATGGTTTTAATCTTTATTTAACCAATTTTATTCTTACCGTGACAGCCTGGATTTTAACTCTATAAGGGTTAATATTATTACTATAAAATTAAAAATGAACCATAAATGGATAATGGGAGAAATTTTAAACATTATTACAATAATTTGGCCTAATTTATTATTTTTATGAATTTATATCATTTAATAGATATTATTTATTTTAAAATATCTTTAATATCAATTTTCAGACTATTTATTACATTGGATTTTTATAAATATCAATAAAAAAGATATATTCAAACAATACATTTTAATACATACCTAAAATTTCAAAATCTTCTATATATTTTATTTATGAAATTAATTATCTAATATTATATTTATTTTAATATTTTCAATATCGTTTATTTGACATTTCTATTAGTAAAATAATTACTGCATCACTGTTGGGCAAGAATCTAAGGTAATCATAATATAACTAAAAATTAAAAATAAATATCCATGATAAATATAAATATTTTATATTTCTAAAAAATATTTATGGTCGAATATATATTTTTTATGTCTCTATATTAAAAATTTTATACTTATTAGAAACATTAGTGTGAAAAGTTTTAATTTCCTTAAAATTAAATACTATAAGGGAATTAAAGTCATCCAAGTGGCTCAAAGTGGTCACAAATTCAGTACAAGGATTATTTTGGTCTAAAATAATTTATAAAATAAAATTATGACAAGTTTTAGGGAAATTTTATAATATCTATAATATTATTTTTACCCATAATTACCAGATTTACCCTTAACTATGGTAATAAAATTACTAAGTTTACTATTTATAATATCAAAAAATAGAAGGGAAATATTTACTAAATTTTTATCTTATAAATAAAAATATGGAATAAATTAAAAAAATAAAATAAAATAAATTTATAAAATTAATTTAGAATTAATCCTACAGACGGGAAGAGAAAGCAGGTTTTTAAAGTGAAAATATTCAAAATATTGAAATCATTTTATATCCAAATTTAATATAAAAAAGATTATAAAGATATAAGTTGAATTAAAATAAGTATTATTGATCTAATTTTACCTTAAAAGCAATTCAAAATATAATTTAAAATTATATATTATTTAAATGAAAATGAAATTTTCAATTAAAATCCATTATTTTCCACTATTCATCAAAAAATAAATCTTCTCAGAAAAATTAAAAAAATCAACCTAATATAATTTTGATATTTCTCATTAAAAAATGAATTTTATTAAATCAATAAAAATTATAAGTGTCAAAATTTAGTTTTAAAATAATCCTTTTATTATAAAGCGAAAAAACCACCTTTAAGAAAAATAAATCTTTTTGCGTAAAAATGGATTTGTTCACTTTTTATGCCTATAAAAATTATTAAATTAATTTAAAAAACATTTAATTGAAGATATAACACATAAATCTCATTAGTATCATTCAATAATAGTGATTAATTTATTTTACAATGATAAAATTCCTTTGTTGGTATAAAAATAGTTTTTCATAAAAAAACACATCCTTTATTTTCAATTGGTTTTTATCCCTATTTACCCTTAATTGGTCATAAAAGAATTAATTTTATAAATATGTGTAAAAAATGTTCTAATAATTCATTTAGCCTTATTCATTCCTATAATTAAAACTACTAGGTCATAAAAATCATACTAAATATTAATATTATATTTTTGTTTGTTAAAACTTGGTCTTTTGTGTAACACAATATATTGAAGGAACTTGTTTTTGTGTGAAACACAAGCCAAACTTATTTTTATGTGTACCATAATTCAAACTCTATGCTTCATTTAACTCAATGTTAACTTGTTGTTTTCTATAAAACAATCTTGACTTGGTGTAGCATGCAATAGAACCCTCAAAGAATATAAATTTATTCAAAAATAATTCATAAAAACTCATGGTGTTACATTTTACCCCCATTTAAATTAATTCCCCCCTGTAAATTAGTATGAGTCATAAAAATTATAATATATGAATATTAATTTTATAGAAGCCCACATTTTCAGAATGAAAACTAAAACTTTCTTTAAAAAGGGGAAGTTGGAAACTTATCGATTACCCAAAGTAACTAATAACTTGGTTTCCACTAAGGATAATATAGGTTGAAAGTGAAAACATATACATAAAAGATAAAATGAACTATCAAGTTCATAAGGAGAGTGGTAAAAAACATGGTCTTTATAAAGTTAACCATCACAAATCCATAAATCTATAATGATCTCAGGAACTATTTCATTCATAAGAAATGAAAGTACTACGATAAATTTTTTTTTTAGGATAATTTTCCTAAATTTGAAGAAAAATAACAAGAAGATAAACTTACAAGATTTAATTACATTTTATAATCACAATGTGATACATCAGTTGTGCCTTGATCAATTTTACACTTCATCTCTTACTCTAAGAAATGAAGATGAAATTGTAATGCCTAGAGAACTACTGAATCCCAAGATCCATAAAAGAATGATAATTTATTCTTTCTATATCTAGTTATCATAAAAAAATCATTAGCACATGTTATCAAATATAAAAAAATATTCATATTATAAAAGATTAATCTCTAAAACCACATTCAAAGGTCAACTAAGACCTTTACAAAAATTCTTAACCTTTTGAACCTTCTTAAAGATTAAAATACAAAATTTTAGAAATAAGGTCTCTAAATTTTCTCAAAATCATCTAAACATAAATCCCCCATAGGTTGTAAAGTACCTATTGATTGTAGCATACCAAAAATGAAAATACCTTCATCATGTAGTCACTTGAAACATTGTAGAAAACTTAATTACCATAAATCCCTATTAAAAACATTCATGTTTCTTTATTCATAATACATATTGTTACATATATTCCTTAAATCCAAAAAAATTAGTAAAATCCATCCATGATAGCATAAAACACTTTTTCAAAAAGTCATTAATCAGTTCCAAGGTAATTAGTACTATCTAATTTACTTTATACAAATCATTCATGTATTTATCCCAACATTATTATCTCAAAATTAGGAACATATTAAGGGTTACCTTCTCTTAATAAAGTTTTTTCCATAAAATATACCCTTTCCATTAAATCAATTTTAGATTTCATTAATACCATTCAGCATATTATTTAAAATCCTAAATGAAAAACTTATACTAAAAATCCTTATGTATCTCATACTTTAGATAATACAATCTTTTAATACCAATACATAAATACTTCACTCATCCTTCCTCATTATCTAAAAATTAACTAAGCTTCATCATCTTATTTTTTAACACTTATTCACTTTCAAATTTCATTGGTAGTCTCTTCATCATTAGTAATATAACCATTACTCACACCTCCTTTATGATTCTCCGCACAAACATTCCCTTTAGGGAATCAATTTTCATAATTCCCATACATTTAATATTTAAACATTAAATAGTCGATGATATTTTAGGAAGACCAATATTATCATACATTTCATTAATTAAACTCTTAATTTTACCTTGAAGTCACTTTCATTGTGTCCTTATTTTCCTCTATCAAAACATATTCATGTTCCTCTAAGACATCCAGTTGGGTGTTTCTTTACACATTCTTGATACAAAGGAAGCTGACTCTTCTTTCCTCTATGGTCTACATTACCCAAACTCTCATAAACCTCTTTTATTATCTTCTTTGATGAGTCTGAGAGTTTGTTAAGGTACACAATTTTTATTATGTTCACTAAAAACTGATTAGGCATAATAATAAAATTGTTTACTTTAGTCATCATCCCATTTGAATGATCATTAGTAAAATTTTTGTCACATTCAACGTTAACTCAATTACTTCTAGTTACCTCCATTTACTAAAACCAAAAACATAGTTTTATAAACACTTATCATAGTGGAAAACCAAATAATTATTACAAATCACTTATAGGATGTCTAAATTATGATACCTTCTTTAATCTATGACACATTTAGTTCATCCTAGGTCACTCATAATCATCTTATATTTAAATCATTCATGATGGTTTGTGATGATTTTTTGAATTTCCAAATCATATCCCCCTGGAGTGTGAAACTTGGTGTCCACCAAGTCTCAATATTTTCCACTATTTCCTAATCGAGTCTAGATCAATAAGGTTCTTTTAGGGTTGTTACCACAATGAAAATCTGTTACAGTGATACATCAAATTGTAGTATATAAATAGAGATGTAATTTCTTGGAAACCAATCTATAAATCATTTAAAAAAATTCCATGACCTTTTCTTAAACTTTGTCTCATCCTTATACTTATACATAGAGGCATCCATACACATATCCTTAGAAATATCCTAAGGGATCTCACTAAAGTTTTCTCATCCTAATTTCCAAAGGATAACTAAACCTTTCCTATGATGGAAACAATAACGACCCTGGATTTGCATACATAAATATTAAATCTTTTTGGATTAATATTCCTTACATTGTAGAAACACATACTTGAGGATTGTAATAGTTTAGTGCATTTAAAAACTTGGAATACAAATTTCTAGTCAGGCGAATGATCTTCAATGTCTTCTCACAAAGAACTTCCCCTTCATAACCCCTACTTAAATCCTTTACTCATAACTTATGGAAAGTAATCATAGAAAATGGTGATATCATATGATTATTAAGGGTAAACATAATATATATATATATATATAAATAACATAGACATATGGATATAATAACATGAGTATAACATTTGAAAATCATACCATGCATATCAATGATCATAATCATGAATCGTGAAATAAATATTGGAAACTAATAATACATTAATCAAAAGATAATAAAATATCATAATCCATGAGAGTATAACAATGGCATAATTTATGGAATTTGTTTCATACACATAAGTTTAGAAAATCTTATGTCAATGATACATACCAAGACATTCATATCAAAATAGGATTGGGATAATCACTCATGTACCTGCTTTGGGATTGGTATTGTCACCCATTTACTCTATAGTTTTGTGATTATTATGACCTATTTTGTACCATATTATTTCATTCTTTGTATGACCACCCATGTACCCTATATTTTTGGGCTTAGGATGACCTCCTGTGTACCCTCTTATTGCAGGCTTGGGCTGACCACTCGTGTAAAGACCTCGACCCTAGTTTCCCAATCTAGTGACTTATTTTATTATATAGGTATATAAACAAGGAAAACACATCCCCAAGGACCAAATATTTTAGTAGTTTTAGAAAACAATATATATAAAAAAATACATTATAACTTGAAAGGAAAGACAATATAGAAATTTCATTGGTAACATCCATAACTCCTAGATTTTCCCTGAAAGTCATTCATAAAAATATTCATCTTCATATCTTGGGGAAAAATAAAACATAATAAAGGTTTTAAAACATATATTATAATGTATTTTAACCAATAAAAATGTTATCATAACCATCCTTGAAGAATAAATTGAATAATGAAAGTCCATCGTCCACAAAGGTTATAAATCGGCACCTCCTGGATGGTAATTTCGTTTTTAAAATAAAAGAGTCAGAGTAAGAAGATTGATGATGTTTATTACATAAAAATGATATAATTATAGTATATAAATGATACTGGAGTTTTAATCCTCATTTGGATAGAGGAGGTGGTATATAATAATAAAAGAAAGAACATGAAAATAAAATAAAAGGAAAAGGAAGATGATTTTACCTCTTGATTGCTTCTCCTTGAGAATATCCTTAAGTGGATTGATTTTGGTCTTTTGATGAGACCAAGAGCCTATGGACATGGGGGAGGATCTTGGGAAGAGTATTGGGAATAAATGTTACAAGTATCTAATCTTGGAAGGTCTAAGGAGAAGGGGTGGTATTTATAGTGGAGGAGAGGGGTGATTTCTTATTATTTTTCTCAATATAACCAATAATGTTGATTATTATGACTATATACAGTAATAAGTTTATTTGAGTTCCAACCAATGGTACTTACATCATCCAAACATCACCCATGACTCAATAAATCATGTATTTATCATTTATCCTAAATAATTATATTTTATTATTCACAAAAAATTTAAGTGTTTTAGAAAAATCCCAAAAATTCACCCTCAACATTTTTCGATGTGTAGAATTTCAAAAATGAACTAAATTTTATGAAAATAATTTTCTAAATATGAGAAATTTAGTTTTTAATTAAAATCATTAGTTACTTGAAAATAAATATTTTAAATCTATTAGTGATTTTATAACACTTTCAAAAATTAACTAAGGTATCCTAAAATTATCCTAAAATAATTTGAAAAAAAAATATATTAATTATGAATATATTTTCTTTTAAATAATTTTATTAATTATAAAAATTATAATTATATTTTTATGACTTATAAAAATTCCAACACTAAATGTAACAATTTATAAAATAATCACTTACTTATACAATGATATAATTACATGATACTTTCATTTATAAGGTGCCTAAATTTTATTTATACTTTCATTGGTGATTTTACCATTCAATTGGATGGTTTACTATTCATAAGGGTTATATTACTATTAATAGGGTCATGTTACTATTTCATTGGTATAGGTTCCTTAACTTCTATAAATACCTCTTATTTCATTCATTATTCATTTAGGATGTTTGTTTTGTGTTCTATAATTTATTTTATGTGATTTATACTATATGAAATAAACATACAAAGGGAAATTTAATTGATAGATTTCTGGGTAGTTACATACACCCCTCCAATAAAAAATTTCATCCTCAAAATTCCTAGATCGTCACCCCATAAAAATATTTGGGTAATTATTCATCATAAGCTATTTAGGCTCCCACATAGCCTCTTAAACTTTATGATTTTTCCAAAGTATGTTTACTAGACGAGTCATCTGATTCCTCAACACATGTTATTTAGTGTCCAGAATCCTTATAGGCTCTTCAGAGTAAGATAACTCAGGTTCTAATTATATTCCATCATAAGTGAGTACATGTGTTAGGTCTAGAATATACTTCCTTAACAAGGATATGTGGAACACATTGAGTGCCTTAAAAAGGCCAGGTGACATTTCCAAATTATAATCCATATCTCTAATTCTCTCCAAAATTTTAAAAGGACTAATGTACCTAGGTTTCAGTTTCCCTTTCTTCCCAAATCTTTTAACACCCTTCCATGGAGATACTTTAAAGAAAACATGATCTCCCACTTGAAATTCTAAGTCCTTCCTCCAATAATCGGTATAACTATTTTTCTTGCTTTGAGCTTCTTTGTTATGGTCATGAATATTCATTACCTTTATAATTGTTTCATCTACAATCTATGAGCCTAAAATCTTTTTTTCCCTAACTGTGTCACAATAAATTGGTGTACAACATCTCTTAACATAAAATGCTTCATATGGTGCAACTTGAATACTTGAATGGAAACTATCGTTGTAGGAGAAATCTACTAAAGGTAAATACTGGTCCCACATACCTTTAAAATCAACTGATCACAATCTCAACATGTCTTCTAAAGTTTGTATCATCGTTTTTAACTACCCGTAAATTTGAGAGTGATAAGCAGTACTCAAATGAATCTTAGTATCCAAATCTTTCAAAATAATTTTCTAGAATTTAGATGCAAATCATGGACCATGGTCAAACACAATTGAGATAGGTTCTCTATGAAGTCTTATAACTTCATTGATATAGAGTCATGAATATCCTTCTAGTGGAAAATATTCCCTTATTGCGAGGAAATGTACATATTTGGTAAGTCGATCAACAATTACCCATATTGCATTATTCTTTCATGGCATTTTGGGTAACCCAATGAAAAATTTATAATGATGTCATCCCATTTCCATGTAGGAATATAAATAGGTTATATGACTCCTCTAGGAAGTTGTCTTTCAGCCTTCACCTATTGAAAAACTAAAAATCCTGATACATAATCTGAAATTTCATGTTTCATGTTGTCCCACCAGAAATGTCCCTTCAAATAACTATACATATTAGTGCTACTAGAGTGTATAGAGAAATTAGAACTATAGGAATCATACAATAACTCCCTTTTTAGCTCAGGTATAGAGGGAATGCATATCCTTATCTTAAATTTTATAATTCCATCTTCACATATGAATTCTGGAAACTTTCCGTTATTCATAACTTTAATTTTCTTTTGAATGATTTCAGCATCATATTAAGAGCTTTTAATTGTTTCTAATAAAGATTGTTGGGAGAAAAATATAAAAAGTAATAATGCTTCACCTTCCTTGATAATTTCCATATCTATTCTCCCTAAATCCATGTACATAAGATCCTTGTCAACCCTCATTTTGTTGAAAACTCCATGATCCTTACATCTCAATGCATATTCCACCTTATTTTCCTTCCCTGGATGGTAGTGTATTGAACAATCATAATCCTTGAGTAGCTTGAGCCATATCATTTTCCTCATGTTGAGTTCTTTCTTTGATAAGATATATTTCATGCTCTTTTTATTAGTATATATCTCACATATTTCTCCATGTAGATATTGTATCCATATATTCATTGTAAATATTATAGTTTCTAACTAAATATCATGAGTTGGATAGTTCTTTTCATGAATTTTTAACTAGCTTGATGGATAGGAAATAACTCTATCACTCAATATAAGTACACAGCCAAGTAAGTTCTTTGATGAATCACTATAAATTACAATCCACCATTTCCTGATAGTAGAGTCAACATCAGAGCATTCACTAATATCCTCTTAAATTCCTCAAAACATTATTCACATTTTTTTCAAACAAACTTAACCCCTTTACGAGTAATCTTGGTTAAAGGGTTACCTAATCGGGTAAAGTTATGAAATAAATGATAATAATAACCTATTAAACTAATAAAACTATGTACCTCAGATATGTTCATTGGAGCATGACATTCTGGAATTTAATTTGTCTTTGTAAGATGAATTAAGATTGCATCCTTAGAGAAAATATGTCCAAGAAAATAAACTATTTGAAACCATAATTCACACTTGCTAAACTTCCCATATAACTCATTTCTTCTAAGATTCTTCAGAATAATTCCCAAGTGATTCCCATGATCTTCTTAGATTTTTTATTATATCAATATATCAACAATAAATACCACAAAAAAGTCATCAAGATATTCCTTGAAAACTATATTCCTTAGATCCATGAAAATAGAGGGTGAATTAGCCAGTCCAAAAGGCATTACTGTAAAATCATAATGCCCATACCTGGTTTGAAATTATATCATTGGAATATCAAACTTCTTCACACGCAATTGATGATATCTATATTGAAGTTCAATATTTGAAAAATATTGGGCTCTATGAATCTGATCAAATAAATCATTAATACAAGGTTAGGGATACTTGTTATTTATTGTAATTGAATTGATTTCTCTATAGTCAATGAATAGACTCATGGATCCATCTTTCCTCTTAACAAATATAATGGGGGATCCCCATGGAGAAACACTAGGGCGGATAAATCATTTATCACTCAATTATTCTATTTGTTTATTTAGTTATACTAATTCCATTTTGTCCATTCTATAATTATTCTTTGATATAGGCCTTGCATTAGGAATTAAATCAATAGAAAACTCATTTTCCTACTCTGGAGGATATCCAAGTAAATCATATAGAAATAAATCAATGTGTTCTTTCACAATAGGTACATTTTAAATTTTAATATTTCTCTCCTAACCTATAGATATTTCATTCTCTTCCTCCCTAATAATTGAATTTAGTAGAGCTATTGGGGTGGATCTAGATAAGAATCAGATGGTGATGTTTCTGCTCTAAAGATAAGGGATTCTACACCTTCCTCACAAATAGTTATTCCCTTCTTATTTCAATAGATTTTCGTATCATATTTTGAAATCCAATCCATACCTAGTATTATGTAAAATTCAACCATAGGTATGATGATGAAATTAGCAGATAAATCACGTTTATATTCCATAATGGGAACTTCCTGACATATCTTTGTTGTATTGAGACTTCCCTTAGGGGTTTTGACTGAATACTCCCTTGTTAAGGATAATTGAAAATATCTATTTTTTTATGAAAATTGAGAAGATATAAAGGAATGTGATGATCTATAATCAAATAATTCTTCAGATAAATTTGAGGAGATGATTAATGTACCTACAACCACATCATTTCGAACTTCAACCTGAGCTATTATGATCGCATAAGCTTGCCTTTGATCCCATGGCATTTTCTAAGGAAAGTTTCCTTGATTATTTAGACAATCATTTTTCATAGTGGTCCCATCTCCATAAAATTATAGCCTTGAACATTCGTATCTAATTTTTTTCCCTTGAAAACACAGGCTTGGTGGCCTTTTTCTCCACACTAGTAACATACCCATTTTCCTTTTAAGCAGGCACTAGGGTGTTTCCTTCCACAATTATCAGATGTTGGGAAATTACTTGTTTTATTATTCCATTTATCCATTATATCCTTTACCAACCTCTTCTTATATTATTTTAACTTAAAATCATAATACATAGACAATTATTTCTCAATATTAATAGAACATGAGACAATATCTTCGTATGATGAGAATATTTGGGAGACTAGTTCCCTTCGATGGAATGCTTTTAAACTATCAAAGAATCAATCAATATTTCTCCTTGTATTACATATGCAATCTGTAGAATGCCTTTATAACCCTGTAAAGTTGGATTCATACTTTGCAAAATTTTCATCCTCTTTCTATCTGAGACTCAAGAATTTCCATTCCATACCCTCTCATTGTTCATGAGGAAAATATTTTTCTAAGAAAATTTCATTAAAATACCTCTATTCCATATTTTCAATCTCTTCCTCCTCCTTTGTGTTTTGAATCAATGACTAAAATTGATTAGAATATTCTGATAGACGATAAACTATAATGAAAACCTTCTCCTCTTCTTCACTTCCCAATGTAAGAAATATCTTCTCTAAGGAACTTGTACACTGCCCTACTATGAATGGGTTTGTAGTCCAATTAAATGATGGAGGCTGATGTAGCATAAATTGTTATAACATTGCTACTCCATGTTGTGGATCTGGATGCTACATATGAGTAAGGTTATTGTTCATAATCTAAGTTAGTTTTTCCACTATAGTTTTATGTTGGTCAGTACCAGTCGCAGCTTTAGAACCAACATCATTATCTTCTACAAGAGGGAAATACCAACATGGGATATGAAAATTCATTAATTTTCCATTCCTTCCACTATGATGAATTTATAAATAATTACATACAATAAATTAGGATATAAATATTAATAAATAATATCGAACTAGAAAATAGATAACAAAAAATGTAATTTTATGCCTGTCTAATCTCATAATCATAAGAATGGTTTCTTTGGAGAAAAAATTACAATTAAATCTTTCATAATGGTTTGTAAATAAAATGTGAATTATCATAAGAATATACCCCATGATTTCCAAACCAAGTACACAGTAAGGCCCATTATTGTGTACTAGGTTACACCGAGTTATGCCTAGAACACCATGTCAGAGTTGTTAAACCAAGGTACATCTGTGCCAGAACGACGTCTAGTTGTAGTATCAAGAGAAGGATGTATTTTCTAGAAATATCCACATAATCTGTATTTTACAAAAAATATTGTATGTTCTTGTATTATTATACTTAAAATCCATCTTAGGGTTGTGTTCCCTAATTTTTGTTTTCATAATCTAGTTTCCAATGTTTCAACTAAACATCCTCTTATACCAACTGTAAAGACCCAAACCCCAGTTTCCCAGATCTGGTGCCTTATTTTATTACATTGGAATATAAATAAGGAAAACACATAATGATGGACAAAATAATTTAGTAGTTTTGTAAAACCATATATATATATATATATATATTTTACATTACAACATTAAAGGAAATACAATATAACAATTTCATTGGTAATATCCATAACTCCAAGATTATCATTGAAAGTCATTCATAATAATAATAATCATAAAATATTTAGGAAAAATAAAACATAATTAATGTTTCAAGACATATATTATATTATTTTTTAATCATTAAAAATGGTATCATGACCAGCCTTGAAGAAGAAATTGAAGAATTAAGGTTCGCCATCCACGAAGGTTGAAAATCATCACCTCCTAGATGATGATTTCATTTTTAAAATAAAATAGGGAGAGTAATGAGTTCGATGATGGTTATTACATTAACATGATATAATTATAGTATATAAATGATACTGGAGTTTTCAAGCTCATTGGTACATTTTAGGTGAGGAGAGAATAATAAAAGAGAGAACTTGAAAAGAAAATAAAAGGAAAAAAGAGAGGATTTTACCTCTTGAATACTCCTCCTTGAGAATATCTTTAAGGGGATTGATTTTGGTCTTTTGATGAGTCCAAGAGATTTTATATGTGGGGGAGGATCTTGGGAAAAGTATTAGAAAGAAATTTGATAAGGTTCAAATCTTGGAAGGTGTGAGGAGAAAGGGTGGGGGGTTGGTATTTATAGTGGAGGAGAGGGGTTATTTCTTATTATTTTATTCATTATTTTATTATTTTTCTCAATAAAACCAATATTGTTGATTATTATGACTATATACAGTAATAAGTACATGTTATTCGGAACCAAGGGTTCTTACATCATCAAAAAAATAACATATGACTCAATAAATCATTTATTTATCATTTATTGTAAATTATCGTATTTTACTAGGCCATAAAAATTCAAGTATTTTAGAAAAATCACAAATATTCACCCTAACTATTTTTTTATGTGTATAATTTAAAAATGAAGTCCATTTTATAAAAATAATTTTATAAATATGAGAAATTTAATTTTTAAATAAAGTCATCATTTACTTGAAAATGCAGATTTTAAATCTATAACTAATTTTATAACACTTTAAAAAATTAACTAATGTCTCAGAAAATTATCCTAAAATTATAAGACAATAAAATTTTAATTATGAATACATTTTATTTTAAATCATTTTATTAATTATAAAATTGTAATTAAGTATTTATGAATTACAAAAATACCAGCACTTAATTTCACAATTTTTAAAATATTCATTTACTTATACTATGATATAATTATATGATACTTTCATTTATATGGTACCTAAATTTTATTTATAATTTTATTGTTGAGGTTAATATTCTATTGGTTGGTTTACTATTCATAATAGTCACATTAATATTCCAAAGGTAATGTTACGATTCCATCGGTATAGGTTCCTTAACTTTTTTAAATACATATTATTACATTCATTATTTATTTATGATGTGTTTTTTGGTTTTATAAGTTATTTCAAATGATCTATACTATATAAAATAAACATACAAAGGGAAATTTCACTTATAGAGTTCTGGGTTGTTACAACCTGTGTACCCTCTAACCCCATATAATATTTATTATAACCCAATGCATGGGAGGGATATATAGGTACCACCCATCACATAATTAAATCATACAAATATATTCCACAAAATCATAAATTATACATCACATCATAAGTCATTAAAATAAATGGTTTTCTTAAACGTTTCATCACAGCATATCTCATCAAAAAGTAATGAGATTCATAAAAATCATGCCACCAAATCAAAACCCATTCAGAGAAATAATATGAATGGTACCCTTGGATAATATCCCTAGTAATTAATTATTAATAAGAGTTTATTTCATCTTATATGTAAAATAAAGATCTTTCTAAAACATTTCTTGAGAATCCTTTCTTCTTGGAAAAATGATTTTTAAATCATAAAAAATGTATCAAACCTTTTTCATTGAAAATAAACTTTAAAAATTATAAATGAAACATTAAAAACCATTTTAAACATCCTTGAAATACTTTTCCTTGAAAATTCTTGAAATATCATTTAAAAACATTTTTTTAAAATATTTTTTGAAAACATTTTTTGGAAGCATGGTTTTTAAATATAAAAAAATTTCGATTGAAGAGAGAATAAAAATACCTAAAACTTATAATATTATTAAAAGAAGTTTATTAATGATAAAACATGGAAAATTTAATCATATACACTTTTTAAACTAATATAGTTTAATAATATAACATGTGTCTCAAAGAAAGAAAATCGAGGAAAAATTACCTTACTGATTTTGTAACATTTGAACAGTAAACCCCATGAAACAGAGATCATCAAATGGATATGTAAATACAAATATATTTAATTATAAGTATAATATATTAAATTCATTTTGATTATATTAACCACAAAAAACGAGTGTTGAATATGACATAAATCTCATATAAATAAAAGTGAGACTAGGAATCCTCTTACCTTAAGTCTTGAATTCCTTTATACATGTTCAACCCACCTGTATAATAAATATATGTTTATTATAAATATATCAAAGAATCATATTCATATATATATTACCATATATTATTTACTTATTACTTTATATAAATCATTTAATAAAAATTTCACGTTAAATTTATGTTTCGGGTAACAACTACTTTGTTTTTCGTATATGTTTTGACTTGTTATTCCTGGTCCTCTTACTTAGATCATGATTTAATCATCTAAATAATGATATAAATGATATAAATGTCATATATATTCATTATATATGTATTTATAATATTATATAAAATATATAAGTAAGAAATGAAATACACCATTCATGGAGGCAGTACGTCGTGTATATGCATGAACATTGTTTCCATTTTCTTAACGTATTGAAAGAAAGAAAGAAAATTAAATGATATATATATATATTATCATTATAGTATAATTATTATTTAATATATATATATAATATTATTATTAAACCCATCCTTGATACCTTCCAAGTAAATCATGAAGGAATCACATCGCTTTAAGGAGGCGGTAGTCCACACATCTAAAAACAATGTTATCATATTCCCACAAAATGGTAAGCAGGAAGGTATGTGTGATATAAAAATTATATAATCATAATAATATCACAGAAATAATATATATAATATATAAACTATAAATCCATCATTATTCTGAACCTTGAAATGTGGTAATGGAAGAACGAATGATGTCGGTTCGTGAAGTGGTGGCCCACCATACACACGAATGATGCTTCTTTATCTATTTTGATGGAAGTGTGTGAATTTTTAGATCATACCCTTAACATAATAATATATTAGTTTATTTAATATTATTAGGTTATTTCATAAACATGATACTAAAATAATTGAAGGGGTTTAATAAATAAATAAAACAAAAACGTTTTTGATGAACTTTACCTCTTCTTAATCTTCTTTTGGTGTGCACCAAAGGACATCTTTGGTTAGATTTCTTCCCCAAAAAAGGATTCTATGATGAATTGAGAGAATTTTATAGGATATTTTAGAAGTTTTTTCTAAACCAAATTGGTTTTTAAGTGATATGAAAAGAGAAGAAGATGTACCCTTTTATAACAAAGGGGAGGGGCACTCTTGTAATATCTTCAAATATTAAATTAATATAAACTAATTTTCTTTTATAAAAGGATAAAAAAGATTCATTTATAATATTGGATGATTATGGGTATAAATTAATTCATACAATGAAAATTATACATATTTTGAATATTTTTTAATCCTTATGTTTTGGTTTTAACCCTTATTTAACCACTTTTATTCTTATCATGACAACATGGAATTTTACTCTTTTAGGGTTAATATTTTTACTATAAAATGAATATATATATATATATATAAATGGATCATGGATTAAATTTTTAACATTATCCCAATTATTTGGATGAATTTAATATTTGTATGAAATATATATTATTTAATAAATATTATTTATTTTCAAATATCATTAATGTCAATTTTGGCACTATTCATTACATTGCCTTTTATAAAATATCAATAAAATAAGATATATTTAAAAAAATATTCTAATAGATCCATAAAATGTAAAATTCATATATAAAATTTTTCATTGGCAATTATTATCTGAAATTATACTTATTTTAATATTTTCATTATCATTTACTTGATATTTCTATTAGTAAAATAATTATTTCATCACAATTGTGAAAGCATTTAAGGGAATTATTTCTTCACTAAAAATTAGAAATAAATTTCCATTATCAAGTTAAATATTTTATATTTCCAAATAATATTTATTCTGAAATATACCTTATGTATGACTATATATTAAAAATGTTATACTTATTAGAAACATTTGTGTGATAAGTTTGACATTTCTTAAAATAAAATACTCTAAGGGGATTAAAGTCCTTCAAGTGGCTCCAAGAGGTTATAAATTCAGAAAAATTATATTTTTTGTGGAAAATAATTCATCAAATATTATTAGGATAATTGTTAAGATAATTTTATAATATTTATAATATTATTTTTACCATTAATTTCCCTATTTACCCTTAACCATGAAAATAAAATTACTAAGTTTTATATTCATATTCTCCAAAAATAAAGTGTTCCTATTTACTAAATTCAAACCTTAAGATTCCAAATATTTAATCCATTTTTAAAAATTCTAAACACATAAATGGATAAAATTAATTGAAAATTAATCACGTAGACGGGGTGAGAAAGGGGGTTTTTTAAGTGAAAAGGTTCAAAGTATGAAATTTTTTAATATCCAAATTAATATTAAAAATATTAAAATGATATAAATTATATTAATATATGTATAATGGATCTAATTTTACTTTAAAACCAATTAAAAATATAATTTACCCTTATATATTATTTAAAATCAAAGGCATTTTTCAATTAAAATCCAACGTTTTTCACTATTCATCAAAAATTGAATCTTCTCATAAAAATACCAAAAAAATCACCCTAAGATAATTTTTACATTTATATTTCAAAAATTAATTTTATTTTTTCAAAAAAATATTTATATAATTTTTAAAACATACTTTTAAAACAAGGCTTCCATTAAAAGGTGGTAAAACAGTATTTTTGAAAAATACCGCTTTTTATTCTTAAAAAGTAAATTTGATCTTATTTTATGCCTATAAAACTTATTTTATGAATTTTAAAAAACATTTAATTTAATATATAATATATAAATTTCATTTATATCATTTAATAATAGCGATTAATTTAATTTACTAAGATAAAATTTCTTTGTGGGAATTAAAATAGTTCATCATAAAAAAAGAATCCTTTGTTTTCAATTGGATTGTATCTTTGTTTATAATTAGTTGGTCACCAAATAAATCATTTAATACATATATGGAAATATTATTTTTAATTTTTCAGTTAATTGTATCCATTCTTTCCATTCTAACAGATAAGTGATAACTATGATATTAAATATTAATAGTATATTGTTGTTCGGTAAAACTCAGTCTTGTGTATAACACAAAATATTGAAGGAACCCATTATTGTGTGCAAAACAAGACAATATCAGTTTCAATTGTACTGAAAGTAAAACCTTATGATTTTTGTATTTCAATATTAAAAATTTTTTTCTAAAAAAATCTTGAATTAGTCTAGCATGCAATGCACGGAATAAATGAATTTTAATTTATTCAAAAATAATTCATAAAAACATGGGGTGTTATAGAACCACTATATTCTTGGTAAACCTACCTTTATTCCAAAGGCTTAAAAATCATATCAAGAGTCTATTTGGTGATAGTGGGGAGATTATTCCCACTAGTGCTAATAATAATAATAATAATAATGATAACACAACGAAAATGATTAATCAAACACTGCAAATGAAATTTTAAACAATGGAAAAAATTAAACAAAACACTCCATTTATAACCCAGATAATATCCAAATGTCATTACAATCATACAAGTGTAAAAATATCACCTATGGTACAACCATATATATACATATCTAGAGGTAGTCTAAATAAACTACCATCCTGGCACTGAGGAACCACCCGAATCGTCTTCCAAAAAAATCACATCATCATTATCATGCACCATATATATGTGCCTATATACTAAGCTCTTGATTTCAATATTGTTCCCTTGTTCTTGCTTATAATCATAAATTCTTCATACATACCATAGGGCCCATATATGGTGTGAGTATGAACTCAATAGGCCACCACTACAGTTCCCTTAGATTAGATCCATACATATACTATTTTATCAAAAAAATAGAAATCAACACATATCAAATACACCAATCTACTCATGATCTACCAACCCTGAGTGAGCCTTTACCTACCTTATATATTTCTAGAGTGGAACGATGTATCCATGTTTTTTCATAAAAGAAGACCCCTTGTCCTTCAAACCATTTCAATACCTCAGGATGTCACAAATCATCCATCACTACATAACAAATATGATTCATTATCATATCCCAAGGTAACATTCATGATACATATAACAACTCCCAAATACTTAAATGGTCCCAAAGATACTCAATAAACCATCAACTCAATTTCTGGGTGAAGTAAAGGCACAATGATACTCATCCTTCAATGGTCCCAACATAATGGCCCAAACATAAATAATGATCCTTTTCCCCCAACTATTGGTCTCAAATACCACCAACTATGGCCTTCTTTAGTAATCACTACCTCATTACCAATGGTTAATAAGATCCCCTCTGTCACAGGATCTATGGAAGCCTCCACCCCCCAAATATTGGTGAAAACCACCTCATAGTTCTTATCTAATGTGAACATAACCCCCAAAACCTTCTTTGATAACTATAGTGAGTGTCATCACCAACAACCTAGTACACACCCTCGATGAACCTTCATCACCACCTACAAACCACATTTCCAAAATTTAGTAATGCTCAACACCATTTGTCTCATCTCGATGAACCAAGTCACCTAACCTCTAGTGATAAACATATCTCATAATCATTTTTCCTATTACCAACACATTCCCACAAAACCCACTCAACCATCACATTATTTAAATTATTTACATAGTTGAAATCATCATTCCAAACCGACCATGGGACCCCATATCACACTTATCATGCCTTACTTTGATCAATAATATAATGTCACACATCAGACTAACCTACCCACTAGTATCTTTTATAAATCAGAAAAATCATAAGTAACTCATAACGGATATAATGACCCAAGATTAATATATCTTCATTTTACATCATTACCATAAGTTAAAAATTATATCTCACAATTATCTCACAAGACTCGGAGAACCTTGAAAATTTTGGATTAGTATATTTGATTATGAGTTACATAGGAAACTTATTTTACAAAACTTATGAACATTTCTCTATAATTTATCCACACAATACTCCCTTCTTACTTATCATAAGTTATAATCATCTTCAAAACTTGTGGAATGGAAACATAAGAAGAGATGAGATCAGACACTTAGTAAGGGAAAAACTCATCAATATGTCATCGAGGGTTAGATCATAAGAATATGAGAAAATATCAGCAGGGATAAATTTATTATTAAAAATAACATGAAACAATAATATTTTTTCATAAATCATGAAGTAAGTACATGTGATCTCAAAAGAACAAACATATACCATGACATAAAAGTGCGAGATATGCATGGAAACATGGAATAAGAAAATAATACCACAAGATCATAACATCATAAATATGTGGCTATAATATAAAACAACACTTCATAATTATATGTCAAGGATCACAACCAATAAAATAAAACATAGTGTGCTTAGGATTACCACATGTTCACTATAAGTATAATTTAAGTTTCACTTCCAAGAAAACAACATACCATGCTTAGGAAAACTGATCATACACCATACATGGAACCTCATGAGTTGTAAACATTTCCCAATTCACAGAATTATATTAGGGTTCACCCATAATATTCATAACATTTTTATGAATATTGGCTTCAAAAGATGAAAATAACCCATACATAAATCATAAGTATGATAAAACCATGAGAAAGAAGTGGGTTTAATAATATTGTTTATAACCAAATGCTATATAAAAATAATTCCCAAGAGAATAAGGAATTAATTAATTTTAAATTTCCATATTTTAATAAATAAAAATTATTTTTAAAATTATTTTCCAATCTAGAAAAATTAATTAGAATGATCATGGATAATTTAGAATAAAATTTAACCTCATGGGAGATGCATTTTGAAATGAAAAAATGATATTTTAAAGATAAAATGAGATTATTATTTTACTATAGAACATAAATGAACTATTAGGGTTTTCCATAAAATAATTAGGGTTTTAAAAATCTATTCATGGTTAAAATCATTTGATAGAGGTGTTAGTTAACATGAAATGAGACATATAGAAGTTTCCTTAAATCAGGTTTACTTAAATGGGAGAATTTTGAATGGAACTTTAAACATGTATTATTCCAAAAAATGAAGGGTATACTAAACTTGGTATATATATAATTAAAACATATACAAAATATTAATATATATATATATATGATAATGGGATAAACAAAAAGAGATAAAAATAAAGATAATGTGTAACCTAAAAGTAACGAGGGTGATTTGGAAGATCCCTTATAGTGTCAAAATAATTTTAATAGAAAATACATGGAAGTTAGAACATGATATAGATTTTTAAATACCCTATATTTCATAACATTTAGGAGAAAAAGTAAATCTATGTTCAATAACTACACCAAAAAAGAAACAAGTGGTGAATATGAATCAATCTCAATGAAACAAAATTAAGATCTGAAATCCCTCACCTTGGGTCCTGATGCATTCTAAATGTGAACCTAAAGTCCTAAATAATCAAATTAAGTTTATTAAAATATTTCTTAAGATTATTATTAACCTATATTTTATACTCTAATTTTTATTTATTACCATATGTTATTAATTTACTACATAGTTTTTCTTCATGTCAGTTACTTGAGGTTGTCTGATCAATTTCTTTGTAACTCTCTTGTTATGTTTACCATTGTCAAAGGTGTAGTAAAATTGCTTCATAATATCCAAGTTTTAAAATTTTTATGTAATTTATTATTCCATTATAAATATATATACATAGTTCCATAGGTTTCCAAAATGGACTCAAATTAAGAATATTTCCTTGAGATGTTAATTTAATGTGGTTAAATTTACTATAACTGTTTATTATTAATATTACTTATATATTTTAAAAAAGTTATCATTTAAAAAAATTAATATTTTTATAAATATCATTTTTATATATTGGATATATTTTAAAATTAATCCATGTTAGCCAGTAATGGGAAGATTAAAAATGCCATTTCGTGGAGGGGGAAGTCTTCACGTACAAGAACGAAACATTATGATTCCATAGAATGGAATGAAGGTTGAAAGTAAAATATTTTATAATTTTAAAATCATTATAATTTTATAAATGTCATATTTTATTCATTAAAAATCATTTTTAACCATCCATTAATTATTTTTAATAAAAATAGAACATGTTTTTTACAGAGGTGGTAGTCTATACAAATGCATGACGATGTCTTCATTTTTTTGATTGGTTTTGGAGAGAGGTAAATGAGTGATATTACATTATTATAGTAACATTAATAATATTAATAGTACTTATTTTTTCATAATTTAATCGATAGATAATATTTTTGGGGTATAAGAAAATTAAGAGGAAAAGAATAAGGATTATGAATTACTCACGTGGAGATCTTGAACTTTATCTTGAATTTATTCTTTGAAATGAAGATATTAGGATAACTTATGGTGACTAGGGGATTTAGGAAATGTAATTGAATTATAATAGAGGAATATTGGGTATGCTTTCAATGAAATTTTGATGTGTGTGTGTAAATTAGAGTGGGTTAAGTTTTGACCTCTTATAAGTGAAGAAAATGGCACTTTTGTGAACATCCCTTATTTTTTCAATAATGGAATAACACTATTCAACTACAATGGTTGAAAAAGTGATAAATAATTGATTTTTGGGTGAGATAAGTCCAATAAATCCTTGACCATAAATTTATACAGATGTTAATATAATTCCAATAAATCCTTGACCATAAATTTATACACATGTTTTAAAAAACTTTAAAATAATTTATTCTTATATTTTTTACTTTTACCTTTTCATTTTTACCTAGCTAACAATTTTTTAAAAAAAATTACGTTTTACTAAAAATATAAAATAAAACCTATTACAAAACCTGGGTTTTATTAACCTATATTTAATCTTATTCAATTTATAAATATTATTAAATTAAGATTTAAATTAAAATAGGTAATGTATAGAAAAATAATTTTTTTAGACAAATTATTTCTTGTTCATTAAGTGATCCTATCCTTATTTAGTTTTGATTAACAATTAAATATGTGTCAATATATTTATATATGTTTTAAAACATAATATTGGAATAATTATTTAAGATATATTAATTTAATTTAATATATAAAAATTACACTATTTTAATAAAACAAATCTCTAAAAATAATAGTTTTACCATTATCGTTGTAATTAGATTTAATATTCATAATTTAATTTTTCTGTTGAAAAATTAAATTTAACTTGTTAAATAATATTTATATGTTCATATCATCTATGAAATATATTTTTTAGAATTTATTTCTATAAGTGATAAAATCTAATTTTTTATGTAAGCACATAAAAATTGTTTTTAGTGTGAAATATTACTTGAGATTGAAAAATGTAAGATGTATTTTAAAAATTTAACATAGAAATTTTAAATGATTTATATTAATTATTATTATATATATATATATATATTATAAAAAAAATCATAAAATTTTATGTCATTATATTGTTAATATAATGTCATAAAAGTGACAGTTTTATAAAAATTAGTATTTTTCACTATTCACTAATAAATCAATTAGTTTAGAAAAATAACAAAAAATATATATTAATATAATATTGATAATTTAAATAAAATATTTCATTAATTTTTTTTCAAATTAAAATTCTATAGTTTATGAATTTAACTTTTAAATGGAAAAAATATATAATGAAAATTGTTTTTATAAGAAAATGGATTTTTAAATATTAAATATTCTTAGTATATGCCATATCAATTAAAAAATAATTTAGTTTTAATCTAGAATCAAAAATATATTTTATCCATGATATATTTACTTTCTTCAAATAAATCTCTAGAAAATCTAATTTTAGAAAGAAAAAAATACATAAAACAATCTCCTTAATTTTATCAATGGATTAGTAAATAAACATTATTTTTATTTAAAAGTAAAAATGATAAATGTGTAAAAAATGTGATAAGTATTGTATAAAATTAATAATTAAAATTTTGTATAATAATAATTTCTTATTACATGGCCACTGAAGATATCTATGTAAGATCTAAGCATAAGGTAAGTTCTTGTAGTAGTTGTGGGCTGTGATTCTGAAATCATGAATCATGTGGAAATTTCCATGAGCTTGAAAATCTCTCAAATAAAATTTTACTCATACCTTAATTTTTGGAATTTTTATTTGGATTTCTCTATGTAAAAACCAAGTGAATCTTCCTCCTTTATAAGCTAGTCCAAATGTTCTTCAAAAGGGAAACTTCCACTACCTGATGTCATTTATTTCATTTGTCTTCATACATTTCATAATATAGTTCATTATATACCCACTAATTTAATAGATATATTATACTAGATAAATTTTATTATTTTATTTTAAAGTTTAATTATTTTATTATAGTTTGTTTTTATGTTTGAAACAAGTTACTTAACTCATCAGTTTTTAAAAGATACAATATTGTGAAATATTAGGGAGTTACATTCTCCCACCTTAAATAAATTAAATCCATGCAATCTTACTTACCACTTACCAATAAAAATAGATTATGGTATCTAAAAAATATACATGACTTAAGATATAATTTATTGAGATATATCAACCTTATAAACTGATAAACATACATTTTTTTCTGAATAAGATTAACCCTGATATTGAGTTTTCCTCCAAATATTTGATCCAAGAGTTTATATTCATTTGATACCAAGACCCAAATTATATAATTTCCTTATAATGGATGTTCATAATAATCCTTAAATTTATATAGTATTATAGTTTTATATACAATGTGATCATTGTATTCCAAATATTTTTCCTCATAGTAGAGAAAACCAATACATTAACAAAATCACATTAAATTTATCTAAAGAAAGGATGATATGATTTTCAAAAAGAAAGGTCCTATAAACTTGATCATGGGAAGAAATATTTTTACCACTAGAATTTTTTATTAGTAAATCAATATACATTCATCAAGTTGATGATTATATTTTATTATCAAACATTCTAGGTACAAATAAGTGGGTTGAATAAGATACAAATACAACACTACTAGTTCTTGAGTGTATGATTAGTGTTCCTCACTCGACTATATTTTTAGAAATCACTTTAGTATTTGTGGTTGTATAGGATTTAACTTTTTCTATTGGACTTTATAGTTTCATATTCCTATCATTCTTGTTAGCCCTTAGGTTAGGTAATTGCCTTGGATAATTCCCAAGTTCCCCATATTTAATAAACTTTCAGTTTATTTGAGATATTCCCCTAGATTTATCTTCCCAAATTTTTGACACAAATGAAATTGAATATTATTTCCTTCATTATCTTCATTATCAAAACTTTCATGAGACTCCATCCTTATGTCACGACCAGCCTTCATCTAAAGGAGGGAAGGGCCAGCAAATTGCCAGGCCCTTCCTTCTTTAAGTTGAAGGAGAGATAATGACCCCTGAAACCCACCTTCAATAGGTCCCGGAGTGGCGACCAGCACCAAGGGTATAGAATCACACACTAAATGGAAGGAATTACCCTTTTTCTTTTAATAGGATCAGGAGATGAGATAGTAAAACCCCCAACACCAAAACTGAAAGTACAATTAAAGCCATGAACCATTCCCAATGCATGTTACAAAAGTAAAAAAAATCCACAATGTATAAGGAGACTACAAAGAAAAGTACCAAAAGAAAGAACAACAGAAACTGTGATGATCTGCCACAAGGTCTGAGCTAGTACGGTCTAGGACGATCCCCGAAGTCCTCCTGGAAACCTGAAAGCAGTTTTATATACGTAGGGTGAGTATACAAGTATACCCAGTAGGGAAAACCAAAGACTCTTGTGCACAAGTGGGGAGGCATTCTAATGCCCCGTGGAAAAAGAGATAACCAAACACCTAACAAGGAAAACTATCCACCCAAGCCTCACCAAGGCACACTCCCCAAATAACGCAAGTCATGTAAAGTATAGTAATAGAACATCGATGTTTGGGTACCCCACACCAATTTCCCACTAGTTATTGAAGACATCCTACGCATCGGACCAATCCCGCCATTCTCATCGTAGTCCCACTACCAAACCCCGCCCACACACACCTGGGCCACAACCACACATCCCGCCCGCAAACACCTGGGCCACAACCACTAATCCCACCCACAAACACCTAGGCCACAACTGTCACATGTCACCACACCTGCAAACACCTAGGCCAGAACAACCACTGCCATGCCCGAAGACACCTGGTCTAGAAGAACTAATGACACGCCCGAATACACCTGGGCCTCATCCCGAAGATACTTGGGAAACCACCTACCCGCACACACCTGGGCCAACCACCACACTTCCCTACTCAAAGATTCATGGGCTAAAAATGGACTTCAGGCCATCACAGCAAGCCCGAAGATACTTGGGCTATCTGAGAAAGGGAGCAGAAAGGAGATAATAACCAGCCACTTATAGAAGTGTTAGGAAAAAACACCCTCCCCCATGAAATGGGGGGTGTTCGAAACTAAGTGCTCAACTTGGGTGCGGTACGAATAAGAAACACAAAAACTAAAAGTATATGTTTAGGTAACAAGCACTCACCCAGTCTAAGTTTTTCTTCAGCCAACCTAAAGAACACAATCCTTACTATTCATTCATAAGAGAAGAGAACAACACCCATGCCCAAGTCACAACTCACACCAAACCAAATCCCCATTTGTCCCATCCTTGTTTTCATGTTCAGTAATAATTTTTAAATAAGTTTCTGCACCTACTTGGGGAACTAGTAAGCATAAGCACAAGCCAAGGAAAGAGTACACCCAACAGCAATTTAAACATTCACACCCGGTTCTCTCGTAAAAACACATCAACTAGGGATCAAGTTAGATCCCACAAAGTACTGGAACCAAAGAAGCCCCGAGGCACAGTCCCATGTCCCCAAACTCCAGAAGCCAAAGGTTCCTCATCAATAGAGGATTCCACCACAATTTGTGATATAAACAGAGTAACCACATAGCCTTAGATTCACAACCGACTAAAGTATAATAGCAGGGGATCCCATCCCCACCCAAATCACCCCAGCAACCAAGCCCCCATCCAAGAAAACCATAAGGTCACCCGAAATCAGCCCACGAAAGAATAACAACCAAAACCACCAACACAAAGCAGGACCAAGCAGGTATTTTTTTATTTGAAAGATTTAACACACTCCATGTTTTCAATTCCACTGTGTTTTAACCGAGGTTATCACATAATAGGGGTAATCCTGGTGATTCTAATTTATTTAACCGAGTATACGTAATTTAGCCATTTCTATGTTACGATTATTCAACATCCAAGAGCACAGTGGTTCATTAGTGTGCAGAGAAAGGCCACCAACGGCCGTGATTTTCAGCGAGAAATTCAAAACATATATCAACATGAAAGATCACATCATAACAATGATCACACCCCTCCCCCTTAATTCTTTGGAAACCATTTATTCTCTTCATTAAAGTTTGGTTCATCAAATTCTACAAAATCAGTAGCGTACCCACCCCGCAAGATGCACAAAAAGGAGAGACAAAGGTGAAACCCTACATGACTGATCAACGAGACGTTTTCTCCACTCACCAAGAATAGGGGATGAATGACTTGTATGGGAGGAACGTCGAGAACTCCAAGGATGAGCAGAAAACTTCAGCCTAGGTGCACCACAAGTCTTGGGAAGAAGGGACTTCAAGCGCACCACGGAGAAGAGAGAAGTTGGTCAAAAGGGGAGGGGGAAGAAGAACATCTTCTGCATAAAATCCTGTTGTTACGGGATATGAGAAATTTGAACACTTTGAACTCGGATCTTGATTCCCCACACGGTTGGGTGGTTACACACGATGGGATAAATTGTTATTTAATGATTCCCATCGGAAAGGTGGTAACAGCTGTGATTTTAAAGAATTTAATAAAACAGAGGGGTATTATATGATAAATCACATCTAGGTCGGTTGGGGAGGGTCCCTCCACCCTCACGATTTTTAAATCATTGATTGAGAGCTTAAAACGGCCTTAAACCACTTCCAATGGTTAAAAAAGCCTAAAAGTGGGGTTATGGGGAAGGCTGCAGAAGAAAAGCCCACCAAGGCTGGGTGACACCGATCAGTCGCACTGATCGGTCGCGCCGATCGGTCACGCCGATCTGTCGCACCGATCAGCTGCGCCGATTGGTCTCACTGATCGGTCGCGCTGATCCGTCTCACCGATCGGTCGCGCTGATCGGACTCACCAATCGGTCGCACCGATCGGTCTCACCGATCGGTCACGCCGATAATTGGAAAAGAGAGGGGTCTTGAGGGTCTGGGTCATTACATCAGATACCTCTCAACCCATTCTCACCCTCGAGAATCAAAACCAGACCTGGAGGAAGGAGGGGGGATCCAAACAACCACCCTCGAAGATACCTCTCAGGAGTGAACCTCTTCGACATAGGAACATCTTATCTCTTGAACAAACACAAACGCCCTATCGCTCCTTCCCGTTCCACGTAAAACAAAAGGGCTAAACCGTCTGGTCCAGTGGGAGAGGGTTTTCCCTTCCTCTGTGTTAAGATACTATCCGCTTTGGGCAGCACTGACTCGCCCACATGGGTTTAGGCGCATCTGCTTTAATGTGTATTAACTAGGGATAGGGTTATCCCCTCTCCATTCTTTAGTACACTTCACACACACATCCACAGAAAAAGAAACTACACATCCATAGCCGAGAAGGTAAGAATTACACAGCAAACAAGTACAGAAAAAACAGGATAAAACTCAAAACAACTCGGGTATTGGGTCTGCATCTGTGCTTCCCTCTCCCAAGTACTTTCCTCAAACCCACCATGTCTCCATAACACACGAACCAAGGGAATGGTTCACCCATGAAGCACTTTCTCCTTATGATCCTCGATCTGGATCGGTCGTTCTATGAAGGTTTCATTGTCTTTGATATCTATCCCTCCCCAGTTGAGGACTTGTGAATCATCATGAAGATATCGTCAGAGATGGGACACATAGATTACATCGTGTATCCTCAATAGTGGTGGTGGTAGCGCTAGCTGATAATCCACTTCACCGACCCTTTGCAACACTTCGAAGGGCCCGATGAACCTGGGAGAAATCTTACTTCCCTTGCCGAACCTCCGCTATCCACGCCGAGGGGAGGCCTTCAAGAACACGTGGTCCCCGAATTCGAACTCCAAGGGTCTCCTCCTATCATCGGCATATGACTTCTGCCGGTCCTGAGCCGCCTTCATCCTCTCTCTTATAAGCTGAACTTTCTCTGTCGTTCTCTACACCACCTCCGGGCCAAGGATGTCCGCCTCTCCGACTTTGGTCCAGCACACGGGTTAGCAGCATGGCCTTCCATATAGGGCTTCTAACGGATCCATGCCAATGGTAGAGTGGTAGCTATTTTTGTAGGCGAACTCTACAAGAGGCAAGTGTCGCACCCATGATCCTATGAAGTCCAAGATGCATGCTCGTAGAATATCCTCCAAGGTCTGGATTGTGTGCTTTGTCTGCCCATCTGTCTGGGGGTGGAAAGCAGTGCTAAGGTGTAGGTGGGTGCCAAATGCATGTTGAAAACCCATCCAGACTCATGAGGTAAAACGTGTATCCTTTTCCAAGACTATGGAACTCGAAACTCCATGAAACTGCACTACCTCATCCACATATCTTTGTGCTAGAGCATCCACAGCACTCAACTCCCTAATTTCTAGAAAGTGAGCTGATTTCGTCAACCAGTCAAATATTACCAAGATGGTGTCGCAGCCTCCTTGCACTTTGGGTAGTCCCGTGACGAAATCCATCGAGATTTTATCCCACTTCCAATCGGGGACATCTAAGGGTTGCAACAACCCGCCTGAAACACGGTGTTCAGCCTTCACCTGTTGACACATTAGCCACTTGGCCATAAACTCTGCCACTGCTCGCTTTACTCCCGGCCACCAAAACTATCTCCTCAGACCCTGGTACATCTTGGAAACTCCTGGGTGTACCGCTAGGGGTGAGTTATGGAACTCACTAAGAACTTGGTCGCACATCGCCTCTGGAACAAATAACTTTACTCGGAAAAGCATCTGATTTTGACCATCTTTCGTCCACCCTTCTGGAGCATTTCCCTGGTCAACTCGGTCATGCATCACTTCGCTCTTTGAGTCTCCCCACTGGGACTCCTCCACCTGACGCAATAGAGAAGATTGTATTGTAATCTAATACAGGTATCCCCTACCATTATCCATCCTCCCATCCAGGCGCAAGGCAGCCAACTCCTACATTGCTTTCCATGCGTCTGCCGATTCTTGGACCGCATCCTTCTGCAACCTCTTGATCAAAGCATCGGCCACTACATTCCCTTTTCCCGAAGTGTAGGAAATCTCGAAGTCATAATCCTAGAGAAACTCCATCCAACTTCGCTGCCATAAGTTTAGGTCCTGCTGAGAGAAGACATACCTCAAGATTTTGTGATCCGTGAAGACCACAAAGTGTTCTCCGATGAGGTAGTGCCTCCATAACTTCAGCGTGAAAACGACTACTACAAGCTCCAGATCGTGGGTGGAATAATTACGCTCATGATGGCATATATTCCTAGACCCATAAGAGATCACCCCTTGTCACTACATTAACACACATCCGAGGACTTTCCCTGAAGCATCACAAAACACCTCATACGCCACCCCTTATTCGGGTAGTCTCAGCACTGGGGCACTAACCAATTTCTCCTTCAGATAGCTGAAGGCTTCCTCACCCTGCTCACTCCACACGAAAACCTGGTCCTTCTTGGTCAAGGCCGTCAAAGGGGATGCAACTTGAGAGAAGCTGGGTATGAACCTCCGATAGTAATCTACCAGCCCAAGGAAACTACGAACCTCTGCTACATTCTTGGGTGCTACCCAAGAAACAACCGCCTCACACTTTGATGGGTCCACCATTACCCCCTGTTCGGACACTACGTGCCCAAGCATGTGCACTTCTCACATCCAGAACTTTCATTTCGATAACTTCCCATAGAGCTGGTGTCATCGGAGGACCTCCAAAACCATCCTCAGGTGCTCCACATGGTCCTCCTCTCATCTGGAATAGATCAGGATGCCGTCGATGAACACGACTACAAACCGATCCAGATACTCCCAGAAGACGGAGTTCATAAGCCCCATGAACACATCCAGGGCGTTCATAACACCGAAAGGCATGACTACAAACTCGAAGTGCCCATATCTTCACCTGTAGGTCATCTTCGAGATGTCGCCCTCCTTTACCCTCAACTGGTGATACTCAGATCATAGGTCGGTCTTCGAGAACAACCTGCCCCCTTCAGCTGATCAAAGATATCTTCTATCCTCGGAAGAGGGTAGTGATTCTTGATCATCACCTGATTCAGCCTCCTGTAGTCTATACACAACCTGAGACCACCCTTCGCCTTCATTGCGAACAAGATTGGAGCACCCCAAAGTGACACACTTGGTTGAACATTACCCCTCTTCATCAGGTCATCAATCTGAATCTGCAACTCCCATTGCTCTGAAGGCACCATCCCATAGGGAGCCATTAAAATCAGACGAGCACCAGGCTGCAAGACTATCCCAAACTCTATATCACATCGAGGGGGTAGAGTCGTCACCTCCTCAGGGAAGACATCCATAAACTCACTAACGATCCCTGGTACTCCCACCATCATAGCATCCACTGGCTCTACTGACAACTCAGCTAACAAGGAGAGGAGGGGTTCCTCTCGCATTCTGCCCTTCTAGCCACTCCGCTCGCCAGTGAAAGTAACAGGTCGGCCACCCAAGTCTGAGAATACAACCCTTCCACGGAAGAAGTCGATGATGGTACACACAGAGAACATCCAGTCGATGCCTAGGATGACATCGTATGGTTGTATCTGTAGCAGTAGTAGATCCCTGGCCAACTGATGTGGCCCTATCATCAGTATGCATCCTCTAAAAACATATAACAAGTCGGTCTAACCTCCGACTGGTGTACTCAGCACCAGGGGCACTGGAAGTCTCTCAGCATCTAGACCCAAGGAAAGGGCTATACTGGGTGCAACGAAGGAGTGCGAAGCTCTGGTATCGAACAAGGCATAAGCAAGGGTGCTAAACAAACTGATCGTACCTCGAACGACCTCTGGTCTTGCTGGAACCACTGCCACCGCAGCATGTAACTGTCCACGCCCAGCTCCTCTGCCCCTCGGTTGTCGGCTGCCTCCCTGACCACACCCTGGTCAAGGTCCCTGAGGAGCACCATGAAGTCGGCCTCCCCCTGCAACATCTGCCCTCGGAGGAGCGGGAGCTCGCTGCCCCTAATGCTGCTGAAAGGGCCTAGCTGGAAGCTGCTACTGAGGTGGGTGTTGGGCATGTCTGATACTATCGTACTGAAATTGGTTCGTAAAATGATTCTGTAGATGTCCATGGCTCCCACAGACGAAGCACATCGGTCCTGGGCCCGAAGGGAAAGGGCGAGGACCGGGGACCAGAATTGGAACGGTTGCGGCCTGCTCCCTACTGGTCGGAACCTAGAGGGTCCTGATGTTGGAGGTCTGGTACTGATGGCTTTTCCCTTTGACGGGCCTAGCTTAATCCCCTCTCGTGGCACACTGCCCAGCGTGTGCATCCTCTCCACCACTTATGACATCTTCTAGACCTCCAAGTATGTCGGCAAGGTGAAGGGGGTAATAGCGTACTAGAGGGAGGGTCGGAGCGCCTCCTCCAAAATTCTCACCCAAGACTCCTCATCTGGAAAGAGGTCCGGATCAAAGCTGAGGAGATCCTTGAACATGATTCCCAGCTCCCTTACAGACATAATCCCCTACTGGAGGGAGAGTAGCTCATGCCTCTTCTCCTCCTTCATCATAGAAGAGGGGAATTCCGCCCAGAACTCCTTCTCGAAATCATCCCATGCCACCTCAACCTCTCTCCTATCCCCCAAGTAGAGTTTCCACCACTAACGCGCTGCTCCCCGAATCTAGATGATGGCCATAGGAACCTAGTACTCGGTCAGATCCCGGATCAAGCCGAAGGCTATCACCATCTCCTCTAACCAGCCCTCCATCTTCATGTCAGAGGTGTTTCCCTCATACTTCTCGATGGTCTGTCGCTGGAAGGATCGAAGCGTCTTCTTCCACTGATCGTCCTCCTCCTCTTGACCATCCCTCTGCTGATCGGCCATGTCAACCTCCTGGGCCTTGATCGCCTGTACAACTCGTGGTTATCTCCTGGGTGCCATAGCTGCATGGTAAACAAAGAATGCCTAATCCCAAGTAGTGCAGAATATTTTTCTTAAAACTTCTTAAACTTCTTATTTATTTCAAATTCACAAAATTCCCCAGAAGCACGAGAACACAAGTCATTATGATGCATGTACCTTTCCTAGGGTCTCTACCCTGAAATCAGTGTAGTCTCACTTAGTCATTTGATAGGTCCAGAGTCCTTGCATCGGATCACAGGGGGCCCTAAAATCCCATGTCCTAGCCGATCTTCCCTGGCCTAATTCACGCACCAAGGTCACCCAACACCATTTCCCTACCATCCCATGCAATCCTCATGGTACCTAACTCCAGACTCCATCCTATATCTCAAACCTTTGCTCTGATACCATTCTGTCACGACCTTCCTTCATCTAATGGAGGGAAGGGTCATCAGATTTCCAGGCCCTTCCTTCTTTAAGTTTAATGAGAGATAATAACCCCCAAAACCCGCCTTCAATAGGTCCCGGAGTGGCGACCAACACCAAGGGTATAGAATCAGACACTAAATGGATGGCATTACCATTTTTCTTTTAATAGGATTGGGAGATAAGATAGTAAAACCCACAACACCAAAACTGAAAGTAAAGGTAAAGCCATGAACCATTCCCAATGCATGTTACAAAAGTAAAAAAAATACATAATGTATACGGAGACTACAAGGAAAAGTACCAAAAGAAAGAACAACAGCAACTGTAATGATCTTCCACAAGGTCTGAGCTAGTATGGTCTAGCACGATCCCTAAAGTCCTCCTTGAAACCTGAAAGCAGTTTTATAAACGTAGGGTGAGTATACAAGTATACCCAGTAGAGAAACCCAAAGACTCTCATGCACAAGTGGGGAGTCATTCTAATGACCCATGGAAAAAGAGATAATCAAACACCTAACAAGGAAAACTATCCACCCAACCCTCACCAAGGCACACTCCCCAAATAACTCAAGTCAAGTAAAGTATAGTAATAGCACATCGATGTTTGGGTACCTCGCACCACTTTCCCACTGGTTATTGAATAAATCCTACGCATCAGACCAATCCCACCATTCTCATCACAATCCCACTGCCAAACCCTACCTTCACACACCTGGTCCACAACCACACATCCCACCCGCAAATACCTGGGCTACAACCACTAATCCCGCCTGAAAACACCTGGGCCACAACTGTCACACGTCACCATGCCTGCAAACACCTAGGCCAGAACAACCACTGCCACGCTCGAAGACACCTGGGCTATAAGAACTACTGCCACGCCCAAAGACACATGGGCCTCATCCTGAAGATACTTGGGAAACCACCTGCCCGCACACACCTGGTCCAACCACCAAACTACCCTGCTCGAAGATTCTTGGGCTAAAAATGGACTTCAGGTCGTCACAGCCTGCCCGAAGATTCTTGGGCTATCCGGGAAAGGGAGCAGAAAGGAGCTAATAACCAGCCACTAATATAAGTGTTGGGAAAAACACCCTCCCCCATGAAATGGTGGGTGTTCAGCACTAAGTGCTCAACTTGGGTGTGGCGCGAATAAGAAACACAAAAACTACAAGTATATGTATGGGTAACAAGCACTCACCCAATCTAGGTTTTTCTTCAACTAGCCTAAAGAATACTATCCTTACTATTCATTCATAAGAGTAGAGAACAGCACCCATTCCCAAGTCACAACTCACACCAAACCAAATCCCCATTTGTCCCATACTTGTTTTCATGTTCAGTAATAATGTTTAAATAAGTTTCTGCACCTACTTGGGCAACTTGTAAGCATAAGCACAAGCCAAGGAAAGAGTACACCCAATAGTAATTTAAACATTCACACCCAGTTCTCCCGTAAAAACACATCAACTAGGGTTTAAGTGAGATCCCTCAAAGTACTATAACCAAAGCAACCCCGAGACACAACCCCATGTCCCCAAAATCCAGAAGCCAAAGGTTCCTCATCAACAGAGGATTCCACCCCAATTTGTGATATAAACAGAGTAACCACACAGCCTCAGATTCACAACCGGAAAAAGTATAATACCAAGGGATCCCATGCCCACCCAAATCACCCTAGAAACCAAGCCCCCATCTAAGAAAACCATAAGGTCACCCGCAATCGGTCCTCAAAGGAAGAACAACCAAAACCACCAACACAAAGCAGGCCCAAGAAGGTTTTTTTTATTTAAAATATTTAACACACTCCATGTTTTCAATTCCACTATGTTTTAACCGGGGTTATCACATAACAGGGATGATCTTGGTGCTTTCAATTTATTTAACCGAGTATACATAATTTAACCAATTCCATGTTATGGTTATTCAACATCCAGGAGCACAGTGGTTCATTAGTGCGCAGATAAATTCCACCAACGACCATGATTTTCAGCGAGCAATTCACAAAATATATCAACATGAAAGATCACAGAAGAACAATGATCACACCCCTCCCCCTTCATTCTTTGGAATAATTTTATTATCTTCATTAAAGTTTGGTTCATCCAATTCTACAAAAGCAGCAGCGTACCCACCCCACAAGATTCACAGAAAGGGGAGATGAAGGTGAAACCCTACTTGACTGATCAAGGAGACGTTTTCTCCACACGCCAAGAAAAGGGGATGCATGACTTGTAGGGGAGGAACGTCGGGAACTCCAAGGACAAGCAGACAACTTCAGCCTAGGCGCGCCACAAGTCTCGGGAAAGAGGGACTTCAATCGCACAACAGAGAAGAGAGAAGTTGGTCAAAAAGGAAGGAGGGGGGAGAAGAACTTCTTCTGCATAAAATCCCATTGTTACAGGATATGATAAATTTGAACGTTTTGAACTCAGATCGTGATTCCCCATGCGGTTGGGTGGTTACACACAATGGGATAAATTGTTATTTAATGATCCCCATCAGAAAGGTGGTAATAGCTGTGATTTTAAAGAATTTAATAAAATAGGGGGTATTATATGAGAAAGGGTAGCTAGGTCGGTTGGGGAGGGTCCCTCCACCAGTAGGATTTTTACAGCATTGATTGCGAGCTTAAAAACGGACTTGAACCACTTCCAAAGGTTAAAAAGGCCTAAAAGTGGGGTTACGGGGAAGGTTGTAGAAGAAAAGACCGCCAAGGCTAGGTGACACCGATCGGTCGCACCGATCGGTCTCACCGATCGGTCGCGCCGATCGGTCGCGTTGATCGGACTCACTGATCGGTCTCGCCAATCGGTCTCACCGATCTGCCGCACTAATAATTGGCAAAGGAAGGGGTCATGAGGGTCTGGGTCATTACAACTTATCTTATTTAGTGTTTTTGGGAATCCAACTATGTTTAGTTTGTTAATCAAAATTCATGAAATCTGGTTTGGTATAATCAGAATATTTATCACTTCATCTCTTATCCCATTAGTTTTATTATTGGGAAAATATTTTCATTGTGCGTGAAGTTAATTTTCAAAATTATTACTTTAGGATTCATCCATTACTAATATAAAAACAGGTTAATGTGAGTGTTGAATAATTAACATCATAATATAATTATCATAAATTATCTCTTCAAAACTCAACCTCGAAGAGTCTTATTATTTAAAACCATTACATTATATTTTAGTTAAACCTAAATAACTCTTAGTTTATTCTATGTTTCTTAATGTTGGGTTCTCTCATACTCCTTAAACTAATTAAATAACATAATAATTCCTTTATAATGGCTCATAAAGAGAAAATTATTGACCAAATAATATCCCTAAGAACTGTTAAACTGGGTGTATAGTTACGCCTATCTATCGTTCATCGGGTGATAATTGATTTAATACCCAATACATCCCTTTAAGAGATACTATAATTAGGTACGTCTATTTCAGGGCCTACATCTACTTTTAGCATCCATAGCAGGATGTTATTACCATTAAAACCACACAATCTCAATTTTACGAAAATTTCAGGACAATATCCAATACTTAGACTTATCCCTTAGCCTTATAACTAGAGTGTTTACTAAAGTTATATTATCCTAATCCTAAAAAATAATAAAATAATTATAAAAAATAAATAAAACCTATTTTTATACCAGTAATAATGACCCAAGCTAAACATATCCTTATTTTACATCATTATCATAAGATAAACATTTTATCTCATACTAATATCACATGGCTTAGAGAAACTTTTGGTTTAGTTTCTTTAAAGATCGTTTACATCGAAAACTTATTTTAAAAAACTAATGAACATTTCTACATAATTTATCCACACTATACTCCATTATATATATCTCATAAGTTATACTCATCTTTATAACATGGGGAATAAACTCATAATAATGGGTGAGATCAAATACTCAGTAAAGTAGAAACTCATTAATACATTACCAAGGATTATATCATAAGAATGTGAGAAAACATGATCATGGAGAAATTTCTTATTAAAAATAATTTGGAACAAAAATATTTTTCCATAAATAATGAAGGAGTTGTAATCTCAACAGAACAAACATGTACCATGATATAAGAGTGTGAGATAATTTGGAAACATGGCATAAGGATATGATGTCATAAGATCATGAAATAATAAATATGTGGAAAAAACATAAATCATGACATCATAAGCATAATTAAAGGCTCAATTATGACATGATATGACCTACTATTCTTAGACTAACTAACCATTCCCTATAATCATAATTCAATGCATGCCGCTAAGAAAACATAACATATCGTGTTTAGGCTAACTACTCGTGCACCATACATGGTTTCTAATGAGATGTAAACATTACCTAATGTATTAGTGCACTATCAAAGTGAAACCTTAATATTCATAACATGTAAATTCTTATGTGTTCCATAAGAGGAAAAGAAACCATACATAAAGCATAAGCATGATAAAATACATGATAAAGAAGTGGGTTACATAATCTTGTTTATAATAAAAGTCAATATCATAATGATTCCCAAGAGAATAAGGAATTAAATATTTTTTTATGTTCCTATTTTTATAATTAATACTATTTCTTGAATATTAAATTAAAATGTAGAAAAATTAATGAGAAGGATCAAGGATAAGTAAGAATAAAATCAAATCGCAAAGGTGATACTTTTAGAAATTATCAATGGATATTTTAAAGAATAATATCATTTTTATTTAGACCATAATTAAACCATGGGTTTTCCATAAAATTATGGGAGTTTTAAAAATATATCCAAGATTTAAATCATTTTATGGTGGTGGTAGTTGACATGAAATGAGACATAATGAAATTACCTTTAAAACAGGTTTACTTAAACTAGATAATTATGCATGTAACATAAAACATGTATTATCCCTATTAAATAAATTTATAGTAAACTAGTTATATATTAATATATATATATATATATAATATTGAATAAATATATGATAATAGGATAGATAAAAATTTATAAATTAAAGAGAATATATAACCCAAAAATAATGAGGGTGGTTCAAAAGTTCCCTTACAACATCGAAATATTTTTAATTGAACATTCATGGATGGTAGAACATGGGATAGTTTTTTAAATACCATATATCTCATGAAATTTATTAAAAAAATTAAATCCATATCTAATACATAAACCCCAAAAATAAACAAGTGGTGATAATGAATCATATCTCAATGAAATAAAATTAAGATCCAAAAAACCCTTACTTTGGGTACTAATTCATTCTGCCTATCCACCAAACATCCTAAATAATCCTATTAAGTTTATTGAAAAATTATATATATACTTATTCCAATATATTTTATACTTTGAGGTCAATTTACTACTATATGTTATTAATTTACTATATAGTTTTTAATCATGTCGATTACTTTAGGTTGTCTAGTCAATTTCTCCGTAACTCTCTTGGTATGTTGAGAATTTACAAAGGTGTTGTAAAATAGATTAATAATATCTAAAATTTTATATGTGTATTTACTTTATTATTAAATTATCACAAAATATATATAGTTCCATAGGTTTCCTAAATGCATTCAAATTAAGAAAGGTGCCTTGAGATATTCATTTAATGTGGTTAAATTAATTATAACCATTTTCTATTAATATTACTTATAGATTGTGAAATATTATCATTAAATAATATTAATACTTTCATAAATATAATTTTTATACATTTTATTTATTTCTAATAAAATAAACGTTATGAGGTAATGATAAAACAAATTATGTCGATACGTGGATGCAGGATTCTACACGTACAAGGAAAACACTTTCGTTTTCCATAGAATGATAGTAAGGTAGAAAGTAAAATAATTTATAATTTAATAATCGTAATACTATTATAAAAAACATAAAATTTTATTAAATAACCATTTTTAACCATACATTTAGGATTTTTATGAATAATATAACACATCATTCATGGATGTGGTAGTCCGTACAAATGCATTACGAAGTCTTCATTTTTATCAAATGGTTTTAGAGGGAGCCAGTTGAGTGATATTAAATTTGAAAAATAAAATTAATAATATTATCATTACTAATGGAATCATAATTTAATGGATAGAGAATATTTTAGGGGTTGGGGGAAGATTGAGTGGAAAATACTAAGGAGTGGTAATTACTCACGTGGCAAGCTTGAACATTATCATGAGAGTATTATTGGAAATGAAGGGCTTAGGATAACTTATGGTAACCAGGTACTTTATGAAATGAAATAGAATTATAAGCGGTTAAAATTGGATACTTTTCCAAGGAAATTTATAACGTTTTGTGTATATTTGATGGGGTGGAAATGTTTCCCTTTTATAAGTGTTTAAAAGGGAACTTTTGTGTACACCCACTATTTTTCAAAAATATAATAATAATATTCAAGGTTAAATAGTTACAAAAGTTATAAATAGTGGATTATAGGGTGATATAAGGTCAATAAATGTTCAACCATAAATTTTCACACAATTTTTAATCATTATTGAAGTTATTTATTCTTATATTTTTACTTTTAACTATTTCATTTTAACCTAGGTAACAAGTTTTTAACTAAGTAATTAATGTTTTACTAGAAATATAACATAAATAATTTAAAAAATAAATTAATTATAAACCTAGATGTAGTCTCTATTTATTCTAATTCAATTTTTTAATATTATAATATTAAATTTTAAATAAAAATATATAATTTATAGAACAATTGTTTCTGGTAGAAAAAATTATTTCTTGTTCATTAAGTGTTCCTAACCTTATTTACTATTGATTAAAAATTAAATATGAATTAATATATTTATATTTGTGTTGAAAAATAATGTTAGATTCATTATATATGATATAAATAATTAATTTATTAGATAAAAATACCATAATGTTAATAAAACAAATCTTTAAAAATAATAGTTTCGCCATTATCACAGTAATTATCTTCAATATTCCTAATTTAATTTTTTTGGATAAAATTAAATCAACATTGTTAAATAATATTGAAATTTTGATCTGAATTATGAAATCCATTTTTTGTATTTAATTTCTACAAGTGATAAAATCTAAATTTTAATACAAGTGCATAAAAATAGTTTTTAGTCTGAAATATTACTTGAGTTTCCAAAATGTTAAATATGTGTTCTATAAATTAAAATATTATTTTTAAATGATTTATTGTAATTATTAAATATATATATATATATATATAATTTTTTTTATTTTACTTCGTTCTTGTGATAAGATAATGTCAGAAAAGTGAAAGTTTTAACAAAATCAATATTTTTTCACAGTTCGCCTAAAAAACAATTATTTCAGAAAAATAAAAATAAAAAATAATAAGATAATATTGATATGATTAATCTGAAAAATAATTTTATATTTTAAAATTAAAATTCCATATTTTATTAATTTAACTTTTAAATGGAAAAATCAAATATAATGAATCTTGTTTTTAAATTGGAAAATGGATTTTAGATATTAATTATTGTTATTCTTATTTCCAACTAATTAATAATTTATTATTGTTAATATAATATCCAAAATATATTGTATCCATGATATATTTAGTTCTTTAAAATTAATCACATAAACCATAATTTTATGAAAAAATAAAAAAATTGATCTCATTTATTTTATCAATGTATTTGTAAATAAACTTTTTATCTTTAAAAGTAAAAAAGAAAAATTTGTAAAATAAATGTGATAAATAACTTTATAAATTAATAATTACACATTTATATAATAATAATTTATAATTACATATCCCATCAATATCTCTATGTAAGATCTAATCATACGATGAAATCTATTGGCAGTCGTGGGTGGTGATTCTGTTAGCATGGACCTCAAGGAAATTTCCACAAGCTTAAACTTCTCTCACATATGATTGTGTTCATTATATAATTTTTTTATTTCATATTGTTTTTGTTTTAGGGAAAACCCTAGTGAATCTAAAACATTTCTATGTTTTGAAAAATGAGCTTTGTAAGGAAGACTTATATTACCCGATGTCATTTCTTTCTTTTTCCCTCATAGATTTCATAATATGTTTACTTTATTTTATACCCTGTAATTTAATGGCTATATTATTTTGATGAAATTTAATTATTTTATTTTAAAGTTTCACTATTTCATTTTTTTACTATGAATTTGAAATAATATAATTAATTCTTTAGTTTTTAAAGATAAAACATAGAAAAATATTGGGATATTACATTCTCCCCCCTTAAATAAAATTTTTCCTTGTAATTTTAATTCTCAATTTCCATTAGAAATAGATGAGGGTATCTAAAATATATAAATGTATTAGGATATAAATTATATAGAGATATCAACCTTACAAACCCATTAATTTAGCATTTTCATCAAAATAGGATTAACCTTTATACTAAGTTTTTCTCCAACCATTTAAACCAAGAGTCTATCGTTATTCAATATAAAGGCCAAATTATATAATTTACATATAAATTTTGTTCATAATTATCCGTTAATTGATATATTATCATAGTTTGATATAAAATTTGAACTATTTATTCCAAATAATTTTTCTACTAAGTGGAGAGAACTAATCCATTTCCAAAATTTACATTAAATTTATATAAATGAATGATAATAATATTTACACAAATCACATTCTTGTAAAATTAAACATGGGATGAAATAGTTATACCAATTGAATTTTTTATTAGTAAGTCAAAATTTTATCATATAGGTGATGATTTTATGCCCTAGTAAAACATTCTAGGTACAAATAAGTGGGTTGTATAAGATAACAATACAACACTCACAGTTCTTCAGTGGATGATTAGTGTTTCTCACTCCACATCATTTTTGGAACTAACATCATTAGTTTTGGTTGAATAGGTTTTCTCATGTTATCTTAGTATTTGATGTTATTTAAGTTTATAATTCTTTTTATCCCTTGGATTTAGGTATTGAATTGGATAATTCCCAATTACTACACATTTAAGACATTGAAATACTCATGGTTCCTAAGGGAGACCACTTTTTCATTTTAGCATGTATGCTAAGAAAATAATTTTTCCATGAAAATTGGTTGCATTATGTTCTCCTTAACGATAGATAAAACATCATGAATTTTCTTTATGACATTACCCTAGGTGTCTCTTTCCACATTTTTAAAATAAAGGAAATTGAATATTCTTCCCTTCATCATCATTATTACCTGAACTTCCATGAGACACCAACCTTCTCTTCTTAGCTATGTTTGGGAATCCAATTATGTTTAGGTTTTTATCAAAATTCATGATAGTTATTTTTTCATAATCTTAAGATTTCTCACTCCATATATTATACCATTAGGTTACTCATTGAGATAATCTCATCGTTATCCATGAAATCCATTTATAACTTGATTCATTTATGCTATAGGCATTACTAAAATCAAAAGGGATTAATGTGAGTGATGAATCATTAACATACTAAGAGAATTATCGTAAATTATATCATGAAAAACAAAACTTATAAATTTCTTACAATTTGAAACTATCATATTATCTTTTATTTTAACTTAAATCACTCTTGGTTCAATCTTGGTTTATTTGTAATAGTTTATCTCATACTCCTTAACTTAAGTCCTTGACATAACAAATCCTTAATAATGGCTCATAAAGAGAATGTGATTGAATAAATATTATCCCTATAGAGTGTAAAATTAGGTTTTTAGTTAGGATTCTGTATCACTTACTGGGAGTTAATACCCAATATGACCATTTCAAGGTTATTAACCCCAAGAACATTTGTTATAGAGCATATATCCATTAGTAGTATCCATATTAGGTTGTTATTTCAAGAATAACCACAAAATCTCAACTTTACAAAAATTTCAGGATGTTATACTATACTTATATTTTTTTCTTAGATTAATCACTAGGGATTTTACTAAAGTTATCTTTTAATAATACCCAAAATAACTAAAGTAATCCTCAAAAATAATTAAACCCTCCTTTAATACCAACTATAATGACCCAATCTAAACATATCGGTATTTTAAAATTGTTACCATAAGTTAAAAATTATATCTCATAATATTATCACATAGCTTGGAGAACCATTTGGTTTAGTGTATTTGAGGATTAGTTACCTATAAAACTTATATTGAAAAACTTGTGAACATTTATCCATAAGTAAGCCACACTAGGATCCCTTCTAGATTTTTCATAAGTTATACTCATATTCATAACATAGTGAATATCAACATTAGAAAGGGTGAGCTCAAATTCTTAGTAATGAAAAATAAAATCAATATGTAATCAAGGGTTTGATCATAATCATATGAGAAAACACAAGGAGAGAGAAATTTCTTATTAAAAATAACATTTAATTATAAGAGTTTTCCATAAATCATAAAGGAAAAAACATGTATTCTCAAATGAGAAAAATTTACCATTACATAAAATCATGAGATTATCATGTAAAAATAAATAATGAAATTACATCATAATATCATCAAATCATAGAAATGTGGAAATTATAATATTCTCATTTTTATCTGATCCTTGAACCCTTTTATTAATAAATTATAAGTATTTTTATATAAAAAATTAAATTTTTCAATACTTGTGTTTATTATGGATTTAAGTAAGGTTAAAATAATTATTGTTATAATGAATATTGTTTTCTTTTAGACACTATATAATATTTAAATTAATATTTTCGGAGTTAGTTATGGAGTCAACACAGGATTCTAGGGCACGTAGAGCCATAGTATTGATATAATAAAAATATTAAATATATTATTTAACACACACACATTTTTTATAAAATATTAAAATATCTATTTAATGTGTCTTGGATGGAAAATATGATATTACAATTAAATCTGGAATTTGTGGTTTACCCTAGGCGCAATATAACATTTGCATGAATTGGGTGTTTAGTTAAATCGCGTGTAGGGTAACTTTTTTACCCTTTTGATTTTTTTTCTTTTTTTCATTATTCTCCTTCCATGAATACTGCTCAACCTCTATTACTCACACAGATTCAATCCAAACCCCATGGAATCACTCGTTTCTAACGGATTCATGTTTGAAATTCCTTAATGGGATGAAATTAAATACTCTCTAATCCATTTTTAGTTTAAACAAAAAATAAATCAAGGTTTTCAATTTTGATTTTTGGAAATAGAATATGTTTACATGGTTGGTGTTTCTAAAAATATCCAAACAACTTTTCCTTCATTCATGATTTATTCTGTTAAGTTGTGGTGATCTCAAAACTCCCTTGTACATGATTGGTGAAGCTCTAATGGTCTTGTCTGATCTCCTTCTTTGGGTTTTAGGCATAACAGCGACCCCTTCTTCTCCTTCTAGACATTTAACCTAATTTAAATGGGTTTTTTTTATTTTTTTTCTTACATTTATTTCCATTCTTCTCAAATTATAGAAATAAAATTTTTGACTTTAAATTAATTGGATAAAACCCAAATTATTAGAGGATAATTATTAAAATATTATCAAAGGATAACTATGGGGAATTATTAAAAGGTAATAATAAATAATTATCGATGGATAATTCCATAGAATTATCAAATAATAATTTATAAAAATACCAAAATATATTTATGTAAAATTATCAAATATTAATTATAAATAATTATCAAATGATAATTACATCAAATTTTTAATGGATGATTTATAAAAAAATATAAAAAGATAATTATATGAAATTATCAAAGGATAAATATAATGAATTATCAAATGATAATTACATTTAATTATTAAAGTATAATTTATAAAAATTAATAATATATAATTGTTTCAAAATTATCACAGTATAATAATCAATATTTATCAAGTGATATTTACATTCAATTATTGAATGATATTTTATAATTAATTATCATTGGATAATTATAATAATATAATAAGATCTAATGATTAAAGGGTAATTAAAAATGAATTATAAAGAGAATATTTAATTTTTAAAGGTTAATTTATGAAATTTTATCAAAGGATAATTTTTCAAATTATCGAAGGATAATAATATTGACTTATCGAAGAATAATTACAAAGAACTACCATATATGTTCTCAGATTAATCTAGATATATATATATTATTGCATGAGGTTTTATAATTGTTCTTGAGTGGAATATCACAAGCACATGTATTAGGCTAAAATAATAATTTAGAAATTATCTAGAAGATATAAAGTATCATTTTATGTAATATTTTATTTCTTTTTTTAAAATAAAATAACTAGTTTTGGTTCTAAGAACCCTTGATTAACCTTGATCATTGATGTGTCCAAAACTATGATAATAAGGACATAAGGAGGTTCTCTTGACTATTGAGGTTTCCACCCCATCTTTTGAACCACACAGGGTGGTTAATATTTTACATTGGCATTGACAAATTTGAGGTTGGAAATTCCTTACCTTGATGGGATCTTGTTTACACTTTCTACCATGTTGTAACACTTTTTTTGGTCGTTATTGATTATGATTTCATGTGTTTGTGTGCATATCTAGTGAGATTCTTATGTGTTACCTGATTTCATGGGTACATTCATAGTGTGTTATTCATGTTTGATGATGAACACATGTACTATATATTTCTACCCATATTCATGATGATATGTTATGATTGCTTGTAAGTTCTACCATGTTATGTGTTCCTTTTTAAGTATTGTTATTGGTACTCAAATTAGGTAGACCGTCATGACATTCTTATCCCTTAGATAGATATTTCACATAATTTGTCATGATGGAAATGATAGACTGGAGAATAGGGTAGGGATACGACAACAAGTCATGGATGTCATGTGATACACTCAATAACTAGTAGATTCCAAGGATCATGTTACTCAAGTACTAGTGGATACCAAGTAGTGTGACCACTGGATTCCTGGTGGATATTGATGATATGATTCACTTGGTTCCTAGTGGATGCCAAGTTGTACATACACATGATACTGAGTAACATGATTAGTAGTGGATACAAGGGAGAATGTTACTCAAGGACTAGTAAATTTTGATCATCATGATCACTCGATTCCTAGTGGATACCGAGAAAATGACTCACTAGATACTCATAAGAAGCTCTACAATATGTTTTTTATCCTTGTAGATAGTTTGTGATTATTTTTTACACTCTAATGTCCCATCCTACATGGATCCAAATTAGGTATGGTTGAGGCTCATGTTGTCTTGGTTAGAACACTTGTTAAGGACATGTCGGTGGTGTCTTACTAAGTCTTATACTCATACCCCACTTAAGAATTCATGTGTTTATAGATTTAAGGAATAGGGATCTAGAAAAGGGAAATGGCCCTATGGTGGATGGATGAGAAGAGGAGCATAGAGTTAGTAGTACACCAGGATGTAATATAAAGGACCCTATTGTTTATTCATTTATTTATATACACTTAGTAATCTTTTTGGATATCCACATTAGGATCCATTTATTACTTGTATGAAATTTATTGCATTTTTATTATTTAGTTTCCATATAATACACTGATCATTATATTATCTATTCTGCTTATTTATTTTTTGTTATGAAATGATATTGAGCGTATAGTCTCTCTATTGATGGACTTAGATCCCCACTACAAGTGGATAGCCTCTTGAGTATAGGGAGTTACACATGAGGTCATGTGAACCTCTATCTTGGACCCAGTGGTCAGTTTCAGGTATTACAAAATGGTGTCAGAATACCAATTTTCTTATTTTCTTATAGACTAACCCGGGATTTGGTAGAATGGAGAAAGTTGTGTGTGACTTGGGTTGGAGAGTTACCATGTTCTTGGTCATCACATGTGTAATTGATCTCTAAGTTACAATTGATTTTATTTGTATTACAATTTTTATGATATTTTGGGTGCATTCATGCGTCATGGTTAGGCATGTAGGTTCATATTCCATATATATACCATTTTTGTGCTACATAGTAGTTCTTTGATTAAATGCCTTAGTTTTTTCTATATGTTCTGGATAGATTCTATGTTATGTGATATATATATATATTTACATATTATTGTGATATATCTTTATTGAATTTAATTAGTTAAACTGAGAAAGTTTTTTTTGTATATGTATGATGATTGTTGCTAACATAAAGGGAGAGAAACCAGGGTTAGTGCTAGGAAGGGTATACTATGGGTTGTGCGTATACTCATAAGTGAACCTTGGGTGATCCCATATAATATATAAGGTTTGTTTATGTTCCTAACAATATCTTTGTTTTAGAGAAACTTCTTGAAGATGAGACATCATTAGAGGGTGGAGAATCGTAATATTCTCAATTTTATCTAATCCTGAAACCCTATTTTGTTAATAAATTAAAAAAAATTATGTGAAAATTAAATTTTTCAATAATTGTTTTTATAAATGATTTAAATAAGAGTAAAAACCATATTAATGTAATGAATATTTTTTTGGAAAGACTTTAGAATATTTAAAGGAATTTTTTTAGAGTTAGGCATGGAGTTAGTGTGATATTTAGATGACCGTAGAACCTCAATGTTTATATAATAAAAATTTTAAATATGTTATATCATGCATGGGAAATTTTTCTAAATTAATGGGACATATCTCAAAGATTGTATCAAATGGGGAATCTAAAACTTCCATTAAATTTGGAATGTAGGTTTTACCCTAGGTATTACATAACTTATTTTCATGTTGGGTATTTAGTTAAATCATATATAGGGTATTTTTTACACTTTTCTTTTTTTCCATTTTTTTATTTTATATTTTTATTACTTATTCATCTACACACACCACTCAACCTCCATTACTCATGTGGCTTCAATCCAAAACATATGTAATCAATCATTTTATGACCCATTTAAGTTGGAAACGCATTAACATAATGAAATTAAATATTCCACAATCAATTTTTGGTTAAAACACAAATTAAATTAGGCTTTTTAATTTGTAATTTTTATAATTGTGTATGTTTACATGTTTGGTGTTTCTAAAAATATTTTAACCACTTAACCTTCATTATTGACTGATTCATTTTGTGTTCGGGTGATTCTAAAAGTCCATTTCATGTGATTAGTGAAGCCCTGATGGTCTGGTTCGATCTCCTTCTTCCAGTTCAAGGCATGACGGAAATCTATTATTTTCCTTCTAGGCATTGTGCATAACTTAAATGGGGTTTTTTTCTTCCATTAATTTTCTTTATTCTCAAATTTTGAAAAAAAAATGTTTGATTTTAGATTAATGTGATAAAACCTAAATTAGGAGAGGATAATTCTTAAACATATTATTAAAGGATAACTCCCTGAAATTATTAATAAATAATAATAAAGAATTATTAAGGGATAATTATACATAATTATTAAAGTATAATTTATAGTAATTATTATAACATAACTATGAGAAATTATCAAAAGATAATTATAAATATTTGTCAAATGATAATTTCATTGAATTTTCAATAGATAATTTATAAAAAAATTACCAAAATACAATTATGAAAATATATCAATTTATAAATTTAAATAATGATCAAATGATAATTACATTGAATTATTAAAGGATAATTTATAAAAATTATCAAAAGATAATTGTTGTGAAATTATGAAAGGATAATTATCAATAATTTTCAAGAGATATTTATATCAAATTATGAATAGATAATTTATAATAAATTAACTTAATATAATTATAAAATCGTAATAATATCAAATGATCAAAGGATAATTAAAAATGAATTATCAAGAGAATATTGAATTTTCAGTGGATAATTTATAAAATTTTATCAAATAATAATTATGGAAATTATCAAAGGATAATAATATATACTTGTCATAGAATAATAATAAATACCACCACATGTGTTCTCAGATTGATATATATATATATATATATATATATTATATATATATATATATATTATCGCATGTGGTTTTACGGGGAGAAGACCACTAGCATATGTGTTCGACTAAAATGTTAATTTTGAAATTTCTAGGAGATAGAAAGTAACAACACATGTGATATTTTATTTATTTCTTTTGAATAAAATATCTGGTTTTGTTTCTAGGAAACCTTTATAAACCTAGATCATTTATGTGTCAACAACTATGATAATAAGGTCATGAGGATGCATTCTTGGTTGTTGAGGTTTCCACTCTATCTTTTGAACCACACATGGTGGTTTATATTTTAAATTAACATCATCGACCTTGAGTTAGGAATTTCCTTTCCTTTTGGGCTATTGTTTACACATTTTACCATGTTATAAAACTTGTGTTGGTCATTCTTGATTATTGTAACATGTGAGTGTGTGTGTGTGTGTATCATGTTAGAGATTTATGTTTTACTTGATGCTATTTTTTCCCCTAGATTTTTATTCATGTTTGATTATGAACACACATATCGTATGTTTCTGCCTTTATTCATGAGGATATGATATGATTGATTTTATGTTCTATGTTGTTATGTGTGACTTTGAAAGTTTTGTTCTTGGTGATAAAATCATGTGTACGGTCATGGAATATTTATACCTTATATAGGGAGTGCATATGATTTATGATGATTGAGATGGTGTAACAAAGCATATGGTAGGGATACAAAGATGCCTCCTGGATGTTGTGTGACACACTCAATTCCTAGAATATGTGAAGGATCATGTTACTTAAGGATTAGTGGATACCAAGTATCATGATCACTCAATTCCAAGTGAATTTTGAGGACATGACTCACTTGAATCCTAGTGGATATTGAGTTGTATATACACATGATGTCGAGAAGCATAATGACTAGTGGATTCTAGGGATCATGTTACTCGAGTCCTAGTGGATTATGAGTAGCATGATCACTCAATGCATAGTGGATTATAATAACATGACTCACTTAATTCTTAGAGGAAGATGAGAAGTATATTTTCTAGTCATGTGGATAGTTCATTATTATTTTTGATACCTTGATGTCCCTTTCGGCATGGATCTGAAGAAAATATAGATGGGTCCTATGGTGGTATGGTTAACACATGGGTGATCAGTTTTGAATTTTCATTTTTCTTGTTCTTTTATTTACCATGTATGGTAGACACTTATTTACTTAAGAACACCTATTAATTATGCATTGGTGGTGGTGTAATGAGTCTTATACTCACACCCGACTCAGGAATTTGTGTGATTGCATATTTCTTGATAAGGGATCTAGTGAAGGGAAAAGGTCTTGTGGTGGACATATGAGTAGAAGAAAATGGTGTTGATGTCATATTGAGATGGACTCCTGAGGACCACATTGTTTATTTATTTATTTATTTGTACTTATTACTATGTTTTGGCTAGAAAAATTGGGAGTTGGTTATTACTTTTAAGACATGTAATCCATTTTGATTATTTAGTTTTCTCATGATACTATGATAATTATTTTATTTATTCTTTTAATTTATTTATGCTATGATGGGATACTGAGGTTATAGTCTCCCCACTGATTGACTTAAACCCTCACTGCTAGTAAAAATCCTCGTGTGTGCGGAGAGGCAGGCATGAGTTCATGTGACCCTCTAGCTCAGAACTGTTGGTTAGGTTGAGGTGTTATAGAAACAACATAAATCATAAAATATTAATCATAATTAAATTCTAAACACCAAGACATCATGACATAGTGTGCATAGGCTAACTAGTCATGCACCATAATCATATTTCAAGTCTCACCACCAAGACTACATAACATATTGTGATTAGGCTGACCACTTGTTCACCGTACAAGGTATCTCATGAGATTAAAAATTACCCAATTCATTGGAGTTCAATCAAGGTGAAACCTTCATATCCATAACATGTACATGCATATGTGTTCCACAAGAGGAAAATAAACTATAAAATCATGAGTATGATAAAACCAATGAGAAAGAACTAGGTTTCATGATCCTGTCTATAACTGAAGGCTATATTATAAGGATTACCAAGAGAAGAAGGAATTAAATCATTTTGGATGTTCATATTTTAATAAATATTCATATTAATTTCAAATTAAGTTATAATGTAGAAATATTTTATTGAATGATCATGGAGAAGTAAGAATAAAAATGAACTGTATACGTGATACTTTTCAAAGTTAGCCGACAATATTTTAGATAAGGAAAGTGATTTTTATTTTCCTTTAGACCATAATTGAACAATGAGGGTTTTAAATAATGTAATGATGTTTTTATAAATATATCCATAGTTTAAATCATTTTATGGGGGTGTTACTTGACATGAAATGAGATATAGGGAAGTTCCCTTAAATTAGGCTTACTTAAATGATATAATTATGAAGGGAACTAAAAACATATATTATACCCAAAAAAAGGTATAGTATACTTGGTGTATATGTAAAAAACATATATAAATAATATATAATAAATATATGATAGTATTATAGAGAAATATTTTTAAAATGAAAGAGAATTGTAACCTGAAAGTAACGAGGGTGGTTCAAAAGTTCCCTTACAACATCAAAATATTCTAAATAAAAAAATCATGGAAGGTTGAACATGAGATGGATTTTTAAATACCATATATTTCATTATAGTTATGAATACAATGGAATATACATCTAATATATAAACCCCAAAAAGAAATAATTTTTGAATATGAATCATATCTCAATGAAACAAAGTTGAGAAAAAAACTCTTACCTTGGGTCCTAATTTGTTCTTTGTGTGCACCTAACATCCTAAATAACAAAATTAAGTTTTTTTTAAATACTTAAGATTATTATTCATATTTATTTCAAAATCCAAGGTTTATATATTACCATATGTTATTAATTTACTATATAGATTGTGTTCATGTCAGTTACTTGAGGTTGTCCAGTCAATTTCTCTTTAACTCTCTTAGTATGTTGACCATTTTCAAAGGTGTTGTAAAATAAATTAATAATATCTATATTTTTATATTTTTATTTCTTTAATTATTGAAAATCACAAAATATATATAGTTTTTTAGGTTTCCAAAGTAGATTCAAATTCATAAAGGTGCCTTGAGATGTTCATTTAATGCGGTTAAATTTACTACAATTGTTTATTATTAATATTAATTATATATTGTCAAATATTATCATTAAATAATATTAATTTTTTCATAAATATAAACTTTATATATTGGATTAATTTTTAGATTCATACATGTTAGGCGGTAATGGGAAAATGAGATACGTCATTCTGTAGAGGTGAAAGTCCGCACAGACCCAGATAACATTGTCCTTTTCTATAGAATGGGAGGAAGGTAGAAAGTAAAAAAATTATAATTTAAGAATCATAAAAATGTAATAACTATCATATTTATTCATTAAATAACCATTTTTTATTATCCATGTGGGAAGGTTATGAAAAATATGACACATTGTTCATGGTGGTTGTAGTCCACACAAACTCATGACGATGTCTTCATTTTATTTAAATGGTTTCTTAGGGAGTTAGATGAGTGATATTTCATTAGTATAATAAAATTAGTAATATTATTAGTAATAATTTTCTAATAATTTCATTGATGGATAATATATTAGGGTGTATAGGAATATTAATAGGAAAAGACTAAGGAGTATCGACTATTCACTCGGAGCGCTTGAACTTTCTCTTGAAAGTCATATAGAAAATAAAGGGATTAAATAAATTATGGTGACTAACGAATTTAATAAGTTAAATGGAATTATAGGAGAGTAAAATTATTCAATGTTTAAAGGAAATTTCTATGGGGTCTGTTATATTTAATATGGTGGAAGTGTTCCCCTCTTATAAGTGTGAAAAAATGAATATTTTTGAACACCTCATATTTTTAAATAATAGAATGAAAATATTCATGGTTAAATGGTTCCAAAAGTGTGAAATAATTTATTTTTTGGTGAGATAAGGTTTATAAACACTTATAATTAAATTTACACGCATATTTTAAATAATTTTTCTGTCATTTTTACTTAGAATTTTTCTTTCACCTTTTTCATTTTTTCCTAGTTAACCAGTTTTTAACTAAGTAATGAATATTTTAATAAAAATATAAAATAACCAATATTACCAAATTATAGTATTATAAAACTAAATTTAACCTCTATTTAATCCAATTAATTTTCAAAATATTATAATATTAACTTTTAAACAAAAATATATAATGTATATAAAAATTGTTTTTTGTAGAATAATGATTTCTTGTTCATTAAGTGTCACTAAAATTACTCAGTATTGACTAAAAAATTAATATACATTAAAATATTTCTATATTTCTTGAAAAAAATATTACATTAATTATTTAATATATAAAATTTTAATTTATTAGAAAAAAATTACACAATGTCAATAAAACAAATCTATAAAAATAACAGTTTCACCATTATTGCGATAATTAACTTTAATCTTAGTAATGTAATTTTTATGGTTACAAATTCAATAATAAATGTTAAATAATATTTTTATTTTGATATAAAATATTAATTCAATTTTTTTATATTTAATTTCAAAAATTGATAAAATCTAAGGTTTAATATAAGTGCATGAAAACAATCTTTAGTTTGAAATATTACTTGAGTTTCCAAAATGTTAAACATGGGTTTTATAAATTCAACATAGTATTTTTAAATGATTTATATTAATTATTAAATATATATCTTATATATTCAAAAGGTTTCATAAAATTTTATTTTATTCTTATGTTAAGATAATGTCATAAAAGTGATAGTTTCAGAGAAACTGTTATTTCTTCATTATTCTCCTAAAAAACAATTATTTTGTAAAATTTTAAAAAAAAATAATCTTAATATAATATTTATAATATCAATAAAAAATTATTTTCGTTTTTAAAAATTTAAATTCTTAATTTTAAGAATTTAACTTTTGAATGATAAAATAAAATATAATGAAAATTATTTTTTATTAGAAAATGATTTTTTAGATATTGACTGTTATAATTATTATTTCCTATAATTTAATAATTAAATTAATATGAATATATTATAAAAAAAAATATATTATCCATTATATATTTATTTTATTAAAATAATCTCATTAATTTTATCAATTTATTAGTAAATAAACTTTATTTTTATTTAAATGTCAAAATATAAAATGTGTGAAACACATGTGATGAATAATTTAATTAATTATTAATTATGTGTTTATATAATACTAATTTCTAGTTTCATATCCCCCCAAGATCTATATTTGGGATCTAAGCATAAGGTAAGCTTTAGTGATAGTCATAGGTGGGGATTTTACTAGCATGGACCTTATGGAGATTTCAATGAACTTGAATTTATCTTGCATATTATTACACTCATACCATGATTGTTAGATTTTGGATTCATATTGATCTATGGAAACCCCTAGTGGATCCACCTCCGTTCCAAGCTCGTACAAAAGTGATTCATAAAGGAGACTTCCGCTATCTGGTGTCATTTCATTCCTTTTCTCATAGATTTCATAATATAGTTACTTCCTTTTATACCCACTAATTTAATAGATATATTATAATGGTAAAATTTATTATTTTTGTAATGTGTTTCTGTTTCATTTTAGTTCGGTGTTTCATGTGAAACAAGTTAATTAACTCATTGGGTTTTAAATAAAAAACATAGTAAAATCCTGGGGTGTTACAACTTACATCACTCGAACTACCCCTCTCTCTCATATCTACCACGCATAAAATAACACATATATAAATTTAAGATAATGTTCAGCACCACCTACATTATACTTATATTTTTCCACTTTTCCAAAAACAACCTTTGATTTGAGTTAAATGGTATAAATTAAAAAAGCTGGAAAAACCCTAAAAATAGTTCATAACAGCCATAAATGGAAAGAAATCACTTAGTGAGACATATCAACAAAATAATTAAATAATATTATACTTTCCATGGGATACCACCTACTTCTAATGGCACCAAGATCTGATAATAAATGATTGAGAACTCCCACTTAGAACCAAAGATGAGATAGAAGGGACATCCGCTATTGCTGGTCAAATAGCCCCCAACCCCCAATTCCTCATTTCATTTTTTAAAAACCCATATAATTAATTAATTAATTAAAATTTAAAATAAAATCACCAATAAAATTTTACATCATGAAACAAGTGTTCACACCATGAATAAGTTGACGTAGGGGCCCCTCCCCTCTACCATACCTTTTCACATTGTGACTTAAAGTGTCATTCTGTTAAAGGTTATGGTCTATATCTTTTTAGCTGTAAACCCTCCTAAAACCCCTGAAAACCATTCCAAACCATTTTCAACACCAAAAACACTTAAAACCAGGTAAAATACATTGTTTTTTAGTAAAAAATACCAGGTCCATAATTTAGATGAAGACTCGTGTTTTACAACTTCCCCACCATATAATAGCTTGTTCTATAGCTATTTTGACCATACACAACCCCAAACTCTCAAATAACCCAAGAATCCACTCTACACATTCTTAAATTATAAGATGATATCAAACACATATGTATCATTCCCAATATCCTAGACTACATTGGATACACCACTTAATAAACTGATTACTTTTGTGGGAACTCCCCATCATAATAATTTTCTACTCTGTCACTTCCCAACCTAGTTCTTAATATACCAATGGTACCACACTAACCATCATCCTAGAATCCTCATATTCCAATAATGATACTCCATAATTCTCGAATACCATAAGATGTTCATTTCATAAGAGCATTCTATAATATTCCCATAAAATATTACATAACACTTTATTCCCACATAAATCCTACATCATTCCTAATTCCCAAAAAAGTTTTTCATCACACTCAATTCCCCTATAAATCCATACATCATTCTTGATTCCTACATAAGTCCCTCATTAAACCTGATTATCACAAAATTCTTTAATTCCAATGCATCCCCTATTAATCAAAAACTATATATTATGATCACATATTAAATAGTAATTAGTTATTCTATTTACCATAAATGAACCCCATTAACTAATATCTACCATATAAAACCAAAATCCATAGCTACATGATCATGATATACCTCTGAATTTTGTTATCTATTCAGCCTAATTAGAATATGTCTACTCAACCACAGGTAGATTAACCGAGGCCTGACTGCCTAATGTATTTCCTCCTTGTGGAGTTGTTCTCCCCTCTAGCCACTACACCCACTAGTGGGTATCTATCTCCCTGCCATGTCTCACTTGTGTTTCCATATCCCATCTATTGAATCTCAGTACCACTCACAGACCTACCTCTGATCTATGAGTCTAAGATGTTCTATGACTCCCATCTGTCCACGAGATATTCTAACTAAACCTATATATATTCCCCATATGGACTCATGTCCACCACTCATTTAGTGTCCGATCACACTGAGCTCGTAAATTTCATGTCTACCCACAATGGAAGCATATCATTGGTGATCCACAATATAATGGAATCCTTGAGTCTTCTCTTTGACTACCATATTGAGTCTCCTTATGGACCCACTTTTGGCTACCTAGAGCTATACTTCCTATATCATCGGTCACCACCTTCTAGTTAGGTATAGTCCCATATTTTAAGTTGTGCTCGACTATAAGCGCTTAGTTCACTACCTCGGAGAATGAGGAAAACCTGAAGATGTTTACTTCCACCCTGATAGCATGTCATAAACCATCCTCAAACTATCACACCATGGTGAAGTCATCTCCTTTCATAGTCAATGAGAAATGAAAAAGGTATGTGAACCTCCAAACATAATATATTATTGAGGTCTCTCCCTACTTCAAGTGCATAAACTCACAGTATTCGTCTGACCTCAGTGTCTCAGGGAAAAATGTATTGAGAAAAATAGCCACATAATCCCCTCGTGATTGTCTACATGTACCTGTATATCCCACCAATACATTACTTGTCCCCTAATCAAGTATATACCCCATTGTACCCTCTACCTTAGGGGTATCTCGATCCAATAAAATATAATCTACACAAACACTATCCAATAATCTATTGCCTATATTCCACCATCTTCCTATAACAATAGAGGGTAGTGTGACTAGAACTCTCATGTCAAATATGACATATACGTCTTAGCACCTTAATCTCCCCAATAAATTCTCAGAATAACTCCCACAAAGATCATTGTGACATTCTCACCCAGCAATAACCCAAACTCCTATGACCATTGTGGTTGTCATGCCTACCTCAGTGCCTCTACCTGTAGATCATTCTCACCTCTACACTCAAAGGCCTCATCCTGTGAACTCCTTATTAGCACCTCATATATACCCTAATGATCATCAAACCAAAGGTTATTTGGGTGGAGTCTGACTAAGAACCATATATCATGATCAACACAAATATATCAGTCAATATATATCACAATTATGGAAATATGAAACCGGTCATGTATCTCATTTCCCTTAAACTTCCTTAATGCAACCATATTATATATAATCTGGCCTCATGGAAACCTTCTTACCCATATTAGGATTATGTGACAAATTCACTATATATATATAGGATCTATACACCCACCACATCATGAATCACATGCCTTTTATAGATATGTGGAATGACACTAAGAAGCTATATAGAAAAATATTATATATTTTATTTCTAACACTTCAAATATCACAACCCATTTTCATTTATAGAACCACTACCTTTCCAAGGTTTTCTAATTATAATACCACCATGATACCATGCAGGAAGAAACTATTTATTCTATTTTTGACACATTAAAAATCTCACCCTTTATTTTATTCTAGTTTCTAAGAAACAACCATAAGAACACAATATTCCATGTCATCTCTAAGTTCCTAATATGATGCATAAATACTTCCTATTGACTCTTGGGGCCATGATTTGAAAAAAAAATAACATCAAATAGAAATAAATCTAAGTTAAATAACTCAATTATAACTAAAAAACTAGAATAATAATCCAAGTTTTCCTACTAAATTGGACTTTAGATCATGCAGGTACTGGATAGATTCACAACATAATATTCATCCCAATTTATGAAAAAATCCTATAACTCATGTGTACCACATACCAAATAAAAAAATAATTTTTAAATATCTAGCTTTAATGAAACTTGGTAACAACTAAACATTGTTACCACTTTATAAACAAACTTCTCACATACTACCTTGTAATACCCAATCTATTTTATTATAATTATAAAACCAATGGCTTTGATACCACTTTTTCATGCCCTGCTACACATAAACCACTAAACTAGTGCCCAAACCATTGGAATACCACAAGAACTTAGGTTCACCTCCTTCTACACTAAAGATTTTCAACTAGCAGTGAGGGCCTATTGGGTGATAGTGGGGAGAATTCACACTTTGGTGATAATAATAACAATGATAACACATGAAAATGATTAATTAAGAACTATATAAGAAATTTTAAATAGTGGAAAAAATGATCCAAAATACACATTCCATAACCTGTATAATTCCACATTTCATGTCGGTCATACAAGAGTAGAAAAGAATTACCATTGGCTAAACATATATAAACATATATAAAAGTATCCAAAATAAACTACCATCCCAACACTAAAGAGTCACCCATACCATCTGGCAAAAATACAAGACATCATTCCCATGTACACTAAGATCCTGATGTCAATCCTTTTCCCTTACCTTTAATTGGGACCATAAAGTCTACACATATCTCAGAAGTATTGTGCAAGGCATGAGTATGAACTCAATAGGCAACCACCAACAATGTCCCTAGATTACATCCATAAATATACCAATGTATAAAAATTATAAATAAATAGTAATAAAAAAATACCATATACTATACTCCACTCATGTTATACTATCCTTGAGTGATCCTTTTTCAACCTTAGCAGGAGCTGGAGTGGATACATCTATGGTCTAATATTCCAGAAGTTCCCTCAGCCTTCCAACCATTTCCATACCCTAGGTTGTAAAATTACATCCATCACTACATAGTCATTATCTATCATTTTGATGTCCAAAAGGAAAATCTATAAGATATATCACAAGTCCCAAGGACTTCCACTTCCTTTAATCAACCATTGTATCAACATCTTGATGAAACTAAGGCACAAATATACACATCCTTCCACAATCCTAGCCTAATGAACCCAATATAAATGAAGACCCTTATTCCCCCAATTGGTAGTCTCAACTACCACCAATTTAGGAATTACATGGTGAGAACCTCCTTTATATCATTGTTCAATTAAAACCTCTATTATGATTGATATATGGATGCTTTCACCTAGAACATGTGATAATAATATCCTCATGAGTCTTATCCTATGTGGAGACAACCCCAACACGCCTCTTGGATAACCATGGTGAGTAACATCACCAAAAACCTAGTAAACACCCCCAAAACAACTCCTTTACCACCTGTAAAAAACATATACCAACTACAGTAATGTTCAACATCATCTACCTCATCCTAGAAAAACCACTTCACCTCACATCCAGTGATCAACATCACACACATTCACTTAGTAAATTTCCAACACATTCCAATGAAAACAACTCATACATTGCATAATTTAAATAATTTACAAAACTAAAATCATTATTAAAAATAATCAATGTAACCCTATATCACACCTTTAATTCCTTACCATACTTCATCATACCATTTCATACATGACACTTCCCACTGTTATCTCCTAGAACCCATAAAAACATTATTCAGCTTATAATTGACCTCATCAAAACCACCCCTCTCACGCCTATTTACCCCAAATCATATAAAACATGTATAAATTTAGGAGAAATAAATTATTCACCTACCTTATACTCATAGATTGCCACTCATTGAAAACCATCCTTTGATTCAAGATAAAATGTTAGAGATCATAAAAGTATAAAAACCCTTGAAAATTTGGAATAAAAAACATAAATGGTGAGAAATCTATAGTAATTGAACAAAACTAAGTAAATAAACTTATAGAATATTATCCTTACCCTAGTACACCTCAAATTTCATTCCTTAATAATATCCAACAATAAATGAGTGATAACTCTCACTCAGAACCAAAGAAGAGAGGGAAGGGACATTTGTTACTTCTGGTTGAATGGACCTCCCAATTCCTTGTTTCATATTTCTTTAAACACCCTATAATAAATTAATTAATTAAAATATAAAACACTCACCATGAATGGTTCACAACATGAAAATTTGGTCCATACCATGAACATTTGGTTCATGCCCTGAATAAGTTGATTCAAGGTCCCCTCTCCTCTGCCTGGCCTTTTCACTCTATAGCCCCAAGATTCACATCATAAAAGGCTTATGTCTACATATATACATATATACATATATACATATATACATATATACATATATACATATATACATATATACATATATACATATATACATATCTACATATATAGATATATACATATATACATATCTACATATATACATATATACATATATACATATATACATATATACATATATACATATATACATATATACATATATACATATATAGATATATACATATAAACATATATACATATATACATATATACATATATACATACATGCATACATACTCACTCTTTGGGTTGAGTTGTCTATTATCTAATCCTATCATGTCTCTTACTAAAACCCCTTGAACTTTCAGAGAATTTTATTGGGTATGTATATACTCACTCTTGCATGGCCTTTTAGCACATGTGTCATGTCTTATACAGACAACAGAGAGGTTGGAAGTGACTTCAGAGGAGAATAGGGATACCTGGTGCATTAGACATCATACAGTGGTCGAAGATTGGATATCAGGATCTGAGATATCACATCATTTCCATTTACTAGTTTTTTTAGATTGGGACATCTTTCTGGTTGGTCATGCATTTTTTTCCCTTTACCTTTTAGTTTAGACTGCAGTACTCTTTATTCCATAGAGGTTTTACATGCATGGTTATTACTCTAGATGTTTTATCTTTTTCTTTTATTCCTTTTCACTTTTTCAACAAGATGGTCAGGAGTGAGAGTACAAGTACATTAGGAAAAATAACACCATATTATTTATGCCTTTATGTTCTTGTCTCCATCCCTTTAACTATGGAGGCGGGATTGGGGTAGTTTTGGCACAAACCCCATTTGGTTGGGTCATGATAGATTGTTATCAGAGGTAGTTTGATCCTTGGGAAAGTGTTTAAAGTAGTCCCCTTATGTGAATTTGGTTGGGATTTAGGGAAGAATTATAAAATTTTCTTGATTATGAATTTCATGCAAAGGAACCGAGTGTCGGTGTTGTGGTTGCTATATAAATTCACTAAGACCTTGACTACCATCTTGTAAACTCGGCATACCGAGACATTAGTGTCAGGGATTTATGGTATATTAATTATATAGGATTGAGTATTTTGACTATCCCTGTTAATTCACCTCCCCATTGTAAATATATATTCTCATCTTACCATGGTATGTCTTGATTAAATTTTTAGGATGCCTCCACAATAACAACCTACCAGATTACCAGTTCTAGATTGTGATAATGATGTGATGAGTGATGAGGCCTCAATTAAAGGTCCATTCCATGAGATCCTTCCTCTATGTGGACTAGTAGTTTTATCCACATATTTCGATCTAACGATCATGCTTATAGAGTAGGCTGAGGATTTTCCCAGGCTTAGCATACTCCATGAGTTCCAATTCTAGAGGCCGATGAGGTTCCACAATAAGATAGATCACCAGGAAGTGGGGGATTGGATAGATTACTTGATATGTTTTTTAGGCTCATCCAAAAACCTATCGATTAGGTTGTTTCATTTTCATTTAGCCTTTTCATAGAGAAGGTTGACTTCTATTAGTTGTTTCATGGGGAGTACTACCCATCCTGATTGTGATCAGTTCAGATTTAGGAGCTTCTAGAGCTGTAACAGGGAAGGATGATTGTTTTTTAGTATGCTGTGAGGTTGACAGACCTTACGCGGTACACCCTCAATATAACATGGTATGGATACTTCTGAGCACCGAAGTTTGAAAAGGGACTCCTCAATGATATCCATTCTTTTGTGGAACCCTTTTGCATTACCACATATGCTGGGGAATTAGAGTGGGTGTTGGTTGTAGAGATATCCTCATCAGAGGGATATTGGATAGCTAGAGATAGTAGTTGGAAATTTGGATATGAGTCACCTGCTGTAACTAGAATACACTAGTTGATAGGAAATCAATGGATGAGATCTTCCCAGGTTCTGGATTAGGCTTTTGGTTAGGGGAATCATAGAGGACTAGGGAATCCTAGAGAGGGTTAGTGTTATGAATGTGATGGGATAGGTCACATGGTATGTGATTCCCTGACCCAGCGTGCTAAGGAGCATATGAATATAGTGGATAGAACACCACAATAGAGGTAATTCTGTGATCAAGGATCTCATAGGTGTGGGTAGGGTGGCCCCGAGGGAGGTGGATCTATAAGAGGAGTAGGTGGAGCTCCAAGAGGAGGAGATATAAGAAGTGTATGATGCTATGAGATCCTTCCATCACCACCACCAAGAGTTGCACATCAGGATTAGGGAGATAGTGGTTGGGACTACGAATAAATATAGGATATGGAGGTGTATGAACCAATGACGCATGAGATGACTAGAAGTTCAATATATGTTTACTCTAGTATTAATTCAATATTAGTATACATAGGTTCAATTCATTTATTCATCTCTTTACTCATGGTGAAAGAGATGGTGCTCCCATTTGAGGCATTAACCAGAAAATTTTGTCCTGAGGTTCCTATGGGAAACACTTATTCTATTTCTTTTATCTTCTGGAAGTGAGAGAAATCGGTTTGTTGAGAGAGGTTCTCATGATTCCTTTTTGTCATCATGATGGAACCCTATGACTTCATCTTGGGTATGGATTGATTATCCATAGTCTGAGACCAAATTAGTTGTCACCACAGATGAGTCAGATTCCTTCACACTGATGGGACAAATTATATTTTATGGGCGAGAGAGATCACATAGATAGACGAGTGGGTTTTTTGAATAGGAGGATGTTTCCCATAACTAATCAGTTTGAGAGTGTATACCTTGGTGTAGAAGTATCTTAAGGAATCTGGATTCCTTCATTCATATAGGATTTTATGGACTTATTTTCTGAGGATGTTCATAGGATACCTCCAAGTAGGGATATGGAGTTTCGTATCGACTTACACCGTATGAACAATCCAATATCTTCTAAGGAATATTGGATATCCCCTACCGATCTCTTAGAGATGCGGTTGTAGCTAAAGGACCTTCAAGAGAAGGTTTTTATCAAACCCTATGTGTCCCTTAGGGAAGCTTCGATGTTGGTCATGAAAAAGGTGGATGATAACCTACTACTTTGTGTGGACTATCAACTCATAAACTAGACCATGATAAAGAAAAATTACCTATTTCTAAGGATTGATGACCTATTTTAGTAGTTTCAAGGCATTATATGGTTCTTAAAGATCAATATAAGGTCAGACTACCCCTATTTGAGAGTTTGTGAGGTTTATATTCCAAATATGGAATTATAATTTCACTATGGACACTATGAGTTCGAGATTATTCCCTTTGGTGTGAAGAATTCCCCCGTCGAATTTTTGTATTTAATGAACCAAATTTTATTGATGTACTTTTACCATTTTTTTGTCTCCATTGAATACATACTCATATACTTTACGTTAGGGGAAGATCATACATAAATCTTGAGGATGGTCCTAGATTTTCTTTGGGAGCACCGAAATTATGGTAAAATCTCAAAGCACTAGTTAGAGATTCATGAGTTTCAATTCTTGGGACATGTCATTTATGAGCATGGTTTATCCGTGGACTCGGAAAATATCGATGCAGTTCTTGCTTGGGATCCCCCCAAGTGCATGTTAGAGGAAATAAGTTTCGTTGTCTTGGAAGGATACTATAGGAGGCTTGTGGTAGACTTCTCCAAGATTAAAACCTTTTTGACCTCCCTGATGCAGAGAGGGAATCTGTTTACCTAGACTGAGTATTTCCAAAGGTCCTTCAAGGAGTTGAGTTTAATGATGAAGAGTTCTATTGTTTTGAGACTATTGTATGAGGGAGTGGATTATATAGTGTATTTTGATTCCTCAAGAGCTGGGATCAGCTATGTGTTGATGTAAATACATGTAGTTATCAGATATTTATAGAGGAAGTTAAGACCTTATGAGTATAACTATATGAATCATGACCTAATGTTGGTAGTGGTAGTATTTTACTTGAGGATGTGGTGGCACTGTATTCTGGGAGTGCACTTTGTTGTTACTCATACCATCAGAGTCTCAGGTATGTCTTTACGCAGAGAGACTTGAGCATGAGACAAAGGCAATGGTTGGAGTTCCTACATGAATATTAATTTGAGATAGTCTATACTCTAGGGAAGGGAAACATGGTATGAGATTCCTTTAATAGGAATTACTAGGATCATTTGGTGTAGGAGGTGTCTGAGCAATTGGATTTTTTGTAGCTGACGCTGTTTGACAAGGAGGGTGAAACTTTTATTCATTCGATGGTGTTTAATCCTCCACTCCTTTAGTGTGGGAGAGAGTCCCAATTAGGTTACATCGACTGTGATTTCATGCATTACCGGATATCCTCAAGAGATTCAATCAATGGATTTTTTAAAGGAGATAATCACATCATCCTTTTATAGGGATGAGCGATGGTCCCATTCATGATATGGGAGGAGGTTATGAGAAATTTTCACACATCTCTTTTGGTAGTACATCCTAGTGTGAAAAATATTCATAGGGACCTTTAGTGGTATTTTTGGTGGGTTGACATGAGATGAAGCGTGGTTGAGTTCGTCTCAAGGTGTCGTACCTTTCAATAGGGGAAGGCTGAGCACTAGGTTTCAGTAGGTTTGTTTCATCCCCTTAAGATACCATACTGTAAATGATACAACATATCTATGACATTTGTAATAGCGATTCTGTGGATGAAGATAGTCCATGATTCTATCTAGGTGATAGTTGACTGACTCACTAAATTAGCACCCTTCCTTGATATCAGGAGGTAGAGTTCGATGGAGATTTTGGAGCATTTTTATGGATATGAGATTGTTTTCCTTCATGTGGTGATCTCGAATATTATCTCTAACCGTGATGCGTGTTTCACATCACATTTGTGGAGAGGCCTCTAAGAGGCATTTAGGACCCATATGAGAATGATTGCAACATTTCACCCATGTAAAGATGGTAAAACCAAGCACTCTATCTAGGTATTGGAGAATATGCTGAGGTCTTGCATGTTATACTTTTTATAGAGATGGGAGGATCACTTAACCTTGGTAGAGTTTGTGCACAATAATATATTCCACTAAAATATCGACATGACACCTTTTGAGGCCCCATATGGGAGACCATGAAGGTCACCTTTGTGTTGAAAAGTGACTAGTGAGGAATATCTTGTGGGTCTAGATATGCTGTGAGTGATGATGGAGAAGGTCAAAGTTATCTTATAGTGGATGATGAAAACCCAGTGTAGGCAAAAATCTTATGAAGATCGACGCTGTAGGCCCTTGGAGTTCCAGAAGTGAAACCACATTTTCTTGAGAGTCTCCCCATGATGAGGATTACAAAGATTTTTCTAGGGAGGCAAGCTACCCCTAAGGTTCATTGGGCCATTTGAGATGTTTTAGAGGGTTGGAATGGTTTCCTACTACCTCTCCCTACCCCCACCACTGGACTGGGTTCATGAAATATTCCATATTTTTTAGTTGATGAGATACATTCATGATTTCACACATGTTATTGATTGAGGTGAGATATAAATTGAGGATGGAACCAATTTTTAAAAGCACTTGTTGGACATAGAGTATTGGTAAGATAGGACCCTGTGTGGATGAACCATTCCCTTGGTTTGTGTGTTGTGATAGTACATGACCAAGCAGGAGATCTCCTAGGAGTAGGAGAGCCAGATGCGAGCTCTGTATCCCATAATATTTCTCCATTTTTTTATTCTAGAGGATGAAAATATTGAAGAAGAGAATGATGTATAGAGACCATTTTTTCCTTGTAAGACATTGGAACATTTCTAGATATTGTTTTAGAGCCAGATGATGAGAAAACATGAAATTTTGAGTCCTGGCGTGCCTGAAATTAATTTTACAAAAAATATTAAATATATTTTATATTACGTACGTGAAGTTTCTTAAATAAAATGAGATAAATCAAAAATGTAATATTAGATAATAAATTCAATAACACTATTTAATCTAAAACATGATTTTTACCCTAGGAATGATCTAAAATAGGTCAGCATGGGGTGTTCAGTTAAAAGCGATTGTGGTCAGGTGCATTTAGCTAAATAATTAATTAATTATATATATTTAATTAAATAACCTAAAACTAACTTCCTATTTAAATAAGACATTATGGACGGATATCCAGGGTTATCTAGATAACCTTGGGATCATTTAGAGGCGTTTTTACATCCTCTAGTTGGTTAATGAGAATATGACGATGATCAAACTCCAAATCTGGGTAGATTGAGGTGTAATGAATGCAGTGACTTCTCTCATTCATTAGAGAGAACATTATTCAATGAAGAGTGATCCAATTCCACATAGGACTCATAAAAATTTTGATTCCACCCATTTTTATTAAAAAATTTATCATGATCATACTACTTGTTTGATCTTTGGTTGAATTGATCCATTGCATACGCCTGTGTACTGACATTAAATTATTTATCCAGTTTTTCTCACCCCGAGCATCCTAATTTTTATTTACTAGACAATAATGATTTCCCAATGATTGTTAAAACTTTTTTTGATGAATTTACCCCAATAATTCTTTATGTTAGTAATTATTGGACGATAGGTCCATGATTCAACATTTTAAGGTGGGACCACTACCACAAAACAGGGAAAGGGAAGCACTACCCTTTATCAGCACTAAACAGAAAGTGCTGATAAAGGGGTATACCTTTATCAATTCTATCTAAAAGCGCTGATAAATGTTACATTTATCAGCACTAAAATAAGCGATGATAAAGGGTACACCTTTATCAATGATTATTTTAGAACTGATAAAAGGTAACATTTATCAGAGCTATTTAAAAGTGCTAATAAAGGTATCTCTTTATCAGCGCTTTTATTTTAGCGCTGATAAAACATACCTTTATCACTGCTTTTAACGAGCGCTGATAAAGGTTCTGTCGGTTTTTATTTAATAACCCCAACAGGCCATCCTCGCTCGCACGTGGTCAAGCTTTTTCGGAAGCTGAACCAGGCCCCTCACTGCCGCGACCTCGTCATCCTCCTCCTCTTCCTCCTCGTCCTCCTCCTCCTCTTCATTCCTCCTCCTTGTCCTCCTCCTCCTCCGCTGCTGTCGCCACCTCCGCCGCCACCCCCGCTGCCTCTGCCGCCTTTTCCCCCACTGTCGCAATCGCCGCCGCCTCCTCCTTTGCCACCATTTCCGCCTTTGCTGCTGCCGCCACCTCCACCTCAGGCGTTGCCTCCGCCACCGTCGCTACCATTATTGATACTCAATTTCAGGTAAATTTTTTTTCTACCGCTTGAATTGAATGTGTGAAATCCTGATTTAAGGTGTTATTACAGGAGTCAATGGATGATATAGTTGATAATGGTTTTTGATTCATGGTTCCTTACATATTATAGACTTATGGAGGATCACTAGAGACCTGTGTGGTTGTTTTAGGCATTAAACATTCAGGTATAGAAATATATGGTGCAGTTGATCTGGAAGAATTTAATCATTACACAGATTCGTAATAAATTCAATATGAACCATTGGAATCAACAGCTGGTGTTTTATGTTAGTTATTAGGTCTTTATCTTAGTTTCACATCACTTGGGACATCAACGACTAGGTTTTCAATGTCTGTTTTCACCGAGTAATGGGATAAACATAATGATTTTTGGCCACTAGGGAGTATTTCTTATTGGTTTTAGTTACCATCTGGTTTGATAACTATCCATGATGTGTTTAATATTTTCCATTTGAGTAGTTATATACCTGATCATTTATATGTGATTAGACGGGAGATGTTGATCTTGATCTCAATAATACTTTGGTTCCCCAGCCAATTCAGATTATGAATCTGGAGTATAAGGTACTACATGATTAAACAACCCCAAGTCTAGTTAATGTGGTAGTTCAGACAATATATCCATGATATATGGGGGAATGACTCGTTGATGAGGTATTATTGTCCTTCATTAGAGGATACATGATCTTGAGGGATTTCTGGGGGAAAATCATTTATGGTCGTGAGATTATAAAGTCTCATTACATTTTATGTGAGGTATGTTTTAACATTTTTTGGATTTTTTTTGGTTGAGGAATGCTGAGAAAGGATTTGGAGGAAACATGTATTGGTAAATTTAGTGATCTTTAGGAAATTTTTAGAATCAAAACAACATTTTTTACTATATTCTAAAAAATTACATGACATGTAATAACCTACAAAAATGACACATTAATTGGATGCACAATGTGACAATTTTATAAACTTTGTAATGGTTACATATCATGTAAATAAAAATAATAATTTTTTAAATAAAAAGGGACTTGTTTTTTATTCAAGAGGATTATACGACGTGTAAATGTATTACATGTAGTGTAAATGTCACAGAAATAGTTTTTTGGGATCCATAGAGTTCTTGAGGATTCATATTTTTTACAAAATTATCCTCTTGTATAGATCTTTATCCCAATGATATTTTGGGTCACCCCCTCCCACCTAGTTCACATTGTTCTATGCTTGATCACTATTATGGTTGGATTTCTTTTCTCGAGGTATGTGATCCTTCGGATTCCTATTTGGATTTGTTTGCACCTATGGTTTGGATAAAAATTAGTGATCAGATAGTGATTTCTATCAATAAATTTAAATTTATTTGCATGCATTGTCTTTTGGGGTTTGTGGGATGTGGTAAATGGTGTAATTGGTTTTAGATTATTTTATTCTCATGGGTTTCCCCTATTTTATGTGTTCTTTTCAGTTGAAAATATCATATGCAGTGCACCTCTCCTCTGCCACGAACACACCTCTACCGTGTGCTTAATGACACCTTCGCGGTGAGTTTTCTCCTGTTACTCATTAGTTTCCTCTTCTTCTCATGTTACTACTGTTTGATATTGATGGTTATAAAGTGAGATGTATGGGCTAAATGCCCCGCTGAAAATCATGGCCATTGGTGGTCCTTGTTTGTGCACTAAATGAATTGAATGTTTGTTGGTTCTTGTTGAACATTGAAATATATAAATTGGTAATTTACGTATACTTGACTTATTAATGAACACCCCAGGATGATAAAACATCTGTGATAACCATTGAATTAACAAACAAAATTGAATAAGGGATGCTTTGTAAAATCTAAAATTTTGATTGTTTAGATTGTATGGTGTTAGGATTGTGATCACGATTGTGTTTTTGTATGGTGTTGTGGTTTTTGGCATGATTGATATGCCATTTGTTTTCCATGTTGCAGTTCTTCCACCATTAAATATCAATCCAAACTTTACCCATTTGAATGGCACCACCACTTTGTTACTAGTGCAATTCCACTGAATCCTAGATAACCACTTCTAGAGGACTCTATGAGACACTTTAAAATACATGGAACATGCTTCACTATACATAGATTTCATATAGATTTTAATGCCACACTACATTTATCTCCAAAATTTACACCACATGACTAATCTTCTGACTCAAACTTGGAATAAGTTTCATTTTAAATGTTACATGTCATGTGAACCTAGGTCACACACAATGTATCTCCAATACATATACTTCATCATGAAACCATGTACATGCCATTAAATAATGGTAGAATGATATGAAATGTGTTTTAATTCATACATACATACATACATACATACACACATACATACATACATCGCGCATCGTATATTAAAAGCCACTAGAAAATCCATAATCGTGTTCTAAATGTAAAATAGCTTAGGATAGGATACTCATGGGCCAAAATTTAAGTACAAATGAAAGAGATATGATAGTTTGAAGTTTCCTTACAAGGAAAGAATGGGTGCATGATGTGTAAGGGGGCCCACATGGTGTGTGGTCCCACTTCTCCACCTGGTCATGTCCCTGCTGGTACATGACTCTCTACTTGTGTAACAATAAATGGTGTGTAGGTGGACTACACAGCATGACTCAGCCACCCTGGGTCCTACTTGTGCTCCCTAGCGGTGTCTGTGTAAGTTTTCCCTTGTCTTCGTACTTCGGTATAAGGTGTGTTCTTCCACATGGGGTTCCTTCCATGCATGTGTACATCGATACACAACATTTTCCTGGTCATTTCCTTCTACACGGGGTCCTTCCCATGTGCTCCACCACATGAATTGTCTACCTATGGAGGGATACAAGTTTTATGGCCCAGCCACACAGTGTGTCATCCTTAACTTTCTCAAAACCCTAACATCACAGCCAAAGCGGAACTATGTGGTGTGAGTTATTCTAACTACATGACTATTTTCATGTTTTTTTAGAAACCTAGATATGCATATGGAATTCTATATCCACCTCTTTTGTGTCCATCCACACCTATTTCTTTCCCAAAATTGAATGGGAAGCCTTAGAACACCATTCACGGGCATCCGTTGGATAGAAAAGGGATTTTGAATCCATTCAAGGGTTTGTCCTATACCTTGTGCACATATCCCACTTCCTCCATTGCCAATTTGGATCCTGAATCAACAAATCATTCACCCACAACCCAAAAATCATCCCAAATCCATCCTTCATCTATGATCAAATCGTCTCATGTGAAACTGTCACAAACCTAGGTGTCTGATTAGGGTTGATCTTGCCCAGTAATGTCGAATCATGACCCTATGGTCTAATAATGACTAACATGAAGAATTATTAGTATAAATTCATCAAAAACACATTCATTAAATAAGTCTTATTTTCCAAAAAATACAAATTGGGATGCCTGGGGTAAGAAAAATAGAATAAAAAATTTAATGTTAGTACACGAGAACATGCAGTGGATCAATTGGAACGCAGATCAAAGAAATAGTATGATCATGCCCAAAAATTTAATCAAAATGGTAATAATCCAAAAAATTATGATTTCAACTTGTAATTTGATTGTTATTCATTGAATAACAAGCTTACAAATGAATAATAAAAGTTTTTGTGTTCATTGCGCCTCGATCTGCATGGATCTGGAGTTCCATCATCATCGGATTCTGATTCCCCAATGTGAGGGTAGAAGAATTCCTCTCAAAGGTCCTAGGATTATGAGGCTAACCCTGGTTATCCTTAAATAATGGATTATTTAAAGGGGAAATTATTTTTGACATTATTTAATTAAATAACTAAAATTATGTATTTATTTAACTAAACGTGCACGCTCATGGACACTTTTATCTGAACACCCTATAATAACCTATTTTTGGTCACACATAGGGTAAACCCCACATTATTGATTCAAATATGGTCTTATATTTATGATATAGGATTATTTTTAAGAGTTATCCAATTTTCTTTAATAAATTGTGCACGCATAATATAAAATATATTTAATATTTTTATAAAATTAATTCTGGGAACACTAAGCCTCATAATCTCATGTCGTATTAGCTCTTGGATCTAAAAATATATCTAGAAATATTCCAAACTCTTACAAAAAAAATTAAAGTTCCTTACACTCTCAAATCCTACATAAGTTAAAGGAATAATTAATTAATTAATGGTCATTGATTATAGAATATCTTTCCCCAATTTTAGCATTCTATTTACCTCTTCTTAAGAGGAATTTTGACCATTATAGTCACCTCCACTACTTGATCACAACCCAATTACTTATAAAACTAAACTCAAGTAGAAAGTTACAACCTTTAGTGAATGAGTAGAATCATATAGGTCATTGATTCAATCCTCCACTTTATGGAGTTCCTTTTCACACATGATGTTGAGTGGGGTCGTGACTTGGCCAAATTTTTTCAGAATGACCTATGTCTCATGAAGTCTCATCCAAACATCCTTGGTTAATATTTTTTCCTTATATAAGTTTCATTACATCCAAACTTATGGGAATTATTTTTAGTAGGGACTAAGGGAAGGGAGTTTATTCCACTCCAATAAGTTGGGATATCAATAAGATTCACTTGTTTTCTTTGAATTTGAGATGATGTTTCCCCCAAAAAAGAAACCCTTTTCTAGGGCCTCTATATTTCTATTGAATTTTGAGAAACCATATTTTCAATTAGAACTATATCTATATGATTATTTAGTTCCTCTTTTATCCATTATGTATGGTGGACCTTTGAACAGGTTCACTAAATGTGCTAATTTCCTATCAAAGTATAATTGGATCTAGACCTCAGCATAATCAGCTTTCAAACCAATGAAAAAATAAAGTAGAGGGAAATTCACTTACATTACAATCTCCTCTTTACCCATCATTAACCAAAACTATCATACCACCATTGGGTGTTTCTAGAAAAATAAACTTTAATGATGGGTAATGCATTTATTTTCATGCAACTAAACTACTGTATGAATCTATAAGGAGTGTACCATTTACATATGACCTTCCTATATATACAGATCACCATAATTCATTATTTAAGGGATACTAACTTGATCATTATTTAGGGATCCTAGAGTATTTACTATTAATAGTTCTAGTGGGAGTTCTATATGGTCTATATATAAACTTTTAATGTAAATTAAGAATATTTTTGATATCTCACTTGCTTAAAGTGAAAGGCTGGAATCTATTAATACTCTACAGGTAGGGCTTGAAATAGTTATTAGTAATTTCTAGAGCATCGATGAAATCATAACCACCTATATGGGTAATTATCTAACCCCACAATACATTTTAGGGAAAGATGATTCAAAATGGGACCTTTAATTTAGAAACATTCCCCAAATAATGGTACAACTTGGCTAAAACTGACACAGCCTAGTTGATTATTTTTTCACTTGGTAGTTTTATAGCCATCATAAAGGTCATAATTCTCACTCTACTACATCCTTATATTAGGATAAGAAAACCAAACATTTTCATTTCTGTAAATCCCACCAAGAAACCCAATTAGTCATCCTATGAGAAAATTTCCTAACCCCAGTATTTAAACTGACCCCCTTATTGAATGGGCCAGTAATAATTAAGAAGCCCATGATTATCATGAATTGGTCATGTTTAAGGCCTTTAACATTTCATCTCTTCCTTGTTCAGATTAATGAACTGGTTTTCCCATGCCCCAAAAGGAATATCAACCTTTATATTAAGGTCCTCTCCCATCACACGTCTCTCCGTGTAGAGAAAATATATGGAAATTAGTGGAATAATTTTAGAATTATCTCATGTGGTAATTGGACGGAGAAATTCACCATACATGTCCCTAATAATCAAAGCTCCATTCATCATTTCTAAACCATATGATTTTATTATAACCTCTCCATAGACTAAATGAAAAAAGTATGTATCTAAACTACAATAACTGACAATATCTAGAAAGAGATACTTACTCCTATGATTAAAGGTTTGAGAAACCTAGATAGATTCATATATATCCACCACCTTTAACTCTAATTAAAATTCTTCTCAACTCTATTATAACAAAAATGGTCAACCCTAGTCTAAGACAAAGGCACATGCAGGTTTGAGAACTCAAAAAAGTCCAAACAATCCATTGGTTACATTTCTACCTTTTAATGATAGATTGATAATTGTGAAATTTTAGTTATATTACCCAGAACTCATCCTCTAGGAATAGTGGGGTTTTTTCCAACTCATAACCTTCAAAGTGATCAATTTATTTGATAATATTAACAAACATTGAGATATTTTCATGAGCAACCTCCTGATTCCTGATGATCTAACTAAGCAGTTTATTCCCAAATTTTGGTGTAGGAATAAAGCATCTCTCAATAGCACAAACCCATATAGTGACAAATTATCTTTCAAATGATATTTTTAAAGGTTGGTTCACATAATATTCAATAAGAGTAGATATTTTGAGATGATACATTGGCACTGTCTAGAATCAATGTGGTCAATTATATCTACCCATATTGTAGATACCGATAAATAATAATAACATTACAATAAATGTAACTACCCAATATTTTTATGAAATATTTCTATTTAAATAATTTTATTTCTTCAATAGTTTTTGTTTCACGCAACACCGAGTTTAAACGAACTGTGATATACTATTAAAATATTAGTATTTTAAAATGAACGTTATAATATTATCATGGAATTGGATGGTGTGAATATGAATAAACATATTATGAAATATATGTGAATGTTATATTAAATAAATATTTATTTATTAATTCTTAGGAAATAGGCACTTAATTTTAAGCAAAAGTTGTTTTATTCTTAAAAAATATGCTTTCTTCAAAAAAATGATTTTTATTTCTTTCTATCAGAAAATAAATATAATTAATTTTGAAAATTTTTGAAAATTTATTTGAAAAAATAAGATTTATTTATGAATTCAATATGTCAAAATTATATTAGGATTAATTTTTTTTATAATTTTCTAAAAAGATTGAAATGTTAATGAATAGTGAAAAAAATATTGATTTACATTGAAAACTGTATTTTCTTTAAAATAATTTACAAAGTAAAATTATATTTTGGGTTATATTTAAACTTTTATTAGTTAATTTTTATTATAAATAATATAATTTTGTTCTTTTAAATTAATTTTATACATGAATTTATTATAAAATAATTTTATACTTAAAAAGAAAATTTTTCAAAAAAAATGTTGCGCTTTTCCGATTTAATTTTAAATTAAATTATTCCACTTATGTGTTTTTAATTTAAAGAAATGGATTCTTTATTTTCAATCATGAGGTCGAAATTTATTAAATATACCTCTTTTATTTATTTAGTAAATATGAACAGTAACCTTTGTAATTTTTATTACCACAGTTAATGGTAAAACGTTAAATTAAGGGTAAAAAAATATTATAAGGATTAGAAAATGACACTAAAAATTTCTCCAATTATATTGGATGATTAATATTCTACATTAATAATACATTTTTCTAATTTATGAACTTTTTTATCCATTTTGTTGACATTAAGTTACTTATAGTATTTTATTTAAAGAAAAGACAAACATATCGTACTATTGTTTTTAATAAGTATAAATTTTTTAATATGTGGTAATTCATAAGATATTTTATACCATAAATATTATTTTTAAATATAAAATATTTATATTTATAATGATAATTTATTTTTAATTTTTATGGAGGAAATAATTACCTTAAATCCTTACACAATAATGATGCGGTAATTATTAAATTAATGGAAAAATCAAATAAATGATATTAAAAATATTAAAATAAATAAGTTTTTTGATATTTATGCTCTTAAATTAATTCTATATATTGAATTTAATTTATTATTATATAATAAAATATATTTTTTTTAATTTTACTTGTTTTCTTGATGTTTTTAAATTCATAGTAATGAATACTATCAAAATTGACAATAATGATATTTTATGGTATTGATATTTTATTAAATTATCTAAAAATAATAAAAATATTAAATAAGGTTAAAGGGGATAATATATAGTTTATAATTTCTTAACCTATGAATTTATTGGTTATTTTTAAGCATTTTTTCTCTATAATAGTCTTAATATATTTTAATCTTTAATGAAATTCCAATGGCTCCCCTCACCTCCATTATAAAAGCACTTATCATCCCTCAATTAATTTCACAACATTGAGCCATATATATCGACCATAATATACCAAATTATATTCTTCACTTCCATTTACACATTATAGATGTGATTTCCTTCCCAAAAGACCAGTCCTAGAGCCCTTTAAAGAAGATCTAAAGGAGTCATTTTGAAGAAAAGGTAATCGCTCTAACTGATCACTTATTTTTCAACTCTTCCTTACCTAATATAAATAAAAAACAACTATAATAAAAAAAAAATTAAATATACTAAATATTATGAAATTTTATTATTATTAATATTAAAATACCATTATACACCCTCTTTCCCATCAAATAATAAGTGAAAGTGTTGCACATACGTACGTAAGGCTTACCGTCTCCACATAGCAATACAATTCATTTTTCATCAGCATATTTTATGGATGGATATTATTATGGGTTTAATGTTTATATATGAAATTTATGACATAAATATACTTCTGTAATTATTATATCATATCTATTTTCTTATCATATAATCTTTTTGAGAAATGATGATGTTGTTTGTGCGTACGTATGGACTAACATCTCCATAATGCGATGTGATTTGTTTTTAATTTAAATTTAACATGGATGGTAATAAGGATGAATTTTATAAATATATATTATATATATTACATAATAATTATTATTTAAAGTTTAAATTTTTATTTACCTTTCTTTCACTCCATTATTCGAAAAATGGAAATAGTACTCATGCATACGTACGACCTACCATCTTCATGAACGGTGCAATTAATTTTTCTATCTATAATTTTTATGAATGATTGTAAATATGACTATAATTAATATATATGATTTTTATATGATTATTAATATTCAATAAATTATGTTACCATGATCAAAGTATAGGGATCAAGACTTCTGATCCGTATCATGCTTGGAAAATGAAGAAGTTACCACACAGAACGGTAAGTTTAATAACGAATTATTAAAAAACGGTTGATAAGATGATATTAATATATCATAAATGGTATGATATATATATATATATATCTGTGTGTGTGTGGTTATATAATAAATTTATAATAAATCCACATTTATTATACAAAGGGTTTTAAAATGAACAAGGAAGTGTGATACTTGTGGTAGGGGTTTACTTCACAAGCTCAACATTATTCAGGATTGTTTATGTTTAAGTCTCTACTGGGGAATATTTATCTTCCATGTCCATGTTTTATAAAAAATAATTTTTTTAATATTATCCTTCAATTATTTGAAATCATTTTACCCTTTTTTTACTTTTTGAATGGAATCTTCTTTTTTTGTTTTCTAAATGAGGTTCTTTATGATTTTTTCTGAAAAAAAAATATGGAAGGAATGATTTTGTTAACTAACACATCATGAGTGGATTTTCCCACCTTCATGAATACTTAATGCTTTGAAACTTTTTTTGCTATCTTAAAAGGTTATTTTCAAATAAAATGGTTTCCTTTATAATTTCATGAATTTTAAAATAAATTATTTCACAATGGAAAGGATATTTTCTTTAAGAACTATTTAGAGTGATCTCTCAAAATAATTTTCCATCTAAGATAACTTTATTTGAGGATACTTATGCTTTATTGAGGATATTATCCATGTATATGATCACTATCCTTTATATGAATGGTTTATGTTTATGATAGAAGTATTTTTATGAATCCAATTTCTTTTCCAGGAGTTATGTTATGATAAAATGTTTATTAAACCAATTTATTTTTATGGGTACTGATATGATGAATGATTTTTGTTATTATGGCACATATATGTATAGTTTTAATATTTTGATCTATGGGACCTATATCTCCCTCAAATGAATTGGGTAATTATTTATATCTCATGAGATATAAAGGACTAGAACAAGGATTGAACTTGGTTTAGTAAGAGACTATGTCCACTGTGATAGTCTTTAGAGTGAACCTTGACTACTATGATGGTTTGGGAATTGAACCCATTTCACTATGTTACTCTTAGAAAATAGACTTTACTATTAAGGAAATGATTTTATATGATTATGTGTATGCCAAAATTCCATGTCTAATTCCAATTTTACTCTTTCTTGGATTATGTTCCTTTATCATTAATGTCTTATAAACTGCCAAGATTTATTCCATGACTCATGATTATGATATTTGATATGCAGGGTATAATTTTCAAATGTTTGATCATATTATTATTCCATAATTCTCATGTTATGATAGATATCTCCCTTTTTTACCCTTACTGGGCATCTGAGCTCATATTTTTCTTTATTTTTATTTTCCTCTAGATATGAATAAAGGTATTAATTATGATACGTCAAAAAGGATTCTAGTTATGAAGTAATAAGTGAGAGATGTTGTTGATATTTTTTTAAATAGATTTTATTTTTCCAAGATTCCAAATCCACTATACCTATATAGTTCTGGAATGGATTTTTATGTTATGTAATGAATATTCATCTAAAAAGATTAAATATCTATGTACAAAAATCTTGGGTCATTATTTTTGGTATCACAACAATGTTTAGTTAACATTTTGAAACTTGGAAAAGAAAATATTAGTAATAACCCTAAGGGTAAGTCTAGGTTACAATCCTATAGCTTTGGTAATGATCATGAATAATCTAAGTTAAACCTAAGGGGCCATAAATTGAAATTTTATAAGTAATTTCCATTGGTTATGTGGTTTTCACACTATTATTAGTGTTTCTCACACTGTGATTTTTTATTTTAGTCAATGGATGGAACCCAAAGAAACTATGTTAATGTTGAATGTGGAAGGAAGTGAAATGATTGTCCTCCTTATCAACTGAATTTTATTGGAACTAGAATTAAAAATCTTATTACAATTATCATACAACATTCTTAAGATATTAATCATTCTGGTCATCCAAATAAGAAAAGGAGGGAAGCAAATTATGTTTATTCCTCCATGAGGTAACATCCACCTTCTTTCAGTGGGTCTTTTGATCCACTAGTGGCTGAGAAATTATCATTACCAATAAAAAGATATTTTCTATTCTCAAATTTTTAGTAAGATAAGAAACTCATTTTTTTCTCTCTATTATTTGAAAGGTGAATCATATCAATGGTTAAATGTTATCAATAATTTGGGGCAATAATATGAAATTGACTCCATGGATTATAATGAGTTAAAGAACTTATTTTTCAGTAAGTACTTTCCTTGTATTCTTTTACAAGCCTTTTGAGGTATTCTTCTGAAATTATAATATAACCTAAAAGTAAGGTTGATTGATTATTTAGTGGCTTAAAACCAAATATTTTAAGGGATTTATCCATAAGGGACATCATTAACTATGAAAAAATCATTTTATATTCTCTCACGGTTGAGATAGATACTAGAGTTACCCATAAATATTATGGTTTTGATAAGAAAATAAAAATTTAATTCAAATGAAATTATAAAAAAAACATAGAGAACATAAGATGATATTTCCTTTTTTCTCAAAGTATGGAAGGAAAAATGGGATTAATTTTCTTAAGGGTATTGGTAAATGTTTCAAGTGTGGAAAGGAAGTTCATCCAGAAAATGAATGTCAAAATTATGGGAATAAGTGAGATCATGATGTGAATTGATAAAAAGCTCCCAAAAATGAACCACTCAAGATCAAATTCTATAAATTAATGGAGTATTGTAATTATTCCAATCAGTGCATGAATCCAAAAAAATATTGTTATCAGTGTCAAAAACCTCTTAATACCAAATACAAATGTAAATATCATGTGATCGTGACTATTGAAATTGGTTATGATAATGATATGGTGAAAGGTACACTTATCAACCACTCTATAATAGCTCGTGTCTTATTTGATTATGGATCCACCCACTCTTTTATTTTTAATAATTTTCTAAGGGTATCACCATATCACATCAATAATTATATGTTGAGTTATCTATGAAAACTTCTAATAGTAAAATGGTTGCATCTCAAGTTTATAGTTCTTCTCATATTGAGGTTTGTGGGAAAGTGCTTCCTAAAAATCTTTTTATTCTCCCTTTAGTTGAATTATATGTGTTTCTTGGAATGGATTGGATTTCTCTATATGAGTCTCATATTAATTTACAAGGTAAGTCGTATTTCATATTCCAAATGAATCCAAAAACATTTTCTGATGAAAGTATGAATATGAATATCTAATGGAAATTACTTCCATCTTGTGGGTATTAATTCTTATAAATAAAGGTTATAGTTCTAAAATAGTTGGGGATAAACTCAATATTAAGGATACACCTATTGTATGGGATTTTTTTGATTTCTTTTTGGAAGAATTTTCAGGTCTTCCATTGAATCATGAAGTTGAGTTTTCAATATAACTTATAACTATTGTTATACTTATTTTAAAGACTCCTTATAGAATGTCCCTAATTGAGTTGAAATAATTGAAGAATATGTCTAGGAGAATATTGATAATGGATTCATATTCCCTAGTGTTTCACCATGGGGTGCACCTATTTTTTATTAAGAAAAAATATTGATCAATTATAATTTACATTTATTATCAATAACTTAACAAGTCCACTATCGAGAATAAGTATCATATACCCCATATTGATGAATTATTTGATCAACTATGTGGAGCTAAATACTTTTTCAAGATTGAACTTCATTTTGGATATCATCAATTGATATTCAAGAAGGAATATATTCCCAAGATGGAATTTTGTACAAGTTGTGGACATAATGAATTTATAATGATGCCTTTTGGTCTTACTAATACCCTCACTGTCTTCATGGATTTAATTAATAGAGTCTTTAGAGACTATCTTGATCAGTTTGTGGTAGTCTATATAGATGATATTCTTGTATATTAAAATAGTAAATAAGAACATGAATATCACTTGATAATTGTGTCAAAGACCATGAGGAAGTATATTCTTTATGAAAAAATTACCAAGTGTGAATTTTGGATTTATAAAGTTTCATTTTTAGATAATATAATCTTAAGTGAGGGTATATCGATAGATCCTTCAAAGATATAGGCTTTTGAGAAATGTCCTAGACCAACCACGGTAATATAAATCCATAATTTTCTTGGATTGAATGGATATTATCTAAGAATTATGAAATATTTATCATGATTATCTAATCCACTCACCAATTTTACTTGATTAGGACTTAAGTTCATATGGATAGAAGAATGTGAATAGAATTTCAAGGAGATGAAAAGATGGCTAGTTGATGCACCTGTTCTCATAAAACCCTGTAGTATAGAAAGGTTTTTGATCTATAGTGATGTATCAAAAAATCAGTTGGGGTGTGTTCTCATGAAAAATGATATGGTGATAGATTATGCTTCATGCTAATTTAAGGTCTATAAGAAAAATTACCCAACTCATGATTTGGAGATAACTATGGTAATATTTTCATTAAGGATATAGAGGGATTATCACTGTGGATAAACATGTGACATATATAATAATCACAAAATTTTAAAGTATATTTTCACTCAAAAATATCATAACATGAACCAAAGAAGGTGGTTAGAGATAATTAAATATTATGACTGCTCTATACATTACCAACTTGGGAAAGGGAACAAGGTGGTACATGCTTTGAGATGAAAGGATCATTCTAGCTTATCTATGATAACGATCACAAAAGATCCAATTCCTATGGATTTACAAAGGATGGACCTAAAAATCTTAAAGTAAGTGGATGACTCTTAACTGGATCAAATGAATGTTTATTCATCAATCTAAGTGAAGATTAATGTGGTGCAGAAGGAAGATATAGGGATAAAAAATAAAGTGATAAATTTTCCTGAGTTAAACCTTGATTGTGATGGAATAATATGGTTCAGGAACCATTTGTATGTCCTTACCATACCATATTTGATGTATCTATTAGATAAGGCTTATACTTCATCATTCTCTATTCACCCTAGAAGTACAAAGAAGTATGGATATTTGAAAGATTATTTCTAGTGGGATGGAATAAAGAGAGGTATTATAGAGTATGTTTCTTTTTGCTTGGTTTTTCATCAAGTTAAGGCTAATAGATAGAATTATAATGGAATGTTACAACCATTAACCATTCCTAAATGGAAATTAGAAAACATCACCATGGATTTTTTCATCGGACTCCCCAAAATATCTAAAGCACAGACTTTTATATGGGTTATAGTTGATCGCCTTACGATGTCGACTCACTTAATTGATGTTATAGAAGATTTATATATTGATCATCTTACCAAAATATATATTAAATAAGTGGTAAGATTTCTTGGAGTACCAATTTATATAGTATCTGATTGGGGTTCTAAGGTTACCTCAAAGTTCTAGAAAATCCATCAGTAGGCTCTGGATACAAGGTTAAGCTTCAGTACTACTTATTATCCTTAGATAAATGGTTATTCTAATAGAAACATTAAAACTCTAGAAAACATATTGATAGATTTATCTATGTATTTTATAGGTTTTTTAGATTAACACCTTCCATTGGTAGAATTTTCTTACAATAATATCTTTTACTCAGGAATTCATATGGCACCTTATGAAGCCCTCAATGGTAAGAAGTACATAACACCAACATTCTAGAATAAATTTGGGGAAGAAAATATATTAGGAAATAATATAGATTAGGATATTTAAGAGAAGGTTATATCCATTCAAAAATACATAAGAACATCTCAGAGTTGAAAAAAAAGTTATGCTAAATTTTTTTGGAAATATATGGAATTTGAAGTGGGTGGTAATGTATTTTTATGAATATCTCCCTAGAAGAGGGTGATGATATTTAGAAATAAGGTAAATCTAAGCCCTAGGTATATCGGTCTTTTATAAATTACTAATTTTATTGGGATGGTATCTTATTGATTAGCGCTTCCACCAAATCTCTCTCAAATTCATGATATGTTCCATGTATATATCCTAAGGAAGTATATACCTAATCCATCACATATACTAAACTCATAGTTCATACCACTAGATAAATTTATTTCATATTAAGAACAACTATTAGAGATAATATATCGTTGAGATAAAGTTCTATAAACAAGATCACTCACTTGGTTAAGTTTTGTGGTGGAACCACAAAGTTAAGGAAGTTGTATGGGAACCTGAGGATGTGATGAGGAAGAGGCATCCTCATCTTTTTATATCCGAGTGATAAATTTTGAGGGTGAAATTATTTTTAATGGGTTTATAATATTACAACATAATATTTTTATGAAATATTTATCTTTAAATAATTTTATTTCTTTTATATCTTGTGTTGAACGCAACACCAAGTTTAAATGAACCATGATAAACCATTAAAATATTATTATTTTAACACGACCATTATAACCTAGATCTTGAATTAGTAGGTATGAATAGGAATAACCATATTATGAAATATATGTTAATTTTATATTCAATACATATTAATTTATTAATTATTAGGAAATAAACACTTAATTTTTAATAAAATTTGTTATATTCTTCAAAAATATGTTTTCCTCAAAAAAACATTTTTATTACTTTCTATGAAAAAATAAATATAATTAATTTTTAAAAAAATTGTTTTTTTTTAAAAAATAAACGTCATTTTTTAATTCATAATATCATAATTATCTAAGGATGATTTTTTGAGAATTTTCTAAAAAGATTGAAATTTTAATGAATGGTGAAAAAATTATTGATTTACATTGAAAAATGAATTTTATTTTAAAGAATTTACAAATTAAAGTTATATTTTGGATTATAATTAAACTTTAATTAGTTATTTCTTATTATAAAAAATCTAATTTTGGTCTTTTAAATTAATTGTATACAATAATTTAGTATAAAAACATTTTATATTTAAAAAGGATATTTTTCAGAAAAATTATTTTTCATTGAATTTTTACAGTTTAGTTTTAAATTAAAAAATTTCACGTATGTGTTTTTAATTTTGAAACATGAATTAAAAAATTTTAATATTGAGGTCAACATTTAGTAAATAGACCTATTTTATTTTATTTTATTTATATGAACAGTTACCTTAATAATTTTTGTTGCCATGGTTAAGCGTAAAATGGGTTGAGGGTAAAAATAATATGATAAGGATTATCAAATGAGCCTAAAAATTGATCCAATTATATTATATGAGTAATTTTAGACCATAATAATACATGGGTATAATTTATGACCTTTTATCCACTTTTTTAACAATAATTTCCTTATAGTATTTTATTTAAAGAAAATTCAAACATGTCACTCTATTGGTTTTAATAAGTATAAATTTTTTAATATGTCTTTATCTAGAAGATATGTTTGACGATAAATAATATTTTCAAATATAAAATATTTATATACATCATTATAATATATTTTTAATTTTTAGGGAATAAATAATTAACTTAAATTCTTACACAACAGTGATGCTGTAATTATTACATTAATGGAAAAATCATATAAATAATATTAGAAATATTAAAATAAATAAAATTTGATATATTTAAGGGTATCCAAAAATTATATATATTACCTTAAAAAATTTTGGATATATTAAAATCGTTGGTTTGAATTTTATTTTTTTTCTTGATTTTTTTAAAGTCATAATAATGAATAGTATCAAAATTGACAATGATGATATTTTATGGTATTAATATTTTATTAAATTATTTAAAAAACATAAAAATATTAAATAAGGAAAAATTGGGTGTTATATGGTCTAAAATTTCATACCTTTTTCATTTATAGGATATTTAGAATCATTTTTCTCTAGAATAATCTTAATATATCTTAATCTTTTGAGAAATTCCAAAGGTGCCTGCCACCTCCATTATAAAAGGACATATCCTCCCTCACTTAATTTCACAACATTAATCCTTATATCTCTACCATACTCTAAAATATTATATTCTCCACTTCCCTAGATGCATTCTAGAGGTTCCTTCCTTTCCAAAATACCAACCCTAGATCCCTTTAGAGAAGATGTAAAGGAGTTGTTTCAAAGAAGAGGTATTCGCTCTATCCGGTCACTTTTTTTATACTCTTACTTACCAGATATAAATATATTATATATATCATAAAATAATAAATTAATTTCCCTAAATATGATTAAATTTTATTATGATTATTAAAACACCATTATAATCCTTATTTCCCACCAAACAATAAGTGAAAGTATCACTCGTGCATATGTACGGCTTACCGTCTCCACATAGAAGTACAATTCATTTTTCATCAACATATTTTATGTGTGGTTATTATGATGGGTTCAATATTTTTATATGATATTTATTACATAAATATACTTCTATAATGATAAAATATTGTCTATTTTATTATCATCTAATCTTTTTAGAAACGGTAACGCCGCTCGTGCGTATGTATGGAATTCATCTCCGTGATGTGATATGATTCACATTTCATTTATATTTCACTTGGATAGTAATAAGGATGAATTTTATGAATATATATGATATATATAAAATAATTATTATTATTTAAAGGTTAAATTATTATTTACCTTTCTTTCTGTCTATTCGTCAAAAAATGGAAACAACATTCATGCGTATGTACGTCATACCATCTCTATGAACGATGTAATTCATTTTTATATGTATAATTTTTATGAATGATTATAAATATGTGTATAATTATTATATATGATTTTTATTATATTATTAACATTTTATAAATTATGGTTCCATGATTAAATTATAAGGACCAGGACTTCTAAACCAAAACAAAAATGGAAAACGAAGCAGTTATCACCTAGAACGGTGATTTTAATAACAAATTATTAATAAGAAAGTGATAAGATTCTATAAATAAATAATATACAGTATGATAGATATATTTTTATTTAATAAATTTATAATAAATCCTTATTTATTATATGGTAGGTTTGAACATGACTAAGGAAAGGTGAGACTTAAGGTAAGGGTTTATTTCACAATCTCATCATTATTTGGGATTGTTTATGTTAAAGACTCTACTAGGGAATATTTCTCTTCCATGTCCAAGTTTTTTAAAATGGTTTTCAAAAATATTTTAGCATTATTTTAAAAATTATTTTAAAATCATTTTTACCCCTATTTTACTTTTTAAAAGGAATCTTTTTTTCATTATATAAATGAGGTTCTTTGTGATTTTTCTGACAAAAATATAGAAGGAATGATTTTTTTAACTTACGTGACATGAGAGGATTTTCCCTCCTTCATGAAACCTTAATAATTTAAATATTCATTTAAAATATTAAAAAAAATCTAATAATTTGTTTCCCTTTATAATTGTGTGGATTTTAAAATAAATGATTTCACAATGGAAAGGCTATATTCCTCAAGAATTATTTCAAGTGATCTTTAAAATTCATTTTCCATCCAAGATAACATTATTTAGGTTTAATTATGCTTTAATATGGATATAATCCATGGATACCATAATTATCCTTTCTCTGAATGGTTTATATTTATAATTCCATGATGTTTATAAATCCCATTTCTTTTCCATTAGTTATGTTATGATGAAATTATTATGAAACCCATTTCTTTTTAAGGGTTCTGATATGATGAAAGATTTATGTTCTTGTGGAATATATATGTATGGTTTTCATTATATGATGGTTGGTACCTATATCTCCCTCCAATTCATTGGTTAATTATTTATATCTCATGAGATTGACAGGACTAGAATGGGTAGTGAACTTAGTTCAGTAAGAGACTTTTTCAACTATGATATTATTCGGAGTGAACTTTCACTACTATGATGGTTTTGTAAGTGAAATCATTCCACTGTGATATTCTTGGAAAATAGCCTTGACTACTAAGGAAGTTGGTTTCTATGTTTATGTGCATTCCAAAATTCCATGTATTATTCCAATGTTACTCTTTAATAGCTCATGTTACTTTATGATTAATGTATTATGATTTATCAAGATTTATTCTATGACTCAATATTATGATCTTTGATATGCAGGGTATAATTTTCAAAAGTTATGATCATATTATTAATCCATAATTCTCATTTTATGATTTATATCTCTCTTGTTTACCCTTACTGATCATCTAAGTACATCCTTTTCTTATATTTATTTTCCCTGGGATATAAAAAAAGGTATTAGGTATGATATGTTAAAAAGGATTCTAGTTTTGAAGGAATAAGTGGGAGATGATGTGTAAATTTTATGAACCAATTGTTTATGTTTCAAATTTTCCAAATAAACTATACCTATATGGTTCTGGAATGGATTTTTTATGTTATGTAATGAATATTAATCTAAAAAGATGTAATATCTATCTATGAAAATCTTGGTTCATTATACTGGAGTCATCATCTATAAAAAAAATTGGACATAAATTAAAATAGGGTAAAAATTCCCTCCATATACTAACCATACATAACTACATAGTATCCAAAAAATTATCTCATGAACATTGGGCTAAATCACTTAGCTGATCTTTATATACCTCTGAGTATTTTGGATCACTTAAAATAAAATAAGTGAGTTGATAAGAATGTAATGTCAGTGTGTTCCAACATTCAAGTATTCATACTTTATTAATACCAACCACAAGATTTATGAGCATGAAATGGTTATTCTATGTGAATATTTGAGCATGAAAACATTTATATATGGGATCAAGTAAGCGAATTGAACCACATGAACAATAATAGGTGAAGGGTTATACATATTGAGATCTATCTCAGAAAATGTTTGAAATTCAATAGTAAATGGGGTGTTCTCATTATATTTATAATCTTGGAATGTCAAAATTATATTACACCATGTGGACCATATACACCTATATATGGATCACCTGATAGGTATATAGGATTTCATTGGTACCTTGGAACAAACCCCCTTCATGTCGATCAGTCTTGATTCTGAGGGGGGTATTTTTTATGCCCATAATATTTGGAAGCACATTGAAATAAAATAAATTTTGACAAAGGAAATACCTGGAGGAAGTAGAGCCTTATTAACATCACCAAGGAACCAAACTGAGCCTAATCACACCATGTTCTAATTTCACTAAGACACCACACAATCACTCTTGGAAAAGTATGAATTCAAGTTGAGGTACGTGCAGTAGTGACAGAGTCCGCCAGGTGACCTCCAATGGATTAGGAGGTTCCAAAAAATTCAAATGACTCCCAGTGGATAACAAGATCGAGTACCACATTAACTTCAGGATCATCTACTTAGTCACCATTCGATCTCATCAGGAAAATAACATGATCATATCCACATACTCACAACATTGGGCAGGATCATACACATGTGGAATTAGGATCTTCTTACTCATATTAGATGAAGGGACTAAGTGATCTCACCTAGAAAACTATTAAGGAATATTATAATGAGATGTCATAATGATGGTCTATGTGACAATTCTCTAACACTTGGGGTGTCTGTAAAATATTATGTACAAATACCCCCACCATTTCAAATAAATACCTAGGTTACTCATTTGGTAAGATACATAGACAAAGAGGTGAAAGGGTATAAAGAGAAGGTAAAGAATAGTCTAATTGATCCCTTGGGAGATATTTAGAGGTAATCCTCATACTTGAGAAAGTGTGGAGAAAAAACTAGTGGAATCTAATAGGATAACCTCACTAGGAGAAATTCACCACGTGGAATATTCACCATGTGGTCACAGTTCTTACTTCTCCCCACCAAGGATGGGGTACAAGTATTCCCCATTAGAAATATGTAGATTGAACTAGGTGATACATACTATAAAATATGTTTGTAGACAAGCCTAATTTAACTATTTTGTGCCTATATTATACTTATTATGAACCTCACACACATATTAAATGCTAAGATAACCACATTGGTTCTGAAAAACACCATAAAATGGGATGGAAGACTTCACTTATGTCATGAACATCATCCATTCCATATATCTGGATGAAGGAAACCTAAAACCCCTTCATGGATTCCTTTTTCCAATGTAAAAACCCTAAAAATTCCAACTTAAATCCTCCTCTAAGGCCACATGTAATGCATGATTATGGAATTAATACACCATATGCACCACTTCAATCATGTATTCCCATGATGAAAGTCGCATCCCACTTTTCCTCCTTAACCAATAGGGAACCTAGAAAATTTTCAAATCATGTGTTCCCTTGATAATGGGGGCACTAATAATAAGAATTATGGTGAGAAATATTATGGATAAATGATGTATTTATTCTCCACCCAATGATACATAATACCATTAGGCCTCCTACTAGGTGTAAGACCTAATTATCTATGCCTTCACCTAAGGCACTCATTAATTTAGGTATTCAAGGGTATCCTCATATGTGTAATACTAATTCAATGCTCTATTATCACACCTTTCATGAAATATAAATCCTTACCCTTTGACATTAAACTAGATATTATGGTCCTATCACATAACCTTAGACTATGCACATTAAACTTTGTGTGATTTAATTATTTTTAAGTAGGATATGTGGGACACCTCCCAAAGTTTCAGACCCATGATCTTCAACCCTCCATTGTCATTCTTCATGGAGTCATATTCCACATGAATCCACTTTCATTTCTCCTTATCAGTTTATAATCCCCAAGAGTTTGTATTTTCCTTTTAACAGGGCCATGTTCACTAGGAACTCACATCATTAGGTCATATTCCCTTCAATGATATTTGGAAAAGGATTCTCATGTGAAAGTCCCACACTATCCATTACTAAGAACCATTCACCAATAATTCCACTATTTTTGAATATAAACTACATTGAATCATTATTTGTCTCACTACATTAAAAGTTAAAACATCTCTAGTTAAGAATCACTAAACTACACAAGTTATTATTCTCTTCACATGGGTGTATAGTAAGCCCCACTATGTCTAATCCCAACTTCACAACAATCACCACCATCCTAGATAGTGATAAACTTCAAAGAAACCATATATATTTTATTTAAAACATATAACCACAAATTATAAATTTCCAATAAGTAAATTAATCATAGAGAACCTATAATACATATATATGTTCAATTTGATGCATGATTTTGATCTAGTGTTATCAAGGGAAGGGTAACCAATCTCTCAATTGATATTTGGGAAGGATTCATTAAAATATCTAAAATTAATAAGAGAGAACTGAAGAGAGAAATAATTACCCCTGATAGGGAGAGATAAGCCCAAACTATAATCCTATTGAACAATGTGAATTCTAAGGTGTCACTGGTAAAGTACTGATTACCAACAACCTTTGGAAAATAGGTATTCCCTGACTCAAAATGTTGCATCAGAGGCACTTCGTAAGTTTCTATCAAAAACAATTACTCACTACTTAATTTGGATTAAATGATGGTTATATATCACTACATTATCTATACATAGGTCCTTACTCTTTGAGATGATGTTTACAAATAATTCCAAACTTATCCAAATTTCTACTTTAAATATGAGGCTCTATCAAAGCATCATAAACCATCCTAATCGCTTAAAACTCAACTAAAATAGAATCAAATGGATATTGAAATTATGATAATAATTCCAAATCCCTTCCATTGGAATCCTAAACCTTACAACACATAATATACTCAAGTTAGAGTATTTCAATAATATTTAATATACTACAACCTTTATCTCTGCATCAGTATTTACAAACCATCATCCATGTGATATTTTTTATCATCTTTAGCAACCTTCAAACAATAGCATGATAGGATGGATTATCCAACACATTGGGTATTTAAAATCCCCATTTGTTAAGATTTTAACTCAATTAATAACATATATTAAATATATTTATATTATCTAGAAATTCAAACCTTTAAACTTTAGTATACATAACTTTCACACACATAACACTTGTCTTGAACTAGAGGACTAGTACATTCAATCATCTGATGTTTGTGGGATATAGACATAGGAACAAGCTATCCCTTTTAATTTCTATGTATTCTCAATAGAAAATAACTCTAATATGTTTTACCTAATAAATAGGCATCCTATTTATCATTCATTATATGTATATGCATTCCATCACTCGTTATTCCATACTCATTAACACTATACATATTGAAATGATTCATTGATAACAAATACCAATACAAAATAAAGGGAACTTCATTATTTGACATGTAGAGATTGGTTTTTTTATTTTAGTTGTTTATGAACCAAAATACTTTAAAATGTATTATTTTTTGGATGTGTATAGGATTATTATTCATAAAGAATTATTTTTAAAATCTTTACAATATACTTTAGGTTTTGGAAGATTATTTATAGGTCTATAGAATTAATTTTATTAATTAAAAATATATTATTTTAATTAAAAAACCCATATTTTATTGAGAAAAAATTTAAATTACTCATTAAATATTTATTATGTGATTATTATGTCATAATACTTAACCTATATTCATACCGTATTTTACTTTTTACCAAAAAAATCAAACGTTTCAAAAAATTATGAAAAAATAATCATTAGATAATTTCAACAAGTATATTCCAAATTTAAATTCCTTTTTATGAAAATAATTCTCTATCTATGTGAAATTTAATTATTAAATAAAAAAACTTGTGCATTTAAAAAACACGCATTTGGATCCCAAAATTTGAAGACTCTTAAAATTTTTATTCTGAGACATGTGAGTGTAATTTTATTATTATTCATTCATATATATATATATATTATTAATTATTAATTATATTATTACCAAATGATATTATTATACTGGTTTAGCCTTTATTATAATCATGTAATGGGCATGGTATGCCTTTGGGCCCTTGGGTCATGTATTGTGGGTCATGTCGGGCCTTGTGCCTTGGGCCTACAGGTCATGTACATGTTCCCCTTCAACCCTTAAAAGGGGTAATATCTATAATAAAATAAAAAGAAGGCCTTAGGGCCATTCGAACCGGATAGAATTTTCATTATGCCATAATTTTTGTAATGAAATATTTATTTACTATAATAGAATATCAAGTATTAAATTCCCCCACTTAAATAATTTCATCCTTAAAACTTTGGGTATACATTAATACATGAGAAAATAAGGCTAATTCTTCCTCATTGCTTCCTCAATCTCCCATGTTTCTTGTTTCAACTTCTGATTCCTCCAAAGAACTTTCACTGGTCGGATTGTTAAATTATGTAATACTTTCTTACTATTGTCAAGAATCTTGATAGTCTCTTCATTATATGACGTTTCAGGTTCCAACTCTATTTCATTAGTGGTGATTAAATATGTAGGGTTTGGTGTGTACTTCCTTAATATAAAAATATGGAATATATTACTCACTTTATAGATATTGAGTGGAAAATCAAAATGATATGATGCTACTCAAATTATTAATAAAATCCCAAAATACCCAATATAACTTGTATTTATATTACCCTTCTTACCAAACCCTATAACATCCTTCCATAGTGATGCTTTCTAGAAGACTTAATCTTCTAATATTAATCTCATGTCCTTTTCTCTGATTATCAGCATAGATTTTTTGTCTACTTTGAGCTATCTCAATATGATTCTGGATAGCTCACACCTTTTAAATTGTTTCCTCAACAATATTTAGACCAACTGGCCTCCATTCCCCAATTTCATTCTAATAAATTAGAGGATGATATCTTTTCCCATACAGGGCTTCACATAGTGACATTTTAACACATTATTGGAAGTTATTGTTGCATATGAATTCAACTAGAGGTGGGTATTGGGACTATATTCTTTGGAAGTCAAATGATAATGACCTAATATTTTTTCTACAGATATTATGGTCCTCTTATACTTCCCATCAATTTTAGGATGATTGGAGGTGGTTAAATGCATCTTAGTGTCTAAATCCTTTTGAATAATTCCCCAAATCTTTATGTGAAGTGGGGGACACGATTGTAGGTTTGAGTAAGTATGGAAAGGGGGGGTTAATTTCCTTTTAAAACCCTTTTATAAATTAAAAATTATTTTTATGTAACTAAAACAATATAATTGATAAAGAAAAATTATAATATTTAAGTGCAATAATATGAAATATGAGTGGAAGTAATTTAAATAAAAATGTTGGTATGGATGGAAAAAAATATTTTGATAAAGAAATTCATAAATCATCCAGGAAAGGTTCCTATATATTCATTCACATTTTATTTTAAGGATTTATAATCCCTTGTATTCAATGTTACCCTAACAACCCATTTCAAAATTTAAATCCCTTACTTTAAGAACCAATCAAAAAAACCCAACCCCTTTCTTTAAAGACCAAAAAAGAACCCAAAACCTTGTTTTAAGAACCAAGTAGAAAAAAATAAAAATAAATAAGAGTATATATTTTACACAATCCCTTTTAATCATGCACTTCACTTTCACTTTATATAGAATAAGAGGAAAATAAAAGATAAATAGGGAGTGAAAATGTAGAAGAAATCGTGAATACAATAAGAAAGTACAAGAGATCTCTAGATAAGTAAAAATGGAATCATTAGCTTATTATAAATGAATAATTAAACTAGAAGAACCCAAGGGGTGTATTTATATATTCTAACATCTTTAAGAAGATTCTTGAGGCCTTAGGGTTGAATAGAGTCATTGGGGGTCGAATTAAGGCATGTGAGATCTATTCCAATGGCTAGTTTTTTATACAATATCAATACCATAGTGTAGCTGATGGGTTCCATCGGCCATTCGGTGGTACCCCATCAGGTATTCTCTGGTACTTGTAGTTGGGGGCTCTAAAAGTGTCATTTTTTCTCCTCTTTATCTTTCTATTTAGTCTGGTTCCTTCATAGAAAATGTCTAAAATGTAAATGCTAAAATACATTAAATGAAACATTAGAAACTAAAATATGTGTCTTTGATCATTTGAAACCACCTAAGAGAGTGAAATCTGCAACATTATCCTCTTTTTTGTGATCATAAAAACCTATGAAATTTAATCATTATAAATATAGGCATGATTCAATTTGAAAAAATATAATCAAATATATTTTTAATATTTCATAATTAAATTTATCCAACAATTTTAAATACTTAAAAAATTAATTTATAAATGGAATCTTAAGAAATATTTCATCAATTGTTTAATTTCAAAATTCTCCCCATTTTTTATTATAAAAAACCCCAAAATCATAATATGTTAATAATTAAATAATAACTCGATTTCAAAACCATTCAATTTTAAAAATAATTGAAACAATTCAATATACCATCAAAAACTTTGAGCTTTTCCCCAATAATATTAAAAATTGATTTTTGATGTTAAAGAATTCACCCCCTCTGAATATATAAAACTATAAATAATTAAATATTTAAAAATTAAAACAATTTTGAAAAATATTTGAAACCATTTGAAAATTTATAACTATACATTATATTCCATAATATTACCCCCAAAAATAAATTCAAAAAAGTATTAGAAAAATCATACCTTTAATTTCATCCCATTACCCCTCATTGTAAAAATAATAAATCTAATGTTTTATAGAAACAAAGTTAATCTATTCATCATATGATGAGGTTCATGCATAGAGATCCAAAATTGAAAATAAATTTGAAGCCCTAAAAGCTTTAAAAGTTTCAAAAAAAATTAGAAAACTAATACCACCCATTCCATGTGTTCATTCTTTTAAAAACCTTAAAATTTGAGAGAAAATAAACACATGAACATGTTTTATAAAAAATTAACTTTTAAATATTATCAAGGTTAAAATTTAATTAAAATAAAAAAAATATTTGGATCCCCCTTAATTGATGCATGTTTAAAAAGTATAGGTGGTATTAAAAAGAATTTAAATCAAGATTTAAATAAAAAAGGAGGAACAAAACAAAACATACCTAAGTGAGTGAATGAAAAGGATCAATAACCTCAATATTTAATTAAATTTCATAAATAAATCAATATAATCAAGATTTAAATAAAAGAAATTATTCAATGATATTTAGGATTTCAACACCAATCAATATTTAAAATAAAAAAAATAATTAAATAAATCTAATTATGAAAATAGAAGTATCATATGAATATAAATGTGGTTAAGATTAAAAATTATACATATAATTCTATGAAATTTAAGACTGAAATAAATCATACTACAATAAAGATCAAGTTTAAAATTTTAAAAAGAGTGTATAATCCTCATGCATGCTAAAGTTAAATGAAAAGAATCATAATAAATCCATATTAAACACTACCTTAATAAATCAAAAGAATTATCAATAAAGGGTTTTTAGATATGAAAAAACTTTAATGAGAGATAATAAAAAAAATTATATCAAAAAGGGATATTCAAGATAAGTTAAAAAAGAATTTAAAATTTTCATATAAAAAACAACATTGGATTTCGAGATTTGAAAGTAAAATATAAGATCCAATTTCAAGATGTCAAGTCTTAAAAATTTAAATGAGTTCCAATAATTTGGAAATAAAATATCAATAATATCAAAAAAAATATTTGAATAAAGGAATCAAATTAAAGATCAATATTAAAAACTTTTTCAAAATAAAGAATACTAAATTAAAAAACTCAATTTAAAAAACAAATTGATAATCCCAAGAAAATTTACAACTAAATTTCAATATTTCACAATGATATTTTGAAAATATTTTCAATACTTGAATAGTAAAAACATAATTTAATTAAAGATCAATTATGAATTTGAAAGAATTTAAACAATTAAAATCATTTAAAAATTCATCGTATAAGTATCTAGAGAACCCACAATTCATGTACCATGTTGCTCCTTGGGAATTTCTATTGAGAAGTTACACATACAAAATATTCAATAATCTAGATATTTTGGTTCCCAAAATTAGAGTCCATATATGCTATCTAATAAATATTTTGGAATCCACATTTTCTTAGGATATTAATTTCTATAAGAAATGTAGGGATTTTAGACAAGAATTTAGAGAGAGGTGGATTGATTTTGGTCTACCATATCAGAAATTTTTATAATTACACTCATAAATGAAATGTCTTGTTATTCTATAATAATTTAAAAAAATTTAAATATACCTCTTATAAAATGGTATTCTAGGTATTTTTAGAGGATCTTTTATTGTACCTAATGCCATAATTATTTTTTCCATGACATTAGGAACCCAAAATTTAGTTTAATTTTTTTTACCTTGGGTGAAATTGGAAAGAGAATTTTTAATATCTTCAATAGTTAATTATAAATTTTGAACATCTATTTTCTTATTTAATTTCATGGATAACTCCTCGTTTTCTTTAGAGAGTTGATCTTTTTCACTCCCAATAAGATTATATATCCATCTCTTCGAATATTGTGGTGAGTTCAAAAAACCCTTCTATTAATTTTTCTCTAGAATATTTAAGATCTTTATAATTTAAATTAATTGAAGAAATATAAGAACTGGAATAACTATAAGAACTTACATCATTACTTTTTTTTTGAGGCCACATCTAGAGCTTGGATCGAATGAGGTGATGGAGTTTTTTCTTGCACTCCATTTTGATTCTTTTATTGACATATTATTTCTCACCTTACTTTTGGGTCACCCTAGCATGATATGTTACCCCAAGTGTTTATTCAAGAAACTTAAAAATCTCAATACCATTTTCACAATTGAAAATAGAATTAAATTAATTTTTCTCTAATTCATAATAAATAGAATTCAATAATTTTTTATCTATTTCTAAAAGAATAAATATTATCAATAGTATATTTTTCTAATGATTGGTTATAAATATATATCAATTCATTAAAATGTTCCAAATAGGGTATCCTATGATTTTAATAAAAATAAACGTGTGTATTTTCCAATAACTATAATCAATTCATCAAATAAAGGTTCTTTACCCATTGAGTGTCCCTTAGGAGCACCGTGGGTATAAGAGATTGAGGTCATCTTTCATTTATCATTCCTTAAACATATTAAGGTTTTTGAAAATAAAATTTTATCTATAATACCAATTATAGGTCTAAGTAAGGATGCAAATAGGGGGATTGAATTTCCTTTTAAAAAACATTAGAAATTAAAACTAATTTTTATGTAATTAAAACAAATGAAATTATAAAAAATTATAATAGTTAAGTGAAAGAATAAGAAATATCAATATAAGTAATTAAAATTAAAATGTTATCAGAGTATAAATAAAATAAATAAAAAAGAGAGTTTGATAAGGAAGTTTAGAAATCTTCCAAAAAAAGGTGTATATATCTAAACCCCAGAGGCCTTTATTGGGTTCATAATCCCTTAGGTTCAATGGTACCCCAGCAACCCATTTTACAAAGTAAATAAATTTCCCTAAGGACCAAGAAAAAAATCAACCCCTTTCATCAAGGACCAAGAAAGAACCCAAAACCTTGCTTTAAGGACAAAAAAGAATCAAAAGAAAAACAAATAAGTGACTTTATTTTTTAAAATCCCTTATAAGCACACAATCCACTTTAAAGTTACAAAGGATAAGATAATAAATAAAATAGAAAGAGTGAGTAACAAATATAAAAGATATTTTTCATTCAACAATAAAGTACAATAGAGATCTAGAGAAGGTAAAATGGAATTTTAGCTTAGAAAAAGTGAAACATTACCTTACATGCACCCAATGGGGTGTATTTAAATCCTATGGGGTATTTAGGATGGATATTGAGGCCTTGGGGTATAATAGATCCATTTAGGGTCAAATTAAGTCATGAGTATCCCATTCAAATGGCTAGTTTTTTGTTTATTACCAAGTCCACCAGGTAGTGTGTGGGTACCACTATCTATACAATGGGACCTATATGAATATGATGATTTTTCCAGGTACCACCATCTATCTGGTGATACCTCACTGGTTCGCTACTAGTAACTGATGGTTGGGGGTCTAAAATTATCCTCTGTGATCATTTTTAGCCTTCTGTTTGGTCTGGTTCCTTCACACATAAAAATTTGAAATGTAAACTCTATAATCCATGAAAAGAAACATTAGAAACAAAAATGTGTGTTTATTATCATTGAAAACTACCTAGGATAGTGATATATACAACAATGATAATATAAAATTGATAGATTTGAACCATGAATCCTCAAAACTTAATTAATATATATCTATAAAAGATGTTCAAGGTATATATCTTTCTATGTTTTTAGTAAATTTTTATACTTTATATGTCAATCCACAATGACCCATATAACATCATTCTTCATAGATGACTTAGGTAGTCCAATAATAAAGTCTATTGTGATGTTTTCCCACTTTCAAATTAGTATAGTGAGAGGTTGCATGAACTCTTTTGGACTTTGTATACTTATTGTAATACCAAGTATCTTGATACATAGTCTGAAATTTCCCCATTTATATTTTACTAACATAGGTGACTTTTTAGATCTCTATACATCTTGGTACTACCAGGGTGTATATAAAAGTTTGATCTATGAGATTAATCTTGTTATTAATTCTTAAACTCTTGATTTTATGTTATATGTAGTCTCTTTAAAAATTTCAACATGTATTATCCATAGATAAAGTTAATCAATATCTTATATTTCATGAATTTAATTTTTTTATAAACCTTTTCATCTTATTGATACCTATTTATCTTTACTAGTAAATATGGTTGAGAAAATATTTAGAAAATTAATTATTCTTTCCTTTCCTTAATAATATCCATATCCAACTTTACTAATTACATTAATACATGATCCTTGTCCAAATTTATAATGGATAGAAATCCATGATCCTTCCTTCTCAATGAATTAGCTACTTTGTTTTCCTTCCCAGGGTGGTAGTGTATTTCACAGTCATGGAACTTGAATAGTTTCAACTATCTGCTTTGTCTTGTATTGAACTATTTCTGAGTGAATATACACTTAAAATGTTTGTGATCATTATATATCTCATATCCTTTATAATAAAGATAGTGTCTCCATATTTTTAACATAAATATTACATCTTCCAACTTAAAATTATGATTTAGATAGTTTTATTTATAGTTTATTAATTGCCTCTATTCATAAGAAATAACTCAATCATTTTTATAAGGACTCACCCTAGTCCTTTCTTTGATGTGTCATTATATATAACAAATCATTTATTTCTAGATAGTAAGGTCAATATTGGTTAATTGATCAATATTTTCTTTAATTTGTAAAATATTTCTTCACTTTTCTTATAGCATGTGAATTTGAACCCTTTACATGTCAACTTAGTTGACGGATAATGTAATCGAGAAAAATTTTAAACAAATCAACGATATTAACCTGTTAAACAAATAAAACTACATATATCGGTTATATTTGTTTGTGTATTACATTCCTTAATAAATTTTTTCATCATGGCGTAGTCTGATATTCCATCCTTAGAGAAAATATGTCTATGAAACGAAACTTGTTAAATCTAAAATTCACACTTACATAATTTCTCAAATATCACCTTCTCTCTTAGTGTAACACGTCGATGTTTTAGAATATATTTCTCTTTAATAAATAAATGTGTTTGATAGAATTTGAAGAAAAAAAACTTATCCTTATATAAATAATTCATATAAATAATAAAAAACATTATATGGTATTTAAAAAAAATCAAAAATAATTTTCAAAAATAATTTATAATTCACTTAAAAAATATTATTGATCCTAAAGAACTATTTTGAAATATTTCATTTATGAGACTAGATTTTTTTCATATATTATTTATTTAAAATTTAATTCAAAATATTAATCATATATAAATTATTTTCTACTCATGTATAAAATTAATTCATTATTTCTCAATTGGTTAGAAAAGAAAATAGAAGCATTCGAAGATAAAAAGATATATTTTTCTGAAAAATAAATTTTATGCATGTGATGTATTTTTATATTAATAAATTAAATTAATCACTATTAAGGAATAATTTTAATGAAATTATTTAATTATATATTCAATAAAATATTTTAAAATCCATTTAGTGGTTTTTACTAGGAAATAAATAAGAATAAATTCAGTGTTATGATTGAAAATGTATTTTTCTAAAAATAGTTTTTGTTTCGTTTTTCATGAATATTTTAAAATGAATTTATTATAATTATATAAATTGAATATGAAAAAATGGTTTGATATTTGGAACCATTAGTTTCAAATTTTTTTAATGTATTCAATTTCATTTTTGGTCATAATTAATTGAAACCGTGGTAAATATTTATCACCACGGTAAGGGTTGAAAGGATTAATGGGGGTTAAACATTGATATAAGGCATAAAATATATCTAAAACATGGATAGATATGATTGGTTAAGTGTAATTATTCCCAAAATTATTTTATTTTTATTTTTTTATTTTCCTTGGTACCCCTTTCACTATAATATGACATTATGATATTTTAATATTTTAAGTATTTACAGGTTTTCTACCCACCTCACTTATAAAATAGAACGTCCTATAATCATTTATTTTCACATTTTTAGTTGTATATATTGTTAAATACCTAGAAACTTTATTCCTAACATCTATACCTAGATACTATGGATATTTTTCTTCCCAAAATACCAACATTTGAAGGCTTAAGGTTTAAGCCAAAGGAGGCCTCCCAATGAAGAGGTAATGATCTTTACCGGTCTATTTTGAGTTTATTTATTCCTTAACCTTATAAAAATTATATATAACCATATTAACATGACTAAATGTGTATAATTACTATAATTATATGTTTTTATGTTAATTTTATAACCATTTTATTCCTTTTCCAATCCTATAATAAATGACAGCATTGTTCATGTGTATATGTGGATTGCCACATCCAGAAAGCGTTGTGATTAATTTTTCATTTATTACATAATTGGAAAGTCATATGGATGGATTTAATGTATATATAATGTATTTATGATATTATTATGATTATAAAAATATATATTATTATTTAACTTTATTTATTTCTATTTTTGGGAAATGAAAACATTACTCGTGCGAACGTATGAACTACCATCTCTATAAAGTGATGTAATTAATTTTTCACTATATTAGTGGTTATAAAATTGTACATAATTAATATATATTATAATTATTAAATTATTAATATTATTTAGATGATAAAACCACGGATGAGGTTCAAGGACCGGAACCGTCAAACCAAAACATGCATGGGAAATGGAACAATTAACACCTGGATACGGATTTTAAGGAAGAATTGTTAATTAACAGAAAATTAGAAATTATTAGAAAATTTTATATTGTAAGATAAGTATGAATATAGTCATGATATATATTTATAATAAATATAAATTTATTATACAGTAACTAAATAGAATGTATAAAGAAATTTGAGACATGAGGTAAGGTTTTATATTACAATCTCATTTTCAATCAAGATTATTAATGATTAAATGAAATTTGGGTGAATTATATGATTTGTTATCCTAAGACCCAATTATTTTCATATCCTCTATTTTTTATGGTTTTTATATATTTTACTATCATTCTTCTCTCTATGGTACTTAAAATGATTGAGAAATATATTTTAATAAAATCTAAGTTTATTTCCTCTTTAGTCGGAAAACGTTTTCTTCAATATCAATGTTTTTTTAAAAAAATTCAAGAATTTTTTTATATGATTCAAAAATAATTTAAATTTATATTAAATCATATTTTAATATCTTTTTAAAGGATTAAAAATAAATTTTTATAATGTTTTCTGAACAGTTTATTTGTAACTTATTAAAAACAATTGTGAAGGGAATCTTTGTTTTAATGTTTACCATACAAATGGATTTTCCCACCATCATGATTGTTATTTTATTTTAAGCTTAGTTTTTTATTTTCCATGGTTATTTTCAAACAAAATAATTTTATTAATATTATCATAATTTTTATTTAAAAATTTATCAAATGAAAATGATACTTTTCTCATATTTTCAAATAAATGTTCAAAGGATATTTTAAAGTTATTTTTAATATATATTAAAATCTTTTGATGTTTATTATGTTTCACTATGGATATTATATTACGATATAATCCAATTTCATTACCTGTATTTCCTATTATGATAAATTCTTAAGGATGGTTCCATGAAACTAATTTATTTCTTATTGGTTAATTACACTATGATGAAGTGATGAATGTTTCTATGATATTGTGGTAGAAATATATGTGGTTTTAATTATTTGATAGGTATTTTAATTAAATCCATCCAACGCATTGGGTAATGATTTATATCTAATGAGATAATATTAAATAGGATGGTTAGTTATCCTATTACAAGAATAAAAACATGTTGGGGAGTGAACCCAATCTATTATGGGACTTTGTCCACTATGTGATGATTACCTTGGCAGTGATCCTTGACTGATAAAATGATTTTATATACTTATTATTGTGCCAAAATTCCTATGATATGGTTTTATGTTTATGATATTATCTCATGGCTCATGGTTGATAAATAATGATTCCTTACTCTTATGTCTCATTTTTTTTTGAAATTATAAAGATTTATGTCATGACTCATGATTTATGATCTATAACCAATTGGGTATGAAATATGTAAGTTATAAACATAATATCATACCATTATTCTTATTTTCTACTCACATATTATCATATATTGATATATCCTGTGTTTATTCCTTATGATCATCTGAACTCACACTTTTTTATGTCTCCATTTTTTCTTGCGTTATGAAGAAATTTATTAAGTAATAAATTTCTAAGAAGGATTCTATGAGAGAAGAAATTTATGGGAGATACTAAATATATTATAGAAAATAAGTTGATCATGTATCTAGTATTAAAATACACAAAACCTTTAGGGTTTTGGATCATGAATTATTATGTAATATATTAATTTTTCATATAAAATTATGAAACATGTATGTACATTTTTATCTGGTCACCTCAGTTGGTATTAGATCAAGGTTTAGTTATATTTTATAAATAGGTTATAAAGAATATGAGGATAGAACTTAACACATACTATGATGAAATTAAAGTGATATAGCATAAAACTAAAAGTGTTATAAGTTGATAATAAGCTGTCATAATTTAAGATATATTAGGAATAATTTTTATGTGTATATGATTTCTCATTATGATTATTGTATCTTTAAGCTTGCGCTATGATTTTTGGTTTTTTTCAATGGTTATAACCATGAGGAATCATTTTAACAATGAATGTGATGGAAAATGCGAAGATATTCCTCTTGATCAACCAAACATCATGGGATCTAGAATGAAAAATGTTATTGTTATTATCAGAAAACTCTCTCAATCCGTGAATAATACTCATATTCCAAATGATTTAAATATTTACCAATGTAGCGTTGAGTATTTCATGAGAAAAATATACCTTTTTTAGTGGTTCCTATGATGCACTAGTGGTTGGGCAATGAATCGATACCACTGAAAAGATATTTTACATTCTCCAGCACTCAAAGCATGAAAAAATTATTCTATTGGTGTATTATTTAGAAAGAGAATCTGAACAATGGTGGAATATTTTTAAGAATATGAGGTAAGGGGAAGAAATTTACTCCATATAATGGGATGAGTTTGAGAGGGTATTTTTCAATAATTAACTTTTACAAAATCATCATATGAAAATGAAAAGGGAATTATTTGAGATTAATAAGAAGGATAGTGAATCTATTCATACTTATGAGGAAAAGTTTACAAGACTTGTGAGGTATACTTATGTTTTTTTCATCAACCCTAAAATATATATTTATTAGTTCTTTAGTGGCCTAAAGCCAAGTCTTGGAAAGGTCTTGTCCATAAGGGACTTTAGTAGCTATGAGGAAATCATTTGGTGTTCTCTCAAGGTAGATTTGGAGAGTCGAGATTTCAATAATTCTCATGGTCTTGATATTAAGAGAAAGATGGATTTTCAAGGAAATTATAATAATAAAACCCATAGAGGAAGGAAAATAAATCATCCTTTATTCGAGAAGTGTAGAAAGAATCATGGGAGAAATTGTATTAAGGGGACTCGTAAATATTTCAAGTGTGGAAACAAGGGCCGTAAAGTAAGTGAATTATAGAGAGATGTAAAGAGGCATTCCAATGAAATGAATGTGGAGAGAGATAAACACCAACACTATAATATTAAAACTATAAGTAGTTTGGTAATTATACTAACCAGTGCATGAATATAAGGGTTAATGATGAAAATAAACATCATAAACCTCTTAATACAAAAGATAAAGGGAAATATCATGTGGTTGTAACTATCGGAGTGGGACATGAGAATGAAGTGATGAAAGGTACACTTATCATTCACTCTATAACTAAATATTTCTTATTTTATCCTATTTTTACTCACTATTTTATATATAAATAATTTTTTAATAGTATCAAATCACCACATCAACTGTTAGATGTTGAATTATCAATTAAAAATCTAAAGGTATAATGATCAACTCTCAAGTATATAAATCTTCTATAATAGATTTTCAGGAAAATTTGATCCCTATAAATCTTGTGATTCTCCCTCTAGTTTAATTTGATGTTATTTTGGGCATGTAATAACTTTATTTATATAGATCCCATATAAATTATTAATGAGGGGAATTTACATTTCATATTATGAATAAACAAGTGATTTTTTATCAGTGTGAGGATGAATATGAAATTCTAATGGAAACTAATTCCATTATATGGGTCATACTACCAATTAATCAGGGGTATTTATCTCAAATGGTTAGGGAAAAACTCAAAATTGAAGATATTCTTATTGTGCAGGAATATGCAGATGTATTTTTTGAAGAGTTTTTTTGTCTTCCCTATAATCGTGAATTTATATTTTCAATAGAACCCATACCTGGAATTATGTATATTTCAAAGAATCCTTACGTAATGACCATGATTTATTTGTGGTAATTGAAGATGAATCTTTAAGATAATATTGATAAGGGATTCATTCGGCCAAGTGTGTCACCATAGTTTGAACTTGATCTTTTTTCTAAGATAAAGATGGGTCCATTAGAATTTTCATTAATTATCAAAAACATAAAAAAGATTAGTATCAAGAACAAGTATCATCTACCCTCTATTGATGATTTGTTTGATCAACTATGAGGAGCTCAATACTTATCAAAAATTGACCTCCAGCCTAGATATCATCTGTTGAGGGCCAAAAGGGAGGACATGTCTAAGGAAAGCATTTGTATGAGGTATGGACACTATAAATTTAAAGTTATTACATTTATTATTATCATTTCCAATGTTATCTTAATAGATATAAATGAATATATTATTTAGAGATTAACTTTATCAATTTTTGGTAGTCTTTGTAGACTATGTTTTTATATATTCCAAGATAAAAAATAGCATTAATATCATTTGAGGATTGTGTTGAAGACCTTGAGGAAAGATAATTTGTATTCCAAATTTAGTAAATGTGAATTATGGTTATATAGAGTATCATTATGGGGTCATGTAATTATAAGTGAGGGTATATTAGTGGATCCCTTAAAGATAAAAGTTATTTAAAATTGGACCAGAACAACCACGATGATCGAAATCCATAGTTTTCTTGGGTTGGATGGATACTACATACACTTTGTGAGAAATTTATCACAACTATAAAAACCAATAACTAGGTTGACAATAAATGGATCCAAGTTCTTATGAATATATGAATGTGAAGATAATTTCAAGGAACTAAATTGAAGTTTGTTCAGTGCACCTATGCTCACACTACCCTACAGTGAAGAATGGTTTCTGTTCTATAGTGATTTTTCAAACAAGGGATTGTGATTTTTTCTCATATATAATTACATGGTAGTATCTTATGACTCCATCCAATATAAGTTTTGTGAGAAAAATTACCCAACTCATGATTTGGAACTGGCATCAGTAATTTTTTATTTAAAAATATGGATGTATAATCTTTATAGTGAAAGGTATGACATATATATCGATAATAAAATCTTGAAGTATATATTCCTAGAGAAAGAGTTGAATATGTTCCAAAGGAGATAGTTAGAACTGATTATATATTATGACTTCTCAATACATAACCACCTTAGTATGGTAAACAAGGTGGATTATTCTCTAAGTTGTAAGGACCATGATAGTTTTTCCATGATGATAATTGAAAGAGATTCAATACATATGGATTTATAGAAGATTGAACTTTAAATCATAATTAAAGGAGAAAGGTCGTATCTTTCCTAAATGAATACTCAACCATATATTCATGTGAATATTAAAGAGGCACATAAGGAAGATATGGAGCTATAAAGAAAGGTGATAATTATTCTTAAGTTCAACCTTGACCATGATGGAAGGGTTATATTCAAGAACTGGGCATGTGCCTTATCAATACCATAAGTAAAGAATGAGTTGTTAGATAAATCTCATAGTTCATAATTCTCTATTCATACTATAATTATAAAGATGTATAGATATATTAAAGATCATTTGTTGTGAGAAAACATGAGGAGGGATATCTTACAGTATGCATCTCAGTTCTTGGTATACTAAAAATTTAAGGCTAAGAGATAAAAGTTCAAGGGGATGTTACAACCATTTACTATATCTAAGTGGAAATGGGAAACATCACCGTAATTTTTTTTCATAGAAATCCCCATGACATTAAAAAGGAATAATTATATTTGGGTTTTGTTTTATCACCTTATCAAATCATAATATTTCATTTCTATCAAATACAATTTCTACCTTGATCAACTCCCTAGGATATACATTAAGGAAGTGATAAGGTTTCATGGATAACCACTCTCAATCATATATAATTGAGATTTTATGTTTACCTAAAAGTTCTAGAAAATTATTTAGTAATATTTGAATACAGAGTTGAGCTTTAGAACTACATATCATCCCAAAATAGATGGTCAGTCTGAGAGGACCATTCAAATCCAAAATATATACTAAGATCTTTCACTATAGATTTCAAAGATGGTCGAGATCAAAAAGTTCAACTAGTCATATTTTCTTACAAAAATAGCTTTCAATAAACTATTTAGATTACTCCTTATAAATCCCTCTTTGGAAACAAGTGCAGAACTTCAACATTTTGGGATAAAGTTGGGGAACGAAATCTATTGGGACCTAAGTTAGATGAGAAAATATTAGAGAATGTTAGATACATTTAGAAAAACAAAATGGAATCTTATGATTTATAGAAAAATTATACTAACAATCATCAGTGAGGTCTATAGTTTAAAGTTAGTGATATGTTATTCCTTTGAATATCTCTTTGGAAGAATGTTAAAATCTTTTCAAGTAAGTTAAAGTTAAACCTAAGATATATCAGTCACTAAGATATTCTTGAATGTATTAGGATGGTATCTTATAACTTTGGTTCTCCCTATAACCCTCTCCAAATTTTACTATGTGCTCCATGTATATCTTTTGAGAATGAATATATCTAATCCATCACATATAATAAACTCTTAGGTCATTCCATCAGATCATGATCTTTCTTATAAAGAAAAACCAATGGAAATCATGGATCATTGAGTAAAGTGATATATAACATGACCACTAACCTGGTAAAGGTTATCTAGAGGAATCATAAATTTAAAAATTGGTAACATGATGATGCAATGAGGAATAGGTATCCGTAGTTTTTTATCAAAATGACAAAATTTTGCAGGTGAAATTATTAAAATGGGGTAGAATGTAACACCCTAATATTTTAGAATATATTTATCTTTAATAAATAAACTTTTTTGATAGATTTTTAAGTAAAAAACCTTGAAATTATGTGAATAGTGCTTATAAATAATAAAATAAATCATGTTATAATGTATTTAAATGAAATATAATTTTCAAAAATAATTTCTAATTCACTTAAGAAATATTATGGATCATAAAGAACTATTTTAGAATATTTCATTTATAAGCATTGTTTTTTTCACAAATTTTTTATTTAAAAATTACTTAAGATTATTAAAATTACTAAAACAATTATTTTACACTTGTAGTAAATGAATTAATTTCTTATTAATTGGTTAGAAATGAAAATAGAGTCATTTTAAGTTAAAATGAGACTTTTTTAAAAAAAATTGCCTTTATACATGCAACATGTTTTAATATTAATAAATAAAATTAATAACTATTGATGAATGATTTTAATAAATTTTTTAAATAATATAATAAATAAAATATTTTAACATTAATTTAATATTTATTACTAGACAAGGAATAATAATAAATTCATTGTTATACTTAAAAATTTATTTTTCTAAAAAAAATTCATTGTATTTTGCACATTTATTTTAAAATGAATTTCAAATACATATAGAAATGGAATATCATAAAAAATCATATTTATAACTAGTATTTTTAAATTTGATAATGTGTTCATTTTCATTTTTTGTCATAATCAATTGTAAACTTGTTAAATGTTATCACCGTGGTAAGCGTTAAAAAGATCAATGGGGGTTAAACTTAGAGATAAAGAATAAAATATCGAAAAACATTGGATAGATTTGATTGTTTAAGTATATTTCATCATACCCTTATATTATATTCAAATTTTTTTTGCCTTGGTGCCACTTTAAATTGAATATTACTTTATTATATTTTAATGTTTTAAGTATTTACAAGTTTTTCACTGAATCTCTTATAAAAGGGAACCTATTCTCTTCACTTATTCACACCTTTTGATCCATACAGCTCAAAAAAACATATAAAAATATCTTTCAAAATTCCCTACACATTTTCTAGAGATTCTGGTATTCCTAAAATACTAACCTTTAAAGTCTTAAGGTGTAATCCAAAGGAGGTTTCCCAAAAAAGAGGTAATTTTATTGGGCGATATAGATCAATTTTATTTCTTCCTTAACCTCCTAAAAATATTATATAACCATATTAACATGATTAAATATTTATCATTAATATAATTTTTGTTTTTCATGGTATATCCATTTTATACCTCTTTCCCATCCTATGAGAAATGATAACTTCACTCATGCATACGTGTGGACTACCACGTAAATAAAGCGATGTGATTAATTTTTCATGTCTTCCATAAATGGATGGTAATATGGATGGATTCAATGAATGTATATGAAATGTTTTATATTATTATTATTATTTAAACATATATTATTATTTAACTTTATTTCTTTTCATTCATTGTAAAATTAAAGCATTACTCATGTGTACGTACGGACTACTGTATCCAAGAAGTGATGTAATTCATTTTTCATCACCACATTATACTAATGTTTAAAAAGTTTATGTCAAGAATAAATATGATAATTATAATATTATTAATATTTTATAGATTATAAAATCATGAACAAGGTCCATAGACCGGAACTGTCAAACCAAAACATGCATGGGAAATAGAATAGTTAATAACCGAATATTGATTTTTAATAAATAATTATTGATAAATGGGTAATTGGAAATTATAAGTGAATATTATATTTTAATATAAGTATGAATATGGTATTTATATAAATATACATATAATAAATACAAATTTATTTTGTAGAAACTTAAGAGTGTGTATAAAGAAATTCCGGACATGAGTTAGAATCTCAATTTTAATTGGGATTGTTTATGCTTAGATATAATTTGGGAAAATTATATGAAATTTATATTTTAAAAACTTAATATATTATTATACTATGGTTATTTATGGGTTTTCATTTTTTCCTTTTAGCATACTCTTTATGGTACTTAAAACGATCGAGAAATTTTTTTTAAGAAAATCCAACCTTATTTATTATTTGGTCAGAAAACATTGTATTCCATGTCAATATTCTTTAAAAAATAAATAGTTTTATTTTATATGATCCAATTATTATTAAAAATAATATTCACCCATATTTTACTTTATTTTCAAAATATTAAAAAAGAAATTTTTATAATTTTTTCCAAATAGTTTATTTATGACTTTTACAAAACAAAAATATGAAAGGAATCATTTAACGGCATGAGTGAAATTTCCCATCCTCTGGAACGTTCATTTATTTGAAACTTACTTTATAAGTTTCCATTATTATTTTAAAAAAATCATTTTCTAAATATTCTGTTAATTTTTGTTTAAATTTTTATAAAAAATTATATTTTCTAAACTTTCCAAAGAAAGGTTCAAATGCTATTGTAAATGTATTTCTCATATATTTCCAAAATATTTGATGTTTATTATGTTTTATTGGGGATATGAACTTATGATACAACCTAATTTATTTACCTAGATTTCCTATGATGATAATTTTTTAAGGATGATTCCGTGAAACTCGTTTCTTTCTCATGGGTTAATTGTGCTATGATGAAATGATGAATGTTTTTATGAACTTATCACATAGATACTTATGGTTTCATTATGTGTTGGATGGTTATATTAAATCATTAAAATTAATTGGTTAATTATTGATATCTCATGATATAATGTGAAATAATATGGTAAGTTAACCCATTCCAAGAATGAAAAGAGTTTGTGGAGTGAACCCAGTCCATTATGGGACTTCATCCACTATGTGATGATATTCTTGGAAATGATCCTTGACTAATGAAATGGTTTTCTATGAAAATTATTTTGATATAATTCATATGACATGTTCTTATGCTTATTATATTATTTAATGGAACATAATTGATTAATGATGATTCCTCTCTCTAATGAATCTTTTTTTAAAATATAAAAATTATATTCCATGATTCACGATTTGTGATCTATGATTGATTGGTTATAAAATTTATAACTTATGATCATGATATAATACCCTTATTCTTATCATATTCTTTTATATGATCATTTATTGATATCTCTTGTGTTTATCCTTACTGAGAATATGAGCCCACTATTTCTTATGTTTCCATCTTTTCCTCAGATTATGAAGAAATTTATTAAGTAAGAAATTTCTAAGAAGGTATCTATGAGAGAATAAATTTATAGAATATAATTAATATTTAAAATGAAATAATTTTACTATACCTAGTATTCAAATATTATAAACTGTAATGTCCTAGACCCAGATGCTACTAAATGGTGCCCCGATCCTAATTGGACACATGGCCTCAAGCGCATCTCCCCAAATGCTAGAGGTTATCAACTAGAAGCAAGGGCCTAGGGTGTGTATATGGGGATAATATACCCTCTTATTAGAGTGTAACACATCCTTATAAATCATAAATATCACTGGCATAAGTATTAAAACAATATATTAACATTATGAATAGACACTAAGACCTTAGGGCCAGTAACCAGTCACAGTGGAAGCACAATAATAACTAAATAGGAATATATAAACAATTCTAGAAGTAATCTCGTATAAAATGATGATAATGACATGTCATATCTCTAAAAATGTTACAAAATAAATATATAGTAAAAAGTATAATAAATGTATCAAAATACCAAAATGACCAAAAATATCAATCTCAGTTATCATCATGAGCCTCAACTTCCTCCCATGCTCCCATGCTCCTAAGTGGCACAAATTCAAGCATCATACTATGTGCACTATCCTCAGCCCCTACCTGCATCCATGAAGTATGCCCGAGTACCTAGTGGTGGAATGAATAAGCTGTGAGATATAATCCTTGCAGGTTACCACCCACAGTGTCTATAACAAATCCTAGTTGGGAAATACAAGCTAAGCAGAGTGAAAAATATAATAGATATGATAGTAATACTAGTAAAATTACCATGGAAAATGTAATAACTATAAAGTGATACTTTCAAGACAAACAATTCTCCCAGCAAAACAAGGGTCCATCTCCTCTAATAAGGTATCTATAAATAAAATAGAAGTAAACACCATGGCCATTCCATACACACAATATATCATATAATCCATGGTCATACTATAAAACATGTATATCAAAACAACCATGATTGATCTGTATAATCAATCATGTCACATTTAACATGGTTAAACCATATTATCAGAAGTGTTAGACCCTGAAAGGCCGGATCCAAGGTGTAGTGAACCAAGTCATCCTCGCTGATTCCTAGGATCATCTCGATTGAAACTTCGTTAGACTTTGAATGGGGTATAAGGGGAATGTCAACAGACCATGTCCACTATGATCCCAAACAAATTGAATCCAAGGGGTAGAAAGGCCCAATTCATCCCATGGAATTAATATGTAAGGATAAATATCATCCAAGGTGTCCATGACCACTATCAGGATCCAAGTAGTAACATCCAAAGAATATAATGTAATCATTCATCATTCATTCAATTTATCAATTTCACAAACATCCAATTCTATGATTTTACCCACTCATATGATAATTTTTATTATAGTACATTCCAAGGGTTTACCCACTCATATAACATTTCACATTTAAATAGTTAAAAAAATCAGCATCATCCTGTATCACATGGAAAAGGACTTATAACATCTCATAATCAAACAATTCAGTTCAATTCATTTATAAATAGGCTTCCTCTAGCTAGTAAATCTCAAACACACACCCCATGGGTGGTATAATAAAGGTAAAACTCAAAGGTACGTGCCATGGGTGACCTTGGTTTGGGAAACAAGCTTCAATGAGTCTCAAGGAACTAGGGGGAATCCCTAACATGCTCCAATACATTCAATTTAATTATTAAGTTCAATTTTGGGGCCCTGTTAGAAGTTATAGTATACCACACAATGGAAACTAACTCTAAAAAGAACCAAACCATTTGGGAAAAGTATAGACCACCTACCCTAGGTTCGTAGTAGAGAACTCATTCAATCTCAAAAATCCTGATAATATGGAATATTAGCTCACATCTAAATAACTCATCCAATACTAATTCAAATGAAGAAACATAAGTGTAAATGAGTACTCATTGGAGTGGATCCAATGAGACCAATGATGGAAGAAATGGAGTCTGAATCTAGAATCAGGATCCAATCTTAGCATTAGGTTTCCCTAGGAGATCCTACGTGTGAGATAAGGGAGGTGAGGTCTTCTGTCCAAAAAATAAAGGCCCTATATCTATTTAAAAAAACTTACTCATGTATTTACACAACATGTAAATACTTTGCACATCCTTTAAATCTCTAGGTCTTACTCCCTGGAAAAAACCCCTTACGTGATGTGGGAGGTTCCAACCATGCCATTACATTTTGTTTAATTGATGCATAATGTTTATCCCAATTAAACTCCATGTAATTGGCCTATATCCAATCTACAACCCTCTACCTTCTTCTTTTTCAAAAAACTACCCAACCAGCCCACATCCTAACATAGGTTCTAATCCAAAAAGAAAAATAAACTAGAGTTTAATTGGTAATAAAAGAATATATTCCTCAAGAAAAACCATGGATCTTAAAATATTTCTTCCGTATAGTAATTAATCTCTAAATTTTCCTCTAAATGGTGTTCAAGGGTCTCCTGAGAATAACTTGGGACACTGAGCATATATGTCTGCCTCCCGCTCCCAAGTCTTGTCCTGTAAATGATCATGCCACAATAGAACTCGTACTAGAAGAACTGGCCATCCTTAAAGAACCCTTGTTCCCCTATCAACAATATGAATAGGGTTATCCTTAAAGGATTCATCAACCTATATCTCAAACTCCTTGGGATAAAAAACATGATACAGTTCTGAATAATAATGGTTCAGTTGAGACATGTGGAAGACATCGTTCATGGCTCGGTACCTCTAAGGTAACTGCTACTGATAGGCTATTATCCTGACTCTACCCAAAATCTTAAGCAGCCTGACATATCATGGTAAAAGATTCCCCTATCTCATAATCTTTCTATTTCCCAACTATAGTGAAACATGGAAAAGATTAGATCCCCAAACTCAAACTCTAGAGTTCATAAATGGATATTAGAGTATGATTTTTATTGAGACTGCATAGTAGGCATATTCTTTCTGGTCAAATAGACCTAATCATAAGTTTCTTGCATGAGACATGGTCTTAGTAAAGCTTCCTCACCTACCTATAACCAGCACATGGGTGATAAACATGTCCTACCATACAAATCCTTATAAGGTTTCATCTGTATAGTCACCTGATAACTGTTTTTTTTTTTCAGATAACTCAACCATGGGTATATGTCTCTCTTAAGATCCCACAAAATCCAGAATTAATTATCATAACATATCCCCAAGAACCTATATTATACACTCTGATTGGCCATCAGTATGAGGTTGGTATGCTATGCTCATAAGAACCTATGTACCCAACTTCCTCTAAAAACTATTCTAGAACAAAGACTTAAATCGGGCATCCCTATCTGAAATGATAGTCTAAGGGACCTTGTGAATTCATGTTATCTCATAAATATAAAACCTCCCAAGTTCATCCACACTGAAGTTCTCCTTGATCAGTAGGAAATGAGCAACCTTCATGATCCTATCAATAACAATACACGTGGCATCACTAGCTCGAGGTTGCCTCATCAAGCCAATTACAAAATCTATTATAAGATCTTCCCATTTCCACTCAGGAATGGTTAACCACTTTATAATTCTATTTGGTTGTTGATGTTATACATTTACCTACTAACAAGTGGAACATCTCATAATAAAACCAGCTACCTCATGTTTCATACCCAGACCCTGGTACTAAAGGTACAAGTCATGGTACATCTTGGTAACAGTATTGTAGCAGGCTCTATAGCAATACAGTAGAAAGAATTGTAGTAGGTACTATTCGGTACTGTAGCAGCCGGAACTATTCATTCATCTAGGCCTTTAGGCCACCAGTCTGTTCCTTAGATCATGAAAGGCTTTTGGGCCACCCAAGTCCTTAGGGCCAGTTGTCTCTCAAGGCCTTTGGGAAACCTTAAGGCCTTATGGCCACCCCAAGGCCTTTGGGCCATGTGAATATGTAGATGTACCAGTCAAAATACAAAGGAAAAGGCTCCAGATGAGGAGTTAGGGTAGGAACGTTCACTTTAGCATAGCTAACTAGAATTGGAATAATGAGAGGGTATGGAATTTTCATCAGTACCGGGCTTGTTCAGCTTTCATAGGACATCTAGCCGATCATCCCAGTGAAGGTGGAGTGCTGATATCATGACATGTGCTGCGGAGGAGTAGTTCCAAGTTTTCTTGTCTGGTTGATTCCCTTTAAGACCTACAGGTCATGTAATTGTCTTTAAGACTACGATCCCTATAAGGGTTCCACCTCACCCCTTGAAAGGTGGATTATAAAAATAATAATAAAATGAATCCCTTTGGGCTATTCCAACCAGGTTTCACTACCCAAACCAAGTCATAAAACTCATGCATCATCTCATCATGTATGTATGTTAGAACCCATATGCGACCATGTATATGCAGGATCGAATCCTCACATATGATCCAACAAAGAGGTTGGTCCTCACCTTCTACACCCTTCCATAGGAATATACCCTCAAAATATGATAGTTTCCTCACCCTAACTATATCCATAAGGGTATACATCACCAGTAATGATGAAATATAAGTCTGCCCTTGACTGTGTTGCGCCTCTAAGTGAATCTCATAAACCAAAACCATAAGCTTCCACTTGCAACTGTCCTGCTAAATTACATGTATTTGATTCATCATGTTAATTGCATCAGCCACTACAATTCCATTTCCAATCATATAGGCAAGATCAAAGTCAATGTACTATAGGTACTCAATCCACCTTCCCTACCTCAAATTTAGATCACACGGTGTAAATATATACTTGATTATTTTATGGTTCATGTACACAAAAAAAAATGATCTCCCAATAAATAGTGTCTCCAATAGCATAAAGTATGAACAACTGAAGCTAACTCAGGATCATGCGTCGAGTAATTCCTCCCATGTAGCCTCATTTGATGAAACCTATATTCCATGACTATTTCCTCCACATTAGAAATACTCCCAGCCTGATACAAGATGCTTCATAATACACAGTGTAGCTTCTTCCCTACTCTAGAAGAATCAGGGTTATCACTAAAGTAAATATTCCTTTCAGATCTTGAAATTATATCTTGTATGTATCTTACCATAAAAACTTCACACCCTTATTATTAAATCACTTAAGTGGTGCTTCTAAGTGTGATAATTCTTCTATAAAATTCCTATGATATTCAATTATCCCCAAGAACTCTGAAAGTTAAAGATGTTCTTGGGATGTTCCCATGAAACTGCAATTCTCTCCTTCTATGGATCAACTGATACTCCTTTCTCTAAGATAATATATCCCAGGAAGTGAATATTATACATCAAGAAGTGTCACTTAGTGTGCTTAGCATATAACTGATTCTCTCTTAGTTTATCCAAAATGATTTCATGATGTTTTTCATGGTCTTTTTGATCAGGATAAGACACTAAGATGTATTTCATAGAAACCACCACAAATGAATGCATATAAGGATATAAAACTCAATTAATCAGCACCATGAAAACCGTTGGTTCATTCATGAGACTGAATGGCATGACCAGGTCCATACCTGCTATGAAAATCTATAAAGGATTTGTTTTTAGGTCAAACACTTACCTGGTGGTATCCTGATATCAAATAAATTCTTGAGAACACCTGAGCTCCTCAGAGAAGAAAAAAATTTCATCTATTCATGGAAAATTATATCAGTTCAAAACCATAAACTAGTTCAATTTACAATAATTTGCTCATAGAATGAGGGTTTTATCTTCCTTTTTTCCAAAAAAGGACCGAAGAACCCCCACAGGGAAGTATTGAGTAGTATAAACCCCTTTAACTCCATTTCCACTATCTACCTATTGATCTCCTGCAACTCTGTAGTACACACCCTATACGGAGGAATGGATACTAGTGTAGATCTTAGCATTATCTTGATGGAGGAAACCATCTCTCTCTTAGGAGGTAAACTAGAAAATTCTTTAGGGATCACGTATATGAAACGATCAAATAAAAAAGTGAAATATTCTAGATGCATTCCCTAATCATCTAGATATAAACTATCAATTGGGGTTTTCATTCCGCCTATCCCATGATGCTCTGGTCTAGCTCGGCTCACCAGGACATCCCATTTACCCTTGTGATTACAAATTTTTCCATCTAGTGATGTGAAAGTCACCATCTGGCGATAGAAATCAACAAGGTCCAAATAATCCACTAGATAGTATATCCCTAGTATGAGGTCAAACCCAGTCATCTCGAGGAAAAAAAGATTCTAGATGAAGTTATACCCACCAATCTCAAGGTTTAACTCCCTAAACTGACGCACATCCTCTGTTCTGATCTTCAACAGAGTGTTAGGAATCATAATTCCCTTAGAAAAATCAACAACAAGCCCAAGGATTTCCACCGCATGTACAAATATGAAACTATGTGATGAACTTGTATCAAAAATAGTTGATACAAGAGTTGAGGATACTAAGATCATACCTCTCACCATAGATGGTATGGCACTCTACTCCTCAGATGTAGGTTGCATAGAATATATCTATCCCGAACTGCAGCCCTATGTAACAATTTCACTACCTATAGAAATCCCACTCTACAATCTTAGAAAAATGGTTCTTTTCTTCCTTGGACATGACCACCACCTTAGCTTGACTGACCAGTACTGATCTATCTTCTAGCTTGATGCAAAGTTCTGAAACCCGCTCCCGAACCTGGTGTCAGAGCTGACCCCCAACCCCTCACTGTTGGAGGGAAGGTACTCCAAAATCATTGTATTTTTTCCATCCTACCAAAATATTTTCACTCAATTTGTTCTCAATAAAACGTATTCCTCACATATCCCCATATTCCATACTGATGACAGAAAACTACACTACCATCACTAACATTCTGGCTAGTACTCATCTCATAGAAAGCCTCAAAATAGAACTTCCTACCTAAAAATGTTGAACAACTAAGTATAGAGGCTACACTTCTCTACTATGTTCTCCCATCTTCCCTTGGGTTCTGCTCTATAATTAGTGCCTGATTTACAATTTCAATAAATTTAGACAATATAAACATGTTGAACTGATATTGAATAGAATTTTGAAGACCTTCCTTTAAGTTTATCACCCTTGACAACTCATCAGTAAGGTATATCAATGCGAAACACTAAAACTCTATAAATCATGTTGAATACTGCATATTTTTCATAGCACCATGCTTCAGATGCATGAACTCACTATCCCACTCTTCTCTCAGAGTCCTGGTGAAAAATTATTCATAGAATCTGGATTAAAAATCTCACCAAACCATATCCCACATACTATCATCCTAGTTAAATGCATCCTAATGGCGCTTTGCTGCTCCTCGAAGCATGTAAGTCAAAATATTCACTCTCCTCTTAAGATGTATTTCTATATGATCAAATATCGATAAAGTAATCTCAAGTTATAGCTCAGATGCCTATGGACTTCCATCACCCAAAAATGTGGGAGGATATTTATACTAGAATTCACATATTAGCTCTCCCATAGATGAGGCAAGCTACGGTTCTCCTTGAAATTTTTTCATAAAGTGCATAAAACTCTCTCAGAACTATGCCTCATCACTTTTTTCCAGAAAAAATATTAGTGCCTCACCTAACACTACAGAAGGATCCATTGGTATCTCATATCCCACCACCTCTAGAGCATGGTCATCACCACCCTCCTGGCATATGATAGGAGGTCATCATGGTGGCACGTATCTACAATGACAAACACAAACCTCAGAAGGATTAGATAACCAGATTTCACAACTAAAAGCATAGGATATGTCAAAACCTTACTATAAAGAAGTTGTACAACTCATCCTACTCTTAAATCCAGGATTAGTAAAAATAAACAGTCATAAAAATCACTAGATACACTACCTAATTCCCACTCAAAATATGGGATAAGTTCAAGTTTTAAGTTTCAAAATTGTGATTTCCATTTCCATTTCATTTTCATTTCACATTTAATTTTAAATGTTTGAACCAAATTATTCTCCACTTATGATCCATAAGGGATCATACTTCTCATAAAATATAATATGGTGTCCACCTAACCCATACCATAACACATTCTAGTCCATGAGACTCATGATCCTTGACTCAATGTGCCACAATTGGATGATTAGGGTGTCTGCTATAACCAAATCTGAAAATAATACTAAAATTATAGAAGGCACTCTAAGTACCAACCATGTTTCCCAAACCACTGTATAATCATTTATCAAACATCAGGTATATTACATAAGGCACATATCACAACATCATACAATCAAACAATGCATCCTATATAGAATGGCATAATGCATGGCATCTAAATCCTATAAAGTGACGAAAATGATACATGAGATGCATACCCTCATCTCATTGAGAAATGGTAAAACCATTCCTTAGTTATATAAATAATCACATCACAATTCAAGTGTGACACCTAACTTTGGAATCAAATCAATTTTAATATCACAAAAAATAGAAAGAAGCAATTTCTATTCAAGGGAATTTGGATTTTTTCCATACATGGGTTAGCTACACCCAGACACAGCTCATTACCAAATCCTTATTATTTATAATCCCTTATCTATTGTTTTCAAATAGTAAGGTATAAAATAGAAAACCTTTGATACCACTTTGTAACATCCTGGACCCAGATTCCACTAAACGGTGCCCCTAACCCAGTTGTTCACATCACCTCAAGCACATCTCCTTAAATGTCAGTGGATGTTGACTAGCAGTGAGGTCCTAGTGTGTGTTTGTGGGAATACTATTCCCGATTTTCAAAGTGAAACATATAAGTAGTAATAATATATATCAATATAATAATCAGTAAAACAATGGATAAATAGTAATAATAAACACTAATACCTCAAGACCAGTAACCCACCATAGTGGAAGCACAATAATAACTGAACAGAAATATATAAACAATTCCATAAGTGATCTCATATATAGTGATGATAATTTCATGTCATATTTCTAAAATGAAGCTAAAATAGGTATACAAACAGTAGTATAATACATGTATCAAAATACCAAAAAAACTAAAAAGATCTATCACATCTAACATCGTGTGCCTCGGCTCGGTCTTGTACTCTCTTGTTCCTAAGCATAGAACAAAGTCAAGAATCATATTGTGGGTGTTTTCCTTGATCCCTACCTGAATCCATGAAGTTTTTTTAGTTACCCAATGGTGTCTTGAATAGGGTGTGAGATACAATACCAGTATGTCACCACCCATAGTTTCTATAACAAATCATGGGAGTTCAATACAAACTAAGAAGAGTGGAAAATATAATAGATATGATAGTAATACAAGTAAAATGACTATGGAAAAAGTAATAACTATAAAGTGATACTTTCAAGACAAAAAAGACTCCCTGCAAAAAAGGGTCAAGCTCCTATAACAAGGTATCTATAAAGAAAATACAATTAAACACCATTTCCATACCATATATAAAATATCCCATATCATCCATGGCCATATCTTATAACCTGTATATCAAATCAATCATGGTCTATTCATATAATCAAGAATGTAAAATTTACTATGGACAAGCTATAGAATCAGAAGTGTCAAACCTCGTAAGTCTGAATCCAAGGTGTAGTGAACCAAGACATCCTCATCAAGTCCCAGTATCATCTTGATGAAAACTCATTTAGACTTTGAATGGGTTCCAGGGAGTATGCCAACATACCATGTCAACTATAAGCCCAAATAATCCATATCCAATGGATAGTAAGGCCCAACGCATCCCATGGAGTCAAGACCCAAGGAGCGATCTTGTCCAAGGAATCCACTACCACTATCATGATCCAAGGAGTAACATCTAAGGCATCTAATAGAATCATTCATCATTTGTTCCATTTATCAATTTCACAAACATTTGATTCCATGATTTTACCCACTCATATAATAATTCCCATTCAATTACATTCCATGAGTTTACCCACTCAGATAAAATTTTAAATTTAAATAGTTAAAAAAATAAAAAACATCATGTATCACATGGTAAAGGAGGAAGAACATCTCCCAATCAAACAATTCAATACAATTAAATTATAAATGGGCTTCCTCTATCTAGGAAAGCTCAAACACACGCCCCATGGGTGGTATAAAAAAAGGAAATATCAGAGGCACGAGTGACCATGATTGAGGAAAAAACCTTCAACAAGTCTCACGGAACTAGTGGGAATCCCTAACAAGTTCCAATACATTCAATTTAATTATTCATTTCAATTTTTGGGGCCCCACCGAAAGGTCCAGAATGCCTCATGATGGTAACTAGCTCTATAAACCACCAACCATTTGGGAAATGTATAGACTAGCTACCATAGGTCAATGATATATCAATCATCCAATATTTATCTCTGATTTGGTCCATATCGAGAGGAAAACAATTAACGGATGAAAATATTGAGAATATGTAATATTATCTCACATATAAATAGCACATTCGATACCAAGTCAAATGAATAATAACACAAGAGGAAAGGATCACTCACTAATTCATATCCAATGAGACAGATGGTGGAAAAAATAGAGTCTGGATCTGTAATTGGGATCTAAGACTAGATTTAGGCTTCCTTGGGTGCTCATGCACATGAGATAAGTGAGCTGAGGGAATTTATCAAAACAAAATAGAGGCCTTTACACTATTTAAAAAAAATTGCTCAGGAATTTACATGATGTTTAAATACTTTAAATATATTTTAAATCTTGAATCCTTCCTCTCTAGAAAAAACCATTACATGATTTGAAAGGTTCTTTCCATGCCATTACACATTGTGTAATTAATACAAGTCATATATTCAAATTACACATCGAGTAATAGACCTATGACCAATATATATCCCATTATCTTCTTCTTTTCCAAAAACTACCCAACTAGCCCATGGCCCGGATTAGGGTCTAAGACAAAAAGATAAATAAACTGGAGTTTTATTAGTAATAAAATAATTAATACCTCAGGAAAAACCCAGGATCTTACATAAACCTTTATGGTTATGGGGAATGAATTAGTATGTAATACATTAAGTTTTCATCTAAAATGATAAAATATGTATGTATGTTCTTCTTGAGTCTCCACAAGTAGTTAGTATGGGTTGTATATAATGTTTGAAGCCTATGGGCATTGAATTTCTCTAAGGCCTAAGGTCCATGTAATACTTATGCCTACGGGCCTTGTAAGGGTTCCACCTCACCCCTTGAAAGGTGGATTATGAAAATCAATAAAAAATGAAGGCCTTCAGTCCATTGGAGGATTATATCCATGAACATTAAGGGTTCATTTTTTAACCCAAAAGGAATTAATATGAATTTATAATTCCCAAACCTTGTATGAAAATATTCTTTTGAAAATCACCCTTCTTAAATTTTAATTTATGATAACTATAATAAATATCAATCTTTGAGAAGCATTTATCCCCTTGAAGTTGATCAAATAGATCATTAATGTGGTGTAAATGATACTTTTTCTTCATTGTATTGAAATTGGTTTCTCTATAATCAATAAAAAACACATAGACCCATCATTATTATTCACTAATAATACAGGTGATCCTCAAGGTGAAATACTTGGGTGAATGAATCCCTTATCACAAAACTCTTGGAGTTGTTTATTTAATTCCACCAATTCCACCATACCTATTCTATAGGGAGGCTTATATATGGGTTTTACATCAGGGATAAGTTCATTATAAAATTAAACTTCATGTTCAGGTGAATATCTAGGTAGTTCCTTAGGAAATACATTAATATAATCCCCCATCATATATATATATATATACTATATTATTATGATATCCTTCTTTTTTATTATTTTATCTTCACTAAAATTTTCATTAATATGATCCACTATAGGTGGTACCAAATAAGGCTTGGGCAATGAGGTATCTCCTATAAAAATAAATAATTTTATTCCAGCTATAGAGACTATAATATCCTTTTTCGTGATATTAAATTATGATATGATACATTGGGATCTAATCCGTCAAAAGGATTATATCAAATTTGGAAATTGGTATTACCACCAAGTTTGAAACTAAATAACCTCCATGAATTTTAATATATACGGGTCAATATACTATCATTGATATAAGATTCCCCCCCCCCCCTCGAAGTGGAGGAAATGTGGGAGACTTCTCATGCAACGACTCTTGGGCGTTCTTCGAGCCGATGATCGATGGTGAATCTAATGGATTGATACTTTGATCCTAAAGATGTATTCATTCCTCCCTCAAAGGTGGTGGCTACAGGTGGTGGGATTTCTTCGAGTCCTATGGATGCGGTGAAGGAAGATTTGATAAACCCTAAGAGGAAGTCTAACAGTTCGGCCTCCCAAAATAGGTTTTTCTTTGAATCTCTGGTTGAATATGCCTCGTTAAATAAACGGATTACCAAAAATGTCTTGATTGGATTTGCTGAAGCGAGTCCAAAAGTTTTGGAAGCAATCCTTGAATAATTTCGGTTCTCCCTCCTTGCTAGGTTATTGGGAACTCAGATTGATTCCCCTTTGAGGGTTGATGAAGTGAGAACTCGCTTAGCCCAGAGCTGGGGCTTTACTGACTGGTGTTTGACCTCAATTGGGAGAGTTATGTTCCATATTGTCTTTCCATCAAAAGAGTTGCAAAATGTTTCCTGGAGTTTTGGACTGGTTTTGATGAAACCTGGTTACATAATGGTTCAGCAGTGGGATCCATTAACAAGTACTCTTTCAATTAATAACTCCTCCACTCAAACTTGGATTCGAATTATGGGCTTAAACTGGTTTTTTTGGCATCCATCAGTTTTATGGGAGGTTGCTTCTGTTGTTGGTTGTCCGATCAAGGTTGATAAGGAAACAGAATATCCTAGATATGGTCATTTTGCTCGTGTTTTGGTAGAGATTGATTTAGCTCAATTTCTTATTGACACTGTCTTCCTTGTTGTGGGTGAGTTTAAGTTAGAACTTGCTATACAATATGAGTGGTTGCCTACTTTTTGTAAGTCTTGTTTATGTATTGGTCATACTCCTGTGAAATGTCGTAGGAATATAAAATGCACACTTTCTAAATCTTTGGGTCATACCTCTGATTAGTGCAAAAAGAAACCAGTTGGGCAGACTGGTAACAAGCATGTTTTCAGGGGGAAGTATCCTCAAAATGCTGGCACTTCCTCATTTTCTGAGGTTTTCCAGCATGGTTTGTCTAAGCTTGCTAAACTTCAGCCAGCTACTACGGCTATTGTTCTAGTGGAAAAAGTATTGGAGTAGGCTAATTTTGGAATCATCAGGGGTATTGATAATAGGTCATGGGATAATATGGTTGAGGAGGAGGAAGGGAACCAATTAGAGAATGAGGTTGTTATCCAACTTACTAATCCTACTGAATTTCAGCTAGCTATTACTGCTGCTTTCCACCATGGTTCATCTACGCTTCCTGAGGAGGAGGAAGGGTATCAATCGGAGCATGAGGCTTCTGTCCAGAATGATGTAAATATAGAGTTTGACCGGGCCTTGAATTGTAGGAAGGGTAAGACAAAGGTCTTTGATGATGATGGATTCCAGCTGGTGATGCCTAAGAAGCCGAGGGCATGCCCAGTTCAGGTGGCCAATGTGGGCACCCGGATGGAAGATGATCTGTTGATGGACAGTGTTGCTGTAGGAGAAGTTTTTGTATAGTAGGGGATTCAAGATGGTGTACATATGGAGAGATATTCTTCTGTTGATAAGGATTCTGGTCAGCAAGGTGATCCAGGGGAGGAGGGTCTGGCGCGATCTTTTTCACATACGTAAGTTGATATTCTAGAAAGAGCTCCACCTTCTATTTTGGAGTAACGATCCCCTCCAATGGATTTGGATCAGAGGGGGGATAATCTGGATGTTTCTCCAATGGTTTCATTGAGTGATGAGGTGTTGTAAAAACCTCTAAAACCAGTTGTCAATTTCTTTTACATGTTAGAGTCTATTAATACTCCTGAGTTTGATCTGATTAATCTTGAAGGGCTCAAGAATGCAGAATGCAGCAATTGAAGATGCTCTTCCTCGGTATCGGCTTCTGTTGACGGTTTGGAGAACCCAAAGAAGATGGAATATCCAGTTTACACTACTTCACATTCTCTCAATGATGTGCAGGACTCTAAGACTATACAGGAGGATCCTCAGGACCTGCATGAGGAGTCTCCTACTGGTTTTGATCATCAGGATGGTATTGCCTCTATTGAAGCTGGGCTTTCAATTTTTCATGGGAAAGTTTCTCCTGAAGAAATTGAATTTCTTAATATTTAGGTTTTTCCATTGGATAATGAATCTAGAATACAAAGGGGGTGAGGGAGCCATCCTGATAATTGTGGAGGGTCTAGTGGTCGAGGCCGGCCTAGAAAAAGGTAATGTCTGGATGTGTTTTTGGGTTTCTTATCTATATGTGGTACACCAAATGTAATAATTTCCTCATGTATCTTTCACCTTTAAACTTTTTTAATAAATTTTGGGGTCATGGGTCTCTGAACCCATGACTGAGCCTCTTTTAGTATAATATTTCCCCTAGGAGTAGTAACTGGTGACTTATTCGTCAATGTATCAGGGGTTTATTTAGTGTTATTAAAAAACTAACAAGATATAAAAGTGTGTGTAGATCCATAATAAATTAATATGTCATATAACTTTGAGTTTATGATCAAAGTACATGTTATAACATCATTTGGTACCTCAACATCTGTTATTGTGATTACATAAGCTTGGACTTTCTCCCTTGTCCACTTTTAGGGAATTTTCCCTTGACACTTGTGGAATTTATTTGAATAGTGTCTTATCTACTTGTAATTGAATCATTAGACATTAGTGGATTCTTTTTTCCCTTTAATTCATGATCTTGATGGACTTTATTTCCACACTTGTAGAAAAAATCACATTCCCTTCAAGAAATCCCTTGGGTATTTCTTCCCACTATTATTTCATGTTGGTAATTTCAACCCTCCTTTCTTTTTCATTTCTAAACTTTATTCACCATGGATAATATCCACCCTCTTCTTCTCCTATGTTCCTTTTAAATTAAACAAATTTGATAATTACTTCTCAATATTGATGTCACTTTTTACTATCCTTAATATGAAAAAAAAAATTTTGAGAGACTAATTCTATTTTAATTATAGGATTCAACCCATAAAATAAGCGATTGATTTTTCTTTCTAGATTATATACATAGTCTTTATTTTGTATAGTTAACCTTGTAAAGTTGGCCTCATAATCATCAATAGATTCTTCTTAATTCTGTCTTAAATTCAAGAATTCCCATTCCATAAAAAGTCATTAATCATGAGGAAAGTAATTTTCAAATAATATAATATTAAAATACTTCTATTATAAATTATATATCTCATTTTCCTTCTTAGTTTTTTTATTCATAAACCACTATTGATTAGCACATCCTCTTAGAATATATACAGTTGTGATAACCTTCTCCCTTTCCCTGTATCCCAAATTAAATAATGCTTTATCTAGGGGCTTGATCAATTATTCATATATTAATGGATTTATGGTTCCATTTATGATTGGAGGTTACTTCCTCATGAATCAATCTAACATCATTACACTATATTTTAGACAAAAAGTTTGTTGCATATAGACAAGGTTAATGGTCATAACTTGAGTCAACCACCCTAATATAGTTATAATTCAGTATTCTATAACACCAAGCTCATTGAATTTATTTACAGGGTAATCCCTACATTTATTATGAGTTTTGACATGGTTTCCATTCTGTAACACTTGTTATTCCAATATAATAAGTAAGATTTTCTTTCAAAATAAAGAATAACATAATACACATAGATTTATTCAAGAATGTGATCAAAAACTAAATTATGAAATTTAATAAATTTAGTTTTAAGAAGTTAATTACATTTTTGAATCCATCATATCAAAAATTTCTTATGAATAATTTTTTATATTTTTAAGAAAAAATTTATTTTTAGTTAAATAGTGAAAAATTATGATTTTACAAAACTACCACTTTTATGGGATTATAATAATATAAGAATAACTTGAAGTTTTATGGAAAAAATTTTATAGAAAAATTATATGTCAAATAATTAATATAAAATCATATAAAAATACAACATTTAACTTAGAAATATGTGTTTAGAATTTTGAAAATCTAAGTAATGTTTTCCTCCAAATAAAATTTTTTTTCAATTATTTTCTTTTAATCAAGTATTTAAAAGGTACCTTTCGGTTTTTGTTTTGTTTGAAATAAAAATAATTATATTTTTTTAAAAAAAAATCTAATTAATTTTATTTTAATCAACATTATAATTTATTTTTCTATAAAATCATTTTTATGCTTAGAACAAAAATTTTTCTAAAAATTGTTCATGCTTAAAAAATTTATATTAAATTTAATTTCTAAAACTTCTAGGAGTTGAATAATTTAAATTTTATTCTATATTTTTAATCATAAAAATTAATATTAGGTAATAAGTTCAAATTAATTTTTTTTCATAATGAATAGTAGCCATCGTAAATTTTAATCACATCGATTAAGGGTAAAATGGGTTAAAAGGGTTAAAAATAAATGGATAAGGATTAAATATAAAAAAATAGTTGATTAAACACCATTTGTTAGTTTTGTTTTTACCTTAACCTTTTCTCATTTTAATATGATTCATATTGGATCAATTTTTATTATATAAGATGTTAATATATTTTAATCTTTTGAAAAATTCCAAGTGTGTCATCTCCCCAACTTATAAAAGGACACCACATATCCTCTCTTATCCACCCTTAAAGAGCATATTATATCTTCCAATATCTAACCAAATAAATTCCTAAAATACCTTCCCATATCATATAATTCCTATTTTTATCATAATATCATCCTAATAAGGCTTTTGGTATAAACCTAAGGAGGCTTTCTGAAAAAGAGTTATAGTTCTTAACTAAGTGTTTTCATTTTATTTTCTATTATAACACATTAAAATATTATATAACCATGAACATATAATAACATAATAACAATTAATATAATAAAATTTTATTATTCTAGTGGAACAAACCTTACTCATCTCCTTTCTATCTTATGTAAAATAAATACATCGCTTGTGTGTGCGTACGAACAACCGTCTCCACATAGCGGTGTAATTTTTTTTTAATATCCAATTTACTTAGAAGGTTTTAAATATGTAACTAATGAATATATATATATATATATAATATATTAAATAATTAGGATTCCTTAAATATAATATATCATTTTCCTGCTTACCCTTCTACCTGTTAAAAAATTATAACAACGTTTGTGCGTTCGTGTGGACTACACCACCACGAAGCAATGTGATTCATTTTTCATGTCTAACTTTAAATAATGATTCTAAATATGTATATAATGAATAAATATGATATTAATATCATGATTATAATTATTTTTATGATGGAACCATGATAAATATACAAGGAAGAAAACTATTGAACTGAAACTTATATGAAAAATGAAACTTTTAACACTCGAAAATGATGATTTTATAAGGAATTATTAATAAAATAAAATTAAAATGTTATATTTGGATCATATATGATATTTTAAGTATGTATATGGTTCTATAATAAAATTATAATAAATGTAAATTTATTATAAAGGGTTCTAAATCACTTAAGAGGCTAGCTGAACTTGAGGTAAGGGATTTTTGTTGCAATCTCATTTTATTTCGGAAATGTTTATATTCATATTTACTTTAGAAAAATTATATTATACTATTATATTAAACCTTATATATTTTCTTCTCCTATAGTTATTTTCTTTACATATTTATATTCCATTTATTCTCTTTTTTGGATCAAAAATCAGTAAGTAAGTTACATGTAATGGACTTTCTTTTAAAAATATTATTTTGAAGTTTTCCTTCCAACACTTTTTCTTACATGTCCTTATATTATTTAAAATGTTTCCAATAATTTTTTTAATATTATAAAAAGATTTATTAAATTCTCTTTTACCCATTTTTTACATTCTATAAAAAAATTAAAAATAATACGCTTTTCATTTTCTGAAAAATGTACTTTTTTTCAAAGGTGTGAATGGAATATTAATTTTAATATACACCACCAAAATGGAATTTCCCACTATCATGACTACTATTTTATTTAAATATTACATTATAAGTTTCCATGGTTATTTTTAAATAATTTTTTTTCTAATATTTTAGGAATATTTAATTTTAAAATAAGTGATTCTAAAAATGAAATTTGTATTTTATTTAAGAAATGTTTTAGTGATATTTTAATTTTATTTTAATCTTTGGAAAAAACCCATTTATGTAATGGGGGATTTTATCTAATGATACCATATTTATTATTTTTATAGATGTTTTATGATGATGAAATATTTATGTTCTATATTCTTGATTCAATATAAATAATTTTTGACTTATAAGGCATTTTTATAATGAATTGTATTGATTTCAAAATATGAGGAAGTCATAGGAAATGTAAGTGATGGGTTAGGTTTGGTTATAGATATCCCCACTATGTATCAATAGCTCTCATGAGATAAAACAATATTCAATCCATATTAGATGGGTATCTGTTTTACACCTAACTATTTATTAAAAATGATGTCTTGGTTGAGAGGCCTTGACAGTAAAATTCATGATGTCTTGGTTAAGAGGCCATGATCATGAATGTACATAATTATGAATTTAATTTATTTATAATTCATTTTTCATTATACATGTGTTTTCTATATTGATATTATCTATGTATTTTCATTAAACTCAAGTTTTTTATTGAATTTCATGTGTTTTGAGTATCTCCTCTTCCATATTGATTATTCCTTATTTAATTATGATAGCTTCCATTGTACATAGCCCTTATTGAGCATCTGAGATAACCCTTTATTTTTTTCCTTTACCCAAGATATAAATAAGGATATTATGAATGATATTAAGGATTAAAGAATGTTTCTTATGATATTTTTTTATATTTACAATGTAATATGGAAATCATGTATGTATCTAGTTTACCATGACAACTAGACTGATTAATATTATATTATGATATCCCTTATATCTTATACCAATGTAATAAAGTAAACATCAGATTTGTGTCACTATAGTTGGGTTTTTATAGTTGTAATCAGATCAAGTTTAGTAGGAACCTTGGGAACTATATTTTAAATAAACATATATAACATGAGAATTATGATAATTCATTAGGGTATTTGAGAACTTTTACCATTATAGGGATTTTTATTTTATGTATTAATATTCATGATGATTATTAGATAAATTAGTGTGTACCATTTTTTAGATATGGTTCCTAATGGATGAAATGGAATCAACACTCACAGTCAATGTATAAGTTTTCCGACTGAGTAAGAAAATTTAGCTGGTGTTGGAATTGAGTATATCATGGCCAAGTTAAGGCAGCTGACTCAAGTTATGATAGATAAACTTACCTATCTATATAAACTTTTTATTCTAAAGTATGATTCACCTATTTTGGATCAATTCATGTGATATAATCCTCCATATTTAAATATAACTATTAATACTGGGGTAGTTAAATAATGGATTAATTCCCTTGAAAATATATTTCAAGATTTGGGAAGTAATTAAATGGAAAAATATTATTATAGAAGTATTTTGTTTATGTGATATGTCAATCAATGACAGTCATTGATCCAAAACACTAAAGAGGTGGGTAAAATAGAAAGTATGTAATGGAGATGTTTCAAAGTGATATTATTTGAGAAATAATTTCCTCAATAATAATGAGATGAAATAGAGAGGAATTTTCTCACATTAAATCAAAAGAAAGAATAATTTTTTTAACTATGAGGATCAATTTACATGATTATCTAGAAATTTTATGGACTGCATATATAATCTGGATAGAAATATTGATCATTTATTTGAAGGGATTAATCAATTTATATTAAGGTCAATGGCTTCTAAAACTTTTTCATTATATGATGATATAGTATTATGTTTCATGAAGAGTGAGAAAGAAATTTATATTTCCTATATATTTAAAGGAAGTGAAAAAAATAAGAGCTTTACTAAGAACCAAAAAAACAAATGTTTAAGAAAATAAAGGGGGGATGGGATTTCCAATATGTGATAATTATGGAAAGAAACACCCATATAATTTCTTGGTGGTAATAAGAGTTTGTTTCAATTTCTGATAAATGTGTTAAAAGGATATTGAATGAAATTCAAAGAAAGAATCCATTTTTATTCAGTGATTCAAATATAAATAGATAAGTAATTATTCAAACCAATGTCCCAAGAATCAAGTGAACCTCCCATTGATAAACCCAAGGGGATAAGTCCAAGCTTTTTGATTACTATAGCTGAGTTCAGAGTTCCCAAATATATGATGGAAGGTAATTTGATCATAACCCCAATTTTATCGAATAATTTATTTGATTCTGGATCTTCTTACTCTATTATATATCCCATTTTTTCAATAAAATTATATATTTCCCTGTAATCTTAATATGGGATTTGTCAATTAAGACTCCTTGTGGAAATATTATTACAACAAGGGTGTGTTAGTCAGTTCCCATTATGACACATAAACATAAATTATTTTTAAATTTGATTATTATTCCTATGGTTGACTTTGATATAATCTTGGGTATGTATTGGCTTTAAAATTATAATGAACAGATTTATTTCTAAGAGAAAGAGATTAAGATTTGTTATGGATATGTGGAATCCCTTATCTTTATAAGGGGGACTAAAGTATCTAAATAATGTCTTGATCCACCTCTAGTGGCTCTTCTTAATGGAATTCTTAGATAAAAAGATCAGAAACAACCTAAGAATGGGAATTTTATACATGAAATATGGGATGTACCTAGTGTGCAAGAATAAATTAATGTGTTTCCTATATAATTATCTAGACATCCACCTAATCATGAAGTTGTTTTTTTATATTGATCTATTCCCTAATGAAAAACCTATATCTATGACTCCATATAGGATGGATATAGTGTAATTAGTGGAACTGAATAAACCGTTGAAATAATTTTATGATAGTGGATTTATACACCCTAGGGTTTCACCATGGGGATCCCTTATTTTTTTGTTAATAGAAATGATGGGTCTATGAGGTTCCATGTTGATTACATGGAAATAAATTCCATTACCATAAATAATAAGTATCGTATACCCTATATTGATTAATTTTTCAATCAACTATAAAGAGATCAATATTTTTCAAAGATTGATCTTCATTTTGGGTATCCATAACTACATGTAAAGAAGGGTGATATTCCAAATAAGACATTTAGAATGATGTATGGACATTACAAATTTACATTAATGACCTTTGGATTTAATAATGAACCTTGTGATTTTATGGATCTAATGAATAGTGTATTCAAGTATTATCTTGATAATTTCATTGTGGAGTTTATTGATAACCTCTTGATATACTCTAAAAGGTATTATGAGCATAAGATCTATTTTCAAATCAATCTTAACATTCATAGAGAAAATTATAGTTATATATAAAATTTAGAAAATGTGAATGCTAGATTCAATAAGTTTATTTTCTCTAACATATTATCTCTAAGGATGGAATATTAATTTATATTTTGAATACAAATGTCGTGATGGAATGGACAACACCAATAAATATTACTAAGTTATGTGGTTTGCTTGTATTAATAGGTTTCAATTGATTATTTTTTTCGAAATTTTGCTCGATTAGCTAACCCATTAACCTATTTTAGATATAAAGGGTTAGAGTTCATATGGTTAAGAAATTTTTCAATAATTAATTAGGAGATTGGTCAATGCACTAGTATTAACTTTACCATTAATAAGGTATGGATTTGTGATATATAGTGATACATCAAATAAGTTACATGGATTTTCCCTTATGCGTATGGATGGAGTCTTTACCTATTAATCAAGGTAGTTACAGATTCGTGAATAGAATTATCTAAACCATGATCAGGATTTGGTAGTTGTAATAATTTCATTGAAGATATGTAGGAATTTCCTATATGGTGAAAGATATGAAATATATTCAGATCACAAAAATTTTGAAATGATTCTTCTCATAGAAAGAGCTCAACATGAGTCAAATGTGATGGCTAAAATTTCTCATGGATTTGATTTCTCAATACACTATCACCCTAGGATTGAAAATAAGATGGTTGATGCATTGATTAGGAAGGATCATTGTATTTTTACTAAGATGATCATTAAAAAAAGATCCAATATTAATTTATTTAGTAAAGTTATATATGGGAATCATTAAGGAAGGGAAAAATCAATCCTTTTCAAAATTATTACCAAACCATATTTATTGAAGAAAATAAATATTTTATATATTTATGATAATAATATTAAAAACAAAGAAAATATATTAATAATGAGAAGTTAGTAGACTTTAACTGTGAATATAGTAAAATGTACTTTGGAAAGAGGCTATGTGTTCCATCCATGAATGATATAAAAAGATATTTATTAGATAAATCTCATAGATCAAATTTCTCTATACACCCTGGTAGCACCAAAATGTATCGGTATTTAAAGGAAAAAATTGAGATAATATGTCACGACCCGCCTTCACCAAAAGGAGGGAAGGGTCAGCAGATTACCAGGCCCTTCCTTCTTTAAGTTGAAGGAAAGATAATGACCCCCAAAACCCTCCTTCAATAGGTCTCGGAGTGGCGACTAGCACCAAGGGTATGGAAATTTCACACAAATGGAAGTAATTACCCTTTTTTATTTTATAGGATCGAGAGATAAGAAGAAGAAAACCCAACAACACCAAGGTAAAAAAGAAAAGTAAATCCAACAGTAAACCATTCCCACATGCATGTTTCAAAAGTAAAATCCACAAAGTGCAAAAGGAGTCTACAAGGGTAAGTACCAAAGAAAGAAAAATGACAACTGCAACTGCTCTAAGGATCCGAGCTAGTATGGTCCCGTACGATCCCTGAAGTCCTCCTGGAAACCTGAAAGCAATTTTATATACATAGGGTGATCATACAAGTACACTCAGTAGGGAAAACCAAAGACTCTCATGCACAAGTGGGGGAACATACTAAAGTCCCATGAGAAAAAGAGTAAACCAAACACATAACAAGGTAAACTATCCACCCAAGCCTTACCAAGGTATACTCCCCAAATAACTCAAGTCAAGTAATATATATAATAAGATCACATCGATGTTTGGGTACCCCGCGCCACTTTCCCACTGGTTATTGATACATCCTACGCATCGAACCAATCCCACCATTCTCACTGCAGTCCCACTACCACACCCACCCGCACACACCTGGGCCACAACCACAAGCAGTCCCACTGCCGAAATCCTGCCCGCACACACCTGGGCCTCAACCGCACGCAGTCCCACTGCTGAATGCCACCCGAACACACCTGGGCCACAACTGTCACATGTAACCACGCCTCAAAACACCTAGGCCAGAACAACCACCACCACGCTTGAAGACACCTGGGCTAAAGGATCCACTGCCACGCCCGAAGACACCTGGGCCTCATCCCAAAGACACTTGGGAAACCACCTGCCGCACACACCTGGCCAACCACCATACTACCCCACCCAATGGTTCTTGGGATAATAATGGACCTCAGGCCATCACAGCCTGCCCAAAGATACTTGGGATATCCCGGAAAGGAAGCAAAAAAGGAGCTAATAACCAGCCACTAAGAATAGTGTTGGGAAAAACACCCTCCCCCATGAAATGGGGGGTGTTCGGGACTAAGTGCTCAACTTGGGTGGAGAGTGAATAAGAAACACAAAGCTACAAGTATATATATATATATAGGTAACAAGAACTCACCCAAAGCTAGGTTTTTCTTCAGACAGCCTACAGATCACAACAGCACTCAAGTTCGAGTCACGACTCTCGCCAACAAACCCATTTGTCCCATTCTTATTTCACGTTCAGTGTTAATGTTTAGATAAGTTCATGCACTACTGGGCAACTAACACCATAAGCATAACCAAGGAAAAGAGTCCAGCCAATCGTCAATTTAAACATTTTCTTCACCAACAGAGGATCCCACCCAAGTTTGTGATATAGACAAGTAACCACCGGGTCTTAAAACACATGAACACCGAAGCCACATCAACAGGGGATCCCATCCCCAGTTTCATAACCACCGAAATGATAAAAGAACAGGGGATCCCATCCCCTCCCACATCTCTAGCAATCGACTCGTAAGAGAAAACCACCAAAACACTCCCACCAACACTAAGCAAGGCCAAGCCTGTATTTTCAGATTTAAAAGATTTTACACATTCCATGATTTCAATTCTATTTCGACCGGGGTTAGCATAGAAGGGATTGATCCTGGTGCTTTCAATTTATTCAGCCAGGTATGCATGATTAACCAATTTACGTTTTCACAGCAGGAGTTTACAACCACAACAATCCATTTAAAACATCAGCAGGGGTTCATTAGTGCACAAACAACGACCACCAACAGCCTCGATTTTCAGAAGGCATAAGCCAGCACAACTCAACAAGATGGTCATAAAAGAAACAGCATCAAAATATAAGACAGCATCAACGATCACAGCCCCCCCTCATTTCTTTAAAGAATTTTTTCATTATCTTTAATTAGGTCTAGTTTATCCAATTCTATGGAATCAAAAGCACGCCCACCCCGCATGATACACAAAAGAGATAGGCAAAGGTGAAATTCCATACTTGTTGATAGATGATCAACGTTTAGGCCGGGGGAGCGGAACTTTACGGATAACGATGCGGCGCGCCTAATGCACCAGAAGATGTTTGTGAAAATCCACGATCGAGGAAAGGAGAAACCACGGATAAACCTTAGTTTATAAGAGCCAGGGACGGTTGAAGTGAAAACGCGAAACCGCGTAAGGTGCGGGGGTCGTGGGTTGACCACGCGGCTCCACTCATCATTAAAGGAGTTCAGGTGGTTTAAGCCGACTCATGAATTGATTAAGTATTTAATTAAAACTCTTATGTACGTTACAGGTCTTTAAAACACGCTCAAACAGGTCAAAATAGGGATTAAAACCTTATTTTCACAAAAGGGAGCGCTACTGGAAACAACTCGACAAGGCCGGGTGACGTCGATCGGTCTCACCGATCGGTCGCGTCGATCGGTCTCACCGATCGGTCGCGCCGGTCGGTCTCACCGATCGGTCACGCCGATCGGTCTCACCGAGATACCACCCCTTTAGGACCCGGATTTTTGGCAAAGGGAAGGACCAAGAGAGTCTGGGTCATCACATCAGATACCTCTTAAACTATTCTCGCCCTCGAGAATTTAAACAACCCAGAAGGAAGGAGCGGGTCCGAACAACCACCCCAAAAGATACCTCTCAAGAGTGAACCTCATCGTTAACTAAGAAAACCTTCCTGTCACGAACCAAGAAACATACCATGCCAAACTGCCCAGGCATGTGGGTTGGGGAGTCTCCTCCCCCATGTCAAGATATTATCCGCTTTGGGCGGCACTGACTCGCTCGCACGGGTTTTAATCGCATCCACCTTAATGCGTCTTGATTAGGGGTAGGGTTCTCTCCTTCCCCATAGCCATGGATTTTCACACACAATCAGAGGAAGAAAACCAGTACATTTCATAGCCAAAAGACAAAACGTTCTACCACAACAGGTACAACAAGGAACAAAACTCAAAATAACTCTGGGTACTGGGTACGCATCTGTGCTTCCCTCTCCCACTTACTCTCCTCAAGCCCACCATGTCTTCATAACACACGAACCAAGGGAATGGTTCGCCCGCGAAGCACCTTTTCTTTGCGATCCTCGATCACCATTGGTCTCTCCACAAAGGTCATGTCGTCCTCGATGTCCAGCTCACCCCAATCAAAGACGTGTGAATCATCGTGCAGATACCGATGGAGCTGGGACACATGGAAGAAATCATGTATCCTTAGTAGTGGCGGTGGTAACCCTAGCTGATAAGCTACTTCACCGACCCACCGCAACACTTCGAAGGGTCCGATGAACATGGGAGAAAGCTTACTCCCCTTGCCTAACCTCCGCTACCCACACCGAGGGGAGACCTTTAGGAACACGTGGTCTCCAACTTCAAACTCCAAGGGCCTCCTCCTGGTATCAGCATACGACTTCTGTCGGTCCTGGGCCGCCTTCATCCTTTCCCATATGAGTTGGACCTTCTCTGTCGTGCTCTGCACCACCTCCGGGTCGAGGATGCCTGCCTCTCCTACTTCGGTCCAACACACAGGTGAACGGCATGGCCTCTCGTAAAAAGCTTCAAACAGGGCCATACCAATGGTATATTGGTATCTATTATTGTAGGAAAACTCTACCAGAGGCAAGTATTTCACCCATGATCCTCCTAAGTCTAGAACACATGCCTGCAGCATATCCTCCAAGGTCTGGATGGTGCGCTCTGTTTGTCCATCTGTCTGGGGATGGAAAGTAGTGCTAAGGCGTAACTGGGTGCCAAACGCATGCTGCAATCCTCTCTAGACTCGCGAGGTAAACCGTGCATCCCTATCTGTGACTATAGACCTCGGAACTCCATGCAACCGCACCACCTCATCCACGTACTTTCGTGGCAAAGCATCCACTGCACTCGACTCCCTGATCGCCAGAAAGTGAGCGGATTTCGTCAACCTGTCCACTACCACCCAGATGTCATCGTACCCTCCTTGGACCTTGGGTAGTCCCATGATGAAATCCATCGAGATGTCATCCCACTTTTACTTGGGGACATCTAGAGGCTGCAGTACGCCGCCTGGAACTCGGTGTTCAGACTTCACTTGCTGACACACTAAGCACTTGGCCACAAACTCTGTCACCGCTCGCTTAACTCTGGGCCACCAAAACTACCTCTTCAAACCCTGGTACATCTTAGAAACTCCTGGGTGTACCGCCAGGGGTGAGTTGTGGAACTCACTGAGAACCTTGCTACGCATCGCCTCTGGGACAAACATCCTTTTTTGGAAAAGAATCCGGTTCTGACCATCCTCTGTCCATCCTTCCGGAGCATTTCCCTGGTCAACTTGGTCACGCATCACTTCGCACTCTAGGTCTCCCCACTGAGACTCCTCCACTTGCTGAAACAGGGATGACTGCACTTTCATCTGATATAGGCAGCCTCTACAGCTATTCATCTTCGCATCTAGGTGTAAGGCAGCCAACTCCTCTATTGCCTTCCAGGCATCCGCTGACTCTTGGACCGCATCCTTCTGTGTCTTCCTACTCAAGGCATCGGCCACTACATTTCCCTTGCCCTCAGTATAATAGATCTCAAAGTCGTAATCCTGGAGGAACTCCACCCATATCCGCTGTCGCAATTTTAAGTCCCACTGGGAGAAGATATACCTCAAGCTTTTTTGATCCGTGAAGACCAAAAAGCGTTCCCCGATGAGGTAGTGCCGCCATAACTTTAGCTCAAAAATGACCGCTGTAAGCTCCAAGTCGTGGGTGGCGTAATTACGCTCATGGGAACGCAGCTTCCTGGACCCATAAGAGATCACCCCTTGTCGCGGCTCAACACGCATCCCAGGCTCTGTCCTGAAGCATCACAGAACACCTCATAAGCCGCCCCTTCTTCTGGTAATCTCAGCACTGGGGCACTGACCAACTTCTCCTTCAGATAGATGAAGGATGACTGGCACTGCTCACTCCATACGAAAGCCTGGTCCTTCTTGGTCAGAGCCGTCAAAGGGGCTGCTACTCGGGAGAAGTTGGGTATGAATCTCCGGTAGTAACCTGCCAGCCCAAGGAAACTACGGACCTCTACCACATTCTTGGGTGCTGCCCAAGAAACAACCGCCTCAACTTTTGATGGGTCCACTGCTACCCCCTGCTCGGACACCACGTGCCTGAGGAAGTGCACTTCTTGTGTCCAGAACTTTCATTTCGACAACTTCCCATAGAGCTGGTGCTGTCGGAGGACCTCCAAAACTATCCTTAGGTGCTTTGCATGGTCCTCTTCTGACCTCGAATAGATCAGGATATCGTCAATGAACACAACCACGAACAGATCCAAGTACTCCCGGAATATGGAGTTCATAAGCCCCATGAACATAGTCGGGGCGTTCGTAACACCGAAGGGCATGACTACGAACTCAAAGTGTCCATACCTACACCTGAACGTTGTCTTCAGGATGTCGCTCTCTTTCACGCTCAGCTGGTGGTACCCAGACCGCAGGTCGATCTTTGAGAACCGTCCTGCCCCTTTCAGCTGGTCGAAAAGATCATCTATCCTCGGAAGAGGGTAGCGATTCTTGATCGTCACCTGATTCAGCCTCCTATAGTCTATGCAAAAACTGAGACCACCATCTGCCTTCTTTGCAAACAAGACCAGAGCACCCCACGGTGATGCACTCGGTCGAACATAACCTCTCTTCATCAGATCGTCAATCTGGATCCGCAACTCCCGTAGCTCTGAAGGTACCATCCGGTAAGGAGCCATCGAGATCGGACGAGCACCGGGCTGTAGGTCTATCTTGAACTCGATATCACGCCAAGGGGGTAGAGTCATCACCTCCTCAGGAAAGATGTCCATAAACTCATGGACAATCTCTGGCACTTCCACCATCTCAGCATCTACTGACTCTGCTGACAGCTCGGCTGTCAAGGATAGGAGGGGTTCCTCTTGCCTATTGCCCTTCTGACTGCCCCGCTCACCGGTGAAGGTAACACGCCGGCCGTCCAAGTCTGAGAACGCCACCCTTCCTCGGAAACAGTTGATGATGGAACACATAGAGAATAGCCAGTCGATGCCTAGGATGACATCATATGGTTGTATCTGTAGCAGTAGAAGATCCCTAACCAACTGATGTGGCCCTATCATTAGTCTACATCCTCGATAAACAAACAACAAGTCGGTCTGAACTCCGACTGGTGTGCTCAACACCAGGGGCACTGGAAGTCTCTTAGCATCTAGACCCAAGGCATGGGCTAGACTGGGTGCAACAAAGGAGTGCGAAGCTCCAGTATCGAACAAGGCATAAGAAAGAGTGCTAAACAAACTGATCGTACCTCGAACAACCTCCAGCCCTGCCGGAACTACTGCCTCTGCGGTGTGTAACTGTCCACGCCCAGCTCCCCTACCCCTCAGCTGTCGGCCACCTCCCCGACCACACCCTGGTCAAGGTCCCTGTGGATCACCCTGAGGTCGGCCTCCTCCTCCTACATCTACCCTCGGAGGAGCGGGATATCGCTGTCCCTGTTGCTGCTGCTGGAAAGGTCTGGCTGGAAGCTGCTGCTGGGGCGGGTGTTGGGGCTGTCTGCCACCGCCGTACTGAACCCGGTTGGGGCACTGACTCCGAATATGTCCAGGTCTCCCACAGATGAAGCACCACGGTCCCGGGCCTGAGGGAAAAGGGCGAGGACTGGGGGATCGAAACTAAAACTATTGTGGTCTACTCCCTGCTGGTCGGAACCTGGAGGGTCCTGACGCTGGAGGCCTGGTGCTGATGGCATTCCCCTTCGATGGTCCCAGCTGGATCCCCTCTCCGGAAACACCTCCTAGAGCATGCATCTTCTCCACCACTTCGGCCTTCTTATGGACCTCCAAGTAGCTCAGAAGGGTAAAGGGGGTAACAGCATACTAGAGGGAGGGTCAGAGTGCCTCCTCTAAAAGTCTTGCACGAGACTCCTCGTCGGGAAAGAGGTCCAGAGCAAAACGTAGGAGGTCCTTGAACATGATCCCTAGCTCCCTCATGGACATACTCCCATGCTGGAGGGAGAGTAGTTCCTGCCTCTTTTCTTCCTTCATCGTCGAGGAGAGGAATTCCACCTGGAACTCTCTCTCGAAATCAGCCCATGACACCTCATCCTCTCTCCTCTCCCCTAGGTAAAGCGTCCACCACTGACGCGCCGCTCCCTGCATCTGGATGACGGCCAGAGGAACCCAGTACTCGGTCGGGGCCCGAATCAGGCTGAAGGCTATCACTAGCTCCTCTAGCCAGCCTTCTGTCTTCATGTCAGAGGTGATTCCCTCATACTTCTCGAGGGTCTGTCGCTGGAAGGCCCGAAGAGTCTTCTGCCACAGGTTGTCCACTTCCTCTCGATCAGCTCTCTGCCGATCGGCCAAAGTAGTCTGTGGGGCCTCGATCACCGGCACCACACGCGATCGCCTTCCAGGTGCCATAGCTGCAAGGTAAACAAGGAATGCCTAAGCCTAAGTAGTGCAGAATATCATTCTTAAAACTTCTTAAAATTTTAATTTATTCTTAATTCCCAAGAAATCCCAGAAACACAAGAACACAAGTCATTATGATGCATGTAACTTTCTTAGGGTCTCTACCCTGCAATCAGTGTGGCCTCACTTGGTCGTTCGTTAGGTCCAGAGTCCTTGCATCGGATCACGGGGGGCCCTAAAATCCCGTGTCCTAGCCGGTCTTCCCTGGCCTAATTCACGCACCGAGGTCACCCAACACTGTTGCCTTACCATCCCATGCAATCCTCACTGTGCCTAAGTTCAGACTTCATCTTATCTCTCAACAATCACCTCTGATACCATTCTTTCATGACGCGCCTTCACCAAAAGGAGGTAAGGGTCAGCAGATTGCCAGGACCTTCCTTCTTTAAGTTGAAGGAGAGATAATGACCCCCGAAACCGGCCTTCAATAGGTCTCGGAGTGGCGACTAGCACCAAGGGTATGGAAATTTCACACAAATGGAAGGTATTACCCTTTTTTATTTTATAGGATTGAGATATAAGAAGAAGAAAACCCAACAACACCAAGGTAAAAAGAAAAGTAAAGCCAACAGTAAACCATTCCCACATGCATGTTTAAAAGTAAAAGCCAAAAAGTGAAAAAGGTTTCTACAAGGGTAAGTACCAAATAAAGAAAAATGACAACTGCAACTGCTCCAAGGATCCGAGCTAGTGTGGTCCCTCACGATCCCCGAATTCCTCCTGGAAACTTGAAGGCAATTTTATATACGTAGGGTGAGCATACAAGTACACTCAGTAGGGAAAACCAAAGACTCTCATGCACAAGTGGGGGAACGCACTAAAGTCCGTGAGAAAAAGAGTAAAGCAAACACCTAACAAGGTAAACTATCCACCCAAGCCTCACCAAGGTACACTCCCCAAATAATTCAAGTCAAGTAATATATATAATAAGAGCACATCGATGTTTGGGTACCCCGTGCCACTTTCCCACTGGTTATTGAGACATCCTACGCATCGGACCAATCCCGCCATTCTCACCGCAGTCCCACTGCCACACCCGCCCGCACACACCTGGGCCACAACCACACGCAGTCCCACTGCCGAAATCCCGCCCGCACACAGCTGGGCCTCAACCGCACGCAGTCCCACTGCTGAATCCCACCCGCACACACATGGGCCACAACTGTCACATGTAACCATGCCTGCAAACACCTAGGCCAGAACAACCACAACCACGCCCGAAGACACCTGGGCTAAAGGATCCACTACCATGCCCGAATACACCTGGGCCTCATCCCGAAGACACTTGGGAAACCACCTACCGCACACCCCTGGCCAACCACCACACTACCCCGCCCGAAGGTTCTTGGGCTAATAATGGACCTTAGGCCATCACAGCCTGCCCGAAGATACTTGGGCTATCCGGGAAAGGGAGCAGAAAAGGAGCTAATAACCAGCCACTAAGAATAGTGTTGGGAAAAACACCCTCCCCCATTAAATGGGGGGTGTTTGGCACTAAGTGCTCAACTTGGGTGGGATGAGAATAAGAAACACAAAGCTACAAGTATATATATATATATATATAGGTAACAAGCACTCACCCAAAGCTAGGTTTTTCTTCAGACAGCCTACAGATCACAACAGCACTCAAGTCCGAGTCACGACTCTCGCCAACAAACCCATTTGTCATATTCTTATTTCACATTCAGTGTTAATGTCCAGATAAGTCCATGCACTACTGGGCAACTAACACCATAAGCATAACCAAGGAAAAGCGTCCAGCCAATCGTCAATTTAAACATTTTCTTCACCAACAGAGGATCCCACCCGAGTTTGTGATATAGACAAGTAACCAAAGGGTCTTAAAACTCATGAACACCAAAGCCACATCAACAGGGGATCCCATTCCCAGTTTCATAACCACCAAAAGAATAAAAGAACAGAGGATCCCATACCCTCCCACATCTCCAGCAATCAACTCATAAGAGAAAACCACCAAAACACTGCCACCAACACTAAGCAAGTCCAAGCCTGTATTTTCATATTTAAAAGATTTTACACGTTCCATGATTTCAATTCCATTTCGACCGGGGTTAGCACAGAAGGGATTGATCCTGGTGCTTTCAATTTATTCAGCCGGGTATGCGTGATTAAGCAATTTACGTTTTCATAGCAGTAGTTTACAACCACAACAATCCATTTAAAACATCAGCAGGGGTTCATTAGTGCACAAACAACGACCACCAATGGCCTCGATTTTCAGAAGGCATAAGCCAGCACAACTCAACAAGATGGTCATAAAAGAAACAGCATCAAAATATAAGACAGCATCAACAATCACAGCACCCCCCTCCTTTATTTAAAGAATTTGTTCATTATCTTTAATTAGGTCTGGTTTATCCAATTATACAGAATCAAAATCACACCCACCCCTCATGATACACAAAAGAGAGAGGCAAAGGAGAAATTCCCTACTTGTTGATAGATGATCGACATTTAGGTCGGAGGTACGGAACTTTACGGATAACGTTGCGGCGCACCTGATGCACCAGAAACTATTTGTGAAAATCCATGATCGAGGAAAGGAGAAACCACGACTAACCCTTAGTTTATAAAAGTCGGGGACGATTGAGGTGAAAACGCGAAACCGCATAAGGCGCGGGGTTCGTGGGTTGACCACGCGGCTCCACTCATCATTAAAGGGGGTCGGGTGGTTTAAGCTGACTCATGAATAGGGTTTAAAACCTTATTTGCGCAAAAGGGAGTGCTATTGGAAACAACTCGACAAGGCCAGGTGACGCCGATCAGTCTCATCGATCGGTCACGCCGATCGGTCTCACCGAGACGCCACCCCTTTAGGACCTGGATTTTTGGAAAAGGGAAGGACCAAGAGAGTCTGGGTCATCACATAATATAAAATGTGAAATTGTAGATTATGTATCAAGATTATTGGTGTTTCAATAGCTAAAGTATAGGAGAAAACATCAAAAAGGATTCATGAAACCTCTACCTATTCCTATGTGAAAATGGGATGATATCACTATGGTGTTTGTCTTTGGTTTTCTAAAGACTTTGAGAAAATATTTTTCCATATGGGTTATTGTTGATATCCTTAAAAACTTCACACATTTAATCACCATAAGTTAAGATCTACCTCTTGAGTGCCTCATGAAAATCGATATTAATAAATATGTGAGACTTCATGGTTCACCTATTTTGATTTTAAATGATCATGAGCCATGGTTTACATCAAAATTCTAGAAAAGTATTCAAAAGGATCTTGATATTGATATATATTTGACCACTACATATCATCCTCAGATATATGGAAAGTTCAAAAAGACTAGTCAAACATTATAATACATGTTGAGTTCATGTTTACTTTACTTTCAAGGTATGTGGGATTATTAATTACCTATGGTGGAATTTTCAAATAATAATAGCTTTTATTTGAGTAGTCAAATGGTACTGTATCAAGATTTTTATCGCAAAATATGTCATACACCAACTTTTTTGGATGAAGCTGATGAAAGGAAGCTTTTTTCCCAAATCATATTTATGAGACACTAAAAAAAATTATAAATATTCATAGTCATATTAAGGCAGCTCAAACTATGAAGACTAACTATATAGATAACCAAATAAAATATTTAAATTTCAATTGAAGGATGATGTTTTCTTAAATGTATCTTCATGGTAGGGTATTATATTGTTATGAAAGAAATGAAAACAAAGTCCCAAGTACATTGGGACATTTTAAATTCTAGAAATAATTAGAGATGTGGTTTACCATTTGACAATTCCACCTATCCTCTATAGAGTTCATGATGTGTTCAATATCTCTTTATTAATGAAGTACATGCAAGATCCAAAAAATTTTCTCACCTATGAAAAAATTTAATTGGAACCTGATTTTTCTTACTATGAAGAGCCTATTAATATTATTGAAACTAGAGAACAAGTGTGGAAGAATTGGATGTCACTACTTATAAAGGTACTTTAAGGAAATCATATGATAAAAGAAGAAATGTGGGAACCTCTAGAAGTTTTGATGAAGAAAGACCCAAATCTATTCATGTGGTGACATTTTGTAAATTTCAAAGATGAAATTTTTTTAAGGTGGGAAGAATGTAATTCCTGAGATTCGATTATAGTAAGTAAACTTTTCTTTCTAAAGAAATAATAACATAATGCACATAAGTTATTCATAAATGTGATTAAATCCTAAATTCCCAAATTTTATAAATTTAATTTGAAGAAAATAATTTCATTTTTGAATTAATCGTATCAAAATTATATTATTATGAATTTTGTATATTTTTCAGAAACAGTTGATTTTTAGATAAATAATAAAAATGCCAATTTTACAAAATTGTCACTTTTATGACATTATAATGATATAAGAATAATTTGAAAGTTTATGAAAAAAATTTAGACCAAATATATATTAAATAATTCATATAATTCATATAAAAATACAATTTTGAATATAGAAATATATTCTTAACATTTTAGAAATTAAGTAATGCTTTTGTTCAAATAAAAAACTATTTTCTTTTAATAAAGTATTTACAAAGTAACTTTCAGTTTTGGATTTTTTGAAAAAAAAATAATTCTATTTTAATTTAAAATAATCTAATTAATTACATTAGAATCAACATTATACTTTATTTTTAAATAAAATCATTTTTATTCTTAAAATAAGCATTTTTCTAAAAACAATTTTCATAACGTTTTGTGAACATATATTAAAATAAATTTTCTTCCACTTCTAGGATTTGAATAATATAAAATGTACTAAATATTTTGAATCATAATAATTAATATTAGGTAATAATATCAACATAATTTTTTTCATGATGAATAGTAACCATGGTAAATATTTATCACCTCAATTAAGGGTAAAATGGGTAAAATGGGTTAAAATAAAGGTATATGGATTAAATACAACAAAAAAAACCTTTATTGAACCCAATTTGTTGGTTTTATTTCAACATCAACCTTATAACCTTAAAATATGAGTCATTTTTTATCCATTTGGGTTGATTACTATATTAATATATTGTAATCTTTTGAAAATTTCCATGTGTGTCATATCCCCCACTTATAAATGGACACCACCTATCCTCATGTATACACACATCAAGAGACTATTAGTTCATAAAATACCTACCCAAATAATTTCCTAACATACCTACCCATGTTCTATAGGTTCTTTTTTGATCATAATACCATCCAAATAAGGATTTAGGTATAAACTTAAAGAGATTGCTCAAAGAAGGTGTATAGTACTTAATCGACTATTTTTATTTTATTTACTTATCTAAAACATTAAAATATTCTATAAAAAATGATTATATAATAACATAAATATATTCCATATACTAAAAATTTATTATTATGGTGGTAAAACCCATATTCATCTCCTTTTCACCATAAAAATGAAAACATCATTAGTCCATATGTATGGCCCAGCGTCTCCACGTAGCGATGTAATTCATTTTTCATCACTACTTTACTTTGATGGTGATAAAAATAGAAATAATGAATATATATTATATTTATAATAAAAATATGATTATTTAAATATAATATATCATTTACCCACTTACCCTTCTTCCCGTTAAAAAATGATAATGTCGTTGAAGCGTACGTGTGGACTACCACCTTCATAGAGGGTTGTGATTCATTTTTCATGTACATATTTTGATAATGATTATAAATATGTATATAATTAATATATATGATATTTATATCATGAATAAAATTATTAATATGATTTAACCATTATCAATAATCAAATATTGAAACTATCGAACTGAAACTTACATGAAAAATGAAAAAGTTAACACTCAGAAACTGAGATTTTTGTAAGTAATTATAAATAAATGAGTATTGAGATGTTATAAGGGGATCATATATGATATTATAAATATTTATATAGTTATGGTATAAAATTATAATAAATATAAACTTATTATATTGGGGTTTAAATCACTTATAGGTAAATTCATACTTGAGGTGATGGATTTATGTTACAAACTCTTTTTATTTTGGGATCATCAAAGAGGGTGATCATAGAGACAATATTTATGTGGTCCTTCTGAACTCCTAATCACTACTCATCATTGATTTATGTGGACATGATGGGTGTAATTAAATCCTAAATTTTTCAAAACCCTTGTAATTCTTGACTCTGCTTTTAATTTTCTAATCATTCTTTATGACTAACTTTGTCTGGGTCCAAAGCTTTTTCATTATTTTGGCATTGTTTATGTTCATATTTACTTTGGTAAAATTATATGATATTATTATCTTAAACCCCATATATTTTATTCTACTCTGGTTATTTTTATTTTTTAAATGTTTATTTTTCCATTTCTTCTATTATTTGATCAAAAATAAGTAAGTATGTTACATGTAAGGGACTTTTTTTAAATCTTATTTTTATGTTTTCCTTCCATATATTTTTCTTAAAATTCCATATATTCTTTAAAATGTTTTTATAATTTTTTTACTATTATAAAAATATTTATTAAATTCATTTTTATCCATGATTTACTTTTGATAAAAAAAACATTAAAATTAATGTTCTTATAATTTCTGAATGAGGTAATTTTTATCAAAATTTTGAATAGAATATTTGTTTTAACATACACTGCATGAAATAATTTTCTCACCATCATGGATAATATTTACTTTGAAGATATATTATAAGTTTCTATAGTTATTTTTAAAGAAGATATTTTTCCAAATATTATAGAAATTTTTATATTTTAAATTAGTGATTTCAAAAATAAAAAGGGTATTTTCCTAAAAAAAATTCCTGTGATATTTTAAAAGTATTTTCATATATGAAAATACTGATATATGTTACTAGGGATATGATACAATGATACCATATTTATTATTTCTCTATATATTTTATGATGATGAAATATTGATGTTTTATATTTTTAATTCAATACAGATATTTGTTGTCTTATAAGGCATTTTGAGAATGAATTGTATTGATCGTTCAAAATATGAGGAATACATAGGAAGTGAAAGTAATGGGTGGAGTCCAGTTATAGATATCCCATCGATGTATTTAAAGGTATCATGAGAAAAAAAATAGTATGAATTCTATATTAAATGGGTATCTGGTTTAAACGTACCCATTTATTAAGAATGATGTATTGGTTGAGAGGCCCTAACAATAAGGTTCATGGTGTCTTAGTTAAGAGGATTTGATTATTATTGTCTAGAATTATTAAATTTATTTATTAAAAATTCAATTTTCATTATCCATGTTTTTTCTATGTTGATATTAGACATGGATGTTTATTAAACTCATGTTTTTGATTGAATGTTAAGTGTTTTGATTATCCACTCTTCCATATTAATTATGCCTTATTTACTCATAATAGATTTTATTGTATGTAACACTTACTAATCATCTAAGAACACCCTTTATTTATTTTCTATTCCCCATGATATGAATAAGGATACTATTAATGATATCAAGGATATAATAATGTTTCTTATGCTATGTTTTTAAATTTCCAATGTAATATGGGAATCATGTATGTATATAGTTTACCAAGATTTCTAAACTAATTTATCATGCATGGTGATATCTCATGTATCTTGTACCAATGTAATAAATTAAACACTGTCTCTGTGTTAATAGAGTTAATTTTATACACATTCATTTCATTATGCATCATTTCTAAAAAATGGCATATACTTAATTAGTTCATGAATAAAACTATGAATTATAAATCACAATATATAATTCCTATGAATTTATTATATATAAATTTCATGTAATGTATAAATATTTATATAATATCCTAATGTATTTTCATAGAGTTATGTTCCCTAACTATGTTATTCTAAATCAAGTTCTTAAGGTTTTTACTAAAATTTTTCTTAAAACAACTGTAACACCCCAAATTTTGTAACTCAAAGTCAGTGGTTATTTTATTACAGTGGTACAAAATACATAGATTACGGTAAATAGGATCAAAAAGTTTTGAAGTCTTAATAAACTAGATACATAAATGAGTAATACATTACATTGGAAACTTATGATACATCAACTAAATAGATTAGAATTTCATATTTCTCCTTTCAAATCCATAAGTAATATAAAGTAATATTTATAGTTTCCTAAGGAAATTAAGGATAATATAAAGGAGTTATATTAGATGTTTAGTAAGGGGTATCATGGAGATAAATCTATCATATGTAAGTATGGAATCAATAATATGATAAGAATAAATAAATTTCATAACAAATAGAGATTTAAACATAACATATCCATGTATTAAATAAAAATAAATAAATTTTTGGATAAGAATAAATGATCTCATAATGATGGAATACATAATTTCATACATCATAAACATATCATCAAGTATACATGTTAAGAAATTGTACATAAATGGGTAAGTATTATACATAATACCCAACTATTTTATCTTGTGAGATCTATCGATGCATCGATGGGCTATATAATTTTAGGTCCCACCTGTCACATAACAAGTCCAATGTATCCATCATATAATGAGAATGGATAAACTATACATATCATAATTTTCCCTAATGAGGATCATATATAATAATGGATAAGTGATCAATAGGTATTTATATATAAATACAGGACAAATAGAATATCAGTATTTCCCCCATTAAATGAAAGAACATGACTATCTAGGTGAATGTCCAATAATCAACTTAAAAACTATAAAATATTCACAATGTTATGGGAAGGGCCTTTATCAATGGAATTATAATGAAATAATGGTGTTGGGTAATTTCATTTTTCAAGGATATCAATATAAATTATTCTATAATAAATTATTCAAATCCTTTATTATGGTTCGTAAAGAGATTCTAATTCATCCAAAGCATGTCCCCAAAAAATATAAAACCTGGTGTGTAGTTAGGTCCATTTGTTTTGCACCTAATGATGATTGAGTTAATACCCGATCAACCTTTTTATGGTTTATTTCTCCTAGGTTCATCATCTTCAGAGCCTTTATCCAATTTTAGTTACAAGATAGGGATTTCATTGCTAGGGAACCATACACTCTTTTCCAGAATTTTTGGATATTTTAGATTATACCTTTGGTTTTTACAAATGTTTGAGAATTATAACAGATTATGAAGGTAGTATAATGAGAGATAATTTCTATATCTCATTGATAATTTGATTATTAATTCATAAAAATAAATCATAATAACATTCTATATTGAAATGAAAATTAATTAGAGATGATTTCACAAATAATGGATATAAAGTAATTAGGGGTCCTTATATCGGCATAATAATGGCTTAGTCAAAGGATATAATGTGATAGAGTCTATAATACCTTATTAAAAATATATAAAATCGAACATAATACCATATAATTAAAAGAAAAAAAATATATGAAAAATAGTTTAAATGATATCATAACAAAAGGATTGTAATTGAAAAGGAAAAGAGGAGGATTGGGAACCCTTGTCTTGAAAGAAAACTTCTTAAATCTTCATAAAATCACCTTATAACCTTATAAAATCATTTTAGAGACTATTTAGAGAGAAAATGATAGTATAATAATTCTAACTAATTTTGGAGTGAAGTGGAATGTGGGATGGGTGGGAATTTATAGTAAATAATGCGGATTTGTTTATTAATTTCAAAGCATGAGCCTTGGCCCCTAGGTTAATAAAAACCCATTAATATTCCTATGATTTTAGACCATAGTATTCAAAAAGTATGGATTTTTTTATTTCAACTTTTTATGTGTCAAAATATATTAAAATATATTATTTTGGATGTGGAAAATATTCTTATTCATAAAGAATTGATTTTAAAAAATTTAAAATATACCTTAGGTTTTGGAATATTTTTTATAGGTTTGGAAAATTATTTTTATTACCCAAAAATAAATTTTTTTAAATAATAAAACCATATTTTTGTTGATAAATCTTTTATATTACTCATTTCATATATTTTTAAGTCATTATAATGTCATAATACTTGTCATATATCCATACCATGTTTTACTTTTTACCCAAAAATTTGGATAACTCAGAAAATTATGAAAATTTCACTATTGGATAATTTCAACATTAATATTACAAATTTAGAGTCTTATTTATGAAAATAATTTTCGATATATATGAAAATTATTTATTAAATAAAAACAATTATTTAATTCAAAATCATGCATTTTCTAGCTAAAATTCAAAAACTCTTCTCTTTTTTATTTTAATAAGATTGTGTGTAATTATATTATTGTTCATATATATATATATATATATATATATTACTAGTTATTAATTATATTATTATAAAATAATTTTATGGAACTGGTTTTAGCCTTTATTAAAAATATAATTTCCTTTTTTATGTTGTATTATGATGTATAGTACTATTATGATGAAATATTATTATTTTCATTATGCCGAATTTTTGGTGATGAAGTTTTTATTTACTATAGTATATTCTCATCTATTACACACATGATTTGTATTAATTTTGTAACACCTGAGACTTTTATGTTATATAAATCATCAAAGGAATCTTTTTCTACACACAACACTTACTTGGCTTGTTTTATACGAAATCGCGACCTTCCTCGATAGCTTGCATCGTACGCAATACCGAGTTTCACTAAACAATGATATGCTATTAAAATATTATTAAAACTAGCCGTTATGAATAGTAATAACCACTTTATGAAATTTTATAAATTTTATTTTTCAAAATGGACTTCATTTTTGGATTCGGAATATCGAAATTAGCCTAGGATGAAATTTTGGTATTTTTCTGAAAACTTTCAATTTTTGATGAATAGTGAAACCACTAAGTGGTAGTTAAAAAACTGAATTTTTCATAAAACTTAATTTTACCGCTTCTGTGAGTGGAATTTCGAAAATCCGAGAGACACGGTTTATGTCAGTAAGTAAAATGTGGTTCAATGAGATGAAAATAATTTTTTGGTGAATAGTAACTTTTTAGTTTTTTTTACCACGGTTAAAAGTAAATAGGGTAATTAAGGGTAAAAATGATATTATTATTACCCTAAAATATGTCCTAATTCTATTGGAAAAGTGTAATTCGACCAAAAACAACCTTAGGAATAAAATATGACCATTTAGGCCCACTTGGATTAGATTAGGACATTTATTATTAATTTATTTAAAGAAGGGTTAAAATAGTTAAAATCAAAGTTTAATAAGTAAATAATTTTTAATATGGGGTTATACATAAGATAAATTTGACTATAAATATTCATTAGAAAGATAAAAATATTTCTTACATAATGGTATTTTATTTTTAATTTTTAGACATTAAATAAGTTAATTTATTTATGACACAAAGATGATGCAGTAATTATCTTATTAATGAAATATTGACATAATTGATGTTATAAACACCGAAATAAATGTAATTGGAGACTTTTTATGAATTACAATAATTTTATAGATTAATATGACATGTTAGTATTGATTTAATTAACTTTTTTTGAACTAATCATTCTGTTATGATTTTCACAAAAATTAATTACTAAATAGTGTCAAAATTGACATAAAATAGTTTTTAAAACAAATATTATATTAGTAATTGTTATTTTATTCCTAAAAATCTAAGGTTCGGCCAAATGACTTAGATAAGGTTATATATATGAATAATAAACAACTTGGGGTTCGTTTGGCTGCTTATAGTAAGTTTATTAACCTTATAGTATAAGAACACAAGAAGACACAGTAAAAGTAAAATTATTTAACTTAATGTTAATTCTAAATGATAAGGTTAAAATAGGAACCTAAACTTGTCTAAATTCTATTGTATGAGATGATTTCGACCCATACCCACCATAGCTTTGAAATAAATTAATTTGGAGCTATTTAAAACTGAACTTGACTTTATAATAAAATAATATTTTTAGTTTTTCTAAAGGATCCCCTCTCCTCCCTTATAAAAGGACACCTCCTCCCCCTCTTCCTCACACCACTTTGAGACTTCAAGATCGGCCAACCCCTGCCAATTTCTTCTCTCCACTTCCCTAGAAACATCCTAGAGGTTCTGGTCTTCTTTAAAGACCTATTTTAGTGCCCTAAAAGGAGGTCTCAAAGAAGCACTTCAAAGAAGAGGTAATGTCCGTTACCGATTCTTTCATCTTTATTTCTTCTTCCACTTATTCTTATTTAGTTGTTTCATTATGAAGTAATAACATCAGTATCACTCATATAATTATATGTTATTATAAGTATGAAACAACCCTATTTCACCAACTATCCATCCTACGGAAAAATAAATCACCGCGCGTGCGTACGTACGGAATACCGTCTCCACGCCGTGGTGTAATCTATTTTCCACCACCACCTTACTTGGATGGGTATAATGGTGAAAATAATGACTATATATTACTATTATAAATTGATACTTATTCTGAAATAGTATACATACACTCCAATACAATTCCACGATCATAGGAACGATATCATCACTCGTGCGTACGTACGGAATACCATCTCCACGATGTGATGCGACTCGTTCTACATGATATTCATTTCATAATGATTATATAAATGAATTGAATGAATGAATATGATATATATTACACTAATACCATTCTGGAAATGAGGTATCTATAACCTAAAGAGAAGAATAAGAATTTATTCGACAAAACACGCATAAGAACAAAAAGTTATAAACACCCGAATAACAAGTAGCAATGAAATATTACTACTAAGAAGCTAATAATATGAGCATATATGATATCATTAAAATAATTATGATTCAGTAATAATTCAATAACATTATTTAAATCATTATACAGGAGGTTCGGACACGTATAAAGCATATCAGACCTAAGGTAAGGGAAATATCACAATCTCATTTTTATCTGAGATTGTTTATACTTTGGTATTTACTGGGGTGTATTTTATCATCCACATCCATGTTTCCTCAATATGTAATATTATTTACATCCAACTACAATTTTTTAAATCCAATTTTACCCTTCGGTGAGTTTTTAGTAAAGGATATGAAAGGAATCTTTTGTCATTTTTCATACGAGGTACTTTTTGACTTTTCCGACAAAAGTACGAAGAATGTTTTTTTTAACTTATACGGCATGAATGGATTTTTAAAACATTATTTCCAAGAAGCTTACTTTACAAGTTTTCAAGTTTATTTTTAATCAACTTCTTTTATTTTAAAATTTTACAACATGTTAAGAAAGGAAAAGTGTTTTTGAAGTAGAAAGGATATTTTCCTCAAGAATTGAGTTCAAGTGTTTTATCAAAATTATTTTTCCATCTAAGATAATATAGGGTTCTATTTCTATCCCTATTATTACATGGATTTAATTATGTTGTGATGAAAATATTTTTATGAATTCCTTTATCTTATATTAATTTTTTTATGATGTCATGTTGTTTAAGAATCTCATTTTTACTACATGGGTTATGCAATGATGTATGATTTATGATTTTGTGGCACACATAAGAATGGTATCATTATGAGATGGGTGGGACCTATATATCCCTCCAATTCATTAGGTGAAGATTTTATATCTCATGAGATAGACATGGCTGGAACGGTAGGTTATACCGGTTCAGTGAAACAGGATTGAAACGAGGAGTGAACTCGGTTCAGAAATGGACTTTGTCCACTAAGATAGTCTTGGAAATGAGTCTTGAATAATAAGAAATGATTCTCTATGATTATGTGTGTATACCACAAAGTTTCAAGTTTTAAGTTATGACTATTGGGATTACATTTCACTACTATGATTTATCCCATGTTATGAAATTTTGATCTCTTTTGCAGGTTAAGATTTCCAAAAGTTATGTGCTTATGTATATGATGTGATTGATATTTCTTTTGTTTACCCTTGCTGATAATTTGAGCTCACCCTTTTGTATGTTTTATTTCCCCAGGTTAGGAAGAAGGTTCTTAAGTAGAATATTCCAAAAAGGGACTCTAGATATGATGAAATAAATAGAAGGCAAAGTAGATGATTTATGAACCAGTTGTTTATGTTTCCCAGTTTCTAAAGACACTATACCTATACGGTCCTTTCTTTGTTTTTTTATATGTTGTAATAAGTGTGCTTCAATTCTGAAGTAATAAAAATGTATGTAAAGTATGGGTCGTTATAAATTTCATGTCTCACACTTTGACCACAGGACTTAAGTGGTTTACATGGGGAAAACCATGTGGGATTATAGGGTGTATATGTTAGCTACACATCATGTATTCATATAAAATTGTGTGCCAACTATAATTCAATATGTAGAATGTAATGATTTCATGTACTAAACCCCCATGCAACATGTCATTATTTTTATGTCTCATCCTGGTGCGGTTGACCTGGGTACACAACGTGTACTTTTAGTTTAATTTCATATCATCTCATCTTTTGGATTGAATAATGAAAAAACTAGAAATAAAAAACAAAAAATAAAAAGATTAATTAATATAAAATAAAAAATCATTATAAAATAATATGTGACTACTCTGATGCCACTTGAAGGTTTTAGACTACGATTGAAATTGTTGTGCTCATGCCTAATAATGATTTTTTCAGTTTCTTCAGATTAGTCCTCTAAACTAGATGAACATAGCCTTGAAATATTCATAGAGATGGTCTTTTCACATATAATTTATAATGATAATCACCTCATCTAGATAATTCTTTCTCTTTTTATGATCAATTCAGTAACCACGCTCGAATCATCTTTGTGGAGAATAATATAAAGTAGAATTTATCTTGTAGTGTTTATACATACTCTATGAATCTAAAAACATCATCATTGGAATTATAGGCTCTATCATGTAGAAATGAAACATCTTTCACCATTTAATATTGATCATAATAATAATTCTTATCAATATTAAAAGAATTCCTTATCTTTTTCTCTCAGTCTTGAGATGGAGGATGAAAATTTTCTCATGTTCTTGAGAGAATTCTTAAGAAGTTCTCTCTATATTGAGAGACTTGTTTTTTGAGAATATCATTATGTGCAACAATTCTCATCTACTCTCCAAAATGATATAATTAAGTTATATACTTAGGATTAGATAATTTATAATTGCACAGAGGCCATTTAACTAATTTTTTATCATAAGTAAACCCCATGTCAAATAATAATAATATTATTATTATTATTATTATTATATTCCATGACATGTGCCAACTCATGGATATATAAATATCATTTATTAAATAAATTAAACAATATTATTTAAATGATATTAAATAAAATATATCATTTCCATTGATCCTTTAACTCGACCCTTTAATCCTCCATGATATTTATCAAACCTTGAATAATAAATATTTATTTAAATAAATAAATATCTTCATATTAATTATTCAATAAATAAATAGATATTATACTCCCTATATAAATAAATATATATTTAATGAATAAATAATTTATTATTACCTAATGAATAATACACAAGATATAAATAATTATATATTTTCTAGCATATAAATAATATTTATTTAACATTCAACTCATATATATTATAACTAAAATAACTGGTGATTTAATTTATGTGATCAATATAATTTAAATGATTATTATTCCTCCTTCTTGAGAATAAAATTTATTCAAAAATTAAATTAAAATATAATTTAACTGAGATTTTGGATACTCTTAGTGTATGACCCTCTAATCCTATTTCTTAGTGGCATTAAGTGGTCTTTCCTAAAGTCTAAGATTAGTTCATAGAAACACATTGAGGACACCATGGAGAAATAAATTAATGTTGTAATGAAAAAAACTTGTTTTAATAATTACTATGTAATACAATTCCTTTGTCTCTATATCTCATCAAATAGGTTTCATATACATGTGTCATCAACCAATGTGATTGATTTATCTTTATTTTAGTCCCAGAAATGAACTCATAGAAAAACCACTGTGGCGATAAATTTAATCAAAAAATTTATTCCAATAAAAGGTTCTGAGATATCTTCATCCATTTTTTGAAGGGATAAATCCTTTCATGAGTTATTCAATTATTATCATATCTCTTATGACGCACCCAACATATCCCAACTCATTGAGAGCATATATTTTCACAATTTTCTTCAATACATCAAAGTATGTGATTCATGAAATATATTAATAATAATATCAAGTATAAGGACCAATAAACTTGTATGAAAATAAAAACATCCAATAACACATATAACATGTGGAATTATTATTGGTGGGTATATCCATATAACATACTCTCTTGGAGATCACCAAGTGTCAAATATTAGTAATTGAAGCCTTTTCCACTTATGAATATCCAATAACTGGTAACTGAAACATCATTTGTGTCCCATCAGATGGATTTCATCTAGATTATAGGACATGTGTTTAATAATATTATCATAACATTTCAAGGTTCTCATTATATCAAAGAAATATTATAACCATTCAATGATAAAAATACTCTGAGTACATTATCACATTAATGTTACATAGAAGAACAATCATCATATGGTAATATATTTATTAATAATTAGGTATTTTAATATTACAATAATCAAAAGTGAAAATTAAGTTGGTTCTAGGGCACCAACTCTGATAGAATCTCACTGGCACTAGATCCAACTATCAACTAACTAATTAGACTCAAATTATAAACATACTTATATATATGAATGTTTATGGTTTTTGGGATAACAACATTTATATATATGTTCTTCTTACCATGAATTCACCTCTTTGAGAAAAATCTATCCATAGGTGATGACACTGAGTATTGAACTTATTTACTCTATCATAGACTTGATATATTGGCTAACTCCATATCCTAGAACAAAACATTTCTAAAATAATTCTTAAGTTCTATTAAATATTTTAATATTATCTATGTATATATATATGGAAACCATTGGATATAATAATTATATATTGCTTACTTCCTTAGCCTTACTATGATACTAGATCAAACAGATTTGAAATTAAACTAGTTCTATATCCCCTTCAGAAACTTGCATTCCCACTTCTCCAATAACCATGAACTCAACCATTTTTAATTTTCAAGTGCTTTTCGATAGTTCTAACTACCATTATTTATTTTTTAAAAATAAATTGTATCAAACCTCAATACATATCATGGAATATGTTATAGATTCCAAATTACTCTTAGGAATAAGTTATTCTATTCAACATAAACATATCTTTTTATGCTTTCTCACATCAACATGGAGATATTTCTTGCTATGTGACATAGGCAACAATTTAGACTTGAATTTTTTTAAATTTTACTTTTTAATACCTTGTTAAAGGATATAAAAAGACTTAATCTAAGTAACCCCCAAAATCTATGTCTATAGATCTTATTTCCTATAATTGGGATTACTAAAATAATCCATTCATAGAGAAATTATCCTTAGTCTTAATAAAATGTAAGACTAAACATATGTTTTCCATATTTTATCCAAATATTTGACTTTTAAAATTATAAAACTCCAACTAATCACTTACAGACACATGGAACACCTTCATTCTTGATAAAAACAAAAATATCTTTTGGATTTATCAAATTGAATATTCTATGATCATGATGCTTGCTTCTATCCATAAATGGAATTATGCATCTTGTATACCTTATTGGATTTCTTTAGTGTCTCCTATACTTTTGGTCATTTCATGTAGGCATCTTTCATATGGTTTCCTTAAAATAATTTGGTTTTGATATCCAATTTCTCAATAGAATGATCATAGAATGTTTTTATAGATTGTATAATTTTAATGAATTTTAGCATGAAAACTGGTAATGGGTTTTGTTATAGACTATGTATAAACATCACATGAAACCTTTAGTAACCAATAAAGGTTATTAGTACCATACTTTACCATCCATGACTTGATTATTATTGAATATCCACTAATAGTTTTACATCAACTATGAAACTACCAAAATATGAGACAGGTTTTTGGTACATGGAATCCATCTAAAAATTTATATGAACTTTATAATCATAGCATGTTTCCATTTACTTCTTCCTTATAGGATTCATTATTATTATCAAATAATATATCAATTGTCTTAATGAATATAAAACTACCTCTCTAGTTTTAACTTTCTGACATATTATGTGTTGCTAGAACAACTCTTCCCATTGAAACCAGTGGATTCTAGTGTTCCTATACCAGATCATGTGCATATGGATCCTTAACTTCATTGAATTTAAGTAAGATACCACTATCTCAAAATAGTATTACTTACCACTTAGAGAATAATATTCAATATTGACTCAAACATTTCTATCTTAGGTATATTATTATCCTGATAAGCTATAGAACAATTAACTGAGATACACTTAGTGTTTTCCTTGATGCGCATTTGTAGCTAAAACCAGTTTAACAAATAGTTCTTATCAAACACATAAAGATGAAACAGAGTGTATTTTCTTTCATATTATAACTTTTATGAAACCATTAGTCAATATGATAGTAATATGGTTATTTTTTATGTTGTTATTTAAAAAAAATAGAAATGAATCCTTGAATAATTACAATAAATATATAACACCCATAGATTCTCCTTGTAACACCACCTCATATTTCTTGTATATGTGGTAATATGAGATCTGGAGTGGCTCTACTCTATTTTTAAATTATCAATGAATGATAGGTTAAGATATTCTCTGAAAATCTATCTTAGATGATCTTATATATTTTATTAAGTATAATCATTTCTCCACTGATAATTTCTAAAATTTCTTAAATGAATCTTACTAAGTATATGAATTTACCTCTAGATTTTCATTTGAATAATTCACAGTATTTTATAAAACTAACTCTATAATATTTTATGTCTTAACTTTATTCCTATATATTTATTCATCTAAAACTTAATAAGCATTTATGTCAAGATACATTATATTTTTTATCTCTTAAGAGTCTAAACACCCACTTGGGTATATAATTGAAAACTAATTTTAGTTTTAATTGACGAAGAATTATTTTTCCACAAATGGGTATGAGTCTTATATTTTATATTCATAATTCATTCCTCATATTAGATGTCTATGATTCAAGTATTACTAAACTATTAGTTATGCATGAAATACTATTAAAATATTAATTTCAAACGTGAAATAATGTCTTTTTGTGTCTAACCAAGCACTGAGATAATTTTTTTGGTAAAACTAAATAAATAATAATAATTTTACTTGAATTAATACACTTAGAAATTAAAATTTGTGTGCTTCTCTTTACTAATTTAGGAATCACCCTTTTCAGCTACTTAGAGAGTTCACTTTACCTCTTGTAATATTTATGAGCTTACCTAGTTCAAATATTTGAATAAAATTTTTTGATTTTCATATTATATTTAATACCAAAAATGTTACGCCCTGACCCCAGCTACCCAGAGTCGGTGCATTACTTCGTAACATTGGCATGATCACAAAAGATCAAGTCTCGAAAGACCGATTAGTTTAGTAGCCTTGGAAACACTAGATACATTCATAAGTCTTTCATTACATCAAAAAGTAAACAAACTACAATAACATGGTCTTCATAGTCCACACTCATATCCTCACTGACTATTCTTGCAAGTCAGTCATAATACACTTCTTCACATCCTGGAAAATATTAAAACATTGAAAGGGGTGAGCTCAGATGCTCAGTAAGGATAACAATATTGCGGAAGCTTTTATAAGAAAACATAAGCATTTAAGGCAATGTACAACTAAAACAAAAGCCTTATTGAACTTGAACTTCAGCATAATATGGCAAAAGTAAAATAAAATAATGCCATTACTTGCTCACATGGATATTCTACTAGACGAATAATCACATGAAATATCAATAACCACTTTCATAATGAGGGAATGTATAATGCCAGACATTCTGAAACACTTTTTCAGGGCCTCATCCAAGACGTCTAAAATGATTAAGGCCTCGGCCAAAACCATAAATCAAATTGGGAAAGGGCCTCGGCCAATTCCACGTCTAGTTGTCTCATGAGACCTACCGATGCATCGAGGAGCTATAGCGGGCTCCACCCGTCACATATTAAGTCCAATACATTCCTCATATGAATAGGTTTAAACATAACATAAATATTCGTATTAAAACTAGCATACGAAATGTCAACAATTTCTCCATAAGCTATGGATGGTATAAAAATAACACATCCACAGTCAAATATTTCACAAAATGTTCAATGGAAGTTTTGTATCATAAATCAATTTCAATTAAACTTAAAACCCATCAAATGATGTTGACATGGATGAAATCAAAGCTATTTGAGAGTAATATCTCTCCTTTTTGAAATCATTTAAAAGTCCCATAAAAATAATACATTTACTTTGAAGATATTCGTATAAGCTTGTTAGGGAAGCTTTGACGAAGTTATAATGGCGGAAAATAGCCGCACCCGCCGTATAAGTTAAAAAAAACATTCTTACCTTAAATTTGTCAAAGAGGTCAAAAAGTACATTGTTTGGAAAACAACGGTAAGATTCCTTTCAAAAATGTATAAGGGTGTAAATGACTTTAACACATTTTCCCTTTAATAGTAAAAATGTTTAGAAAGACATTTTTAATAAACATGGATGTGGATGATAACGAGGTCCCAGTAGATAATTATGTATAAACAACCTTGGATAATGAAGAGGTTGTGAAGTAAACCCTTACCTTGTACTTTTCCTTGGTTGGGGTAGGTTAACCTCCTGTATAATGGTGAAATAATTGTTATTAAATTATACAAGAATCATATACATTCATATGATATCATATATGATCTTTTAACATTGCTTTGTTAACAATATCTTAGATTTATCGTTGTTTCGGGTGTTAACTTACTCGTTTTCTTTTATATGTTTTGTTACGTAAGTCGTGTTTTTCATGGATAGGTTGTATCTTATTCATATCCAGAATGATATCATGTCCTTAAACATTATTTTTAAATCATCAAATGATAATTATACTTGAATGGATACGACGGAGAATGAATCTCATCGCGTTCGTGGAGACGGTAGTCCGTACGTACGCACGAGCGACAATATCATTATTTTGATATTAAAATAATATATAATTGGATATTATATCATATATACAGAATCATTATCATGTTATATTTATTATTTACATGAATTACATATCATTATTATACCCATCTAAATAATAATATACTGAATAACAATTACACCACGACGTGGAGACGGTAAGCCGTACGTACGCACGTATGGTGACATGTCACTCAAATGATGGGTAGAATACTGAATATGGTTGTTCCATATTTATAATAACATCACAGTATATAGAATATACTAGAGTTATAATTTTAGAATTGAAATAATAAACAAAGAGGGAGTGGAAGAAGAAAGAAACTTGAAAGAGGGTGATGAAAATGTTACCTCTTCTTCGGGTTCTTCCTTTTGATTTGATCAAAAGGACTCCTTAGGATGGCTTTCTGACTAAAGTAAAGCTTCTAGGATGAAGGGAGAGAAGTTGGGAGAGTATTTGGGTAGAGGTTGGCCGAACCAAAAGGCATGGAAGTGTGAATAAGGTGGTAGAGGTGGGGGCCTTTTATAAGAGGAGAGGAGGGGCTCTTTTGGAAAGATTAAAATGTTACATTATTATACAATGCTTTTCGGATTCTAAAGGTCTCACACTTATATAATTCGTGGATAAGGTGATAAGGGTTCTAAATATCCTCATCCAATAGGCTTTGGACAAGTTTAAGCCTTGGATTTTGCATTATCTTCTCATTTTATTTAAATCATTAAATAATGAGCTCATCGCTGCATCATAATGATGTCATAAATAATTTAATTTATTTAATGTCTAAAAATTATAAAAAAAATACTATGATGTAGGAAATATTTTTATCTTTCTAATGAATATTTATAGTAAATATTTGGATCTGTGTAACCCCACTTAAAAACTTTTTTAGTAAAACAACTCATGTTTGTGTCAATTTAATTTTAACATTAAATAAATATATATTAATGTCATTTTCCAACTAAAGTGGCTCCATGGGGTCCCCAAGTTGACTCATGGGTTGTCTTGGTCGGCCATGACTCATCCAATAGGAGTAGGACAAGTTTCAAGCTCATCTCATATTATTAAAACATTATTTTTACCTTAAACTACACTAATCACCTCTAATCGCGATTAAGAACTTAAAAGTTACTATTCACCAAAAAATTATTTTAATCTCATTGAACCACATTTTACTTCTTAATGAAAACCATGTATGTCGGATTTTTGAAAATCAAATCACAAAAGTGGTAATATTTCATTTTAACGAAAAATCAGTTTTTAACAACCACTTAGTGGTTTCACTATTCATCAAAAATTGAAGTTTTTCAGAATAAGGCCAAAATTTCACCCTAAGCTATAATTGATATTCCGAATTCAAAAATTATATCTATTTTACAAAATTCCAAACATATAAGTTGTATTAATTAATTTTATAATTAATTCCCGCTGTTACAACAAATAGCGTGTTTTTAAGAAACAATTTATATCAAAAGATTGGCAATTGTTTATGTCCAATTTCAATGTTAAATTAATTCTAATGACCACCATTGGATAAAATGGTAAAAATATATTCTAATTATACTTTAAAACCAATAAATATTATAATTTATCACTATAAATTATTTTTATTAAAAAAGTTGTTTTTAAGTATTTTTCACTATTCATAAAAATTTAGAAGTTCTCAGAAAAATACCAAAAATTCAACATAGGCTAATTTCAATATTCCGAATCCAAAAATGAAGTCCATTTTGATAAATAAAATTTATAAAATTTCAAAAGGTAGGTATTACTATTCACAACGGCTAGTTTAGTTAGTTGTGGTGTGTGTTAGAGCTCGAGGTTGCGTACAACACACGCTATTGCATTATTCGAAGGGAAACGTACAGTGGAAGCTTGGGGTGTTACATTCTCCCCTCCTTCAAATAATTGCGTCCTCGCAATTTCTAGGGTATTACTGCATAAAAAGACTCGGGTGGTTTTTCATCATAAATTCCTCAGGTTCCCACGTTGCCTCTTCCATTTTATGATTTCTCCACAAAACCTTCACCAGACGAGTCGTCCGGTTTCTCAGCACCTGCTCCCTCACATCAAGAATCCTGACGGGCTCTTCACAATATGAAAGATCGGGTTCCAGTTCTAATTCCTCATAGGTGAGTACATGCGTTGGGTCAGGCATGTATTTCCTCAACAGAGATACGTGGAACACATCGTGAACTTTGGAGAGACTTGGCGGCATTGCCAATCGGTAAGCTACAGCCCCAATTCGTTCTAGAATTTCGAAAGGTCCGATGTACCTGGGACTCAATTTACCTTTCTTACCAAAACGTATGACTCCCTTCCATGGAGATACCTTCAGGAAAACATGATCACCGACTTGAAATTCCAAATCCTTCCTTCGATTATCGGCATAGCTCTTCTGCCTACTTTGAGCTGCTTTGATGTGATTTTGGATTACTTTCACCTTTTCCACCATTTCCTCCACCAGTTCTGGGCCTACAAGTTTTCTTTCACCAACGTCATCCCAACAGGTTGGTGTACGACATCTCTTTCCGTATAACGCTTCATATGGTGCCATCTGAATACTCGAATGGAAGCTATTGTTATAGGAAAATTCTACCAGTGGTAAATATTGATCCCACATACCCTGAAAGTCAAGAGAGCATGATCTCAACATGTCTTCTAAGGTTTGAATAGTCCGTTCTGATTGTCCATCTGTTTGAGGGTGATAGGCAGTGCTCAAACGAAGTTCAGTATCCAAGGCCTTTTGAAGACTTTTCCAGAATCTTAAAGTAAAACGAGGATCACGATCAGAAACAATCGATAGGGGTACTCCATGAAGTCTTACAACTTCATTAATATATAGTCTTGCTAGACGTTCAAGTGGTAGATCCTCCCGTATAGCCAGAAAATGTGCTAACTTAGTAAGTCGATCAACAATGACCCATATTGCATCATTCCTTCTAGGAATCTTTGGTAGTCCCATGACAAAGTCCATCGTAATATTATCCCATTTCCACTCAGGTATGGGAAGAGGTTGCAATACTCCACCAGGATGTTGCCTTCCAGCTTTCACTTGTTGAAAAACCATACACCTCGACACAAAATCAGCAATCTCCCTCTTCATATTGTCCCACCAAAAATGTTCCTTCAAATATCTATACATTTTGGTGCTCCCAGGGTGTATAGAGAAGTTGGAACTATGAGCATCATCCAGCAATTCCCTTTTTAGATCAGGTATATCCGGAACACAAAGTCTCTTCCCGAATTTCAAAATTCCATCCTTATACACAAAGTCCCTCAATCTTCCATCATTCACACCTTTAATCTTCTTCTGAAATTCTTCATCATTGGTCTGAGAACTCTTAATCCTTTCTAGTAATGATGGTTTGGAAACCATTTGAAAAAGCATTGATGTTTCACCGTCCCTAGTTATTCCCATGTCCATCTTCACTAGATCCAAGAAAATTGGATCCCTTTCAATTCTCATCACATTCAAAACTCCATGGTCTTTTCTACTCAAAGCATCTGCCACCTTGTTTGCCTTCCCCGGGTGGTAATGTATCGTGCAATCATAATCCTTGAGTAGTTCAAGCCATCGCCTTTGCCTCATGTTGAGTTCTTTTTGTGTGAAAATATACTTCAAACTCTTGTGATCAGTATAAATCTCACATTTTTCACCATAGAGGTAATGTCTCCATATCTTTAAAGCAAAGATCACAGCTGCTAACTCAAGATCATGAGTAGGATAGTTTTGCTCATGAATTTTTAGTTGTCGTGATGCATAGGCAATGACCTCATCATTCTGCATAAGGACACAACCGAGTCCTTTCTTCGATGCATCACTATAAATAACAAACCCATCATTCCCCGATGGTAGAGTCAATACAGGGGCATTGACTAATCTTCTCTTTAGTTCTTCAAAACATTCTTCACACTCTTTTGTCTAGACAAATTTAATCCCTTTACGTGTGAGCTTTGTCAATGGGTTAGCCAATCTGGCAAAATTCTGGACGAAACGTCGATAATAACCTGCTAAACCAATAAAACTGCGTACCTCAGTTATATTTGTCGGTGCTGGCCATTCTTGGATTGCCTTGGTTTTAGAAGGATCAATGGAAATTCCATCCTTAGAGACAATATGGCCAAGAAAAGAAATCTCATGAAGCCAGAATTCACACTTGCTAAATTTCCCATATAATTCATGTCTTCTAAGAGTCTTCAGGATAATGCGTAAGTGATTTTCATGATCTTCGTGGCTTTTGGAGTATACCAAGATATCATCAATAAATACCACTACAAAGTCATCAAGATATTCCTTGAAAACTCTATTCATTAGATCCATGAAAACAGAGGGTGCATTAGTCAATCCAAAAGGCATTACTGTAAACTCGTAATGCCCGTACCTTGTTCGAAATGCTGTCTTTGGAACGTCTTCCTTCTTCACACACAACTGATGGTATCCAGACCGAAGGTCAATCTTTGAAAATTATTGAGCTCCATGCAGTTGGTCAAACAAATCATCAATGCGAGGTAGGTGATACTTGTTCTTTATTGTTATAGCATTGATCTCCCTATAGTCAATGCACAACCTCATAGATCCATCTTTCTTCTTAACAAAAAGAACAGGGGCTCCCCAAGGAGAAACACTAGGGCGAATAAATCCCTTATTACTCAATTCCTCTAGTTTTTTCTTTAGTTCAACTAATTCCACAGTAGCCATTCTATAAGGGGTCTTCGATATGGGCCTTGATCCAGGAATTAAATCAATGGAAAACTCAACTTCTCGTTCTGGAGGATGTCCAGGTAAATCTTCCGGAAACACATCAACATATTCTCTCATAATAGGTACATCCTCTATTTGAATATTCCTTTCCTCACCCTCAGTAATTTCCTTCTCTTCCTCCCCAATAATTGAATTCAGTTGAGCTACTGGGGGTAGATCTAGATAAGAATTATGTGGCGACGATTCGGCTCTAAAGATAAGGTGTTCCTTATCATCATCATCAAGAATCGTAACCTCTTTCTTCTTACAATAAATTTTTGCATCATGGTCCGAAAGCCAATCCATACCGAGGATTATATCAAATTCAATCATGGGTATGACGATGAGATCAGCAGGTAAATAACATTTAGGTGCTCTAATGGGAACTAATCGACAAAACTTTGTTGCAACAATAATTCCCTTAGGGGTTTTGACCGATAACTCCCTTGTTAAATCAAATTGGAAATATCTAATTTTCTTAGCAAACTGGGAAGATATGAAACAATGCGATGATCCAGAATCAAATAATGCATTTGCTAAACTTGAGGAAACCATTAAATTACCTGCCACCACGTCTTTCGGAGCTTCCACCTTAGCAGTAGTGATAGCATAAGCCTGGCCCTGATCCCTTGGCCTCTTCTGAGGTAAGTTCCCCTGACGCTTAGGACATTCATTTGCATAATGTCCCTTCTCTCTACAATTATAGCATTCCACATTGACAGCCGCTTTCTTTCCCTTGCATTCATGAGCTTGGTGGCCTTTTTCACCACACTTGTAACATACTCCTTTTCCTTTTAGACAGGCACCAGGGTGCTTCCTACCGCAATTATCACAGGGTGGAAATTCATTTCTACCCTTCTTCCCTGTTTCCTTATTTCCTTTCCCAGAGTTTTCAGCGGATCTCTTCTTATCTTGCTTTGATTTAAAGTCATAAGACTTAGAGAATTCCTTTTCCGTCTTGATAGTGCACGAGACAATACCTTCGTATGAAGAGAAGGTTTGTGATACTAAAGCTCGACGGAGAAATGGTTTCAACCCATCAAAGAAACGATCAGTCTTACTTCTTGGGTTACGTATGTAATCTGCAGCATACCTTTCTAACCTTGTAAAGTTAGCCTCATACTTTGCGACATTCTCATCCTCCTTCTGCCTCAGACTCAGAAATTGCCTTTCCATATCCGCTCGATGGTCTCAAGGAAAGTATTTTTCTAAGAACAACTCTTTGAACTCCTGCCATTCCATGTTTGTTAATTCATCATCTTCCTTTGTGTTTTGAATTAGTGACCACCATTGATCGGCATCTCCAGTGAGGCGGTAAACTGCCATGACAACATTCTCCCTTTCACTACTCCCCAAGGCATGGAATATTTTCTCTAAGGAATTTATCCATTGCTCAGCTACTATAGGATTTGTACTCCCATTGAAGGTTGGCGGTTGTTGCCTCATGAAACGGTCTAGCATTGATCCTCCATGTTGCGGATCAGGGTGCTCCATACGAGTAAGGTTGTTATTCATAACCTGCGTGAGTTGTCCCAGTACGGTGAGAAGCTGATCGGCACCAGTTGTATCACTAGCTCCACCATAATTATCCTGAGCAGGAGGGAAATCCCTACACGGAGTGCGTGCATTGATACAGTTTCCATTCCTTCCACTAGCCACCATTTCTAAATAATGGCATAAACTAGATTAGTTCATGAATCAAAATACATAATTCCATACTTGTAAAACACTTAACATAAATTGAACTAATTATGGATATAATCCATAATTATAAAAATGTTTTCTTTGAGGAAGTATATACTCGTAACCCTTCATAGTGGTTTGTAAAGAAAATGGGAATTATCCAAAGCATATCCCCCGGGAGTGTCGTAACCAAGAGTGCAGCAAGGCCCGTTGTCGTGCACCAGTTCCCGTTCGAGTCTAGCTCAAAGCGGTGTTTTCGGGTTTTACCCCTAGGTACATCTGTGCCAGAGCCGCCTCTACCTGCTCATATCCAGACAGGGATGTATTGCTTGGAAAACTCACAACATCTCTACAATACCAAAATTCTAGGAAGTTCTTCTATACTAATCCTCAAAGTCTATCTTCGGGATATGTGCTCTAATCAGAGTTTATCTAAATCTAGCTTCCAAGGTTAGTACTAAACTGCCTCTGATACCAACTGTAACGCCCCGACCCCAGCTACCCAGATTCAGTGCATTACTTCGTAACATTGGCATGATCACAAAAGATCAAGTCTCGAAAGACCGATTAGTTTAGTAGCCTTGGAAACACTAGATACATTCATAAGTCTTTCATTACATCAAAAAGTAAACAAACTACAATAACATGGTCTTCATAGTCCACACTCATATCCTCACTGACTATTCTTGCAAGTCAGTCATAATACACTTCTTCACATCCTGGAAACTATTAAAACATTGAAAGGGGTGAGCTCAGATGCACAGTAAGGATAACAATATTGTGGAAGCTTTTATAAGAAAACATAATCATTTAAGGCAATGTATAACTAAAACAAAAGCCTTATTGAACTTGAACTTCAGCATAATATGGCAAAAGTAAAATAAAATAATGCCATTACTTTCTCACATGGATATTCTACTAGAAGAATAATCACATGAAATATCAATAACCACTTTCATAATGAGGGAATGTATAATGCCTGACATTCTGAAACACTTTGTCAAGGCCTCGGCCAAGACGTCTAAAATGATTAAGGCCTCGGCCAAAACCATAAATCAAATTGGGAAAGGGCCTTAGCCAATTCCACGTCTAGTTGTCTCATGAGACCTACCGATGCATCGAGGAGCTATAGCGGGCTCCACCCGTCACATATTAAGTCCAATACATTCCTCATATGAATAGGTTTAAACATAACATAAATATTCGTATTAATACTAGCGTATGAAATGTCAACAATTTCTCTATAAGCTATGGATGGTATAAAAATAACACATCCACAGTCAAATATTTCACAAAATGTTCAATGGAAGTTTTTTATCATAAATCAATTTCAATTAAACTTAAAACCCATCAAAGGATGTTGACATGGATGAAATCAAAGCTATTTGAGAGTAATATCTCTCCTTTTTGAAATCATTTAAAAGTCCCATAAAAATAATACATTTACTTTTAAGATATTCTTATAAGCTTGTTAGGGAAGCTTCGACGAAGTTATAATGGCGGAAAATAGCCGCACCCGCCGTATAAGTTAAAAAAAACATTCTTACCTTAAATTTGTCAAAGAGGTCAAAAAGTACATTGTTTGGAAAACGATGGTAAGATTCCTTTCAAAAATGTATAAGGGTGTAAATGACTTTAACACATTTTCCATTTAATAGTAAAAATGTTTTGAAAGACATTTTTAAGAAACATGGATGTGGATGATAACGAGGTCCCAGTAGATAATTATGTATAAACAACCTTGGATAATGAAGAGGTTGTGAAGTAAACCCTTACCTTGTACTTTTCCTTGGTTGGGGTAGGTTAACCTCCTGTATAATGGTGAAATAATTGTTATTAAATTATACAAGAATCATATACATTCATATGATATCATATATGATCTTTTAACATTGCTTTGTTAAAAATATCTTAGATTTATCGTTGTTTCGGGTGTTAACTTACTCATTTTCTTTTATATGTTTTGTTACGTAAGTCGTGTTTTTCCTGGATAGGTTGTATCTTATTCATATCCATAATTATATCATGTCCTTAAACATTATTTTTAAATCATAAAATGATAATTATACTTGAATGGATACGACGGAGAATGAATCTCATCGCGTTCGTGGAGACGGTAGTCCGTACGTATGCACGAGCGACAATATCATTATTTTGATATTAAAATAATATATAATTGGATAGTATATCATATATACAGAATCATTATCATGTTATATTTATTATTTACATGAATTACATATCATTATTATACCCATCTAAATAATAATATATTGAATAACAATTACACCACGACGTGGAGACGGTAAGCCGTACGTACGCACGTATGGTGACATGTCACTCAAATGATGGGTAGAATACTGAATATGGTTGTTCCATATTTATAATAACATCACAGTATATAGAAGATACTGGATTTATAATTTTAGAATTGAAATAATAAACAAAGAGGGAGTGGAAGAAGAAAGAAACTTGAAAGAGGGTGATGAAAATGTTACCTCTTCTTCAGGTTCTTCCTTTTGATTTGATCAAAAGGACTCCTTAGGATGGCTTTATGACTAAAGTAAAGCTTCTAGGATGAAGGGAGAGAAGTTGGGAGAGTATTTGGGCAGAGTTTGGCCGAACCAAAAGGCTTGGAAGTGTGAATAAGGTGGTAGAGGTGGGGGCCTTTTATAAGAGGAGAGGAGGGGCTCTTTTGGAAAGATTGAAATGTTACATTATTATACAATGTTTTTCGGATTATAAAGGTCCCACACTTATATAATTCGTGGCTAAGGTGATAAGGGTTCTAAATATCCTCATCCAATAGGCTTTGGACAAGTTTAAGCCTTGGATTTTGCATTATCTTCTCATTTTATTTAAATCGTTAAATAATGAGGTCATCGCTGCATCATAATGATGTCATAAATAATTTAATTTATTTAATGTCTAAAAATTATAAAAAAAATACAATGATGTAGTAAATATTTTTATCTTTCTAATGAATATTTATAGTAAATATTTGGATCTGTTTAACCCCACTTAAAAACTGTTTTAGTAAAACAACTCATGTTTGTGTCAATTTAATTTTAACATTAAATAAATATATATTAATGTCATTTTCCAACTAAAGTGGCTCCATGGGGTCCCCAAGTTGACCCATGGGTTTTCTTGGTCGGCTATGACTCATCCAATAGGAGTAGGACAAGTGTCAAGCTCATCTCATATTATTAAAACATTATTTTTACTTTAAACTACACTAATCACCTCTAATCGCGATTAAGAACTTAAAAGTTACTATTCCCCAAAAAATTATTTTAATCTCATTGAACCACATTTTACTTCTTAATGACAACCATTTATGTCGGATTTTTGAAAATCAAATCACAGAATTGGTAATATTTCATTTTAACGAAAAATCAGTTTTTAACAACCACTTAGTGGTTTCACTATTCATCAAAAATTGAAGTTTTTCAGAATAAGGCCAAAATTTCACCCTAAGCTATAATTGATATTCCGAATTCAAAAATGATGTCTATTTTACAAAATTCCAAACATATAAGTTGTATTAATTAATTTTATAATTAATTCCCGTTGTTACAACAAATAGCGTGTTTTTAAGAAACAATTTATATCAAAAGATTGGCAATTGTTTATGTTCAATTTCAATGTTAAATTAATTCTAATGACCACCATTGGATAAAATGGTAAAAATATATTCTAATTATACTTTAAAACCACTAAATATTATAATTTATCACTATAAATTATTTTTATTAAAAAAGTTGTTTTTAAGTATTTTTCACTATTCATAAAAATTTAGAAGTTCTCAGAAAAATACCAAAAATTCAACATAGGCTAATTTCAATATTCCGAATCCAAAAATGAAGTCCATTTTGATAAATAAAATTTATAAAATTTCAAAAGGTAGGTATTACTATTCACAACGGCTAGTTTAGTTAGTTGTGGTGTGTGTTAGAGCTCGAGGTTGCGTACAACACACGCTATTGCATTATTCGAAGGGAAACGTACAGTGGAAGCTTGGGGTGTTACAAAAAAAATTAAATAGAAATATTGGATGAAATGATGAATATACCTTAAGTAGAATATTCTTATCACTTTTTATTTAACTTGTTGTAGTTTCTCTTCTAGTAACCTTTATTTCCACATGGTAAGCATATGGCTTCCTATTCACCACACCACCTCTGAATCTTTTTATCTCTTTGAAAGATGTTGTAAAGGAATCATTGACTTTGAACTAGTCATGGAATTTTTAACTTGGTACTTCACTTAATTCTCTATAAGGGGAGATGAATCATGTTCCTGCTAATCCTTATCTTCCTGAAAAAACATCATCAAAAGTATCCTCAGTGAATCATCCATGTGGTGTATTCTATAATTCTTGATGAATATAGAAAATATGGGAGGTAAAGATGATAATATGATATTAATGGATAATTTCTTATCTAAATGGAATTCTAAATTCACTAACTAATCAATGTAATTCAATATTTTGAAGGAAATATCACTAGATAAGTGCTCGTCTTCTAGTTTACACTATTATAATATTATGATAATCTCATTTATTTGATTCCCCTCTATCTCCTTCTTAAGAGATAGGAGATGATATATCATGGTGTATGCATCCATGTCTTTATATTTCGTACCACTCTGAACATATTTGATAGCATGATATAGTAGAAATGTGAAGTATCCTCCATGTATCTTCTATAGAAATCCATATCACCATATCTCACTCACTAAAGGGGTTTTTCAGGAATAGGGAACTCTGGTACATAATATAAATTTTTTAGTAATAGAACAGTGTATAAATAGTCATACTATTCATCAAAATTTATAACTGTGAGGAAATGGTCTTTGTATTAAAATAATTGTAGTGGTATCATGGTCTCTCTTTCTATTTTCTATAATAAATAAAATCATATTTTAGTACTTTATCTTGATTAAAAAATTGTGACATAATATGTAATGTTCTAGAACCTTTTGACCTGTTTTTTTGTGATTTTTGGATGTTGAGATCCTTGATATGGGATTGAGGAAGGGGGAGGAATAGCTAGATTTAAATCTTCAATTGTATGCGGTGATTTATATCTGAATCATTGGTTAAAAACATGAATAATGGTTCATAGTTAAGATTCATATATTGTTTTTGGAATTTATACTTGGGTTTAATTCAATGTTTGAAATGTTGTTCATGCCATGAATGTTTGTAGTGGAGTTTTTAGTGGTTCGGGCTTTGAATAAATCATGGTATGAAATGTTTTTTCATGGAATGAAATCCCACCCATGTTTGTTAGATCAAGAACCTTGTTTTTCAGTGGTTATGAACTACATAAGGTTCACAATATGAACTATCTATTTACACTATGAATGGGGTGATTTACAAGTTGTTTTTAAATATTATCCTCTATTATATCTCCCTCATTCCACCTTTGATTATCACAAAATTTAGAAAATTCCTATGTGATTTTGGGATCCCTAATATCCTCTGATCTTTTTGATTCATCCTTGCCTTCTAGATATTTTATACCAATTATTTCAGGTGAGTATTTATTCTCTTTCCCTTTGATTTATTCCTTGTTTCTTTGAAGGTTTTATAGTTTTGTGTTGTTTGGTGTTGGAGTTTTGTTGGGATGTGATTTTGAAGAGACATCACTATTTTAGATTGATTTGAGGATTCCTTGTATGGTTGTTGTAACGTCCCGGACCAGGATGCCACTCAAAATGGTGCCCCGAGCCTGGTTGGTCACATGGCCTCAAGTGAATCTCCCCAAATATTAGAGGTTTCCAACTAGCAGCGAGGGCCTAGGTGATCCAGTGGGGAGACTATGCCCTCATTACCAGAGTATCACAGTAAAATTCAAACATACAGTAAATAGCATAAGAAAAAAACCATTCAACTACTGAAAGTACGACAAAGAGGAATATATATATATATCAATAATAAGAAAATTCTCATATAAAAAATGATGTAGATGGTACAGTTATCTAGAAATAATATAGAATAGTACATGAAAATATAGTACAATACAAGTATCCCAAAAAGAAAAAAATACAAAAAAGGTATCCCAGTATCGCAAACCCCATCTTGGTCCTATGCTCCCCTACTCCAAAGCCACAGTCAACAACCTATACTAGGGAACTTTCCCCTATCATCACCTGCAACTATATAATCTGTTTGGGTCCCCCAAGGAGGCCCAAATAGGGTGTGAGATAAACATCTTAGTAGGCAACCACTGAGGTCTATACAGTTCTAAGATCAATTCTAAAAAAGTGCTATCAAGTGTAAAAAACTAGTAAGTAAGTGCATATTCCCATGGAATAAGTCTACTGTAAAGTAAAACTGAACAACTCTCAAGGATACCTTCAAAAGCGAGTCAGCTCCTAACAAGGCAGCTATAATAGGTAAACAAGTAAATCCTGTGGCCACATCATACATCCATCTGTATCAAGAAATCCACATCCATGTTGTTTAGAGAATTCAATTATCCCACGGCCATGCCGTATAGTGAAGTGTAGACTGAAAGGGCCGGATCTAAGGTGTCAGCAGACCAAGTCATCCAAGTAATTAATTATAGACCATGGAGGTCCAGATCCAAGGATCATGTCCAAGTCATCCCATCAATTCCCATGGGAATCCCTAGTGGAAACTCAGTTAGGCACTGGTTGGGGTCCTAGGAGCATGGAAATAACAATTCTTATGTGAGCCCAAGAAAGTCGGATCCACGGGGTACCAAGGCCCGAGGCATCCCACAGAATCAAGACCCAAGGGGAAGAATCCACCCAAGGCATCCACTACTGCATTCCAGATCCAAGGAGAGAATTCCAAGGCATCTATCAAACCATTCAATCAAGCATTCAAGATTTCAAATTAAACATTCATAAATATGTGATTATACCCACTCACATCAACAAGAACTATCCATGAGTATACCCACTCATGCAAACCATTTATCAAAATCATATGGGCCTACCATCCCATATAATCCACTTAACAAGCCATTAATCATTCCATATAGGTAAACCCACTCATATCATCCATTTAACATGACAAACTATCAAAATAGTTAAGGAATAACATGATATTCATTAATCAATGAGGCAGTACATATCCAAAACAAGCTACTCAATCTATCTAGGCATCTAAGGGATTCCTATAACTAGTCAAGCACAAGCACACACCCCTTGGGTGGTTTAAACAGAAATAAACAAGCTATTCCCTTAAGGTGAACCCTTCAGATGACCTCAAAATGAGAAATGTGTGCTAACACACCTAAATGGAACCTATGGTCAACCGCACTAGGTTCAACTACAGCTAATAAAAGCAACTCTCTAAAAAATGAGACCTTACTGGAAAGTCCTATGGATGGCGTAATGGCTGAATGCCTATAAAACACCAAGAAAATATGAAAGAAGGTATAGACCACTTACCTCACCTCGGTATTAGACATCTCGTCCAGTATCGAGTCTTGATTTTTTCTAATTTTTTATAAATCTGAAGAATGGATGAAGAACAGAATATTAGGGCATATGAGCCTTAATCCAAATAGCATAGTTATTGTTCAGAAGAATCAAGAATGAAAAAAAAAGGAATCAAGGACTTATCGTTGCTGATCCGATGAGATGATCGATGGTTAAAATGGAAGTCGGATGATGAATCGGGCTCAAAGTTTATGATAGGTGCCAAAGGGGAGACCCACAGGAGGGTTGTGTGATGGAGGAAGAAAAACCCAATTATGTTTAAAAAATAAATTTTGTTTTAATTTAAAATTTAAAAAAAACATAGTAGGATCGCACGGTTTACCCACATGGTTTCCCAAACCGTGCGGAAATCGTGCACACCTCTCTTCCTAGGAGGTCCACTTCTCACGATTACCCTCGTATGGTTTGACTAACCATGCATAAGCTCTGCGAAAGTGCTCTTCCCAAAACCTATACTTTTCAGACCTCTCGCATGGTTTAGACTGACCATGTAGAGGTCGTGTGCAAAATGCGTGCCAGGTCATTTTTAGCCCAAAACTTGGTTCCGGCCTCCTAAGAATCCTTAGACACCTCCAAAACACTCATGATCAAGTTAATCATTCACATAAATCCATAATAAGGAATTTAAAACCAAAATAAAAGGAACAGTACCTCGTACAAAAACCTGGGTTCTTACAATCTTCCCCACTTATAGTAATTTGTCACCGAATTTCTCTCTAAAGGGTGGTCAAGATTCATCTAAGAATAACTCTAGCCACTGATCATGTATATCTACCTCCCTATCCCAAGTCTCGTCCAATAAATGGATGTGTTTCTATAGCACCCGTACTATAGGAACTGACTGGCCTTGGAGAACTTTTGTTCTCTTGTCAACAATATGAATTGGATGATCCTCGAAGGACGCATCAACCTGAAGCTCAACCTCCTTGGGATGAAAAATGTGATATAGTTTTGAGTGATAGTATCATATTTGAGATACATGGAAGACGTTGTTCATGGATTGGTACCTCTGAGGTAACTTCAAGTGATAGGCAACCGACCCAACTCTCTCTAGAATCTCGAATGGCCTAACATATCTTGGTGAAATTTTACCCTTTCTCTTGGTCTGCCTGTATCGCAACCTCGGTGAAACATTCAAGAAAACCCAATCCTCAACCTCGAACTCTAGAGGTCATCTATGGAAATTAGAGTATGATTTCTGATGAGATTGTGCAGTAACCATCCTCTTCTGAATCAACTGGACCTACTCAGATGTCACCTACATGAGACGCAGTCCCAGTAAAGCTGTCTCTCCTGCCTCTAACCAGCATAGGGGAGAATGGAATGGCATATTGTATAAATACATGTAAGGTTACATATGTATCATCACCTGATAACTGTTATTGTAGGTGAACTCAACTTGGGGAATGTGTCTCTCCCAAGATCCCCCAACATCTAGGACGCATGCTTATAGCATGTCCTCTATCACCTGTATCATATGCTCTGATTGTCCATCATTGTGAGGGAGGTATGTTGTTCTCATAAGAACCTTTTCACCCATCTCCCTCTAAAAAATATTCTAGAAATGAGACATAAAGCATAAATCCCTATCTGAAATGATATTGCATGGGACCCCATGAAATTATACCACCTCTTAAATGTAAAACTTTCCAAGATCGTCAACACTGAAGGTCTCTTTACCTCAAGGAAACCCACAAGGCATCATTACCTCAAAGCGAACTCAGAAAACCCATCATGAAATCCATCATGACATTATCCCATTTCCACTCTAGGATAGGAAAGTAATGTAAAATCCCAGTTGGTTGCTAATGTTACGCCTTCACCTACTGACAGGTGGAACACCTAGTAACCAAACCATCTACCTCTCCCTTCATTCCCAACCACTAGTACTAATGTCACAAGTCACGGTACATCTTGGTAACCCTAGGATGCACTGCCCAAGCTGAATCAGGAAACTCCTGCATGAACTCCTCATGTATATCCATAGAAACCTAGACACGTCCATGGATATGCAAGATCTCATCATCTCTTACTGTCCAACCAAGAGGAGGTTCATCACCTGACACACATTCCCGTAAAACTAGACCTTCTAAATATAATAGCTACCTGATCCAAACTATATCCAGTAGGGTAGAGGTAACAGTTAAGGATGAAAGAAAAGTCTTCCCCTGTCTGTCATTCACCTCTAGGTGTATCTCAGAGGACAACTCCATAAGCTTCCACTCACTACTGGCATGTTGTACTGCATGTATCTGAGTCCTCCTGCTCAGTGCATCGGCTATTTCATTGCCCTTACTAGGAATCTAGGCAAGCTCGCAGTCAAAGGACTATTAGTACTTCACCCACATTCATTGCCTAAAATTTAGATCATGATATGTAAAGATATACTTGAGGCTTTTGTGGTCCGTGTACACCATAAAATGCTCTCCCAAAAAATACTGCCTCCAATAGTGCAACACATGAAAAACTGCAGCTAACTCAAGATTTTGCATAGGGTAGTTCTTCTCATGATGCCTTAACTTCCGAGACCCATATGTCATGACTCAATCTCCCTACATCAGCATTTCCCCCAGCCCAATACCTGAAGAATCATAGTACACCATGTAACTCTGGCCCTACTCTGTCAGTATCAGGACTGGTGCTGATGTTAGCCTCCCTTTTAGCTCTTGAAAAGATTTCTCACAAGATTCTAACCACACAAACATCACACCCTTCTTAGTCAAGCCCATCAACGGCACTGCTAAGCATGATAAGTACTTTATAAAACATATGTAGTAACCATATATCCCCAAGAAACTCTGTATTTCAAAAACATTCTTGGTATTTTCCCAGGAAAATATATCTCTCACCTTCTCTGGGTCCACTGACACTCTTGTCTTCAAGATAATGTGACCCAAGAAGTGAATCTGATCCATCCAAAAGTGGCACTTTGCGAGCTTAGAATATAACTGATGCTCTCCCAGAGTATTCAAAAATATCTCAAGATGGATGTAATGGTCGTATCGATTGTGAGAATACACCAAGATCCACAAAAATCACCACAAAAGAATCCAAGTAAAGATGGAACACTCGGTTCATCATCACCATGAAAACCGTTGGTGCATTCGTGAGACTGAACGACATAACTAGATACTTGTATAACCCATACTAGCTACGAAAGGTTGTACGAGGTATGTTTGTAGGTCGAACACACACCTGGTGATATGATAACCAAAATTTGATCTTTGAGAACACTCGATCTCCTCAAATATGATCAAATAGGTCATCTATATGTGGAAAAGGGATATCAGTTTTTAACCATCCTCTAGTTTTGTTTTCGATAATACACTTATATATTAAGAGTTTCATCTGCCTTTTTTACAAAAAAAAAAGGACTGGAGAACCCCACGGATAAGTATTGGGTCTGATAAACCCCATTATGTCCAAATCTTTTAGCTTCCTCTTGAGATCATGCAACTCCATCGTAGCCATATTGTACAGAGGAATGGATATCGGCATAGATCCTAGCAGTAGATCAAGGTAGAACTCCACCTATCTCTCGGGAGGTAAACTATAAATGTCTTCAGGAAGGACATACCTAAAGTGCTCAACCAGTGGAGGAAAGTTAGAATAACCCACTCCCTGATCATCCAGAAACAAACTAGCAATATGGGTTGTCATCCTGCCTAACCCATGATGCTCGAGTCTAACTCTGCTCACCTGGACATCCCATTCACCATTTTGAATAAACATTGCACCCACTGGTGACATGAAATTTACCCTCTGGAAATATCAGTCAACATACTCTCAATAAGCTATGAGCCAGTTTATTCCAAGAATGACATCTAACCCAGTCATCTTGAGGAAATATAAACTCCTGAGGAAGTGGAACCCACCAACCTCAAGGGGACATCCATACACTAGTGTACAACACCTATTATAACTCCCAAGGGTGTTTCTAGTGTAAAAATTCCCTTGGAAAGAAAAACCACAAGACCAAGGCTTTTTACCACTCATGCAGAGATAAAACTATGAAAGACACCTGTATCAAAAATAAAATATGCAATATTAGAATCTACTAAGATCATACCTGTCATCGTAAATAGTCTGGGATCCTGATCATGTTGGGTATGTTGCACTGCATAAGTTTGGTATGTATTGTGGCCCTGTGACCCTGCCTGGCTACCCTGAGCTGATCCACCTTGCTTCCTCTGAGTACTTGGTGTCTGGCTACCACATCCATGACCACCACTGTCCTATCCTAACCGGCATGTACTATTCTAGCTCCCATCCTGACGTAGAGCTGAAGAACCTACTCCAAAAACCTGATGTCGAAGCTAACTCCCTACCACTCGCAGCAGGAGGGAAGCTCCTGCAAAACCAATGCATGTTCCCCATCTTGTTGCAAGCTCGACACTCGACTGGGTCGCGGTCGCACTAATTTTTCATGTGGACTCACCTAACACACTGATGGAAAAACACCAAGTTGTCTACACCCATATCTTGACTAGAACTCACGTCATGGGAAGCCTTGACACGGCGCTTCCTGCCTAAATATGTAGATCCACTGGGCAAGAAGAAGCACTCCCTTGTTTTGTACCCCCAGTTTCCCTCAGGTTCCTCTCTGTAATCAACACATGATTCACATTATTAGTGATAGAAGTCAACCTAAACACATTGACCTAAGATCTAATAGCATGTCTAAGACCTTCCTCAAAGCGCCTAACCCTCGACAGATCATCAGTAAGATACATCGGCACAAAATGATGCAGCTCTATAAAGTGTGCTAAGTATTCCATAACTGTCAGTGTGCCTTCCTCCAAATGCATAAACTCATTAACCCTATTTTCTTGCATATTTTCAGGGTAAAAGTAGCCATAGAAGCAGTTTTAGAATTCATTATAACCCATATCACATAGAACATTAGCCTGGTTCAAAATGTCACACCAGTACTTTGTCGATCCACATAGCATGTAAGTTCCGAGCTTGAACCTCTTCTCCAGAGGCATCTCCAGATGCTCAAAAATTGATAATGTGGTCTCTATCCATAGATCTGTAGCATGTGGTCCTCCATCCCCTGAAAATGTTGGAGTAGGATGTTGTTGGAACACCCATTTCAGCTCAGCCATAGTCAAGGTTGGTTGTAGTGCTCCCAGAAAATTCTACATATAGTGAAATAAACCTTGTGGAACTGTGCCTCAGCACCTGTATCTGGAATAGCCTCATGTGCCACATATGTAACTATAGAAGGATCAAGCGGTATCCCATGGCCCACCATCTCTGAATTATGTTCATAGCCTCCATCGCATCATACCACTGGAGGTCATCTTTGTGGCATGTCTCTATAATTCCAAATTCATGCCTTAGGAAAGAACAACATCAAGGAACAAAGTTAAAAAGTGTAGGATAGGTCAAAACCCTCCTAGTAACCAAGTCAAATCCACAGCCTACTCCTAAATCCAAGAATATATAAAGAACATCCAACAAACCAGTAGAAACTATGCCTCTCAGCCGCTCAAAAGCTGGGTCTAGGTCAAGTCTCTATTCACCATTCAAGTTTCCATTTCCATTAGAATTAACATTTAGTTACCCAAGAAATTTCACCAAGGGTTTACCAATTCTTGAATCCATGAGGGGCCATAGCACCTCATGAACCCAAAATTTGGTTCCCATTCCAACCATAGATGTAACAAGTTCATTTACATTTAACTGGTGCATTATTTTATAATTCATAAGGGCCCATACTCCTTATGGATTGAATTATGATGTCACACATTTATATACTACACCCAACTAACATGACAGCAGGAATAGCTATCACCTCAAATATCACAACAGCATGCAATATCTAATGCATCCTATATGGCATGGCATAATGCATGGTATGTGATTCTAACAAGTATCAATATGATGCATGAGATATAACACCCTCATATCATCAGGTTGCAAATAAAATAGAACCCAAAATTGCATCAACAGTAATATCAAAAATCAAGTGTGTCACCCAATGGTGAAATCAAATCAATTGTAATAGTCAAATTATAGAAAATCAGATTTTAATTCGATGCAATTTGGCTTTTCCCTGTACGTGGGGTATCTACTCCCGAGTACGGTTTATTACCAAACTCCATTTCTTTCTTATCCCTATCTAATGTTTCTAAATAGTAATTCAAACCATAAAAATCCTCTGATAACACTTTGTAACATCCCATACTTGGATGCCACTCGAAACGGTGCCCTAATCCTGGTTGGTCACATGGCCTCAAGTGCATCTCCTCAAATTCCAAAGGTTGCCTACTAGTAGCGATAGTCTAGGTGAGTCAGTGGGGAGACTATGCCCCCATTACTATATTATCACAGCGGAAGTCAAACATACAGTAAATAGAGGTAGAAAAATAACTATTCAACAACTGAAAGAATGAAAAATAGGAATATATATATATCAACAATAAGAAGTGTATCATATACAAAATGATGCAGATGGTACAAGTATCTACAAAGTATCCAGAATAGTACATAGAAATATAATAAAATAAAAGTATCCCAAAAAAGAACAAAAGACCAAAAAGGTATCCCCGCACCACAAGCCTCAGCTTGGTCCAATTCTACCCTACTCCAAATCCACGGTCAACAACTTGTACTAGGGCTATTTTTCCTATCATCATCTGCAACCATAAAATCTATTTGGGTCCCCAAGGAGCCCCAAACATGATGTGAGATAAACATCCTAATATGAAACCACCCAGGTCTATACAGTTCTAACAACAATTTTAAAAAAGTTCTATCAAGTGTAAACAACCAGTAAGTAAGTGCATATGCCCATGGCATAAGTCTACTATAAAGTAAAAATGAATATCCCTCAAGGATACCTGCAAAAGAGAGTTAGATCCTAACAAGGTAGCTATAACAGGTAAATAGGAAAGTCACAAGGCCACACCGTACACCCATCTGTATCAATAATTCCACTGCCACACTTTATAGAGAAGTCAAGTATCCTACGGCCACACCGTGTAGTGAAGTCTAGACCGCAGGGGTTGGATCCAAGGTGTCATCTGACAAAGGAATCCAAGTAATTAATTCTATACCACGAATGGTCGAATCTAAGGAGCATTTCCAAGGCATCCCTTCGAGTCACATGGGCATCCTTGGTAGAAAATCGGTTAGTCACTGGTTGGGGTCCTAGGAGCATGGAAATAGAAATTCCTACACGAGTCCAAGAAAGCTGGATCCACAAGGTAGCGAGGCCTAAGACATCTTATGGAATCAATACCCAAGGGGTAGAGTCAACCCAAGCCATCCACTACTGCATTCTAAATCCAAGGAGAGCAGTCCAAGGAATCTATCAAACCATTCAATCAAGCATTCAAGCATTTAAATTAAACATTCATAACCATGTGAGTATACCCACTCACATCAACAAGAACAATCCATGAGTATACCCACTCATGCAAACCATTTATCAAAATCATATGGGATTACCCTACCATATAATTCGTTTAACAAGACATTAATCATTCCATATAGGTATACCCACCCATATCATTCATTTAAATTTCCAAACCATAAAAACAGCTAAGGCATAACATGATATTCATTAATAAAGGTGGAAGTACATCTCCTAAACAAGATACTCAATCTATCAAGTCATCTAAGGGATTCCTATAACTAGGAAAGCACAAGAACACACCCCTTGGGTGGTTTAAATAGGAAAAAACAAGCTATTTTCGTAAGGCACACCCCTCAGATGACCTCGAAATGAGAAACAGGTACCAACGTACCTAAACGGAACCTATGGTTGACCTCACTAGGTCCAACTACAACAAATACAAGCTACTTTCTCAAAAACGAGACCTCACTGGAAAGTATGACGAATGGCATAATGGATGAATGCCCGTAAAGCACCAAGAAAATATGAAAGAAGGTATATACCACCTACCTCGCCTCGGTAGTAGATATCTCTTCCAGTATCAAGTCATGATTCATCCTGGTTTGGGAAAAATATGAAGAATGGACGAAGAAAAGAATATTAGGGCATATGATCCGAAATCTAAATAGCACGGCCTTTGTTCAGAATAATCAAGAATGACTAAAAAGGAATAGAGCACTTACCATTGTGGATCCGATGAGATGATAGGTGATCAAAATGGAAGTTGGATGATGAATAAGGCTCAAAGTCTATGATAGGTGCCAAAGGGGAGATCCACAGGAGGGTTGTGTGATGGAGTAAGAAAAAACCCATTTGGGTTTAAAATTTAAAATTTGTTTTAATTTAAAATTTTAAAAAAACACACACTAGGGTCGCACGGTTTACCCTTACGGTTTCCCAAACTGTGTGGAAATTGTGCTCACCTCTCTGCCTAGGAGTTCCACTTCACACGGTTACCCCACACGGTTTGACTAACCATTAACAAGCCATGTGAAAGCACTCTACCCAAAACTTTCACTTTTCAGACCTCTCGCATGGTTTATACTAACCGTGCACTGGTCGTGTGCAAACCATGTGTCGGGTCATTTTTAGCCCAAAACTTGGTTCCAGCCCCCGAACAATCCTCGGACACCTCCAAAACACATGTGATCAAGTTAAGTATTCATATAATTCCATAAAAAGTCATTTAAACCAAAAAGAAAAGGAATAGTACCTTGTATGAAAACACAAGTTCTTATAGTTGTGACCTCATAGTCTATCCTCTCTTTCTTAGGCTTCAGGAAGAAAATCAAAAAGATTCCTTTGAGGTAGGGAATTTTAGTTCTCTATCTTTTATGTGAATTTTTTAGATTAACATACTTTTAATTAAATTGGTTGAGTGGTATGGATTGGTATATGAAAGATATTAAACTAGAGTAAAGAAATTGAAAGGGAATGGTGTGATTTTCATGCAGTTACTAGTTTTGTTGATGATTCTTATGTTGTTTAATATAATATGATTATTTTAGGATTATACCTTATAGTAATGGATTGATTTGAGAATACCCTTTAAATGGTTAAATACATAAAGTCAATAAATTAAAATACTAAGTTGAATATTCTTGTTTTATACTTGACTTGATGTGCACGACATAGTGGTCTTGGTTTTTTGTGGATTAGTGGACTTGGTTGTTGTGTCTTGGTGGACTTAGTCATTATCCATCAGTTTGACATGGTGGTTTATTGATAGAAGTTTTGTAGAAATGGAATAATAATATTTATATAAATAAATTTGGTTATGGATAAAAAAAATTAGTTTTGAATATAAAATAAAAACCAAGTGAATAAATCTTTTGTGGATGATCATTAAATTAAAAATAGAAAATGGAACTTGGGTTATGGCCCCTTTTTGTAAATCTTGTGGTTGGTTGTTTTGTATTAGAGGAATTTTTTGGTGTTGTTATATTATTAGTGCTCTAATAGTGGTTATAGAAGTTTTACTTGTTTTAACCCATATATATGGAATTGTGTGAGTATTATATACCTATATTTTCTTGTGTTTTCTTACACACTCTATCTGAGTCGAGTAACCTGACTAACAGCCAGATACCTTGGGGTGTTTTTTCCTAATATCTAGGATAGTGAGGATACGTATAGCTAAATATCCCTTATCCCATACTCTATCTTCAGTAGCAGATTATGGTGATACCAGTGGAATATGATGATATATGTTTTGGGGGCCATGCATGGTATGGGGAAGGCATTAGGTTAATATCCTACACATTCAAGATACCCTACTTCCATATTTATGTGATATGAGATATTTGGTTGGTTCCATGAGATGTGATATGTGGTTTGTGTCGTGATACATGATATATGGTTGGTGCCATCATTTGTGGATATAGAATGGATTAGAGGAAAGGATGTCTACTCATTGGAAGATAATAAAAAATCAATGGGAAAATTATAATAGTTAAAATTTTATTATATTCTTCTAATTATTATCTTATTATACATGGATGAATTATTTGGTGAGAGGGATTTGATGAGGTTTGGGAACTAGTTAACCTGTTTAGGAGTGGGTTAGTTCTATTATTTGTTCATTGTGGCATTATTATGCTCTTTTCACATTTTCATGAGAGATATTGGGTATGATCCTACTGAGTATAATTTTAATTCTCACCCCATGTATATATAAACTATCTTTTAGTTTTCCATAAGGACTTTGGTGGTCGATCTAGATAGTACTAGCTTGGAGTTTAGAGTTGCTTCAGTTATTTCCAAAGGTTTTTTTCTTTTCATATTGTTTTATTTTAGATATATTTGTATCTATTTTATATTCAGGCATATGGAATATTTATTATATGATATTTTGGTTAATTTATTTTATAGTATATTTTATTTTTTGGTTTCTTCATGTTATGATATAGGGATGCTGAGGGTAATATATTCCATTTGATTATTTTATACCCTCAGTACTAGTATCTAACCCGGGGCCTACTAGAGGTGGGACTTGGGGGTTACTCCTTATATTTTTTTGATCAAGAAGAGTACCAATAGAGTGGGGTCATGAAATATTGGTATCAGATGTGTTAGTTAAGAGATAGAGTAGATTTTGGAGTTAGAAACAGGAAAGTATTTTATGCATTGGTAATGAAATAGTTTTAGAAAAAATTAGTATGTGATGATAGTAAGTAAGACCATCTAGGATATAGTATTTTAGGTCCCCCTGTGATCAAAAACAGTGACCATAATCTCTTTGAATATACTAGGTAATGTAACACTACTTGAGAAGTAGAGACCTAGGAGAGGTATAAGAATCATACTTATTTGAATTATATTTTGAATATGGTGGTTCTAGGAATTAATAAGTGAATTAATTAGATTGATCTAAATAAATCCATTTCTACTATACTTAAGTTTTCATCCTTTATTTATAGATATTTTTATTGGTCAATTCCTATGAGCAGTCTAAGTTGGGAAGGTTCGGTAGGATGACCTTGTTGACTATTAGAGGATCGATCCTGATCTGGAGGATGAATAGTGGAAAAATATGTTTCACACCTTTCAGCATCAAATCCTGGAAAACTATGAGAGAAACATCTTTGATCTAGATATAGAGAACTGGCTAGAGGAGTTAGATATTGATTTTGAATTGATTTAATTCTGATCTAAGTATTGGGTTCCCCTAATAGTTAACCAGTTGAGAGGATCCGAAAGAGTCCATATGCATATGATAAAGTCATCAAACCAGAGGGGGTAGAGGTAATTCAAGGTATAATCAATTTATCATATACCTTAGTTTCTAATTTGTTTGATTATATATCTTCAAACTCCTTTGTTGCACCCACCTTATCCTACATGCTATGATTTGATGTAGAGAGGCTTCTTGTGCACCCAGTGTTATCCACACTGGTCTGAGGTTGGAATAGATTTTTTTATTTCAATGGTGAAAAATTCATTTTTGATGATGAGTTTTTCACATAGGTTATAAAAAATGATGTGAAAAAAAATTAATATCGATTATTTTATATCCAATTATAAAATAATTGGTGTTGAAAATAGGATTTTAAAATTGGTTGTCAAATAAATGATGTTAAAAACATATAAAAAATTTATTAAAATGTTAGGATCCCTTATTTTTTGCTTCATTGTATCCTATGTAAGGCTTTTGTTTTTTCCACCTAATTCTCACTCAAATTTACCCAAGAGATGAAGGTAGAACGGTCCTTGTAGTTTAGCTTGGGTTATCGAATCCTCAGAGACGTAAGAAGTAACCTAAAGACGCGTACATTCTATAGATTTTTTTTGGCTATGAAGTGGCCAAATTGGGTTGATTTAAGATTGTTTTAAAGGATATCTAACAGATTTAAGTGAATTTAATTTAAAAGAATAAGTTGATCCTAGGTTATCACTTGGGGTGGATTGTACGTATTTCATTTTCAATTATTTCAATTTCTTATATTTGAGATGGGTTCACTTAAGAAGATAAAACAACATCATAAATTACTAGTTTAATGCCTAACCCCTTTAATACTAATCACCTATACACTTGAAGGATCAAAGTTTTGATCACTTCAAGGTAAAGGTTCGTATTAGCTCATGAAGTGTGTGGCCTTAAATTCAACAAGGACGATGGAGTTTAAAAATAATCAAATAAAAATCTCAATTAAAGAAGTGATTATACATTAATGGGGTGATAAATAACATCCAATCCATTCCCTTTATACTCCCTTGGATCAAACCATAATTGGGTTATCCCTCCATTGATTCTATGGTTTCAATGGAAGCGGAAAGTAGACTCATGAGGGAGGAAATGGAGAAGTAAAGAAAACAATAAAAATAAAATGATCACTCCACCGTTGTGTGAATAATTTCACAAGATTTGGTGTGAATAAATTCACACCTTTAGGCAAAGGTATCAAAGTGATATGGAGAACAACATAATAATAGGATAATAAGAACTTTTATTAAGAAGCTAAAGTGAATTGAACAACTTACATGTGAAAGACAAACTTGAGACAACAAAATCGTAGCATAACATTACAATTGAACAAAGCACCAAGGATCCTAAACTCATCCAACACCACTAACTTAAATAGGAATTTTGGGAGTTTTGGGTCGAGCCTCAAACATTACAAAGATTCCCACTTGATTATGGTAGGCTATAGGTGGGTGGAAAGTTGAGGAAGAGATGATTTTTCCACCCTTGACACGAGGTGGCAGACAGCTTTCATCCACCGAACGGACATGCTTGGAAGACCTTCTATATAGAAGAATCAGAGTGTTCCATAGAAGAAGAAAATGGATCCCAGGATGTCTTATAACTGTATGTAAAATTTGGGCCCATTTGGAGTTTTATATTCAAAGATATGATTATATTAGTGGGATGTTTTTCTGGGCCGCAGAATCTGGCCCAGAATTTTATCTCTAAATTGGGTCACCAAAATGACCACAATGGAGGCTGAATTAGCACTGGATCATGGATAATTATTTGTTCCTATATATGTCCTCTAGCCTCCCAAAAATTTTTGGATTAATTGGATTTTAAAATGTGGGTCCCACATTCTCATCAGTGGGCTGGTGTCCAATCTGCCTTCTCTAGAATTGCTTCATTTCATCACAAAAGATCCCCATCTTATTCCATGAGTTATCCATTGATCCCTGAATGAAACATGTTCATATTTAAGTGTAGATAAATTTCCCAAAATATAAAATTAAAATATGGATAATTATATTCCTTAAAATCATATGAATCATTGGGTACTTTAAATGATGTTCAAAATGTAAAATGCACTAAAATGGTGTTTATGAATAATAAAGAACATGAATATTATATATATTATCAATGAATATTAGCCTCATTTAGTGGCTAATCACACCCCCCAACTTGAGTTTTACTTGTCCTGAGAAAAATATATCTCATCAATATGAAATTCTAATTCTCTTTCCCAAAAACATTTTAATACACAATGATCACCAAAAACCCTTATAAAAAACAATCATGAAACCTATCAAAATATTTTAATACAAGATAGTTTCATAAGTAGATCCCAATTCCAATCACATTCCTTTGTTCAAATTCATTTTCATATTTCATCCAATATCAATTAAGTATGAGGATGTGTTGTGCATAATAATAGACATGGGGGTTCATCTTTATTCAAGGGGGAAATGATGGAAGCGCTATGTGGAATCACATTTCAATATTAAGATGAGTATTCAAAAAAAATTATTGTATTATTTTTTTTTCAATTTTTCCATGGTAATTGAAATTTCAATCAAAAGAGTCAACCAATGTAGCGAGACTTTGCCGATGACTCCCAGGCTCAAAGACCTTAGGGCACCAAGTGAAGCCCACATACTCAGGCATCATCTCGAGTTAACTCAGTCAAAAACAAATTAAAATTACCAAAAATAGAGATAAAATTACTAACTCTAGGCGAGAAAACTATGCAGTCATGATCCCCAAGTGTCGAAATCCATGCATTAGTTCATTTCATTGCTCTACGCGCAAATTTATTATTATTATTTTTTATTGAATACTCATATTAAAACTAAAATGATCACCAAACCTATGCTATTTTTTTGGGGGACCCCATGAACTCAAACTAATACCCTGCTATCCAAAGGACATGCATTATGATCATTTTTTTATTTGGATTAAAATATAAATGATGAAATATCACATTAGACAGCCACACTTTCCAAAATCTATGCTCATCAAATTATACAAGGATTAAAATCAGAATCAGGGCATGCAAAATTATTTGATATTCAGTTTCGAAGTGTGCAATGTATATTACCATGTTTAAAGTTAAAGGAATTTTTCCTTCTATTTACAATTTTTTTTTCAAATCATTTTTTTTCACAAAAGAAAATTTTTTTTTATTTCATCTCCCCCACAACTTAAAACAACATTGTCCCCAGTGTTTGAAGAAATAAAAATTTAGGAGTAGTGGCAGATAATGGAAGTTCAAAAAGGAAATTGAAAATGAGGATCATGGAATGAAGTCACCTTGTGGTTGAAGTTGAAATTCTTGTTTCTCCCTTTTAATCCTTTGATATCCATGTCACTTGAAGAGTTCCCAAGTAGAAAAAGGAAAAACAAAACAAACAAAACAAAACAAAACAATATATATATATTTAATTATATAATAAATAAATTAAAATATAAGTATATATATATAAATTATAGAATAAGGAAGCAAAAAAAGCCGTAGGTCAATGGTAAGCACGCATCCATGTCTCCCTTCAGTCCCGGGTTCGAATCCCTGCGGCTTCGCCAGTTGTGACGAGGTTTGACCCACAACCCAAGACGTGTCCCTTTTTATTATTATTATTATATTTTTATTTATTTTTTGTATATTTTTATTTTAACATACAAAAACATTAAAATAAAATAAATTGATGATACATTGTCTTCTTTTTAAATTTCTGGGTAAGGCATTACTCAAGGATCACACCACATGACACGGATGAATATGGTGCTCCCCTTTCATACCCATCCATACTCATAATAGAAGAATAGGTCAACATTCTATTTTTTTAAAATATAAAAATGATTAATTAATCCTATTTAAAATATAAATTTTATTAAAACAACAAAATGATAGGAAACTTGAAAACCATGGGTTTCCTCCCATACAGTGCTTTGTTTAACGTTGTTAGCTCGACTTGAACCCTAAATCTATCAATTTTTTCCTAGTTCATAGGTTGGCTTAGTTAACTCAACCTCTATTTCCTATTTATTGAATGATTCAATGAATGGTTTTAACCTTTTACCATTGACCTTGAAAATGTAACCAATTGTGAGATCTTGAATCTCTACCGCCCCATGGGGGTATACATGATGCACTATGAAAGGACCTGACCATCTAGACCTTAACTTTCCCGGATGTAAATGAAGATTTAAACTATACAAGAGCACAAGTTTTCCTAGTTCAAAATGTTTGACCTTGATATTCCTAGATTGGTAGGCTTGAACTCTAGCTTTATTGATCCTTGAATTTTCATAAGCCTCCATCCTTAGTTACTCCAGTTCATTGAGATCTAATTTCCTTTTTGTTCCGGCTAATGAGAGGTCAAAATCCATTTTCTTAATTGCCCAAAAGGCCTTATGATCAATTTCAACAGGTAAATGGAATGATTTTCCATAAACCAACCTATATGGTGACATTCCTAGGATGGTTTTGTATGCTGTACGATATGCCCAAAGAGCATCCAAGAGTTTCTTGGACCAATATTTCCTAGAAGGATTGACAGTTTTTTCAAGAATATTCTTAATCTCCCTATTTGCTAACTCAGCTTGACCACTGGTATGTGGGTGGTAAGAAGTGGACACTTTGTGAGAAATTCCATATTTTTCCATGAGTGATGAGAATGGACGATTGCAAAAATGAGTTCCACGATCACTAATGATTGCCCTAGGAATTCCAAATCTAGAGAAGATTTTTTCCTTGAGAAATCTAATCACAGTTTTATGATCATTGGATTTTGTAGGAATGGCCTCAACCCATTTGGATACATAATCGATAGCTAAGATAATTTAAAGATATCCCCTAGAGTTTGGGAAGGGACCCATGAAATCAATTCCCCAACAGTCAAAGATTTCAACCACTAAGATGGGAGTGAGTGGAATTTTATTCCTTTTTATGATGGACCCTACTTGTTGACACCTAGGACATCTTTGACAAAATGTGTAGGATTCCCTTGAGAGGGTTGGCCAGAAAAGACCACATTGAAGAATCTTAGTAGATGTTTTCTTAGAGGAAAAGTGACCTCCACATGCCTCACTATGACAGAATTTAAGGATGGACTCTTGTTCAGATTCTAGGACACACCTCCTAATGACTTGGTTAGGGCAGAACTTATAGAGGTATGGATCATCAAACACATAGTTTATAACAACAGAAAGGAATTTCCTTTGAGCTTGAGTCCCTAAGAATTTTGGAATGACTTCTGTAACTAAGAAATTGGCTATGTCGGCATACCAAGTGCAGTCACTCATAGAGTATAGGTGTTCATCAGGAAATGAATCAGACACAAAAAGGTTATTTGAGTTGTCTTTGAATTCCATCCTAGATAGGTGATCAGCTACAACATTTTTAATGCCCTTTTTATCCTTGATTGTGAGGTAAAATTATTGTAAGAGAAGGACCCACCTAATCAGTCTAGCCTTAGCATCTTGTTTTTGGAAGAGGTATTTTAGTGCAGAATGGTCAGTGAACACAGTGATGGGGGATCCTAAGAGGTAGGACCTAAACTTCTCTAAGGCAAACACAATACCAAGTAACTCATTTTTAGTAGTGGTGTAGTTTATTTGGGAATCATTTAAGGATTTGCTTGCATAAGCAATGACATAAGGAGTTTTATCACAACATTTTCCTAACACATCTCCTACAGAAAATTCACTAGCATCACACATAATTTCGAAATTAAGGTTCCAATTTGGAGATTTCATAATGGGAGGAGAGGTGAGAGAGGATTTGAGGGTTGATAATGAACCCTCACATCTTTCTACCCAAACAAATGGAGCATCCTTTACTAGGAGAGCACAAATGGGATGGGAGATTGAACTAAAGTCCTTGATAAATCTTCTATAGAAACCAGCATGTCCTAAGAAAGACCTCACTTACTTGACAGTTTTGGGTGATGGAAGGTGATGAATGATGTCAAACTTGGCTTTAACAACTTCAATCCCCCTACCTGAGACCAGATGGCCTAGAACTAGTCCCTCTTTAACCATGAAATGGAATTTTTCCCAGTTTAGAACCAGATTATTTTCTTCACATCTTGATAGGACTCTCTCCACATTCTGCAAACATCACCCAAATATATCCCCAAACACAGAGAAGTCATCCATGAAGACCTCTAGAAAATCCCCTACCATGTCTAAGAATATTTCCATCATACATCGTTGGAAGGTTCCAGGGGCATTTCATAACCCGAAGGGCATGCGTTTGAAATCAAAGGTGCTGAATGGACATGTGAATGTAGTCTTCCCTTGATCCTCTAGGGGGACCTCAATTTGATTATACCCCAAGTACCCATCTAAGAAATAGTAGAAGGCATGACCTAACACTCTCTCAAGGACTTGGTCAATGAATGGTAAGGGGAAATGGTCCTTCTTGGTGAATGATTTTAGCTTCCTATAGTCAATGCAGACCCTCCATCCACTACTCACCCTTGTTGGAAGAATCTCTCCATACTCATTGGTTATCACTGTGATTCCAGCCTTTTTTAGAACCACTTGGATTGGGCTCACCCATTCACTCTCAGTTATGGGATATATGATACCAGATTTTGACAATTTCAGGAGTTCTTTCCTTACTACATCCATGAGATTAGGATTGAGTCACCGTTGAGGTTGACGACATGGCTTTGAATCAGATTCCAAAACAATCCTATGAGTCCCAATAAGTGGTCTAATCCTGGGAATATCAAATAGGGTCCAACTAATGGCTTTATTATGTTTCCTAAGGACATCTAGAAGCATCCTCTCCTAATTGGATTCAAGATAAGAATAAATGACAATAGGATTTGTTTTATTGTCCCCTAGGAAGGCATACTTGAGTGCAGCGAGAAGTTCCTTCAATTCTAGCTCAGTTCAGTTCATAATTTCAGCAGAATATTGGGACATTGAATCAAGATCAATTTTATTTCCTAAAGTTTTAGATACAATTGATTCCCCACATGTAGAAGTTCCAGCTGCTAGATTCTCTTGATTATATTTAGGGAAGGAAGTTGGAGTGGTCTCCATGAAAGTGGTTTCGTGAAAGGTTTCACTTATTGTTGGACCTACGACTTCATCATAAGAGCAATTTGAAAATGATTCAAGCCAAGGAGATAAACGTACTTTATATGAACAAAGGAAATCAATCTCATCCTGACTTAAACATTCATCAAACATTCCTTGATGTTCTATGGATTCATTATCAATGCTTCCTATCATGTTTACTTCATGAATGTCCTCGTCATCCCCTATTTGTGGTCTTTCATTATAGATGTTCAAGTCTTGACTAATGTTTCCAAAGGTGATGGTCATGTTCCCATTTCAGACTCGGATAACAGATTTGATTGTTACAAGGAAGGGACGACCAAGGATGATCAGGGTTTGTTCTTGACTTCTTAAGTTTGGATGGTTTTAAAGGGCAATGAAGTAATCGGGGTAGATGAAGTTTTCAACCTTTACCAAAACGTCCCTTAAAATCCCCTTTGGAACCCTAATGTTACGATCAGTAATTTGAAGTGTTACAGATGTGGGTTGGAGTTCTTCTAGGCCTAACTAGAAGTACACAGCATAGGGAATGATATTGACACTAGAACCTAGGTCACACAAAGCCTTGACTACTTTGCTCTCTCCTAGTTCAACATTGATTTAAGGGCAACCCGGGTCTTTCAACTTAGGAGGAATGGTCCCTTGAATGGTGGTACTCACATTAGCAGCCAAAAGGACTTGGTTTTTATGTGAAAATTTTCTTTTAAAAGTGTGTAAGTCCTTAAGGTACTTTGAGTAGGCTGGTATGGTTTGGATGGCATCGAGAAGGGGAATGTTCAACTTTACTTCTGAGAATATTTCCCTCAATGTTTCACTCAATTTAGGCTTGGTTTTCCCCCTCATGCGTTGAGGAAATGGTGCAGGTTGTGGGGTTGTTTGTTGAAGAGTTGTTTCTTTGACAATGTTATCGTGTTTTTCAGTTTTATCATTTGGTTCATTTGAATTTTCATCCAAGTTTGAATCTTCAGGTGGGATTTGAATTAGTTTTTCAGGTTTCTCAATTGATTTCCCACTTCTTAAAATAGTCGTAGCCTTTAGTTTTTCATGAGTTGTTTGAGTACAACTTGACTCTCCCCTTGAAGTTGAGTATGGCACCACCTGAGTAGGCATGGGTGACTTTCCAGTTTTGATGGTTTGAAGTTATTTTTTAAGGGAAGAGACTTCCGAGTTCATCCTTTCTATTTGTTTGCACAGTTTTTCTAGTAGGATTTGAAGAACAGTTTGGGTTGGTGCTTGAGAAGATTGGTTTATCCCGGGGGGGTATTTTGGAGGTGGGATGGTCTATTGAAAATGGACCGGTGGCTGTTGGTATTGGATAGTTTTGGTTTGGAACTGGTTATGGGTTTGGTAGTTCTGATGGGGGTAAGGATTTTGTCCCTGTGGTTAGATAGGTTGTTGGTTATCTTTCCAGTGGAAGCCTGGGTGGTCATTATACCTTGGGTTGAAGTTGTTTTGGTATTGAGGCTTTTGAAAGTGTAAATAATTTACTTCCACTGGGGGTCCTCCTAAAATAACATCCTTGATGGATGGAATGGTTGGGTATTTGTCTGTCTTATGGTCATGTTTGTCACAAATTGTGCAAACAGGGTCAACAGTTTGGATTTCATGGACTTTCTTAAGGTCTATCACTTCAACCTTCCTAGAGAGTGCTGTGATTTTATCCCTAAGGCTTTCCTATTCTATAAGTGTATGAATTTCAGTAGTTCTTTGTGGCTTTTCAGAATAAGGTGAAGTTCCCCATGTTTCGTTTTGTTCAGAAAGGCTTTCTAGATACTTGTAATCATCATTTGAGGCTTTGTTTTTAAAGGTTCCATTACACATCATGTTAATGAATTGTTTGTTCCCCGGACCCAACCCTTCATAGAAAATTCTCACTTGTTCAGGAATAGAAAAACCATGGTGTGGAACCATGTTTATAGTGTCTTTGAACCTCTCCCATGTTTCATAAAATGACTGTCCCTCTTTTTCAAAAACATTTTGGATACTCTTTTTAAGTGCAATTGTTTTGTGGTGGGGAAAGTATTTCTTATAGAATTATCTTTATAGTTGGTCCCAAGAGTTTATGGATGATAGTCTCAAATTTTTTAGCCAATTTTTATCTCGATCCTTTAAAGAAAAAGTAAATAGCCTCATCTTAGATGATTCTAGTTGATGTGGGGGACACATGGTTTCTACAATGTCATTGAACTCCTTAATGTGAAGGTAGGGCATCTCATACTCCATTCCATGGAATATGGGAAGATGGTTTATGAAATGGGGTTTAAAGATGTAGTTGGCGTCTCCTAGGGAGTTGTGTCTAATATATGAGGGAGAATTGGTCCAAGAAGGTTTGAGGTAGTCATTCATGGTTTGATCAATTGCATTCCCCAAGTTTGGGGCTACCTCATTTGGGTTTCCATTTTGGTTTCCACCCAGGTTTATGAATTGGTTTCTTTGAAGACATTCCATTGAAATTGGCTCAATTTTGGACTCTAGAGTAATAGGAAGATTATGATCTAATTTAAAGAGTTCCCTTGGTGTACTTGACTCCCCAAACCTAAGACTATCCACCCTAACTAGACGGTTTGATTTATCGTGGGTGTAGGCAGACATGCGCCAAAAGAAAAAAAACGAGAAAGGGACAAGATAAGAGAATTTGGATGATAAAAAAAGAAATGGGAGAGAATATAATGGGTGTTTAGATGACTTACTTGGTTCCCTGGCAATAGCACCAAAATTTTATTCTCGCTCAAATTTACCCAAGAGATGAAGGTAGAACGGTCCTTGTAGTTTAGCTTGGGTTATCGAATCCTCATAGACCTAAGAAGTAACCCAAAGACACGTACATTCTATAGATTTTTTTTGGCTATGAAGTGGAAAACTTGGGTTTATTTAAGGTGGTTTTAAAGGATATATAATAGATTTAAGTTAATTTAATTTAAAAGAATGAGTTGATCCTAGGTTATCACTTGGGGTGGATTAGACGTATTTCCTTTTCAATGATTTCAATTTATTATATTTGAGATGGGTTCATTTAAGAAGATAAAACAACATCATAACTTACTAGTTTAATGCCTAAACCCTTTAATACTAATCACCTATACACTTTAAGGATTAAAGTTTTGAGCACTTAAAGGTAAAGGTTCATATTATCTCATGAAGTGTGTGGCCTTAAATTCAACAAGGACGATGGAGTTTAAAAATCATCAAATAAAAATCTCAATTAAAGAAGTGATTATCCATTAATGGGGTGATAAATAACATCCAATACAGCATCTTAATACTCCCTTGGATCAACCCATAAGTGGTTTATCCCTCCATTGATTCTATGGTTTCAATGGAAGCGAAAAGTAGACTCATGAGGGAGGAAATGGAGAAGTAAAGAAAACAATAAAAATAAAATGATCACTCCACCGTTGTGTGAATAATTTCACAAGATTTGGTGTAAATAAATTAACAAATTGAGGTAATGATATAAAAGTGATATGGATAACAACATAATAATAGGAGAAGAAGAACTTTTATTAAGAAACAAAGTGAATTGAACAACTTACATGTGAAAGACAAACTTGAGACAACAAAATCGCAGCATAACATTACAATTGAACAAAGCACCAAGGATCCTAAACTCCTCCAACACAACTGCCTTAAATAGGAATTTTGGGAGCCTTGGGTCAAGCATCCAATAGTAAAAATCTTCTCACTTGATTATGGTAGGCTATAGGTGGGTGGAAAGTTGAGGAAGTGTTGATTTTTCCACCCTTGACCCGAGGTGGTAGCCAGCTTTCATCCACCTAACAGACTGGCTTGGAATACCTTCTAGGTGGCAGAATCAGAGTGGTACATATAATAAGAAAATGTATCCCTGGATTTCTTATAACCTCCTGTAAAATTTGAGCCCATTTAGAGTTGTATAGTAAAAGATATGATTATATTAGTGGGATGTTTTTCTGGACCACAGAATCGGGCCCAGAATTTTATCTCTAACTTGGGCCGCCTAAATGACCACAATGGAAGCCGAATTAGCACTGGATCCTGAATAATTATTTGTTACTCTATATTTCTTCTATCCGCCCACCAAATTTGGGCCTAATTTTGTTTTTAATGTGGGTCCCACATTCTCATCAGTGGGCTGGTGTCCAATCTGCCTTCTCTAGAATTGCTTCCTTTCATCACAAAATATCACCATCTTCTTCCATGAATTCCCCATTTATCCCTGCATGAAACATGTTCATATTGAAGTGTAGATCAATTTTCAAAAATATAAAATTAAAATATGGATAATTACATTCCTTAAAATCAGATGAATCATTGGGTACTTTAAATGATGTTCAAAATGTAAAATGCACTAAAATGGTGTTTATGAATAATAAAGCACATGAATATTATATATATTAACAATGAATATTAGCCTCATTTAGTGGATAATCACCACCAAGAGTGACCCAAACCTTTGAAATTACATCATGTGGTCGTCATCTAACCTCATTCACTATCATCCACCGTTATCCATTGTTGGCCTGCACTATTAACCTCTTTCATCCTCCCTCAGCCACCATCGGCTACAACTTTAGTACTCTTTGGTATTTCTTAATTGCTCTTTTTTATCATCTTTGGTCCAAAAAGGTATTTTTATTCACAGATTAATTGTTATAATTTTTGAATTGTTACTAGTGGTACTCTGAGTGATTGAATAATTATTCAATGTATTTATTTGGTTTTTTATTTATTAGGGGTTTCTTATGAATTAAATTATGATTCATATACTGTTTCCATACAATTTTCTCTAATCCAGGGAAGAAAAGTGGTGGAATATGGTTCAAGTAAACTAAGATCCTATGAAAAAAAACTATCCTTCATACTATTTATATTCAAATTTTTTTATGCTTTTAAGAATTGAAGGTATTAATTTTTTGTTGAAAAAAAATGTTCAATATAATATTTATATGATTTTAATTTAAGATTAAATGAATTATTATTACCTTAAAATTGGTTTTACTAGTTAGTAAAAAGGAACAGAGTTAAATAATAGGTTTCATGGTGTTTTAATTAGCTATAAATAACAATAAGTGATCATTTTTATTTTCATACATGAATATTGAATACCTTTTTTATATTAAATGTTTATTTGATCCATAATATTTATATTTAATATGTATAAGTTTTGTTTGAGAATTAGTTTATAAGTTAAATAATGAAATTTTTTATTTTAAAGGAAAATTTTTTGAATTACTTATTTGATTGGTTGAGTTTATGATTTAGTTTTATTCACGTAGTTGAAAATATAAAATAATCATAATTTTTAAGAAAATATTTATCTTTTTATTTGATGTTCAATGTTTCTAAGTGGTTTGATAAATTTATGTTTGTGTTTGACATAACAACACCTAAATTATATACTTTTAATGTATTTTATTTTTATAATATACTGTAATTGGAATATTCAGTTTATTATAGTGTTTATAATTATATAAATCATTTATATGTGCCTTAATATGTGTGTGTTTATTGTTTCCATTTGTATACATAAATTATATTTTTTAAATGTATCTCTTATTTATAAAAAAAATATTACTATTTACTTTCTAGGTTTTTATTATGTAAATTAAATTATAATTTTCATGAAATCATTTTTTTATTTTATATTGAGTGTTTTTTATTTAAATTTTTTTCTTTTTAATAAAAACAAATTGGTTTTAGTAATATTTTGTAACAAATTTAACAATTATGGTAAAATTAAAAATTTTGACTTCTTATTTCTTTTGTTATTTATAAAAGTAAATTTTAATTTGAATTTTGAAATAAAGTAACATATATTTAATAGATAAAATTTTTTATAGGTGATAATGGATCATAATTGGATTATTTCACATCAAATAAGTGATGAATATGATGAAGGGGTTGATGATTTTTTGGAGATTTCCAAATAAAATGTTCTAAAAAATGGCATATTTTTTCCATGCTTGAAATGTTTAAATATGAGAAATACGTGGAAAAAATATATCATATATCATTTAATTTTCCATATTTATAATCTAAATTAGAGTCCATGTACTTTTTATGGTGAAATTGAGTAATATTAGAGATCTAATGATGATGATGATTTTTTAAATGAATGTTTTGATCAAATTGACGAAATGATTCATGATATTGAAGTAGAGAAAGTTGTGAAAACATTTTCAATTTAGTGATTATATGGTTATTATAACAAATAATTATATCCAGGTTATAAAAAAATTAATATTTTTATCAATTGTATTAATTTTGATGAACTTGAAATCCATAAATAGATGGAGTGATAAGAGTTTCACAAAATTTCTACAACTATTGAAATAAATACTTCCTGAATACAATTAAATTCCATATTCAAATTATAATGATAAAAATATATTATACCTAATGGTATTAGTGTTCAAAAATATAAATGCCTACCCCATTTATTATGTGTTATATTGGAATGAATATGAAGTCCTTTAAGAGTGTCCTAAATGAAGTACATAACAATATAATTTGAATGAAAAATAAAAACTTGATTTATTTATTATTACAAGTACTAAAAAAATTATGGTAATTTGGTATATTCTTATAATTTCTTATCTAAAACATTTATATTCAAATTAAAATGATATAAAAGGGTTAATATGATATCCATATGAGCAAATATCTGATGGAAAATTATGTCATCCAACTAATTATCCATAATGGAAGAAAATTGATCTACAATTTATTAAATTTAGAAATGAAGTTATAAATATTAGACTTTGGATATGCATAGATGAGATTAATCCATATCAAATATTAGTATAAAACATAGTTTATGGAAATTTTTTGGTAATTTATAACTTATCTCTAAAATTTTGAATGAAGTGGAAATATATAATTTTGATTTCAATGCTTTCTGGACCAAAACAATCAAAAAATGTTATTGATGTTTAATTTTCACCATTAATTGATGATTTAAAACACTTATGGGAGTAAGGTATAAATTTTTTTCATTATTATAAAAAATAATATTTTCAATTGAATGAAATGCTTATATTTACTATAAATGACTTCCCAATATATGGAAATTTATCTAGATACAGTGTTAAGGTGCATAAATATTATCCAATTTTTAAATAAGGTGCTTTATTTTGTCCACTAAAACATGGGAGTAAAATAGTGTACATGGTTCATCGAAGTTTTTTGTCTATGAATCACTCTTATCAAATATTAAAAAATTAATTCAAATAATTACAGCAATTTAATATCTCTCTAAATCCTTTGTCAGTTGATCAATATTCTAAGAGAGTGAAAAACATTAATTTCAAATTTTAAAATACATAAGGAACTAGTATTAAACAAATATATAGAAGAAACGATCAGTAATTTTTGAGCTTCCATATTGGAGATCTCATGAGATCAAACATAACATCGATTTGATGCATATTGAAAAGAATATTTTTTATAGTTTGATTAGAATACTGTTAGATATCAAAGGAAAGATGAAGGGTGGTTTGAATGTAATATTAGATTTAATGTCAATAGGAATATTTTTGGATTTATATCCTACTTATAAAGGAAAATTAACATACTTTCCTCCCATTTTTTATACATTATCCATGAGTGAGAAAAAGTATTTTTTTAGTGCCTCTATGGTATAAAATTTCCTCAGGTTTCTTCTTTAAATGTAAAAAGTTTTGTATCAATGAAATATTTGAAGTTAATCGGAATAAAATCTAATGATTTTCATGTTATGATGTAACAAATTTTCCTAATAGTATTTTGTACAATACTACCCATCCATTTTAGAGTAACTATCATGAAGGTGTGTTATTTTTTCAAATACATATGTAACAAAGTGATGGATCTGAATTCATTGAAAAAGTTGTAGAATGATGCAGTATATATACTTTGTCAACTTGAAATGTACGTTCCACCATCTTTTTTAGATATAATGGTTCATTTAATGGATCATTTAGTGTGAGAAATTATGTTTTGTAGTCCTATATATATATATATATATTGGATGTATCCTTTTTAAAGGTATATGAAGATATTTATTGGGTATGTTAAGAATCCATATCAACTAGATTCCTGTATTATTGATAAGTATACTTCTAATGTGATTTAATAGTTTTCTACAAAATACTTATCTATAGTGTAGCATGTTGATTTTCCTACCTCTCACCATGATGAAGTCAATTTTTGGGGAAAGGGGATCTGTGGCTTGAAAATTAAATCTTTGAAAGGTGAAAAAATAAAACAAGAACATTTAAACATCTTGAATAACATGGATGATGCTCATATATATATAAATTTCATATTTATTTGTTAAAAAGGTTTTCCTAAAGAAGAAAGATATATGGGTATTAAATGGTAATAACAAAACTTTTTTACCATGGTTTAAATATATCATGCTTAGTAGATCAGATGCATCGGGAACCTTGAAATGGATAGCAGTCAGGGAAAGTTTAATGTGATAACATGGTCGGGGTATTACATTAATGGATATACATTTTATACCAAATATCAGGACAATAAAATTGAAGTTCTAAATAGCTATGTATTATTTTTCATTTAAGCAACACATTTTTTAATTAAAAAGGAAAAACCCAATCTCCATGTCAAGTTCATATTATGGAGTTATTAAAGAAATATAGGATATTAATAACATTAAATTTTGAGTTCATGTGGTTCACTAAAAATTGTTTGTTGATAACAATAGTGTTAATCATGATGAATTCGTTATGACACTGGTAAATTTGAATAGGTTGGAATAAATGAATTAACCTTTTATAATGGAAACACATGAAAAAAAATTCTATGTTCATGATCCTTCAAATATCCAATGTTATATCATTTTTCAGGAATAAAACGGACTTTTACTGATAAAAAAATTGATGATGATGATGATGAATTATTTTAGATACCTACTTCCATGGGAAAATTGTCATAGGATATTGATAATGACATCAAAGACATGGTTTTTTCTATACTCAATAACCATGAGTAAGGAATATGGGAAAATAATCAATTAGTAATGTCCTGATATTGTAGGTAACTTATATTTATATCTTATTTTACTTTTAAAATATTTTGAAATGTTATATATATTATTTATAAAAAAAATTACTTTCATATATTTTTTAATATCATATTAGTTGATCTTCAATGAAAAATATAATACAACTTCATAAATATTATATTTGAACCAAATTATTTTTTAATCACTAATATTATTTTTTCATTGTATAAAAACTATAAATTTATCAAAAATTTATTCATGTGGTAATTTTTTCTTGAAAATAAAGGACAATTCATCTCTAATAGTTTTTGAAATGTAAGAAAAAACCATGCATGAGTCATAAACTCTAGATAAATATAATGATCAAATTAGTATTTTTTTCAATTAAAAAATCATTTTTTATTTCATTTGTGACTTTTGAAAACAACCCAAGATTGAATTTAATATTATATGTTCTCAAAATAAGGAGAAAACAGTCAATGATTATTAATGAAAATACTAATATTGATGGAATTACAATTAGGGATATATGAATTAATGACACAATAATCACCTGGATCATTCTATCAATGTTGGTTACTAAGCTAACATGACATAGAAATTATTTTATTTTTTTTAATTTAGATTTATCTTAGAATATATTTAGATTAATTTCATTTTTATTAGATATTTTTCAATTTATATTTATCTTTATATGTAACTGTTGGATTCTTTTACTAATTTTCTATTGATTTTATTTGTAGGATAATGTCAGATCGTACACTCGGTTAACCTCAGCCTTCCAGTGGGGACACTACACATACCATTGATAAGGTTCCTCTTCCTACTATATATGTTCCTTATATTACCATAGGGATAGAGAATTATTTAAGGGTAGGTAAAATTAGTTACACATATTTACCTAATTTAAAATTAATCAAAGAAAATAATAGAAGATATTTGTTTGGTTTGAAGATAATGGTAATCTCATGGGTCCAAATTCAACCCAATTTTAGAGTTTTGTGGCAATGAGGGATCAAGAAAAAATTAAAATGTTGGTTTATAAATAGATAAATATCCCTAAGGTGATATTGGTTTAGTTGTGGAAGACAATTTTGGTAAAGTCGATTATTATTATTTTACTTATGATTACAAGTTTTCACTAATATATGTTTTTTTCCTTTTCATTAGATAAAATATGATATAACTGACACTAAATATGTTAGGAATAGATGTTTATATATTATTTCTATGAAATGTGAGGATTATAAATCAACCTTAACCATTGATTTCATTTTTGGTGCAATACAGAATAAAAATAAATGTCATATATATCCATTTATAGATGAAGATACATAGAATAAATTTATTGAAATTATATATAAATATTAATTTTTTGTAAGTGTAATGTCATTTTTTCAAAAAAAATCAATAATGGTCATCATAATGTTTTTTTATTTAATTAAAAGGCACTGAGATGATCTCATAAAAAGATCCAAAACAAAAATGTATATCCTCATAATTTATATCATGGAGTCTATTCATTATTGGAATAGAAAATTATGATTGAAAAATATAAAAAACTGAGATTGGAGTCTTCGAGCTCAATAGATATTGACCCTCCATCCCCACCACCTAAACAAAAATGGAAGATTTCTCATATGACCAAAAGGGGTATATATCTTATTGAATAATTGAGAGTTGTAGCTAAGAGAATTTTAAGGATTTATTGAAGTTATATAAGTTATTCAAGTTATTTTAAAACTCTTTATATTTTTTAATTCACTAATAAATTATTTAAATATTCTATATAAGAATCCCATGAGGAACAAAACACATGGAGGTTCTTCATACCTGAGGTTGGGAAGGATATTTTAGTTAATTCAAGGCAAGCACCCAATATGTGTATGAGGACACAAGGTGGATGTTTATATTAAAAAAATTGGTAGTTTTAGAATATCTTCAAGGGAGGATATATAAAGGAAAAATAGAGTCTTTAGAATCCAATATTCAGGAGATGGTTCAGGTGATGGAGGATGGGATATGAGCTATGGTTGAGTAGAGGATCAGTTTTTCAATATATTTGCTGTTTTCTAACATAAAAAAAGACATTTTCAGGCTGAATAACCCACTAATCCACCACAAACTTCATATCCCACTCCTCCACCCCCTCCTATAGATCCCACTCCTCCACCTTCGCCAATAGATCCCACTTATACACCTCATCCTCATCTTCCCATCTACTGTGAGTTATATATTGAGTATCACTAATATCATACTCTATCATATGGAATGATATATTATATTGGGGATATTTTACATCATCAGTAGATGGAGATGGATTAGAATATGGTAACAGTAATATATATTATAGATGCATCATCTAGAGTACCATTCCCTATAGGTCAGGCTTTGATAGTTGGACATGGTGTTGGACATTTTTTATCATGGCCATCTCGACTTCTTCAAAAGATTACCATTAAGGTATGTATATATTATAAAATTTATTTCATATTGGTGATAAATTTGTTTTAATATTTTAATATAATATATATGTATTGGAATACATCAAATGTAAAGAAATCTTATATGGAAATTGAGAACAATATGATGACACTTTGACTTTGGATACAACTGCACTTTCTAAATTATCAAGAAATGAATCTCAGTTTTTAGATGATTATAAGCATCCAACACATGTTGAAATGTTTGGATTCATTATTATTGTGATAATTTTCAGTATATATATAATTTATATTTTCACTTAGGATATGTTTGGATACATTTTGTTTCAAATCTTTTCCATATAATTCGATTATAATATTTTTTATAGTTATTTAAATTTGATTTATCTAACATAATACTTTTTTTATTAGTTATATTTATATAATTTGTGTTAAAATTTATACATAATTATTTTATGGATTCTTGGACACCCAATTTATTTCTCTATGGGTGAGGATCATGAATCATGTTGAAATAAATGAATATATTTTTAAAGATTAAATAATAATGAAATTTAGCGTTGTATGTTTCCCCATATTGAAAGATATGAAACATATATTTATAATTTTTTATCTTAATTTAACATTCACTAACATTATATTTTTTTAATATTAACGGTCATTAGATTTGGGGTATTTTTTTCAAAATAGAATACACTTTATTGGTTATGTTCCTTACATGGTGATGTGTGAAAAAAAATAAAAATAATTTTTAGATACATAAGTTTTATTAAATGAGTAATTTTTATTTTTTAAATGAATTTAACTTTTATTTAATACATATCATTTTCAAACAGGGCATAGGATTACTAGAGAGTGTCAATAGGAAATAATAATAAAAAAATCATATATGTGCAAGGAAAGTTAAATTCATTTATAATTACTAAAATTTTATATATTCATCAAATTTTGTTTTCAATTGAAAAATTATTTCCAAATAGAATTTTCATTTTCAAGGAGTAACAGAATATTGATATTATGTTATGATATATATGTTTGAAATAATTTCAACCAACATAGTTACAAAATTCCCCAATGTTATATTTTTTATAGACTTTTTTATTTATTTTATCATTATATTGAAAATATATGTTAAATATAAATTCATTTCTATTTGTAGAATTTTTATAACCCTAATTCACACAATAAAGAAGATTTGAATCATGTTTAAGAAATATGGGTGGAATATTTTATAGTTTTGATTCAATTTTAGTTTTTAAAATAGATTTTTAAGTTTATTTTCAAAGTGTAAACTTGTTTTAATTTGAATAAATTGTTAAAGTAAATATTTTTTATTAGTACAGCTACTATTATTGTACTACATCTATTTTTTTAGTACTTATATTTATGGGTTACTGGTTTCATGTAATATTATTTTATAAAAACTTAGTTTCAACATCAGTTATTTAATAACTGATGTTGAAAATAATTTTAAATATATGTTATTTCAAATAACAAATGTTGAAAAAAAATCAATGTTAGTTATTATACTGATGTTTAAAATCCATCATTTATTAATAATATTAATGTGTTATTAAATTTAACTATTAAAATAATCAATGTTAAAAATATGTTTATCATTAGTTCAAATAATCAACATTTAAAAAGTATTTACAATGTCTCTTTTTATAATATCATTTTAAAACTAACATTAAACCTTAAAAAAACTAGTGTGAAAAATACATTTATGCACTAGTGTGTTTTTTAGGGATACAAACTGATGATGGGTAAGCATTAGTTGTTAGGATATATATTTTTTTAAATAAAATAATATGATGTTGTTATCAATGTTTATTGGTTTTATTCTGTTCATGTGGTAGTTAAGTGTTTCTGGAGGAGAGTTTAGGTTTTTGATTTGGAAGGGTGACATGTGGTGTTCGTTGGTGATAGAAGCTTCTATATGGGTGGTAAGTGAGTGGTTCCCCTTCTTTCCTTTATGTCTGATTCACTAGTAGATTCAGGGAGGTTTCAAGCGGTGGATACCACCAAAGTTATTGTAGAAGTTTGGGATGTTTTCCCTAAGGAGGTTGTGACACTTTCCACTCAATGTGATGTTGAGTTTGGAATAAATTTTTATTTGGGTTATACATTGATTTTTATAGATCATTATCAGATGAAACCCTCATAATTTTAGGAGTTGGAGATCCAAATTGATTTTCTGATGTAGAAAGGCTTTATCAAGCCCAGTGTATTGCCATGGGGATCTTCGATTTTGTTCTCCAAGAAGGTGTTTGGTAGTATGAGGTTGTGTATATAGTTACAGAGGCTAAATTGAGTGATATCAAGAATTTTCAACCTATTTTGAGAATTGAATATATCATTGACCATTTGAGGGGATATGGATAGTTTTTTAAGATTGATCTATAGTCTGTATTCTGGATATCATCAGATAAGGGTAAAGTAAGTAGGTATTTAGAAGACTTCTTTCCAGTGTCGTTATAGACTCTTAGATTTCTTGGTCATGTTGTTTTGTGTCATTAATGCACTAGTTTTGTTCATGGGGATCATTAACTCTATATTTCATGAGTTTTTGGACTGGTTTTTAGTCGTTTTCATTGATGAAATTCTCTTATACTTGATATCGAATGAGGATCATATCGAGAACTTGATAATCATTTTATAGATTCTTAGACACCACCAACAGTATAAGAAATTATCCAAGTGTAAGTTATGAATACAAGATGTTAATTTCCTTGGGAATGTGGTATCTTGGTAGGGATTGGATGTGAATCTATAAAAATTTAAGGTGGTTTTTTCTTGGGAAACACCCAAGAATGTGGCATAGGTCTGTAGATTTCTTATTCTTGTTGGTTATTATTGTAGGTTTTTGTCTAAATTCTCTCTAATTTCAATCCTATTTTCCACCCTTACCAGGATGGAGTATGATTTTTTTTTGAATAATTGGTTCCAAGTATCATTTGACTACTTGAAGGAGAAGTTGGTTAGTTCCCTAGTTCTTCAGTTTTCTAAGGAGAGAATGATTTTTAATGTATTATGAGATGATTCCTAGTTGGTTTTAGGATGTGTATTAATACAAAATAAGGTATTGATCTCATATGGTTCTATATAGTTACACCCCCACAAATGTAACTATGCTAACCACAATCTGGATATGGTAGTAGTGGTGTTTTCTTTGAAACTATAGAGATGTTACCTCACTGTGGAAAAATTTTTGGTCTTTAGAGGCCAAAAAATCCTGAGGTATATATTTTCAAAGCATGACCTAAATCTATGAAAAATGAGGTGGATGGAGTTTCTCCAGGACTACGATTTCAATATCTCCTATACACTAATAAAAGTAAATTTCATGGCATATGTGCTAAGAAGAAAGTTATGGGGATCCATTCGTGAATCTGAGGATGCCTGGAGGGAAATGGGGGAGTTAGAAACTTTGTATCTTGGAGAATAGAAGGTTTATGAAATATGATACCTATTCTAGATGATGATGAATCCCACCTTATTACATCAGGTGGAGGAGTCTTAGTGTGAAGACCCGTAGTGGAGGTGATGTATGGCCAGATCATGGTGATGACTTTATGGGATAGTTAGAGGAATACTAGCACGGGTCTATGTTCTAAGTAAGGATGTTTGTATCATTGTAAATGTATGAGTGATTACTTATTGAGTTTTATATATCCCATGTGGTAGTATACCTTGACATATATAAGATTTAATATGGATTGAGAAGGTAGTTTTTGTATCCATAAATGAAGCAGTTGGTGGCGGAGTTTATGGCATAATGACTAGTTTTACAACAGGAAAAGGTAGAACATCATGTCCTTGGTGGTTTACTACAGCCTTTGGATATACCTAAGCTGAAGTGGAAATACATATCAATCTATTTCATCATTGGGATACCTCGGGATTAGGGGGTGTAATGTTATTAGGATGGTTTTGGAATGACTGACAAAGTCATCTCACTTTCTGGAAATATGGGAATCAAGTACCGTGGATGTTCTGGTGAGATGGTATGTAGATGATGTGATGGCACTTCATAGATCCCTGAGGGCCATCATTTCTGACTGAGACCCTTGGTTTAATTCATGAGTCTAAAGGGTATTGCATCATGCCTTTGGTTTTCTGTTACACCTTAGCACTACATTCCACCCATAGATAAACAGGAAGATGGAGTAGACTATCCAGACTCTAAAGGATATACTGTGAGAATGTGTCTGGGATTTTAGTGGATCATGGGTATGATACCTACCTTTGGTTGAGTATGATTATAATAACATCTACCACTCATACACTAGTATGGTCCCCTTTGAGTTGTTGTATGGGAGGTGGTATTGATCCCTATTTAGTAAGACCAATATTGGAGAGACAACAATTCTTCGTCTTGATATGGTGTAAAGCACAATAGAGAATATACGGGTAGTTTGTGAGAGGATAAAGGTGGAACATGACTTCTAGAAGGATTATGTCGATCATTATAGAATACCTTTAGAGTTTGATATTAGAGACCATGTTTTCTTGAAGGTTTCCCTTTATCGTGGTTAGTAAAGGTTTGGTCAGGGAAGCAAGATCTCACCCAGGTTTTCTGGACCCTTCAATGTGTTGGGGAATGTTGGATAGGTTTCTTGTCATTTGGAATTATATGTACATATAAATAGAGTTCATTATGTCTTCTATGTATCCTAGCTCCACTGGTATCTTCATGATAATTTCCACGTCATCATCTAGGGGTATGATATAGAGGATGACACAACATTCATTAAAAACAATTGAGATTTAGGACCATCAAGAAAACGGATTGTGATTTTGTTTTATCCCCTTTGATCAATTTCTATGAAGGCATGGTGGTTTTTGACAGTTATTTCTTTCCTTTTTTGGTTGGTTTTTATTCGCAAGGATTAGAATCATTTGAGAGGTATCTAATGTAATGGTCCATAACTTTTCAGTTTGTTACTTTGTGATTTTTGGGTTTTGGGATCCTTAAGATGGGTTTGAGGAAGGTGGAGGATCTAGAGTTAAATCTATAACTATAGGTGGTGATTCATGTTGTGAATCATCAGTTCAAGCCATGAATAATTGTTCACCAGGTGGATCCATCACTTGTTTTTTGAATTTCTTCTTGGGTCTGATTCATGGTCTGAAATGTTGTTCACATCATACATTTTCATGGTAGATTTTTTGGTGGTTCGATCTTCAAATGATATATGTCATTAAGTGTTTATTCAAATCATTAAATCCCACCTATATTTGTTAGATCAGGCACCGAATTCTTTAATGGGTGTGAATTTCATAAGGTTTATGGTGTGAACCAAACATTAACACTATAAATGGGGTGATTTCCAATATATATATAAATCTTATCCTCCCTCCAATCTTCCTCATTATCCTTTCAATTATCTCGAACATCAAATGCTCCCATGCAATTTTTAGATCCTTAATAGCCTATAATATTTGGCATTCATCCTTAGATTCTAAATATTCGATATCAGTGATTTCAGTTGAGTATTTCTTCTATTTCCCTATAATTTATTACTTATTTATAAAATGGTTTCATAGAAATAATATTTTTTGTGTTTGGGGGTTTTTTAGGCTGTTATTTTTAATAAACATTGTTTTGTTTCATATTGATTCAAGGGTTTCTTATGTGGTTGTGGTCCCACAGTTCATCATCTCTTTCTTTGGCTTCGCATGGCGAATAAAAAAGTTTCATTTGAGGAATGGGATTCAATTTATCATTATTTTATGTGAATTTATGGTATTATCCTACTTTTTCTTTTTTTGGGTAAGTGGTATGAATTGGAATAACAAAAATAATAAAATGAACTAATGAAATTGAAAGGGAATGGTGTGATGTGCATGTTGTTACCAGTTTTCTTGATGTTTTTGATGTTGTTTCAATTTATATTCTTGTTATAGTATTACGTATTGAATTTATGTATTTATTTGATAATACCCTTTAAATGGTTAAATAATTAAATCAGAAAAATGAAAAACTGAGTTGAATATGCCAATTTTATGCTTGACTTGATGTGTGTGGTGTAGTGGCCTTGGTTGTATGCGGCTTGGTGGACTTGGTTATTTGTGTATTAGAAGACTTGGTGGGGATTTGGTGGTTTTATGTGGTGATTTATTGATATAGTTTTAGTAGTAATGGAATAATAATATATATATACATACATGTGGTTATGTCTAAAAAATTTGGTGCGAATTTAAACTAACAACTAAATTAATAAATCTTGGTGGTTGATTGTTGAATTAAAAATAGAAAATGGAACTCGGGTTATGGACCCTTTGTGTGATTCTTATGGTTAATTATTATTCATTATAGGTATATATTGGTGGAAAATATTAATAGTGCTCCGATAGTTGTTGTGGTAGTGTTTCTTATGTGAACCCATAGGTTTGGGATTGTGTCTATACTATATGGATATATTTTCTTGTTTTTTATTATGCACCCCACCAAAGTCAGGTAACCTGATTGACACCCATAAACCCTAGGTTATTTTACTCTAACATCCATGATGGGGAGGATATATATGGTTGACTACCCCCTCTTCCCTACTCTCCCTTTAGTAGTAGCTTATGGTGATACCAGTGGTGGATGATAAGATATGCCGTGGCGGTCAAGCATGGTAGTGGGAGGGAATGAGTTGGATATCCTAAATGTTCATGATACCCTAATTCCATGGTTACATGATATGAGATGTGTGGTTGTTTCTGTGAGATATGATATGTGGTTGGTGTCACGAGACATGATATACAGTCAATGTTGTCTTTGGCGGATCTAGAAGTGATGGGAGTAAAGGATGTCTTATCATTGAGTTAGAGTGGAAACTTAGTGGGGAAGTGGTTGTGGGGAACCTATGGTTATTTTTTCCAATTAATATCATATTATACTTAGATGAGTTATTTATTGAGAGAGATTTGGTGAGTCTGGGGTACTAGTTGACCTATATAGGTGTTGGCTAGTTCTGTTGTTTATTCACTGAGGCATTGGTATGATCTTTTCAGATCTTTATGAAAGATATTTGGTATGATCCTAATAAGTAAACATGTTGTTCTCACCCCATGTATACATAAACTATCTTTTGTGTTTCCAAAAGTACTTTTTTGGTCTAGCTAGATAGTTTTTCTTGGAGTTTGGAGTTGTTATAGTTGTTGCCACGTGATTTTTTTTTCTTTTGGTATTATTTTTATTTGAAGAATTTGTATTTGTTTTATATTCATGTATATGGTATATTTATTTTATGGTATTTTGGTTTATTTCTTTTATAGTATGGTTGATTTTTTGGTGGTTGTATGTTATGATACAGAGATATTGAGGGTAATTCCTCCCATTTCAATGTTTTATACCCTCGACGCTACTCACCAAAATAGGGACTACTAAAAGTGGGACTTAGGGGATCACTCTTTACCTTCAATGTTGGCCCATGATGGGTACCAATGGAGGGGAATCATGACATAATAAATTTTATTTTATTATTATCCCACAATTTTATCAAATCCCAATATCTCTCACCATTAGATTTTGAATATCCTGCCACATGGATATTTTAGTGGTAAAATCTATATTTCTCATATCATAACAAATACAATGTCCTAGTAAAATTATTCCAAGTTATTTAGTTGGGAGGTCTTTCCAACTACATTAACTCATAGTTCCTTGATCTGTTGAGTAGACTCACCAATCCTAAAATTCTAAACTCAAATTTCCTCAACACTTGCATCTAAGTAACACTAAGTCTTACAAGGGAAACTATTATTGGTGTAAACTTGTTTAAGTCAACCCAAAACCTTCATTACAATAACCTAATATATGGAAGTTTCTTGTAAAGGGGCATACCAATACTTAAATCAAGTAATGGAAAGCATTATCTTTATTAATATTTTCTAAAGGGATTTTGTTTATATTATGCATAAAAGTTCTTTATTTTATCCTTTTACATGATTATTAATATTATTATATAATTTATTTACCAAGTATAATAAAATAATTTATGCATAATACATTTATTTTATTTCATCTTTCATGCTTGTTAATTCATTTACTTTTTGTGATTATGTTTAAACATAAAAGAAACATTGCATCATATAAATAAATAAAGAAATATGAACTGGAAAAAATAAAATAAACATGTGTTATGATCAGGTGATTTTAACTACTTTTTTATTTATTGAGTGAATGATAAATTAACCCTTGACCATTGGGGAATAACTCTTAGGTACAAACTTGGATCGAGTTATAGCATTCCACCTTTAACCCATGTATCTCCTTGGTATTTTTCACCTTGGATTGGTCTTGAACTATCTCCAGTCTTTAGGGGATATATCTTTTATATATTCTTACTCACTCATAGGTGATGGGATCCATGGGTTTAGGGTTACATAAATAAACCATGGACACATGAACCTATATATAATAAAAATAAAGGGATGATACACATATCATGATATTTCATTCAATAATAAATTTATCACAAAAATCAATGTAATAAATAATTAAATTAAATAGAATCCCAATGTATACATAGGTTAGTTAATCTCATGATCATTTATTCATGTAATGACTACATATTTATATAAGTAATAATTCATTTAAATCATGTATTACCTCCAGTTTCAGGTATTTAACCCTTTATTCATGTATTTTGAGTCTATATAATGATATAGTTGAGATTTTGGAGGTTTCAAGGGGTTTTGGAATGTTTTTTAGGATTTTATAGAGGTTCACGGCTAGTAGAAATCATGTACTATCTCTAGGAAACCATGAAAGGTAAGATAGGGGGAACTGGTCAGGTTCATGTTTGGCATGTGGTTTGGCTAAACCATGTGAGTGCCTAGGGGAAAACATGATTCTTTAAACAATGGTAAAAACTCATAGTTGTTGCATTGTTTATATAATTGTGTGATCCAACCATGTGAGTGGTTGTCTTTAGATAGTATCACAACACAGTTAGTGCATGGTTTTCCGAACAGTGTAGCCTAATCATGTGGTGTATAGATGAAACCTCATAAAATGTGAATATAATCCAAATTAATAATATTAAGACTTGTTAATCCCCTATTATCTTAATTACCTAAATTCATTTTTATCTGAAGCCTTGAGAGACTTTCCCCTTTGATATAGTGGTTATTCTTAGGTGAATGAAATCATGTTGGAGGTCCTGATTCATCGATAAGTGCCCATTATTCCTTGTTTTCTTACATCATTTCTTCTTCTATTCCTTGGAACCTTATATTTAGTCCATTGTGGATAGATCTAGTTTTTTAAATTAATCACGATAATATCTAATTGTATCTATTTAATGGAATATGGTTTGGGATTGGATCTTGAATTTTCTTAGTTTCTTCATTTTTGCCAACCATTGTGAGGTAGGTGGCTTATCTCTTATCTCCACTTGACTTAGAACTTGAAGAAATGGGTTTTATTAAATTATTTGCTTTAAATGGTATTTAAATCCTTGTTTTACTCTTTATGGAAACCTATTGTGTTTATGGATTTGGAATTTGAGAAAAATTGATGGATTTTAGAAGAACCCCCCTTTTTATAATTTAAAAATTATGATTTTAAAATTATGATTTGGTTTTTAACACATGTAAAGTGTTTTATGAAATGATTTAAATAATTAAAAGGTTTTATGTGGAATTTTTTGGCATATATAGTTGGTATAAATGGTTGTTGTGAGTTCATTTTCATTATATTTGACCCTATGGAAGGGGTGTGTGCCATTGGGTCACCTAGTATTGGTCAAATTATGACGAGTTGGTGTATCAATGAGAGACCGCTCATGAGTATGGAACTATTAGTTGTAAATTCATGGTATGTGTGTGGATAAATGGTTATGGGTATGTAAAATAAATTAATAAATGGTTTAAAGTCTATTTTTACCACATTCCATTGAAATTGTTTTATGGATTTGACATAAACTATTTTAACTACTTAAAAGTATTTTATATAAATTGTGATAAAAAGTTTTTTCCTAGTGATGTGAGTTGTGAAGTCCTTTGGGAAATCCTACTGAGTTTATAATCACCCCCTTCTTGGGAATTATTGTGCATTTTCATATTTCATCTATCGATGCATAAGTAAAGGTAGGGTATCTCAGTGCTTTAGTGATGCTTCTTGATACCATAGTCATGGCATGTGGAGTTGGATCTTGGAGTGGGTTGGGTGTCACTGGTTGATGTCACTTGGGAGTTTGAGTTTTGTGGTATTTTGGTTCTCTTAAAGTATGTATTTTGGTTTACACTTATAATATTATATGATTTATTGGTTTGGCTATGTTTTGATTTGTATTTTTTACTCATGCATCATTTAGAGGTTTGGTTGGTTATTATTTATGTAGTTTGGATGTTTATATTTCAAAGTTAAAACTGTCCCTCAAATGAGCTTGTGACCCTTAGAATTTATTACCATCCATGGGTGTCTTGGGTATGTAACATAAGGCCTATTAGCACACCCATCACTTCATAATCTAATGATGAGGGGCAGGATGTTAGAAATGATATTAGCTTTGTTTGGTCCTTCAGTTGGAAATGGTATCAGCTTCGGTCGGTCCATCTATTTTTTGGGGAAAATGGTGTTATTTTTCTTTGGTCCTAGAGTTTAAAATATTATTATTATATATATTGATATGGTATTAAGGATATATTATTATTGTGACTTTAAATATAGATCATAAAAATCCATAGCTAACCTTTTTATGCTGAATTTCAAGTTACCAAGGCAGTTGGGTACAAATGTTTTTAGAGACACTTCTAGGTGTTTTTTTATATCATAGTTGTGGGTTTATCTCATGAGAATTGCATGACATGAATTTATATTAAGACTTTCCCATATAAATTCATTGTTCATTCAGATTTTAATGGATTATGAAAAGAAAAAAAGTGTTTATTTTTGAAAATAGTGAAAATGATTGATTTTGAAAAGCATAGTTGTAGTGTTTTCAAATATGGTTGAAATATTTATGATGGTTGGATTGTGTAAAGTTATGTTTTTAAATGTTTTGAGGTGGTAAATTTTAATTTATAATCCTTAATTTTATAATTAGTGATACTAAATAGAGTTATTTCTACTTATAGTGAATGGCACCGGCCAGGTGTCATAGAAATCTACTGGAGGAGGCTGCTGAAAATGTGGTTGCACCAGAGCCATAGGTGATCCAATAACTAGACCAAACATTGTACAAGAATTTCAATACTTGGATAGTTTTAATTTAAATGATGAACCTTGTAAAGTGGAACATTTAATTTAGTTCCAAAATCATAACCCACCCACCTTTCAGGAGGATTATGTTTTAGAAAAAGTAGAAGTCTGGTTGAATAGGATGAGTCAAATCTTCAATTAACTTGGGAAACCATCAGAGATGGAAGTAAAGTTGTAAATGTATATACTAGATAATTTATCATGTTACCATTAGGTATTAAAAAATTTGGATAAATTATATCAAGGCATGACGTGGGATGATTTTGAATAATTTTTTAACAAGCAATTCTATTATAGCATCCCATGTTTTCAGAGCGTTAAAAATTCTAATGGGATTTCAATTTTACTATTTGGTGGATGGAAAAAATTCTAAACCAAGATTTAGAATGTAAATATAAGTATTGAAATACTTAATATCATTTTTTTTAAAATGTTTTTTAAGTTCCAAGAGGTGTCTTGGGTGTTTGGATGAGTTTCAGGAGCATCAAGGCCCAAAAAAATCAGTTTTGGGAGAAGCAAACATGGGAACATAGTTGGCGTCCGATTAGTGCTAACCATGCACCAAAATAATGAAACTTATTTTCTATAGGGACATAGTTTTTCTAAACTTTTCATCCCTCTAGAAGAAACCATGTAACCTTTTCCATGGGAGCTAAGGTTGTTGAACAGTTTGATCTAACCATGCAAGAGGAGGAACATGGCCAAGTGAGACATCTGTAGAAAAATGAAGAGGTGATCTTCATGGGATGTGTATAGTTTAGAAAATTGTTCTCCAACCCCACACCCTTAGTTCCACTTAGGTAGTGGCACCACATGGTTGGAACATGGTTATCCAAACTATGTGTCCAAACCATGTGGTTCATCAAAAGGAGTGATTTTACCCTTTTATGTCTCTCCACATTAAGGGTTTCTCCTCCCTCTTTCTCTATCACTTCCCATGCATAGTAGTCCCACTCAAGCTCCTCCTTGGGCTCTCCTCTTAGAAATAGAGGTATCTCCTTCATCTAGTGTCCAAATAAAACATTGTATGGTGAGTTGGAATTGTATCAGTGATTCTATGACTCTCCATTCATCCTTTCTCAGTTTCTTTAGTCGTGTTGAGAGATATCTTTATGCAAGATATTTTTTCCTATTTTTAGGGTGTTTGTTTGTTTCTTTAATTTATATCAAATCATATTGAATTAAATCTTGTTATTTTATTAGTGAATAATTATTTTTATAAGTTAGGTGGTCTATACTTTTTCCATAAGGTATCGTCACTTATTTAATTATCATCATTATGCCACACATTGGACCTTTTGTTCATTACTCCTAAAATTAATCAATGTCTTAAATTAACTGTTTAAACCTTTAATATGATTCCAACATAGCACTTTGACCCGTTTATAGGTTTACACCTCAACCCAAACTACCTGTGAGGTGGATTTTTTCATCTTCCTAAGATAAGAACCGCCCCTTTGGGTGTGTGATCTTTCCAAATGTTAGTGGAAGTTGTATGTGAATTAAATGAATTAATGATAGGTTGAAATATATCTTCATTTCAATATCAAATGTTTTTAAATTGGATAAATGGTTGAATTAAATAATAACATTGAATGAAATGAATATTGTCTTGGATTTTTCCTTTTTATAGATGAATGAATTTGGGTATAGACACTAACATAGCCCTTGACTTTTTATATTACTTGATTGATTTGAACATTTAGGTATGACACACATGTTGATTAATTGTATGGAACTTGTAACACCTGAGACTTTTATGTTATATAAATCATAAAAGGAATCTTTTTATGCACACAACACTTGCTTGGCTTGCTTTACACAAAATTGCGACCTTCCTCGATAGCTTGCGTCCTACGCAATACTGAGTTTCACTAAACAATGATATGCTATTAAAATATTATTAAAACTAGCCGTTATGAATAGTAATAACCACTTTATGAAATTTTAAAAAATTTATTTTTCAAAATGGACTTCATTTTTGGATTCGGAATATCGAAATTATCCTAGGGTGAAATTTTGGTATTTTTCTGAAAACTTTCAATTTTTGATGAATAGTGAAACCACTAAGTGGTAGTTAAAAAACTGAATTTTTCATAAAACTTAATTTTATCGCTTCTGTGAGTGGAATTTCAAAAATCCGAGAGACACGGTTGATGTCAGTAAGTAAAATGTGGTTCAATGAGATGAAAATAATTTTTTGGTGAATAGTAACTTTTTACTTTTTTTACCATGGTTAAAAGTAAATAGGGTAATTAAGGGTAAAAATGATATTATTATTACCTTAACACATGTCCTAATTCTATTGGAAAAGTGTAATTCGACCAAAAACAACATTAGGAATAAAATATGACCATTTCGGCCCACTTGGATTAGATTAGGACATTTATTATTAATTTATTTAAAGAAGGGTTAAAATAGTTAAAATCAAAGATTAGTAAGTAAATCATTTTTAATATGGAGTTATACATAAGACAAATTAGACTATAAATATTAATTATAAAGCTAAAAAGATTTCCTACATAATGGTATTTTATTTGTAATTTTTAGACATTAAATAATTTAATTTATTTATGACACAAAGATGATGCAGTAATTATCTTATTAATGAAATATTGACATAATTGATGTTATAAACACCAAAATAAATGTAATTGGAGACTTTTTATGAATTCCACGAATTTTCTAGATTAATATGACATGTTATTATTGATTTAATTAACTTTTTTCGAACTAATAATTCTGTTATGATTTTCACAATAAATAATTACTAAATAGTGTCAAAATTGACATAAAATTGTTTTTAAAACAAATATTATATTATTAATTGTTATTTTATTCCTAAAAATCTAAGGTTCGGCCAAATGACTTAGATAAGGTCATATATATTAATAATAAACAACTTGGGGTTCGTTTGTCTCCTTATAGTAAGTTTATTAACCTTATAGTATAAGAACACAAGAAGACACGGTAAAAGTAAAATTATTTAACTTAATGTTAAATCTAAATGATAAGGTTAAAATAGGAACCTAAACTTGTCTAAACTCTATTGGATGAGATTATTTCGACCCATACCCACCTTATCTTCAAAATAAATCAATTTGGAGCTATTTAAAACCGAACTTGACTTTATAATAAAATAATATTTTTAGTTTTTCCAAAGGAGCCCCTCTCCTCCCTTATAAAAGGGCACCTCCTCCCCCTCTTCCTCACACCACTTTGAGCCTTCAAGCTCGTCCAACCCCTGACAATTTATTCTCTCAACTTCCCTAGAAACATCCTATAGGTTCTTTTCTTCTTCAAAGACCTATTTTAGTGCCCTAAAATGAGGTCTCAAAGAAGCACTTCAAAGAAGAGGTAATGTCCGTTACCGATTATTTCATCTTTATTTCTTCTTCCACTTCTTCTTATTTAGTTGTTTAATTATGAAGTAATAACATAAGTATCACTAATATACTGATATGTTATTATAAGTATGAAACAACCCTATTTCACCATCTACACATCCTACGGAAAAAGAAATCACCGCGCGTGCGTACGTACGGAATACCGTCTCCACGCCGTGGTGTAATCTATTTTCCACCACCACCTTACTTGGATGGGTATAATGGTGTAAATAATGACTATATATTACTATTATAAAGTGATACGGATTCTGAAATAGTATACATACACTCCAATACAATTCCACGATCATAGGAACGATATCATCACTCGTGCGTACGTACGGAATACCGTCTCCACGATGTGATGCAACTCGTTCTACATGATCTTCATTTCATAATGATTATATAAATGAATTGAATGAATAAATATGATATATATTACACTAATACCATTCTGGAAATGAGGTATCTATAACCTAAAGAGAAGAATAAGAATTTATTCGACAAAACACGCATAAGAACAAAAAGTTATAAACACCCGAATAACAAGTAGCAATGAAATATTACTACTAAGAAGCTAAGAATATGACCATACATGATATCATAAAAATAAGTATGATTCTGTAATAAGTCAATAACATTATTTAAATTATTATACAGGAGGTTTGGACATGTACAAAGCATATAGGACCTAAGGTAAGGGAAATATCACAATCTCATTTGTATCCGAGATTGTTTATACTTTGGTATTTACTGGGGTGTATTTTATCATCCACATCCATGTTTCCTCAATATGTAATATTATTTCCATCCACCTACAATTTTTTAAATCCAATTTTACCCTTCGATGAGTTTTTAGTAAAGGATATGAAAGGAATCTTTTGTCGTTTTTCGTACGAGGTACTTTTTAACTTTTCCGACAAAAGTACGAAGAATGTTTTTTTAACTTATACAGCATGAATGGATTTTTAAAACATTATTTCCAAGAATATTCCTTTAAAAGTTTTCAATTTTATTTTTAATCAACTTCTTTTAGTTTAAAATTTTACGACATGTTAAGAAAGGAAAAGTGTTTTTGAAGTAGAAAGGATATTTTCCTCAAGAATAGAGTTCAAGTGTTTTATCAAAATTATTTTTCCATATAAGATAATATAGGGTTATGTTTCTATCCCTATTATTACATGGATTTTATTCTGTTGTAATGGAAATATTTTTATGAATTCTTTTATCTTATATGAATTGTTTTATGATGTCATGTTGTTTAAGAATCCCATTTTTACTACATGGGTTATGCAATGATGTATGATTTATGATTTTGTGGAACACATAAGAATGGTATCATTATGAGATGGTTGGGACCTATATCTCCCTCCAATGCATTGGGTAAATATTTTATATCTCATGAGATAGACATGGCTGGAATGGTAGGTTATACCGGTTCAGTGAAACAGGACTGAAATGAGGAGTGAACTCGGTTCAGAAATGGACTTTGTCCACTAAGATAGTCTTGGAAATGAGTCTTGACTAATAAGAAATGATTCTCTATGATTATGTGTGTATGCCACAAATTTTCATGTTTTAAGTTATGATTATTGGGATTACATTTCACTATTATTATTTATCCCATGTTATGAAATATTGATCTCTTTTGCAGGTTAATATTTCCAAAAGTTATGTGCTTATGTATATGATGTGATTGATATTTCTTTTGTTTACCCTTACTAAGCATTTGAGCTCACCCTTTTGTATGTTTTATTTCCCCAGGTCATGAATAAGGTTATTAAGTAGAATATGCCAAAAAGGTACTCTAGATATGATGAAATAAATGGGAGGCAAAGTAGATGCTTTATGAACCAGTTGTTTATGTTTCCCAGTTTCTAAAGACACTATACCTATACGGTCCTTTCTTGGTTTTGTAATATGTTGTAATAAGTGTGCTTTAATTCTGAAGTAATAACAATGTATGTAAAGTATGGGTCATTATAGTTGGTATCAGAGGAAAGGTATAGTCAACCTTTGGAAACTAGGATGTGAAAGCCTTAGTAAGAACCCTAAGGATAAGTCTAAGCATAGAACACAATCTTAGTGTTTTATAAATGTCCATGAATAACCTAGGATAAGACCTTAAGTGTGAAATTTTATTCTTAATTATGTGTTTTTCCTATTATAATTAGTGTTGCTCACACTATTCTTCTTGGTTTTAGTCAATGGTTGGAACCTGAAGGAACCGTGTTAATTCGGAATGCGACAGGCAATGCAATGATTGTCCCCCTGAGCAACCAAACATTATGGGAGCTGGAATGAAAAATCTTGTAGCCATGCTCACACAACTTTCTTAAGCTATGAATCATGTAGGACTTCCAAAAAAGCAAAGGAAAGAGCAACATTTCGTTGAATCCTTCATGAGACAGCGTCCACCTTCATTCAGCGGGTCTACTGATCCATTAGTTGCTGAACAATGGATTAATACTACTGAAAAGATATTTTCAGTTCTTCAATGTTCTGAGCATGATAATGTCATCTTAGCAGTGTATCGTTTGGAAGGTGATGCTGATCAATTGTGGAATCTTATTAAGAATATGAGACAAAGGGATGAAATTGAGTCCATGGAATGGGACGAGTTCAAGAACTTATTTTTCAATAAGTACTTCCCTCATATTATCTGAAAAAAGATGGAGAAAGAGTTTCTTGAACTGAAGCAAAAGGATGATGAATCTGTTGGTACCTATGAAGAAAATTTTACAAGAGTTGCAAGGTACACTTCTGGTATTATTATCCAACCTGAGAGTAAGATCTATCGATTCTTTAGTGGCTTAAAACCAATTCTTCGAAGGGCCTTAGCTATAAGGGACTTCAATAGCTACGAGGAAATCGTTCGATGTGCTCTCAAAGTTGAGATGGAGATTGGAGTAACCCATCAGTCATATGGGTTTGATAAGAAGAGGAAAATGGAATTCAAAGGAAAATCTAAAGAGCACACTGAAAAGAAGATGAGCTTTTTCTTATGCTCAAACTGTGGAAAGAAACATGGAGGGAGTTGTCTTAAAGGGACAAGTAAATGTTTCAAATGTGGAAAGGAAGGTCATCGGGCATTTGAATTCCACGATGATGGGAAGAAGATGTCTAATGATGCAAACAAAGGAAGGGATACACAGAATTAACCTACTACACTTCAATGTTTCAAGTTCAAGGAGATGGGACATTATGCCAATAAATGCCCTAATCCAAGGGTTGATGATGATGGTCGACGTCAACAAACTCTTAAGGCTAAAGACAAAGGAAAGTCACATGCAATTTCTATCAGCGATGTGGAGTACGATAACGATGTGGTGAAAGGTACACTTACCATCCACTCTAAAGTAGCAAATGTTTTATTTGATTCTGGATCTACACACTCCTTTATTTCTGAATAATTTTCTAAGGGTATCACCATATTACCTCAACAATTAGATGTTGAGTTAGCTGTGACAACACCTAATGGCACAATAGTCGCATCAAAAGTTTATAATTCTTCTCCGATTGAAGTTTCTGGGAAAGTGCTTCCTGCAAATCTTGTGATCCTTCCTATAGTGGAATTTGATGTGATTCTTGGAATGGATTGGCTTTCTCTACATGGAGCTCATATCAATTTCCAAATAAGGGAAGTCACATTTCATATTCCAGATCAATCTATGATCGTCTATCGATGCAAGGATGAACATAACCTTCCAGTGGAAATTTCTTCCATTTTATGGGTATTGATTCCACTAAATGAAGGTTATTTATCTCAAATGGTTGGTGAGAAACTCACGATTAAGAATATTCCCATTTTACGGGAGTTTGATGATGTCTTTCTGGAGGAATTATCGGGTCTTCCACCGAATCGTGAAGTTGAGTTTTCAATAGAACTCGTACCGGGTGCTTTGCCTATTTCAAAGACACCTTATAGAATGGCCCCAATTGAGTTGCAGGAATTGAAGAAGCAACTCCAAGAGAATCTTGATAAGGGGTTCATATGACCTAGTGTGTCACCTTGGGGAGCACATGTTCTATTTGTTAAGAAGAAAGATGGATCAATGAGACTCTGTATTGATTATCGAGAACTTAACAAGATCACTATCAAGAACAAATATCGTCTCCCACGCATTGATGACCTATTTGACCAACTATGAGGAGCTCAATACTTTTCCAAGATTGATCTTCGTTCAGGGTATCATCAATTAAGGGTCAAAAGGGAGGATATACCAAAGACGGCTTTCTGTACAAGGTATGGACACTATGAATTTATAGTGATGCCATTTGGTCTTTCTAATTCCCCTGCTATCTTCTTGGATCTAATGAATAGAGTCTTTAAAGACTATCTTGATCAGTTTGTGGTAGTCTTTATAGATGATATTCTTGTCTATTAAAAGAGAAAGGAAGAACATTAAGATCACTTGAGAATTATATTGAAGACCCTAAGAAAGGATAATCTTTATGACAAATTTACCAAGTGTGAATTTTGGCTTCAAAAAGTTTCATTTTTGGGTCACATAATCTCAAAAGAGGGGATATCTGTGGATCCAGCAAAAACAGAGTTTATCGAAAGATGGTCGAGACCAACAACAGTAACTGAGATCCGAAGTTTTCTTGGTTTGGCTGGATATTATCGATGTTTTGTGAAAGATTTTTCACTATTATCTAATCCACTCACCAAGTTGACTCGGAAAGGAGTTAAGTTTGTTTAGATGGAAGAATGTGAAGAGAATTTCAAGGAGTTGAAAAGAAGGTTATCCAGTGCACCTGTGATCACACTGCCTTGTAGTGGAGAAAGGTTTGTGATCTATAGTGATGCATCCAAGAAGTGATTGGGGTGTGTTCTTATGCAAAATGATATGGTGATAGCTTATGCCTCACGATAGTTGAAAATCCATGAGCAAAATTACCCAACACATGATTTCAAGTTAGCTGCGGTAATCTTTGCATTAAAGATTTGGAGGCATTATCTTTATGGAGAAAGGTGTGACATTTATACTGATCATAAAAGTTTAAAGTATATTTTCACACAAAAGGAGCTAAATATGCGTCAAAGAAGATGGTTGGAGCTGATTAAGGATTATGACTGCTCAATCCATTACCACCCTGGGAAAGCAAACAAGGTGGAAGATGCATTAAGTCGACAAGACCATGCCATTTTATCCATGATGAGGATCACAAAAGATCCAATATTTATGGATTTAAAAAGGATAGATCTTGGAATTATAATGGAAGGGGAAAAATATTATCTTTCTCAAATGAATGTTCAACCATCTATACATGTGAAGATTAAAGAGGCACAGAAAAAAGATGTCGAGTTACAAAAGAAGGTGAGAAATGTTCCTGAATTCAACCTTGATTGTGATGGGATAATAAAGTTCAAGAATCAGGTTTGTGTTCCTCCCATCCCTGAATTAAAGAAGGAGCTGCTGGATGAGGCTCATAGTTCTTCATTCTCTATTTATCCTGGAAGCACGAAGATGTATAGGGACCTGAAAGAGTACTTCTGGTGGGATGGCATGAAAAGAGATGTTTCTAAATATGTCTCTCGATGCTTGGTTTGTCAGTAAGTTAAAGCTGAGAGACAGAAGTCTAAGGGGATGTTACAACCATTACCCATACCCGAATGGAAATGGGAAAACATCACTATGGACTTTTTCACAGGACTTCCTAAAACATCCAAAGGCAATAATGCTATCTGGGTCATAGTTGATCGTCTTACCAAGTCTGCACACTTCATTGCTATTAGAGAGGATTTCTCTCTGGATCAGCTTGCTAGGATATATGTAAAGGAAGTGGTAAGATTGCATGGAGTACCACTTTCTATTATATCTGATCAGGATCCGAGATTTACCTCGAAGTTCTGGCAAAGTCTTCAGCATACTCTGGATACAGAGTTGAGTTTCAGCACTACTTATCATCCTCATACAGACGGTCAGTCTGAGAGAACAATTCAAACTCTAGAAGATATGTTGAGAGCTTTCTCTATGGATTTCAAAGGTGGTTGGGATCAACACCTACCTTTGGTGGAATTTTCTTATAATAATATCTTTCACTCTAGTATTCAGATGGCTCCTTATGAAGCTCTCTATGGAAAGAAATGCAGGACTCCAACTTGCAGGGATGAAGTTGGGGAAAGAAAGCTATTAGGACCTGATCTCATTGATGAAATGGCAGAAAAGGTCAGATCTATTCAACAACACATAAGATCAGCTCAGAGTCGACAGAAAAGTTATGCTGACAACCGAAGAAAAGACCTAGAGTTTAAAGTGGGTGATAAAGTGTTCTTAAGAATATCTCCCTGGAAGAGGGTTATGAGATATGGAAAGAAGGGGAAGTTGAGCCCTAGATAAATCGGTCCTTTCGAAATACTGGATCATGTTGGGAAGGTAGCTTACCGATTGGCGCTTCCACCGAATCTCTCTCAAGTTCACGATGTGTTCCATGTATCTCTCCTGAGAAAGTACATACCTGATCCTTCACATGTACTCAGCTCAGAAGTTATACCGCTAGAGCAAGATCTTTCTTATGAAGAACAACCGATAGAGATTCTGGATCGTAGAAAAAAATTCCTACGAAACAAGACCACTCGATTGGTAAAAGTTTTATGGAGGAACCACCAATTAGAAGAAGCTACATGGGAGCTTGAGGATATGATGAAGGAGAGGTATCCTCATCTGTTTGTTACAAAGTGACAAATTTCGAGGGCGAAATTCATTTTAAGGGGGGTAGAATGTAACACCTGAGACTTTTATGTTATATAAATCATAAAAGGAATCTTTTTCTACACACAAGACTTGCTTGTCTTGCTTTACACGAAATCGTGACCTTCCTTGATAGCTTGTGTCGTACGCAATACCGAGTTTCACTAAACAATGATATGTTATTAAAATATTATTAAAACTAGCCGTTATGAATACTAATAACCAATTTTTAAAATTTTATAAATTTTATTTTTCAAAATGGACTTCATTTTTGGATTCGGAATATCAAAATTAGCCTAGGGTGAAATTTTGGTATTTTTCTGAAAACTTTCAATTTTTGATGAATAGTGAAACCACTAAGTGGTAGTTAAAAAACTGAATTTTTCATAAAACTTAATTTTACCGCTTCTGTGAGTAGAATTTCGAAAATCCGAGACACACGGTTGATGTCAGTAAGTAAAATGTGGTTCAATGAGATGAAAATAATTTTTTGGTAAATAGTAACTTTTTACTTTTTTTACCACGGTTAAAAGTAAATAGGGTAATTAAGGGTAAAAATGATATTATTATTACCCTAACACATGTCCTAATTCTATTGGACAAGTTTAATTCGACCAAAAACAACCTTAGGAATAAAATATGACCATTTAGGCCCACTTGGATTAGATTAGGACATTTATTATTAATTTATTTAAAGAAGGGTTAAAATAGTTAAAATCAAAGTTTAATAAGTAAATCATTTTTAATATGGGGTTATACATAAGATAAATTCAACTATAAATATTAATTATAAATCTAAAAATATTTCCTATATAATGTTATTTTATTTGTAATTTTTAGACATTAAATAATTTAATTTATTTATGACACAAAGATGATGCAGTAATTATCTTATTAATAAAATATTGACATAATTGATGTTATAAACACCAAAATAAATGTAATTGGAGACTTTTTATGAATTCCAATAATTTTATAGACTAATATTACATGTTAGTATTGATTTAATTAACTTTTTTCGATCTAATCATTCTGTTATGATTTTCACAAAAATTAATTACTAAATAGTGTCAAAATTGACATAAAATAGTTTTTAAAACAAATATTATATTAGTAATTGTTATTTTATTCCTAAAAATCTAAGGTTCGGCCAAATGACTTAGATAAGGTTATATATATTAATAATAAACAACTTTCGGTTCGTTTGGCTGCTTATAGTAAGTTTATTAACCTTATAGTATAAGAACACAAGAAGACACGGTAAAAGTAAAATTATTTAACTTAATGTTAAATCTAAATGATAAGGTTAAAATAGGAACCTAAACTTGTCTAAATTCTATTGGATGATATTATTTCGACCCATCCCCACCTTAGATTTTAAATAAATCAATTTGGAGCTATTTAAAACCGAACTTGACATTATAATAAAAAAATATTTTTAGTTTTTCCAAAGGAGCCCCTCTCCTCCCTTATAAAAGGGCACCTCCTCCCCCTCTTCCTCACACCACTTTGAGCCTTCAAGCTCGGCCAAACCCTGCCAATTTATTCTCTACACTTCCCTAGAAACATCTTAGAGGTTCTGGTCTTCTTCAAAGACCTATTTTAGTGCCCTAAAAGGAGGTCTCAAAGAAGCACTTCAAAGAAGAGGTAATGTCTGTTACCGATTCTTTCATCTTTATTTCTTCTTCCACTTCTTCTTATTTAGTTCTTTCATTATGAAGTAATAACATCAGTATCACTCATATACTGATATGTTATTATAAGTATGAAACAACCCTATTTCACCATCTATCCATCCTACAGAAAAAGAAATCATCGCGCGTGCGTACGTACGGAATACCGTCTCCACGCCGTGGTGTAATATATTTTCCACCACCACCTTACTTGGATGGGTATAATGGTGTAAATAATGACTATATATGACTATTATAAAGTGATACTAATTCTAAAATAGTATACATACACTCCAATACAATTCCACGATCATAGGAACGATATCATCACTCGTGCGTACATACGGAATACCGTCTCCACGATGTGATGCGACTCGTTATACATGATCTTCATTTCATAATGATTATATAAATGAATTGAATGAATGAATATGATATATATTACACTAATACCATTCTATAAATGAGGTATCTATAACCTAAAGAGAAGAATAAGAATTTATTCGACAAAACACGCATAAGAACAAAAAGTTATAAACACCCGAATAACAAGTAGTAATGAAATATTACTACTAAGAAGCTAAGAATATGACCATATATGATATCATAAAAATAAGTATTATTCTTTAATAAGTCAATAACATTATTTAAATCATTATACAGGAGGTTCGGACACGTACAAAGCATATCGGACCTAAGGTAAGGGAAATATCACAATCTCATTTTTATCCGAGATTGTTTATAATTTGGTATTTACTGGGGTGTATTATATCATCCACATCCATGTTTCCTCAATATGTAATATTATTTCCATCTAAATACAATTTTTTAAATCCAATTTTACCCTTCGGTGAGTTTTTAGTAAAGGATATGAAAGGAATCTTTTGTCGTTTTTCGTACGAGGTACTTTTTGACTTTTCCGACAAAAGTACGAAGAATGTTTTTTTAACTTATACGGAATGAATGGATTTTTAAAACATTATTTCCAAGAAGCTTCCTTTACAAGTTTTCAAGTTTATTTTTAATCAACTTCTTTTAGTTTAAAATTATACAACATGTTAAGAAAGGAAAAGTGTTTTTGAAGTAGAAAGGATATTTTCCTCAAGAATGGAGTTCAAGTGTTTTATCAAAATTATTTTTCCATATAAGATAATATAGGGTTATGTTTCTGTCCCTATTATTACATGGATTTTATTATATTGTGATGGAAATATTTTTATGAATTCCTTTATCTTATATGAATTGTTTTATGATGTCATGTTGTTTAAGAATCCAATTTTTACTACATGGGTTATGCAATGATGTATGATTTATGATTTTGTGGCACACATAAGAATGGTATCATTATGAGATGGTTGGGACCTATATCTCCCTCCAATGCATTGGGTAAAGATTTCATATCTCATGAGATAGATATGGCTGGAACGGTAGTTTATACCGGTTCAGTGAAACAGGACTGAAACGAGGAGTGAACTCGGTTCAGAAATGGACTTTGTCCACTATGATAGTCTTGGCAATGAGTCTTGACTAATAAGAAATGATTCTCTATGATTATGTGTGTATGCCACAAAGTTTCATGTTTTAAGTTATGATTATTGGGATTACATTTCACTACTATGATTTATCCCATGTTATGAAATTTTGATCTCTTTTGCAGGTTAATATTTCCAAAAGTTATGTGCTTATGTATATGATGTGATTGATATTTCTATTGTTTACCCTTACTGAGCATTTGAGCTCACCCTTTTGTATGTTTTATTTCCCCAGGTCAGGAAGAAGGTTATTAAGTATAATATGCCAAAAAGGGACTCTAGATATGATGAAATAAATGGGAGGCAAAGTAGATGTTTTATGAACCAGTTGTTTATGTTTCCCAGTTTCTAAAGACACTATACCTATACGGTCCTTTCTTGGTTTTGTTATATGTTGTAATAAGTGTGCTTCAATTCTGAAGTAATAACAATGTATGTAAAGTATGGGTCATTATAGAAATGATCTTAATTACGGTATGTAACTAATGATTTGGTTCAAGTTATGGAACCTATAACCTCTATATACACATATATCTTTGTACATTATGATTCCTCAGCCATAGGCCTTGGGTTCCTGGCCCGTGTAGGTCTATAATATCTAAGTTTCCTTGGATGAGGAGGTCTCCTTAGTCTCTATCCCTAGGACCTGGCCCGTATAGGTATGATACTTTTTACATATTCAGTATATGAAAAATCTAGTATTTACTTACACAATTTACCTTTATGTATTGGAATTCATCATTTATAGCATTCTCATAGTTATATCCCTGGTTCATATACTTTCTATATTTATCATTCATTATATATTTTTACTTGTTGAACCTACACACGGTTATAGTTTTTATACATAGGTTGGATTTTTTATAGACACCATTGGTGGTGTCCTACTGAGTTTATATCACACCCTATTCAGGCCATTGATTAGTATTCAGACAGACTTCATGGATGCAGGTAGGGACAAGGGAAAGTACTTAGTCATGGATGCCTTATTGACTTATAGCATGGGAGCTTGGGAGCGCAGGACCAAGCCTTGGATCACTATGTTATTAGCGATAACCTTTTTAGTCTTTTTAGTTCTTTTTATTTACATATATGAATGTATGCCTCCCTTTTTTAATATATCCATGACATACTGATCCTTTTATATATGACACCGCTTTTGGATTGATTGTTAATGTTGTCTGGATGTATTATTATTCTACTCTATTTTCCATTATTATTATTATTCCTCTATTTATTAATTTATTATCACTATTGTGATAATCTAATCATGAGGTTATAGTCTCCCCACTATACCACCTTAGACCCTCACTGTTATTCGATAGCCTCTAGAATATGGAGTGGAACACTTGAGACCATGTGACCAATTAGGTTTGATTACTTATGAGTGAACCGGGTCCAAGACATTACAAATTGGTATCATAGGTTATTTTTCCTTTGTCTTACTATTTTGGGATAGTAGATAGGAGACTAGGAATGTGTCGACACTTAGTAAAAATCCATGTATAGGATTGATCAACCCCTGCATGAGGAAAAGATCAAGTGGCCAAGGATGTTATTGTTGCTTGTTATTGTATTTGATTATTATTTCACATTGAGTGATTGATGTACCTTATTTTTCTTACTGAATTATACGATTTATAGTATTTTTTCCTTTTCTTGGTATGGAAATAAAATATTTCCACATGCATTATTTTAGTAACATGGATATTCACATTCCATGCATATGCCATGACATGTAGGTTATATTGCTTGACTTCCAGATGCATAATAGATGTGTCATGTCTAATTTGTTAGCATGCTTGTCTGCATACCATGTTTAGGTGATTATTTATCATGATTACTTGTACACAATATTGTGTGATAAATATAAATTTTCACCTATACTTATTACTTTATGATAGCATACCTTTATATAATTGTGATAATTGATTGGTTATTAAAGTGTCTTCATCAACCTAAACAAATTTTTCCCATATGGATTGATGGTGGAAACTTAACTAACCAATCACTACATGTTTGATCCATGGATCATTGGTTTCATGGGATGAAACATTTATCATTGTGATTAAATGGGTACCAATAACAATTTATAAAGTGTATGGGCCTTAAAAATTGGGAAGGGTAACCCATATAATCAAACCATTATAAATGGAATTATTATATTATGAAATAAAGAGAAAAAATTGGTTATAGATACATGAATTCCAATTGTAACTTATAAAGTCTAGTACCTTTATAACTTGGGAATCCTAATTCACCTAACTAGACCATTTTATAAGTATATAGTTATTAAATTTTATTAATCAAATGAAATGAATTTCAGTTGAATGGTGTGTCATTACAACTTATATAGTCATTTACCTCTATAGTTTGGGAATGATGACCCATATAAATGGATTATTATTATGCTTGGATTGACTTAAGTAGGTCTATCAATGTGAAATATGTCATGTGACTGAATCTATAAATTCATAACAAGACCCAAGTAGGTAAGTTGAGGCATGTTTCTTATGAGATTAACCCACTAAGGGTGTATTTAAATCTTGGTAAAATTGATGAGAACCTGGTAGGTAACCTTTATCTCTTATTATTTAATGCTTAACCCCATGGGGGTATACTCATGCTAATGGATTATTTATTTAAAGTGTATGTATCTACCTATATGTTGTTTCATATAGATGTATGGTGGAATCTTACTTAACCAACCCCCCTTTAAATGATAAAATACCTTTATTATGATTTTGAGATTTATTATTATGAGGATTTAGTTAATTAAAATTTCAATTACAGCCTAAATGATGTTTTTCCCTATATCTTGGAAATGAAATTTTCTTTAACTAATCAAGATGTGAGAAGCTTTATAGAAAAATTCAATGGATAAAGAAATTATTTATAAGATAAATTGCCAAAATTACGATAGTATGGCAGATAAATAATTAGTGTTTGAAAGGAATTTTAAAATGACTTGACTATTTTTCCTTATGAAGTTAGATAAATAAAGTACCGAGTATAGTTTTCATTCATAACTAGAACTTGGAGTTTCTAAAATTAAGGCTCTTTGAATGTTTAAAAGTAAATTTAAATCGGTGAAATTGGTTTGATTGAAACCTTAATGTGGTGTTCTCAATTTCAACCCTCATATAAACGTTAATCCTAATGTTTCCTTGTTAGTTTTCTTGGAACAGGAATGTGAGCATTTCCTATAGACTTATTCTTTTATCTCTTAAACCTAGATGATGGGAAGTAGGGCCTAGTGATCTTTTTCGGTGTGACTCTAGTATTTGGATCGATGCCTTGTGTTAAAAATTAATGGGATATCTTGGTTGCGGTAGAACCCTTAGAATTTAAATCATTTATAAATTTTGTGATGATTTTTTAAATGTTAGGTTCCATTCAGTCATATTTGTCCCAAGTAGGAATCTTAGTTTCTAAAATGACACATGGGTGGGATGGGTGGTCATGTGGTAAATTGACTCTTATTAAGTAAGGGAGTAGTGTAAAATTCTCAAGTTCAATGGGTTAGACATTTCTAGGGCATGCTTGGTGACTTATTAGGTCACATGACCCTTCTTCTTCTTCTCTAATGATGGAAAAATTGGTAATTTATTGGCCATGTTAACAGTCATATAGGATAATATGACTCTGGACTTAAAATCTTTTATATAGGCCATAAAATACTAGGATGCATAGGGTTGATAGGCCTATGGATAGTATCAAATGGAATGTTGTTATGTTAATAAAACCTCAGGGTGGAATGCATTGATACATGAGGTACCCATCAAATTGATAAAATGTTACAGCGAACTATATAAGTTTTGTGAATATCATTAAGCCTTGAGCTACTATGTTTTGATATTAGGTCATCTTAGAGGTATAGTGACTTGGGAATTAAAAGAAATATGACATTTCCCAATGCTTGGGATGATGTTGTAAAAGTATTGGGTATTGTAACACTATTTTTCATATAGTTTTGGATTTTACTCTTGTTTTAATGATAAGCATGAGCGCATTTTGAGAAAGTGTCACATATATGACTAGAGTAAATTCATATCTAGCATGCTTTTAAGTGGCTAGATTTACCTTCCTTTTCACTTTGGAACTTGGTAGAAGAGCATTGTCCACATCCAGAACCCATGTTCAGTGGTGGATGGAGAATTAATCATGGTAATGACTTCTTTCTCAGTAAATGATGACTAGGAAACTATGAAGGTGGGTAGTATCACATTGAGAATGTTTAGCACATCCTTCCAAGTAGAGGGAACACAACTGTAAAAGCATATTTGGGATTTTTCACCTTTGTTTTTGAAATCTATGCAGCTAGTAGTTTTTTTATCTAGTCCTTAAGATGATACTTGAGATAAATCCATTTTGTGGGCTTGGATGGATTCTAGAAACTGGATTCAAGCTCAGGGTGGATGAGCAATCCAAGAGATGTAATGATTCTGATACATTTCGGTTATTACAAGGCATCATGAAGAAAAATGGTTGGTTATGTATGAAACTTTTGAGGAAACCATGATTCGAGGATGGAATACATTGGGGGGTTTTTAAATAATCATGGAATGCCTCAATAGTGGGGTAATATTAGTTGGTTAATGATGATGTGTCAAAAAGTGTAGCTAAGATTTTCAAAATAAGTCAGCTAGTGATGGTTTGATTGTTATGTTTATCAATATTTGGATATTGTTGGTTGTAAACCATGTTGGTCACTTCATCATGGATATGATAGTAGTTTCTCAGGACACATTGGTAATTTTTTATAATCTCTTGGTGTACCCCTAGTTTAAAGAAGATCATGTACTCTATCTTGACATCATCCTAGGTGCACTAAGAGAGTGTTGGTTATATGTTGAGATAAATAAATAATTAAACACCTTGTTGGATCACTAAATATACTCTTTTTAGAGTTATTATTGGTTAGCATGGATAATCTTAAAGTCATGTACTATCCTAAGTGATATTGGGATTCACATGTTGGAAGGCCTTGTATAGACTCATGGACACCATCTAGTTCATTAACTCGACTGCCCGGAAAATACCATTGTTGGGATTAGTTCATGTTCTTGATATATGGACACTCCAACTGGGTGATGATTTCTCACTTGTAAACACCAGAGTATGGAATTTAGTTTTTGATTTCATGGTTACCCCAGACTTGCAGCCGGTCTTGGTTGGTTTTAATTAGAGTGTGCTAATTCGAGGGTTCTAGATTAGGTATCACCCACATTCATGCTATGGCATGACAACATAAATGAATGTTTGGGCTATAGACATCACTGGAATCTGGTTATGGGGTTTGATGAGTGTGCTCAAAGTAAGATCAATTACCTTGGATAAATTCCTCAAGATCATGTTTTAGATGCATCGGCTATTAAATTCAGGCATTATCAAGGACAGTCGGCCAGTAGTGGTATGACTTTCTTTCCTCTTTTTTTGATGAATGCAATCAGTGAGGAAACCACATCAGGAACATAGTTGGGATGAGATGAGTGTAGTGAAAGGTCATTCAGGGATTTTCTTGGAAAATTTGGCATGAATGTTCTAATTTTGGTTGATTATAAATCAATCATTCAAACAATTGAAAATAATTCCATGTGCATCATTAGAACGTAAAGAGAATGATTACATAGGTAATTATGAAGATGAAAATATTGTGACTTGGAATTTTCCATTCAAAGTTTGAACCTATGTTGGGGAGAGCCATAGGCTGGTTGATGAAATATACCATAATTTTATCATGCCTTAGGTTAGATGGAATTGGGTAAGCACTATATCTATATATCAATTTTGGATACAAGTATTGTCTTGGGTTTTAACGGCTTATGTACTGTATGCTTGAAGATATGCTTAAAGATGCATTAGGTTTTTAAAACAAAATATGGCCATATTAATTGAAAATTCCTCAACCCAAGAAGGTTGGGTGATGTTTTTTTATTCCCCAATACTTCTCAATGATTATAAGTTATAAGGTGGGGATATTGTAGCATCCTATATTTTTTGACCATTGAAAATTACAAGGGAATTTCAATTTTCCCATTTGGTGGATGGGATGAATTTTAAACCATGATTTGGAATGTAAATATGAGAATTTTAAAACTTAAAATCGTTATTTTTAAATGGGGTTTAAGTTATTTGAGGTTTCCTGGGTTTTTGAATGAGTTTCGAGAGTGTTGGGGCCTGAGAACTCAATTTAAAGAGAAGCATACAAGGGTGCACAGTTAGTTCATAGTTAGGGCTAATCATGTGGAACAACCATGCGGCCTATTTTGTATAGGGACACAGTTTGTTTAAACCATTAATCCCTCTAAGATAAAATATTCTACCAAGTCCATGGGATATGAGGGTATCACATGGTTTGATCTAACTATGCGAGAGGAGGTGCACGTCCATGCGATACATCTACAGAAAAATACAGAGGTGATCTGCATGGGTTGTGTATGGTTTAGAAAACCATGCATCTAGCTCACACCCTTAGTGCTAGTTAAGTAGTGGCACCACACGATTGGTGCAAGGTTAGCCAAACTATGTGTCCAAACCATGTGGAACATTAAAATGGGTTGTTTTACCCTTTTTCTCCTCTAAACCTTCCCAAATACATCATCCATATTCGATCTTCTCCTTAGGTTATCCTCCTAGGCATGGATGTATATCCTTAATTTGGTGTATGAATTGAGAATCATAAAATACATTGGAAGAATATCAGTGATTATATGAATCCTCCTTTAACCAATCTTAGTTTCTTTTGTCATGTTGAGCATTATCTTCATGTGATCTAATTCACTCTATTTTCAGGTAATTTTTCCATTTCTTTGATTTCTCTCGAACCATCTTGAATCAAAGATTAGTATTGGATGAGTGAAGCATCCTTGGTATAAGGTAGGTGGTCTATAAATTTTCCCTAAGGTCTTTTAATTATTTAGTTATTACCACTATGTTGCATGTCATACCTTCTATACATTGCTCCTAAAATTAATCAATGTCTTAAATTAATTGTTTGAACCTTAAATGTGATTCCCACATAGAAATTTTACTTGGTTGGAGGTTGAAAACCTCAACTCAAACCACCTCTGAGGTGGGTTTTATCATCTTCTTAATCTAAGAACCACCCCTTTGGGTGTGTGATCTTGCCACCTATTAGTGGAAGTTGTATATGAATTAAATGAGTTAATGAAAGTTTGACATATCTGTTTGTTATAATATTAAATGATATTAAAGTGGATAAATGTTTTGCTTAGATAAGAAAATTGAATGAAATGAATATTCTCCTTGCTTGTTCTTTTTTATGGATGATTGAATTTGGGTATAGACACTAACATAGCCCTTGACTTTTTATATTACTAGCTTAATTTTTACATTTCAGTATTGTACCGATATTGATTAACTGTATGGAACTGATCTTGATTATGGTATGGAGCTAATGAGGGGGATTAAGGTACACCACCTATCACCTCTATATACATATATATCTTTAGATATTAGGATGCCTCGTTAATGGGCCATTGGTTCCTATCTCATGTAGTTCTACTCTATCCAAGTTCCCTTGGACGAGTTCCTTATACTTGAGGACGTCTCCTTGGTCTTCATACTTGGGACCTGGCCCATGTAGGTCTGATAATTTTTATATATGTAGTGTATTTTGAATCTAGTAGTTACTTTCACAATTTACCGTTATATTATGGTATTCATAATTTATAGCCTGCTCACAGTTACGAGCACTATTTATAGACTTGTTATATCTATCATTCTTTATATAGTTTTACCTATTATACCATCACATGATTATAATTTTTATACACCGCTGGATTTTTTATAGACACCATTGGTGGTGACCTACTGATTTTATCTCACACTCTATTCGGGATATTGATTGGTACCCAGACAGACTTCATGGATATAGGCAGGGACAAGGTTAAGTGTCTGGTCATAGATGCCTTAGTGACTTATATCATGGGATCTTAGGAGCATTGGATTGATCCTTGGCTCATGATGCTATTAAATATTGAATTTTTGGAATTTTGGTTCTTTTGATTTACATGTATGTATGTATGCCATCCATTTTTAATAGCTCCATGACATACTCATCATTTTGTCTATAATGCCACTTTTGGATTGATTATTACTATTTTATGGATGTATTATTATTTCAATATATTTTTCATTATTATGCTTATGGTATTTATTCATTTATGTAGCATCTTTGACCTGATTATCCACCCAAAAATCTCTATCAGTTCGGGTGCCACTGGACTTAGGTGCACCTCCCTGAATTCCAAAGGCTTCCAACTAGAAGAAAGGGTTTAAAGAGGTATAGTAGGGAGGATATACCCTCTGGGGATGATATAAAACCGGTCTGAGTAAATATATATAACATGCAGTAGAAAAGTAAGACTCTGCAGACTCCAACCAAACCCACCAATGGTGGAAGAACAATCAATATCAATAAGTAGTGGAAGTATAACTAAATAAACAGAAGTAGGGGAAATAAATAAATAGATTCAAGCATGTAGGATACCACTTATAGCAACCACTAAAACAAAGTAGATCATTCATATCCAAATAGGTCATACAATTAGTACACAGAATATGGATTTCCCAAAGGTTGACCAATATTACCATATATATATATATAAATAGGCATGCTAATATAAAAGAGAAACTAAAAGAGAAACTACATCTATGCATGACCTCAGGGTCCCATTCCAACATCTCATGCAAAAGTGATACTGTGATCTAGGTCGTGAGGATAATCCTTTACTTGAACATAAAGACATAAATTCTACACATTCCCTGAAGGAACCATATAGGGTTTGAGAGCATGTCTCAGTAGGATACCACCCAAGGGTGTGTACATAACATAAGTGTTTAAGCAGAAGTGTAAAATTTAAAATTAAACAAGATAACTACTCATGCAATTAAAATATATATAATCACCACTAGTGCTCAACAGCCACCAGGGAGCTTTCACCTACTTCGGACATTGTTGGAAGTCTGAAAAGGAGAGAATCTTTGGCCTATGGACCAAGGTATACCTTTGAAGTAGTACAGCCTAGGTGAACCTATAGGTTCCACCTCTGAATAGTAACTCATCGCCTTCTTCCAACCCAACACCTCGTGTCTCAAATAAATCCACCAACATCCTAAAGGCATGCCTGAGCTAATCAATCCAGTCACTCAGACCCCTGCTCGAAAGCACTCATTAGCTCAAATACCAAAATTCGAAGGCACAGTGATATCTATCCTCAACTAAAATCGCTATCATCTCATAGAAAGACATCTCGAGAAATGGTGATATCTTCTCTCCCAAAATAATCGAGGCCCACAATCTCAATATAGTAAATCTCAGTCCCCAACCAATAGCCACATCACTATAAACCAAATGCTCCTTACATTACACATATATTTATATAGAAATCACTCACCAATGAAGTTTCTAAGACACACTACTAGGGTCCTCTACCCACATGAGTGGTAAAAACCACCTCATCACATATTCAAACTGTGTGCACACAACTCAAATTGGATATCTGGACATCACATGTGAGCATAAATCACCAAATAAATACCTAAGCCACATCAACTCTGGAACCTCATGCCCCTGTGACCATGTCTCTCAAAACTGATGGTCATGCCATTCAATAAAATGGGCCTTTCCCAATACCTGATGCCCTCTTAGACTCAACCAATGTCCTCGATGCCCAATCCTGTGATCAAAATCACTCAAGTCTGGGCCAAGCCCAAACCAGATGAACATGTCGCCTCAATCCTGATATCCATGCCATCTCAACCTCAATCCAAGACCATCATAAGGTCTCATTACATTCATCTCAAGCATTCAATATTATCACCAGCAAGAATATATGTATTTCAAATCAAAATAAACAATTCAATTTAATACAATTGAATTGTGCAATTTAAATGAACATAACAATTTAATAAAATTAAATTGGATAACTCCAATTCAAATGTAAAACAAATTTAAAAAGTAAATTTAATATAATTTAATTTAACCGCATTAATTAAATAAATAAAACTAATTTAAATCAAAAAAACTTCAATTGTATCAAAAAATCTCCCTAGCCTAACTACCTAAGGTGTTCGATGGACTCTAATCTAGCCTCACACCTTTAGAAAAGGTTACAGCATGCCTAGAAGTATCCCACTTTGTCATATGGTCAATTTAATACCAAGAAATATGGTCTCACTTGAATACACACCAGTGTGCTAAAAACCGCACCCCTAAATCATTCATGAAAACACAAAGAAAGGTATAAACCACCTACCTTGGACTCATAGACATAGGAATGTCTGATATTAGTCTCTAAAACAAATCTATCTAGAAGAGATCTGAGTTTCCATCGAGCACCCTGAAAATAGAGAAAAATGGATCAAATGGAATTATCACTCTATGAGGAGAAAGAAAATATGAATATAAGTATGGGTGAGGTTAGCCTTACCGAGGTGGTTCCAACACACCTAACATATCTAAAAATGGAGCATGGATGAAGGAGGTGGATCAAAATCCATCATAGGAGGAGGAGAAGGGTTTCCTCCTACTTTGTGTATGACCAAGGAGAAATAAGGGGATAAGGGAAGAAAAACAAAATAAAAACAAAAGAGGGGGAAATGTAATTTTTCCTCATTAAAGGGGTTTCATGGATGACCCTCATGGTTTTCCAAACCATATAGAAACCGTGCATGCTACAGTGTGAGGGTACTCCATAAGTGCCAGTACTCATGCGACCTAACGCACAGTTTTCTCTACCCATGAAAAAATCATGCAGTATCCCTCTGAAACATATGAAAACAATGTCACATGACTATGAACCACCCCCGCACAATTTACCCAAACCATATGGTAGTTCAAAACTAGGGTGCATGGTTTTCTGGAAGAGGCTTCACGGTTTACCCTAAACTGTGCACCTGGGTATGCAACTCTAAAATAGGCCTTCGGGCATTTGATGCTCCTGAAACCTTTCTAAAATACTTGAGGCACTATCTAATTCTCTAAGATAAACCAAAAACATGATTTAAAGATAATAAAACTCTTGAAATTGAGTTCCAATCAACAAAAAAGAAAAAGTCACCCCTACTAATTGGAAAATTCAAAATAGAAGAGAATTTTGACTTGATTCAAAAACCCAGGTTGTTACAATTTATAATTTCCATTATGATAATCTGGTTATGATGGTATAGTCTCCCCACTATACCACCTTATACCCTCACTGCTAGTCGGTAACCTCTGTCATATAGGGAGTTACGCTTGAGGTCATGTGACCAACCATGTTCAATTACTTATGAGTGAACCAGGTGTGGGATGTTACATCTATCATCATTCCTTTAAAGTTTCTAGAAAAATGGGATTATTTTTCTTGAAGTAAGATAACCTCACGATGATATAGTATTCATTTAAATTTATAAATTTAGTTTTATTTTCCTTGTAAGTTACTGCAAGTGCGTCCTTGAAGGCACAAATTTTTTAGTCAATATTTTGACCAGATATTCACTCAAAGATTTGTGTACTTTGTATAACAGATTATATAGAAATTTTCAATAGGGAGATGGTGGTATAAAATGAAATCTCTAGAAATACGGTTTTGGGGATCATGTTTATTCCTATGGGAACAAGTGGGAACTCTGATGCTGGGAATAAGAGGAACATGTACACCTATTTATATAGTGGTAGGACACATCATAATTAGACCATGGGATCACTAAATATTCCTCCTCAACTGAAAAGAAAGTAGTGATTTTTTTAAGGTGGTTCTTTTGAATATATTAAGTGAGATTTCATGGAACCACCTAGATTATGTCACAATTTCAATGATATGGGACCTCTTCAATGCTATTGCCATAGTGCACCAAGGTCTATTTCTAGATACACGTCTCATGTCTCTTAGACATCATATACTTTTATGGGGTGAGTATTGCATAATAATTCCCATAATCATAATAAAGTGCTCCAAGGTGATTCAAGGAACACCATGACTCCTCAACCAATGAAATCTTGATAGGTTAACAAAAATAAAAGTACATTAAGTAAGAAATTTTATAGAGCTAAGTAAGTGATCATGGATGATAAATATAGTCCTTAAATGGTGAGAGTTATAATTATTTTAAATTATACACTTTTGAAATATTTATTTAATATGGGTACATCCCACTCATTTATTACTTCTTGTGTTGTTTACCATATGGGTTTTCATTTTGAGATGATGCCTTCTATTTTGAAACTTTAAACTCCTCTTATCCAAATAAAGTTTCAATCCTTTATGTGTAAATATTGTTCTATAACAATCTATGGGTACTGAGTTGATTTAGGATTTATCTATGCTTGATATGGAAGACTATGACTTGATTTTGGGTATGGGTTGGTTGACATTGTTCAATTCCTGCATCAACTGTTATGCCCGAATGGTTTGTTTAACATATCTAGATGGAATTGAGAATATCTTTAGAGTATATTGGGATGTAAAGTAAAGTAGATTGGGACTTTTTGAACTGATGGTTGGAACCATATCTTATCATTTAGTAGTGAAAACTATGTCATCTATGGATGATATTGGGGATTTTCTAACTATTGTTGAACAATTTACTGATGTTTTCCCTAAAAATTTATCAGGGTTTCCACCCAAAAGATAAGTGGAGTTTATAATTGACCTCCTATAGGGTACTGGTTCTATATCACTTTCATCTTATAGGATGGAACCAATAGAATTGAGGGAATTGAAGGTTTAGTTGGAATAATTGGAAAGAAAATTATTCATTAAACCAAGAGCATCTTTGTGGGTAGCATTAGTTCTATTTGTGTAGAAGGAGGATGGAACTCTTAGACTTTTTTTGGATTTTCATAATCTTAACCAAATTATGATAAATAATAGATATATTATTCCATGAATTGATGATCTATTTGATCAATTGAGTGGATACTAGTAGTTCTATAAAATTTAACTATATTTATGCTATCACCAATTACAAGTTCAAAAGGTGGATATTTCAAAGATAGATTTCATAAGTAGATATGGACATTATGAGTATGTGATTATACCTTTTGGTCTTATGAATTCATGAGCCTTCTTTATGGAATTGATGAATCGAATATTCCATAGGTATCTCGATTCCTTTGTGGTGTAGTTTTTTATGATATACTAGTATATTCTTAGGAAAAGTGGATCATGATCAACACCTATATATAGTGTTGGGTATCTTTTAGGATCATCATTTGTATGAAAATTTATCAAAGTGTGATTTATCGATAGAAGAGGTGTGTTTCCTTGGACATTTCATTTCTAAAAAAGTCATTTTTGTGGATCCTAACAAGATATAAGCAAGTATATATTAGAAACCACCCAATAATTTCTTTGGGATATGTAGTTTTCTTATTTTTGTAGGATACTAAAGATATTTTTTACATGATTTTTCATGTTTTTCATCACCAATTAAAACTTTTACATGGAAATGTGTTCCTTTCCAATGGAATGATGAATGTCATAAATCCTTTTGATAACGTAAGGTTATACTTACATCAACACTTATCCTCATGTTTCCAGAGTCTGTAAAGGGCTATGTAGTATATTGTGATGCATCAAAATCTGGGTTGGGATGTGTTGTCATGTAGGGAGATCATATTGTTGCTTATAGTTCATGGTAGTTATGGTTTCATGAGAAGAACTACACAACACATGACTTGAAATTAGATACGATGGTCCATGGTTTGAATACTTTTCATCATTATCTATTTGGTGAGAAATTAAATGTTTATATGGATCATAAGAGTTTGAAAAAAAATTATATAAATATATTTTAATTTAAGGCATCATATATGGATGTAGTATCTACAGATGTTTAACTTAAACTTAATGTATACATCGGGTAAAGGGGACTCTATGGAGGATGCATTTAGCAGGAAGTCATATGATCAGTTGGATAAAGAGTCTTTATAAAAGTGGAAACTAATTTTAGTCATAGCATATATGTATCTAAAATTCTCACACCAAGGTGGTGTTTCAGTTCTCTTTATAGTTTCATTTGTTCCTAATTTGGTTGATAAGGTTATAGTTTCTTAGACATATTACTCTAAATGTACTATAATAAGGTCAAAACTCAATGGTGGGGAGACTATTGAGGGTTAGAAGCTAGATGGGAGTGCAGTTTTGTGGTTTATAGATCATATGTTCATACCTTTGGATTATCAGGAACATCTTCTTAGTGCTTACCGCCATTCGATATGGGATATTAATATGGGAATACAGAATATTTATAGATCATTGAAAGTATAGTCTTGGTGGGTTTTCATGAAAGGAGTTGTAGAAGAGTATGCTTTAAGATGCCTCATCTCTCCATAAGTGAAGATAGATAATCAACAATTAGATGGTATGCTGCTTTATTTACCGATTCCCGTGTTGAAATGGGAGCATATAGCCATGTATTTTGTAATATTTCTACCAAGGATGGTTAGGAAACACAATTCCATATGGGTGATAGTGGATTTTCTCACAAATATGTCTCATTTCATCCCTATTTGTGAAACTAATATGGTGGAATAATTTTCCAAAATCTATATTTAGGAAATTTTAAAGATTCACAGTGTTCTAGTCTATATTTTATATAACTAAGACCTCAGGTTTAAGTCTCGTTTTTAAAAATAATTACAGAAATCCCTTGGAACACAGTTGACTATGAGTATGGGTTATCATCCTCAAATGAATGGACAGTCTTAACGAACAATCAAAACATTGTAGGACATGATTAGGTCTTGTGTAATGGATTTTGGTGGCTCATGGGAGGACCATATACCATTATTAGAGATCTCATACAATAAATTTTATTAATCTTTGATACATATGGATCCTTTTGAATCATTTATGGGTGTCCTTGTCATTGTCCATTTTGTTGGGTATAAATAGGTGAGAATTCACTTATTGGATATAGCCTTATGTAATAGACAATAGAGAAGATTCAATTGATCAAAAAGAGAATGGAGATGGATCAAAGTCATTATAAATCATATGAAAATAATTTTTGATGAACGTTTTCATTTGAGGTGAGTGGCCATGTGTTTTTTATAATCTCTCCATGGATTTGGCACTATCATTTGGGTAAGAAATACAAGTTACCTCCTTGATACATAGGCCCTTTGGAGAGACTTTAATGAGTTGGTGAAGTGTTATATATTTTTTATTTACCAACAAGGTTAATTTCAGTGCACAATGTGTTTCATGTATCTCAGTTGAAGAATTACCAACCTGATCCTAACCATGTGATTCAATGGGATCATGTTGACTTAGAGCCAAATGCTACATTGATTTATGTGCTAGTATGGATTATGGATAGGAAATAGAATATATTTTGTGGGAAAATAATTGGTATATTATGGGTTTTATGGTAACATGGTTGAATTTAGGAAGAGACATGGGACTATGAAAATTAAATTATAGATAAGTGGTTCAAACTCTTTCAGGACAACAAGGGTTTTCTACTTTTTATGGATGGAAAGGCCAATGGTGGGGAAAATTTATCACCCTAATTTTAGGTACATGAACCTTTATTAATTAATTTTGAGTCTATATAATTTTTAGGTTTATTTTTGGGAGGTTATGAGGGGTTTTGGTATATTTTAGATTCTTATCTAGAGGTGCACGGTTTGTGCATGGTTAGTAAAAACTGTGAACCATCTCTAAGAAACCATGAAAGGGAAGACAGTGGGTACTAGAAATTTGTATGGTTTGTAAAAACCATGTGAGTTCCTAGGAGAATACATTCTTATTTAAATAGTTAAAAAATCATGGTTGGTTCATGGTTTTTCTAACCGTGTGAACCAACCATGCGAGTGGTTGAATTTAGACAGTATAACTGCACAGTTGGCATACGGTTTTCCAAACTGTGTGGTGTATAGTTGGAACCCCATAAAATGTAGATCTAATATTAATTAACTAATTCAATCCTTGTTAATTTTTTATTCTCTATATAACCCAAATTAGTTTTTCTCCCAAGGCTTGAGAGACTTTTCCCATAGATCTGTAAGTGATTCTTAGATTAATCTAAGCATGTTAGAGGTCCAGATTCATCAGTAATTACTTGTTTTTTCTTGTTTTCATAGATCCTTTATTCTTATCTTCCTTGGAACCTTAGATCTAGTCTTTTAAGGATATATCTTGGTTGTGTTATGTCAATATTGATAAAATCATGTTGTATCTAGTGAATTTAATGTGGTTTGTGATTATATCTTGAAGTTTCTTAGTGTCATTCTTCTTCTTTTTCCAACCGTTGTGAGGTAGGTGGTTTCTCTATTTTCTTCAATTAAATTAGATCTTGAAGGCTTAGTTTTTATTAAATTATTTTATTGAAATGGTTTTGAAATACTTATGTGATTCTTGATGAAAATCCATTGTGGTAGTGGCATTGGAATTTAGTAAAAATGGATGGATTTTGGAAAAATACCCTTTTGTTTATAATTTTAAAATGATGATTTTAAAATTATGATCTGGTCTTGATGCATGTAAAGTGTTTGCTGAAATTTTTTAATAAATGAAAAGGTTTTATGTGTAATGTTTTGGCATGGATATTTGGAATAGATGGTTGGTTTAAGTTCATTTTTATTATACATGACCCTATAGAAGGGGAATGTTCTATTAGGGCACCTAGTATTGGTCACCTTGTAATGACTTGGTGGATCGGCGAGAGACTACTCATGATTATGGAACTGTCACCTAGTCATGCATGGTGTGTATGTGTGTGTGTGTGTAGACACATGGTTATGGGTATGAAAAATAAATTGAGAAATGGTTTAAAGGATTTTTTACTTCTTTCTATGGAAAATTGTTTGTGGATTTGATATAAATTCTAGTTAGTACTTAAAACTATTTATATAAATTATACTAATAAGTTTTTTCCTAGTGGCATGAGTTGGTAAGTCATTAGGGAAATCCTATTGAGTTTAGACTCACCCCCTATTTAGACATTGTTTTGAATTTTTAAATGTCATTTATTGAGACACAGTTAAAGGAAAGGTATCTCAGTTATTTAGTGATGCTTCTTGATAATGTGGTCATGGCATGTGGACTTGGAGCTTGGAGTGGGTTGGGTGTTTCTAGTTAATCTCACTTGGGATTTTGTGTTTTGTGGTCTTTTGGTTCTCTTCGATTATGTATTTTGGTTTACACTTGTACTCTAATATGGTTTATTGGTTTTGTTATGTTTTGAGTTGTATTTTATACTCATGCATCATATAGAGGTTTGGTTGGTTATTTTTTACATAGTTTGGATATTTATCTTTCAGATGGAAAATAGTCCCCTAAATGTTCTTGAGGTCCTTTACATTTATTGAAATCCTGTGGTGTCTTGGGGATGTCACATAAGGCCTAGTAGCACACTCGTCACTTCTCAAGCTAATGAGGAGGGCGGGATATTACAAATCCATTCTTTATCAAGATAAATTTCACAAATTAAAAAATTAATTGTCTTAATTAATTTAATTATTTATTTATCTTAATTACTAATCCAAACATTCCTTGAGATTATCATCCACTATAATTTAAAATTAATTGATTTAATTTAAAATTAATTAAGTACATGGTGTGTACTGGAGGTGACACAATGTGTACCCTTATATTCCTATTAAAATCTATTTTTGAATTTAACTATTACATGGAATGTACCGTCACATGACATGACATGTGACTAGTGTTGTGTACAGTACTTTTATTGTATAATGTACTTACACGACATTTATGCCTATATGGTGTGTCCTGATATACAAGGTGTGTTGTTTTGCGAGTTGGGTCATGTAGTAAGTATGGTGTGTTTGACCACACATCATGCATTTATATGCATAGAATATACTAATAGTGATGCTTTTGAAGTACATGATGTGTATGAAAACTATACATATCATGTATTTTCATAATAACTTAGAAAATAATTAATAAATCATTTAATATTTCACAAAGCCAACTGAAATAATTTGATGTGTAATTCATGAAAAAAACTCTATCACATGACATGTACTGCCAGCTACACATCATATAGTTTTATTTTGGTTTATTTAATATTTATTTCAACATGTTTGACTCACACAACACTATAGTCTCAGTGTGTAACTTATGTGAGTTGTCCAGAATTACACAATGTGTAATGTTAGTGTTTTAAAGTTATAAGATTGTATTATTAATTATTGAACTTTATCAAATGAGTTTATTAAATGTTTGTTTATATTTTGTTAATTATTTTACTACACATTTAAATATCTCACATTTATAAGTATCTTAGTTTAGTAAATTTATCTTTTTATAAAGGGATAATTATAATTCATAAATAGAATTGTTTTAATTATTTTTTATTAATTTGGTTTTATACTTCTGTTAATAGTTTTAATATTCTATTTATTTTTTATTTTTTATTTCTTTAATAAATGTTATGAAAATATTCTTGGGAATATTTGTTGTTAATTTTTTATCTTACAATATATCATGATTATTTTATTTACACTCCATTTTCACTAAATGAATTATCTTAATAACTATTTAAAAAATTATCCTATGGATAATTCATATGGATCATTCGACTTTCATGAAGCTTACCCTTTCAGTTCACAGTACTTGACCTCATCCTTTACGCAACTTACGAATTATGATTTTCTAATTCATAAGTAGAATTGTGGTGGCCGCATGCACATCCTACATGAATCCTGATTCAATTCATCTGTCGAATGGAGTATATCCATATGAATAGGGCTCATATGAACTGTGAAACCCACATAACTATTACAATATTCATTATTTGAATTTTATGATTTTTAGTTCATGTGCGTGTAATGATTGATGGACTCATAAAAATTGTAAACATATACAGTATTCATCATGATTTCCTAAATGTGTGATATGTTGTACTCATGATATGAAATCTATACATGCACTAGTTATGCTTTGGAAATGTGTTCATTCCACACACTTAATAGTACATTGTCTCGTAGTTATTACCTACAAGTTTTGGTAAGTGAGAATTTAGGGAGCAATCTATTTTTGTGATGTGGTTTTTATCTCTTCCCTGTGGATGGATTTTTTACGGGTTTTTAATTATTATTATTTTTATATAATAGGATAGGGGATCCCATTTTTTAAAAATTTGATCAAATAAGCGTGAATGGGGTTTATATAACACCTCGAACCCATGCTTTCAGATTCACCGTTTAAAATGTTGTGTATATTTTTTCAAAAGAAAATAAAACAATACATAATACTTTATACAATAGAGGACCTTTTTCAGTCTAGATTTTATAGAATTTAGATAACAAATTACAATTTATCATAGTTGAATAAGAATAAAAATATCTAATTCTCTTTACATGATCTAACTCCAAAATCAAATACATTCATTCTAAAACTTCTAAGATACCTATGAAAACAATTAAAACATCATATGAGCTTGAAATTTCCAAGTAAGGGGCTTTAAAAATACCATTGAAAAATAAATTTGTAAAATTTATTTATAAAATATTATAATATCTTGAAATTAATTATACTTTGAAAATTGATTAAAAATAGTCCAGTGATGTTTGTAAAACATTATGCAAGCTCTTGAAAACAAAACACAATAGGCCACTTGAAACATGGAAGGTTGTCTGGGCCTGCCCACTTTTTTGAGGGATAGGTTCACTCCCCACTCCCTATCATGTTTACCATTTCCATGTTCCAACTTTATAAAAACATTTTGGATCTTTCTTTATATATATACATTTATCACTGGGTTTTTTTCTTTAAAACATAACTACACAAACTTTTATTTATATATATAAGTATGATCTTTCCTTGAAAATATCTTGCAAGTTTTGATACACCCAAAACTCATGTTACTTATCATTTTCATAAACATCCATGTACTCAAACTTTCATTCATTAATTCATAAAATACATTTTATATAAAGTAATAAATTTTATTATTTAAAACTCAATCTTAAATAAAAAAATCTATGGCTTATTTATTTAATTGATTCTATAAATAAATTAATGATATGAATGTATAAACTCTTCATGTAAAATAAAATCATAGATTAATAGATAAGTAATCATAAGTATGCACATAAAATTATAAAAGAAACATTTTAAATCAAACATTTAATCCATTAGTAAATTAAAAATATAATCTTGTACAATATCTTGATTTGAAATTTAATCCATTATTAAATTAAAAATATAATCTTGTACAATATCGTGATTTGAAATTTAATCCATATTCATTCATGATTTTATTATGCATTAAAATCATGTATTAATATTTAAATATATTGATATAAATATATATATATAATCAACTTAAAATCATAAATTAATATGTACATAGATATGAAATATGGAATATTAAGACACATAATAGCAGAAATATATTCATTTTTAAAAAAAACATCGATAAAAATCAATATAATCCCTTGCATTAGAATATAAGAATATAACTTTTATAAATAAAATATCTTCCAAAACTTGAAATTAAATAAATAAAATATTTCCTTCACAAAATTAAAACTCTAATGTAATATAATTTTAAAAATTAAGATTTTATTTATAAAAATAATCTCTCATTAAAAATTATAAATTCTCATTAAAACATCAATTAAGAGTTCTAAAATAAAAATAATATCAAACCCTTGGAATAACCATAAGCATAAAATTAAATAATCCCCTATCAATTTAAATCATGAATTAATAATTTAGAAATAGTTATTAATTATTAAAATCTATAAAGAGAGGTAGATACATATATTTATTTATTTTATATGAATAAATTGATATATTTGAAATAAAAATGAAACTCTTTCAAGCATAATTTGATAAATAAAAATTCCCTTACTTGAAAAATTAAGAACTGAAAAAAACACTTCTACCAAAGATGCTCAAACTAGATGAGGGAAGAAGGTTTCTTCCTATCAGAGAGAACTTGAAACAATGGTAAAAAAAAGTGAAAGGAGCTTGGCTTGGGTATATTCTTATTCAAATAGAAGGAATTGGATTCTTTTGTGTATACAATTCTTATATACATATATGCCATAGAACACAAGCATGTTGAAGAAGATTTAAAATAAAAAAATAAACCATTATAATTCAGTGTGTGTGAAAAAAAATGATGGAGAGAAAATTGATGTTTACTAAAATATAAAAAGGACAAATGATAATTATATATTGAATAATAGTCAACAAGGATACAAAAATTAAATTAACCAAAAACCATTTTAAAATCAGGCATAAACATTGAATGGTTCAAAATTATAAACATTTGGATGACAATGATCCAAAAAGAAAGAAATGAAAATATAGATCGACAAACATCAATCTGAAAAAGATTTGGATAACTAAAAAGGAAAGCATACATACCTCACATAGATCTCCAAATCAGACCAAAAGATAAAGTAAATTCACATACTAAACCCCGATACAAATCATATCTAGCCGACAATGTTCGTCAGTGGACTCTATCTCACTAAGGATGGCCTTCGTACTCGACTCCTCCATCCTCGTATGATCATCACTCAGCCGAACCTCTCAAAATATTGAATAATATTGATATTTTCATATGTGGTTGTCTTCGACCTCATCACACTTTGGTTTGAATCTCGACTCCATGATTGGCTCAACACCAGGAACCCTAGGGTCCCTCGATGCACCCCCTTTTCTCCATCTAAATGGCTCACCCCCCTCAAAACACAATTTATGTTTTTCTTATCATTTCACTTTTGTGTTTTTATATCACATATGAAATTCGATTAAAAATAAAATTATCATATTCTATAATTTAAAATAATATAAGTATAACTTCAACATTTTATTAAATTAGTTATAATATATATTCATAATTCATAGTTTTTCAAAACAACATTTTTAATAGTAATGATTTTATAAAAATAATTTAATTATAATTTATAATTTAAAACTAATAATTTTAATTTCATATATATATATATCATATTGTCAAAATAAAATTTTAGAAAAACAAATTAATTATATTAATATAATTATTCATTATTTTAGTTTTAATAAATGAGATAATTATTATCATAATTATTTTATTAATTAGATTCATTAAATTTAATACTAATATATATATATACTAGCATAATTTAGTATTTTAAAATAGTTTTAAATCCAAATAATTATAATATCCACTATGAAATATATTATTTTTTATTAATTTAAAATTAAATTTAAAACTATAAACTTTTCATATAATCATAATTATTTATGAGTATTATATAGTTTTAAATATTTAAAATAACTCATAATCATATTTTATATTTATATTTATATATATATTATTAATCAAAATACTTAATTTTAATTATTATTTTTTATAGAATAATTTATTTAAAATTATAAAACAAGTTACTAGGATGTTTCAGTTCACGCTTCTTTCTATGCAGCCAGGGAAGCGAGAAACCCCACCAAATCGCATGCTTCTCCTCTGGTTTTTGTTGCAAATCTCTATAGGAATTATTTCTTAGCATATATTTTCATATTTTTTTAAAAAGGTAAAATTTCTATTTAAAATTTTAACTATCTAAATGTTATTTATTTTGTTTGTATGATTTATTTATTTAATATGTATGGATGCATGAATGTATGGGTGTATAAATTTGTTTTTATTGTATTATTTTATTTATAAATGAGTTATTGTTTGTTTTATGATATAATTTATATTGAATGTTTAGAAAATTTAAATAAAGTGATTATATAATTGAAATGTTATATATAAAATGTAATTTATATTTAAGAAAATAATTTTTTTAAATGTATATATTATATAGACATAGCTAATCAGAAATATATATTATTAAAAATATATTAGTTATGTTAAGTTTCATATTTAAATTTATTAAAATATATATGCAATATTATTTTTGTTAATAGTATAAAAAATTATTATAAGTAATAATTTTAAATTATATTAGGTATAAATAATTATTCTTCTAACTAATAAAGTATAAAATATAATTTCTTATATTTTGAAAGTTGAAAATGATGAAAATATTATATATACATATGAAATTTTATAAAATTGAAAATAACATAAGTGTATATTATTTTAATGGTTATTATGTAAGTGTAAATTATATTAATTTCAATTTAATTTAATAAATGTTATTATTAAATATATATATATACATACACGCATTGAAAAGTTAAAATTTTTGAAATCGGTTGTAGATATTTATTATATATTACATCTAGTTATATGTAAAATTATATAATATGTAGAACATAATAATTATACCAAAAAATATGTTAATAGTATTATGTGATGATTGATCTTGAGATGACCAAACAATGCATAATTGACATCGCATGCCTTTTTTGTGTATGTGGTTATATAATTTGTAATAATTTCATTTTATTTTCCGCATTGATGGCCTATGAGTCATCCCTCTTTAATTATGTAAGGACTTTCATGACCTTCTAAAAATTGTTGTGTATTTCATACCCATAGACCCTCTCACTTTCATGTGAGTAACTTTGTAATAAAAAAGGAGTTTAAAAAGAGGTGTTCGGAAAGAGGCATTTTTGTTTGAAAGGAGACAGTTGGTTGCTAAAATATGCAATAATAGAGACTCGATCATAGGTTTTGGTTAGTTTATTAGATAATAATTAATTAATCCATAGAATAAGTCTTAAGATCAAGTCATGGTTATTTATTCATGATATTCCAATTATAATATATATATATATATATATATATTATTTATTAAATATAGTGACAAGATTTAAAACATAATAAATATCCCAAAAAAACATGTTAACAATCTAGAATGTTTACTGATCTTCAGATGGTCGTTTAATGTATGATTGAAATTGCATGTTAATTTTTTTATCCAATTATTTAATTTATAATAATTGGATGATATTGAGATGACCAACCAATGTATGATTGAAAATGAATGTCATGTTTTCTTCAGAAGTATAATTTGTAATATTTTCATTTTATTTTCCTCATTGATGACATGCAAGCCATCCCTCTCTCTAAGTAAGGATCTACATGTCTGATTAAAAAATGTTATGTATCTTCATCCCCTCCACCCCCTCACTTTAATGTGAGTATCATTGTAAATAAAGGGTGTTCATCAAGAACTATCATTGTTTGAAGCTTAATTTTTAAACCATGCCTAAGAAGAGATAGATGGTAGATGAAATCTGAGCTAATAGATGCACAATAATCCCCCTTAAGTTTTGATTAGTTTATCAAATAATCATAAAACAATACATAGAAAAGGTATTAAGATCAATTAAATTATTCAATCATAAAAAATTTAAAAAATTTAAAATTTTCATGTAGTATATAATATTTTATTAATAATCTTTTTCTATGTAATCATGTCTGCACAAATATATTGAAATGGTGAGGTGATTTATACCAAGCAGGGTTTTAGATATAGTTTTCCACCTGAAAGAGTGGAAAATATTCATGATTATGTGACATTGGATTAAGTTCACAATAATATTCATAGTCAGTTAAAACTAAGGGCTTATCAATCAATTACTTCAATAACCTATCAACATCTTTAATATCCTGAACGTTTATAGCACACTGAGTACCCTTTGGTCGACGATATGGATTGGATGGATGCAACTTTGTTATTCAGAAAACAGTGTAGTAATGGTCTGATTGGAATTATATGTAGTGATTTTGGATATTGATGTGGTGCAACCTACTACTATAGAATTGTGTTTTTTGATCTCTATAGAAGCTATTCCTTCACAGAACTCTCATTAATTGTCTCCTCATATAATTCCTATGATATAATCAAATTATAAAGAAGATGATCAGCATTTGGAAGGAAATATAGGGGACATCCCTTTGTGTACTCCTAATATACTGAATGATATTTTATATAAGGATGACGTATCTACTAAGGAATCAGGAGATGATGTGGGTGAGGGTGATGTGGGGAATAAACCTTAGGAGGTTTCTATTATAGACAGTAATCCACTAGTTAGTTGTAATCGTCCATTAGTATTTACTTCCTTAGTTGAAGTAATATCGTATGAACAACATTTTGATTCGTATTTCATTACACCATCTTCTAAATTTCTGGGCATTATAGGGAATAGATCTACATCAACTGATTACACCATCTATATAGGGCAGGAGTTTGGAAGTAAATTTTCCATGAAAATGTGATAAAACAATACCACATAGATCATCATTTCAAATTTTTGGTTTATGAGTCAAATAAGGAAAAATATCTCATTCAATATGGAAAATACAGGCTAGAATGTAAATTTTGATTTAGTTCAATATATGATAAATTTTTTGCAAGTTGGAAGATAACCAAATTAGAAGGCCCACACACTTATGTACATCCAAGCTTATCACAGGATCACTCTTCGATTAATGTAGAGTTTATATCAACTATTAATATAGAGATGATACTAATGTGTTATGATGTTTTTGTGGCCCTTATTTAGGAACAAATACAACAGTTTTTTAACTATAAGATACCCTATGGAAAATCTTGTAATGAAAAACAGAAGGCAATTCTAAAAGTGTATAATGATTGGGATGAATCATATGCAATGTTGCACAGCTTATGGAATTGTTGTCTCTCAACAATCATATTAATTATCATTGTAGAGACCCGAAACTTGACGTATATGGACATTACATTACTTTTGCGGAATACTTAATACATAAAAAAACAGACACACAAGGACCATAATAGTTTAGTGTCTTTGGAAACTCGAAATATAAACTTCTAATCATGTTGAAATATCTTCAACAACTCCCATAACGATCTTCCCCTTTTTGTTTCCTTACCTAAAACCATTCTTTATTTCCTGGGGAAAATAAAACATAAAAAGGGTGAGCTCAAATGCTCAGTGAGGGCAAACATAGATAACATAAAACAATCCATAAACATTTGGAAGCAAAAACATGAACATGAAATTTAAACATTAAAATCTTGAGCAAAGACATAAATCGTGGAAGTATGTTAGGCATATATCATAATGGAACATCAACCATGATAAAATATAATGGGAATAAAACATGTAATTGTGGCAACCATTTAGCACATGTTATGATTTCCATAGTAGCCAAGGCATTACTACCAAGACCATCTTAGTGGACAAAGTCCCTTTCTGAATCGATTTGACTCCTCATTTCAGTCCTGTAACACTGAACCGGATTAACTTACCATTCCAGCCATGTCTATCTCATGAGATATAAATCTTTACCCAATGCATTTGAGGTAGATATAGGTCCCACCCATCTCATAATGAAATCATTCTTACTTGTGCCATAAAATAAACATACATCATTCATAATAACCCAACGAATAGAATGGGTTTCATAAACATCATCCCATCATCACATAATCCATATAAAAGAAATGGATATAATTTCATAATAAGAAAAGTGAAACCATGTAAATCATAGTGACATTATACTTGAAACATACACATATGAAATAATGTCATTTTATATGGAAAATGGTTTTGATAAAACACTTGAAAATAATTCTTGAGGAAAATATCCTTTCTTCTTTAAAATCATTTTCTTTTCAAAAAATGTCATGCATTTTTAAAAGAAAAGTATTTTGTTGAAAATAGTAATGAAATATTTTGGAGGAAGCTTCATGAAAATAAGGCTTTATAAAACCATAAAAAATCCTTTCATTCCTTATAAGTTTAAAAAAAATATTCTTCTCATACTTTTGCTGGAAAAGTCAAAAACAATACCTCGTAACGTAAACAAAAGAAATATTCCTCACATACCATGTATTAAAAGTCAAAATGGGTAAAAAGGACATTAAACATATATTAAAACATTTCTATAAAACATGTACATGGATGATAACAATAACCCTAGTAAATAATTACGAATAAACAATCTCGGATAAAAACGAGATTGGAAAAGATATCCCTTACCTTAGGTCTGATATGCTTCGTACATATCAGAACCTCCTGTATAATGATTTAAATAATTTCATTGACTTATTACAGAATCATATTCATTGTTATGATATCATATATGGTTCACTTATGACTTTATATTACCTGTTCTTTTGTAAATTCCATGTTAAAGAGAGTTTTGGGTAAAATCGTTTCATTTATCATCCGTGTTTTGACTTGTAATTATTCATATGATTACTTAGATCATGATTACTTAATTCCAAAATATAAAACATGATTTATATATAATATATATTCAGAATATACATATATATAATAGATCGATAAATGGAAAGAAATACACCGTTCATGGAGACGGTAGGCCGTACGTACGTATGAACGTTGTTTTCGTTTCCTCATTGAATTGAATGGAATTAATTGGATGAAATAAATATATATATACATAAATACAATAGCATTATTATTTCATATATTTCATTATTATTCATTATATAAACTTTATGATCATTCATGTATGGTTAACCTGGAGAATGAATCTCATCGTGTCGTGGAGACGGTAGTCTGTACGTACGCACGAGCGATGATATCGTTCCCATAATTATTGAATAGAATTGGAGTGGATGGTATAATATATCAGAATCAGTATGATGTTATAATAACCATATATAGTTATTCTTTACAGCATTATACTCATCCATGTAAGGTGTTGGTGGAAAAACATATTTCACCACGGCGTAGAGACGGTATTCCGTACGTACGCACGCGTGGTGATTTCGTTTTCCATAGGATGGATAGATGGTGAAATAGGGTTTCTTCATAATTATAATAACATATAAGTGTATGAGTTATACTTATGTTATTACTTCATAATGAAACAAATAAATAAGAAGAAGTGTAAGAAGAAATAAAGTTGAAAGAATCGGTAACAGACATTACCTCTTCTTTGAAGTGCCTCTTTGAGACCTCCTCTTAGGGCACTAAAATTGGTCTTTTAAGAAGACCAGAAACTCTAGTATGTTTCTATAGAAGTGGAGAAGAGAATTTTTCTGGGTTTGGACGAGCTTTAAGGCTCAAATTGGTGTGAGGAAGAGAGGGAGGAGGTGCCCTTTTATAAGGGAGGAGAGGGGCACCTTTGGAAAAACTAAAACTATTATTTTATTATAAAGTCATATTCAGTTTTTAATAGCTCCAAATTTATTTATTTTGAATCTAATGTGGGGATGGGTCGAAATCCTATCATCAAATAGAATTTATAAAAGTTTAGGTTTCTATTTTAACCTTATCATTTAGATTTAACCTTAAGTTAAATAATTTTACTTTTACCGTATCTTCTTGTTTTCTTACAATATAAGGTTAATAAACTTACTATAACAAGACAAACGAACCCCAAGTGGTTTATTATTAATATATATAACCTTATATAAGTCATTTGGCTGAACCTTAGATTTTTAGGAATAAAATAACAATTAATAATATAATATTTGTTTTAAAAACTATTATATGTCAATTTTGACACTATTTGGTAATTGATTTTTTGTGAAAATTATAGCAGAATGATTAGTCTGAAAAAAGTTAATTAAATAAATACTAACATGTCATATTAACCTATAAAATTATTGGAATTCATAAAAATCCTCAAATTACATTTATTTGGGTATTTATAACATCAATTATGTCAATATTTCATTAATAAGATAATTATTGCATCATCTTTGTGTCATAAATAAATTAAATTATTTAATGTCTAAAAATTATAAATAAAATACCATTATGTAGGAAATATTTTTATCTGTTTGATGAATATTTATAGCCTAATTTATCTTATGTATAACCCTATATTAAAAATTATTTACTTATTAAACTTTGATTTTAACAATTTTAACCCTTCTTTAAATAAATTAATAATAAATGTCCTAATCTAATCCAAGTGGGCCTAAATGGTCATATTTTATTCCTAAGGTTGTTTTTGGTCGAATTACACTTATCCAATAGAATTAGTACATGTTTTAGGGTAATAATAATATCATTTTTACCCTTAATTACCCTATTTACTTTTAACCGTGGTAAATAAAAGTAAAAAGTTACTATTCACAAAAAAAATATTTTCATCTCATTGAACCACATTTTAGTCCTTGATATTAACCGTGTCTCTCGGATTTTCTAAATTTCACTCACAGAAGCGGTAAAATTATGTTTTATGAAAATTTTAGTTTTTTAACTACCACTTAGTGGTTTCACTATTCATCAAAAAATGAAAGTTTCCAGAAAAATACCAAAAATTCAGCCTAATAATTATTGGATATTCCGAATTCAAAATTTATGTCTATTTTTCCAAATTCAATACATAGAAGTGGCATTAATTAATTTTAAAATTAATTCTCGTTATCAAAATAAATAACGTGTTTTTAAGAAACAATAACTATCAAAAGATTGATACTTGTTTATATACAATTTCAAAGTGAAATTAATTCCAATGAACAACATTGGATTAAATGGTAAAAATATATTCTAATTACACTTTAAAACTAATCAAAAAGATAATCTATCCATATAAATTATTGCGATGAAAAAAATTGTTTTTAATTAAAATATAGCATGTTTTTACTATTCATTAAAATATGAAAGTTATCATAATAATATGAAAAATTTATCCAAAGTAAATTTTTATATCCTAATTACAAAGAAGAATTTTATTTTGTCAAAATGAACTTATAGAAATGTCAAAAACAAGATTTAAAGTGGGTGTGCCATCAAAAGGTGGAAAAACTACATTTTCTGAAAAATACTTATTTTACTCGAAAAATTGATTTTGTTCTCATACCATGTTCTAGAAAATGTGTAAGATGAATAATAATGTTATAAAATTCGAAATGTAGTTGATACTATTCATAACGGCTAGTCCATAATAATATTATAACAATATATCGTTGTTTAGTGAAACCTGGTATTGCGTACAACACACGCTATCGAGGAAGGTCGTGATTGCGTGTAATGCAAGCCAAGTCAGGGTTGTGTGTTGTACAAGACTCCTCCATTGTTTCGTATAACAGAATCCAACCATATTTCATTTATACATTGAATATATATATATATATATACACTCAATGTTTCGTAGAATAACTACTATCAAAATTGTGTGTAACATGATCCAAGAATAGTGTTGTGTATACTGCAAGCTCATATGGTGTTGTGTATACTGCAAGGCAATCTTGTTGTAGCTTACAACACAAGACATCAATGAAATTAAAAGAATATTTTTCACAAAATCTCGGGGTGTTACATTCTACCCCCCTTAAAATGAATTTCACCCTCGAAATTCGTCGTGGTTATAAATGGTTTACTACTCAGAAGTTTCTTTAATAGAAACCCACATCGTAAAAATGAATACTAAAACTTAATTTTAAAAACTAAAGTATGAAATGTAACGATTATCCAAAGAAACTCATCACTGGGTTTCCATATAGGAGAACATAGGTGAAAATATGGATATGGAAGAAAAATCTAACCATCATGTTCTGATGGAGAGTGGTAGAGAACATGGCTATGAAAAAACCATCAATCACAAAGCCATAGATTTGTGATGATCTAAGATACCATATGATTCATCGGATATAAGGGAACTAGGACAACATTTTTGTTTTTCAAGATCATTTCCCTAGAGTTGATGTAATTGGAATTAGAAGAAGTACTTTCGTGATTTTGGTACAGTCTCACCATTGGTCGTTCTTTGGACAATTTCCACTTCATCACTTAAAGAAATGAAGTTAAATATGTCATTTATGAAGTGTTAGAAGATCATGTGATAGAATTATGGGTCATTCCATCTGTCTCAAACAAAAGGTTATAAAAGTTATCAAAAATACATAAGTCCATCTATAGTGAGATTAATCATATATGGTTCCTAAAATGGACTTATAATTCATATATCATACTGCTTAATATAATAAAACTAGTTTCTACTAAACAGGGAATTCCTGTAGGCCAGTGGTAGGCGATAAAGGCCAGTTGTACTTCAGTTGTGGGTTCGATTCCCACAGCCTTGTCCGACGCGATGGGTTGTTGCCCGTCCTGCAGGTTGTCCTTTTTCTAAAACTACATTACTATAACATCCCATAAATAATATCGAAAAAACTTCTATCCTTAAACAATACTAACTTATGTCCAACATAATCCATTCCAATCTTTAGGCTTATCCATAATACCGCAGTCCACTCTCATATTATAGTGAAAATGATTACCAGAGATTTCATATAACAAGCACGTTAATACCATCGTTGATCCCCATATATCATAAGCTATGTCTTGTTGGTCACATTCCAAACATTCGAAGGCCTTAATCATGTATTCTCTTGAAAAATGAATAACCATTGAATCTTAGTGAAAAAATGAGTGCTATCAAAAGTAAACTCTTTCCATATACCAAAACCCCAAAATTCTATATACTCAAACCAAGATATAACTATTTCCTTATATCAGTCATGAGCTCATGAATACTGTCAAACATTTCATTTTCTCCTTATCCGTTCATTATGCGCATATCATCTTTTTTCCAAAAATATCTCAATCACTTTCCATGGTTACTAGTACCATAAAATTATTGAAAACCACAATAGACCAATACATAAATATTCCAATATTCCACGATACTATATACAACATTATTTTGGAATCCCATTACATAAACACTTAATCATTCCACCACATCGTTGTCATATTCAAGATCACCAATAGTGATCGCATGTGACTTCCCTTTGTCCTTTTCCTTAAGTGGTTGCTCATGTCGATCATCACTAACCCTTGGATTAGGGAATTTATTATCATAATGCCCCATTTCCTTGCACTTGAAGTATTGAAGTGTTGGTGGTGCGTTCTCTGCAGTCTTTTCTTTATTCACATCATTAGAAACCCTTTTTCCATTACTTCGACACTCATCTACTCGATGACCTTCTTTTCCACACTTAAAAAATTTTCTAGTCCCTTTAAGACAATCTCCACCATGCTTCTTCCCACACTTTGAGCTTAAGGAAACATTCATCTTCTTTTCACCATTATTTTGATATTTCTCCTTGAACTCCATCTTTCTTTTCTTGTCAAAACCATGAGATGGATAAGTAACACCAACTTCCATTTCTACATTGATAGCACAACGCACAATTTCTTCATAGCTACTGAAGTCTCTTATAGCTAATACCCATTGAATATTTAGTTTTAATCCACTGAAGAATCGATCAACTTTACTTTCAGGTTGGATGATAAAGCCAGATGCATACCTTGCAAGACTTGTCAAATTCGCTTCGTATACACCAACAGATTCATCATCTTTTTGCTTTAGTTCAAGAAACTCTTTCTCTATCTTTGTTCGAAGAATACGAGGGAATTACTTATTGAAAAATAAGTTCTTGAACTCGTCCCATTCCATGGACTCAATTTCATCTCTTTTCCTCATATTATTGATAAGATTCCACCATTGATCAGCTTCACCTTCCAAACGATATACTACTAAGATGACTTTATCATGTTCAGAACATTGAAGAACTGAAAAAATCTTTTCAGTGGTACTGATCCACTGTTCAGCAGCAAGTGGATCAGAAGACCCACTGAAAGAAGGTGGACGTTGCCTCATGAAGGACTCAATAGAATATTGTTCCCTTCTCTGCTCATTTGGAAGTCCAGAATGATTCATAGCTTTTTTAAGTATAGCAATAAGATTTTTCACTCCATCTCTCATAACATTTTTTTGTTCACGAGTACAATCATTGCATTGTCCATTACATCGATCAATACGGTTCCTTCGGGTTCCAGCCATCATCAAAAACCCAAATAGAATAGTTTGAGAGGCAAAAATCATGCTAGGGAAAACAACATAATAAAGGGGGAGTACCTTCAATATCTAACATCTTAGGTTTAATTCTAATATCATTACCGTAATTATAGGACTATAACCTATACTTATACTTAACCTTAGGGACATCCCTAGACATACCTTAGAAATATCTCTAGGGATATCACTAAAGTTCTCGCATCCTAGTTTCCAAAGGTTGACTAAACCTCCCTCTGATACCAACTGTAGTGACTCGAAGCTTGACGTATATGGACATTACATTACTTTTGTGGAATACTTAATATATAACAAAAATAGACACACAAGGACCGTAATAGTTTAGTGTCTCTGGAAACTCGGAATATAAACTTCTAATCATGTTGAAATATCTTCAACAACTCCCATAACGATCTTCCCCTTTTTGTTTCCTTACGTAAAACCTTTCTTTATTTCTTGGGGAAAATAAAACATAAAAAGGGTGAGCTCAAATGCTCAGTAAGGGAAAACATAGATAATATAAAACAATCCATAAACATTTGGAAGCAAAAACATGAACATGAAATTTAAACATCAAAATCTTGAGCAAAGACATAAATCGTGGAAGTACGTAAGGAATATATCATAATGGAACATCAACCATGATAAAATATAATGGGAATAAAACATGTAATTGTGGAAACCATTCAGCACATGTTATGATTTCCATAGTAGCCAAGGCATTACTACCAAGACCATCTTAGTGGACAAAGTCCCTTTCTGAATCGAGTTCACTCCTCGTTTCAGTCCTGTAACACTAAACTGGATTAACTTACCATTCTATCCATGTCTATCTCATTAGATATAAATCTTTACCCAATTCATTGGAGGGAGATATAGGTCTCACCCATCTCATAATGAAATCATTCTTACTTGTGCCACAAAATAAATATACATCATTCATAATAACCCAACGAATAGAATGGGTTTCATAAACATCATCCCATCATCACATAATCCATATAAAAGAAACGGATATCATTTCATAATAAGAAAAGTGAAACCATGTAAATCATAGTGACATTATACTTGAAACATACACATATGAAATAATGTCATTTTAGATGGAAAATGGTTTTGATAAAACACTTGAAAAGAATTCTTGAGGAAAATATCCTTTCTTCTTTAAAATCATTTTCTTTTCACAAAATGTCATGCATTTTTAAAAGAAAAGTATTTTGTTTAAAATATTCATGAAATCTTTTGGAGTAATCTTCATGAAAATAAGGCTTTATAAAACCGTAAAAAAACCTTCCATGCCGTATAAGTTTAAAAAAACATTCTTCTCATACTTTTGCCGGAAAAGTCAAAAAAATACCTCGTAACGTAAACAAAAGAAAGATTCCTTACATACCATGTAGTAAAAGTCAAAAATGGGTAAAAAGGAATTTAAACATACATGAAAACATTTCTAGAAAACATGTACTTGGATGATAAAAATAACCCCAGTAAATACTTACGAATAAACAATCTCGAATAAAAACGAGATTGGAAAAGATATCCATTACCCTAGGTCCGATATGCTTCGTATGTATCCAAACCTCCTGTATAATGATTTAAATAATGTCATTGACTTATTACAGAATCATATTCATTGTTATGATATCATATATGGTTCACTTATGACTTTATATTACCCGTTCTTTTGTAAATTCCATGTTAAAGAGCGTTTTGGGTAAAATTGTTTCATTTGTCGTCTGTGTTTTGACTTCTAATTATTCATATGATTAATTAGATCATTATTACTTAATTCCAGAATATAAAACATGATTTATATATAATATATATTCATAATATACATATATATATAATAGATCGATAAATGTAAATAAATACACCGTTCATGGAGATGGTAGGTCGTAGGTACGCATGAACGTTGTTTTTGTTTCCTCATTGAATTGAATGGAATTAATTGGATGAAATATATATATATATATATACATAAATCCAGTAGAATTATTATTTCATATATTTCATTATTATTCATTGTATAAACTTTATGATCATTCATGTATGGTTAACATGGAGAATGAATCTCATCGCGTCGTGGAGACGGTAGTCCGTACGTACGCACGAGCGATGATATCGTTCCCATAATTATTTAATAGAATTTTAGTGGATGGTATAATATATCAGAATCAGTATGATGTTATAATAACCATATATAGTTATTCTTTACACCATTATACACATCCATGTAAGGTGTTGGTGGAAAAACAGATTTCACCACAGCATGGAGACAGTATTCCGTACGTACGCACGCGTGGTGATTTCATTTTCCGTAGGATGGATAGATGGTGAAATAGGGTTGTTTCATACTTATAATAACATATCAGTATATGAGTTATACTTATGTTATTACTTCATAATGAAACAACTAAAGACGAATAAGTGGAAGAAGAAATAAAGTAGAAAGAATCGGTAATAGACTTACCTCTTCTTTGAAGCGCCTCTTTGAGACCTCCTCTTAGGGCACTAAAATTGGTCTTTGAAGAAGACCAGAAACTCTAGTATGTTTATATGGAAGTGGATAAGAGAATTTGGAAGGGTTTGGCCGATCTTGAAGGCTCAAAGTGGTGTGAGGAAGAGAGGGAGGAGGTGCCCTTTTATAAGGGAGGAGAGGGGCACCATTGGAAAAACTAAAAATATTATTTTATTATAAAGTCATATTCAGTTTTTAATAGCTCCAAATTAATTTATTTCGAATCTAATGTGGGGATGGGTCTAAATACTCTCATCCAATAGAATTTAGACAAGTTTAGGTTTCTAGTTTAACCTTATCATTTAGATTTAACCTTAAGTTAAATAATTTTACTTTTACCGTGTCTTCTTGTTTTCTTATACTATAAGGTTAATAAACTTACTATAACAAGCCAAACGAACCCCAAGTTGTTTATTATTAATATATATATAACCTTATATAATTCATTTGTCCGAACCTTAGATTTTTAGGAATAAAATAACAATTAATAATATAATATTTGTTTTAAAAACTATTTTATGTCAATTTTGACACTATTTGGTAATTGATTTTTTTGAAAATCATAACAGAATTATTAGTTCAAAAAAAGTTAATTAAATCAATACTAACATGTCATATTAACCTATAAAATTAGTTTAATTCATAAAAAGACTCAAATTACATTTATTTGGGTATTTATAACATCAATTATGTCAATATTTCATTAATAAGATAATTACTGCATCATCTTTGTGTCATAAATAAATTAACTTATTTAATGTCTAAAAATTATAAATAAAATACCATTATATAGTAAATATTTTTATCTTTATAATTAATATTTATATTCTAATTTATCTTATGTATAACTCTATATTAAAAATGATTTACTTATTAAACTTTGATTTTAACTATTTTAACCCTTCTTTAAATAAATTTATAATAAATGTCCTAATCTAATCCAAGTGGGCCTAAATGGTCATATTTTATTCCTAAGGTTGTTTTTTGTCGAATTACACTTATCCAATAGAATTAGTACATGTGTTAGGGTAATAATAATATCATTTTTACCCTTAATTACCCTATTTACTTTTAACCATGGTAAATAAAAGTAAAAAGTTACTATTCACCAAAAAAATATTTTCATCTCATTGAACCACATTTTAGTCCTTGATATTAACCATGTCTCTTGGATTTTCTAAATTCCACTCACAGAAGTGGTAAAATTAAGTTTTATGAAAAATTCAGTTTTTTAACTACCACTTAGTGGTTTCACTATTCATCAAAAAATGAAAGTTTCCAGAAAAATACCAAAAATTCAGCCTAAGCATTATTGGATATTCCGAATTAAAAATTGATGTCTATTTTTTCAAATTCAATACATAGAAGTGGCATTAATTAATTTTAAAATTAATTCCTGTTATCAAAACAAATAGCGTATTTTTAAGAAACAATAACTATCAAAAGATTGATACTTGTTTATATACAATTTCAAAGTGAAATTAATTCCAATGACCAAGATTGGATTAAATGGTAAAAATATATTCTAATTACACTTTAAAACCAATCAAAAAGATAATCTAACCATATAAATTATTGCGATGAAAAAAAGTTGTTTTTAATTAAAATATAGCGTGTTTTTACTATTCATTAAAATATTAAAGTTATCAGAATAATATGAAAAATTTATCCAAAGTAAATTTTTATATCCTGATTCCAAATAAGAATTTTATTTTTTCAAATTGAACTTATAGATATGTCAAAAATAAGATTTAAAGTGGGTGCGCCATCAAAAGGTGGCAAAACTACATTTTTTGAAAAATACTTATTTTACTCGAAAAATTGATTTTGTTCTCATACCATGTTCTAAAAAATGTGTAAGATGAATAATAATGTTATAAAATTCAAAATGTAGTTGATACTATTCATAACAGCTAGTCCATAATAATATTATAACAATATATCGTTGTTTTGTGAAACCTGGTATTGCGTACAACACACGCTATCGAGGATGGTCACGATTGCGTGTAATGCAAGCCAAGTCAGGTTTGCGTGTTGTGCAAGACTCCTCCATTGTTTCGTATAACAGAATCCAACCATATTTCATTTATACATTGAATATATATATATACACTCAATATTTCGTAGAATAACTACTATCAAAATTGTGTGTAACATGATACAAGAATAGTGTTGTGTATACTGCAAGCTCATACGGTGTTGCGTATAGCGCAAGGAAATCTTGTTGTAGCTTACAATACAAGACATAAATGAAATTAAAAGAATATTTTTCATAAAATCTCAGTGTGTTACAATCATTCATACACTATTGAGTATATCTCCCACAATCACTGAGTTGATTGATCAAAGGTGAAGTTCAATAGAATGTTTTGGGAATTTAGGCCATGAATCGCTGCTTTTTCCTATTATAAACAACTCATTCAGGTCTATGACACTTTCCTTTATATAAATTATACAAGTGATCAACTTATTTCTTCCACATAGTATGGTAATCTTTCTCCTCTACCACTTGCATTCTCTATTGTTGAAAAGGATAATTTTGAGTCTCAGAGTTGGTTTTTTGAATGTATATGCATTCATGTCACACAAAACCAAGGAGTGTATCTGATATCTAATCACCATCAAGAGATTATAAAGTCTGTAAATAGTGATAGGTTTTATGGAGATATATGAATTCTTATCATTGATATTTCATTATATATATTGTAAGTAATATCCATAAGCATTTTAGAGATGAAGTAATAAAGAAGGTGACCCTAAAGTGGGGTATGTTTTTTGAAACTTACTTTTTTTGAAAGAAAGTTTAATATCCTTTTTAATACATTATTCTCTTATGGTTTCATCATATGAGCCCTATCAAGAAATGTTTGATCAATGTATTGAAGAGATTCAAATGGATAATGAATATGTGTATGAATATGTGTATGAATATATGATTCATATTTTAAAGGAAAAATGGTCATTACCATATGATGGTGGTAGAAGATATGCCTATATGACCACTAATATAGTGGAGTGCATAAATTGGTTCCTCAAGGGTGTGTGAAAATTGTCGATCATAGTGTTAGTGAAAGAGATGTTTTATATATGTGTGCACTACTTTGTTGAAAGATCCCAAAATTCCTATCAGATGATTGAAAATGGAAGGCATTTTACTCATCATTTATAAAGTGACATTGACTAGATACTACATTAGGCGTCAAGATGGAGTGTTCTAACCTTTTACCAGGCACAGATCTGTTTTCAAGTAAGATAGTTTTACGATCGGGCTATATAAAAAAGTGGTCATGTAGCGACCTGACCTCAGAAGCCTAGAGCCGGTGTCTGCTACTAATTAAATTGGAATGATTACAATGATTCAAATATCTAAGGACCAATACTTTAGTAGTCTTGGTAAACCAGATACATACATGAGACTTGAATTACAAAATAATACACTAATTAAAAAATATTTTTTTTCCCTTATTTCTAAATAAATAACTTCGAGGATAACTCTAATCCATCAAGTAAATCCCTGCATATCTTTCATAGTAGAGTTCTTGGATTCCTAAGGAAAGAAACATAATAAGGGTGATCTCAAATGCTTAGTAAGGGAAAACTATATCATAAGAAATAATGAATCAATGATAATAGTTTATATGAAAATGTAAATAATTGAACACACATGCCATGTAATTAATAAACTGAATGGAAGTTAATAAATAATATGTCAAGGTAATAACTTAAAAAAAACATACCATTCAAATAACTAGATAAGGAAAAATAAATATAGAAAGGTAAGAAACTAAAACACATGTCATTTAATCGATGAATTGAAAATGAAATGTATCCATAGATATGTTAACACAAAATCTCATGGATGAATAATAACTAAAACTAAATGATGGAAATTCTTAATTAATAGACGTCATGTTTTCCAAGCAGATGATACCTTTATCATTAATAAATAGTTCGAATCATGCATTACTCTCCACATTTAAACAAAGTGGTTACATAAAAGATAGTACTCATTTTTTCCATCAACAGAAACATATTTAAAATAAAACATTGATTCTTTCTTGACACTTCCTTAACACTATGATCACATCATGTACCTTTCCCTTGACCTGTGAAAAACATTTCAAAAACTTGGGATGAGCATAAAAATCTCACTAAGGGATATAAAAGTATGAAATGAAAACATTAGTCCATGTAAGAAATCATACTTTACTCATAAAACATAAGCACTTTAACATACCTCATCAAATCATGAATAAATTATAGAAATCATAAGACATAAAGGTAACTTGAGGCATTCATAACATTCTTACGTAGGGAGTAACCCTCATGGTTACGTTTGGAATACCCATTACAGTATATTCCCTAGATCTCTTCGGAGAAACCTTAACGTTTAACTCCTTCACGTTACCCAATTCATTGGAGAGATATATCGGGCTCACCCGCCCTTAGTTTATCACGGAACCACCCGTCTTCATAAACAATGCCCAAGAACCATAACATAATCGTATCACAAAAAACATGCATAAAGGAAACCTAACATTTCCACATTTCAATCACAAGATATCAATACAACACATTAATATAATAAAAACATTATGAAAACCATTTTCAATACCAAAATAAAATAAAATTAAAACTTGGTATTTATTTTTCATTTAAAAAGTTATGGCTTGTAGAGGAAGCCGAAACTCAAATAATGGTCACGGCGGCGGAGAAGTCGTTGTCGCCGCATACGTATGACAAAAAAACATTCCTTTTATCGTTTATTAAAACGCTTCGTATAAAAAAGATTCCTTTTGAATAAATGTAAATGTAAAAGGGATTTATACACCGTATAAAAGAAAGTTGTGTATAAAACAAAATATGCCTCAATGAAAGGAGATTGAGATGAAGTCCCATACCTCGGGTCCGATTTGACTCGATCGTTATTTAACATCCTGAATAATAAACTTGAGATAATTTCTACTTGATTAAGAACCTTTTTCAAGTTCATTATTCCTTTTATATCACTTATTACCATGTCATGAATAGTATGTAATTATTTAAGTTAATAACGGTCGTTTTAACGATCATTGGTACTTGAGTCAAAAATAAACTCTTTATAATTACAAGTTGTCCATGTATCCATTATATCCAGAGTTATAATCATGATTTAGATATCATATATATCATATATATCCAGTATATACATGCATTTATAATATTACATAACATTTAGAGGTAAGAAATGAAATGCACCATTCATGGAGATGGTAAGTCGTACGTACGCATGAACGCTACTTTCATTTCTATTTCTTACTTAATAGAGTAAAATCATAATGATATAAAGGTATATTATAATTCCAGTATAATATCATATATAATATCATTAAATCTATCCTTTATACGTACCACATATGGTATTAACGAATCAAATCACTTTGAGGGGGCGGTAGTCCGCACTTCCTAAAATGAAGATATCACGTTTACCCATAATGGAAACCATAAAGGTATGCCATAAATGAAAAATACAGAAGCTTAAGTAAAACATAAACATATTATATATCATATATAAATATATTTTCATCATAATGGCCACCTTTGAAGGTGTTAGAAGAATATTGAACAATCATCGTTTCGTGAGGCAGAAATTCGCCATCCACAGAAACAGTATGATCTTTAACCATTAGATGAAGGTTTGTGTAAGTTTAGCTCGAATCCTTATTATAAAAACATTCTAATATATTGAAGATACTGGTTTTGTTATAAAAGAAATGAATAAAAAGAGTTTATGGGGTTGGAGAAGCAAAATAAAACATAAGAACACAAGAGAAGACACTACCTTTAAAACGGGTAACTCTTTTTGATTTGAGCTCAAAGGCTTCCTTGGAAAGACTTATGCCCAAAGTGAGGCTTCTAAGAGTAATATAGGGATGTGGGGAGACAAAATGGGTAGGGTTTGGCTGAGCAAAATGCTTGAGAGGTGTGGGTAAGGTGGTAGAGGTGGGGGCCTTTTATAAGAGAAGAGGAGGGGCACTCTTGGAAAGTTATAAAAGGTTACTTTATTATAAAATGATTTTCGGATTTTAAAGGTCCCAAAATTATATATTTCAACGAAAAGGTGATAATAGTTCTAAATCCACACATAAAATAGGTTTTTGACAAGTGTAGGTCTTAGATTTTTCATTATCCTTTCATTTTATTTAAATCATTAAATAATGAGGTAATTGTTGCATCATTATGGTGTCATAAATAATTTAAATTATTTAATGTTTAAAAATTATAAAAAAATATCATGATGTAGGAAATATTTTTATCTTTCTAATGAATATTTATAGTCAAAAATATGACCTGTATAACCCCATTTAAAAAATTTTTTGGTAAAACAACTCATGTTTGTGACATTTTTATTTTAACATTAAATAAAAAGTTATTAATGACATTTTCCTACCAAAGTGGCTCCATGGGGTCCCCAATTTGACCCATGAATTGTCTTGGTCGGACATGACATATCCAATAAGGGTAGGACATGTGTAAAGGTCATTACATATTATTAAAACATTATTTTTACCTTAAATTATACTAATTACCTCTAATCGCGATGAAAAACTTAAAAGTTACTATTCACCAAAAAATTATTTTAATCCCATTGAACCACATTTTACTTCTTAATGACAACCATGTATGTCGGATTTTTGAAATTCAAAACACAGAGGTGGTAAATTTTCATTTAAACGAAAAATCTGTTTTTTTAAGTAGCACTTAGTGGTTTCACTATTCATCAAAAATTGAAGTTTTTTAGAAAAATACCAAAAATTCACCCTAAGATATATTTGACATTCCGAATTCAAAAATGATGTCTATTTCACAAAATTCAAAACATATAAGTCACATTAATTAATGTAATAATTAATTCCCGCTGTCAGAACAAATAGCGTGTTTTTATAAAACAATATATATCAAAAGATTGACACTAGTTTAAGTCCAATTTTAAAATGAAATTAATTCCAATGACCACTATTGGATTGAATGGTAAAAATATATTCTAATTTCACTTAAAAACTAATTCAAAAGATAATATAATCATGTAAATAAATTATATTAAAAAGTGGTTTTGAATTAAAATACAACATTTTTCACTATTCATTAAAAAATGAACTTTATCGGAAAAATACCGAAAATTTACACAAAGTAGATTTTGATGTCCCGATTCTAAAGAAGAATTTTATTTGGTCCAATAGAATGTATAAGAGTGACCAAAACTATATTTAATGACGGTTCTCCATCAAATGGCGATAAGTGGACCTTTAGTGAAAATTAGAGTATATATGCCAAAAATTGAATTCTTTTCATATTTTAAGCTTTTATCCTTTATTGGATAAATGTAAAAACATTTAATAAACATATATAACCATATTTTAGTTATTTCTATTCATTCTCATCAATACAACGACTACGTGTTAACTACCATTTAAAATAATATTATTTTATTACTAGTGTGCAACGTAATATTTCAAAGAAACTCTTTGTTGCGTATCGGGTATGCTATCGAACATAGAAACCACTTTAAAGTAAAATTAATATTTAATTCATAAATATTAATAAATATGAAAATGTTTTATTCTTTATTTACCTGGGATGTTACATCCTTCCCCCCTTTTGGGAATTTCTTCCTCGCAATTTTATTCACTTATCAAAATAAGTGGGGGTATTTATCCCTCATAACATTTTCAGATTCCTATGTCGCCTCTTCAACCATATGGTTTTTCCACAAAACCTTTACCTGGTGAATTACCTTATTCCGCAACACTTTCTCTCTATGGTCAAGAATCTGGACTGGTTGTTCTTCATAAGAGAGATTCTCCTCCAACTGAACTACCTCTAGGCTCAAAACATGAGATAGATCTGGCATATAATTTCTCAACATCGAAACATGAAAAACATTGTGTACCTGAGATAAACTCGGAGGTAAAGCCACTCGGTAAGCAACTGATCCAACTCTCTCCAGAATTTCATATGGTCCAATGAACCTTGGACTCAGCTTTCCTTTCTTACCAAATCGTATCACACTTTTCCATGGAGAAACTTTGAGAAAGACATGATCACCTACCTCGAAAGATAGATCCTTCCTCCGGTTATCCATATAACTTTTCTGTCTACTTTGAGTTGTTCTCATGTGTCTCTATATCAGCTGAACTTTTTCTGCCAACTCTTCTACCAATTCTGGTCCCATAAACTTCCTTTCACCCACTTCATCCCAGAAAGCTGGAGTTCGACACCGCTTCCCATATAATGCCTCAAATGGTGCCATATGTATACTGGAATGAAAACTGTTATTATAAGAATACTCAACCAAAGAAAGATGTTGGTCCCAACTTCCCTGATAATCCATCGAACAAGCACGTAGCATATCCTCCAAATTCTGAATTGTTCATTCTGACTGCCCATCTGATTGAGGATGAAAAGGTGTACTAAAATTTAATTCAGTACCCAACGACTTCTGAAGGCCCTTCCAAAATTTAGAAGTAAACCTGGGATCACGATCAAATACAATGGATAGAGGAACTCCATGTAACCTGACTATCTCATTAAGATACAAACGGGAAATTTGATCTAGGGAAAAACTATCTCGTATAGCAAGGAAATGAGCAGATTTAGTCAAGCGATCAACAATAACCCAGATTACATTATTACCTTGAGGTGTCTTCGGAAATCCCACAACGAAGTCCATGGATATATTCTCCCATTTCCATTCTGGTACTGGTAAAGGCTGAAGCATCCCTTTCAGTAACTTCCGCTCTTCTTTAACCTGTTGACATGTCAAACACTTCACAGTAAAATCAGCAATATCCCTTTTTATTTAGTCCCACCAGTAATACTCCTGAAGAACTCTATACATCTTAGTACTGCCTGGATGAACTGAAAACAGAGAACTATCAGCTTCACATAACAACTCTCTCTTCAACTGTGAATCACAAGGCACACACAATCTCTTCCCAAATCTCAAAACAAAATCATTATCAATATTGAATTCAGAAAACTTACCCTTCTGAACTAGCTCTACCTTTTTCTGCAATTCACTGTCTTGCTTCTGTGCTTGCTTAATTTTGTCTGATTGAGAAGATTTCACTGATACCTAAAACAAAATAGAAGGACATCCTACACCAACATCTTCTATGCCAAATTTCATCAAATCCTTAACCAAAGTATCACGTTCCAAATGCAACATTGTTAATGAAGCATTACTTTTTCGACTCAAAGCATCAACCACTTTATTTTCTTTTCCCGGATGGTAATGAATTGTACAATCATAATCCTTGATTAATTATATCCATCTCCACTATCTCATGTTCAATTCTTTCTGAGTGAATATATACTTTAAACTTTTGTGATCAGTATATATTTCACACTTTACACCATACAAATGATGCCTCCAAATTTTTAAAGTGAAAACAACAGTAGCTAATTTCAAATCATGTGTAGGGTAATTTACCTCATGAGTTTTCAACTATTGTGAAGCATAAGCAATTACCTAATCATTCTGCATAAGGACACAATCAAGTACCTTCAACGAAGCATCACTGTATATAACAAACTCACCATTCCTGGAAGGAAGTGCCAAAACTGGAGCATTCACCAATCTTCTTCTCAGTTCCTGAAAAAAATCATCACATTATTTTGTCCAGATAAACTTAACACCCTTTCGAGTTAGCTTAGTCATTGGACTAGATAACTATGAAAAATTTCTAACAAACCTTCTGTAATAGCCTACCAAACCAAGGAAGCTATGAATCTCAGTTACATTTGTGGGTCTTGGCCATTCTTCAACAACCTTTGTTTTTGCAGGATCAATAGTTATCTCATCTTTAGAAACAATATGACCAAGGAAAGAAATTTGTTGCAACCAAAACTCACACTTGCTGAATTTCCCATACAATTTATTTTATTTTAAGGTTTGCAAAATAACCCTTAAATGTCTTTCATGCTCCTCTTAACTTTTAGAAAACACCAAAATATCATCAATGAAAACAACCACAAACTTATCCAAGAACTCAGGGAAAATTCTATTCATAAGGTCCATTAATACAGCAGGTGCATTGGTTAACCCAAAAGGCATAACTACAAATTCATAATGGCCATATCTAGTACGAAATGCATTCTTCGGTACGTCTGCTTCCTTTACTTTCAACTGATGGTACCCTGACCTCGAGTCAATCTTTGAAAAATACTGAGCTCCCTGGAGCTGATCAAACAAATCATCGATATGAGGCAAAGGATACTTGTTCTTAACAGTGATATTATTCAAGGATTTATAATCAATGAAAAGTCTCATTGAACCATCTTTCTTTTTAACAAATAAAACAGGATCACCCCATGGTGATGTGCTAGGTCGAATGAAACATTTCTCTAATAAATCTTGCAATTTCTCCTTCAACTCTAAAAGTTCAATTTGAGCCATTCGATAAGGGGGTTTTGAAATTGGCTTAGCATCAAGAACTAAGTCAACAGTAAACTCAACTTCCTGATATGGTATTATTCCAGGAAACTCATCAGGAAAAACATTAGGATACTCATTTACCACTGGCACATCATTAATTTGAATAGTTCCTTTGTTTTCAACAATATGTGCAAGGTAACATTCATTTCCATCTTTTACAAGTTTCTCAGCCTCTTGATATGTTATCAATAGTAAGGGTTCATTCTTGTACACAAATTGAAAGTCTTTCTGAAAAGAAACTTCTTTATCTCTACAATCAATCTTGGCATGGTAAATAGAGAGCCAATCCATACCCAGAATAACATCAAACTCTACTAGAGGTAAAACAATAAGGTTTGCAAGTAGGTTCTTTCCATGGATAAGGATAGGAAGATTCTTATAAATTATTTTTTCCTCAACATTTCCCCCAGGTGTTTTTACCACAAGTTCAGGAGTCATTTCTTGAGATGGTATTCCCATTTTACTAGAAAAGTTTTCACAGATGAAAGAATGTGTATACCCCGAATCAAACAACACACTGGCATAATCTGAAAAAACAAACAAAGTACTTGATACCACTTCATTTGATGGCCCAATATCTGCTGAAGTAGTTGCAATGGATTTCACCACCCCTTTCTGCTTGTAGTCTAATGGCTTCCCATCACTCGAGCTCTTTTTCGGACACTCGTTTGCATAGTGACCCATCTCATTGCACTTAAAACATTTCACTAACTGCAAATCAAATTTGGACTTACCATCACCTTGATATTTTTCAGTGAAATCATGAGCCTTATGTCCCATATTACCACATCGGTAGCACTTTCTAGAATTTAGAAGACATTCCCCAGCATGCCTTTTACCACATTTATCACAAACTGGAAACTTTGTTTTCTTACCATCAGACCTTTTTGAAGAATTCTTTTCTTTCTCCTGCCACCTCGGTCTCTTCCTCTGCTGGTTGTTATAGAACACTTGATCATCGGCAAACTCTATTTCCACCTTCTCAGCACATCAAAAAAGCTTTTCATAAATTTTTAACTCACTAGAAGCTAAATCCCTTCGATATTTTGGCTTTAATCTTGAGTAAAAATGATTGATTTTACTATCAAGGTCTCGGATAAAATTTGGAGCATACCTTGCCAATCGAGTGAACCTTTCTTCATAGGCAGCCACTGAGTCTTCCTCTTGCCTCAATTCCAGGAATTGTTTTTCCATCCTAAGTTGAACAGTCTTAGGAAAATACTTCTCAAGAAACATACCTTTGAATTCATCCTAGTCGAGAGCATCAATCTCATCAGCGTCCCTGATATTTTTAACCATCGACCACCACTGATCTGCCTCACCCTCCAAACGGTAAATAGCAAGACTAACCTATTGATTTTCTGAACACCCCATGACATTGAAAATCTTCTCCAGTGCTTTGATCCACCCTTCAGCTAGCACAGGGTCAGATGATCCCCTGAATGATGGGGGATGTTGCCTCATGAAATGTTTCACCACTGACATGTTCCTTTGCAGTTGATCTGGCTGATCTCGTGCATGGATACTGCCACCATTTATCTCTTGAGTCAACTACGCCATTACTGCAACAAACTATTCAGTTCCAATTCTGACCATCTCAGGTTTCTGATTTTGAAGGTTGTCTTCCTCCTGATGTCGTCCCAACATAGCTTCCTTGTTTCCTCTACGGAAAACCATTCTGAACATAGAAATATCTTAGGCGAAGCAACATGGTAATCTTTAAATGCTATGTCATTTCAATCATACCATAAATTAATTTATAATTTAACAATTTTCTAACTCCTAAAGTTGTCTAAACTGACCTCTGATACCAACTATAAGGCCCCAGCCTTAAACATTACTTAATATTGAGATATTTCAAGAATATACATTGAGGATCTTTTCAGGTTTAGAGTTTTAGAGAATTAGATCATAAATCATGCATTACTCTCCACATTTAAACAAAATGGTTACATAAAAGATAGTACTCATTTTTTCCATCAACGAAAACATATTTAAAATAAAACATGGATTTTTTCTTGACACTTCCTTAACACTATCATCACATCATGTACCTTTCCCTTGACCTGTGAAAAACATTTCAAAAACTTGGGATGAGCATAAAAAGCTCAGTAAGGGATATAAAAGTATGAAATGAAAACATTAGTCAATGTACGAAATCATACTTTATTCATAAAACATAAGCACTTTAACATACCTCATCAAATCATGAATAAATCATAGAAATCATAATACATAAAGGTAACTTGAGGCATTCATAACATTCTTACGTAGGGAGTAACCCTCATGGTTACGTTTGGAATACCCATCGTAGTATATTCCCTAAATCTCTTCAGAGAAACCTTAACGTTTAACTCCTTCGCGTTACCCAATGCATTGGAGAGCTATATCGGGCTCACCCGCCCTTAGTTTATCACAGAACCACCAGTCTTCATAAACAATTCCCAAGAACCATAACATAATCGTATCACATAAAACATGCATAAATTAAACATAACATTTCCACATTTCAATCACAAGATATCAATACAACACATTGATATAATAAAAACATTATGAAAACCATTTTCAATACCAAAATAAAATAAAATTAAAACTTAGTATTTATTTTTCATTTAAAAAGTTATGGCTTGTAGAGGAAGCTGAAACTCAAATAATGGTCACGACGGTAGAGAAGTCGTTGTCGCCGCATACGTATGAAAAAAAACATTCCTTTTGTCATTTAGTAAAATGCTTCATATAAAAAATATTCCTTTTGAATAAATGTAAATTTAAAAGGGGTTTATACACCATATAAAAGAAAGTTGTGTATAAAACAAAATATGCCTCAATGAAAGGAGATTGAGACGAATTTCCATACCTCGGGTCTGACTTGACTCAATCGTTCTTTAACGTCCTGAAAAATAAACTTGAGTTAATTTCTACTTGATTAAGAACCTTTTTCAAGTTCATTATTCCTTTTATATCACTTATTACCATGTCATGAACACTATGTAATTATTTAAGTTAATAACGGTCGTTTTAACGATCATTGGTACTTGAGTCAAAAATAAACTCTTTATAATTACAAGTTGTGCATGTATCCATTATATCCAAAGTTATACTCATGATGTAGATATCATATATATCATATATATCCAGTATATACATGCATTTATAATATTACATAACATTTAGAGGTAAGAAACAAAATTCACCGTTCATGGAGACGGTAAGCCATACGTACGCATAAACACTACTTTCATTTCTATTTCTTACTTAATGGAGTGAAATCATAATGATATAAAGGTATATTATAATTCCAGTTTAATATCATATATAATATCATTAAATCTATCCTTTATATGTACCACATATGTTATTAACGAATCAAATCACTTTGAGGGGGCGGTAGTCCGCACTTCCTAAAATGAAGATATCGCGTTTACCCATAATGGAAACCATAAAGGTATGCCATAAATGAAAAATACAGAAGCTTAAGTAAAACATAAAAATATTATATATCATATATAAATATAGTGTCATCTTAATGGCCACATTTAAAGGTGTTAGAAGAATATTGAACAATCATCGTTTCGTGAGGCAGAAATTCGCCATCCACGGAAACAGTATGCTCTTTAACCATTAGATGAAGGTGTGTGTAAGTGTAGATCGAATCCTTATTATAACTATAAGGCCCCGACATAAAACCTTAATTAATATTGAATTAAATGAATAATTCACATTGAGGAACTTTTCAGGTTTAGAGTTTTAGAGAATTAGATCATAAATCATGAATTACATTCCACATTTAAACAAAGTGGTTACATAAAAGATAGAATTAGTTTATTTTTTCATCAATGGAAACATATTTAAAAATAAAACATGGATTATTTCTTGACACTTCCTTGACACTATCATCATATCATGAACCTTTCCCTTTACCTGTGAAAAACATTTCAAAAACTTGGGATTAGCATAAAAAGCTCAGTAAGGGGTATAAAAGTATGAAAAGAAAAAATTAGTCCATGTATGAAATCATACTTTACTCATATAACATAAGAATTTTAAAATACCTCATCAAATCATGAATAAATCATAGAAATCATAAGGCATAAAGGTAACTTTAGGCATTCATAACATTCTTACGTATGGAGTAACCCTCTTGGTTACGTTTGGAATACCCATCACAGTATATTCCCTAAATCTCTTCGGAGAAAACTTAACGTTTAACTCCTTCACGTTACCCAATGCATTGGAGAGATATATCGGGCTCATCCGCCCTTAGTTTATCATGGAACCACCCGTCTTCATAACAATTCCCAAGAACCATAACATAATCGTATCACAAAAAACATGTATAAAGGAATCATAACATTTCCACTTTTCAATCACAAGATATCAATAAAACATATTGATATAAAAACATTATGAAAACCATTTTCAATACCAAAATAAAATAAGAGTAAAACATGGTATTTATTTTTCATTCAAAAAAAGGTATGGCTTGTAGAGGAAGCCTAAACTCAAATAATGGTCACGGCGGTGGAGAAGTCGTTGTCGCCACATACGTACGACAAAAACATTCCCTTTTGTCGTTTAGTAAAACGCTGCGTATAAAAAGATTCCTTTTGGATAAACGTAAAAGTAAAAGGGGTTTATACACCGTATAAAAGAAAGTTGTGTATAAAACATAATATTCCTCAATGAAAGGATATTGAGACGAAGTCCCTTACAAAGACGGTATCCTTGGATTAAGGATAAATCAATTACATAATTATCTATGACAAACGAATACACCAAATATAAGTGGATATTAAGTGTAAAACAATCAGAGTAAATTCACACATATTAATAGAATGACATATTCAAGGAGTACAAGTTTATCCCAAAGAATCAAAATTGGGTTAAGAAGTTTCCTTGCAAAAATTCGACAGCCTAACGGCGTCACTTCAAAATTCAGAAAAATAGTTTATGAGAGATAAAAAGGGTATCTCATAACTTGGAGATAAAATTTACATCAATAAGGATATAGAAGAACATATCCCAATATAATAGTATGTGAATTAAAATACATAACAAAATAATCCTTTTAAAAAGAGGAGGGTGAAAGGTCCCCTTACCAAGTTGGGTAACTTTCGAAACGTACACCCCATGGAATAAGGGGCATACAATGAAGATGTAAATACCCATAAATTAAATTATAATACAAAAAGTGTATAATAATTGGCAGTACATACACCACTAAAAGTAAATAGTGGAAAACATAGCATAAATTTCATGGTAATAAAAGTGAGATGAAAAATCCCTTACAAAAACTCGGCAGCCTAACGGCGCCACTTAAAACTTCCAAAAATGGATTTATGAGATCAAATAGGGTCTCTCATAATATGAACATAAAAATTACAGTATGAGTAATATAAAATAGCATCCCCAAACATAAGAAAGATGAGCTTAAAAGAAAAGACATAAAAGAGAGTACTTAAAAAAGAAAGAGAGAGGTTGGATCCCTTACAAAAATTCGGCAGCCTAACGGCGCCACTCAAAACATCCAAAATGGATTGATGAGAGAAAATAGGGTCTCTAATCATATGAACATAAAAAGTACAGTATGATTAATATAAAATATCATCCCAATAATAAGATATATGATCTTAAAAGGAATGACATAAAAGAGTGTACTTAAAAAGAAAGAGATAGGTAGGATCCCTTACCTCAAGTCTGACTTGTCTTGTTCGTTTGTTTATATTCCTGAATAATAAACTTTGGTCAATTTAAAATTTCTTAATGACCTCCTTTAAATATTATTATTCAGTTCATATCACATATTATAATGTTATAATAATTTTTTAATAATGTTAGTTCATATCAGACGTTTTTGCCGATGTTTGGTACATGAGTAAAAAAATGAACTTGTTCGAAAATGATTGCCCATGTAGTTATAAGTAAATCATTTAAAGAATAGTATTAATGATTAAAATATCATATATATCCAGTACATATTCATTTTATACTATTCCATAACATTTTTAGATAAAAAAATGAAAAGCATCGTTCATGGAGACGGTAGGTCGTACGTACGCATGAACGCTTCTTTCATTTTTTTTGTCATATTAATGGAATTAAAAATAAATGTGATATATATATATATATATTATAATTCCAGTATAATATATATGTTATATAGGTCACATATGTTCATTAATTTCATTCTTTATACATTCCATGTATTGCATTAACGAATCACATCACTTCAGGGGGCGGTAGTCCACACTTCCTCATATGAAATTATCACATTTGCACAACACGAAATGAATAAAGGTATGTTTTAAATATAAAATACAGAAGAATATAGTAAACATAAATACCATATATATCATATATAAAATACAGTGACATAATAATGGTCACCTTTAAAGGTGTTAAAAGAATATTGAACAATCATCGTTTCGTGAGGCAGAAAATCACCAACCACAGAAACAGTATGTTCTTTAACCATTAGACGAAGGTGTGTGAAAGTGTATATCGAATACATATTATAAAAACATTTTAGTATATTTAATATACTGGTGTTGTTACAAAAAAAAGTAATAAAAAGAGTTTAGGGGTTTGGAGAAGCAAAATAAAACAAAAGAACACAAGAAAATATATTACCTTTAAATCGGGTAACTCTCTTTGATTTAAGCTCAAAGGATTCCTTGGAAAGGATTATGCCCAAAGTGAGGCTTAAATGATGAAGAGAGGGATGTGGAGAGATGAAATGGTCAGGGTTTTGCCGAGCCAAAGGCTTGAGAGGTGTGGGTAAGGTGGTAGAGGTTGGGGCCTTTTATAAGAGGAGAGGAGGGGCACTCTTGGAAAGTTATAAAATATTACTTTATTATAAAATGATTTTCGGATTTAAAAGGTCCAAAAAGGATATATTTCAAGGATAAGGTGATAATGTTTCTAAATCCACCCATCCAATAGGTTTTTGAAAAGTTTAAGACTTATATTTCACACTATATTCTCATTTTATTTAAATCGTTCATTTATGAGGTAATCACTGCATCATCACGGTGTCATAAATTAATTAATTTATTTAATGTCTAAAAATTATAAAAAAATATCATGATGTAGTAAATATTTTTATATTTATAATGAATATTTATAGTCAAATATATGACTTATATAACCCCATGTAAAAATTGTTTTAGTAAAACAACACATGTTTGTGACATTTTAATTTTAACTTTAAATAAAAAGGTATTTATGTCATTTTCCAACCAAAGTGGTTCTATGGGGTCCCCAAGTTGACCCATGGATTGTATTGTTCAGCCATGACTCATCCAATTAGGGTAGTACATGTTTCTAGGTCATTTTATATTATTAAAACATTATTTTTACCTTAAACTACATTTATTACCTCTAATCGCGATTAAAACTTAAAAGTTACTATTCACCAAAAAAAATTATTTTAATACCATTGAACCACATTTTACTTCTTAATGACAACCATGTATGTCATATTTTTGAAATTCAAAACACAGAGGTGGTAAAATTTCATTTAAATGAAAAATCAGTTTTTTAAGTACCACTTAGTGGTTTCACTATTCATCAAAATTGAAGTTTTCCAGAAAAATATCAAAAATTCACCCTAAGCTATATTTGATATTCCGAATTCAAAAATTATATCTATTTTAAAAAATTCAAAACATATAAGTTACATTAATTATTTTAATAATTAATTCCCGCTGTCAGAGCAAATAGCGTGTTTTTATGAAACAATAAGTATCAAAAGATTGACACTAGTTTAAGTCCAATTTCAAGATGAAATTAATTCCAACGACCACTATTGGATTAAATGGTAAAAATATATTATAATTTCACTTTAAAACCAATTCAAAAGATAATCTAATCATATAAATAAATTAGATTAAAACGAGGTTTTGAATTAAAATACAACATTTTTCACTATTTATTAAAAAATGAACTTTATCGGAAAAATACCAAAAATTTACAAAAAGTAAATTTTGATGTCCCGATTATAAAGAAGAATTTTATTTTGTCAAATATAACACATAAAATTATCAAAAAGTGGATTTAAAAGAGGTTCGCCATCAGAAGGTGGTTAATCGACCTTTTAAAGAATATTAGAATGTTTATGCTTAAAATTGGATTCATTCGCATTTTTAATCCTCTAACATTTATTGTAAAAAGTAAAAATATTTGACAAACATACATAATCATTTTGTAGTTAGTTCTGTTCATTCCCGCCATTACAACTGATAGGCGTTAACTACCATTTAAAATAATATTATTTTATTATTAGAGTGCAACATAAGATTCCCAAGAAACTCATTGTTGCGTATTGGGTACGCCATTGAGCATAGCATCCCCTTTAAAGTTATATTAATATTTTATTCACAAATATGGATAAATGTGAAAATGTCATATTCTTTATTTACCTGGGGTGTTACATCCTTCCCCCCTTTTGGGAATTGCATCCTCGCAATTTTTAAAATTGGGCTTGGAAACTTCATTGAAAATCCCACATCGGAACAAGAGTCAGTAAAACAATCACTTTAAAATAAATAAAGAGAAGTACAAAGGTCACACGAGTTAACCCATACTAGGATTCCATGTAGGAAAACATGGATATGGAGGAAAAAACAAAGGGTTATGTTCTGAGGGAGAGTGATAGTAAACATGTCTAGGAGAAAGTTAACCATAAGAAAATCGCAAACTTGTGATGGGTTAATCGGTATTCGATTCCCCAGTAGGAAAAGTTAACAGACAACATTTTTGTTTTAAGTTACTCTTCATTGAGGAATTTATTTTTGAGCTTAACTAAATCATAATGAAACATACTTACTTGTCACATAGACTTTCAACTTTTACTAGATTCCTTAATCAAACTCATATTTTCTCCAAAAGACGAGTTTTTAGGAAGACTTGTTCGCATTAAGAGTACTATAATCAACTTCTTAAGAATCACCTAATCCACAAAAGAGAACTATATACTTCCCATGTTATTAGACCTTAACCAAAACTAAAACCTAAAAGGTTAGTATGAGATAAGATAATCCACAAAAGTATAATCCTTTATAAAAAGAAAATCTATTCTTAATCTCCAAAATTTGTCCAAAAAAAACTCAAAGTTCAACAAAGACCATTCGATAAACAATTGTCCATAAAATTCTTCAAAGTAAACCAAACTAAGATTGAAACCCAAATATTTGAAGGATTTAATCGCATAGTCTTCCAAGGTACAAATTAACTTTTATCTCCAAATAACATTAGTTGCTCTTAAATTCTCATATTGAAAAGTAATTAACCTAATCACATATCCTCCATGATAGGTTAATAATTTCCATAGATAACCCAAAATAAACTTAATCTTGATTCCTAAAATCATCTAACTAAAAATAATTAGTCAAACTAACTAGGGACTTCATGTAGTCCAGTGGTAGGCAATAAATACCAGTCACACTTTGGTTGTGGGTTCGATTCCCACAGCTTTGTCCGACATGACGGGTTGTCACACGGTCTGTGTGTTGTCCTTTTTCCAAAACTATATAATTCTTAAAACATTCCCCAAAATGAGATAAAATCTTAAAAAATAATCATAACATAATTTAACCTCAATTTTATCTCATGCCTTTCATTTTCCATCATAATATATAATAACCCATAATTACCTCAAAAGTAAGGATCATATAAACCCTAATGGTTACCTTTATAATTATTACCTGAACTTCCACATCGATTGGTTATCTCGTACACGATGTGTTACAGAACATACCAAGGTACAAGTGGTTTATCATGACTCCTTGATAGTTGGTTTAGAACAACCACGAGTTTCCACATTGAATCCCCCATTTTATCCAGTCTCTTAATCAGAGAACCACCACGGTTTCCTTCAAACCTATTGTCACTTTGGTGCCTGCTAGATCCATCCATTCACTAAAAACAGAAATGTTAGTGTGAGTTTATCAACAAAACCATCATGTACTAATGAGGAATACAAACACTAAGCTATACTTACTCATTCACTTTATCTAAAAACTATGACTCTTTCTGAAATCCTAGTCATTATGGTAATGTCACTTATGCTTAGAGAATACCCTAACCTCTAAAGTTATCTAAACCGACTTCTGATACCAACTATAAGGCCCTGGTCTTAAACCTTACTTAATATTGAATTAAATGAATAATTCACATTGAGGATCTTTTCAGGTTTAGAGTTCTAGAGAATTAGATCATAAATCATGAATTACATTCCACATTTAAACAAAGTGGTTACATAAAAGATAGAATTCATTTTTTTTCATCAATGGAAACATATTCAAAAATAAAACATGGATTCTTTCTTGAAACTTCCTTGACACTATCATCATATCATGCACCTTTCCCTTGACCTGTGAAAAACATTTCAAAGACTTGGGATTAGCATAAAAAGCTCAGTAAGGGACATAAAAGTATGAAAAGAAAACATTAGTCCATGTATGAAATCATACTTTACTCATATAACATAAGTATTTTAACATACCTCATCAAATCATGAATAAATCATAGAAATCATAAGGCATAAAGGTAACTTGAGGCATTCATAACATTCTTACGTTGGGAGTAACCCTCTTGGTTACGTTTGGAATACCCATCACAGTATATTCCCTAAATCTCTTCATAGAAACCTTAACGTTTAACTCCTTCGCGTTACCCAATGCATTGGAGAGCTATATCGGGCTCACCCTCCCTTATTTTATCACGGAACCACCCGTCTTCATAACAATGCCCAAGAACCATAACATAATCGTATCACATAAAACATGTATAAAGGAAACATAACATTTCCACTTTTCAATCACAAGATATCAATAAAACATATTGATATAAAAACATTATGAAAACCATTTTCAATACCAAAATAAAAGAAGAGTAAAACATGGTATTTATTTTTCATTCAAAAAAAGGTATGGCTTGTAGAGGAAGTCGAAACTCAAATAATGGTCACAGCGGCGGAGAAGTTGTTGTCACCACATACGTACGACAAAAACATTCCCTTTTGTCGTTTAGTAAAACGCTGCGTATAAAAATATTCCTTTTGGATAAACAAAAAATTAAAAGGGGTTTATACACCGTATAAAATAAAGTTATGTATAAAACATAATATGCCTCAATGAAAGGAGATTGAGACGAGGTCCCTTACAAAGATGGTATCCTTGGATTAAGGATAAATCAATTACATAATTATGTGTGAAAAACGAATACACCAAATATAAGTGGATATTAAGTGTAAAACAATCAGATTACATTCGCACATATTCATAGAACGACATATCCAAGGAGTAAAAGTTTATCCCAAAGAATCAAAATTGGGTTAAGAAGTTTCCTTGCAAAAATTCGACAGCCTAATGGCGTCACTTCAAAATTCATAAAAAGAGTTGATGAGAGATAAAAAGGGTATATCATCACTTGGACATAAAATTTACATCAATAAGGATATATAAGAACATATCCCAACATAATAGTATGTGAATTAAAAGACATAACAAAATAAGTCTTTTAAAAAGAGGAGGGTGAAAGGTCCCCTTACCGAGTTGGGTAACTTTAAAAACATACACCCCACGGAAGAAGGGTCATACAATGAAGATGTAAATACCCATAAATGAAATTATAATAGAAAAAGTGTATAATAATGGGCAGTAAATACACCACTCAAAGGAAATAGTGGCAAATGTATCATAAATGTCACGGGAATAAAAGTGAGATGAAAAATCCCTTACAAAAACTCGGCAGCCTAACGGCGCCACTTAAAACTTCCAAAAATGGATTTATGAGATCAAATAGGGTATATCATAATATGAACATAAAAATTAAAGTATGAGTAATATAAAATAACATCCCCAAACATAGGAAATATGAGCTTAAAAGAAATGACATAAATGAGAGTACTTAAAAAAGAAAGAGAGAGGTTGGATCCCTTACGAAAATTCGGCAGCCTAACGGCGCCACTCAAAACATCCAAAATGGATTGATAAGAGAAAATAGGGTCTCTAATAATATGAACATAAAAAGTACAGTAAGATTAATATAAAATAACATCCCAATCATAAGATATATGATCTTAAAAGTAATGACATAAAAGAGTGTACTTAAAAAGAAAGAGATAGGTAGGATCCCTTACCTCAAGTCCGACTTGTCTTGTTCGTTTGTTTATATTCCTGAATAATAAACTTTGATCAATTTATAATTGATTAAGGACCTCCTTTAAATATTATTATTCAGTTCATATCACATATTATAATGTTATAATAATTGTTTAATAATGTTATTTCATATCAGACGTTTTTGTCGATGTTTGGTACATGAGTAAAAAAAATGAACTTGTTTGAAAATGATTGCCCATGTAGTTATAAGTAAATAATTTAAAGAATAGTATTAATTATTAAAATATCATATATATCCAGTACATATTCATTTTATACTATTCCATAACATTTGGAGATAAAAAAATGAAAAGCACCGTTCATGGAGACGGTAGGCTGTACGTAGAAATGAATGCTACTTTCATTTTTTTTGTCATATTAATGGAATTAAAAATAAATGAGATATATATATATATATTATAATTCCATTATAATATATATGTTATATAGGTCACATATGTTCATTAATTTCATTCTTTATACATTCCATGTATTGCATGAACGAGTCACATCACTTGAGGGGGCGGTAGTCCACACTTCCTCATATGAAATTATCGCATTTGCACAACACGAAAAGAATAAAGGTATGTTTTAAATATAAAATACAGAAGAATAAATTAAACATAAATATCATATATATCATATATAAAATACGGTTACATAATAATTTCCACCTTTAAAGGTGTTAAAAGAATATTGAACAATCATCGTTTTGTGAGGCAGAAAATCGCCAACCACAGAAACAGTATGTTCTTTAACCATTAGACGAAGGTGTGTGAAAGTGTAGCTCGAATAATTCTTATAAAAACATCCTAGTATATTTAATATACTTGTGTTTTTATAAAAAAAAGTAATAAAAAGAGTTTAGGGGTTTGGAGAAGCAAAATGAAACAAAAAAACACAAGGGAAGACATTACCTTTAAATCGGGTAACTCTCTTTGATTTAAGCTCAAAGGATTCCTTGGAAAGGATTCTGCCCAAAGTGAGGCTTCAATGATTAAGAGAGGGGTGTGGAGAGATGAAATGGTCAGGTTTTGGCCGAGACAAAGGCTTGAGAGGTGTGGGTAAGGTGGTAGAGGTGAGGGCCTTTTATAAGAGGAGAGGAGGGTCGCTCTTAGAAAGTTATAAAATATTACTTTATTATAAAATGATTTTCAGATTTAAAGGGTCCCAAAAGGATATATTTCGACGATAAGGTGATAAGGATTCTAAATCCACCAATCCAATAGGTTTGTGACAAGTTTAAGACTTATATTTCACCCTATATTCTCATTTTATTTAAATATTTCATTTATGAGGTAATCACTGCATCATCACGGTGTCATAAATAAATTAATTTATTTAATGTATAAAAATTATAAAAAAAAATATAATGATGTAGGAAATATTTTTATATTTATAATTAATATTTATAGTCAAAGATATGACTTATATAACCCCATGTAAAAAATTGTTTAGTAAAACAACACATGTTTGTGACATTTTAATTTTAACTTTAAATAAAAAGGTATTTATGTCATTTTCCAACCAAAGTGGCTCCATGGGGTCCCCAAGTTGACCCATGGATTTTCTTGGTCGGCCATGACTCATAAAATGATGGTAGGACATGTTTCTAGGTCATTTCATATTATTAAAACATTATTTTTACCTTAAACTACACTAATTACCTCTAATCGCGATTAAAACTTAAAAGTTACTATTCACCAAAAAAATTATTTTAATCTCATTGAACCACATTTTATTTATTAATTACAACCATGTATGTTGGATTTTTGAAATTCAAAACACAGAGGTGGTAAAATTTCATTTAAACGAAAAATCAGTTTTTTAAGTACCACTTAGTGGTTTCACTATTCATCAAAAATTGAAGTTTTCCAGAAAAATACCAAAAATTCACACTAAGATATATTTGATATTCCAAATTCAAAAATGATTTCTATCTTAAAAAATTCAAAACATATAAGTTAAATTAATTAATTTAATAATTAATTTCTGTTGTCAGAGAAAATAGCGTTTTTTTATGAAACAATAAGTATTAAAAGATTGACACTAGTTTAAGTCCAATTTGAAGATGAAATTAATTCCAACGACCACTATTGGATTAAATGGTAAAAATATATTCTAATTTCACTTTAAAAACAATTCAAAATATAATCTAATCATATAAATAAATTACATTAAAATGAGGTTTTGAATTAAAATACAACATTTTTCACTATTCATTAAAAAATGAACTTTATCGGAAAAATACCAAAAGTTTACACAAAGTAAATTTTGATGTCCCAATTCTAAAGAAGAATTTTATTTTGTTAAATATAACACATAAATTTTTCAAAAAGTGGATTTAAAAGAGGTTCTCCATCAAAAGGCAGTTAATCGACCTTTTAAAGAATGTTAGAATGTTTACGATTAAAATTGGATTCATTCGCATTTTTAATCCTCTTACATTTATTGTAAAAAGTAAAAATATTTTACAAACATATATAATCATTTTTTAGTTAGTTCTATTCATGCCCGCCATTACAACAGCTAGGCGTTAACTACCATTTAAAATAATATTATTTTATTATTAGAGTGCAACGTAAGATTCCCAAGAAACTCGTTGTTGCGTATTGGGTACGCCATCGAGCGTAGCATCCCCTTTAAAGTTATATTAATATTTTATTCACAAATATGGATAAATGTGAAAATGTCATATTCTTTATTTACCTGGGGTGTTACAATAACAACATCCTAGTATATTGAAGATACTGGTGTTGTTACAAAATAAATGAATAAAAAGTGTTTATGGGGTTGGAGAAGCAAAATAAAACATAAGAACCCAAGAGAAGACACTACCTTTAAAACGGGTAACTCTTTTTGATTTGAGCTCAAAGGCTTCCTTGGAAAAACTTATGCCCAAAGTGATGCTTCTAGGAGTAAGAGAGGGATGTGGGGAGACAAAATGGGCAGGGGTTGGCCGAGCCAAAGGCTTGAGAGGTGTGGGTAAGGTGGTAGAGGTGGGGGCCTTTTATAAGAGGAGAGGAGGGGCACTCTTGAAAAGTTATAAAAGGTTACTTTATTATAAAATGATTTTCGGATTTTAAAGGTCCCAAAATTATATATTTCAAGTATAAGGTGATAAGATTTCAAAATACACCCATCCAATAGGTTTTTGACAATTGTAGGTCTTAGATTTTTCATTATCCTTTCATTTTATTTAAATCGTTAAATAATGAGGTAATCGCTACATCATCCTGGTGTCATAAATAATTTAATTTATTTAATGTCTAAAAATTATAAAAAAAAATATCATGATGTAGGAAATAATTTTATATTTCTAATGAATATTTATAGTCAAAAATATGACTTGTATAACCCAATTTAAAAATTGTTTTAGTAAAATAACTCATGTTTGTGACATTTTTATTTTAACATTAAATAAAAAGTTATTAATGACATTTTCCTACGAAAGTGGCTCCATGGGGTCCCCAAGTTTACCCATGGATTTTTTTGGTCGGCCATGACACATACAATAAGGTTAATACATGTTTCAAGGTCATTCTATATTATTAAAACATTATTTTTTCCTTAAATTATACTAATTACCTCTAATCGCGATTAAAAACTTAAAAGTTACTATTCACCAAAAAAAATTATTTTAATCCCATTGAACCACATTTTACTTCTTAATGACAACCATGTATGTCAGATTTTTGAAATTCAAAACACAAAAGTGGTAAAATTTCATTTAAACAAAAAATCAGTTTTTTTAAGTACCACTTAGTGGTTTCACTATTCATCAAAAATTGAAGTTTTTCAGAAAAATACCAAAAATTCACCCTAAGATATATTTGATATTTCGAATTCAAAAATTATGACTATTTATCAAAATTAAAAAATTATAATTTACATTAATTAATTTAGTAATTAATTCCCACTGTCAGAACAAATAGCTTCTTTTTATGAAACAATATATATCAAAAGATTGACACTAGTTTAAGTCCAATTTCAAAATAAAATTAATTCCAATGAATACTATTGGATTGAATGGTAAAAATATATTCTAATTTCACTTAAAAACCAATTCAAAAGATAATCTAATCATGTAAATAAATTATATTAAAAAGTGGTTTTGAATTAAAATACAACATTTTTCATTATTCATTAAAAAATGAACTTTATCGGAAAAATACCAAAAATTTACACAAAGTAGATTTTGATGTCTCGATTCTAAAGAATAATTTTATTTGGTCCAATATAATGTATAAGAGTGACCAAAATTATATTTAATGACGATTCTCCATCAAAAGGTGATAAGTGGACCTTTAGTGAAAATTAGAGTATATATGCCTAAAATTGAATTCTTTTCGTATTTTAATCCTTTGTCCTTTATTGGATAAATGTAAAAACATTTAACAAACATATATAACCATATTTTAGTTATTTATATTCATTCCCTCCAATACAATGGCTACGTGTTAACTACCATTTAAAATAATATTATTTTTTTACTAGTGTGTAACGTAAGATTTCAAAGAAACTCTTTGTTGCGTATTGGGTACGTTATCGAACATAGCAACCCCTTTAAAGTAAAATTAAAATTTAATTCGTAAATATTAATAATTATGAAAATGTTTTATTCTTTATTTACCTGGGATGTTACAGTTTATCATTATTTCCCCAAATAATCAAATAACTTTCAAAGTAATAACCATATGAAAAATGTTATACGGTTTAGGAAATAATTATATCCATGAAAAATGATATGGATATTTAAAGGAAATTCAATGTACAATGATCATAAGAAATTGAATATTTTAAGGGGGGAAAAGGAATCAAGGAAGTGAATGTGAATACTATACTTAGAAAAATCAATCACAATTCATCCATATAAATATTAAGGATGGTATCAATAAAACATAACCCAAGTGGAGTGAAATAAAGGGTTGTTGTCATTAATTAATGGAAACATTATAAAAATATCTTTTAAAAAAATATTGAGGAAAATATCCTTTTGTTTTGAAAAACCTTTTATTTGAAAATCACTTTTTAAAATATTCTATTTAAAAAAACCTTTTAAATATAAAAATTAATCTTCAAATAAATGATGATGGGTAAATTCATACAAGTCGTACAAGGTAAAAAGAACATTCCTTTAGCACAGTTAAAGGTTAGAAAAATGACTTGTTCAGAAAGCAACAAGAAGATTTCTTTGAAAACATTGGTAAAAGATAAAAAGGGTACAAATGACTTTACCAAATCTTTTTAAAAAAATATTTAAAAACATTTTAAAAAAAATATGGTTTTTAGAAGAAAATAGTTTCTCCGACTAAAGAGAGAAATGAAGTCTGGTTTTCTTAAAAAACATTTTCTAAAACATTTTGAGTACCAAAGAGTGTAAAAATGGTAATAATTCTCAAAAATGGTCATGAATAACAAGGGGATATAAAATTAAAGCTATCATTGAACAATGGTAATATAATTTCCATGAACGGAAATAACATTGAAATATCATTAAAGTTATTATTGAGGAAAATAATCTTTAAACATTATAAAGTATCCCATACCACTTTGAAACATTTTAAATCATAATCATCATAGAGGAATAACATTAAATGAAAGTTTAAAATACCATTAAGATAAAATGATTAATGATATAATATAACAAAATGGTTAGTATATACACCACACAAAAGATGTAAGTAGTGAACATGACATTTATCTCATGGATATAAAAAAGGTGAGATGAGAATCCCCTACAACCGTGGTAACATGTGAATTGGAAAACCCAAAAGTAGTAATCATAAAATTAAACATTTAAATTACATTAATATAATATAATTCATGATATTACATTTAAATGTGCCATTATATACACCATATATATGAAATTAGGTGCATAATAATAAAGTATGCCTCACGGAAAGAAAAGTGAGACAAGAATCCCTTACCTAGAGTTTATTTTTGGGTGAAAGTCCTTTAAATTACTGTATAATAAACTTATGTTAATTATATACTTTCTTTAGAACCTTTTTAATGTTTATAATTACTTTTATTTCACTAATTTCCATTTTATATACTACTTTTTAATCAATTACGTTTATGTTGGGTGTTTTGACCAAATTTTGTTCATGTGTCTAAAACAACTTGGGTAGGCCAACTATGTTCAAAGGAATTCATTATATAAAATATATAGAATAATAATCATGACATAATTATAATTTTTATACATCAGTTATACTTTTAAAAACAATCATTAAATATAGATATTAAAAATGAATCGTCATTACAATCATGGAGATAGTAGGTCGTACGTACGCATGAGTAATGTTCTCATTTTTATATAATCATTATGGAAAGAAGTTAAGTAATGATAGATATTTACAGAATGATAATTATATCATAAATAACATATTATTTAACCATATATACTTATATATATAATTATTATTATGTAAAAGGAATCACATCATGTCGAGGAGGCGGTAATCCACACGTCAACGAATGATGTTATCACTTTGTGTGTGAAAGGGTAATAAATAAAATAGTATATATATATATAGTATATTTTCATAAAGGTAATTATGTAATTAATATAATATTTTTTTTATGTCTCATATTTTTAATTATAATAATCCTTCATACATTCCATGGATCATGTGAATGAATCACATCGCTTTGAGGGGCGGTAGTCCACACTTCCTCAAACGATGTTATCGTATTAACATAAAATGGAAATTCTTAAAGGTATGTGTCATAAAAAGATTAAAGAAGTAAAAATAAATAATAAATATCATATATATATATATATAATATAGATATATTTTTAATCATAATGGCCACCATGAGAGGTGGTAAGGGAAAAATGAGCAATCACCGTTTCGTGAGGCAGTCGTTCGCCGTACACAGAAACAGTATGGTCATTACCCATTAGATGGAGGTGTGTGTAAGTTTAGGTTAAAACATTTACATAAAAACATACTAGTATATTTAGGATACTTTTTTATATATATAATCATGGAATAAAGATATTTTAGTGGGTTTAGAATGGAAATGAAGTTAGAGAGCTTGAGAGAAGATGTTACCTCTTAATATGGTAACTTCTTTTGGTTTGTACCAAAAGCTTCCTTATATTTATTCCTTCAAAAGTTTAGGCTTTTAGTGTTAGGTTATGGATTTTTAGGATCTATTTTTTCAGAGATTTTTTTATCCAAATTGTCTTGATAGGTGTGAGGAAGTGGGAGGAGAGGAGGTCCTTTTATTGTGGAGGAGGAGTGGCACTGTTGTAATATTTGACAAGGGGATTCCATGCATGTTTTTCTTGTTGCAAGTGGATCCAATAATAGAAAAAAATCTATAAAATATATTATAAGGTCGAAATATGTATATACAATATCTCTTGGACAAGTTTATAGGTCGTTTTTGTCCTTAATGTTAAGGTTTAGTCCTTTATTAAGCTTAATTTATTTTTAATCATCATAATTAATTTTAATTATTTTTACTAATATTTTTGGTCAAAAACTAAGTTGTAATTATTATAAATTATAAATTATTATGATTACAAATATTTAATCTATTTTTCCAAATTAAAAATATAGAAGTGCCAGAAATTAATTTAAATTTAATCCCACAGACGGGACGACAATGCAAGTTTTTAAAGTAAAAACATCTGAAAGTTTGTTATGTTTTTATAATAAATTTCAAAATGAAATTTATTAAAATGACTTAAATTATATTAATTGATAAAAACATTATCCATTTAAACTTAAAACCAATATAAATCATAATTTATCCTTATAATTAGATTAGATGAAAAAACAATTTTGAACTAAAGTTCAGTATTTTTAACTATTCGTTAAAAAATGAAATTTTTTTAGAAAAATGTCAAAATTCACCCTAAAATTATTATTATGATTTAATTTAAAAGTTTAATTTTTTTTACATATTAAATAAATTAAATTTTCAAAATTCATATTTAAAATGAGCTCACTATTAAAAGGCGGTAAAATTGCCTTTATAAAAATATAGGTTTTTAGGTGTAAAATAGGGTTTGTTCTTATATTATAAATATAAAATACAATGGATGAATATAAAAAATATTTTATTGAATATATAACATATATATTTCATTAAAATTATTCCCTAATTTTAATTAATTATGTTTATTAAGATAAAACTCCTTTGAGATCATAAAAATAATAATATTTTTTTATATTCAATTGGTTCTTATTTTAGTTTATCATTAATTGGTAACCCCTTATTTCATTTTACAGTTATATAAACCATATATTTTCATAATTTAGTTAATACTATTCATAACTGCTAACATAGAGTCTTGGTTATATCATATTATATTAAATAATAATAGTTTAATAATACATTGTTATTTGATGAAACTCAGTCTTGCGTGTAATAAAAGCCATCGAAGAAGGTTGATCTTGCATGTAACACAAGATGTCGATGAATGTTTCCCTTGTATGTAACGCAATATAACTCGGTTTTTCATGAATTTAAATATATATAATCTATTTTAAATATTAAATATATTATAAAGTATCTGGATATTATATTACCTTAAGCACTTAGTGTCGCGTGTCATGCACGCTATCGAATACAAGGTTCTTACTTTAGATATTCGAGGAGTCACATTCTCTCCACCTTATTTAAATTGTGTCTTGAAAATTTAAACTCGGTCGTGGTGATATATTTTTTGACAATTCCTATATTTTAAATCCCACATTATGATAAGGGTTCATAATTCATCCTCTATAAAAGAGAGAATGAAAATTAAAAGGGTCACATGGACTATCATGTAACTAGACCTATAAGTATGGGAACAATAGTGGAAATTAGAGATACTTGGAGGAAAATGTAAATATTTATAGGGAGTGAATGAGTTCATCAATCAAAAACAAGTGAATGGTCAGTGGAAAGTTGAGGACCTCAAATACATAAATCTGCGACAATTTAAGAGACCATCGGTTCAACATAAATTAAGGTATTAGGAAAATATTTTTATTTTAATATACTTTTCCTAATGTTGACGAATTTTTTTACTACCTAAAAATATAATAAAATATACTTAATTGATAGTTTTATATTTAATATGATAAATCCTAACTTTTGGTTGTGCTTCAATCAAATTATAATACATTCAAAAATTAATATTGATGCATAAAGAATAAAAATACATTTCTAAAGGATCTTAAGGCCCATAAAAGAGTGAAAAGTCTGATTATTTATTTTTAACTATCTTCCAAAACCAATATGGTTAATATATTAACCTCTAATCCTCAAAAGTGATACTACTGGTTCACCATTAACATTTATTCATCAAAAATTTTAACTAAAAACAATTAAAAATTAACCTAGACATTGCATAGGTCAGTGGTTGGCATGAAACCATTATCGTCCTTCAGTCATCAGTTCAGGACCCATAGCCTTGATGGATTTGATTGATTATCACTCGGATTATAGGTTGTCCTTTTCTAAAACTAAAGTAATATATTTTCCAAAATAACTATGATGGAAATCCTTGAAAATAGGTTAAGAACTAAACATCCTTTTAACAAAGGTTTTTAATACAACCTCAATACATAAATACTTTATCCAATTATTTCCACATAGGTCCTTCCTTGGTCTAGGGTTTATCCATAATATCATTTATAGGTTTTCTATACCATGACACCTTATCATAAATCTAAAACACCTTAGGTTTAATCGAGAATATTCATTTTCATTATCTATTCAAATTCTTCCTAATGGTTTGTAAAGAAAATTTGAATTATCTTAATCATATACATTGGGGTTGTCAAACTAGGTGTGTAGTAAGGCCCATTTTCATATACCAGGTTACCCTAAGTCAGGCCCTAAATACTTTGTTGGAGTTGTTACTCCTAGGTGCATCTGTTCCAAAACCACGTCCACTTGTAGTATCCAAATAGGTATGTATTGCTAGGAAGACCCACATAATCTATACTTTACCAAAATTATATGGTGTTCTTATATACTTACACTCAAATTAGACCTTAGGGTTATGTTCTCTAACCTATGTTTTCCTAAATATAGTTCCCAAGGTTTCTATTAAACTTCCTCTGATACCAACTATTGTGATCCGGCCCCAAAAGCCCGAAGCTGGTGTCTGTTACTAATTACATTTCCATGATTAAAATGAATCAAATATAGAAGGACCAAGAGTTTAGTTTTATTGGTAAAATAGATACATACATGAGTCTTGTATTACAAAATAATATACTAGTTACAACATAATTTTTTTCTTCTTTCTAAATATATAACTTTGAGGATAACTCTAATCCATCTAGAAAATCCATGCATATATTTCATAGTACACTTCTTGGATTCCTAGGGAAAGAAACATAATAAGGATGAGATCAAATGATCAATAAGGTAAAAATATACCAAAATAAATAATTAATCAATGAGAATAGTTAATATGGAAAGGTATATAACTGAACACACATGTCATGTAATCAATAAACTAAATGGAATTTCATAAACAATATGGAAAGGTAATAACTGGAAAAACATTCCATTAAAATAACTAGATAAGGAAAAATAAATATAGAAAGGTAAGAAACAAAAACACATTACATTTAATCAAAAAACAAAAAATGAAATGTATCCTTAGATATGTTGACACAAAATCTCATGGATGAATAATAACTAAAACTAAATGAGGGAAATGATTAATTATTGGATGTTATGTTTCCTAGGTACATGATACATTTCCCATCAAGGTACAGTTTAAACATTTCCAATTTGTGCAACTAATTCATCACATGAGACTACCGATTCATTGAGGGTTTTCATTAATCGGTCCTCAACCTGTATAGTGCATGTCCAAAGAATTTAAATAAATGAAGTGCCTTATAAAATATCCATATTTAATAAAGGATACAGGTTTCTCGATATTTCTTAAAATAATAAAATAACTTTAAAAGTAAGTATCGTATGAAAAATTGTATACATTTTAGAAAATAATCATATCTATGTAAAATGAAATGATATTTAGGGGAAATTCAATGTAAAATGATCATAGTAAATTGAATATTTCAAGGGGATAAAAGGAATAAAATAAGTGAATGTGAATATTATCCTTGTAAAAATAAATTATAATCCATCCATAGTAAAATTAATTATGGTATCGATACAACATAACCCAATTGGATTAAAATAAAGGGTTGTTGTCATTGATGAATGGAAACATTATAAAAAGATATTTTTAAAAACTTATTGAGGAAAATATCATTTTGTTTTGAAAAAACCTTTTAAAAAACCTTTTATTTGAAAATAACTTTTTAAAATATTCTTTTTAAAAATTAACCTTTTAAACATGAAAATTAATATTCAAATAAATGATGGTGGTTATATTTTTAAAAGCTATGAGGTAAAAAGAACATTCCTTTTTCATAGTTAAAGATTAGAAAAATGCCTTGTTTGGAAAGTGACAAGAAGATTCCTTTGAAAACACTGGTAAAAGAAAATAAGGGTAAAAATTTATTTACCAAATAATTTTAAAAACATATTTTAAAACATTATAATAAAATATGGTTTTTAGAAGAAAACAAGTTCTCTAACTAAAGAGAGAAATGAATTCGAGTTTTGTTAAAAATCATTTTCTAAAACATTTTGAGTACCAAAGAGTGGGAAAATGGTACTAATAATCAAAAATGGTCATGAATAACTAGAGGATAGAAAATTAAAGGTTTCATTGAACAATAGTATTATAATTTCCTCTAATGGAAATAATATTTAAATATCATTAAAGTTATTATTAAGGAAAATAATCTTTAAACATTATAAAGTGTCCCATACCACTTTGAAACATTTTAAATAATAATCCTCATGGAGTAATAACATTAAATTAAAGTTTAAACTACCATTAATATAAAAGGATTAATGATATAATATAACAAAAGGTTAAGTATGTACATCACACAAAATATGTAAGTGGTGAACATGACATTTATCTCACGGACGTAAAAAGTGAGATGAAAACCCCTTACAACTATGGTAACATGTGAATTAGAAAACCCAAAAGTAGTAATCATAAAATTAAACATTTAAATACCATGAATATAATATAATTCATTATATTAAATGTTAATTTTTAAGTATGTACACTATATATATGAAATTAGGTGTACAAAAATAAATTATGCCTCACGGAAAGAAAAGTGAGACAAGAATCTCTTACCTTGAGTTTCCTTTCGGGTGAACGCCCTTTAAATTCATATATAATAAAATTATGTTAATTTATAATTTATTGATAACCTTTTTCATGTTTATAAATAATTTTATTTCACTTATTACCATTTTATATACCACTACTTAATCAATTACGTTTACGTTGGGTGTTTTGACCAAATTCGATTTATGTGTCTAAAACAACTTGGGTAGGTCAATTATGGTCAAAGTGGGTCATTATATAACATCTCGAGAATAAAAATAATTAAATAATTATAATTTTTATACATCAATTATACTTTTAAAAACAATAATTAAATATAGTTATGAAAAATGAATAAACGTTATAATCATGGAGACGGTAGGTCGTACGTACGCATGAGAAATGTTCTCATTTTTCTATGATAATTATAGAAAGAAGGTGAGTAACACTATATCTTTAAATAATGATAATTATATCATAAATAAAATATTATTTAACCATATATACTTATATATATAATTATTTTGATTTAAAATGAATCACATGATTTTGAGGAGGTGGTAATCCACACGTCCAGGAACGACGTTATCACTTTGTGTATGAGAGGGTAATAAAGAAAATGATATATATATATAGTATATTTCAAAAAAATTAATTATGTAATTAATATCATATATGTATTTTATTTATGTCTCATATTTTTAATTATATTCATCCTTTATACATTCCATGGATCGTGTGAACAAATCACATCACTTTAAGGGGGTGATGGTCCACACTTCCTCAAATAATGTTATCGTATTAACGCAAAAATGTAAAGTATTAAAGTTATGTGTTATAAAGGATTAAATAAGTATAAATAAATAATATATATAATATATATAATATATAAACATAGTTTCCATCATAATTTCCCCTATGAGAGGTGGTAAGGGAAAAATGAACAATCATCATTTCATGAGGCAGTAGTTCACCGTACACAGAAACAGTATGTTCATTACCAATTATATGGAGGTGTGTGTAAGTGTAAAGGTAGAACCATTTACATTAAAAAATAATATTATATTTAGGATACTGGTTTTGTTATATAATCATGTAATAAATAGATTCAAGGTGGTGGATAATGGAAATGAAACTACAGAGCTTGAGAGAAGACGTTACGTCTTAATCTAGTAACTTCTTTTGGTTTGTACCAAAATCTTCCTTGAATTTCATCCTGCTCAAGGTGAGGTTTCTAGGATTAGGTTACGGATTTTTAGGAACTATTTGGCAGACATTGGTCAAGAAAAAGTGGCTTTAGATGTGTGAGTAAGTCTGAGGTGAGGAGGTCCTTTTATAGTGGGGGAGGAGTGGCACTCTTGTAATATTTTGACAAGATAATTCCATGCATGTTTTTCATGTTTAAAGTAGATCCAATAATGAACCAAAATCAATACAAGATAGTATAGGATCAAAATATGTCCATACAATAGATCTTGGATACGTTTATAGGTCATTTTGGTCCTTAAGTTTAAGGTTTAGTCCTTTATTAAGCATGATTTAACCTTCATTGTTGTAATTAATTTTAATTACTTTCACTAATATTTTTGGTCAAAAACTAAGTTTACATTATTAGATATTATAAATTATTTTTATTTTTAATATGGAATCCATTTTTCCAAATTTCAAACACAGAAGTGGTAGAAATTAATTTAAATTTAATCCCACAGACTGGGCGACAATGCAGATTTTTAAAGTAAAAATGTCTGATAGTTTGATATGTTTTTATAATAAATTTTAAATTTTAAATTGATTCCAATAACATAAATTTATATTTTTACATTTTATTAACAAAAATTCAGTATTTTTAACTATTCATTAAAAAATTAAATGTTTCATAAAAATATCAAAAAAACACCCTAACATAATTATTATGCTTTACTTTCAAATATAAAGTTTATTTTGACATATTAAATCAAGTAAAGTTCCAAAATTAATATTTAAAATGGTATCACCATTAAAATGTGGTAAAATTGCCTTTATACAAATATAGGTTTTGATGTGTAAAATAGGGTTAGTTCTTATCTTATGCATATAAAATACAATTGATGAATATCTAAAATATTTTATTTAATATATGACATATATATTTCATTAAAATAATTCAATAATTGTAATTCATTGTGTTTATTAAGATAAAACTCCTTTGTAATCATAAAAATAATAATATTTCTTTTTATATTCAATTGGTTCTTATTTTCGTTTATCATTAATTGGTAACCCATTATTTCATTTTATTTGTATAAACCATAGATTTTCATAAGTTAGTTAATAATATTCATAAATTATAACATAACTACTAGGTTATATCATACTATATTTAATAATAATAGTTTAACAATACATTGTTATTTGGTGAACATGACATTTATCTCACAGATGTAAAAAGGTGATATGAGAATCCCTTACAACTATAGTAACATGTAAATTAGAAAAAAAAAGTTTTAATCATCAAATTAAACATTTAAATACCATGAAGATAATATAATTCATTATATTACATGTCAATGTGGTAGTATGTACAATATATATATATATAATTAGGTGCATAATAATAAAGTATGCCACATGGAAAGAAAAGTGAGACAAGAATCTCTTACCTTCAATTTCCTTTTGGGTGAACATCCTTTAACTTCCTATATAATAAACTTAAGTTAATTTTATAAATTTTTTAGAACCTTTTATAAGTTTATAATTACTTTTATTTCAATTATTACTATGTTATATACCACTACTTAATCAATTATGTTTACATCGGGTGTTTTGACCAAATTCGGTTTATGTGTCTAAAACAACTTGGGTGGGTCAACTATGGTCAAAGGGGGTCATTATATAACATCACCAGAATAATAATAATGACATAATTATTATTTTTATAAATAAATTATAATTTTAAAAACAATCATTAAATATGGTTATGAAAAATGAATCAATGTTACAATCATAGAGACGGTAGGTCGTACGTACGCATGAGTAATGTTCTCATTTTTTATGATCATTATGGAAAGAAGGTAAGTAATACTATATCTATCCAAAATTATCATTATATCATAAATACCATATTATTAAACAATATATACTTATATATAATTCTTGTGATGTAAAAGTAATCACATCATGTCGAGAAGGCGGTAATCCACACGTCCACGAACCATGTTATCACTTTGTGTGTGAAAGGGTAATAAAGAAAATGATATATATATATAGTATATTTAAAAAAAAATTGATTAAGTAATTAATTTCTTATATATATTTTTTATGTATCATATGTTTAATTATAATCATCCTTTATAAATTCCATGTATCATGTGAACGAGTTGCAACGCTTTGAGGGGGCGATGGTCTATACTTCCTCAAACGATGTTATCATATTAACACAAAATGGAAAGTATTATAGGTATGTGTTGTAAAAGGATTAAATAAGTATAAATAAATAATAAATATTATATATATAATATATAAATATATTTTTCATCATAATGACCACCATGAGAGGTGGTAAGTGGAAAATGAACAATCATCGTTTCGTGAGGCAGTAGTTCACCATACACAGAAACAGTGTGTTTATTACCCATTAGATGGAGGTGTGCATAATTTTAGGTTTAACCATTTACATAAAAACATACTAGTATTTTTAGGATACTTTTTTTGTTATATAATAAAGTAATAAAGATATTTTAGGTGGTAGATAATAGAAATAAAACTAGTGATCTCGAGAAAAGATGTTACCTCTTAATTGGGTAACTTATTTTAGTTTGTACCAAAAGATTCCATGGATTTATTCCTTCCAAAGATGAGGCTTCTAGGATGAGGGGAGGTATTTTGAGGATCTATTTGGGTAGATCTTGTTCAAGAAAAATTGGCTTGAGAGGTGTGAGGAAGTGTGAGGAGAGGAGGTCCTTTTATAGTGGAGGAGGAGTGGCACTCTTGTAATGTTTTGACAAAGGAATTTCATGCACGTTTTTCATATTTCAAGTGGATCCAATAATGGAAAAAAAATATCCAAGATATGATAGGGTTTAATTATGGCCATAAAATATCTCTTGTACAAGTTTATAGGTCATTTTGGGCCTTAAGGTTATGTTTTAGTCCTTTATTAAGATTGATTTAACCTTAATAGTTGTAATTAATTTTAATTACTTTCACTAATATTTCTAGTCAAAAACTAAGTTGACCTTATTAAAAATTATAAATTATTCTGTTTTAAAATATTCAATCCATTTTTCTAAATTACAGATACATAAGTGGAATAAATTAATTTAAATTTAATCCTACAGACAGCATGATAATGCGGGTTTTTAAAGTAAAAAATGTCTGCAAGTTTGCTATGTTTTTATAATAAATTTCAAAATTTAAATTTATTTTAATGGTATAAATTGTATTAATTTATAAAAATATTATATAATTAAACTTTAAAACCAATATAAATCATAATTTATCCTTATAATTAAATTAGATGAAAAAAGAAGTTTTGAATTAAAATTCAGTATTTTAACTATTCTCTAAAAAATGAAATATTTCAACAAAATATCAAAAAAATCACCATAACAAAATTATTATATTTATATTTAAAATATGAAGTTTATTTTTACATATTAAATCAATTAAAGTTTCAAAATTTATATTTAAAATGGGCTCTTCATTAAAAGGCGGTAAAATTACCTTTATAAAAATATAGGTTTTTATGTATAAAATAGGGTTTGTTCTTATCTTATGCATATAAAATACAATGGATGAATATCAAAAATATTTTATTGAATATATAACATATATATTTCATTAAAATTATTCACTAATTATAATTAATTGTGTTTATTAAGATAAAACTCCTTTGGAAGCATAAAAATAATAATATTTCTTTTTATATCTAATTGGTTCTTATTTTCGTTTATAATTAATTGGTAACCCATTATTTCATTTTATAATTATATAAACCATATATTTTCATAATTTAGTTAATAATATTCATAACATCTGACATAACATCTAGATTATATCATATTATATTAAATAATAATAGTTTAATAATATATTGTTATTTTGTGAAACTCAGTCTTGTGTGTAATGAAAACCATCCAAGAAGGTTTCTCTTGCCTATAACACAAGCTATTGAGGAAGGTCACTCATATGTGTAACACAAGATAATTTGGTGTTACAAGATTTTAAATATATAAAATCTATTTTAAATATTAAATATATTATAAATTATCTGGATATTATATTACCTTACGCTTTTGGTGTTGTGTGTCATGCATGTTATCGAATACAAGGTTCTTACTTTAGATATTTTTGGTGTCACAGGTCGAGTACTTATGATCATATTGGATAATAGGTAATGTGATTGCAAAAACTTTTATGCATTGAGATATCCCTATGCACATGTTGTTGTAGCTTTTTCATCGGTAAACATATCATGGTAGACCTATGTTGACCTAGTGTATCACATGAGCACTCTAGTTAACTGTTATAGTGAATCTTAGAAGTATGTTGCTGACTTTCATTCTATCACATTGTCTATTGATCAGTCGACTTTTAACCCTTATATTTTCAGGTTTTGTTATCTGGTTTTTTTTCATTTATGTTTTTTTAATTTCTATCATTTTTAAAATTATTGGCTTGATAATACCATGTTGCACCCTCGGGGAAGACCAAAGTATACTCGAATCAGAAATGAGATGGACTATCCTTGGCAATAGGGAGGTGTATTATAATGTAATATTTTTCATGCAGAAGGAAATACTCATAAGAGATGTCCCCAAGTGGCAGGACAGAGCTCCACTTTCCATCATCCATGATCAAGTCTGTGTATTTTATCATGAATGTGTATATTTTTTATGTGAACATTTCATTAATGAATCCTTTTAATTCTTACTTTCTCCATTTATGACATGTTTTCAACTTTGGTTTGTTTCATTTCGGGATTCTATCATAAAGAATTTTGTGATACTATAACTATTAAAAAAATAAACAGACAATGAAAATGAATATATCATGCAGTCACATGTTCTATGTGGGTTTCTCATCACTGCTGATTTATATAAAAAATTAGAATAAATTAAAATTCATTAGAGATCAATAAAATAATAAATTCATAGACTAAACCAACAACACCATATATATATTGTTTACCTCTTTTTCATCATAATGTTGAATTATACAAGCTAATTGTCTGCCTTTTTTTCTTGATGTAGTTTTTTAAAAAAAAATATAATTTTTATTTAATTCACTCTAAAAAATTAATGATGATATCATTTGTGTAGATGAAAATTCCTGCATTGATCACATCCCAGGATACTCAAGTTTCATGGTTGGTTTTAGATGGACACCTAGTGCCTCCATTGAGTGTATGTAGATCTCATCATTTCCATCATGTTGCACCACCTACTGATATCATCCCCCATCTTCATCGTAATGGGTTCTATGGCATAGTGATGTGCAACTTCACCTTTGTCGACCATCAGCTCATTGCTGCACTCATAGGGATATAGAGTACAGAGTCACATAAATTCCATTTTATAGAGGGTAAGATGACTATTAAACTATAATATGTGTCCATTATGTTGGGTCTCCCCATCTATGGTGGGTCTGTGATAGGCTAAGTCAGAGAATATTGGTTTGATATTATTCATAGATTATTATGCATTAAGGTCCATGATGATATAAGGTCTATCATAGATTTTAGATTAAACGTGCCCTGGATAGACCAGCACTTTGCACATCTATCATAGGATGTCGACGAGATCACCATACCGTGATTTGCATGAGCATAAATTTTGAGGCAGATCAGTGGCACGATTTTTGTTGATCATTCCATTATATTTGTACATCTGATGTATTTACCTTTACTAGAGGACTTGGACCAGGTAGGACGGTATAGATGGGGTTCCACTTGTATCCCCTATATATATAGGGTTCTACGCATCACGTTTCACATTGATAAGATGTAGATCATAGGATGTGTTATTCTTATACAGATGTGGTTATGGGAGCACATCCCTCACTTAGCTCCACATGATCATGCACCATTGTCTGCAGATATTTTAGCAGAGTCTCCATGTGAACGATAGTATGTTATTACTTCCTTATAATGTATAAATCAATTTTATAATTTTATATTATGAAATATAATTATAATATTTTTATTTATAGGTGGAGTTAGGCACATCGACATTTAGATACATCCAAACATGATGACTGCACCTATAGACTTATGTTAGATAGTCTTCGGCCAGACGATGTAAGTGGTTATTATTTATATAGTTAAATTTTTATTCTGGATTGTACATGTCTTCATTTATTAATTGATTATTAATTTTTTTAAAATTATATGCATATACTAATGATATCATCCAATTTTTTCCAAAGTATTGTACAGTGATGCTTGCTACCGACTCTCGTATGGTTCCTTTAATTCATTTTCATATTATTGAGTGGCATCGGATTGACAGAGTTATGAGGCAGTTTGTATTAATTTGGCCCATTCTTACACCAATCAATTAGTTACCTTCTCTTCATTCCCTGAAGATGTCAAGGAAGAGATACTTTGATTTGAGTAGGTATCATGTAGGATATATTGATCTATGGGATAGAAAAAACGAGTCTCGATTACGAGGGGTGGGGACAATACGTATGCATTTATTAGATCATCTAGATTATGCATCTCGATACTATAGGTCCCTAGTCAGATTTTGTACATGACATGGATAGGGATTTCATGACTTAGTAATCATTCTTCCTTCCACTGTTGAATAGATTTTTTTTTAACATTACTTAATAGCAGAATTGTTTTCACAGGATACTCATATCACCCATCTTCTTCACATCTCTAATCCAGTAGAGGGAGGCGTATTTGACCAGGAATATTTTCATAGAGTTTTGGTAAATTTGGTTCCTCCCATGGATAAGATTTATCATGGGATTTTCTTTGATCTTCCATAGGATGTTCAGGCTGCTGAGTCTGATATAGATGTGTTAGGGGTGACGACCCTATTATGGGTGTTGATGTTGCATAGAAGGAGGGTGTTTATCATGATCAAATAGATGCTCCTCCAGCTTCTCAGTCATAGCCAGAGGCATATATAGACATTATCTGGTATGATATGGATGCTTTATTAGACTCTACTTTATATACATCAGTAGCACAGTAGTCATCTTGTCCATATATTGGTGAGAGTTCCAGCTCGCATCCACTATCCTTAGAGATAGGACAGGGTACAAGTGACAAGACTATAAATCCACCACTTATCACACAGGATGATATGAAGGTGGGTGTTTACAATGATATAAAGGAGAAGCATATGCTAGAGTAGAGACGTAGATAGACATGGCGTGGATGCATCATATATACGTCCGGTTGTGGGACAGAGGAGCATCTAGGCCACAGATGTAGATTAGCTTGATATTAGATTGATGATACTTGATGTATTTGTTTTTGAAATCATTATTTATACATTATTTAAAAACATTAAAATATATTACACAATGTTCAATAAATCAAATAATTGATATAATTGGAAATTCATACAAATAATTTTCAACAAATAAGAAACATTAATATTAATAACTGCATTTGTAATACTAATAATTACTATTTTCTATTCATATTAATACTTATTATTATTATCTATATATGTATAATAAATAATATTCTTAAATTTATTATTAAATATTAATTATATTAATTATTTTGAATTTAATAAATATTATTACTATTTAATAATTAATTTAAGATGATTATTTATTATATATAATATGGATTATAATACTATGTATTAATATAATAAATAATCATCTAAAATTTATTATTAAATAGTAATAATATCATTAAATATGACTAAATATCAATTAAATATTCATAAATATTAATAAATATTACTAGATATTACTAAATGTTAATAAATATTCATAAATATTAATATTTACTTATATTTAATAATATTATTAATATTTATGAATATTTATTTAATGGATATCTATTATTCATAGATATTTATTAATAATTATTATAATTTATTAATATTTATTTAACGTTTATTAATATTTAAGAAATATTTATTTATATTCATTAATATTTAATTAATATTTATATTCTTAATAAGACGGTTTCACCCTCAACCCTTTTAAAAAATATTAAAATTTATGAATATTAATTTAATATTTATTATTATTTAATTGATATTTATTAATATTCATTATTATTTATTAATATTTACTTAAAGTTTGTTAATTTTTAATTAATATTTTTAAATATTTATAAATTTTGAAAAATATTTTATTGATATTTATTAATATTTGTTACTATTTTATTTATATTTTTGATTATTTAATTAATATGTATTAATATTTCTTTATATTTATTGATATTTTATAAATATTTATGATTTTTTAATTAATATTTATTTATATTTAATTAGTATTTGTAAATATTGGTAATTTTTTAATTAAAAATTTTAGAGGAAGCGTGAACCGCATTCATGCCTCCTTGCGAGTGGAGAAGCATGAATGCGGTTTACGCTTCTCCAAACCCATTTTTTAAAATACCGAGAACACTATCCCTTTTTAAAAAAAAATCAAAACCCCATTAAAAAGATTTAGCCAATGTGGATAGTATACATCAAGGAATCAATCTATTTTTGTGTTATGGTCTATATCCTCTATGTCGCAATTTATAAAAAATCAGGGAGAAAAATTAGTCTACATCATGGAGGTGACCACAATGCTATATGAAATTCATGTCTCATATATGCTTTGATTTCATATAATTTTCATATTTTTAATTTCTATAATTTTATTACAATTTATTTTAATTTTTTTACCTTTTTATAATTAATTATAATTACTAAATATTTCATGTGATGTATTTTTGAATTGATTAAGCAAGGATTAAGTGTGGGATTAATCAAACATAGGTAAATGATATTTCAAATGTTCATATTATTTCTAACTTTTGGGTGTTTATGATTTTTCTACAAGAAACTCCCTTGTAATGGACCATATCATTACAGGTTGGAAATTCCAAAGCAATTTTGAATATTCCATTTGGTTGACAGTTCATTTTTAGAATCGAGACTCAAAATGAGGTTATGAGTTTTGAATGTCCACAAGTGGGGCTTTTGAATAGGTTTCAAGGCTCAGTGGTGACTCATGGGGTTTAGTAAGCATTAAAATAATGCTCGGGGTAGCTGAGGTTGCAAAAAAACAACAGTAGCCACCGGGTAGTTGGTGGGAAAGTTCGTGGCCCATCACATGGGTTGGGATCATCAACCAGTCGGTGCTCTAGCATCGGCTCTCCAGTGAGGACCACTGAATGGCTGGTGGATTCAGGGCTAGGAGGCTTTTAGCAGGGGGGGGTTTGGTCTTTTTGGTGTCAATTTGATTTGGGATTTAGATGGGTTGGGGCTTGAGAAAGGCCATTTCTTGTCCAAAACTCCCTCCCTTTGCCTCTCCTTCAATCCTCCTTGATGGGGGTGAATTTTGATGTGTTATAAAGATGATTCGAGGTAATATCATCTTTTAATTATAATTCTTGTTCCCCATTTTATATCCGTTTGATTTTGGACAATTTTGATTATGTATTTAGTGATTATTTCATTGGAACATGGTGAAATCATCTGAGAATTATAGAGCTTTAGATCAACTTGCATAGAGGATGTCCTGAGATGTTATCTAACCATCGTTCATTTTCGTTTTTTTATAGTTAAACCTCTTCCATAATTTATTTAAGGTTTTTTATTAAATTGGATAAAATTGATAGATGACAAAGTATCGAACAATGTATCTTTTACTCAGGATGGTGTCAGGGATGCATCATGGGCCTTTTGGGTGTGGTTGGATGTGATTTCGGTGCGATGGTAGTGCCCAATGAGTTGATCAATATTTACATTGTATTGTTTAAATTTAAATAATTATTTATAATTATTTATAATTATTTTTTTATGGTGTATGGAATGAGGTAGGATCTTGGGAGTTGGTATGGTTTCAGACGAGGCATGGATGGGCTTGGATGAGGTTTTACGGAGCTTGGCTTGGAAGGTAACTCTTAACAGAGGTAGGTGGTACCTTTAATACAAGATCAAATTATTGTATATGTATGAGTGTGCTTTAATGAATTTATTGCATGGGTTAATAAAGATAAAATAGGGATTTAGAAAGATCGGGGGGAAATAGATAATACAACATTGGGTCTTCTATTCTCGGGTTAAGTTCTCATTATCACTTCTGGTGCTGGAATTTCTCAACAATTGTGAAACCAATGGGGAATAGAAACATTGGGGACGATGATAGACCTTGGGTGGCCTTGAGATGTGATATGGGACATAGATATCCTAAGATGTTTTTACCTAGGTTGAGTTGGATGGTTATGAGTGTATTAGGCCTAGTATTAATGGGTGATATAATTTTTCATCTCAATCTTGTGAGAGATAGGCTCCCAGGGTGGTCTAAGGCTCGATAAGTGTTGTGAGTGGGATGATTCCTTTGAGAAAAGATGGGTTCCATGGAGAGAGTTTACCTTCGGGTGACAGGCTGAGACATCTCCCCTAGGAGATGTGCAATAATACCCTAGTTCATATCATGGGGAATTTTGGGACTCAGCATCGAGATGCCAAGCAGGTTGGAGCACAGTGGCTTGGGAAAACCCCTGGGTAGAAGGACCTGGAGTGTTAATGGACTTAACAGGGGGACTCGACCTTGAGTTCGGGTTCCGGAGGAGCCTATGGTGCATGATGTCATCATGGGGTGAGAGAGATGATCTGGTATCGATAAGAAAAGACTATGGTGGTTCTGAAGGATCAATGGATGACTTGTCGAGTGAGATGAGATGTGTTGTGATGTGAGAGGATAATTGAGGACTAGGCTTGGATATGTTGAGCTAGTGAGTTATGGGACGAGATGCAACCACATCTATTTGTACGACCTTGTTTTGATTATATGGTGGATATCTATATTGATATGGTTGATTTTAAAGATAATTTTTGTGACCATGTTTTAATTATATGGTGGATATACATTTATAAGATGATTAAGTTGTGTAATGTTTATATGAAACCTTGTTCTGGTTGTATGGTGGATATCCATCATGAGATGTCGAGTAATGGGATGATTTATGAAAACCTTGTTCTGATATATTTGTGGATATCCATCATGATATGATTGAGTTATGGGATGATTTTTGCATGAATTGTACCTTTCTATGAGAGTCTTGGGTCGAGGACCACCCTACAAGCCAGGTCATGGTATGATAGTACAAGACCGATGGACCCTCCCTCGAGTGATCAGGAAGTGAGTTGAGATATGGACGTATGATAATACCTCATTTGGGTATTGGGTTGAGGTTTGGACATCTCCCTACCCTGAGTCTTCAGGTATGGGTTGGGAATCAGTATGATGGCACAGGATGAAGAGACAATGTGGATTCCGACATGGCACCAAAGAAGGTATGATTAGGTGTCATGGTGGCCTAGTTAGTACATTATTTTTACTTTATTCCTCATGAACACATGTATATAATGGCATATATTAGTAGAACTTAGTGAGAACCTATATAGATATATTTCTCACACCCTTCATAGGAACTCTGGTGTGTGTGTAGACCTTATGTCTACTTTTAGGTTCAGCACAGGATGTGTAGTGAATCGGTCTAGTGAAGCTTGAGGGTATTTGGAGATAGGGTGTGTGGGACCTGGGGATGGAATTAGTTCTAGTGTGCATGTTTTATATTTTTTTCTATTTTTTATATGTGATTGTCTAAGTGGGAAATAAATTATTGTATGAATGTATGCTTTCACAAGGTACATTTTGTTATAGCATTGTGTTTATTTATTTCAGCATATACTAATTATATAATGGATTTTTTGGTTATTTTTTCATATTTTTATGACTTTGATTCAAGTTAATATTATTTACATTGTATGTATTAATACCTCACTACTAGTCAGCAACCTCTAACATAAAGGGGTGACCCTGAGGTCATGTGACCCGTCATCCTGGACCGGGTGATTCAGGTCGGCGCATCCTAGCCCATGTGTTCAAGAATCTCATAAAGCTAATGAATATGAACTTAATATTTATTTTATCATGCAACTTTCTTAAGAAGTTGGACTCATGTCATTCTAGGTACAATTAGGATACATAATACAATATGAGATTATATAAAAAGATATAATTTGAGATATTGAATAGAGTTAAAGATTTATGACTAGAACTTCCATTTTCAATTGTGATCATGTTGTAACTTCATCATTATAATACTATACTACAGTAGTGAACAAAGTTCATCAAGGATGCATCTCCTATGAACTTCTATTCCAAATTTATTTCTAGTTTTTATCATTGAATTATTTATTTATATTTGTTTGTGTCCTAACTTTTAGTTTAATATTTCCATTCAAAATTTCCTCGATTATACCTCCTAAACAAAAGGCACATACTTGGGTTGTGTCTCCCTAAAAAAAAGTCAATAATTTTCTGGTTGTGACTTGTCCATAGAAAGGTGGGCTTTTTTGGGTTGTACCTCTAGGTAAGAAAAAGTTAGTATTTTATAAATGGTTGTTAATCCCTTCAAAAGTAAGGTTCTAGTGAGTACCATTCTTATCAAAGAGTAGAGAATATTGAAGAGTATATATATGATCTTATGATCAAAACTACTATAAAAATAATGAGTTCATATTTTTATTTTCACTATAATTTTGTTTGAATACTACCTCAACTACACTTCATTATTTATATTGTTTGAAATAATAATAAACACTCTAATTATTATTTGTTTTTAAAAGATTTTTATAAATTTTTTAAAAGGTATAATCACACCCCCTCCCTCTAGATCATATTGTTATCTTAACCAATATAACAATTGGTATAATAACTAATTACTTTGGATTTAGGTTTTGTTTCACATTGTCTTCATTATGTTAAACTAAACATCCTAGACCAAACATACTAAGAGATAACCATTTTAAAAGATGGCGGGAATGAATTTAAATGATGAATGGATTCCATGGAAGCCACTATATTTTGATGGAAATGACCATAATTACTGAAAATCGACAATCAAAGCATACCTGAAGCAATTGAGTGTTGATAATTGGATGATAAAGGTAAAACTATATAAGTTACCTAAAACTAATCTAGATTCACTTATAGGTAATGATATAGTAAAGTAAATTATGAACTATAATGTAATGAATATATTATGCCATTCTATAAGTCAAGGTTTTTTTATCCATGTGTCGTATTATATGACAACTCAAGATATATGAATAATTCTTAAGTAACTCACTATGGTTCATAAAAACTTAAGAAAACAAAGCAGGTAATGCTATGTGTAGAGTACCAGGACTTTAAAATGGGTGAATATGAGTTTGTGTACCATATGTTCCATTGTTTCACAAGTATTATTAATGGTATGAATGTTCTTGGAGAAGGCCTTGGATAACATGATAATTTTAGAAAGAGTGTTGAGATAACTTCCCAAGAAGTTTCATGCAAAGAAATGTGAGTAAGAACTTTAAATACTATACTTTAAATGAACTAATCAGTTCTTTTTTATAGTATAAAATTGAACTGAAAAACATTTATGAGGAGTCTAAAAATAAGAAAGTTATTAATTTTAAGTCTAATGAAAATGTTTCTACTATTTATTCTAACTCCAAGCTATAGTAAAGTAAAAAAATTTAAATAGCCAATATCTCTAAAGGATTTTATAAATATAAAAAAAATAAAGACAAAATTTAAGATACAATTCAGAAGAGACCATCAAAAGAATGAATAAAATAGAAGTAGGAAAGGTAATGGAGGTAAATACAATAATGTTTCTAAATTAACTTTATATGAATGTATGAAAAAGGGATACATCAAGTTATATTTTCAAAAATTGAAACAAGAAGTGAAAGATAATAAGTATAAGATGAAACAAAAGAGATATTTTTCAATTGGATAGAGCTTCACTAAATATTATGACCTAGGAAATGAATATTTTTTGAGTGAGAGATAATTTTACAGCCTTTTTTAATAGAAACAACTATGAATGGGTAAGCACTAATTAGGATTCTATTTTGAGCTATGAATCTGATTCTAATTCTAAAGTTGAAGAATTAACAGAAAAAAATGAAAATTTTCATCAGGACATTTTGAGAATAGCTGAATTATACAGAGGATTTAAAAAGAAACATGAGAAAGTTAAAAGGTAAAATGAAAAACTAAAAGTTTTTTCTTTAAATAATGATGAATACAAAATTAATTCTAATTCTTAAATATTAAATCTTAAAGAAGATAATGATAGAACAAATTATTATCTTTTAAAAAATAATAAAGCACAAAAATGGAAATTTAAATTAGTCTATGATAATTTAACTAAAGTTTTAAAAAATATAAGTAGATCAAATAAGAAAATAAGAAGTTCAGAAATATATATTCATATTCAAATGGGAAAAATCACAATGAACTTAAAGTTATTCAAAATGAAATTTTAAATCATAAAAATTAAATAACCAGTTTAAATAAAACTTTATTTTTTATTTAATAAAAATAAAAAAATAATAAAATAATGTCCATGAACAAGATGAAAAAGATAAAAATGTCTTTGGTTATAATAGTAAAATAACCAAGTTTTACAAAATATATTTTGTTAAAATCATTTAAGAAAATGTTTATAGTGTTACATTTTTTAGATGTAATTTGAAATATTATTATGAAAATGAATGCTCATTAAGATTTATTCAATTATTAGGACATACTAAGAATTTTATTTCCAAGAATATATCTTCATAGTTACATTACAATAAAATTAATAAAGATTTATGGGTTAATAAGAGTTTTATCATTAATCCAGTTGAATCCAAAATAGCATGGGTACCAAAACAAATATCTATTTAATCTATTTTTTAGTAGATTTTCCTCAAGAGTCTTAAAGATACATGGTATATGGATAGTTAATGTTAAAATCACATGGTTGGTGATATTTTTAATTTTGTATCTTTCAATTAATGTGATAGAGGGTATGTCAAATACAGTGATAATTCTTAAGGTGAGGTCAAGGGATTTGGAGAAGTATGAATTTTTAAAACTATTATAATTTCATAAGTACTAGTTATAAAAGGTATTAAACACAACATGAAAATTATATCACAAATTTTTGATGATAACATGAGTGTTAAATTTGAAAAAAATAAATGTTTTGTTTTTAAATATAATTTTGTCTCATTTTATGTAAATAGAAAAGAGAATATATACTCTATTGATTTTTATGAACTAACCAAATAGAATGTAAGATGTTAAAATGTTTTAGAAACAAATAATTTTCTTTGGAATATAAGATTGGTACATGTACACTTTCGGTAATTGTAAAAACTATCCATACATGGATAGGTTCTTAAATTACCTTAGATTAAATAAAGTAAGTTCTTTGTTTTTGATTATTGTTTAAGAGGTAAGAAACACAAATAAAAATTAGACCTATTAATTATAAGATCTCAAACTTTTCTGGAGTTAACATGGGCTTGTTTTCAAGTACTCTTTTGTCCTTATTTGAGTAATTTTTGTTATGTTATTACTTGGGTGTTTTTGGGTGGAATTTTGAGAAAAATGGAAGAAAAAAGGATGTGTGCGGTTAGGGAAAATCGTGCACCCCAATCCAGCTAACCATGTGAACCCAGGTAGAGAGGATTCACATGGTTGGTGCACGGTTTGGAAAACTGTTTGCTCTGAAAGGAGTAACTATTCACCCCTATAAAAGAGGTGTATGTTTGGTGCATGTTTTGAGAAAACCATGCACCCCAGCCCAGCTAACTATGCACGGGAATTAATTAAGCCCAAAAATTAATTCTAAAATTTACCAAACCCCCTAATTAACCCCAAATAGACCCCCATTCAACCCTAGGTGGTATTTCACGATTTTGGAGATCTCTAGATTAATTCCAAGCTTCTCAACCTCTATTATTTTCTATTTGAAGCCCAGATCAAAGATCTTCTCCTCTCCCGGTAAGTGGATCTAATCTTGTTGTTTTTCTATTCATCCTCCTTCTTTTTATCATTATTTTGGTGGGAAGTAATCTTCTATTTTTATAGATATTGATCTAAATTTGGTGAATCAATATCTAGGATTTTGGATCTAGATTTAGAATTAATAGATCTTGTTTTCTTTAATCTTTATTTATGGTTTTGAGATTCAGATCTAGTTCTATGTTGTTATATCACTCAATTTTTGGGAATTTACATTGGGAGACTATTCTTAGATGTTTTTAGGTAGCTTTTTTATTATTCAATTCCTAAAGTCGTTATATTAATTACATGTATGTGATTGTAGAACTTTCTATGGTTTATTTAGAAATTGAAATTCCTAAATTTAATTAATTAATGTGTTCAATTAATTAATTGGGTAAATTGGGGTTTTAATTGAATAATGGAATTGTGGAATCAATATAATTAATTGGTGAATTAATTATCAGAGTATTTAACTATGGAATTATAGATAGTTAATTATTGGGTTAATTATTGGAATTTTGAATAATGAATTAAGGATAATTAATTAGTGAATTAACTATGGATTATCGAGATTGGTTGAGTTTTTCTAATTAATTGTTTAATTAATTAAAGGAGTTAATGTGATTAATTAATCATTGGGTTGATTAATGGAATTGGGGTGATTAATTAATTATAGAATTAATTAATGGAAATTGATGTGATTAATTAATTTATGAATTAATTAATGGAATGATTTTTAATTACGTTGGCATGGAGTAGCACATGTGATAATTGGGGTATGAGAAATTAACTTTTGAGAAGAACCATGAGAGCCTATTGAGAAGGACTGTGAGAGCCTGTTGAGAAGGACCATGAGAGCCTATTGAGGAGGACCATGGGAGCTTATTGAAAGGAAGACCGTGAGAGCTTCTATAGTGATTTCCAAGTGAGACCATGAGTTTTATTGGAGTTATGTCAATGGAAAGACCATGAGAGCTTCCCCCTTTACTGAGTAAGTGAATATGCATTGTTTTGGTTTCACTCACATTACACCCTTAAGGTTAGATCCCTATGTTCACATTACTCATGCTAGATTGATTTACATGTTTTATGTATTTTATAAAATGTTAAATGATGATGTGAAATAGTTCGGACTCCAGCGTGGGCTGAAGTAGGTATCGAGGTCCGGGTGTCCTTAGGAACCTAAGAGCTTATGTGGTTAAATAAAGGTTAATTGAAAATGTGATAACTATTTATTTACACATTATAATTATTTATTCATACAACTAAATACACTATTTTTGATTTGATTTGTTTTAGACACCATTGGTGGTGGCCTACTAAGTTGTACTCACACCCTACTCGGGATACCTGATTGGTACCTAAATAGACTTTATTGTTGTAAGATGGGTTAAAGGAAAAGGTCATGTGTTATGGATGAGTTGGGATGAATATTGGATGAGGGAACTAGATTTGGTTCGGGACTTTCTTGGGAGTAGTTGGTGTCTTATTTTCAGTTTTCTTTTTATACACTTAACACATACATTAGCATGGAATGTTTTTTGCTTTAGTTGGATATTGTATTTTACTGCATTGATTATCTTAAGATATTGGTATTATTTATAGTTATATATGATTTCTCTATTGTTTATTATTTATGTTACTTTATTACTCTGATAAAATAGAGTATAGTCTCTCCATGGTTGACTTATCATACCCTCTCTACTATTTAGCAGCTTTTGGCATACAAGGAGGTGCACTTGAGGTCATGTGACCAACCATATCAGGGCACTGGTGTGTGGAACCTGGGTCAGGAGATTATAAGGTGGTATCAAAGGAGTTTTCTTTTCTTTTATTTTTCTTTTATCTTACTATTTGTGGAAAGGTGGATAGGAGACTAAAAAGAGTCAGGCCTTGCTAATGAGCTCATACATGGGAGTTGCAAACCCATGTATGAGGGGAAACCCAAGTACCCAGGGAGGGATTATTGTTATTATTGTTCATTTTTATAGTTGAATATTATTTCACCATGAGTTATGCACTTTTTATGTGTTGTGAGTATTGATGTTGACATTTTCTGAGATTTGAATCGTGGCCTAGTATGGAATGAGATATGAGTTTCATGCATTATTCTAGGCACTCAATATTATTTTTTGACGTGCAAAATTTTAGGCATGTATGGGAAAATGGGTTTTAGGTAAGTTATTGAACTTAAACTATTTTTCCTTTCTTGTGAAATTAAAATGAAAATGGGGCTTAAAATGAAATTGAGAAAGATTGTAAAATTATGTAATATGAGAATAAATGGTTGTATAAATGAAAAACATGAATACTGAGAATGTGTTTACCCTTGTTAGCCAAGGCCTGGGTGTAGGATGGTTTAGGGTAGTAATAGAACCTCGGTTTTGACTATGTAGTGAGATTTTCAAAAAATAATTATTTTGATTTTCCTATTATTTAAATATTTTAAGGTTGTGCTATGAGTCCTAAGACATTTGTTTGGCCTTGTGAGTTATGCCTCCACAATGATGCTTGTTAAGGGGACGATAGGAGGATATGGATGGAGATGTTCTACCAAAAGTGGAACCTGAGGCACCACTAGTGTTGGGTGAGAAAGCATGAGAGAAGTTTTGAGAGAAATTTTCTCACTTCATGAAATTCACACTACTGGGAATCCATGTTTTCCCAACGGTTTTAAACCATTGGGAAAGGCCCTCAAACCATTGGGAAATCTTATCCCAATAGTTTTAGAAACCGTTGGTCTGTGAGGAATCGGGAAAGCCTTATACCAACGGTTCACGTTGAACCATTGGGAAAAGGCTGTTTGGATCCTATTATACCAACAGTTCAGCTGAACCATTGGGAAGATCAGCACACAGGGGGTATAACCCGATAGTTTTAAAACCGTTGGCATAAACATATAGGTGTTATAACCCAATGGTTTTGAACTGTTGGGAAATGCAGTAGCACACAGGGTATAACCCAACAGTTTTGAAACTGTTGGGAAATGCCGTAGCTAGGTGTATAACCCAATGGTTTTGAAACCATTGGCTTAGACCCCCATTAATTTAAAATGAAACAACCTGCAATCAACTGCAGGCTACAATGAAAACTCTGTGTGAAAAACGTGCCATCTCACAAAAATACACTACAATCACAAAAAAAACAATCATTCTGTGTGTTTAGGAACACTGTAACCTGCAAACACAGAAAACATGCTGCACACATAAAAAACTCACAAAACTCACTTCAATCACCTGAAATCACACAAAAAAACACAAGAAACACATAGAAATAATCATCTCATTTTTGAAGGCTTACTCACATCCCTTCCCCTTGTATGGTTCACATATTGATGTGGTAGAGAGACCAAGAACCAAAAAAATGTTGTCTTGTTGATCAAATAGGGAGGGTATATTGTAAATTCAAGTTTATAACTCATATATGAAGAATCCCCTGCCTCAATCCTGATCTATCGGATAAGGGTTGTTGGTTTTGATTACTCCAGGATAAATTTGATATTTTTTTGATGAATTTAATCATTCAATATACTAACCTAGAAGGATATTTACACTATGACCATTATAACCCTTTTTTTCCTAGAGTATAATGATGGGGGAATCATATACTATGGGGAAATGACTTCTATAATGTCAAGAGATTTAGTTATATTGTTGCATTTATCAAGGTATTGGTTTGTGTTTAAGAGGGGGATATTGGTCAGGCTTCTGTAACACATAGATTCTATGGGGATAGATATTTACTTGATTCATGAGAGATATCGCATGCCTAATTTTCAAGGGGATCTGCTATGATGACATCCAACATGGTGTTTTTTAGTGGTTATGAATCATTTACATCATCTGTTGGGATCACTTTGGAAATTTTATATCATATTCTAAGAGGATAAGATTACAAGGTAATATTCTATCCCCAATCTGTAATACAAACATTCAGATAATCCTCCATGACAATCTAGTAGATTACTATGATGACATCCAACATGGTGTTTGTCAGTGGTTATGAATCATTTATATCATCTGTTGGGCTCACTTTGTAAATTTTCTATCATATTCTAAGAGGATAAGATTACAGGGTAATATTCTATCCCCAATCTGTAATGCAAACATTCAGATAATCCTCCATGACAATCTAGTAGATTACTACATGAATTTTAGTATATACCTTCCATAGATGATTTTTGTATCCATTGAAATTTGAATGATGATACATAGGGAGAATCATAAAAATTAACCATTTATCACATGGGATCATGGTCCTCATGGTGGTACACTAGATGGTGAACTATGATATGGACCAAATGCCCTTGTTATTTCATACACATGTTGTGTGACAAATTCTAACAAGTATAGTGAAATATCTTAAGGAATGACAACACCTTGAGTGATTAGGTCTTGGAAGGGCCCTTACTTGAGTGATAATGATGCTATCATATTATAAAATGATATCTAACACTAAAATTATTGATAAGGTAGGGTGAATAGGTCCCGAGTGACTAGAACCTTATACCTATCTGGTGATCTATGATATGGACCAAATGCCCTTGTTTTTATTTCATACACATGTTGGGTGAGAAATGCTAACAAGTATAGTGATATATAATAAGTAATGACAACACCTTGAGTGATAAGGTGCTAGAAGGACCCTTACTTGAGTGATAATGAAGTTATCATATTATAACATGATATCTAACCCTACCATGATTGATAAGGTAGTGGTCAATATAATGGCCTCACCTTGAGTGATAAGGTTCTAGATGAACCCAACCATGAGTGATAATGGAGCGTTTGGAATGTGATATTAGACCTACCATGGTTAATATGGTATTATTTCAGAAAATGGATTTACATTGATCATAATGTATTAACATAGATGTTTGTTGAGTGAGAAGGTTGGTATGTGATATATAGTTGTATGAGACACTACCTTTAATAGTATGGAAGATGTTGGGAGTTAAGTGATGAGCTATATTGAGTGAGAAGTATTAGTCTAGGGATTTGATAAGGGTAAAAGTAGTGGATACATATAAATACGTTGGGCTAGAAAAGACATGTGTAGAGATAATTTACTATTTTGAAAGCGGTAAATTACTACTTGTGTAGAGGTAATAAAGAGGTACATGAGGGAAAATATTTATCCTTGCCATTTTTTACTTAGCAGTAATGAGACATGTGGAACTTTTTTAAGGACATTAATTGATTAGTTGAATGAATGTATATATATGATTTCGTATTACAAATGGTGTGAAAATTATTAAGGCATCTTCCATACATATCTTGACTTTCCTTTTATGTTTAAAATTAATCCAATGGTGTTCATGGATATCATGAATGAGATCTTTCATACATATCTCAACTCATTCATTTTTGTGCTTATTGATGATATCCTTATATACTCACCGACCATTGATATACACATTGGACACCTATAGATTTTTTTTGTACACTTTGACCACATTATATGTTTAATAAGATCTCAAAGTGTCACTTATGCTTCCATAAAGTATGTTTTCTTAGGAACGTAATATATAATGTGGGAATTTATGTGGACCCAAAGAATGTATGTGGTGTCGTGAGAAGGCATACGAAACATGTTTGAGATTGTGGGTTTCCTTTGTTTATTCGGGTTTTACATATGGTTCATTTAAATCTTTTCCCCTTTAGAAGTGCCTATGACTAGGATTACTAAGAATGTAGTTATGTTTGAGTGGTCAGAAAATTTTAAAGAGGCCTTCCTAAAAAATCAATGAAGTTTTGATCCTACTAAATTACTATAAATTATGATTCAGAAATGAGGTCTCCAAATTGATCCTCAGGCATGAATTGGACTTATGGACATTTCTTTCATTGGACACAGAGTTGTAGTATCTATGTGGAAGGTTCTATATTGTCTTTATCATATCACATATGAGAATGTGTCAAAATTGGAATGATATTAAATCAAAAATCATAGTCAATGTAATATTTTCAAATATTGATAACATTTATCATTAAATACAAGTACAAGGGTCTGATGTTTCTCAACATAATGACGTATTAATCTTGATCTATGATGGATATAACATTATTACATTCCATAGTAATTTTACCTGGTTGGATTATGCATGGGGATTTTCCTTCTCCTACTAGACTCACTAAATGGGTCTTCCACGGTTTCTACAACATAGATAGTCTAAGTAGGGACATGGCTAGAATTATAGATTCTTCCACGAATTTTCCTTATCTGATATACTCGGGTCCTACGAAATCATTCTGTAGTTCCCTAATTGGGTTCAGGGAACTCAAGTTCATATCCATACTCATCCACCTTCCCAACCCCCCCCCCACTACCCCACCTGCACAGCCACCACCCCACCTACACAGCCCCCCCTGCCTAGCCCCCCTCCCCCTACCTAACCTAACCCCCTGCACATCCCACCCCCTCCCCCACCTGCCCAGCCCCCCCACTACCCCACCTACACAGCCACCACCCCACCTGCACAACCCCCCCTGCCCAGCCCCTCTCCCCCCTGCCTAGCCTAACCCCCTTCACATCCCACCCCCTCCCCCACCTGCCCAACCCCCCTCCCCCACCTGCACAACCACCACCACCCACCTGCACAACCCCCCTGCCTAGCCCCCCTCCCCCATCTGCCCACCCCCCCCCACCTACACAGCCACCCCCCACACCTACACAACCCCCCTCCCCCCTGCCCAACCTACGCCCCACCCCCACCCCCTGCCCAGCCCACCCCCTCTCCACCAAACCCCCTACACAGCCCCCCTCCTCCCCACCTCACCCCCGCCAAGAACCCCCGCCTCCCCCACAAATTCCCATAGGGTAGTTGATTTTAAGTTTTAATCGTATTTTTTGGGTTTTTGGTGACCCATTCAGGATTCAATCTATGGATACTTTGGAGAAATTGGGTGTTTTGGGATATTTTTGGGGGGTTTAGTTTGGGAGAACTCATGTACATGATGTGTAGTTTTGAGAACACGCATCATGTGTTCTTCGTACTTGGGAAATATGGGTTTTAGGAACTAAAATATTTATACAAGTGGGTGGGTTACACACCATGTAGTGGTGACTCGGGGTGTGCTAGTGGCAGATAACCATGTAGGGTATAAATCTATATCTGGTGCGAGGTACATGGATAGACATTGTGCGTGGGAATACCTTGTGTGGGGGGATATATGGATAGGTACATACATGGGAACCATATGTGGGGTAAAGATTGTGTATGGGGTGATACATTCCACATAGTAGGGAATTTTTCATGATAAGTGGGGCCTTGTATGTAAATGTACCCAGGTGGGGGTAAACATCATATACCAGAACACATGGTGTGTACTTTGGAAAAGTACACACTGTTCAGTCTATGTCACATGGAACGAGGGGAAATTTTGGGTCACATATCATGTACCTAAAGTACAGGTTGGGTACTTTTTTCTCCTTGTTGTATTTACCCTATTTTAACCCTGGAGTCAGAATTCGACTTATGAGTATGAAATTTTGATCAGTTTTTCATATAAATTTCCATGGTGGAATACTTTATGTGTTTGAATGTGGTCTTTATAGTGTTTTGGACTAAAAGAATTCTTTATCAGGATTTCTTCAAGGATTGGATTCATAATCCTCCAGCAGGTTGGGTTGTGAGATGAGAATCATGTGTGAGGGTTATGAGATCATTAGTTGGAATGGATTGTAAAATCTAAGCTAGTTTTGTTCAATGTTCTTTCATATAGATCCTGAAAATTATAATCAAGCAGTATATATGAAGAGATCTTGTTTTATCCTGACATGTTGGTACCTATTTCTCAAGGTTAGAACAGTTGAGGATTACCTCCTTTTTTGAGGATTGGAACTATTGAAACCATTGGGATGGGATGATGTTGTGGGATAGAAGTTATGGTCAGATTTCCTTAAGATATTTATATGCATCAAAGGGACTCTTGAGGATACCATAGTAGGCTTGTTACTGATTGAGTGACCAGTGTTTTCTATAGTTGTTAATTAATAATGCCCATGTGGAGTGGTCAATATTGTACTATAGAGCCCTTGTAAGGTAAAACTTTTATGATTGTCATGAGAACCATTGATAATTCATTAGTTATTAATTTCTTTTATATACCCCATTGGGTGAATTGTTGATAGATGATCAGTTCGATACATTGTTGATTGATGATCAGTTGGAGGCCATTTAGGGGCATTTGGGATATTTCTGCACTGGGTGTGTCTTGTGCTTTGGATTTACTAGTGGTACCCCTCATAGGGTGTATATTCTTACTATGGACTTTTTCCCATTTGAGGTTTTTTTAATGGCTTGGGCCAAGATTTTGGGTGCACCTGAGGATGCTATAGTTGGAAATCACTTTATATTGTCACATTGAGGACCATGGGAGCCCCGTGTTTTGGTTTGGCACTAAGGTGGGTCAAAGAGAGCCAATAGTGGTTGTTTTTAGAGGATAATATCCCAGGGAACATGGAGAGGGTATGTTATTTGTTTTATGTGAGCTGATCAATGCTTCTAGATTAGCTATTTGGACAGTGGTTTGAAGGCTAGATCATCCCATGTTTGGTTGGAATTTGGTCGTGAGGTTTGAGGATGTTTCTGGTCAGGACTCTAGTCCAAGGAGGAGACACATATGATATCATAGATCAGGCATTGGAACTATGTTTTTATCTAGTTATCTCAATTTTTTTAATATATTTAGATGTAATTAGTGATCTAATGGGAGATATGGATGAGTGAAACACCCCTCTAGTTGAATGAGCACTTAGGATAGAGTGGTTTTAACATCGTAATGTGTTGAGGCACTCACAGAGCAGGTTTTTATAGTCGTTGATGTATTGGTGTTTCCATCAACATGGATATTCTTTCACCCCCATATCTTATCTTTTATCACCCCCAGCACATCCCCCCCCCCTCTCCCCCACCTCCACAGCCACCTCCAACCCCCTGTCCATCCCCCCTCCTCCTCACCTCACCCCTGCCTATCCCCCCCCCCTCCAGCACATCCCCCCTCCTCCCCACCTCATTTTGACCTCTTCAATATCAATCAAAATAATTATATATAGGTAAATTACAACAAAACTGTAACCTAAAATGATATATTTATTGTGTTCATAAGGGGATCATAATAGACAGTACATTGCAGCGAAATGGAACCAAAAAATCAAAAATAAATGAAGGCATACATACTGATTTAAAGTGAATGAAAAAAAATTACTTGAATCAAAGATAATATGACCGGTAGGAAAGTAGAGTTAGAACCCTCGAGAGAAGGTAGGGAAGCAGGGTTCCAAACACAACCTAAAATCGTTAGGGGATCATAACACGTACCCATTTAATGCGGAAGAATAGAGCATTGGAAAACCATACCTGTCGCGCTGGGAAGTAGGGTTCACATCGAGAGTCGATTGGGAAGTAGGATTCATGTTGAGATATTGGGAAAAATATTCTATATGGGTGTGTCAAGATATGGTTTAGGGTAAAACGAGAAGGGTTATGGGTTCACATTGATATTTTGGAAAAAAAGCATGAGCACTGATGAGCGGGGAGTGGGGAACGGTGATCGGCGAGCAGCGAGTGGTGAGGGGTGGTCGGGATGGGAGCGACAGCGAGGGGTGGTTGGTATGGGAGCGGCGGTGAGGACGGGAGGAGTATGGGATTGGCACTGAGGGTTTGGAGAATTGCAGCTTAGGGATAGGAGAAGTATCCCGATGGCGGGGTGATTTTAGATAGATATATCCCAACGGTTCATTTGAACCGTCAGGGAAAACATGCTATTATCATCTATATGCCAATGGTTCATATGAACCGTTGGAAATGAATGGCATAGGGTATTTTTTCCAATGTTTTGTCCAAACCGTTGGGAAAAGAGCGTTGGGAAAACTTTTATTTCCAGTAGTGAAAATTCCGACAGGACTGCGAACCACCACAAGGTGTCGTCCTAGAGCAGGGCCAAATCACAGAATGATTGTGGCGTGACCACGACGTGACCGCAGCGTGACCGCGGCGTGTTAGCCCGGTCCAGCGACATCTACGAGGCAGCATCTTCCGGCCAGGATTGAAGGGAGCGGGAGGAAGCGGGGAAACATTTCGGCCATCGCCTCCCTCCCCATTAACTATGGATGGGTAATGTATCTAAAACTCTATCTAGATATCACACATCGAATTCCAACAGGACTGCGAACCATCACTGGGTGTCGTCCTGGAGCAGCGCCAAATAACGGCATTACCACAGCGTGGCTACAGCGTGACCGCGGCATGACCACGTCGTGTTGGCCCAGTTCAGCGACATCTGTGGGGCAACATCTTCCAGCCAGAAGCGAAGAGAGCGGGAGGAAGCGGGGCAACATTTTAGTCGTTGCCTCCCTCCCCATTAACTATGGGTGGGTAATGTATCTAAAAATCTATCTAGGTATCATACATCGAATTCTGACAGGACTATGAACCATCCTGGGGTGTCGTCCTGGAGTAGGGGTAAATCATGGCGTTACCGTGGCGTGATCGCGGCGTGACCGCGGCGTGACCACGGCGTGACCGCGGTGTGACCGCGGTGTGTTGGCCCGGTCGAGCGACATCCGCAGGGCAGCATCTTCCAGCCAGGATTCCAAATAAATCCTATGTAGTTGTCCTTAACATTATAGAAATCGATCTTATGTTATAAAAAACAGACTCTTGATTCAGGATTGTGGTATGATAAAGATATATATTTGATATTCGTTGTTTTTAAAAGTGGTACTAGGTAGTTGAAACTACTGATTGAGAGTCAAATTGTGCAGGTGTATTAATTATCAATGGTATATGAATTTCTTGGAACTCTAATAATAAAACTTTAGTCACCTTGAGAACAATATAATTTGAGTATGTTTTAACATCTCAGGATGCAACATAAATATTATGGGAGAATTCATATATATAAAAAATTAGATGTGCATCGAGGCCAGAAAAACACCCCAAACAGTGTTAAGATAAAGCTTATGGTGGGGAGAACCATAAGCCTGACAGGTGTTAAACAATGAAACTATCAGTGTTTTTAGATATATAGGCTCGAGTAAACACCCAAAGGGGTGGCCAAGAGGCCAGGCAAACACCCGAAACGGGTTTCTCCATAAGATAAGGTCACAACGGACATGATAGAACAAATCAACTATTTAATATGTTATAACAAGGGATTGTCGGAAGGTTGTAGTGAGCGGCACAATGAGGCAACGTATAAAGGGAAACGAAGCGGCGAAAAAGAATCATATACCCTAAACTATCACTGTGAGTTTTCACAGACTACGCACCTCCATTGGAGGGGTTTTATTATAAAAACATGACTTTATTTATCAAATGAAAAAATTATATTAAAGAAAAATTACTCAAGATATGCAATTCAATATAATTAAGCAGAATTAAGAAAGAATCTAAATTCAATTTAAATCATTCTTAAATTAAAGAGGCTACGAGAGGGACTCTACCTCAAGGTGGAACCAAGTCATCCACTTCAGCTCTTGGAGCTTTCTAACTAAAAGTTGTTGCTCCTTCACTGGGTATACGCACCTTCACACACATGCAAGGACACATATCCCCTATGCACACACCCGCATGGCCATGAGCATGTGCAAGGGGATCCTTGCACATATTCTTATATGCATATATCAGTCTCCACTCACCTGCGTATGCATTTATATATATATACATGGGCACACCTAGCCCCATAAATGCATAATCACTGCCATGGGTGACTATACACATAACGGGGGAACCCACATACATATACTTACTTACCTATGCACACGCATGTGAGTCTCCCTTGACTTGGCGACTCGAAACCAACGAGAAGGGATCAACGCACTACACAAAGGATATTAAGAACCTTAAAACACATGAAGGACACTACATAACCAGTGAAAAACCAACCAATGTCATTAAAGCCTTACCTAGATTGGTATCAGAGAACCAAATCCACCTGAACCAACATGAAACGATCCAATTCCCTACCAAAAACATAATATGGAGTCAAAAACACAAAATCCCCAAATACATGAGGTACGAGACAAGTAGTAACCATATAATCTTACCTCGTATCAAAGATGGTGGACTAAATCAATCTGAACTCTTTTTGGTCCCCTTCCCAGAATATAAGTACCCTCTGTCCATAGAAATCAGTCAAAGATCTAAGTGACCAATGCGATAAAGAAAATAAAATAAAAACTAAATTAAAACACACATGTCTCCTGTGACTATACCTATCACCGCCCAACATATAAGTACCACAGTTCCCCATGGGTAAAATAATGTTCCTACAAGTAAAGGGGAAATAGATCAATGTTTCAAAATGATACTATCAAATAGTACATTCCTATTAATTAAAAATTACTCTTCATATTAATGGTATATAATCAATTTGGCCTGAGTTTAAACTTAGTTTGGTTTTGTTCAATACAAGGGATGAGGTATTATTATTCTTGGTTTTTATGTTTACAATTGAGATATTTATTTAAAAATGATGCATGTATTTGGCTTTAATATTTATGTTTTTAGTTCTTAGCCTGTTGCCATGGGGCCTGTCCACATGAATATTTCTTGGAATGTAGGGTTCAGTTGACATTTATGAGCTTTAATGTGATTGATGTCACTAACAATAAGGATTTAGATCAAGTAAAATATTCCTAAGAGGATTGGTCCTTCTAGTGATAGGTGTTGCAATTGTACATCTAGCGTTTGATGAGGAAATACTTATGAGGATGGATTGGAATCTTGGTAGGTTCTTAGAGTGGGATGGTCCCTATGAGTATATAAAATGTTTTATGAAAGGTTTTACTCTATTTAATGATTTAAGAGTTCAACTAAAGAGATGAAGGATGACATGATAGTGTGGGTATTGGGTATTATCGGACATATTGGCATTATAATGCCAAGAGGCTTGGTGTGATTTAGCTTAGGATGGAACCTAGTTAGTGGGGATGGGTTATAATACATGATTTTGATGAGGTTCTTGACCAGATTATTGAGAATATAATCTAGATGGGTTCGACATGGTTTGATTTTGTGACTAGGACAATCATAAGGTGAATAGTCTTATTTGTCTAGTTAGATGATGAGATGTGCATAGAGGCATGGGATAATCCTCGAGAGATGATTCTAGACTATGTGACTGAGAGGATAGACTAGGATAGGTTTGATAGGATTTGGTGAGTGGCCAACCCATGCGAGGATGATACGATGTATGGAGACACTTGAAGACACTTGGGGTTATTTATGCTATCTCATGGAGACACTTGGGGTTATTTATGTGATCTCATGGAGACACTTGGGGTTATTTAATGACTCCAACATACTCCAGAAATGTTCCCACATGATGTTTTAGAAAAACAATTTCATCTCATGGAAGACCCCAAGGCTCCTCTATCTTCTAATGTTTCCTCACACTCACACCTCATGGTATTACATTATACAAGTGATCTACGTCAAAATATATTCTTAGGATATATATCATATCCATCACCGAACCATAGATAATCCTTTGAGGGATTAATCAGTCTGGAAAATTGTGATTTTTGACCTTCTTAGTAAACAACCCATAACAATTTTCCTTTATTTTCTTTTTTATATTTTGAAAAGGAATAGATTGCGAATGAAACAAAATAAATGGTAAATGGATCGCAATCACATAATCAGGTGAGCATATCGTACATCTCTAGAAGTAGAATCATCCCATGATCTTTGAATGTCTCTCCCACACTTGTTCAAAGATATCCAGATGCATTGTACAATAAGTAGGGTATGAAGGGAAATAGGATTGAAATTACTTCATTATAATAGGACATTAATGGAAACTAAGTGTTTAATGATGGATAGATATCAGGTGGGTCTTAGGGAAAAATTGTCTATGAAAGAGTCCTAAATCATTTTAGTTTTATACTTGTTCAGTCATCACTAAGATAAGATCTTAGTGCAAGTTCTAGTCAGTTTACATGCCCCTGGCATCTATCAAGAAATATTCCCAAATAAGAATATGAAATTGAAGGATTAGAGTCCTCTTGGGTAATGAGAATAAAAAAAATGGCAATCACAAAGGGCATAAATCCTAAGTAATTGGTCAATTAGTCATTATTTCGAAGATTTTGAATTTGAATTAATTCCCTAAACTTAGAAATCATTCTAAACAAATATAAGTAGGATTCAAACATGGTCCTTGGAACTTTTACACTTAACTTTTATTTTAATAACAAGGGCATAATGATTCTCAAGTTTACATCATTATTTTTATTTTGAAAAATGTCTCATAGATAAGTGAGAATAATAAAAAATCCAAGTGTATCACATGTGAAACTGTGAGAAACTCTCCCCACACTTAAAATGAGTTAGTCTCCCTACTATCAATGAAATACAGGTGATAGTGGTATGGCAGCGATTTTTAATGTTTGTGGGAATGGATATCAAAAAAAATGAAAATAAAGGGGAATTGAGAGCTCCCTGGGAAAATCAGTATGCCATGGGAGTGTTTTCTACTGTAATCATGTGTACCTGAAAAAGTGTTAGAGAACAAAATCCATTACAATATAACAAATATTAGTTCACCGAGATAAATAGTTGGAAGAGTATATCAACGGGAAAATACCAATCAAGAACCCTGGCGGGAGGAGAGGGAACTGAGAGGGGGGACGTCCTGCGGGGTGTTCGGCCATGGGGGGTCTCGCGCGCGACTAGAGAGGGGGTCGGGGGACGTCGGAGGAGGATATTGAGGGGAGGGGGATGTCTCTAGGAGTGGGAGACGATAGGGGAGGGGGTAATGTCGCCGGAAGCCGAGAGGGGAGGGGGAATTCGTCGTCGGAGAGGGAGCCGAGAGGGGAAGGGGAACGCCGCCGGAGGAGAGGGAGGGGGTTGGGAGGCAGAGGCGAAGGCCGGAAGGAGATAGAGATCGGGGAGGGGCAGGGGGTCGGGAGGCGGAGGTCGGGGACGGTCCAGGTCGAGGAACCCTAATTGGTTGTTAAAAAATTTTCTTTCTCAACGGTTTAACAAAACCATTGGGAAAACCCAACATAAAACACCTTATACCAACGGTTTACTAGAACCGTTGGTAAAGGGTCTTTATCCCAACAGTTTTTTTAAACCGTTGAGAAATAAGTATTGGTATAGGTCCCAATTCTAGAAGTGTCATGGGAAGATACCTAGAGTAGCTTGTGAATATTATATCTGACTTGATGCATGAATTACAGATGAAACACCCTCAAAATTTTACTAGAGATGGTGTACCTGAAGGAGATAAGTTTTGGATTGATTCTATAGAAACAATACTTGACCATTTTGAGACTCTTTTTAAGAGGAGGGTCAAGTTGGATACTTATATGCTATGAGGATCAGCAAAGCACTATTGGGACATTATGGCATAGACTGGACATATTGATGGTATGTTATGGAAGGAATTCTTGGAGAGGTTCTTAGAGAACTTTTATCCAGAGATGTTAAGGTAGGAGAAAGCAGCGGAGTTCATGTGGCTGAATCAAGGGATCGTGTCTGTGATAGACTATACTGGAAACTTTATAGGCCTGCACTGATTTGCTCCAGCATTGATAGGAGATGAGACATCTATTGCAAGATGTTCTCAGGATGGACTTAAGTGTGAGATTAAGTTTCATGTTAACCTCTTTCGATTAAAGAAGTTTTATGAGGCGGTGGATGAGGCTCTCATAGTTGAGGGGAACCTGAAGGAGGATTTCAGTGCTATATAGATAGTTGTTACTTGACGATCAGGATGTGTGACTTCTAAGATCAAGAATCTTTATTATGAGAACTTTAGCCAGGGCAGTGGGAATTGGGGTGCACAGATAGAGGGATCAGTTGCATATGTCCTTACTGGAGTGATCTTCCATAAATGAGGCAGGCCAGGGAACTATCATCAACATTGTCCCTAACCATTAGTGGAGTGCAGATATTGTGGAAATATGGGACATCAATAGAAGTTCTGTAGTACATAGTGACAGATGTTCAGTGATGGAGGATCTAGACAGAACTAGGTGCAGGAAGGGTATTTTCTGCACCATATCATCCTAGCAGCTGGAGTTCTACTGGCCAAGTAGGTAGAGGTAGTAGACGTGGTGTTTCTAGACAAGATCTCCCATATCAACATATTGGTACAACTCAGGGGAGTCAGACTGCATCACAGGGAAGAGGGTCAATATAACTACATATAGTGTAACCTACACTTGTGGATAGTGAGGTTGGACCTTCAATGGTGAGAGGTACTATTCTTATAGCTTCTATATTAGCTAGTGCCTTATTTGATACCAATTCCTCTCATTCCTCTATATATTCCAAACTTTTTAATGGTTTGATCCTAGTAATGGATTTTCTGAGTGTAACAGTGATGATAGATACACCATCAGGAGTATGGTTTAGAGACATCTATTTGTGCAGAGGATGTTCTCTCGAGATTAGGGAGTATCATTTTCTGTGGAATCTCTATATCCTTGACATGTTAGACTTTGACCTAATTATGGGTATGAATTAGCTTGTTGCATGCTGAGTCCATATTTATTGTTACCATAAGAAAGTGACCTTTACGTCTCCTGAGGGTGACAATTATATTCACTATGGAGAGTGGGATATCCAGGCAGGCCGAGCAGGGCCAATTACTCAGTAACTGGGAGAGATCACACCCCAGGTTACTAGTATAATGTTGGATGATGGTGATAAAAAATAGGACATATTTCCACCTATAGTGGACCTATTTCAGGATGTCTTTCTTGAAGACTTATTAGGGTTTCCACCTAAGAGGGATGTGGAATTTACAATTGAGCGCATATCGGGGGTTGAGCTAGTTTCTATTCCACCATACAGAATTTCACTGAAAGAGCTTCAAGAACCCAATACTCATCTAGAAGAGTTATAGGATAATGGATTTATCTATCCATGTACATTTCCTTGGGGTTCTTCCATGTTGTATTAAAATAAAGATGATGGGATTTTTGGATTATGTGTCGATTATCGGATGTTGAACCATATGACTGTGAAGAATTGGTATCCTCTTCCGCGTATTGATGATCTATTTGACCAATTGAGAGGAGCTTGTGTGTTCTTGAATATCAACTTGATATCAGGGTCTCATCAGTTAAGATTTCAGACTTCTGATATACCGAGACTGCTTTTAGAAGTTGGTATAGCCTATATGAGTTCGTCGTAATGTCGTTTGGGTTGACGAATGCACCAGTAATGTGCATGGCCTTGATGAATAGGATATTTCATCCATACCTAGATCAGTTTGTTGTAGTGTTTGTGGATCACATCTTATAGTACTCCATGTAAATACCCAAACTTAACCTACATAGACATTTCATTACTTTTTCATAATACTTAATACATGACACAAATAGACGCCCATAGACCTTATTAGTTTAGTGTCTTTGGAGACTGGGAACGCGTTCTGATAACTTGGTGAAATAACTTCAATATCTCCCATAAAGATCTTCCCCTTTATTTTTCCTACCTAAAACTTTTCTTTATATCATGGGGAAAAGAAAATATATAAAAAGGGTGAGATTAAATGCTCAATAATGGAAAGCACGGAAAATATCATACAAAACATAAACATAAGGATGTAAAAACAAGAAAATAACTTTATAAAATCATAGCAAGTATAACATATATCAAAATATTGATACATAAAATAAATCTTGGTAGTTCATAAGGCATAAATCATAAAGGAATGTGATCCATGAGAAAATAGCATTGGCAAAAAACATAGATTTGTGGCAAACACATAGCATAGAAAATCATTTCCATATTAGCCAAGGCTCATTACCAAGAACATCATAGTGGAAAAAGTCCATTACTGAACTGAGTTCACTCCTCATTCCAACCCTGTATTACTGAATTGGGTTTACTTACCATTTCATCCCTGTATTACTGAACCGGGTTTACTTGTCGTTCTAGCCCTGTATTATTGAATTGGATTAACTTGTTATTCTAGTCATATATATATCATGAGATATAAATATTTACCCAATTCATTAGAGAGAGATATAGGTCCCACCCATCACATAATTAAAATCATACATATGTGTGCCATAAGAACATAAATCATTCAATATAACATAACCTGAGGAATAATATAGGTTTCTTAAACATCATTCCACCATAACATAATCTAGTAAAAATAAATTGATTTTATAAATAGCATAAAAAAATAAAACCATAGGAATAATAGGGATATTATACTTGAAACATATCCTTATTAAATAATTTCATCTTATATGGAAAATAATTTTGATAAAACACTTGAAATTAATTCTTGAGAAAAAATATCCTTTCTTCTTCAAAAAAAATTCTCTTATAAAAATGCCATGAAATTTTAAAATAAAATAATTTCTATAAAAATAAACTTGAAATATTATAAAGGAATATTCATGAAAATAAGTTTTTATGAAAGTGTAAAAATTAATTCATTCCATATAAGTTAAAAGAAAACATTCTTCTCGTACTTTTGTTGAAAAGTCAAAAAGTACATCCAATGGAAAATGAAAGAAATATTTCTTCCAAACCATATAGTAAAAAATAAAAAATGGGTAAATATGAATTTAAACATCCATATGATAATATTAAAACATTTTATGAAATAACTTTTATAAAACATAGACATGGATAATAAATATACCCCAGTAAATACTTATGTATAAACGATCTTGGATAATAATGAGATTTTGAAATTATCCCTTAATTTAGGTCTAGGTTCCTTTGTACATGTCGGAACCTCCTGTATAAGGGTTTAAATAATTTAATTATCTTATTCTTGAATCAAATTAATTTTTATACTATCATAAGTAATCATATTATTACCCTTTTTTAATATCATTATTACTTGTCTTTCAGGTATTAACTACTTTATTTTCTTACGCATATTTTGATGAATAATTTATTTTTCCTATACTTAGGATATAGTTATATCATTTAAAAAATTATATTAATATATTATATATAATTTTTTTCATTCTATACATTTATATATTCATGCTTTAATGAATATCATATAGAATGAATGACATCTCATCGTGGAGACGGTAGGTCGTACGTACTCATGAGCAACGATATCATATCCTTAATTGTGAAATGGTATTGAAGTGGATTTTATTTCATAATATATATAATGTTATAATAATCATATATAGTTATTATTTCCATCATTATACATGTCCAAGTAAGGTGGTGGTGAAAAACATATTACACTACAACGTGCAAACGGTAAGTCGTATGTACGCATGTGTGGTGATTTTACTTTTCATAGGATGGATAGAAGAGGAAATATGTTTGTTACATAATCATAATAACATATAATTATATAGGTTATACTGTATTTATTACTTTATAATGTAAACAAAAAAGTAAGATGAAGTATAAGAAGAAATGATCTTGAGTGATTCGGTAAAGGAGAATACCTCTTCTTCGGCAAGTTCCCTATAGATATCCTCTTAAAGGCACTAGAGTTAGTATTTTGAGAAGACCAAAACCTCTAGTATGTAACTAGTTAATTTGATAAGGTAAATGGTCATGGTATGTCCGATTTTGAAGGCTAAAATTGAAGTAAATAGGTTACGGAGGACGTTCCCTTTTATAATTGAGGTGAGGGGCACTTTTGGAAACTCCAAAAATATTAAATTATAATAAAATATATATCAATCAAAATACAAACAGAATGTCATTTATTTAAAGATATAAATATATAAGGTTTAAATATCATCAACCAATAAATTTTAGACAAGTTTTTATGTCAATTTAAATCTTATCATTTCAGTTAACTTTTAGTTATTCTATTTTAATTTTAACAAAGGTAACAAATTATTCAATATTAAAATAGTGTAATTTTTACTTATTAGATGTCAATTATACCATAAATGAACAATATAGAACATTTTATAGTAAATAGTAATTATTTTATATTTTTTAAAATATTTTATGATTTTTAAATAATTTAATAAAATGTTATTTTGACAAAATATCAATAGTGTCAATTTTGAAACTATTCATTTAATGGATTTTTAAAAAAATCAAGATAAGATTCTAACCTAGAACCAAATATTTTATTATATATATAAGGATTAAAGTTAATATATAAAATTTTTGGGATATATTAATTATCTAAAATTATATTTATTTTAGTATTTTAATAACATAAATGTGATATTTTCATTAATAAAATAATTTCAACATCAATTTTGTGTAATTATTTAATACATGAATTTTTTGATTAAAAATAAAAAAAAAATTATGAAGATAAATCTACTAGATTTCATAATAATACTTTTAGTTGAATATATTTTCTAGAAAATCCATCATTAAAAATGTTGTACTTACTAAAACATGATTGTGACAAGTTTAACATTACTTTAAATAAAATAATATAAGTGTCACAATCTCTTCTATAAGGCTCAAAATAGTCTATAGATCTACCCATGGATGATTACAGTTGATATATACTCAAAAAATAAGATTTATTCAAGTTTTTGTGTCTTTTAATGGTTATTATTATTTTAATAAAAATTAGTTTATTGATTTTTCATCAATTAAATAATTTATGCATCATCAATATATAAACCTTTAAGGTAATTATTTATTTTTTAAAAATTAAAAATAAATCACCATGATAAAGAAAAAAAATTATCTTTCAAATTAGTATTAATAATAGAATTTATCTTCTATATAACCCTATATTAAAAATGATTTAGTTATTAAAATTTGAGTAAGACATATTTAAATTTTCTTTAAATAAAATATATTAAATATCCTAATCTCATAAAAGTAGTTAAAAAGGGTATAATTTTGACCCAAGGATGTATTTTTTCTAAAATAACTCATCAAATCATATTATTACAAGTGTTAAGGTAATTTTATAATATTATATTTACCCTTAATTACCTGATTTACATTTTTATCATATTAATCAAAATTACTGAAGTTTCTATTCGTAATTCCTAAATATAAAAGAATACTATTTAGATAATTTGGACCTAATTATTTCAAATATTAAATCCATTTAAAAATTCAAAACACCAAAGTTTTGGTAATTAATTTAAAATCAATCCTATTGTCGGAATGAAAAATGAGTTTTTAAAAGTTAAAACATTGCAAAATATTGAAATGTTTTTACATAAAAATTCAATATAAAATTAATGTCAATGACATAAATTATATTTAATGATAAAAATATATTCTATTTATACTTTAAAACCGTTCAATAATATAATTTAACCATATAAATTATTTTGATGAAAAAGTTTGTTTTCAATTAAAATTTAGTGTATTTTTACTATTCATAAAAATGTGAAAGTTATCTATAAAATATCAAAAATTCATAAAAATTAAATTTTTATATCCCACTTTCAAAGAAAATGTTTATTTAGTTTAATATAATATATAAAAGTTTCAAAAACTAGATTTAAAATGGGTGCGCCATCAAAAGGCGGCAAAACAGCATTTTTTAAAAATTACTTCTTTTATCCAAAAAATTGAATTTGTTCTTATATAATGTATAGAAAAAATATAAGATGAATTTTAAACATTATATTGAATATATTAAACATATATTTCATTAATAAAATCCATCAAGAATGATTTTATTATTTTATAAACTCACTTATTTTCATTTAAATAGTTTTTCATAAGAAAGTTAATAATATCCATACCCGCCATTATAATGACTAGGTTATGAGGTAACATAATAATATTTAGTTGTTAACTTATACTCGATCATGCGTGAAATGAATTATATCAAAATAACACTAAATTTTTTGTAACACAAGCCAAGAATAGTGTTGTGTATACCGAAAGCTAAGTCGGCGTTGCATATAGCGTAAGCTTACCTTGATGTAGCGTACAACACAAGACATCAAAGACATTTAAAAAAATATATCATAAAAATATCAGGGTGTTACATTATACCCCCCTTAAAATAAATTTCAACCTCAAAATTCTTCTGGGTTATAAAAGTATTAATACTTTAAAAGTTATTTTATATAAACCCACATCATAAAAACAGATACTAAAACTTTTTTAAAAAAAGGAATGTGAGAAACATAACAGTTACCCAAAGCCACTCATAATTGGGTTTCTACATAGGATAACTTAGGTGGAAAGTGAAAACATGAATATATAAGAGAAATATAACCATCAATTTCTGATGGAGAGTGATAGAGAACAAGGTTAGAAGAAAGTTTACAATCACAAAGCCATAAATCTGTGATGGTATAAGGGGACATCTAATTCGTTGGGTAAGAAGATACTAGGATAACATTTTTGGTTTTTGGGATTATTTCCCTAAATTTAGAAGAGCATGATAAGAAATAAAATATGCAAAAGTATACCTATGGTGAGATCATATGCACAAGTATACCTATGGTGAGGTAATACTTTATTCTAACAAAATTAATATGATGTTTAACTTAAACTTTCCATAAATTAATAACCTTACAATCCTTCTAAAATCTAAAAATCCAAAACTATAGAAAAAGGTTCACTAAATTAGCTTAACATTTATCCCCCATATATCATATGGTATCTATTGTTGATCACATTCCAAAAATTTGAACACCTTCATCATGTATTCTCTTGAGTCACAGTAATAACTTGAATTATCATATATCCTTATTCAAAACATAAATGTTTCCTTATTCTTAAGTCTAAAAATCTATAAACTTCATCCATGATAGAATAACCCACATGTCAATAAATCCTTAACCAGTTCCAAGGTAACTAATATCATCATGTTTAATTATTCCTATCCAACATATCTTTATCCAAATATCATTATATCAATATCATGCTCATATTAAGGGTTAACCTTCCCTTAATCATGTGTTTTCCAAAAACATCATCTTATTACCTCAATCACTTTTCATGGTTATCGGAACCACTAAGTATATGCTTTAAAATACATGTGGAAAACCACAGTTGTCCACTAAATAGATATTACAAAATTACATAATACTATAAAAGAGATTCTCCAACATCATTCTGGGATCCCATTACATAAACACTCAATCATTCCACCACTCAGTTGTCATAATCAACATCACCATTAGTGATTACATGTGATTTTCATTTTTCTTTGTCCTTGAGAGGTTTTTGATGTTGATCATCATAGATAACCCTAATATTAGAGCATTGGTTAGCATAATTCCCTATTTTCATTCACTTGTAACATTGAAGTATGGGAGGTGAATTCTATGTAGCCTTTTCTCTATTTGCATAATTAGCTACCATTTTCCCATCACTTTGGGTCTCAAATACCTGATGACCTTATTTTCCATAGTTAATATTTACTATTATCTTTAATAAAATCTCCACTATGCTTCTTTCCACACTTTGAGCATAATGAAATGCTCATCTTCTTTTCACCATTGTTTTGAGATTTTCCCTTGAACTCAATCTTCTGTTTCTTGCCAAAACCATGAGATAGATATGTAACACCAAATTTAATTTATACCTTGATAGAACATTTTATGATATCTTTATATCTACTAAATTATCTTATAGTTAACTCCCTTTGATAACTTGGTTTTAATCCACTGAAGAATTAATCAACTTTACTTTCATATTGGATGATAAAGCCAGAAGCATACTTTGAAAGTCTTGTAAAATTTGCCTCATATATACCAACAGATTCATCATCATTTTTCTTAATCTCTAGGAACTCCTTTTCCATATTCATTTGAAGAATAAAAGGAAAGTACTTATTGAAAAATAAGTTCTTGAACTCGTCCCATTCCATGGATTCAATTTCATCTTGCTGCCTCGTATTCTTGATTAGAGTCCACCACTGGTCCGCTTTTCCTTATAAATTATAAACAACCAAAATGAATTTTTCATGTTTTGAATAGTGAAGGATGAAAAATATCTTTTCAATGGTATTGATTCATTGTTCTGCAATAATTTTATTAAAATACCCACTTAAAGAAGGTGGATGTTGCCTCATGAAGGACTCAACAGAATGTTGTTCCCTTCTCTACTCATTTGTAAGTCTATAATGATTCATAGATTGTGTAAAAATAGTGATAAGATTTTTCATTCTAGATCCCATAACATTTGGTTGTTCAGGAGGACAATCACTACATTACCCATTTCATTGATCATTAACACAGTTATTTCAGGTTCCATCCATAATCTAAAACCCAAAAAGAATAGTGTGAGAGGAAAAAATCATACTAGGGAAATAAAAAATTCAAGGGGAATTACTTACAATCTCTAACATCTTAGGTTTAATCTTAGGTTAACAATGATCATTACCAAGATTCAAGGATTGTAACCTATAGTTACACTTATTATTAGGGACATCCCTAGACATACCTTAGAAATATCTCTACGGATCTCACTAAAGATTTCACATCCTAGTTTCCAAAGGTTGACTAAACCTTCGCTCTGATACCAACTGTAAATACCCAAACTTAACTTACATAGACATTACATTACTTTTGCGGAATACTTAATACATGACACAAATAGAATTCCAAAGATTGTATTATTTTAGTGCCTTTATAAATTGGGAACACATTCTACTAACTTGGTGAAAGATCTTCAACATCTCCCATAAAGATATTCTTCTTTATTTTTCCTACCTAAAACCTTTCTTTATATCATGGGGAAAATAAAACATATGAAAAGGGAGAGCTCAAATGTTCATTAAGGGAAAGCATGAAAAATATCATACAAAACATAAACATAAGGATGTAAAATCATGAACATAAATTTTTAAAATAATACCATGTATAACATATATCAAAATATTGAGACATGAAATAAATCTTGGCAGTTCATAAGGCATAAATCATAAAGGAACATGATCTATGAGAAAATAACATTGGCATAAAACATGGATTTTTGGAAAACACATAGGCATAGAAAATAATTTCCATATTAGCCAAGGATCATTTCCAAGACAATCATAGTGGGAAAATTCCATTACTAAACCGTGTTCACTACTCATTCCAGCCCTCTATTACTGAATTGGGTTTACTTACAATTTCATCCCTGTATTACTGAACCGGGTTTACTTGTTGTTCCATCCCTGTATTACTGAACCAGATTTACATGTAGTTCCAGTCATTTATATCTCATGAGATATAAATCTTTACCCAATGCATTATAGTAAGATATAGGTCTCACCTATCATATAATGAAAACCATACATATGTGTTCCATAATAACATAAATCATTCAACATAAAATAACCCAAGGAATAAAATGGGTTTCTTAAACATCATTCCATCATAAAATAATCCAAGAAAAATAAATGGATTTCATAAATACCATAAACACAATAAATACATATGAATAATAGGGATAGTATACTTGAAACATATACTTATTAAATAATTTCAGCTTAGAAGTAAAATAAATTTTGTAAAACACTTGAAATTGATTCTTGAGGAAAATATCATTTCTTCTTCAAAAATATTTTATTTTCTCAAAATTATATGAAATTTTAAAATAAAAGAATTTATTTGAAAATAGAATTGAAATATTATAAAGGAATATTCATGAAAATAAGGTGTTATGAAAGTGTAAAAATCCATTTATGTATTATAAGTTAAAAGAAAATATTTTTCTCGTACTTTTTTAGAAAGTAAAAAAGTACCTCGTATGGAAAATGAAAGAAAGATTCCTTCCAAACCATGTAGTAAAATTCAAAAATGGGTAAATATGAATTTAAATATACATATGAGAATAGTAAAACATTTTATAAAAGAACTTTTAGAAAACATGGACATGGATGATAAATATACCCCAGTAAATACTTACGTATAAACAATCTCAGATAATAATGAGATTGCAAAATTATCCCTTACCTTAGGTCTAGGTTCCTTCATAAATGTTAAAACCTCATGTATAAGGGTTTAAATAATTTCATTAACTTATTATAGAATCAAATTAATTTTTATTATATCATAAGTGATCATATTTTTACCCGTTTGTTAATAGCATTATTACTCGTCTTTCGGGTATTAACTACTTTATTTTATTACACATGTTTTGATAAATAAATTATTTTACTCATATTAGGATATAGTTATATCATTTAAATAATGATATTAATATAATATATATCATATTTTTTCATTCTATACATTTATATAACCATGATTTAATGAAGATTATGTAGAATGAATCGCATTGCACTGTGGAGACGGTAGGTCGTACGTACACACGAGTGATGAAATCATTCCATTAATTGTGAAATGGTGTGGAAGTGGATTTTATTTAAGAATAAATATAATGTTATAATAATAATATATATTTATTATTTCCATCATTATAACCATCCAAGTAAGGTGGTGGTGGAAAACATATTACACCATGTCATGGAGACGGTACGTCGTGCGTACACACAGGTGGTGATTTAATTTTTCCTATGATGGATAAAAGGTGGAATATGGTTGTTACATAATCATAATAACACATAAGTATATAGTTTATATAGTATTTATTACTTTATAATGGAAACAACATATTAAGAGGAAGAAGAAGAAGAAATGATCTTGAGTGAGTCGGTAAAGGAGATTACCTCTTCTTCGGCGAGCTCCCTCTAGATCTCGTCTTAAAGGCACTAGAGTTAGAATTTTGAGAATAAAAGAACCTATAATATATAACTAGTTAATTTTATAAGGTAAATGAATAGGTTATGGCTGATTTTGAAGGCTCAAAGTGAAGTGAAGAGGTGAGGGAGGAGGTTCCCTTTTATAATTAAGGTGAGGGGCACTTTTGGAAACTCCAAAAATATTAAATTATAATAACATCTATCTCAATACAAATACCAAAAAAAGTCATTTATTAAAATATATAAATTGATAAGTTTTAAATCTCATCAACCAATAAATTTTAGACAACTTTTTATGTCAATGTAAACCTTATCATTTTAATTAACCTTTAGTTATTCTATTTTAATTTTAACTAAGGTAACAAATTATTAAATATTAAAATAGTGTAATTTTTACTTATTGAATGTTAATTAGACCATAAATGAACAATATAGAACATTTTAGAGTAAATAGTAACTATTTTATATTTTTTAAAATATTTTATGATTTTTAAATAATTTAATGAAACATTATTTTGACAAAATATCAATAGTGTCAATTTTGACACTATTCATTTAATGGATTTTGAAAAATATCAAGATAATATTCTAACCTCAAACCAAATATTTTATTATATATATAATGTTTCAATTTCATATATAAAATTTTTTGGATATATTAATTGTCTAAAATTATAATTATTTTAGTATTTTAATAACATAAATTTGATATTTTCAATAATAAAATAATTTCAACATTAGTTTTGTGTAATTATTTAATACACATAATTGTTGAATAAAAATTAAAAATAAAATAAAATTATGAAGATAAATCTACTATATTTTTTAATAATACTTTTATTTCAATATATCTTCTATAAAATCCATCATTAAAAATGTTATACTTATTAAAATATGAATGTGAAAAGTTTAACATCACTTTAAATAAAATAATATAAGTATCATAATATCTTTTATAAGGCTCCAAATGGTCAATAAATAGACCCTTGTATGATTATGGTTGATATATACTCAAAAAATAGTATTTTTTCAAGTGTTTGTGTATTATAATGGTTATTATTATTTTAATAAAAATTAGTTTATTAATTTTTCATCAATTAAATAATTTATGCATCGTCAATATATAAACATTTAAAGTAATTATTTATTTCCTAAAAATTAAAAATAAATTACCATGATAAATAAATAAAAATATATTTCAAATGAGTATTCATAATCGAATTTATATTCTATATAACCTTATATTAAAAATGATTTGGTTATTAAAATTTGAGTAAGACATATTTAACTTTTCATTAAATAAAATATATTAAATATCCTAATATCATCCAAGTGGATTAAAAAGGGTGTTATTTCTCCCCAATTATTGTTTGGGTCTAAAATAACTCATCCAATCACATTAGTACAAGTGTTAAGATAATTTAATAATATTATATTTACCCTTAATTAGCTGATTTACCTTTTTTCCGCATTAATAAAAATTACTGAAGTTACTATTCATAATGCCTAAAAATAAAAGAATATTATTCAAATAATTTTTTCATACTAATTCCAAATATGGAATCTATTTAAAAATTCAAAACAGATAACTTGCAGTAATTAATTTAAAATTAATCCTGTTGTCGGAATGAAAAATAGGTTTTTAAAAGTTAAAACATTGCAAAAGATTAAAATGTTTTTACATAAAAATTCAATGTAAAATTAATTAAAATTATGTACATTATATTGAATGATAAAAATATATTATATTTATAATTTAAAACCATTCAATAATATAATTTAACCATATAAATTATTTCTATGAAAAAAGTTGTTTTCAATTAAAATTTTGTGTATTTTTATTATTCATCAAAACTTGAAAGTTAATAGAGTAATATCAAAAATTTATTCAAAATAAATTTTTATATAAAAATTACAAATAAAATGTTTATTTTTTTAAATAGAATATATAAAAGTGTCAAAAATAGATTTTAAATGGGTCCGCCATCAAAAGATGTCAAAACTGCATTTTTTGAAAATTGCTTCTTTTATCTGAAAAATTGAATTTGTTCTTATATAATGTCTAGAAAACATATAAGATGAATTTTAAACATTATATTGAATGTATAAAACATATATTTCATTAATAAAATCCATCAAGAGTGATTTTATTATTTTATAAACTCGCTTATTTTCATTTAAATAGTTTTTCAGAAGAAAATTATTATTGTCCATACCTGCCATTATAATGAATATGTTATAAGGTAACATAATAATATTTAGTTGTTCAATTATACTCGGTCATGCGTGAAATGAATTATATCAAGATAACTTGAAATTTTGTGTATCACAAGCCAAGAATAGTGTTTCATATACAGTAAGATAATCCAGTGTTGTATATATCATAAGCTTACCTTGGTGTAGCGTACAACACAAGACATCAAAGAAATTAAAAAACATATATCATAAAAATATAAGGGTGTTACACTCCAAGAATCTTTAATATCATTCCCAACATCTTAACATCATCCTATTTACACTGAGATGGCATTGTATATATGCCAATTTATCGAATTTGTAGGTTTGGATTGACCAGGTACACTTCTTGGGACACATCATCTCAAAGAAAGGTGTGTTAGTCGACCTAGAGAAGGTTCTGGTAGTAGTGTCCTTAGAATATCCTAAGAACGTATCCAATATCTGCAGCTTTCTGGGATTAGCTAGATCTTATGGGAGATTCATCTGGGACTTTTCCCATTTGGAAACACCACTTTCGGGCTTGACCAAAAAGGGGATAAATTTTGATTGGTTGGAAGCATGTGAGATGGACTTCCAGGAATTGAAGAATAGTTTGACATCAACACCTATATTAACCCTACCCAATCCAGTTGAGGAGTACACAGTGTATTTTGATGCTTCTGGGATTAGAATCGGAGTTATATTAATTCAAGGAGATTGAGTCATTGTGTATGGGTCTCAGCAGCTGAGGCCATGTGAATGGAACTACCCTATGCACAACCTAGAGTTAATAGTTGTGGTTTATGCTTTGAAGTGTTGGTGGAATTATCTATTGGGTGGTAATTTTACATTATATATTGATCACAAGAGTTTAAATTATATCTTCTCCCAATGATATTTGAATCTTCTATAGTGGAGATGGGTTGAGTATATGTATTCATTTGATTTTGAGCTAGTGTATATGCCCAGGAAGGGAAACAATGTGGATGATACTTTGAACAGTAAAACTCAAAATTATGTAGTTTAGGAGTCTAGTGATGAGTGGAATACGATGACTCTACTAGATGATATGAATTTGGTGGTTCAGGAGAGTTATGAATAGATGACTCTAGTATCCATTTCTGTAGAGTCTACACTTTTAAGCTGGATTAGAGATAGGCAGTATAAGGATCTGGAATGTTTGAACTTGATGGAAATCCTTGAAGTTGGGGAGTTACCTTCCAATTGGAGCATAGATTAGGAAAAAATCATTTATTTCAAGAATTGGGTTGTTGTGCCTATGAGTATGTAGGAGAAGTTTATGTGTGAGTTTCATTCCTTGAAGTGGGTGGTACAAACAGGTGTGGGAAAATGTATTATGACCTATGATGATAGTTTTGGTGGTTGGGAATGAAAAAGGAGATAGCAGGGTTCATGACACAATGTTACACATGTCAGAAGGTGAACGTGGATCATCAACAGCCTGAATATTATCTAAAGTTGTTTCTCATTCTGAAATGGAAGTGGGGTGACATGACAATAGACTTTGTGGTGGGTCTCTCGAATACACCAAGGAAGAATAATTCTATTTTGGGTTATTATGGATTGATTGATGAAAGTAGAACATTTCTTTACTATATGAGATATATTCTTAATGGATCAGCTAGTGGACTTGTATATTCGGGAGATAGTCCATCTACACAGGGTTCTATAGAATATAGTTTCAGATCATGACTCATGCTTTACTTTGGTATTCTGGCAGGGATTACAGAAGGCGCTTGGTATATAGGTTTTATTGAGTACGGTCTTCTACCCAAAGAAATATGGGAAGTCGGAGTATACCATACAAGTGCTTGAGGATATGTTTTGGGTGTGTGTTCTTAACTTTGATAGATCTTGGGAGAATCACCTATCTTTGGCAGAGTTTTCCTATAACAACAGTTATTAGGAAACGATACAGATGGAACCATATGAGGAACTTTATGGTAGGCCATGCAGATCACCTCTATGCTAGATGGAGGTAGGTGAGTCTGAACTATTGGGACCGAGTCTCATGCAGGATACATTGGAGCAGGTATATAAAATTTGGAAGAGTATGGATACGGCTCATAGTAGAAAGAAATTGTATACTGATAGATGTCAAAGACCCCTAGAGTTTATAGAGGGTGATCATGTATTTCTTCAGGTGTCACCTAGATTGGGTCACCATAGGATATTGAGGCAAGGCAATTTAACCCCTAGATTCGTTGGACCAATTGAGGTTGTGGAGAGAATCGATTCGATGGTGTACCGATTGGCTCTTCCACAAAAATATAATGTTATGCATGATGTTTTCCATGTATCACAACTTCAACAGTATCACACAAACCCTTATTTATTATGTATCTAGATTTATAATTAAGATATATTGTTTTATTTAATCTTGATTTAGGTTTTCAAGATTCGTATCTAGATCTACATCATTGTACCGCTCAATTTTTTAGGGGGTTTTATTAGGTGATTATTCTTCAACATTTTGAGGTTGGTTGTATATTATTCAATTCCCAAAGTCATGATATTAATTACATGTAAGTGATTGTATAAATTTTTAGGGTTCGTTTAGCAATTGGAATTCCTAAATTGAATTAATTAATGTATTCAATTAATTAATTGGGGAAATTGGGGTTTTAATTGAATAATGGAATTGTGGAATCAAGACAATTAATTGATGAAATAATCATCATAGTATTTAATTGTAGAATTATGGATAGTTAATTGTTGGGTTAATTATCGTAATGTTGAATATTGAATTTAGGATAACAAATTTTTGAATTAACTATGGATTATCGAGATTGGTTGAGTTGTGCTAATTAATTGTAGAATTAATTAAAGGTATTAATGTGATTAATTAATCATTAGGTTAATTAATGGAATTGGTTTGATTAATTAATTATAGAATTAATTAATGAAAATTGATGTGATTAATTAATTGATGAATTAATTAATGGAATAATTTGTGATTACATTGGCATAGAGTAACACATGGGATAATCAGGTTGTGAGTGAGTAACTATTGAGAAGGACCGTGAGCAATTGTTTAGAAGGACCGTGAGAGCCTATTAAGAAGGACCAAGAAGGACCATGAGATCATATTGAGGAGGACCATGGGATCCTATTGAAAGGAAGACCATGATAGCTTCTATAGTTATTTCCAAGGGAGAATGTGAGTGTTCTTGCAGTTGGTCCAGGGGAAAGACCATGAGAGCTTCCCCCTTTACTGAGTAAGCAATTATGCATCGTTTTGGTTTCACTCACATTAGATTCTTGAGGTTAGATCCTTAAGTGCACATTACTCATTCCATATTGATTTACTTGTTTTATGTATTTTATAAAATGTGAAATTATGATGTTAAATAGTTCAAAATTTGGCACGATCTGAAGTAGGTATAGAGTTTCGGGCGTCCTCGAGAACCTGAGAGATTATGTGGTTAAATGAATGTTAATTGAAAATGTGATAACTATTTATTTACACATTTTAATTATTTATTCATCCAACTGCATACATTGATATTGAATGGATTTTTTTTAGACACCATTGGTGGTGACATACTAAGTTGTACTCACACCCTACTTGGATTTATTTCTTAACTTATAAAATTGAAGCATTAAATAAGTTTATTTTTTTGTAAACTAGTTAAAAATCAAAAGGGACATATAATAATTTCAAATTGAAGTGATAAAGGAGGTGAATTTGATAATCTAGAATTTTAAAAAAAAATCAAGATGATGGATACATTCAAAAAAAATCATTCTCCTATAATACTACAAAAAATGGTTTTGTAGAGAGGAAAAATAAAACTATCTAAGAATTGGAAAGAACCATTCTTAATGAATTTAATTTAACAAAATATTTTTCAAATGAATTGTTTAATACTGATTGTTATATTTTAAATATATTTTTTATAATACCCTTGTTAAATTAAAACCCTTTATGAGCTTCTTAAAGAAAAGAAACCTGAATTTGGTTATTTTAGAGCTTTTAGGAGAAAGGTTTTTATTTTAAATACTATAGTTAACTTAGATAAATTTGATTTTAAAAGTGATAAAGTTATATTTCTAAGATACTCTAATAATAATAAATCTTATAGAGTATAAAATAAAATAGATATGACCATGAAATAATATTTGTGTGTAAAGTTTAATGAAAATAATAACAAATAGTTTTCAGATTTAGATGATATTGATGATGAAAGGACCAGTTTGGGATATTCCTAACATTGAGAGGGGGTGAATCTATGTTATGGACTTTTTAATCCAATTAAAACTTATATACCTTTAACTCTTAGACCTATTATGATATAGATTATCTTATTATCTTTTCTCTACTTCATGAAAGTATATGAAAACAGTAAAAGATACCACATGTTATTTTTATAAAGTTCACTACTCAATGAGTGTATCTAGTCCTTGTCATGTATGTTTATGACCAGTACATGGATTATACACTATAATGAGGTATCAGTTTATATTTGGGTGGATAGGATATAATCCTTTATCTATTTTGGGTCCCTACACTTACAGAGGGGGAATGGGAATAATCCTTCTTCCTTGGACTAGTGAAGACCTGGTCTAACTTTCAGTTTCTCTATGGTTCTTTATACTACCTCTAAAGATATTCTTCGCCTTCTTGTTAAGTTAATTTGTAACACAAATAAATTATTCCACCATATTATACTTCTAATGGATGTCACAATGCTATTTTATTCTTCCACAATATTCACCTATTACTTGCACAATATCATGCAAACAACTCTTCTTCTTCTTCACAATAGAAAATTTAAAGCTACACTTCTTCTTATTCTATCAATTACAATAATGTGAATTTTTTGTGGAATAATAAATAGAAATGTTCCTAAACTAAATAATAATCAATCAGATATTAATTTGGTCTGAACCTATTCTTCTTATTTATTGAAACACAGACTACACTATTTTTTCTTCTTCTTCTTGCTATAATCACAAACTTCCTTTGAAATTATCAAAACAATTAAAGATAATCAAAACATAGAATCATAAAAATTACTTATTCATTGATATAATATCAATAGTGAATGTATTATCAGTTCTATGATCCTTCACATAATAAATATGGAATAGTTTTCAATATCATCTTCTCATTCAATCAAGTGCCTGAGCAAATTTTTTTTCCTTATTCTAATGAAATATCAGCTTCACTTAATTAACAAGAACTCACTATTTCATGTGATCTTAAATTCATGAAATTGGTGCATGTAACTTTAATTAAAAAAATTTAGCATTTGCACACACACACACACACACATATATATATTATTTCATGTGCTATTTTTATTCTTTTTGTTTTCATTACTCTTTTAACTTTACACTTCCATTCACAAAAATGGGTTCAGGTATTTCAATGTATTTCACTACATGTGCATGAAAGTGTTATTCTTATTCACTTTGGTGGAACCATGCACAACTAGTTTGGTTCCTTTAGTTATCTTCATGAAAACCTGAATGCGTATAGATTGTTGTTCCACTTATTCACACACACCAGAACAGATGAGTGGTATCTCTTTATGTAGTGTATACACAACCACACAACAGTATACTTTATGTTGATTCCTCCTTTTCACAACACCACAATGTGAATTTTTTATTCTACTATACACAACACAATCATTGGATTGTCCTCTTATGATCCATTTTGTATCAATAGAGTACACACATGGTTTTTTCTTCATGTAACATAGTGAGAGTGAACAACTCAAACACTGATTCATGACTTTGTCTATATTTATGAAGCATGATGAGGGTGTGTTAACACCAATAATGTTTCCATGAATATTCTTCAATTGGGATGTGCACGGATCTCCTTAACATGGCTAAAAAAAATTTGGGACTCCCCTTCTTCATGTAGCATTAGAGACTCGTGGAACTCTGCTGTTTTGTGTGAATGGAAGCTCAGAGAGGCTCTATTTTATAGAAAAACAATATCTCTCAGATATATCATGAGAAGAATCATACTTCTTAGCATTGGGACTTTAGTATTTATAGTTTAATTTCACACCACCTTTCATGCCATGTTGTATATCAGTTTTTATATCGTGCTTATAAACCATTCAATGATATGAAGATATCATATTTGAAATATTCAAATGCGGGTATCACAAACATTGTACACCGATTATCATGTAGTGTTTAATTCATGATCGGGCTTCTCCTCATGGTGAGTGTATCACATTTATGCGATCATAAATATATCATGTTTTATGCCTTGAAAAAATTCATGAAGATCAGATGCACCAATCAGCCTCTACGACACTATTTTATTTTGGCCTAAGCATCTTCTTTGAACTCCTCTTTGCATGAAAAGCATATCATGCATACATATCGACCTGAGTATCATTATTACATAATTCAATCACTGAACTTGATATTAGGTTCATGGTTTCATCACTGGTGGTATCTGATCATCGAAGGGTCAGAGTCGAGGAGATCTCATGTCTGGAGGAAGATCATGAAAATGTGTAAACTTGGTGATCATCAGATCATTCCAGATCAAACAGATGCATTATGTATGTATAATTTTAATACGAGTGAGCAGTGAACCTGCTTCAGTGTACCACATTGATCTTGAGTGTGATTGGGATGTGATATATAAAAAATATCATTCTCGCTACTGCTTCGAGCCAGCATCGGGGTCGGCACTCGGATATACAGCATACACCTCACTAGGCTTCGGCCATATGGGATTAAAACTCAACCTATACACCTGCCTTCAGGGGTACGCTCTATGGGACTTATACATAGTCTCACCTTCCTCTTGTGGGAACTATTACCTTTTTCATCCATATGCTTTCTAGGGATGCTCCCTTGGGCATCGTTTACCCTCAGGTCCCACATGTGCCCTTGGTTGAGTGGTCTAGGAAGCTTGTGAGTTAGAATTATTTTTTATATAAGGCCTCCCTTTTTTTATATACGAAGAGAATTTTAAGTGTATAATTCTTCAATACAAATCCATTATAAACTTTAAATCACATCATGAAATAATAAATATATTTCATGATTCTTATTCACACAAAATAGAGATGAATATTCTTCAAGTTAGCTCTTGCATGGATTCTCATGTTATACAATACTATAAAACCGGCCTTTAGTAGTGTTATAAATAGACTTTATCAGTGCTAGAAAAGTGTTGATAACTTGAACGACGTTAAAAGCCCAGGACTTTTATCAGCACTAAAAAAATGTTGATAAAGGGTCCATTTATCAGTACTAAAAAAGCACTAATAAATGGGAAAATTATCATTACTTTTAAAAGTGCTAATAAAGGTCTCATTCATCAGAACTTTTAAAAGTGATAATAAAGATATCATTTATCATCACTTTAATTTAGTGCTACTAAAGGATTCCTTTATCAGCACTTTTTGAAGCACTGTTAAAGGCATTTATCAGTGCCCATAGAAGCACTGATAAAGTAGACCTTTATCAGCACTTGCAAAAGAACTGATAAAGGTACATACTGCAGTGTGCTGTAATAGCACACTGCAGCACCAGAAATATATATAATATCAACAAAAACAAGTCCCAATATAGAATTTAAATGAAATAAAATTTATAACACAAATACCAGAAAAAAAAACACTATATTATAGACAATTAAAACATTAGTTTATACAATTACATAAATATAAATTATTAAATATATTCAAAAACATCAATGTTCCTTTTTCTTTTAATCATGAACTAACTCATGCTATTGTTGAAAAAACCACCCCCAACTTGAGAAATAACACACTTATATAAGAAAACTATTCTTGTGTTTGTAATAATATAAAATAAATCTACAAGGAATAATGAAAATGAAATCAATGTTCCGTTATATAATTTTTCGGTAAAATAGTGAAATTATATCCTAACATTACTTTTACATCTTTCCAAAGGGTTTCCTTCATTATAGTTTGTTATTCTGATGTATTGGTAACATCATTATGTGAAAAAGACATTTTCTACATAAGTATTCAAACATTTAATTTAGATTATTTTAATTTAGTAGAGAACATATAATACTATGAGTAAAAACATAATATATTAAAAAATGATTACCTTCTCATTGAACTCTCTTTATTTTTTTAAAGGTTTAAATTATTTGGTTCATCTTTCAAGAATCCAAATCCCCACTTTTTGGTCCCCTCTAATGTACAAGATATTGTCTACATTGAGACCAACATGAACTGATTGTGATGTCCCAATGAAAGGGTCATCCTCGATTAAATTTTTATCTGAATCAACATTTGTTTTAGTCAACAGCAGGATAATTGACCAATTCTTATTTTTTGGATCGATTCATAAAATACTTTCACTGCTTGTGATTCCATTATGAATGGCTCATCTTTTTTCCCTTCTATATTGAAATTTACCTTCACAAAACCCATTTCATCAACTTTCACTCCATTGATACTTTTAACCCATTTTCAATGGAAAAGAGGCACTTGAAATGTTGTATAATACAACTCATATATCTGTTCAATAATGTCAAAATATGACATATTTTCATAAATTGGATTTCTATCCTTGGAACCAGATATGTTCATCGCTTCAACCACAAGCGTAACACCATTGTTTTGCATCATATTGAAGTCATCATGTTCTTTTATATAGGATGTATAACCATTGATTAAAAACCCAATGTAAGATATAACATTTTCATTTGGTCCTCTGGATATCCATTAAAGTCATTTGGAAATTGAATTTGTATTTTCAGATAAATCCTTATAAATTTGATCTCTGAACCATCCTATAAATTTTTGATTATGTGTATCTAATATCAATCTTTCATCTCTTGATGGATTCAAATATCTAAGAATTTATTTGTGTAATTCAATGTATGGATCAAAATATTCTATATTATGTAATATATAAATATGTTTTTGCTCCCATTTTTTCAAGGTAATTGTAACAACATCTCTTCTAGAAATCCATTTTCCCATAAGGCATTTTTTGTGATTAGACTTTGGGAGACTGATGCTTTCAACATCTGATAGGTAATCAGTACATAATTCAATAACTTCTTCAACAATATATCATTCTACAATAAAAACTTCTAGATGACTTCGATTCTTAACATTCCCTTTCAAAATATTCATATACTATTCAATGGGGTATATCCGTCTATAATGGATAGGACCACATAGTTGAACCTCTCTGACCAATTGAACCATCATCTGGACCATTATATCATAGAATGATGATGGGAATAACATTTATAATTCACATAATATGATTTAAATCTCTTTATTTGTGATGGGAAACTTCACCAGGTCTACAACTTTACTACATATGGCTTTGAAAAATAAGCAGATTTTGGTTAATGTATGTCATACATTTTGAGGCAGAATGCAATGGAAAGTAACAGGCATTGAATATTTCATCAAAACATGATAGTCATGTGACTTTAGTCCTTGTAACTTCAAATTTTTCATTGACACAATATTCTTGATATTTGATGAATACCCATGTGGAACTTTTACACTCGTAATAAAAAAAAAGAAAAATTGAAATTTTTTCTATTTGGATAGAGTGTAAGTTGTTAAAAGAAGAAAAGTCCACCTTTTACCCTTCAACAAATCCAACTCTTCCCTTATCCCCATTTTAATCAAATCCAACCTAGCCTTGATGCCATCTTTCATTTTTATAGAAACATTTAGTAATGTTCCAATAACACTATCAAATAAATTTTTTTATACATGAATGACATCAAGAAAATGTATAACATACAAACATTTCAAATACGGTAATTTAAAGAAAATTGATCTCTTCTTCCAACTGGATTTTGTAAGGTTTTTTTAAAATGGTTTACCAAAAACAGTGTCAATATTTTTTAATTTTTTTTACAGTTGATCACCCATTGCTGGAGACGGTGTTATACCTTATTCAATAGGGGTGTCCATGCGTCGGGTTGGGTCAGGTTCGACAATTTTTTTGACCCGACCCAAGCAAAAGTGGTCGAGTTAGGTCGGGTTGGGTCAATGATGTTTTTAAGTTCGGACCCGACCCGACCCGACCCGTATCATATCAGGTTGGGTCGGGTTGGGTCGAACGGGTTATGGAAAAAAAATTAGTCGATGTGCCTCCAGATAAAAAAATATCCCACACCCGCATAGAGCCTTCCTCCCAATTCATCTTCCTCACCACACCATGAATACCCCACCGCCCAATGATGAATCGACCCTCCAGCTCGCCCTGACGGTGCATCCTTCTTCTCCCTCGCGGTGGCTATCGGCTCTCAGCTTTGGCTCGGCAGATCTTCATCAAGGGCACAAATTCTTCTGCAAGGTGGTCATGCTCGATCTTCGGTCAACCATGATAGATGTGTCTTAGGGTTAAGAGAAAATGGGCAGTCGTGGATCTTCTTCAATAGTGGAGGTCGGTGAATGACACAGTGAGGGGCAGAGGTGTGGATGTTCATCCTTGAATCGGGAACACTTCAACAGGTGATTCGGGGGTTTGGATTTGGGTTCACCAGCGGCAGTGAGCTTCATCGGGCACATGGTGGCTGATGAAGGTGGTTTCAATCGGTGTTCTTCACTAGTGGATCTCGATGGCCCGTGGTGGGTTTAGGTAGTGTTGCTCGGTCCCGGCTCATCAAGATCTATTGTATTAACATGTTTGGCATTTTCAGTGCGGTTTACGAAGTTCGGCGTCACCGCCACTTGGTTTCTGGATGTTGTAGGTGAGGCCCGTAGATAAGGACATGGTGGATGTGATCTTCATCATAAATCTCCACCACCAGCTATTAAGATTCGTAGATGTTCCCTCCCCCCATTCGGAGTTCCAAGAATAGTTCACCCAACATTGTATCAACTCCACGATGTTTGAATAGTTGGAGGTGAGGCGTCTAGCGGTTGGGGTGCTGTCGGGGAAGGCGGCGGTAGAGATGTTTGTAGCGAAATTTTGGTCGTCGTGAACTTCATCGCGTAGGGGATCACGCATGGGGTAGTCATCGGGTTCATTGGGTCAGGTTGGTTAATTTTTATTTCAACCCGTGACCCGACCTAACCCGACCACGGGTCGACCCAAAAGAACCAAACCCGTGCATATAGATTTTTTAACCTGACCCAACCTGGTCGGGTCGGTTCGGGTTGGTCGGGTTGGGTCGGGTATGGACACCCCTATTATTTGATATTCACATCGAATGATGTTATCCAAGATCGGTATTTATGTCGTTGAGGTAAAAATTTTCAATGTCCTAAAAACACAATCTTTGAATAATATTTCATCCGAACTGAGTATGTGCATTTTTCAAAAATGGGACACCCCAACATGCCTTTAATGTTATAGCCTGATAAATTTCCATAAGTGGGGAAGTCATTTATCATTCTATACAACATGGATCTCAATTTGAATTTTTCACTTCTATGAGAATCATTCATTATAACACATGTATCCCACATCAATTTAATATCTTTGATCAATGGATCCAAATAGTCATCAATATCATTACCAGGTTGCTTTGGTCTAGATATAAGTAGAGACAACATAATGTATTCGCGGTTCATGCATAACCATGGTGGAAAGTTATAATTTACCAACATGGAGGGCCATATACTATGAGTACCACTCTGTACACCAAAAGGATTTATTCTATCTGTAGATAACTCAAGATGAAAGTTTCTCAACTCATTTCCAAATTCAGGAAACTTTTAATCAATTTTCTTCCACTAAGGAGAATCTGCTGGATGAAATATCTTCCCATATTTAATTCTTGTATCTTCATGCCATGTTAATTGTCTTTTAGTTTCCTAACATCCATATATTCTTCTAAACTATGGAATGATAGGAAATTACCATACAAATTTTTAAGTACTTGATTCATTTTTATTGTATCAATCAGCACCACACTTAGGGCATTTCATGAGTGATTAATGGTCCTTGTGAAACAATATGAAATCATTTGGACAAGCATTTATTTTTTTAGAGATCATGCCCATTGAACATAATATTCATTTAGCATCATATGTTTAGAATGGTATTTCATTTTCTTCTGGTAGCATATCTTTCAGAAGACCAAGTAGTTATGTAAAGCCGGTGTCCATCTGTTCCAAGATTTCACATTATATAACTTCAATGCAGTTGAAAATGTCGTGTATTTAGTACAACTAGTATAAAATGGTTTCTTGGAATAGCTATTTAACTCCTAAAAAAACTTGGGACAATCATTAAGGTCATCTTCAATTTCCATTTTCATTTCTTCCATGTGATCTTCATCATCTTTTACAAAGGTATTCATATCAAATGATTCATAAACCATAGTATCATCCCAATCGATGTCCACATTCAGTTTTTTCCCTTGTTTAGTCTAAAATTTATAGATTTGATCTATTCTATGAAAAATAAAATGTTCTTCCAACTCTTTAGGAATAATTTTTCTTGAATAATAATAATGTAAACATGGACAGAGGATTTTAGAAGGGTCATCTGCATGCTCTTTTGCAAACTTGATGAACTCTTTAACTCCATATTCATATTCATTTATCAAATGATTAGTATGTATCCATTTTTTGTTCATATCCATACTATTGGTTTCATAAATAGATATTTATAAGTTCATGGTAAAAGTTAAAATAGAGGATATGTTTTAAATATACTCAAGATGACCAGTATGAAAAGTAAGGACAACCAGATGATCTATATAGAAAGGTAAAAATACCTATGATTTTATTTTGGATTCCAGGGGTATTTTTTATTTTTAAATTAATTATTTGAAATATATTCACTATTGTGAATTTAAAAGGAAGATTTATAAAAATAAAGTTACTAATTATAATAATGAAGTTATGGATATTATTCAAATAATTATTTCCATGTTAATTTTGTCTCTAGTGGATGACTCAGGTGATATTTAACTAGAATAGAAGCAGGGAACCAACATTAACTCAATGAAAATTATATTCCTTTGAGAAATATATTTCGTGGGATGGTTAGAGAATATCACTAGGTTGAAAGAGGTTTCAAGAAGAGGTCCAAAAGATGAAAATTTATCAAAAGATTAAAATTCTTGTTAAGACATACTATGAAGTTATAAATGGTGATTGAAAGTAGTGATTTTTTTTTTGAGAAATATTGAGCATGAGTTGGTTTACCAACCCACACCACCTAAAATCATTAAATAAGAATACAAAGAGGATGCACGAGGTGCAATTTTCTTGCACCAGCAATGAGTTTAAAGAAAAAACATGAGAAGCTGAAAAGTGTGGGAAGCATCAAAAGAGGAGAACAAGCCATCATGTTGCAAAACAAAGTTGATAAAAAGATTGATCCTTAACTTCCCGTAGATGTATAGAGAAGATCAGCAATGGGTGCACATAGAAAAATCGTTCTTTATCTGTCCTCCACCCTGATCAGCAAAAAAGTAGTATCATTGGATATAGGTACCATTAGAACAATGCCAATGAATAAAACAACCAACGGCCCACATGATATGGACAGATATATTAAACCCTCCATCTGATTTGTTGATAAGAGCACACTAATTACAAGTAGTGAATGAGATGTCTTTCTATATCTAAAATTTCATGTGCATGAGTGCAACATGAGACATCATAACAACAAAAATTAGTGTCCTATTTTTCATAGAAATCCAATTGATGAGTTGGTATAAAAAACCAATCATACATCGGTAGTCAATACAAAAAATGGACCACAAATCATTCCCTAAACAATGGATCACAAACAAATCTTAAATAACGGATCATAAACAACGGATCATAAACAAATCATAGAAGAATAAATAAAAAATGAAACAAAAAATACACAAAGAAAATCGGAAGGCCTACATCACTAGGTTGATGAAAATTGGAGACCCTCTTTGAATGTAGGATGAGATCTTTGGAGGCATTCGAGTGGTTTGATTCAAACTTCGATTCACCAAGGAAGAGCACTGGTGGTAGGTGGATTCTGTGAAAAGTGCTATATCGCGATGGGTTTGCAAATGGTTAGGGTTTTTAAAATAGATCGGGACACTTTTATCAGTGCTTCCAAATAAGCGTTGATATATAGACCTTTTATCAGCACTTATAACGTAAGTGCGGGTAAAAGGACTATTTATCAGTGCTAAAATTAGAGTGTTGATAAATATTTATTTTAACAATGCTTTATTTAGCACTGATAAATCCTAATCTTTATCATTGCAGAAAAAGTGCTGATAGAGATTCTTTTATCATTGTTTATTACTGAAGCGTTGTTAAATGATTTATAATTATAAAAATAAATAAATAAAATGTAAAATTTATAAATACTTAATAAATATATATATATATATATCAATATATTAAATATATTCCTTTTTAAATATATTTATTATAATTTTATAATTATTTATTTCGAATTTTAGAAATATTTTTAAAAAATATTATTTATATCATTATATAAATTTATATAATCAAACATATATATTTAATAAATATATATAAATATAAATATAGTAAATATATTCATTATTTAAGTAAATTTATTATAAATTTAATAATTATTTAAATACACGTAATTATTTATTTATAATTATATAAATAATTTTTAAAAAATATTTATTTATTTATAATTATAAATATATAATTGTATAAATATAGTGATTGTACATTTATAAATATATTTATTTATAAATATATTTATTTATAAATTTTTGTTATTAATATGTTTTAAAATTTATTAATAAATATCTAATTTTGAGTTCATATATGTTAAAAATGAGTTAAATTGAATAAATTAAGAATATAGGTACACTTTAACAATATTGAAAAATGGATAAGTTCTCTATGTGTGCATAATGTATATAAAAATGCATTAATTACATATATGTGAAATTAATATAACACACATTTAATCTATATTAAATTGAAAAATCAAACGACATTCAATTATATTTCAAGTACTATGCAATTAGTCAATATTTTTAATTCATATTAATTTTTAATTATATACCATTATTCAATAAATATATGACTATTTAATGTAAAATGCATAAATATTTTATAATATATAAATCATATTTATATACATTAATATATAGCTATATATTTAATGTATACAATTTAATAACATTAATTATCATAATCATCTAATTAATAAAATGTTTAATATTTAAAAATTTATAATCAATAAATTCATTTTTATCAAAAAATTAATTAATAAAATTTGTAATAAACAAATTTTTTATTTTTTATTTATTTAATTATTTCATTTTATCAACATTAAAAATGTGTTGATGAAAGAAATATTTATCAACTCTAAGCATAAAGCACTGAATAAGTGTACCCTTTAACAATGCTAAAACTTAAGCATTGATAAAAGATACCATTTATCAATGCTAAAAATAAAGCGCTGATAAAGGGATAAATGTATCAGCACTTTCTTTAGCACTGATAGATTTTCCATTTATCAGCGTTTTCTTTTAGCGCTGACAAATAACAGCAATGTTAAAGGCCATTTTTGTTGTAGTGATAGTAAAATATTACATGACCTTATTCAATTCCTCTTCTTATATTCTTTTAAAAATAACTTCTTAGACATCAAATCAACCTTCTTATTTATTTTAAACATCAGGTCACTATAGACACGAGTCTTCAACATGAAAATCAATTCACCAATTGTCATAGTTACTAGGATAATTATTCAAGCATGACATGCAATGTCATTTACTGAATCCATAACAATTATCTAAGCATCACTCGTGAAACTCAAAGTCTTCAAACCATTTATATGTTTCTTTAAATTATAAGACTTGATCACTTCATCCAAGCTCCATTAACTTGTAAACTTCTTCATCATATTGACTTCAATGAGATATTACTATTTCATTGACCACCATTAACAACCAATATCAATAATTGACAAAAAATAAAACTCATACACAAATTGGTCACTTTAATATACTCCTTTATATTTGTTGGTAATGCCCTCAAAGTTTCCTTCTAAAGTAATGTGTCAATATATGGATCATTATCTTCTCTATCCCCATTACTTTTCTAGACTTTTATTTCAATTTCACTCCACCTTATTAACAATAAATACAAATTTCATGTGAAAATGGTATTAGTATATAATAAAAAAATTCCATCCATCATTTCACTCTAAGTCTACTTCAGCTATACTCAGTGTAGAAAACAGGATGATTTGATTTAGAAAACAAAGTTGTGCCCTACCAAATAATTGTAATACCTCAGTAAATGAGAACTCATATACTTGTATTCAATGATATTACACTTTCATTCCAGGATGAAGATACTTAAATAATATATAAACCTTTTTTAATAAATATCAACCTAAAACTCCTTCACTCACTTCAAAAAAATAGATAAAAATATTCTATTTCAACAAGCAGGATAAGTGACCTTGAATAATTTTCATTCTTCTTATGTCATTGATTAATTCAATTACTCCCCATTTGTAAAATGATATTTATCTTTAGTAACCAAGGATGAGAGGTTAATAAAAACATACCTTTTACAATGAAATGATCTTCAACCAGTTTCCAAAATAATCAGATTTGTTACCAATTGAAATAATGATTATGTATCCTTATTCATATTTCTTCACTTGTCTCACCCTAGAGGGAAACACTTCTCAGTAACTTCATAATGGTGGATCTCTTCAAGAATTAATTTCAAGATGTTTCATTTGGAGAATACACTATAATGGATCTTTGACTTTTGACTATCCTGATTGGATAACTTTCACAACTTCACTAAGGATAATCTTCTTAAACACTTGTTATTTAGAATACCAAAAATAAGATCATGAAAATATGGTATCTTATTTATCCTATCTATCCAAAATATAAAATAACATTCTTCAACTTCATCAAATATGATCCTCCATCATATTTTTATTTGAATACCCAATTAAGGAATCATTTAATTACAGTGAATTCTTCAGATTTTCTATCAAGAATTGATAGAACTCAATGTTTCTCTAGTTCTCTCCTTGAGAACTTTCTTCACATTCAATTCCCTATATTATAAGAACAAATAAAATACACAAAGGTTTAAGGGGATAAGGTGGATATTTCATTGCTTCTTCAATTTGAATAGCAAGGTTGTGATGTTTTTCTCAACCAAGTTGCTCAATTACTCTAGTCTTCATGATTTCATATCTAAACATATGTTATAATTTATGTCAAGACATAATAGATCTCTTTACAGTATAATTTAATTTTTATGGAGAATTTTTCTTCTGAACATCCTTCATAGATGATTCATTTTTAATCCTCTTAAGGACTACTTCTTTTTATGGTATAATGGTTAAACAATCTTTTACAATATGACCATATTTCTTATATATATCACACATAAATAATTTAACACAATATTTGAATTTTGTTATCAACCTCTCATGAACATTGTGTTCATCATGTGGAATCTTTTCTTTTCATTTTATACAATCCTTAGCTTTTGTATCTTCCAATTTACTTATTCTTTCCAAATCATTAGGCTAGATAAATAACATGTTATTAGGAGCTGTAGTATAAATTTTGGATCTTTCACATGGGTTCTTTTGAGTGTCATACTTTTTATTTGTTATTTTGGAAGAATTACTTTTTTTCAACATCTTGGATTTGGAATCTAAGGTCTTATTAGCTTTATTACTTGAAATCTTCTTGGGAGAATTTTTGTTCACAACATTCTTCTGATTTCTTCCCAAGGTAGCTTCTTCATTATTATACAACTTCTATGGTCTTCTTTTCTTATCAACTTTGAATAAATTTTGAGATGATCATGTACCAACATTGTGACCACTACCATTTCATACATCATAAAATTTACCAAGAATTCCAAATCAATTTTTTAGTATACAGATTCTTCTATACCTATGGATGTTGCTTCTTCGTCTCTAGGTTTCTCCCCCTTAACATAGGCTTCCTTTTTACTTTTTAATTTTGAGGATTGTACCAAAAATCTAATACATAATTCCAAAATATATTTTATCACCAACATTAAACTACAAACCTTGATCTATTTATATCTTCTATATTAGGTTTTTGGGTCTTCCTCGTGACTTTTTGTGCTCTTTTTGGGGATCCTACTTTTATATTATTTTTCTTATCCACCCTAGTCATGGTGGTAGAATTATTATCAAATTTATTCATTCATATTTGTTTATAATTTTTTTCTAATCTTCATTGTTTTTGGAAATATATTTAGAAACATTAGTGCAATATGATATTAATGGGACCTTTTTATTTATATATTATTGAGATATATCTTTGAATTAAGTCATTGTATTCTTATCGCATGTTGGAGGTATTTCAATATTAGAATACTCTAATGAGTATTGAGTACTAGCAGTAGCCTTCCCCTTCTTTTTTGAAGCCTTGATATGTGCCTTCTCAAGATTGTCCAACTGAACTTCCAAAATTAGATGTTTTATATTGAGGATTATTTTCTAATATTCAATCATAATCATATTATATTCACAATATTTCTTCATTATTTCAACTTAATATTCATGAAAATTAATTTTTTTTATGAATCAAAGAGTCATGTTCCTTTATCTTCTTGGATATCTCTTCCAATTTTAAACCTTTGACACCAATACTATTTTTTAATTTCTCTTCAAGTGAATGGATCTTTTATTCCAAAGACTTCTTGACTCCCTCTTTATATTCAACTTATTTGATCAATTTTGAGGAATATATTTTAATTTCCCTCTATGTTTATTCAAATATTACAACCTGTATAGAGAGATTTAAATGTTAAAGATTTTTTTCTTGCAAGCCCTTGTCCAAAACATAAGTTTCTCCTTCCAGCTGGGTGATCTCTTCCTGCATACATTGAAATACTACAAAAACAAAGAGATAATGATTTTATGGGAACACAATGTAGGATATCTCTTAATCTATCAACGAATATATCTTTAGAGGTTTTAAATTGGTCACCATTTCTAATTACACTAGGATCTTCATCTTGAGGAAAATTTTGAAAGGAACTAACACATACCTCTTGATTACTTGAGGTAGAAAGATTTTAATTCTCTTTGGTGGAAACTTGATCCACCATCTCTTTACTTTCCAAGCATGATATTTATTAATTGTCTTCAAGGCAAGGAGAAACATATATTTCCTCTTATTTATATAAGATGAACTTTTTCTTAAACTTTCTCTTCTATTTATTGTTCTTGCTCATCATGGTCTTGGTGGATATATACTTCTACTCAGAGATAACTGAATCTTCACTAAAACTAAACTTCATTGTTGAATCGGGAAAGAAAATCAAATCTTCAAAAGAGAATAGATTTCCTATATAGAATCCAATAAGGGTGAACCTCCCTCTAATACCACTTGAATGGACCAGTGTGGGATATTCCTAACACTGAGATGGGGGTAAATCAGTGTTAGGGGCTTTTTAATCCAATTAAAAAATTTATCCCTTTACCTCTTAGGCCTATTAGGATCTATATTCTCTTGTTCTCCTTTCCCTATCACATGAAAGTATATGAAATAAGTAAAATATAGCACACATTTTTTTACAAGGTTCACTACTCAATGAGAGTATCTATTCCTTTTTGTGTTTGGTTATGACCAATAAACATATTCTACACTATAATGAGGTATTAGGTTACAATGGGGTGGATAGGAGACAATAATTTAGATATTATGGGTCCCTACACTTTAGAAGGGGGAATGGGAATAATCCTTATTCCCTATACTAGTGAAGACCTGGTCCAAATTTTAGCTTCTAGATGGTTCTTTATACTACCTCTAAAGACAGTTTTATCCTTATTTTTAAGGTAATTTGTAATTCCAATAAAGTATTCCACCAGATGAGTTTCCTGTTGGGTTTTATAGTGATGTTTTTTTCTTCCACAAGAATCGCCTGTTAGTTGCACAACAACATGAAAACAACTCTTCTTCTTCCTCACAACATCAAACTAAAAGTTGCACTATTCTTCTTCTATCAATCATAATGGAATAAATTTTGTTGGAACTACTCATGTTTTAATGCTCACAAATCATTTTTGGAGATTGTTGGACCTCCTCATGTTTTAATGCTCACAAATCGTGTTTGGAGATTATTGGACTCCTCATGTTTTAATGCTCACAAATCATGTTTGAATCTTGTAAAATATGTTTAATATTGTTCTATTATGTTTTAGTATGATTATGTATAATATTAATATATTTTTTGAATATTTATTCTTAAGACAGGTTGCAGATATTTTTCTAAGTCTGTGAAATCGTAACTTTTCTACCAGTTCCTAATCTTCATAGTCAGTGACACTGTAAGCTTGTTACCGGTTCCAGATTTTTGCAAAGGACCTGACACCATTTCCTCGCTGCCATTTACAAGACATTTTAACAAGACACCATTCAGAATTTTGACAAAGTACTAGACATCGTTACCTAATACACCGTTTACCATACATCATATTCTTGATACTGGTTCCAAAATTCACAAAGGACCAGACACCGCAACTTTTCTACCAGTTTCAGATATCACTATGACTATCTCACTGTGACTATATCATTGTGAATATCTCACCATGACTGTCTCACTATGACTGTCTCACCCTGACTGTCTCACTGTGACTGTCTCACCATGACTGTCTCACCGCAACTGTGACATTGTTCCATACTTAACCATTTTTCTGTCTTTTTCAATTAAATTTAAAAGTTATTTCTAATGGTCATATTTGATTTATTTAATGACACTGATATAATTAGTGATATTTTTTAGTCCTCTCAGCATACAGTATGAGGTACAAGGTGTGTGGATAGTGTATCTTGTCGTCTCCAACACAAGAACCTGAAATAAAAATAAAAGTGTGGTACTGGAGCAAACATATGTAGTAGTGGATTACATGCAAGAAAATAAGAACATCCATACATTAAAGAACACACTGAAGGAATAACTTTCAATACCTTATGGCTATAAACAAAGAAGAACCTATTGTGAACCATCTTTAAAGCATCCTTTCATCAACTCAAAGGAGAAGAGGAGCATCTCACTACACTGAAAAACATAACACTCGACTCGCGACACTCTGTTTTTAGAAGAGGACTAAAACATTGCATCAACTGCATCTAAACCGTCCAAAGCTTAATTTTATGAAGAAAAGAGCCTTATAAACTTTATCTCATTACATTTCACTCTGTTATGCATTGTTTCATTACTTTTCGAGCAGTGTGTGTATCTATATTAAAAGCACACACTTTCTCCTGCACTGAACTAGAGGATACAAGATATCATTACTCAAATATCTTTCTACACCTTGTTTCACCCATGTATAACTATGGAAGAGGTCTTGTGTGACCTGGCTGTTATTTTTCCTATGTAGAATAGTGGAAGATGACTTGTGACCTGAACATTTTTATATACTGTTGTTAAACCTGATCCAAGGTGTGTATAAAATATTTTTATATATTTCTTGGTGCCAGGTGATCACCAAGTGGAGTGGATTAGGTCTTGGCTTGAGACTGAACCACTTTTTTATTCGTTGTGTATTTCAATTTAGTATTTCTCTATTTTAACTCATATTTTGAAAAACTAAATTTTACTTTGATGGTTAGTCTTGGATAGTAGTTATAACTATTTTACCTTATTAGAGTAGTTTCAAAAGTTGTATCAATATCTCATATTATTATAAATGAGAATTAATAAATCTTTTGAGAAACCATTTGAACAGTCAAACTATTATAATTTTACTACCTTGGTTAACTGACCTGTTTTATTTTTAATTGAGGAAATCTTTTGAATAAACTTTTTAACAGAAATTTTTGTAGGAAATCAATTCACCCCCCTCTTTAGTGTCCTACTCCAACCAAAAAATGTATTGTGTACTGATAAATAGAAATATTTCTGACCCAAAAAATAATCAATCTGGTATTAATTTTGTCTCCACTTATTCTTCTTTTTTTATTTCAACACAGATTCCACTAGTTCTTCTTTTTCTTCTTACTAGAATCAAAAACTTACTTTGTGATTGTCAAAAAAATTAAAGTTATCTCAACACAACAATATCAAAATTACTCATTCTTCAATATAATATCAATAGTGAATGTAGTATTATTTCTATTATCCTTCACACAAGTAATATTTAATAGTTTTTAATATTAGCTTCTCATTAAATCAAGTGCTCAAGAAAATTCTTCTTCTTTATTCTAATGAAATATTAGCTTCACTTAATTAACAAGAACTCACTATTCATATGATCTTAACTTCATGAAATTTTGTCATGGAATTTTCATGAAAAACCTTTAGCACATGTTCACACACACACACAGATATATATATATATATATTATTTCATGTGATATATTTCTTCTTATTTTTTGTTTATCTTTTAACTTTACATTTACTTTCACAAAAATGAGTTTAGGTGTTTCAATGTATTTCACTACATGTTTATGAAAGTGTTATTCTTCTTCACTTTGGTGCAAACATACACAACTAGTTTTTTGCCTTTGGTTCTCTTCACAAAAACCTGAAAAGTTATAGATCAATGTTCCACTTATTCACACACACTAAAATAGATGAGTGGCATCTCCTTTGCAATGTATACACAACCATGAAATAGTATACTTCATGTTGTTTCCTTCTTCACGCAACACCAAAATGTGTGTTTTTTATTATCCTACATGAAACAAAATCAGTTCATGGCCATCTTATGGGTTGTTGTGTATTAATAGAGTACATGTATGGTTTTATATTCATGTAACATAGTGTGATTAAACAACTCAAACACTAGTTCGCAGCTCTGTCTATCTTCACAAATCATGATGAGGGTGTGTTAACACCAATACTGTGTTTGCAAAACTTCTTCTAAAAAGATGTGTATGGATATCCTTCACACAAACAAAATGGTTTTCAGGAATTCCCTTCCTTTCATTGCCTTATAGACTCATGGAACTCTTCTACTTCGCATGAATAGAAGCTTAGAGAGGATCTATTTTATAGAAAAATGATATCTCTTATATATATCATGATCGAAAGTAAAATTATTAGTGTCAAGACTTCAGTATTTATTTCTAAGGTTCACACCACCTTTTATTCCATGTTGGATCCTAGTTTTTTTGTGCTAATGACCCTTTCAATGAGATGAAGATATCGTATTTGAACTCTTCAAATGTGGGTATATCAAATATTGTACACTGATTATCATGGTATATTTTATTCATGATTAGGATTATCCTCATGGTGAGTGTATCACATTTATGAAATCATAAATAAATACTCTTTCATTCCAGTAAAAAAATCATTAAGATCAGATTCATGAATTTACATCTACAACATTGTTTGCTTTTGGCTGAAGCATCTTCTTCGAACAACTCTTTGCATGCAAAGCATAGCATTCATTCATATCGAATTGGGGATCATTATTGAATAATTCAATCATTGGACTTGATATTAGGTACATGGTTTCATTTCCAATGGTGTTTGATTGTCAAAGTGTTGGATTCGAGGATCTCTCATGTTGGGAAGATGATGATGACAATATGGAAAATTGGTGATCATCAGATCATTTGAAATTGAATGGATACATTATGTCCATATAATTTTAATATTGGTGAATAGAACACCTGCTTCAGTTTCCCACATTGATCTCAAGCGTGGTTGGGATGCACTATATAAAAAATCTCATTCCCACTTCTTCTTTTAGCTAGCACTAGGGTCAGCACCCGAATACATAACACACACCTCACTAGGCTTCATACCTACAGGATTCTGGCCCAACCTATGTACTTGTCTTTGTATGTGCACTCTTTGGGCCTTATAGACAGTCCCATCATTATATTTTGGTAAATATTAACTATAATTCCCATCATCTTTCTAGGGATACTCCCTTGGGTTTGGTAGACCCTCAGGGTCTCACATATTCCCTTGGTTGAGTGGCCTAGGGAACTTGTGAGTTTGCCTTATTTTTTTATATAAGGACTCCCTTCCTTTATATACTAAGATAATTATAAGTATATAATTATTTAATCCAAATCCATTAGCAACTTGAAAACACCTCATGAAATAATAAATATATTACATGGTTCTTCTTCATGAAAAATAAGATTTGAATTTTCTTTAAGTTAGATCTTTCATGGGTTCTCATGCAGTAATAAAATATTACATGACATTCTTTAATTCATATTCTTCTATTATTTTTCAAATAACTTATTCAACATAAAATCATCCTTATTCTTTTTTGCAAAAAATGTGTCACTATTGAAACAAGTCTTTTACATGAAGATCAATTCACCAATCATCATAGTTACTAGTAGAATTCTTAAAGCATTTCATCCAATGTCTTTTACTAAATCCATAACAATTCTCTAGGAATCACCTGTGAAACTCAAAGTCTTAAAACTATTTATATGTTTTTTCAAATTATAAGACTTGATCACTTCATCCAAGATCCATTAACTTGGTAACTTCTTCATTATATTGACATCAATGAGATATTACTATTTCATTGACCACTATTAATAACCAATATCAATCATTGACAACAAATACAACTCATAAACAAATTGGGTTCTTCAGATAAAGAATTCAAGGAGTTTAAATTTGGTGAAGAAAAATATAAAAATGATAATGCATCTATTGAGGGGAGGTATATCTCTTCTCAAACTTATCCTAAAAATTGGAGAACTCTTAAAGATCATATAATTGAGAAATTAATTGGAAATTCTGAATATAGAATTTAAACCAAAAAATATATTTTAATTTTTATCAAAATTATACTTTTATTGCTAGTTCTGTACCTATTAATGTTAAAAAGGAATTAAATTATTTTAATTAGATTAATTATATAAATGATGAACTTAATAATTTTGAAAGAAATAAAGTTTTGAATCTAATATAATTTCCTAAAGATAAAATAACTATAGGAACTGAGTGGATTTTTCAAAATAATATTGATGAATGTAGAAATATAGTTAAAAATTAGACTAGGCTAGTTTCCTAAGTATATTTACAATAAGAAGGAATTTATTTTTAATATTCTTTTACACATATTTCAAGGATATAATCCATTAGTATTCTATTAGATTTTTCATCTTCTTAAAATTTAAACTATTTAAAATGAATGTGAAATGTGATTTTTTAAATGGTTTAATTTATGATGGGGTTTTTTTAATTAACCACCAACATTTAAAAATTATAAATTTTAAAATCATTCTTTTAAATTGTAAAAATATATGAATGGTATAAAGAAAGATCCAAGAGCTTGGTATAAATGGATAACTCTATTTTTGGTGTAAAATGGTTATTATTGAGGAAAAGTATATCAAAATTTATTTATAAATAAAATTTATAATGATATTTTAATTTTTAAAATTTATGTTTATGAATTATATTTGGTTATACAAATGATTTACTTATTAATGAATTTTCAAATTTGATGAAAAATGCATTAGAAATGAGCTTAATCAGTGGATTAAAACTTTTTCTTAGTTTGTAAATTTTTCAAAGTAAAGATGGTACCTTTCTAAATCAATATAAATGTTATAGAGAACTTTTAAAGAGGTTTAATCTTGATTCATGTAAAAGTATTAAAACCCCAATGAGTGATAATTCTAAACAGGATAGAGATGAATCAGGAAAATGTGTTGATGTTAAATTGTATAGAGGAATGATTGGAAGTATACTCTATTTGGATATATCTAGACCTCATATAATGTTTTTAGTATTCATGTGTGTAAGGATTAAATATAATACTTTATAAAGTCACTTAAAGGATGTTAAAATAATAATTATATGGGTTAAAGGAAGTGTAAACACTAGTTTATTTTACTCTAATCAGAGCATTTTTGACTTGTTATCCCATTCTGATACTAATTTTGGAGGTTGTAGGATTGCTAAAAAGATCACATCAGGTATGTTCCACTCACTTGGTAATATCTTAATCTAATTAAGTTCTAAAAATCAACTTTTAGTTTTATTATCCATTTTTTAGGCTGGGTATATTGCAGCTACTGGTTGTTATGCACAAATTTTATAAATAAAGAAAACTCTAACTAATTCAAATGTTCATTTTGAGAAACTGCCTATTTAATATGACAATGAATTTTAAATTTCAATATATAAAAATCCTTTTCAACAATCTAAAATTAAACACATTTATGTTAGATTTCATTTTTTATGAGATCATGTTAATAAAGGAGATATTGGTTTAGAATTTGTTTCTGCATAAAACCAACTTGTCAATATATTTAATAAACCATTAGATTCAATGAAGTTTTAAAAAATAAAGTTTCAACTTGGAATGTTTTAGATTTAACTTGAATTAATATAATTTTTAACTGGTCTATTATCACTTGTTTTTTGTACTTGTTTAAGAAATTTATGTACAGAAATTGATTCTTAAGAACAAAGTTATTTGGTATTTTATTTACTAAAATTTAAAGAATTATGTGATTTAATTTAAAGGGGCATAAATATTTTTGTTTTAGTAACTGTTTAAGCATAACTATGGTTCTTCAATGATAATTTCACATTGATAAACTTTTAAATTTTTGAAAAATTTAAAAAATGGGGAGAGAAATTTAGAAATATAATTTTGTGAGAATTTATAAAAGTTTTAAATATTTTTTAAATATCTCTAATCTCTAAATGTTTGGTTTTTAGATTTAAAAAAAGGGGAGATTATTATAGTTTTAACGTGGGAATATTGTAATATTAATGATTAAACATGATCAAATGAGTCTATTAATTGTTTGTTTATATTTTTTTAATTACTTTACCTCACATTTAAATATATCACATTTACAAATATCCTAGGTTAATAGTTTGATCCTTTTATATATGGATAATTATAATTCATAAACATCATTTTTTAATTATTTTTTATTAATTTTGTTTTATACTACTGATAATAGTTTTAAAATTATATATATTTTTTATTTATCATTTTTTAATAAACATTCTAGAAATATTTTTTCAAATATTTTATGTTAATTTTTTATCTTACATTGCATCCTGCTTATTTTCTTTACACTCTATTTCACTGATTGAATTATATTATTCATTGTTTAAAAAATTATCTTTTGTGCTATTTTAAAATTATCTTACGCATTGCTTAAAAAAATATCTTACACGCTATTTAGAAAGTTATCTTATCTATAACTAAATTATCCTATGGGAAAATATCGTATGAGATAATAAAATATCCTATAGATATGAAAATTATCCTACGGATACTGATATACCCTATAGTGATTTAGAATTTTCTTATAAAAATTATCTTATAGAATCCATGTATAGTCTATCCAACTCTTATGAATTGTACACTTTCAGTCCACAATACTTAACCTTACCTTCTAGAAAACTTACATATTATGATTTTTTGATTTAGAAGTAAAATCATGGTGGCCACATGCACATCATGCATGAAGATTCATTCAATTATTCCTCTATATGGAGTATCTCTATATATACAGGACTCGCATAAATTGTGTATCCTGCATAACTATGAAAATATTTATTATTTTAGTTTTATGATTTATTGTGCATGTGCAAGTAATAATTAAATCACATATAAAAACTTTAAAATACAAATAGTGTTCATGGAGATTTACTGTAATGATTAATATATTGTTCTTAACATATGAAACCTATAATTGTAGTACTGACATCAAGTAAATGTGTTCATTCCACAAAATTAATAGTATGTTGTGTCATAGTTATCATCTATATTCCATGGTAAGTGATAATTCATAGAACAATATTTTTCTATAGCACTGTTTTTATCTTTGTATTGTGGATAGTATAAATTAGGGAATCAGTCTATTTTTTCATCATGGTTCATATCCTCTATACTAAAATCTATAAAAAATTAAGGAGAAATTTTATTATATGTTGTGGTGATGATCTAAATGCTATATGAAGTTCACATATCCCATAATGCGCTATTTTTCATATATTTTTCATATTTTATTTTCTATAAGTTTATTAAAATTTATATTAATTATTTTACCATTTTATAATTAATTATAATTAAAAAAGATTGTATACAAAGCATTTTTGAATTGATTAAGCGATGATTAAGAACATTATTATTCAAACATGGGTAAATGATATTCCAATTGTTCATATTATTACAAACTCAAGGATGCTTATAATTTTTATATAAGAAACTCCTCATGCTTGAGATTCATGTGAAGTTAATGAAGAGGAACTTTCTGTTGATTTGATCATGAAAACCTTCTTAATAAGTTTTACATAGTTCATTTTAGTTACAATAAGGATACATGATAAAATATGAGATTATTTAAAAAGAGATAATTTTATATAAATAACATGGTTGAAGCAATACAACCATAACTTATATTATAAATAGTTATCATGAAGGAAATTCATCATTATGATCCTCTACTATTGAAGTGATCAAAGTTCATCAAAGTTTCATCTCCTATGAATTTATATTCCATATTTATTTTTGGTTTTCATCATTGAATTATTTCTTTATATTTGTTTGTTGTGTAACTTTTGTCTTAAGATTTCTATTAAAAATCTCATTAGTTATACCTCCTATCCAAAAGGTATGTCCTTGGGTTGTGACTCCTCTAATTGGGTATTTTTTCTATTTTTCCTTAGTCCATAGAAAGATAGGTCTTGTTGGTAAGTACCTCTATATGAGAAAATGGAAAGATTCTATAAAGGGTTGGTACTCCCTTCCAAAGTATGGTTCTAGTGAGTACCATTATTCTTACCGATTAGATAAGAATAAAGAGTGGATATATAATATTTTAATCAAAACTACTATAAAAATATTATGTTCATTTTTTTATTTTCACTTTAATTTACTTTGAACACTATTGAAACTGCATTGTATTGTTACTGTTGCTTGTAATAATAATAAACACTCTTATTATTATTTGTTTTTAAAAGATTTTTCTAAATTTTTTAAAATTTATATTCATGACCCCCCCCAAATACCATATTGTTATCTTAATCAGGCCAACATGTACAACCAGCTACACAACATGTGATTCATTATTGGCCACCCGCATTATATGACTAGGTAATCGAAATGTATCTCACGCAAGTTGATACATGTTACATGGTGTATAAATCCTAATATATGTTGTGTACTTCATGTAATTCCATGTTTCTACACTAATAGTCAATATACAATGTTTATTTATTACATGTCATATAATTTTATCACACATCTTCCATGATTTACATGAGAACAAACCATGTGGGGTTACACGGTGTGTATATTAACTGCACATCATGTATCCCTTTCATGTAATATTCTAACTAGTTAACAATAAAAAATTTGTAATGATGTTTCATATATAATCCCCACACGACGTACCATGATTTGATAAGATTTTTCTAGTGTGGTTGACCATGGGTGCACAACATGTACTTTTCCATTACACATCGTGTAACTGTGACTCTATTGGCCAACATCCTTAGCACCTCTGAATGGGATCTTCAAGTATTCTTCACATGATATTGGCCAATTCTTGGTCATATGAAACTGAATGAGTGTATTATCTCCAATTTTGTATTAAAGAATGGAAAAACTATAAATGAAAAACTAACAATCAAATGAATAATTGATTAGTTAATAATAGATAATTATCAAATAATATATGACTGTTGTAATACCACTTGAGGGTTACATGGCACAGTGAAAGTATTTGTTCTAGTTCCAAACAATTTTTTTAATAATTTTATTTAGTCAAATACTCATTACTAGATAAACACAACCCTAGAATATTCATAGAGGGTATTTTTCATATATAATTTATAATTAATTTATAATAAGAATTACCTCGGCTTAATAATTCTTTTATAGTTGATGATCAATTAGATATTTGCTTTTGGTTCATCGTTGCAGACAAGAATCCAAATTATAATTCCACTAGTGGTATTCACAAATGCTCCATGAATATCAGAATTTCATTATTGGTATTTCGGGTGCTAGTGCGGAGGAACCAAATGTCTTATGTCATTCACTCTTGATCATAATAAGAATTATTCTCAATCATGAAATAATTATTTATCTTATTCTCTCAGTCCTGAGAGTGAGGAGGGTTGTATCTCATTCTTGAGATCATTCTTGAGAAGTTATCTCTCTTTTGATAGAATGTAATTCTGGAAAATAATTCTCATATTCTCTCCAAAATGATATAAGTAAGGTTATATACTTAGGATTAGGTAGTTAGTAACTACATAGAGGATATTTAAAAATTGTTTTCCCTAAGTAAACCCCATGTCATATAATAATATTATTATTATAATATTCCATGATATGTTCCAACTCATAGATATTTAAATATCATTTATTAAATAAATAAATCAATATTCATTTAAATGAAATTAAATAATATATATCATATCCATCAAACTCTGAACTCATCCCACCAATACACCTTTTCATTTATCAAACCTTGAATAATAAATATTTATTTAAATATTTGGGTAAAAAAATAGTTATTTATTTAATAAAAAAATAATTTTTTATTACCTTGAAAATAATAAACAAGAGGTAAATAATTAAATTCTTGAAAAATCACAAATAATATATATTTAATATTCAACTCAAATATATTACAACTCAAATAACTGGTGATTCAATTTATGCAGTCAATGTATTCTAAAAAATTATTATTCCCCAATCTTGAGAATAGCATTTATTCAAACACTAAATTCAAATATAATTTAACTGAGATTCTATATACACATAGTGTGTATCCCTCTAGGCTTATTTCTCAGTGGCATTAGGTGGACTTTCTTAAAATCTAAGATTAATGTCTAGGAACACATCAAGGCACCCCATAGAGAAATAATTTAATGTCAAAATGAAAATATCCTCATACAAACACTTACTGTGTAATATAATTATTTTATCTCAATATCTCATCAAGAAGGTTTTATACTTGTGTCGTCAATCTATATGCTTGATTTATCTTTCTTTAACTAACTAAAATTAACACATCAACAAACCACCATATCCATGGATTTAATCAAATAATTCCATTTTAATCAATGGGCCTGAGATATCTTCTTTTGGTCTTGGAAGGGAAAAATCATTTCTTAACTTATTCAATTAATATCATATCGCTTATGATTCACCCAACATATCCTACTTTTCCATGATCATATGTCATCATAATTTTTATCAATACATCAAAGTACACTATTCATGATATACATTAATAATAATATCAAGTCTAAGGACTAATAAAAACATTTTTAGATAGTAATATCCAATGACAAATCTAACATGTGCAATTCATATTGGAGCACATGTCCTCATAACCTCCTCTCTTGGAGATTACCAAATGAAAAAATTCATGGGTCAAAACTTTATCTTCTTAAGAGTATCTAGCACCTAATAGTAAAAACATTTCCTATATCCTATCAGATATATGTCATATAGACCATTGGACATATGTTTAAGGGTATTTTAATAGAACTTCAAGGTTCTCTTTATAGAAGATAATTTCTATAACCATTTGATGTGACAAATACCCTAAACATATTATCACGTTAATATTACTTAAGAAAACAATCATCTTTTAATAATATATTTATTAATATTTAGGTATTTGGATATTCTGGTAATTGAGAGTAAAAAGTAAGTTGGTTCTAGGGAACCAACTCTGACACTTCCTTTGATCCATTAAAAACATATATTTTAATTTTGAAGGTAAGAATTTTAATTTTAGGTTTGGGATTTCACTAATGATAAAGTTGTATTTGGTTTACTTACCACTATAGCCTTGGATTACTATAAAAAATATGATATATTGAATCCTTCATCATTTAATAAACAATAAAAACCATCAAAAAAGTTATAAGTCACCTCATCTTTAGATATTTTTATAGGGTTTTCAAATTCCACCTAATTTTTTTCACAGTAGTTTCAAACCTCAACTGATTACCTAAACTTAAAATTTCTTAAAACATATTAATTCCTTCATAGGGATAAAGCTTCTTAAAGTGAGACAATGTGAGGAGTAAATTCTCTTCTTATGGATACTTCATGGAATAAAAAATGTTAAAGTGTACAACATTCTTACAGAAACTCCATAGTTAGAATACCTTCATATACATTTATTATTTTATTTTATTTCTTCAATAAGGGTCTTACCAAGATGATAGGTTATTGAGATGAGATCCTTTCCTTATTCATATTCAATACATAAAAGTCATCTAGGAAGATCAAATTCCATTCTATGACAAGAATATCTTTGAAAACTCCTACTAAGAATGAAGTGGATATATTTTCAAGTTGAACAACCACTATTGTGGGTTTAAATTATCTAATATAAAAATAAGTAAAAATAAAATGTGGTATTACATTTATAGAGTCTCAAATATCACACGATGTATCATTAAAATACATATAACTAATGGTGAAGGGGATAGAAATATCCATGGATCTTGACATTTGATTGGAAGTTGTGGTGTGATCAAGGATAAAAAACTTATTCCTAAATTTACTCTCTCATTACATAGAAGTATTATATTTTTGGTGCATAGTTACTTGAGTAAATAAGTACATTTTGGAATTTTATTAAGAGATTAAAGGAGATGTATATTTATTTCAAATTTCTAGAAATTTTTCAGAACCTCCTTTTGAATTTCCTCCTCTTGTGTCTTTCTTGATTGGATCATTCTCTTAGGGAATGGTAGTTTAAGGTATCCCTTTTACCTAATATATATTTTTAAGGGTGTTTATTGTCTATTCTTATTCCTTCCAAAATTTTCCTTCTCTTCATTTTATTATTTTACCTTAGGTTTGTTTCCAACTTCCTTTCATATTTCATCTCATTTATTTCAGAATTCTCTTCTTCCTTTTTTAAGGTTGGGATGGTTCTTCTTGGTATCAAATTTATAAAGTGGGTGAATCTCTTTTCCACTTATAGTTATTTCTAGACTCACATTACCCTTGGGGATTGTAACTAGTTTAGATGATAATTTTCATGGACTTTTATAAAGTATCTCCATAAGTCTTCTTAGCAGGTTCCTCAATTCCTTAACCTCATTTCTCAAATCCTCAACTTCTATAGCATGTTGGTTCAACATTGGTGGTTTTTAATCAATTTAGGGGTTATTAAAAGATTTATTTTATTGAAAGGGTGGTGGGTATAAGGCTTAATGGTTTTAGGGATTCTTGTATAATTGTTAGAATATAGGGGTTATGGGTATTTCTGTTAGAAAGGTGGTTTGTCTTGATTTTGTTAATTCCAAAATCCATATTGGATTTAGGAATTGTTTCTACATGCTTGAATTTGTTTATGAAATTTCCTTTGTTGGTAGGAAACTACATAAATTTTAGTTCTATACACTTCAGCACATTGATCAGTAAAATGGGTTTGATAAGAACAAAGACTACATATTTTAACTGGTGCTTATTTCTTACTTGAATATTTCAAATCTATGAATTTTGAGTAATCTTCTCTATTAGTGCTCTAGTATATACTGGTTACTTGTCAATAAAGTATCCTCCTAATGATGTATCTAGTAGATTTATATCATTATTAATCAGAAATTTATATAAGAAAACTATAAAGTATCCTCCCCAATGGCATGATGGGGATAGTTGGTATATAGATTCTTGAATCTTTCCCAATATTCATACAAAGTTTCCCATGATGCCTACCTTATAGAATATATCTCTTTTCTAATGGATGTACTTATTAAAGTAGGGAAACCCATTATAAGAAGATCTTATGTAGGTTATCCTAGTCATTTATGTCTCCTAGTTGCAAGTTTTATAACCATTCCTTATATTCTCCTTACAAACAGAATGGGAAAGCTCTCCACTTCACTTTCACTTCAACTATACCACTAGTATTGAATGTGTCACATACCAAGTTTAATACATTGATATTCTTATTAATCTCTTTACCTATAAGAACATGAAATCTAAGTAAAAATTGGATCAAAATAGTTATTAATTCATATTCAATTTGGAGTGTAGGAATGAAAATATAGTTATTCTGGTTAATGAATTGAGGTGCACATAGGTCTCTCAATTCTAGGTTAGGGTTTAATTTCAATTTCATATATTTACTATGAACACTTAGAGTTTCAATGGAGTCTATCAATGTAATTTATTCAAAATATTTTTTGAAAATTTTCAATTCTTCTTAAGTCTTAAATTTTGATAATATGTTTCTCTCGATCTCTAGATTAAGATGAAAGAATTGGTCAGTGTTAGACTAAGTCATGCGATTTAAATACTATAAATTTTTTGCACTACCTACCTAACAATGATGATACGTTTTCTGCATAGCTTTCATGGGTGTACAAAAATTTAATTAAAACACCATGTTTTTATATATATAGTATAGTGGAAACCATGGTTATATCCACAGATGGGTGTAAAACTTAAGTTGTCATAATTAGTTAAAGGGGTGGTTTTGGTGAATTCATGCTTTTTTATAGAAATTTAAAATAGCTAAAAGAGTGGATTTTATCATAAATATGAAAGTTTATGGGTTCAGGGTTGGATTATCAATTAAAATGATATTATTTTATTCAAAATAGTTCACACTTCTTATTATTAATTAATAAGTGAAAGAATCCCTAATTACTTCAATTTAAGTTGAAAGAGCTAGTGAGTATAAATATAGTAGTAATAAATTCTTGATCAAACCTCTATTATGTGTGTGAAAAGGTATAAAATAATACCAAAATAGTAAATCACTCCTAAATTACTCAAGAAAATTCCAATCAGGCTTTGGTGTTCCTAAGCAATTCAAAATTAATTCATTATCTTCCACACACATATCAATAATCACTAGATACTCACCACTCATACTAGTCTATTTCATCATATATAAAATAAAATATTTTGTGGTAGAGATAAAATTATCTACCAAGGTTGAATTTGTAATTCACTAAGATTTTGCAGTATGTCTCTTCTTAAATTTAATATCTTTGATAGCTTATGTTGTACGCAACACCCGACTTAAATGAACATTGAAATATTATTATGTGATTGTTATAACCTAGACATTAAATTGGTGAGAATAAATAGTATTAACCTCATTATTAAATATATAGTTTTCCAACTCATTGTTAATGTAGTAATTAATTCTTTGTGAATAAGTGCTTAATTTTTAGTAAAATAATTTTTTTCTTCAAAAATGGTTTCCTTACTTTTTATAAAATATTATAATCAATTTTGAAAAATTATATACATTTTATTTTATAAAACTAATATAATTTTTTTAAATAATCATAATAAAATTATCTTATGGTAAGTTTTTTGGAATTTTCTAATAAGATTGAATTTCCTGTGAATAGTGAAAATACTGATTTTTATAAAACTGTCTTTTTCATTATATTAAAAAGTCCATTTATGGATTTAATTTTATATAAAATTAAATTAAGAACTATTTAGTTAGTTATAATCTAATAAATTATATTTTAATCACCCTTATTCCTTATTTTAGTGTAAGTACACTTTTGGGATTAAAAATGCATTTTTCAAGAAAACTGTTTTTCGTTCCGTTTTACAGGATTGATTTTAAATTAAATACTGAAACTTATGTTTTTTGAATTTTAAAAAATGGATATAATATTTTTATTCATGATTTAAAATTTATTAAATAGTTCCCTTTTATTTTTTTCTAACATGAATAGTAACCTTCGTAATTTTTGTTACCATGGTAAATGGTAAATTGAGTAATATATGTAAAAAATAAATTGATAAGGGCTATAAAATTAACATAAAACTTACCAAAATTTTATTTTATGAGTAATGTTAGTTCATATGAATTTAAAGTTTGTATATATTACCATTTTTTCAATTTTTAAGTGATTAAGACCCTTATAATATTTTATTTAAAAAAAATCAAAGATGTCACATTCATGATTTTAATAACTATAATATTTTTTATATAGTGTTATCCAGAATATATATTTGAAAATAAAAATTATTTTGAAATCCAAAATAAATTATCTTCATCATGTTAATTTATTTTTATTTTATAGTGAATAAATAATTACCTTAACTTCTTGCACACTACTAATGGAGTAATTATTTGATTAATGGAAAAATAAAATAAATAATATTAAAATATTAAATTAAATATAATTTAAGATAATTAATGTCATAAAAAATTATAGATTACCTCGACTTAATATAGATATATTAAAAGTTTTTTTTTCAAGTTATATTGTGGTACTGATATTTTTAAAATTCAATGTAATGAATGGTGTCAAAATTGACATTAATGAAAGTTTAAAATAAATAATATTTTATTGGATGATATAAAATTCCTAAAAATAATAAATTAGTCCAAATGATATATATAAGGTTTAAAATTTCACTCATGATCCATTTATGGGTCTTTTATAATTTTATAGTGACTATATTAACCCTCAAAGAGTAAAAATTCATGTTGTCATGGTAAGAGTTAAAGAGGTTAAATAAGGGTTAAAACCAAAAGATAAGGGTATATATTTAGAAGAAACTTATATAAATTTTATTAGATAAGGGGATTTTGACCCATAATAATATTATATTCTAAATTAATTAGTTTTAATCCATTTTTAATTGAAAAATAATTTATATTAAAGTGATATTTTAAGAAATTCCTAAAGTGCCCCTCACCTCAATTATAAAAGGGAAATAATTCATTCACTTCTTACACCATTTTGAGCCATCAAGATCGACCAAGTCCTATAAATTAATTTTATTAACTTCCTTATAAAATTTATATATGTTCTAGTCTTATTATAAGGAAAACCCTAAGTCTTTTGAGAATAGATCTAAAGGAATTCCACCAAAGAAGAGGCAATCATTTTTATCAACTCTTTCAAGTTTATTTATTCTTATACTTCCTCTTCATGTGCTGTTTTCATACTAAAATAATAACTATAGTATCATATATATACTGAGATGTCATTATTATGAAACAACTATATTCTACCTTTTATCCATCCTATGAAAAATGAAAGCACCGCACGTGCATACGTACGGCTTACCGTATCCACGTAGTGGTGTAATTAGTTTTTCATCACTACTTTACATGGATTGTTATAATGAAATAAATAATGGATATATATGATAATTATGACATTAAATTTATTATTTAAAATTAATATATCATCCATTTCACTACCCATTCAAAATTAATGGAATGATATCATCGCTTATACGTACGTACAACCTACCGTCTCTACGATGCGATGTGATTCATTTTCCATGTTCAACTTTAAAAAATGGTTAAAAAACTGAATTTAATGATTAAATATGATATTTATAACATTAATATAATTATTTATATAATTTATCTATATCCTATTAAAGATAACTGATACTTTCATTACAAAACATGTATTAGAAAACATGGAAATCAACACTCAAAATAGTGAAAATAATGAAATGTTATTAATGAAAGGGTGGTAAGATGTCATAAAAGGATAATATAAGATGTTATAAATAGGAATATGTTTCTGGTATAAATTAATAAAAAATTTAAAACCATTATATATTATTTTTGAACAAGTTTGAAAGAATTCGAACCTGAGGTAAGGGATTTCTTAACTCAATTTCCATTCATTGGGTTTAACTTATACTTAGTTGGTTATGTCATGATAAGATTATGTGTAAAATGAATTTTTATTATATTATGTTTTATTTTAACTTGTTTTATGTGGATTTATATCAAATACATATAATTGATTCATTTTATTAATGTTTACTTCAATGATATGATCTTTGTAAGGGATTTTGTCGCAATTTTCTTTCATTGAGGCATATTTTGGTGTTATGAACCAATTTTCTTCTATGAGGTGTATATAATGACCCTTTAACATGTTATATCATGAATTTATTTATTCTAATGATATTTAAAGTTTTATTAAATTTTATTCAATCACGGGGCATACAATTCGACTGATTACAAAATAGTAAGGGTTTCTCATCTCACTTTTACTTCTGTGAGATATATGTCATATTCACCACTTATTTCTTTATGTGGTGTATATGATGCCTCTTTGATATAATATAATGAATCTAAATATATTAATGGTATTTAAAGTTTCATTTTAAGTTATTTATTTTATTTTTATTATGATTAATAAGATATCCAAGTGGTAAGGGTTTATTTCACAATCTCATCATTATTCAAGATTGTTTATTCTTAAGTCTCTAATGAGGAATATTTATTTTACATGTATATGTTTAATAAAAAAAATTAAAAAATGTTTTTAATATTATTCCTTTATTGTTTAAATTCATTTTTACCCATGTTTTACTTTTTACAAAATATTTTTAGAAGAATCTTCATGTTATTTTCAAAAAAACATCTGTTTGTATTTTACCGAAAAAGTGAATAGAATATTTGTTATAACGTGTATAGTATGAATGGAATTTTCATCCATCGTGACTACTAAAATGTTTTAAATATTATTTTATAAGGTTTAATGGTTATTTTTAATGAAAATTATTTTCAAAAATATTTATGAACATTTAGTTTTAAAAAGTGATTTTCAAAATGAAAATGATATTTTCCTCCAGAATATTTTTAAAGAAATTTTTATTCATCAATGAAAAAAACCTTTATTTGTACTCCAATGGGTATATATATGTTGAAATGATACCATACTTTTAATTATTCCCATAATTTTGATTCATTGGATATCCATATTCTTGTATCATGGATATGTTTATTGCCTAAGTCGTATACCATTTTCACATATGGCGATTACTTTGAAAGTTATTTGAATGATTAGGGAAATAATATTATATCTGTATTTTTTTACTCAATACAAATTTTTAATGATAAAGCGCATTGTTTATGAATTAAATATATTATTCTATATATGAATAATGTTTTGGACATGAAATAATAGGTGGAAACCGTATATTGAAAAGAACCTCGATGCATCGGTAATCTCGTGAGATGAATAAGTTGGCCAAATTAAATGAGTTTTTACCCATAATGATTAAACTATCTTGTGAAATTTATTGATTATAAAGGTATCATGTTCCTATGAAGCATGACGTCCAATAATTAAGTATTTACTTCATTAATATTTCAGTTATTATTATTCATGATATTTTCACTATGATATTATCTTTGGATGCATTTTATTCTCAATTATTGTTTAAATAGAATGCGTGTTTAGTTATTTACCTTTCCATATTGATTATTTCCTATCTAATTTTGATATTAAAGTTATTTAAATGGAATGTTTGTTCAGTTATTTACCTTTCCATTGATTTATAATAGCTTTCATTACATTCTTACCCTTACTGAGCATTTGAGCTCACCCCTTTCTTATGTTTAATTTATCCCTAGGATACAAGGAATTGTTTTTTAATTGATATGCAGGGATACACTAAGTGGAATAATGGATTTATTAAAGAAATTATTTTTTTATTTTATGTTTTAAAATGTAATTTTAATTTCAAGTATGTATATATTTTACCAAGACTAATAAAATATTCGATAATTTGGGATTTGATTCCTTATACCAATATAATAAAGTAATAATTGAATTTGTGCTATTGGAGTTGGGGTTGTTATAATTGTTATCAGAGAAAGTTTAGTAGAAAACTTTGGAAATAGATTTAAAAAAACATTGATTAGGGAATATAACCCTATGACTGAATTTGAAGATAATTCTAAGTATATGATAACATCCTATAAATTTGGTAATGACCATGGATAACCTAGGATAAACATAAGGACTCATATATTGAGAATAATGTGTCATTATTTAGACATACTTTTAATAATATTTCATATCTCACCCTGATTATTATAGTTTTATTATTACACTTTTTTCAGTTTTAGTTAATAGCAGGAAGCAGAAGGAACCATATTAACATCAAATGCAATGGAGCTATTATGTATTGGGATTCAAGAATTATGTTTTTGAAGTATTTTAGCATTGGTATTTTGTTTATAAAAATATTGAAATGTATAAGGAATTATATTGATATATTTTCATTAACTTAAGAGTTATAGACACCATTATGGGTTTATGAGTTTAAATTCTTAAACACCATTTTGAAGTTTTATGTTATGAGGGTTAATAAATATTAAGGGTATTTTGGGAAAAATTTGTGTTAATGAAACCCATTGGTTTAGTATGTGTGAAAAAATTATTTAAGTAATAATGCCTTTGTGTTTTGTAGACATAATTTTAAAGGTAAGGATAAACTTTAGGGTTTATATGATCTTTAATTATAAGGTAATTATGGGTTATTATATTTTTGGGAATGCAAAATGAAATGTATGAGATAACCTTTAAGGTTAAAACATTTTAAAAATGTTGAATATATTAAGGTTATTTTTTAATATATTTATCACATTTTTTGGTAATTTTGTAAGGATTATATTAATATAGTTTTAAAAAAAGGAAAACATGTAGGTTAGATGATAAATCATCACATCCGGCAAGGTAGTGGTGCTTAAACTCACAACCAAAGGGTGATAAGGGTGAAACACCTACCACTAACCTATGTGAAGTACCTATAAGTATGAAATTTTATTTTTAGTTAAATGACTTTATAGATGAAGGATAATTTCATTTTAGGAACCCTATATGATTAAGGTAAATATATTATTATGGAATTTTATTTAAGGAATAAAGTTTGAATTTTATTTTGGATTAATTTATAATTTCATTGTGGATTTATGGTGATTCATGTTATTTTTTGAAATAGTTATAATATCATGGAGATTATATGTTTAGTTCATGCAACTTTTTTGAGATGAATATTAAATTTATCTTGGAAGACAATGTGATCAAATCTGTATGATTTTTGAGTTTCAATATTAGGCTGGAATATTTTTTAGTACATTTAATAATACTTATTTATTGAATGATCTATATTGAATTTTGGGCATTACTATTGAATTTTTGGAGATTAAAGTATATTTTTTCATATAAAGGTTTATTATTTTGGGGAATTATTTTATCATGTTATAACCATTTTTATTTTGGTTAATACCTAAAGATATGAGGAATAGATTTTTTTTTCTTTTGTATATTTTATGATTCATATAAGTTGATTCTAGTGCATTGTGCATAAAAATAACATACTCATCATTGGAGAAAAATATGAGTTTGTGGTATAAATTTTTTAAAGGTTGAAACTCTACTTTCCAATTAAGTTTATTTCATTATTTTCTTACTCTATATAGCAAAAAAAATATTGAGCACTAGGAAAATGATTTTTGAAAAAAAATTATCTGTTTACTTTTCTTACTGAGGAATCTTTTAACTCGTCGAAGATTTATATTTTTCTGATAGTTGAATTTATAATGACCATGTTCTATATCACTCTCTATCAAAACTTAATAGTTATATTTCTATTCCATTTCCATATTTTCACTTCTTGATAAAGTTATCCTATTTGAAAACCTAATTTTTTGATGACCTTCGCATTTCCCTTTCTCTCTTATTAAGAGAATGTTTTATTAACCCTATTTACAATGTAGGTTTCCAACAAAAAAATCAAGTATCAAACTTTGATTTGAGAATTGAAATTAAAAAAAATTGAGGATTAAATTTATTTAAGGATATTAGAACGTAACACCCCAATATTTTATAGTATATCTCTTTTAAAATTTAACATCTTTGATGGCTTACGTTGCATGCAACACCCAACTTAAACGAATAATGAAATATTATTATGTGATCATTAAAACCTAGATGTTAAATTGGAATGAATGAATATTATTAAACACATTGTTAAATATTTAATTTTCTAACATATTGTTAATTTAGTAATTAATGCTTTGTGAATAAGTGCTTAATTTTTAGTAAAATCATTTTTTTCTTCAAAAATGGTTTTCTTGATTTTTATAAAATATTATAATAATTTTTTGTAAATTTTATAAATTTTATTTTATAAAAATAATATCATTTTTAAAATCATAATAAAAAAATTATCTGAAGGTAAATTTTGTGGAATTTTCTGAAAAGATTTATTTTCTACTGAATATTAAAAAATAACAATTTTTATAAAACTGCCATTTGAATTATATTAAAAAGTAACTTTATGATTTTAATTTTATATAAAATTAAAGTAAGAAATAATTATTTATTTATAATATAATTAATTACATTTTAATCATCCTTATACCTTATTTTGGTATAAGTACATTTTTGGGCTTAAAATGCATTTTTCAAGAAAATTGTTTTTCGTTGCATTTTATGGGATTAATTATGAATTAAATATTGAAAATTATGTGTTTTTCATTTTAAAAAATATATTCCATATTTTTATTAATAATTTATAATTTTATTAAATATTTCCCTTTTATTTTTGGATAATATGAATAGTAACCTTTGTAATTTTTGTTACCACGGTAAAGGGTAAATTAGGTAATATAGGTTAAAAATGAACTGATAAGGACTAGAAAATGACCCTCACACTTACCCAAATTTTATTTGATGATTAATTTTTATCCATAAGTATTTAAAGTTCTAATATATGACCATTTATTTCCATTAGGAAGTGATTATGACCCTTATAATATTTTATTCAAAGAAAAGTCAAAGATGTCACATTCATGATTTTAATAACTATAAAATTTTTAATATGGTGTTATCTAGAAGATATATTAAACATTAAATATTATTTTTAAGTAAAAAATAATTATATTCATCATGGATATTTATTTTTAATTTTTAGTGAAGAAAAAATTACCTTAAATGCTTGCACACCGCTCGAATGGCCCGAAGGCCTTCATTTTTATTTATTTTTGATAACCCCCCTTTCAAGGGATGAGGGGTAACCCTTATAAGGCTCGTAGGCTCAGAGATTACATGGCCTGTAGGTTAGGGGATTACATGACCTGAAGGTCTTAGGGAATTCAACCAGACTATCTACAAGGAACTGCCCCTCCCCAGCATCTGCATCGTGATAGTAGCTCTCCGCCTTCGCATGGCCGTCTAGAAGGCTTCCCATGCAAGCACAGGTTGGTCCCGATGGCATAGTCATACCCTCTCATTTTGAAAAATCCATTTGGATCTACTCTAGTGAGTGCACCGGCTCTGAATCCTCTTCTGGGGCTTCTCCTTTTTGTAGAGTCTGTCTGGGGCTACTGCATGTGACCTGAAGGCCTTGAGGTGGCCCGAAGGCCTTAAAGGTGGCCCTAAAGCCCTACTGACCCGAAGGCCTAGGTGGCCTGAAAGCCTTAAGGACTCCAATCCCAAACCAGTGGCCCAAGGTGAATAGTTCCAGCTGCTACAGTACCGAACAGTACCTTCTACAGTACCCGCACAGTGTACAGTTCTGGTACAGTTCTGCTACAGTAACTCGGAAATATGCCTTTACCTAGTTTTGAACTTGAGTCTCATGGATGCACTTAAGGATACCTAACCAACTGGGCTGAGGCCCATGAGCTGCTTGCACACCGCTGATGCATTAATTATTTGATTAATGGAAAAATCAAATAAATGATATTAAAAATGTCAAAATAAATATAATTTGAGATAATTAATGCCATAAAATAATTTTATAGATCATATTTACATATTATATATGTATTAAAGGTTTTTTTTTAAAAATCATGTTGTTTTTATATTTTTAAAAGTCAATGTAACAAATAGTGTTGAAATTGACATTAATGATAGTTTAAAATAAATAATATTTCATTAAATGGTATAAAATTATTAAAAATATTAAATTAGGAAAATTTATTTTTATAATCTTGAAAATGTTATTAATTATGCATTTATGGGTCTTTTTACAATTAATAGTAACTATATTGACCCTCAAAGAGTAAAAATCCATGTTGTCACGGTAAGAGTTAAAGATGTTAAATAAGGGTTAAAACCAAAAGATATGGGTATAAATTTAGAAAAAACTTATCAAAATTTTATTGGATGAGGGTATTTAGACAAATAATCATCTTAAATTATAAATTAATAATTTTTGAGCCATTTTCAACTGAAAATTAATTTATATTAAATTCATATTTTAAGAAATTCCTAAAGTGCCTCTCACCTCAATTATAAAAGGGCACTCCTTACTTCACTTATTACACCACTTTGAGCCATCTATATTGACCAAGTCCTAACCATTTATTTTATAAAATTACTTATAAAAGTTCTATAGGTTCTATTCTCCTAAAAATACAAACCCTAAGCCCATTAAGAAGAGATCTAAAGGAATTCCACTGAAGAAGAGGTAATAATTTTTATCAACTCTTTCAAGTTTATTTATTCTTATACTTCCTATTCACGTGTTGTTTCCTGGATAAAATAATAAATAAATTATAATATATATACTGATATGTTATTATTATGTAATAACTATATTCTACCTTTTATCCATCCTATGAAAAATGAAATCACCACACGTGCGTGCGTACGACTTACCGTCTCCACATAGCGATGTAATTCATTTTTCATCACCAATTTACATGGATGGTTATACTAATATAAATAATGGATATATATGATAATTATGACATTATATTTATTATTTAACATTAATATATCATCCATTTCACTACCCATTCAAAATTAATTGAATGATACCATCACGTGTGCATACGTATGGCCTACCATCTCCACGATGCGATGTGATTCATTTTCCATGTTTAACATTCAAAATTGGTTATAAAACTATATTTAATGATTAAATATGATATTTATAACACTAATATAAATCTTTATATGATGGTTCTATATACTATGAAATATAATCAGGACTTTCATGGAAAAACATGCATTAGAAAACATGGAAATCAATACCCAAAATAGTGAAAATAATGAAATATTATTAATTAAAGGGTGGTAAGATGTTATAAAAGGATCATATAAGATGTTATAAATATGAATATTGTTCTATTATAAATTAATAAATTGTTTAAAACCATTATATAGTAGTTTTGAACAAATTTTAAGGAATTCGAACCTGAGGTGAGGTATTTCTTAACTCAATTTATATTCATTGGGTTAAATTTCTACTTCGTTGGTTGTCATTATAAAATTATGTGTAAAATGAATTTTTATTATATTATATTTTATTTAAACTTGTTTTATTTGTATTTATAGTGGATATAAATATTCATTTCATTTTATTAATACTCACCTCAATGATATGATCTTTGTAAGGGACTTTGTCTCGATTTTCTTTCATTGAGATAGATTTTGATGTTATGCACCTATATTCTTCTATGATGTGTATATAATTCCCATTTGACATGTTATATCATGAATTTATTTATCCTCATGATATTTAAAGTTTTATTAAATTTTATCCATTCATGGGGTATACAATTCGACTAAGTAAAAAGTGGTAAGGGTTTCTCCTCTCACTTTTACTTTTATGATATATATATCATATTCATCACTTATTTATTTGTGTGGTGTATATAATTACTCTTTTATATAATATCATGAATATACCTATATTAATGGTATTTAAAGTTTCATTTTATTTTATTTATTTCATTGGGATTATGATTAATAAGAAACCCAAGTGTTAAGGGTTTATCACACAATCTCATCATTATTGAGGATTGTTTATGTTTAAGTATCTACTGAGTAATATTTATCTTCTATATCCATATTTTATAAAAAAAATCAAAAATATTTTTACTATTATATATTTATTTTTTAAATTCATTTTTACACATGTTTTACTTTTTTTTCAATGCTAAGAATATTAAAAAAATTTCAAACAGTGCTTATTTGTCTTTCACCAGAAAATTGAATGGAATATTTGTTTTGACATGTACGGTATGAATGTAATTTCCATATGTCATGACTGTTAAAATGGTTTAAATACTTTTTTATAAGTTTCAAAGGTTATTTTCAAAGAAATTTATTTTCAAAATGTTTTACAAACTTTTAGTTTTAAAAATTTATTTTCAAGATGAAAAGGATATTTTCCTTAAGAATGTTTTTAAAGATATTTTTATTCATCAATGATAATAGCTCTTTATTTTTAATCCAATGGGTGTATATGTTTAAATGATTCCATACATTTAATCATTCCCTTACTTTTAATTCATTGGATATCCATATTCTTGTATCATGGATATATTTATTTCCTAAGTCATATACCATTTTCACATATGGAAATTACTTTGAAAGTTATTTTAATAACTAGGGAAATAATTTTAAATCCATATTTTTTTACTCAATATGGATGTTTAATGATAAATCACAATGTTTATGAATTAAATATATTATTTGATATATGAGGAATTTTTTGGACAAGCAAGAACGGGTGGGTCCATATATATAAAGGACCCATAATACATCGATAGTCTCATATGATGAATAAGTTAGAAAAATGAAATGGGTTTTCACCCATAATGATTAAACCATATTGTGAAAGGCATTTATGGTAAAGTATCATGTTCCTAGGAAACATGAAATCCAATAAATAAGTATTTCCCTTATTAAGATTTTAGCTATTATTATCCATGATATTTTCACTATGATATTATCTCTAGATGCATTTCATTCTTAGATATTGTTTAAATGGCATGTGCGTTTAGTTTTTACCTTTCCATATTGATTATTCCCAATCTAATTGCGATAGTAAAGTTGTTTAAATGGAATGTGTGTTCATTTATTTACCTTTCCATTGATGTATAATATCTTCTATTGTACGCTTACCTATACTGGTCATTTGAGCTCACCTCTTTCTTATGTTTCACTTTTCCTCATGGTACAAGGAAGTTTTTTGTGATTGATATGTATGGATACACTAAGGGGAATAATGGATTTATCAAATAAATTATTTTCATATTTTATGTTTTAAAATGTAATGTGAATTTCAAATATGTATCTAGTTTACCGATACTGTTAAACTATTCGGTACTTTGGGATGTGATTCCTTGTATCTTATGTCGATGTAATAAAGTAACCACTGACTATGAGATACTTGGGTCAGGGTTGTTATATAATTCAATTCAAATAAATTATAAAATGAGCACAATTTCATTCAAAGTAAAATCTTTCTACTAAATATAGAAATCAATTAACAAAAGAAGAAATTTTATTCATTGAGATATAGACTCAAGCATTATAATCGAATCACTTTTACCTAAACTAATCACTAAAGATTTTTACCCCTCTATTTGAGAGGTAACAGGTAGTGGTAAGAACAAAATAGAAATAAAATAGTATAAAACAAAAATTTAAACTCATAAACTTCAAACAATAGTAATCTATGACCCCCACCCCCATCCATCTCAACCTCATCTTCTTTTTGTATATTATACCATGGTTCCTTCAATATCATTCAACCCCATGATATTATTTCCCCTATAAACCTGGATATCTTCCCTAATATTATAGGTTTCCTAAAAATCCACAATTTTGAATTCTTATTTCCCTCCATACATCGGTCAATAGTGGGACTTTGCGGGCTTCACTATTCTTTGATTTGAATATCTTTGCATAAGTTTTCTTTGCAGCAAATAGACTCCATGAGGTATTAAATAACCTTCACAGATAACATTACTTTAAATATTTTTGAAATATATTTCCCCACACGACATAACTATCTCTAGATTTTGCAAAGGGTTGGCCCTTACGAAACTAAGGGCCTTAGTAGAATGGATCAAATGCATAGAAGAATGGATTATATATAGAGCAGAGTGACTCATGTGTAGAGAATAATGACTCATACATGCCTCTATCCTTTGTCAATTTCTCAAGTACAGAGTTAGGATGACTCTTATGTTTTCCAGGGAGTGGCCTGATGACTCTTATGAATTGGCATTTGATCCCCCGTGGTTAATAAAATGAATCCTATATGTCACTGTGTTCTATCGGTTTTACTCTTAAAAACCCCCCCAAACTTATCCAAATCTTTAGTGTGGATTCAAAAATGACTCTTATAGATCTTAGTTCTCTAGACAAAGCTAATTTTACATTGCCCAACACTTAGTTAATTTCTCTCAGCTGCTTTAACCAAATGAATATTCACCCATAACTACTTCAGCCAACTTCTTTCCCCTCAAATAACAAAATAGTGGATAATCAATACCTAGCCATTGATTTTATTTTAGAAATTAAATAAATCAATTAAAATCGCAATTTTGGTCATTTTAAGAAATATTCACCCAATCTAATGAAATGAAACTTTAATTATAAAACATCGTAAGACTTAATTAATAAATAAGTATGATGAAACAAAATTAATAGAATATCAGAAAAATATAATTCATTTATTTCCTCTATCAAACCTCCCTTGGTTTTTTCATTTTTAATTATATATTTTACTCCAACTTATCACAAACTCTATTTTTAAGTCAAACTCATTTAGTAAGTCCTGTTGCCTCCTTTAACATATTTATTTTATTCATAGAATATATTTGTTAAGAGTTAGAAATTTAACACTTAAAGATATGTTAGATAAACTCATTTTTTGGAATATTTTTCATTCTATGCTCTATTGATACTTTCTTTATCCTCAAATTTAATTATTTTACTCTTAGAAACATAAAATTAAGTACCAATATAGTTATATGTTTTAATTTTTACAACAATAATTTTATATTATTATCTTCTTTAGACTAATGTGATGCTTATTTCAGGGAGTAACAAAACCCATGTTTTACCCAATAATCTTATTAAATATGGTTTCTTGGAATGTTAAAGATTAATAATAATATAGGTATATCTATGTTTTATATGTCACATGGCATGATTTTATTTCATTTATACCACACATTTATTGTTTTTTATTTCTTCCACTAGTAAATATTAATTACCATCATGGCACAAAACTAAAAAAATTATGGTATTCAAGGTTAAAATGATTTGGATCTTGAAAAAATTTTCAATGATCATGTTTATACTTGTGATATATTATCATGTAGTGGAGTGTATGGAACTTTTTATGTGATTTTATTAGGGAAAACCACATTGTTTCCTATGAATATTTTATTAGAACTTGATATTCCTATATTCAAGGATTTTTTAAATCAATGTGAATTTATTATCACATTTTTTATCATATTTCATGTATATTTTAGTCATAGTGGTTTGAAATTCATAATTGATATATTTTGGGGTAGGTCGCGGGGTCAAGTCCATGGGCTTGCGATTTACATGTAATTTTCTTCCTTGTGTGTGTGTCACTTTCGCGGTTGTACCCAAATTTTATATATGAATAGAAGTTATAGTCATTAATATGAGTTCTAAAATGAATGATTTGAACTATTCTTTGGATATGTCCACCCAACATTACATTAAGGTTGTGTTTGTGAGCCTTATGTGATTATAATACCTTTCTCATTTTTTAAATGTTTTCTTAGAATTAAAAATGTGATATTGAATACAATTTGTAGTTTTTGGTTAATGTATTTTTATTTTTTTAGTTTATTTTCTTTGTATAGAAGCAATGTATGATATCGTTTGGTGTCTAATATGTTTAGTTGGTTTACCTTATTCATGTAATAATAATTTTATTTTTTTATCAATATATATTATTTCATGCAACAAAAAATGGTATATATTGATCAATATATATATTTTTTCTTGGGATTTTGGTTTTTATATTTAGTTTACATTGCAATGGTGTTGTTTCAGTATATTGCTTCACATAATTAGCATTGTTTTTATATTGGTTATTGTTGTTGTTTTCTTCAACAAATCACAATATCAGTTTATTTTTTTATCTATGTTTCACTATGGTGTTTATTCACATTACATTATTGGGTTTTTTTATTAGTATACATTATCTCATGTGGAATCTATATTTTTATGTATATTTTTATTGGTTCTCATATTTTTAATATTTTTTTATTTCATTATGGTGCTTAAAATATTACTTCCTAAATTTGTAGTTTTATTTTAATCAATATATGTTTGTTAAAATAGCGACATTATTTGTATACTATTTATGTTTTTTACTTTATATAGTTGTAGTATTAATTGATTTATTTTTTTGTTTTTTTTTTGTTTTTTTTTTTTTTTGTTTTTTTGGGTTACATCATGTGGCACTACTTATTATTACAGAGATACTAGGTTTGGTGTTTTACGTGGTTATGGTGGGAATCCTTTTAATTATCTATTATATTTTCATGGGACCTTTTATTCAACATGTTTTAACAATATCATTTTCATGATTTTATAGAATTTTATTTGATTTATTTTCATAATTTTTTTTGTAGATTGATGGTGATCATTATATTTCATGATATTAATGAATGTTATGATGTGGATGGTGATCAAATATGATGGTAGGATGAAGTTGGCTAGATTTTATAATCTTATTATTATGTTAGTGATTTTCACTATTAATTTTATTAACTTCAATTGTTTTTATTGAGTTATTTTATTGAGAATAAATATGGTGGTGTTGAATACTTACTAACACATGAGTACATATACAACTTGTATTGTTTATAGTGTGAATCAAAGCAGATAATATCTAAATTTAAATGATACTTTATATATAATAAATTTGTAATGTCTAATTATATAAAATAAATATGTAAATATATGGGTAAATATTTATTAAAAATATAACATTAAGTAACATGTGTTAAAATTTATATTCTTTTAACAACACATGAAAAAGTTTATTAAAAATGATTTAACAATATAAAACATGTTTTTTAAAATATTAAATGATTTTCATAAGGTTTTTACAACGCATGATATGCGTTTTCAAAAATATATGACTATAGGTAATGCATGTCATTAATACCTATCTACTTTTAACCACACGTCTTTCTAAAAAACTCATGGGTGTGTTGTGAATTGCTTTTAACAACACAAAATACATGTTATTAAAATACAATTTTATTGTATAGTGGTTATTATATGATAATAGTTACTATTTTTGAGTATTTTATGATCCATATGGGATATTATTTTTGGAGTGTTTTTCATGTTTATAAATACACATCTGATCTTTCTAAATTTATTATGTTTTTTATATACATATTATTTTTGTACATTAAATATGGAGCTAAGATTTTTTAAATTATATGTTTAAATTATAAACCCCCTAAAAACAATTGGGGTGATTTTATTTGGACAACTGTAGATTGGTTCGATTTATAAACCCCTTATTTTGAATTTCTAATAAAGTCCTTGACATAAGAAATAAGGTTAATTTTAGAGTAAACCATTCCCCAAATGAATAAAATTTCAATACTTGTTTCCAACCTTAGGTTATTGGAGGACACACCTATGGTTGTGTGGTATCTTAACTAGGGTTTGGGGTCGATGAACTAAGTTGAGTTATTATAAATTAAGTATCATAGGTGAGAAATCCACAACAAAACAGAGTTGGTGAAATAAGAAATTACATAATTAATAAAATGGAAAATACATAACTCATCTAAATTAGATTATAGGCACTATTGAAAGGAATCAATTTGAGTAAAAATTTCTATTCAAAGAAGAGACTTACTTATTAAAGGTAAAAAAATCACTCCATATGCGATGTGGTAAGTAAGGAAAATAAATCTAAAATATTTTAGATTTTTTGGAAGAAAATTATTTATAAAAAATAAAAAATACAATCAAATAAAATATAGATATGTTACAAATGATGGAATATTTATTGTTTATTCTACCATGATATGGGATTATAAATGATTCAACAAAAAACTCAAAAAAAATTGATAGTGGTGATGTGAATGTGATTAAGGAAAAATCCTACTATAGTGGTTCTCAATTAGAAGAAGTTCATAAAGATGGTGAATATTATTAATCCAAGTTTTTAGAACCTTATTGTAATAATTATGCTAAGGATTATGAAGTTTAATTGAATTATGAAGAATAAGAAGTTGATAAAATCTATCATTAACTTGATATTAAAAAAGGAACAGACAAGGTGGATGAATAAAATACTATTGGTGATATAAAAAGATTCATAAACACTTGGAGGATGGAGAACATTGAGATGATAATTTTTTTATCTCAGGTGGGGCCTAAAACTTTTGAATAATTTACAAAAAATTAACCATGGGATATATATTTGAACTTAAATATTAATCAATTAGAAAATAATGAGACTTGGGATCTTGTGAAGAGACTACATGAACATAATTTTATTGGAATGAAATGGTTGTTAAATAATAAACTTGATGAACATGGTAAAGTGGTAAGGAATAAATATTAACTTGTATGATAATGATATATTGAAATTTAGGGTATTAATGTTGAAGAAACATTTTAACCAATGATAATGAAGCAAAAAAATTATTTTTTATGTTGAAAATTCAAAGAAGATTCAAGATATATCAAATAGATGTAAAGAAAACATTCTTGAATGGATTTATTAAGGAATACATCTATACTGAATGACTAGATGGTTTTTAAGTTGATAAATATGGTATTAATGTGCACCACTTGAAGAAGAAACTTTATGAATATAAACAAATACCATGTCATTTTTATGCAAGGATGGATTTTTATTTGAATAGGTTAAAGTCTAAAAGAGGCAGTCTTGACCAAAAAAATTATGCGAGGAGTGAAAAATAAGAGAAATTCATGATACTCATCTATCTTGATAATTTTGTCTTTGGAACAATAATTTCAAAGACATATAAGAATTAAAGAAACTTGATGAGGTTAGAATCTAAACCATCCATCACTAGAAAAATCCCATACTTTTTGATATTACAAGTTTGTCAATAAAGTACTTATATATTTATTTATCAAGTTAAGTATAAAAATGATATTTTTCATAAATTTTTAATAAATTATTATAAAACCCTTTCAATACCTATAACTATTAGAATAAAATTGGGAAAAATTAATATAGAAAATTGTGGATATAATAATTTACCAAAGAATGATCAAAAGCTTTCTTTACTTGATGGAAACATAACTAGATATAATATGCACAATATGTTTGGTTACAAATTTTCATAAAGATAAAAAAATAAGGTCACCTCATTATAGTAAATATAACAATGAGGTATGTAGAATACACTCTATACTATGGATCAATATATGCAGTAGGGAAGAAATGATATTTTATGGAATTTTGTGATAAATATTGGGTTGGACATATAATGGTCATAAAGCCCATAACTATAGAAGAGTTTTTAGTTTAGATATAAGTTTGTTGGATGATTAATAAAGAAACATAATATTACTTCTCTTGGTAGGAAATAATCAGTGTATATTGGGGCTAAAAAATTAATATCCAACTAATTTGGATGAAACAAAAACTAGAAGAACTCAATGAATATGTAAAGATGATAATGATAATCCTATGTGACAAAAAAAAGTTGATTGATCTTATAAAGTATTTAGTACAATATTATTATGCTTAACATATTAAAATATAATATCATTTTATAAAATATAATGTATAGAAATAAATTTTCAAAGGGGATCATATTGTAATAAATAATCAAGTGGTTGAAATTTTCATAAAGTCGCTATCAAAACAATTGCTTGAGAAATTCTGGTTAAATATTAAAGTTAAACCACCACCCTAAGATTGAGGAGTTTTATAATTTTATTTCTCCCCATATTTTTTTACCACTTTAATTGATTGATTATGTCTATAGGTTTAAATAATTCACTTTGTTTTTATTGAAAATGGAGAGAAATGTATAAAAGAAAGGGGTAATGTTATAAAATAGGGGGGCTCAATAAGATAAAAAATAAAGAAATCAAAACTCAAGGGGTTAAATTTTGAAAATTTAGAGAAATTTCATAGACCATGTAGATAAGTGAGGTTGTGATCTAGGTTGACTACAAGAAGTATGATACTAAAAGTTATTGAAGTTTTATTATTTTAAGTATTTGGAGTTTAATAAGTGGTATGTTGGTGAATCATTATAATCACTCTTGTTTCCTATAACTAGCATGACTTGGGTAGTTAGTGGGCTTGGTAGAATCACTTTCTCCTACCATGACCCACTGACTAGTGTGTGTCCACCCAATAGCCATATGGTGGTCCCAGTAGCCAGCTAGTACGATAGTATAGTTGGCCGGTAATCCCAGTTAAATGAGCTTTTTTTGGTGGACCTCACTACTTTGAATAAATGTTTAAACCTATATTTTACCTGGTACTTCCTTATCAGGTGTATTAAATACTAATAAATCCAATTAAATTTATTTTTAGGTATCTTGGATTTTCTAAAGTTAAGGGTTTAAATCTAAAACCTCTCAAGCTATTTAGGTGAGGAGACGTAGGGACTCATCTTGAGTTTTAACTAAACTCCTTTAATAAATTGTGTTATCTTTACTTTTTAATTTTCATTGTTCTTAATATTTTAAATAATTTATATTTCACTTACTCTTTTAAATCATGTATATTGTACTTACTCTTTTAATTCATATATATTGCGCTTACTTATTTAGTTTTAATTTATCACTTAATTGCATCATTGTATCACTTTATTTAGTTTTAATTTTTAAAATTAAATTCACCCCCTACCATGGTAAGACTTGGGTAGATGGTAGGGTATTTTAGGCACACATCATGAACTAGATTAGTATTACGCTATGTCTAGTGTCCTTGGGTTGACTAGGTTTGGATTGTGGGATTTTCCCCTCGATTAGTCCATGTAGGACAATGTCGAGTGATAGGGTGTATTTTTTTGGTATCAGGTGCCATTCATTTCATATAGTAGTATTTTTTAGCTCTTTATTAGAATTTCCTAAATAGATACTAGGTTATTATGATGAATATTTTATATGTAATATATTTTCCTATAGTTTTGTGACACTATTTTGAAATGGTTTTTAGTTGTATGTTTTCACCATCACATGCCTTTTTTATCTTAAATGGTTTCCCTAAAAATCTCTTATTATTTAGTATTAAATTTGAAAAATGTAAAAATGGAAATGGTTTTCATAATCATCAACTTATTACTTTTTTTTATAAGGAATAAAAACCTTATTTTGTATCTATATTTTTCAAACTAGTAAGAAATGGTTTTCTATTTAAAGGTAAGGTAAGGGGTATGCTTTATTTTGGGAATACCTATTGGGAATCTTGAGGATAATTCCTACATTTATAATTTTGGATTTAGGATTGGTTTTTTAGTTGGGTCTCTCATGGATAAAACATGTACTGAGGATAGTGGTGACCCTTGAGGTCACATGGAATAATGTTTAGTTGTTAGTTTTACTTTTGTTCTCATTGTTTACTTTATCTATTCTTTTATATTCATTTATAAATTTATATTATGGGGTAAATTGTTCCGAATATAGTTAATATTGTTTCCCAGCACTGGATTCTAGCCTGTGAGGATCGGGAATGCCCATCAGGTCATGTCATGGGCTAGCTTGAGTGTTCAGTGGAGGGAAAACCAAGGTTGGTTCATGAAAAAATAGTATCAGTGTAACATCATAGGTAAATAAATAAATAATAAATTTTCATATTTATTAATATTTGTGAATTAAATATTAATTTTACTTTAAATTGGATGCTATGTTTGATGGTGTACCTAATACGCAACAATGAGTTTCTTTGAAATCATATGTTGCACACTAACAATATAATATTATTATTTTAAATGGTATTTAATGCCTAGTCATTGTATTAGAGGTAATGAATTGAACTATCTAAAATATGATAATATATGTTTGTTAAATGTTTTTACATTTATCCAATAAATGTTAGAGGCTTAAAATGTGAATGAATCTAATTTTAAGCATAAATACTCTAATATTCTTTAAAAGGTCGATTTACCGTCTTTTGATGGTGAACCCTCATTAAAAATAGTTTCGGTCAATTTTATATGTTCTATTTGACCAAATAAAATTATTCTTTAGAATCAGGACATAAAATTTTACTTTGGGAAAATTTTGGAAATTTTTCTGATAAAATTCATTTTTTGATGAATAGTGAAAATACTGTATTTTAATTCAAAACTGTCTTTTAATATAATTTATTTATATGGTTAGATTATATTTTTAAATGGTTTTAAAGTTTAATTATATTATATTTTTATCATTTAATCCAATTTTGGTCATTGGAAATAATTTCACTTTGAAATTGGATATAAACAAGTGTCAATCTTTTGATAGTTATTATTTCTTAAAAACACGTTTTTTGTTTTGACAGCGGGAATTTATTTTAAATTAATTTCTGCCACTTATGTGTTTTTAATTTTGAAAAATGGATTCCATATTTGTAATCAGGAGGTCCAAATTCTGTAAATAGTTAACTTTTATTTTTAGACATTATGAATATTTACTTCAGTAAATATTTTATTTACCATGGTTAAAAGGAAAATTTGGTAAATAAGGGTAAAAAATAATATTATAATAATCTTAAATTACCCTAAAATGTGTCCTAATCCTATTGGTTTATACATTTCTGTCCATGGGAATCTTTGGGTTTAATTTGAGATCTCATGGATCCACATGAGAGTGATAATGACACTTTATATTAATTAATTTAAAGTAAAGACAAAAATGACATAAACATATATCTTTTAGTAAATAAATTTTTACATGGGGTTATATAAGTTATCTCTTCAACTATAAATATTAATTTTAAAGATAAAAATATTTCCTACATCATGTTATTTTTTTATAATTTTTAGACATCAAATAAATAAAATTATTTATGACACGATAATGATGCAGTGTTTACCTCATTAATGAATGATTTAAATAAATAAGATTATAAAGATTAAAATAATATTTGAAGCCTGTCCAATTATTATTTGATTATTTTATTTAGAACATTAGTCATCTTATATTCTACTTTAATTAGTTTTGGACCTTTATAAACCCAAAATCATTATATAATAAAATAATATTTTCAAACTTTCCTAAAGAGTGCCTCCTCCCCCTTATAAAAGGACACCACTTCTAACCCATTCCTCACACTTATCAATCCCATTTTCTTATCAAAACTCTACCCAATTAATCTTTCTACATCCCTCTCTTAATTATAGAATCCTTACCTTAGGCATAAGGCACTTAAAATAAACCTTTTGGTTCAAACCAAAGGGAGATACCCAATTTAAAGGTAACGTCTTCTCTTAAGTTATTTTGTTTTATTTTACTTCTCCAACCCCATAAACTCTTTTTATTCATTTATTTTATAATAAAACAATTATATTCAATGTAATATGTTGTTTTTATGAATATTATTCGAACTAAACTTACACATACCTCCATCTAATGGGTAAAGAACATACAGTTTCTGTGGACGGTGAACTAACGCCTCACGAAACGATGATTGTTCAATTATCTCCTACCACATCTTATGATGGCCATTAATATGGAACTATATTTATATGTGATATATATTATATTTATATTTTTTCTATAATTCTGTATTTTTTATTTATAGAATACCTTTATGGTTTCCATAGTGTGTAAATACGATAATTTCATTTGAGGAAGTGCGGACTACCGCCCCCTCAAAGTGATATGACTCGTTCATGCCATATAAGGAATGTATAAAGGATTGAGTTACTGAAATTATATATGATAATATACTGGAATTATAATATAACTATGTGTCATTATGTTTTCATTCCATTAAATGCGAAATAGAAATGAAAGTAGCGTTCATGCGTACGTACGGCTTACCATCTCCATGAACGGTGCATTTCATTTCTTATATCCAAATGTTATGTACTATTATAAATACATAAATATACTGGATATATATGATATATATGATATCTATATCATTAATATCATTCTAGGGATAATGTACATTTGACCACATGAACAACTTGTAATTATAAGAAGTTTATTTTTAACTCAAGTTCCAAACATTGACAAAATATACTATACGAACTCAAATAATTAACTAATTGTTATAGCAAGGTAATAATTGATATAAAAGGAATAATAAACTTGAAAATGTTCTTAAGAAAGTATAAATTAACTTTAGTTTATTATTCAGTATATTAAAAAATGATCGAGTCAAGTTGGACACGAGGTAAGGGACTTCGTCTCAATCTATTTTCATTGAGGCATATTTTGTTTTATACATGGATTTATTTTATATGGTGTATAAACACCTTTGACTTTTCATTTAATTTAAATGGAATGTTTTTCTATGAGGAGTTTTACTAAATGATAAAAAAAATGTTTCTTTTTAATGTAAGCGGTGACAACGACCTTTCCACCGCCGCGAGTATTATTTGATCTTTGGCTTCCTTAACAAGCCGTAATGTTTTTAAAAGGAAAATAAATACCATATACTCTTTTACATATTTTGGTATTTAAAATGGTTTTGATAATGTATTTTTTATGTCAATATATTTAAATGATATATTTGTATTGAAATGTGGAAATGTTATCTTTCCATTATGTTTGTATTATGTGTTATGATTATGTTATGGTTCTTGGGTATTGTTTACATATACAGGTGGTTCTGTGATAAACCTAGGGTGGGTGAGCCTAAGATAGCTCTCCAATGAATTGGGTAACATGACAAAGGTAAACGTGAATGTTTATCCTAAGATATTTAGGGAATATATTGTGATGGGTATTCCAAATGTAACTCCCTACATAGCTGTGATAGCTACAATGTAAGTATGATGTGGATGCCACAAGTTACCTTTATGATTTATGATTTCTATGTGTTATTCATAAATCTTATGATTTCATAAGGTATGTTAAAGAGCTTATGTTATGTATGTATTGATGAACTAATGTTTTATTTCTTTGTTTTATAACCCTTACTGATCTTTTTATGCTCATCCCAAGTTTTGAAATGTTTTTCATAGGAATTAAAGATGAATAGGGTCAAGGATGGAATCAAGGAAAAGTCATGTTGTCTAAAACATGGAACTATACATGAATCTTTTTTCAAGAGTTTTTATTTTGTGAAAAAAAATGGAAATTGGGTAGAAGTGTCTACTTTGTAATTTTTTTGAGATGTAATGTAATAGTTATGGCCTAATTCTCTAAAACTCTAAACCTTAAAAGATCCTCAATGTGAATTATTAATTTAATTCAATATTATGTAATTTTTAAGGCCAGGTCCTTATAGTTGGTATCATAGGTCGGTTTAGATAACTTTAAGATTTAGAATATTGTTAAATTAATGTCCCTAAATTAATTTATGGTAATATTTAAATGATATAGAATTTACAGATTACCATGTTGCTTCACCAAATATATTTCTGTGTTCAGAATGGTTTTCTGTAGAGGAAACAAGGAAGTTAAGATGGGATGACATCAGGAGGACGACAACCTTCCAAATCATCAACCTAAGATGGTCGGAATCGGAACTAAACAGTTTTTTGCAGTGATGGAACATTTGACTCGGGCTATAAATGGTGGTGGTATCCATGCACGAGATCATCCAGATCAACCATAGAGGAACATGTCAGTAGTGGATCATTTCATGGGGCAATATCCCCCATCATTTAGAGGATCATCTGACCCTGTTCTAGCTGAAGGGTGGATTAAAGCACTGGAGAATATTTTTGATGTCATGGGGTGTTCAGAACATCAAAAGGTTAGTCTCGTTGTTTAACATTTTGAAGGTGAAGCAGATCAGTAGTGGTTGATGGTGAAAAATATCAGGGATAGTGGGGAGATTGATGCTCTTGATTGGGATGAATTCAAAGGTATGTTTCTTGAGAAATATTTTCCTAAGGTGTTTCGTCTTAGGATAGAAAAACAATTCCTGGAATTGAGACAGGAGAATGACTCAGTGGCTGCTTATGAAGCAAAATTCACTCGACTGGCGAGGTATTCTCCAAATTTCATACGAGATCTTGATAGTAAAATCAACCATTTTTACTCAGGATTAAATCCAAAGTATCTAAGGTCTTTAGCTTATCGTGAGTTCAAAATTTATGAAAAAAAATTTCTATGTGTGAAGAAGGTGGAAATGGAGTTTTCCAATGATCAAGTGTTCTTTGAGAAATAACATAATAAGAGGTAGAGGTGGTATATGGAAGGGAATAACTCTTCAAAAAAGTATGATGGTAAGAAACTTAAGTTTAAAGTTTGTGAAAATTGTGGTAAAAAGTATGTTGGGTAATATCTTTTGAATTCTGGTAAGTGCTACCGATGTGGTAAAATGGGAGATAAGGCTCGTAATCTCACTGAAAAAGATCAGGGTAATGGTAAGACAAAATCTAATTTACAATCAGTAAAATGTTTTAAGTGAAATGAAATGGGTTATTATGAAAATGAGTGTCCAATGAAGAACTCAACTGAGAGAAAGCGTCCAGACTACAAGCAAAAAGGGGTGGTGAAATCCTTTGCAACTACTTCAACAGATGTTGGTCCATCAAATGAAGTAGTATCAGGTACACTGTTTGTTTTTTCATATTATGCCAATGTATTATTTGATTTGGGGTCTACACATTCGTTTATTTTTGAGAAGTTTTCTAGTAAATTGGGAATTCCATCTCAAGATATGAATCCTGAACTTATGGTAAAAACATCGGGGGGAAATGTTGAGACAAAAAGAAATTATAAGAACCTTCATGTCCTTGTGTGTGGGAAGAATCTACCTGAAAACCTTATTCTTTTGCCATTAGTAGAGTTTGATGATATTTTGGGTATGGATTGGCTTTCTGTTTATCATGCTAAGATTGACTGCAGAGCTAAAGAGGTTTATTTTCATAAAGATTTTCAGTTTTTGTACAAGAATTAACCCTTGATTTTGATAACATATCAGGAAGCTGAGAAACTAGTAAAAGATGGAAATAAATGTTACCTTGCACATATTTTTGAAAATAAAGGAACTGTTCAGATTAATGATGTGTCGATGGTAAATGAGTACCTTGATGTTTTTTCTGATGAATTTCCTAGTATTATACATGATCGGGAAGTTGAATTTACTATTGACTTAGTTCCTAATGTTAATCCAATTTCAAAACCCCCTTATCTAATGGCTCAAAATGAACTTTTAGAGTTAAAGAAGCAATTGCAAAAGTTATTAGATAAAGGTTTCATTTGACCAAGCACATCACTATGGGATGATCCTGTCTTGTTTGTTAAAAATAAAGATGGTTCAATGAGACTTTGCATTGATTATAGAGCATTGAATAACAATACTGTTAAGAACAAGTATCTTTTACCTCATATCAATGATTTGTTTGATCAGCTCCATGGAGCTTAGTATTTTTCGAATATTGATTTGAGTTCAGGATACCATCAGTTTAAAGTAAAGGAAGAAGACATTCTGAAGACCACATTTTGTATTAGATATGGCCATTATGAATTTGTAGTTATGTCTTTTGGGTTAACCAATGCACCTACTGTATTCATGGATCTTATGAATAGAATTTTCTGTGAGTTCTTGGATAATTTTTTGGTTGTGTTCATTGATGATATTTTAGTTTATTCTAAAAGTAAAGCGAATCATGAAATTCATTTAAGAGTTTTATTGAAAACCTTAAAAGAAAATAAATTGTATGGGAAATTCAGAAAGTGTGAGTTTTGGTTACAAAAAATTTCTTTCATTGGTCACATTATTTCAAAAAATGGCATAACGGTTGATCTTGCTAAAACAAAAGTTGTTGAAGAATGGCCAAGACCCACAAATATAACTGAGATCCGTAGTTTTCTTGGTTTTGAAGGTTATTACAGGAGGTTTGTTGAAAATTTTGCATGGTTATCTAGTCCAATGACTAAATTAACTTGAAAAGGTGTTAAGTTCATTTGGATAAAAGAATGTGATTATTGTTTTTAGGAATTGAAAAGAAGATTGGTGAATTCTCCAGTTTTGGCACTGCCTTCCAGAAATGGTGAGTTTGTTATCTATAGTGATGCTTCGTTGAAAGGACTTGGTTGTGTCCTTATGAAAAATGATCAGGTAATTTCTTATGCTTCACGTCAGTTGAAACCTCATGAGTTAAATTACCCTACACATGATTTGTAATTAGCCACTGTTGTTTTTGCTTTAAAAATTTGGAGGCATCATTTGTATGGAGTAAAATGTGAAATATATACTAACCATAAAAGTTTGAATTATATATTCACTCAGAAAGAATTGAACATGAGATAGATGAGATGGTTGGAATTAATCAAGGATTATGATTTCACAATCCATTACCATCCGGGAAAATCAAATAAAGTGGTTAATGCTTTGAGTCAAAAAATTAATGTTTCATTAACCATGTTATGTTTGGAATGAGATCCTTTGGTTTTTGATTTGATGAACTTTGGCATAGAAGTTGTTGGTGCAGGAAATTCCTCTGTTTTGTTTTAGGTGTCAGTGAAATCATCTCTATCAGACAGAATTAAGCAAGCTTAGAAGGAAGACAGTGAGTTGCAGAAAAAGGTAGAGTTGGTTCATAAGGGTAAGTTGCCTAATTTTAACATTAATAATGATTGTGTTTGGAGGTTTGGAAAGAGATTATGTGTGCCTTGTGATTTGCAGTTGAAGAATGAGTTGTTATGTGAATCTCATAGTTCTCCATTTTCAGTTCTTCCCGGTATTATTAAGATATACAGAGATCTTCAAGAGTATCACTGGTGGGATGGAATGAAAAGAGATATTGCTGATTTTACTATGAAGTGTTTGACTTGTCAGCAGGTTAAAGCAGAGCAGCAGTTACCAAAAGGGATGATTCCATCTTTACCAGTACCATAGTGGAAATGGGAAAATATATCCATGGACTTTGTTGTGGGATTACCAAAGACATCTCGAGATAATAATGCAATCCGGGTTATTGTTAATCGATTGACTAAATCTGCTCATTTCCTTCCTATTCGAGATACTTTGTCTCTAGATCAACTTTCTCGGTTGTATGTTAAAGAGATAGTCAGGTTGTATGGTGTTACTCTCTCCATTGTGTCTGATCATGATCCCAGGTTTACTTCTAACTTTTGGAAAGCCCTTCAGAAGTCGTTGGGTACTGAATTAAATTTTAGTACAGCTTTTTCATCCGTAATCAGATGGGAAGTCAGAATGAACAATTCAGACCTTGGAGGATATGCTACGTGCTTTTTCACTGGATTACTAGGGAATTTGGGACCAACATATTTATTTGGTTGAATTTTCTTATAATAATAGTTTTCATTTCAGTGTACAGATGGCTCTATTTGAGGCATTATATGGGAAGCAGTGTCGAACTCCAACTTTTTGGGATGAAGTAGGTGAAAGGAAGCTGATGGGACCAGAATTGGTAGAAGAGATGGTAGAAAAAGTTCAGTTGATTCAGAAGAACATGAGAACAGCTCAGAGCGGGTAGAAAAGTTATGCGGATAACCAGAAGAAGGATCTTTCTTTTGAGGTAGGTGATCATATCTTTCTCAAAGTTTCTCCATGGAAAAGTGTGATGTGTTTTTTCAAGAAGGTAAAGTTGAGTTTGAGGTTCATTGGACCTTATGAAATCCTAGAGAAAGTTGGATCATTTTCCTATAGAGTGGCTTTACCTCCAATTTTATCCTAGGTATACAATGTTTTTCATGTTTCAATATTGAGAAAGTATATTCCAGATCCATCTTATGTTTTGAGCCCAGAGGTAGTTCAGTTGGAAGAGAATCTCTCTTATGAAGAAGAGTCAGTCCAGATTCTTGACCGTAGAGAGCAAGTGTTGTAAAATAAGGTAATTCCCCAAGTAAAGGCTTTGTGGAAAACCCATATGGTTGAAGAGGCAATGTGGGGATCTGAAAATTCTATGATGGATAAATACCCCCATTTATTTGATAAGTGAATAAAATTACGAGGATGCAATTTCCAAAAGGGGGGAAGGATGTAACATCCTAGGTAAATAAAGAAATAATACATTTTCATATTTATTAATATTTGTGAATTAAATATTAATTTTACTTTAAAGGGGATTTTATTTTCGATGGCGTACCCGATACGCAACAACGGGTTTTTTTGAAATCTTACATTGCATAATAACAATATAATATTATTATTTTAAATGGTAGTTAACGCCTAGTCGTTTTATTGAAGGTAACGAATTGAACTAACTAAAATATGATAATATATGTTTGTTAAATGTTTTTACATTTATCCAATAAAATTTAGAGGCTAAAAATGTGAATGAATCTAATTTTAAGCATAAATACTCTAATATTATTTAAAAGGTCAATTTACTGCCTTTTGATGGAGAACCCTCTTTAAATCTAGTTTTGATAACTTTTATATATTCTATTTTACCATGGTCTCGCCCAAATTTACCCAAGTTTTAAGGGTCAAGCGGTCACTTGTCGTGTAGCTTGGGTTGTCGAATCCTCAGAGACCTAAGAAGAACCTTTAGAAACTCAATAAAAAGAGATGGATTTTTGGATATGAAGTGGCCAACTTGGGTTGATTTTAGATGGTTTTGAAAGAGCACTAAAAGATCTATGTGAATTCAAATTATGAGAAAATGAGTTGATCCTAGGTTATTGCTCGGGGTGGATTGAATGAATTCCTTTTTTTTAACGATTTTAATTTCATTGACTCGAGAAGGATTCATGAAATGAATTCAAAATAACCTCATCACTTGCTGATTAAACACCTTCAAAACACATGATAATCACCTATACACTTTTAGGATCATTTTCATGATCACTCCAAGGTAAATGATGTAATTAGCACATGAAAGTGGGGTGAATAAATTCAATAAGGAAGAGGAAGAATAAAAATCATTGAATGAAAGAAACTCAATTAAAAGAAATTAATAAAATTTAGGTAATGAGAAATAACATTCAATCCATCCCCTTTCTACTCCCTTGGATCAATCCATAAAAGAGCTATCCCTCCATTGATGACAAGTTCTCAATGGAAGTGGAAAGTAGACTTACGAGGGTGGAATTGAAGAAGTAAAAACAAAAAAAAATAACGATCACTCCACCGTTGTGTGAACAAAATCACAAGATTTGGTGTGAATAAATTCACACCTTGAGGAAACGGTATCTAGGTGATAATAGGAATAAAATAACAAGATAAGAAGAAGAACTTTTATTAAAAACTAAGGTGATTCGAACAACTTACATGGGAAGGAAAAATGCTACAAAGACAATTTGGCATAATAACATTACAATCAAAACAAAGAACCAAGATGCATAAATCCTCCACCACTACTGCCTTAAATAGGAAAAAATGAAGTCTTGGTCGAGCCCCCAACATCCCATGTGCCTTTAATTAATTGTGTTGGGGAAAGGTGGGTGGAACATTAATGTTGAGAGACTTTTCCACTTCTTGCCCCGAAGTTTCATCCAGCTTGCATCCACCGGAAAGACGCGCCTAAAGTACCTTATAGAAGGCCTAATTGGAGTGGGCCTTAGAAGACTTAAATTAACCCACGGATTTCCCCTAACATTCTGTAAAATTTCATCCCAAAATAATAAATATTTCGTGATATATGATATAAATAGTGGACTGTTTTTCTGGGACGCAGAATCTGGCCCAGAATTGAATCTTCAACTTGGGCCGCCTTAATAACCACCATTTAGGACGAATTAGCACTGGCTCCAGAAGAAATATTTGTTCCTATATATGTCTTCGAGTCTCCCAAGAATTTTGGGCTTCATTGGGCCTGTATTTTGGGTCACACATTCTCATCAGTGGGATGATATCCAATCTGCCTTCTCCAGAATTGTTTCCTTTCATCGCCAAATATCCTCATCATCTTTTATGAATCCTCCATTGATCCCTGAATAAAAAATGTTAATATTTATGTTTATATACATTTCCCAAAATATCAAATTAAAATATGGATAATTACATTCTTTAAAATCAGATGAAACATTGGTCCAAAACTGGTTCATATTAGGCATGAAGTGCACAAATGATGAGAATGGATGTTCAAAATTAAAATCCACTAACTCAGGCCCATAAGATCAAAAATGAACATTTAATACCCTTAAAATTTAATCAAAATTTATGTTTTTATTGTCTAATCACACCCCCCAACTTGAGTTTTGCTAGTCCCGAGCAAAATATATCTCACAAAAATGAAATTCAAATGACCTTTTCCAAAAACATTTTAATACACATTTCTCGCCCAAAGATCACATACCAAAAAATTATGAAACCCATAAAAATAATTTAAAACAAGCTATGTCCACAGGCATATCTCAAGCCTAAGCCCATTCCTTTGTTCAAATTCATTTCCATATTTCATCCAAATTCAATTAAGCATGATGAAGTGTTGTGTGTCACAATAGACATGGGGGTTCTTTTCCATTCGAGGGATAAAAGATGGAAGCGCTATGAGCAATAAAATTTTAATAATAAGATGAGTACTCATTTTTTTATTTTCTTTTTTTTTTTTCAATTTTTCCATGGTAATTGAAATTGAACTCAATCGAGTCAACCCATGTAGCAAGACTTGCCGATGACTCCCAGGCTCAAAGACCTTAGGGCACCAAGTGAAGCTCACATACTCAGGCATCATCTTGAGTTAACTCAATCAAAAACAAATTCAAATTACCAAAAATAGAGATAAAATACCCAACTCTGGGCTAGACAACTATGGAGTCACGATCCCCAAGTGTCGAAATCCAAATATTAGGTCAATTCATTTCTCTACGCGCAATTGATTTTTTTTTGAATACTCATGTTAAAATTAAAATGATCGCCAATCCTATGCTATTTATTATGGGTCCCCAAGAACTCAAACTAAAACCCCACAATCTAGAGGATGTGCATTGTGTTTTTTTATTAAATGGATGAAAATATAACAGTGAAAAATCACATCGGACAACCGCACTTTCCAATATCTATGCACATGAACATAAACTTGCATTAAAATCAGAATCAAGACATAAAAAATTATTTGATATCCAATTTCAGAGTTTGGAATGTGTGTTATCATGTTCAAGTTTAATGAAATTTTTCCTTCCATGCATTTTCATCTACCCCCCAACTTGGAATAACACTGTCCCCAGTGTTTAAAGAATTGAAACATAGAAGGGGCAGGATAGAAGTTCAACGAAGACATTGAAAATGAAAATTATAGAATGAAGTCACCTGGTGGTTGATGTTGAAAATTCATTCTCATGTCTCCCTTCAGTTCTGGTTTTTCTCCCAATGTCTTGGATGGTTATGATCATCTTTTCCCAATGACCTATGACATGCCTTTAAATTTTTTTAATATATATATATTTTTTGTATTTTTTTTAACCTAAAAAAAAGGTACAAATAACATAAACTGATGATACATTGTCTTCTCTTAAATTTCTGGGTAAGGTATTACTCAGGGATCACACCGCGTGACACGGATGAATACGGTGCTCCCCTTTCATACCCATCCTTACTCATAAAAGAAGAACAGGTCAACAATCTATTTTCTTTTAAAAAAATACCTACAAAAATATAAAATAAAATAAAATAAACTAATGATACATTATCTTCTTTATATTTTCTGGGTAAGGTATTACTCAGGGATCACACCACGTGACACGGATGAATACGATGCTCCCCTTTCATACCCATCCTTACTCATAAAAGAATAACAGGTCAACAGTCTATATTTTTTTTAAATAACAAAATAAAGAAGAAGGGAAAAATGATTCAAAAAGATTAGAAACATGAAGACCACGGGTTTCCTCCCGTGCAGCGCTTTTGTTTAACGTCGTTAGCCCGACATGGATCCTAAATCTATCAATTTTTTCCTGGTTCATAGGTTGGCTCTGTTAACTCTACCTTTATTTTCTGTTTATTGAATGATTCAATGAATGGTTTTAACCTATGACCATTGACCTTAAAAATGTTACCACTTGTGGGATCCTGAATCTCTACTACCCCATGGGGGTACACATGATGCACTATGAATGGACATAACCATCTAGACCTTAACTTTTCCGGGTGTAAATGAAGTTTTGAACTATAAAAGAGCACAGGTTTTCCCAGTTCAAACTGTTTGACTTTGATATTCCTATATTGGTAGGCTTTAACTCTAGCTTTATTTATCCTTGAATTTTCATAAGCCTCCATCCTAAGTTCCTCAAGTTCATTAAGATCTAATTTCCTCTTTTCTTCAGCTAAAGAAATGTCGAAATTCATTTTTTTGATTACCCAAAATGTCTTATGCTCAATTTCAATAGGTAAATGGCATGCTTTTCCATAAACCAACCTATATGGTGACATTCCTAGTATGGTTTTGAATGTTGTACGATATGCCCAAAGAGCATCCAAGATTTTCTCAGACCAATCTTTCCTAGAGGGGTTGATAGTTTTTTCAAGAATTTGCTTAATCTCCCTATTTGCTAACTCAGCTTGACCATTGGTTTGAGGATGGTATGCAGTGGAAACTTTATGAGAAATTCCATACTTATACATGAGTGAAGAGAATGGGTGATTACAGAAATGGGTTCCACGATCACTGATTATAGCCCTCGGAACTCCAAATCTAGAAAATATATACTCTTTTAGGAATCAGATCACAGTTTGATGATCATTAGTCTTGGTGGGAATGGCCTCAACCCATTTTGAGACGTAATCAACAGCTAAGAGGATGTATAGGTATCCCTTAGAGTTTGGAAAGGGTCCCATGAAATCAATTCCCCAACAATCAAAGATTTCAACGACCAGAATGGGAGTGAGGGGCATTTGATTCCTTTTGGAAATGGATCCTAATTGATGACACTGAGGAAAACTTTTACAGAATTCGAAGGAATCCTTAGTGAGGTTCAGTCGGTAGAAACCACTTTGGAGGACCTTTTCAGTGATTTTCTTTGTAGAAAAGTGGCCTCTACATGCCTCTCCATGACAAAATTTTAGAATGGACTCTTTCTCAGACTCAGGAACACATCTCCTGATGATTTGATCAGGACAGAAATTGAAGAGGTAAGGATCATCAAACACGTAGTGTTTGACATCAGAAAGGAATTTCCTCTTAGCTTGGGTCCCCAGGAATTTTTGAATGTCACCCGTCACCAAATGGTTTGATATGTCAGCATACCAAGGGCAATCACTCACTGAATAGAGGTTCTCATCAAGAAATGAATCAGACACAGAGAGGTGGTGTGAGTTGTCTTTGAATTACATCCTAGAGAGGTGATCAGCTACAACATTTTCAAAACCCTTTTTATCCTTAATGGTTAAATCAAACTCTTGAAGAAGAAGGACCCACCTAATCAATCTAGCCTTGGCATCTTGTTTTTGGAAAAGGTGTTTTAGGGCTGAATGGTCAGTGAAGACAATGATGGGTGATCCTAAGAGATAATACCTAAATTTCTCTAAGGAAAAGACAACAGCAAGCAGCTCTTTCTTAGTGGTGGTGTATTTTATTTGTGCATAATTTAAAGATTTTCTTGCATAAGCAATGACACATGGAGTTTTCTCACACCGTTGTCCTAAGACTGCTCCTACAGCGAAGTCACTTGCATCACACATGAGCTCTAAAGGAATTTTCCAATTTGGAGATTGCATGATAGGTGGAGATATAAGAGTTGACTTGAGTGTAGAGAATGATTCCTCACAGCTTTCTATCCATAAAAATGGAGCATCTTTTACCAATAGAGCACAAAGTGGTCGAGAAATAGAGCTGAAATTCCTAATGAACCTTCTATAAAAGCCAGCATGTCCTAAGAAGGACCTCACTTCCTTAACAGTTTTAGGAGAGGGAAGGTGACAAATGATGTCAACCTTATCTTTATCAACTTCAATCCCTCTACCAGATACCAGATGACCTAGTACATGTCCTTCCCTTACCATGAAATGGCATTTTTCCCAATTTAGTATGAGATTCTTATCCTCACACCTTGACAAAACCTTTTCAACATTTAGAAGGAATCCCTAAAAAGTATCCCCAAAGATGGAGAAATCATCCATGAAGACCTCTAAACAATCCCCCACCATGTCTGAGAAGATTCCCATCATGCACTGCTGGAAGGCACCAGGGGCATTACATAATCCAAAGGGCATGCACTTGAAGGAAAAAGTGCCGAATAGAAAAGTGAAGGTTGTTTTTCCTTGATCCTCTAAGGAGACTTCTATTTGATTATACCCTGAGAATCCATCTAGGAATCAGTAGAATTGATGACCCGCCACTCGCTCGAGGACTTGATCAATAAAGGGCAAGGGGAAATTGTCTTTCTTAGTATAAGAGTTGAGCTTCCTATAGTCAATATAGACTCTCCATCCACTACTAACCCTTGTTGGAAGCATCTCTCCATCATTATTGGTTATTACTGTGATTCTAGCCTTCTTTGGAACCACATGGATTGGGCTAACCCACTCACTCTCAGCTATAGGATAGATGATACCAGCTTTTAACAATTTCAAAAGTTCTTTTCTCACTACTTCCATGAAATTAGGATTGAGTCGCCACAGATGTTGATGACATGGCTTTGAATCGAATTCTAGAACAATTCTATGAGTCCCGATAAGTGGTATAATCCCAGGAATATCAGATAGGGTCCATCCAATGGCTTTCTTGTGTCTCCTAAGGACATCTAGAAGCATCCTCTCATGATTGGGTTCAAGAGAGGAAGAAATGACAACAGGAAAGGATTGATTTTCCCCTAAGAACTAATACTTGAGTGATGAAGGTAAAACCTTAAATTCAAGATCAGAGTGGTTATCACTTTCCAAGAAAGGATGAGACTTTGTATTGAACTCAGTTTCTTTATTCAGATTTCTTGACAAAATTGGTTCCTTGTGAAAATAATTTTCATCCACTAAATTAGCTATAGTAGTTTCATGAATGGGTATGGACTCGATGTTATTGATTTCACCCATGGTATCATTGATTGGTGATTCTAGAAAATCATCAATAGAGAAATCTAAAAGAGATTCAAGCCAAGGAGACAAATTTCCCTCATGTGAACAAATAAAATCAATCTCTTCTTGACTTAAACATCCTTCAATAATTCCTTGATGTTCCTTGAGTTCACTATCAACACTACCTATCCAATTAACCTCATGGATCTCTTCATCATCCCCAATTTGAGAGTTTTCATTGTAGATGTTCAAGTCTAGACTCATGTTTCCAAAGGTGATGGTCATGTTCCCATTTCGGGCTCGGATAACAGAGTTGATTGTTGCAAGGAAGGGAAGACCAAGGATGATTGGGGTTTTCTCCCTAGGACCTAATCTTTGGTGATTGTCTATAACAATGAAGTCAGCTAGGTAAATGAAATTTTCAACTTTCACCAAAACATCCTTTAAGATCCCCTTTGGAACTCGAATACTACGATCAGCAAGTTAAAGAGTGATAGATGTGGGTTGGAGTTCTTCGAGCCCTAACTGACAATACATAGCATAAGGAATGAGGTTCACACTGGCTCCTAGATCACACAAGGCTTTGACAACTTTGTTCTCTCCTAGTTCAACATTTATGTAAGGGCATCCTGGGTCTTTAATCTTTGGAGGAAGGGTTCCTTGGATTGTTGTGCTAACATTTTCTGCCAGAAGGACTTGGTTCTTATGTGAGAATTTCCGTTTAAATGTGAAGAGGTCCTTAATGTATTTTGAGTATACCGGAATGTTTTGAATGGAATCGAGGAGTGGAATGTTCAACTTTACTTGTGAGAATATTTCCCTCAATGTTTCACTCAATTCGGGCTTGGTTTTCCCCCTCATGCATTGAGGAAATGGGGCAGGTTGTGGGGTTGTTTTTTGAAGAGTTGTTTCTTTCACATTTTTATTGGTATCTTCAATTTGTTAATGTGTTTCATTTGAATTTTCATTAGAGTTTGAATCTTCAGGTGGGTTTTGAACTATTTTTGATTTCCCACTTCTCAAAACTGTCACAGCCTTTAGTTGTTCATGAGTTGTTTGAGTGTAACTTGTCTCCCCCCCCCCTTGATGTTTGTTGTGGAATGGCTTGTGTGGGCATGGGTTCCTTTCCAGTTTTGATGGTTTTAAGTTCTTGTTTCAGGGAAGAGACTTCTAAGTTCATCCTTTCCATTTGTTTGCACAGTTGTTCAAGGATTGGGAGAGGGACAGATTGGGAAGGGGTTTGTGTTGGTTGGGTTATCCTAGGGGGATACTTTGGTTGTTGTATGGGTTGTTGGTATTGGGCTGGAGGATGTTGGTATTGGACTGGTTGTGGTTGGAATTGGTTATGGTTTTGAAAATTTTGTGTAGGGTAGGGGTTTGGTCCTTGTAGTTGGCTAGGTTGTTGGTTATCTTTCCATCGGAAGCCTGGGTGGTCATTATACCTTGGGTTGAATGTGTTTGGGTATTGGGGCTTTTGAAAGTTTAGGGAATTGACTTCAGTAGGTGGTCCTCCTAAAAGAACATCCTTGATGGATGGAATGGTTGGGCAGTTTTCTATTTTGTGGTCATGTTTGTCACAGATTGTGCAAACAGGGTCTACAGTTTGGATTTCATGGATTTTCATATGGTCTATCTCTTCAACCTTCTTAGAGAGTGCTGCAAGTTTCGCCCTAAGGCTTTCCTCTTCTATAATTGTATGCATTACAGGAGTTCTTTGAGGCTTTTCAGAATAAGGTGATATTCCCCATGTTTGGTTTTGTTTAGCAAGGATTTCTAGATACTCGTAAGCATCATTTGGGGATTTGTTTTTAAAGGTCCCATTACACATCATATCAATGAATTGTTTGTTCCTTGGGCCCAAACCTTTATAGAAAATTATTACTTGTTCAGGAATAGAAAAACCATGGTGTGGAACCATGTTTAGTGTGTCTTTGAACCTCTCCCATGTTTCATAGAATGACTCTCCCTCTTTTTCAAAAAAGTTTTGGATACTCTTTTTAAATGCAATTATTTTGTGGTGGGGAAAGTATTTCTTGTAGAATTCTCTTTGCAGTTGGTTCCAAGTGTGGATTGATGAAGGTCTCGGATTATTTAACCAGTTCTTTGCTCAATCCTTAAGTGAGAAAGGAAAGATCCTCATCTTAGCTGACTCAAGTTGATGTGGTGAGCACATGGTTTCAATAATGTCATTGAACTCCTTGACATGAAGGTAAGGCATTTCTGACTCCATCCCATGGAAGGTTGGAAGGTGGTTTAGGACATGAGGTTTAAAGACATATTGGGCATCTCCTAGGGCAGCATGCCTAATTCAATAGGGTGCATTGGTCTAGGTAGGTGTAAGGTAGTCATTCATGGTTTGATCGACTGCATTCCCCAAATTTGGAGCCGCCTCATTTGGATTTCCATTTTGGTTCCCACCCGGGTTCATGAGTTGGTTTCTTTGAAGACCCTCCATTGAAATTGACTCAATATTTAACTCTAGGGTATTTGGAAGATTATGATCCAATGGTGTACTTGACTCCCCTATCCTATGACTTTCCACCCTAACTAGTCTGTTTGAGTTATCGCGGGTGAAGGCGGACATGCACCAAAAGAAAAAAAATGAGAAAGGGAAAAGATAAGAGATCTTGGGTGAGAATAGAAGAATGGGGGTGAGGAAAAAAGGTTTTTGTCTAAGGAACTTACTTGGTCCCCAGCAACAGCGCCAAAATTTGGTCTCACCCAAATTTACCCAAGTTTTAAGGGTCAAGCGGTCGCTTGTAGTGTAGCTTGGGTTATCGAATCCTCAGAGACCTAAGAAGAACCTTTAGACACTCAATAAAAAGATATGGATTTTTGGCTATGAAGTGGCCAACTTGGGTTGATTTTAGATGGTTTTGAAAGAGCACTAAAAGATCTATGTGAATTCAAATTATGAGAAAATGAGTTGATCCTAGGTTATTGCTCAGGGTGGATTGAATGAATTCCTTTTTTTTAACGATTTTAATTTCATTGACTCGAGAAAGATTAGTGCAATGAATTCAAACTAACCTCATCACTTACTGATTAAACACCTTAAAAACACATGATAATCACCTATACACTTGTAGGATCATTTTCATGATCACTCCAAGGTAAAGGATATAATTAGCACATGAAAGTGGGGTGAATAAATTTAATAAGGAAGAGGAAGAATAAAAATCATTGAATGAAAGAAACTCAATTAAAAGAAATTAATAACATTTAGGGAATGATAAATAACATTAAATCCAGCCCCTTGATACTCCCTTGGATAAACCCATAAAAGATCTAGCCCTCCATTTATGACAAGTTCTCAACGGAAGTGGAAAGTAGACTTACAAGGGTGGAATTGAAGAAGTAAAAACAAAAAAAATAACGATCACTCCACCGTTGTGTGAACAAAATCACAAGGTTTGCTGTGAATAAATTCACAACTTGAGGAAAAGTGTTGGGCAAAAATCCCTCAAGGTAAAATTGCAGCATTTTTGGGTTGATTGTGTTTGTTGACAAAGCAGGTTTCCATGGAGAATTGTCGAGTTCCCGAGAAGTTGTTGACATTCCATGTTGACAAAGAACTTTGACAAAGGAAAGGATGATCTGGAGGCGGTACAAAAGAGCAGTACAAGGTGGCGCCGTTTTCCAGTGTTTGCCAAATTTTTGGGCCTAAAAATCGCCAATGGAAAATGGAGTGATATGTTGTTGGTGAAGGTTGAGGAGAGAGAAATGAAGGAGGTGTGCGGAAAAATGAAGCGTGGCGCGCAAAACTAGCGGGTTGCACGAAATCTTGAAGTGTGGCGCGCAAAACAGCGGGTTGCGCGAAATTGTATTTCGCGCAAAAGATGTTTCAAGGCCGAAAGCTTGAAAATCGGTAAAGGCATGAGACGCGCGAAATTTTGGAGGCGTGCGCGGAAAATTGAAGTGGCGCGCGAAATAGCGGATGAAGTATTTCGCGCAAGAGGTGTTTCGAGCTCTGAAGCTCGGAAAATGGCAAAGGCATGAGGTGCGCGAAATTATGGAGCAGTGCGCGGAAAATGGTTGTGCGCGGAAGATTTGTATTTCGCGATCAAAGCGGATTACGCGCTCAAGGAGGGTTTTTCGCGCGGGGTCGATTTTGCCTATAAATATGAAGTGACCCTCCTCCATTCAGTAGATCTCAAGACATAGAAAATACCCGAGCTCTGGTGCGCGAAATTGAAGTTAGAAAGGGTGTTGCGCGTAAACTTAATCGTTTGCGCGTAAAGTCAGCAATTGCGCAGAAAGTTTGGGTTGGCGCGTAAAAGGAAGGTTGCGCGAAAAGTGGATTTCGTGCAAAGATAGTGAATTGCGCGCAAGGCAGTTTCCAGGCTGCGCGTAAAATTTGGAGGTTGCGCGAAAAAGGAATTTCGCGCAAACCATAGAAATTGCGCGCAAGACACAGTAAGGGTTGCGCGTAAAAATTGAGGTTGCCCGGTACATCTGGTGCAAAGTGAGATTCATCTGCGGGTGAAAGTTGGACTTCAACAGAGCATCTACATACAGAGGAAGATGCATTCCTTCATGGAAATGAAGAGACCTACAGGTCTATAAACTGTGAGTGAATCCCTTCCAAGAGCAGTGAGCTTAGGAAGAGGAAGAAGGTGATCCTCTCCACCGGCAGTGAGCCAGAGAGAGAGAAATAGGGAGTGACCCTTGGGAAAGCAGTGAGCTGACCCTAAACCTTGTAAAGGCAGTGAGCCTGGGCATAGAAGTGATCTAGCCCGAACATTGTAATCCACAGCTAGTGAAGTCTAGTGGAATTTGGTACGAACCGGCAACTTGTCGGCGTATGCTCCTTGGACGTAGCCCTTAGCGGTGAACCAAGTAAAAATCTCTGTGTCTGCCTGCTTACTTTCCTGCATTGCATTCAAAGCATCATCATCAGGTAAATGAGACAAGTGATCACAGTAACCACACAAGTGCAAACAAAGTGACCCTTGTAACAAAGAGGTCAAGATCCAGTGGGGCAGAAAGAACTTTGAAAAAGAATATCCATACCCTGATTCACCCCCCCTCTCAGGGTATATAGGCCCCTATTGGCCCTAACAAAAAGGTATCAAGGTGATAAGAGGAAGAATAGAACAAGATAAGAAGAAGAAATTTTATTAAAAACTAAGGTGATTCGAACAACTTACATGGGAAGGAAAAATGCTACAAAGACAATTTGTCATAATAACATTACAATCAAAACAAAGCTCCAAGATGCCTAAATCCTCCACAACTACTGCCTTAAATAGTAAAAAATGAAGTATTGGCCGAGACCCCAACATCCCATGTGCCTTTAATTAATTTTGTTGGGGAAAGGTGGGTGGAACATTAATGTTGAGAGACTTTTCCACTTCTTGCCCTGAAGTTGCAGCCAGCTTGCATACACCGGAAAGATGAGCCTAAAGGACCTTCTAGAAGGCCGAATTGGAGTGGTCCCTAGAAGACTTAAATGAATCCCCGGATGTCCCCTAACAGGCTGTAAAATTTCAGCCCAAAATAATAAACCTTTCGAGAGATATGATATAAATAGTGGGTTGTTTTTCTGGGCCGCAGAATCTGGCCCAGAATTGAATCTTCAACTTGGGCCGCCTTAATCACCACAATTTAGGATGAATTAGCACTGGCTCTAGAAAAATTATTTGTTCCTATATATTTCTTCGAGTCTCCCAGGAATTTTGGGCTTAATTGGGCCTATATTTTGGGCCCTACATTCCCATCAGTGGGATGATATCCAATCTGCCTTCTCCAGAATTGTTTCCTTTCATAGCCAAATATCCTCATCATCTTTTATGAATCCTCCATTGATCCCTAAATGAAAAATGTTCATATTTATGTTTATATAAATTTCCCAAAATATCAAATTAAAATATGGATAATTACATTCTTTAAAATCAGATGAAACATTGGGCCTAAATTGGTGCATATTAGGCATGAAGTGCACAAATGATGAGAATAGATGTTCAAAATTAAAATCCACTAACTCAGGACCATAAGATCAAAAATGAACATTTAATACCCTTAAAATGTAATAAAAATTTGTGTTTTTATTATATAATCAGACCAAATAAAATTCTTATTTAGAATCGGGACATAAAAATTTACTTTGGGTAAAATTTTGGTATTTTTCTGATAAAATTCATTTTTTGATGAATAGTGAAAAATATTGTATTTTAATTCAAAACTGCCTTTTAATATACCTTGTTTATATGGTTAGATTATCTTTTTAAATGGTTTTAAAGTGTAATTAGATTATATCTTTACCATTTAATTCAATTTTGGTCATTGGAAGTAATTTCACTTTGAAATTGGACATAAACAAGTGTCAATCTTTTGATAGTTATTATTTCTTAAAAACGCGCTTTTTGTTTTGACAGCGGGAATAAATTTTAAATTAATTTCCAGCACTTCTGTGTTTTGAATTTAGAAAAAATGGATTATATATTTATAATTATGAGGTCCAAATTCTATAAATAGGTAAATTTTATTTTTAGACATTATGAATATTTAATTCAGGAAATATTTTATTTACCATAGTTAAAGGGTAAATATGGTAAATAAGGGTAAAAAATAATATTATAATAATCTTAAATTACCCTAACATGTGTCTTAATCCTATTGGTTGATACATTTCAGACCATGGTCATCTTTGGGTCGAATTTGGGACCCCATGGAGCCACATGGGAATGATAATGACACATTATATTAATTAATTTAAAGTAAAGAAAAAAATGACATAAACATATATCTTTTAGTAAATAAATTTTTACATGGGTTTATATAAGTTATCTCTTTGACTATAAATATTAATTTTAAATATATAAAGATTTAATACATCATGGTATTTTTTTATAATTTTTAGACATCAAATAAATAAAATTATTTATGACACGATAATGATGCAGTGTTAACCTCATTAATGAATGATTTAAATAAATAAGATTATAAAGATTAAAATAATATCCAAAACCTGTCCAATTATTATTGGATGATTTTATTTCTAACATTATTCATCTTATATTCTAATTAAATTAGTTTTGGACCTTTATAAACCTATAATCATTATATAATAAAATAATATTTTCAAACTTTCCTAAAGAGCCCCTCCTCCCCCTTATAAAAGGACACCACTTATAACCTATTACTCACACTTCTCAAGCCCCTTGTATCATCCAAACTCTACCCAATTAATCTCCATACATCCCTATATTTATCCTAGAAGCCTTAACTTAGGCAGAAGGCACTTCAAGTAAACCTTTTAGTTCAAACCAAAGGGAGATACCCAATTTAAAGGTAACGTCTTCTCTTAAGTTATTTTGTTTTATTTTAATTATCCAACCCCATAAACTCTTTTTATTCCTTTATTTTATAACAAAATCATTATAATAAATATACTAGGTTGTTTTTATGAAAATTATTCAAACTACACTTACACATACCTCCATCTAATGGGTAAAGAACATACAGTTTCTATTGACGGTGAACTAACGCCTCACGAAACAATGATTGTTCAATTATCTCCTACCACCTATTATGGTGTCTATTAAGATGGAAATATATTTATATGTGATATATATTATATTTATATTTTTTATATTCTACTTTATTTTTTATATAATACCTTTATGGTTTCCATAGTGTGTAAATACGATAATTTCATTTGAGAAAGTGCGGACTACTGCCCCCTCAAAGTGATATGACTCGTTCATGCCATATGTGGAATGTATAAAGGATGGAGTTACTGATATTATATATGATATTATACTGGAATTATAATATACATATGTATCATTATGTTTTCATTCCATTAAATATGAAATAGAAATGAAAGTAGCGTTCATGCGTATGTACGGCTTACCATCTCCATGAACGGTGCATTTAATTTCTTATCTACAAATGTTATGTACTATTATAAATACATACATATACTGGATATATATTATATATATGATATCTATATCATGAATATAATTCTAGAGATAATGGAAATTTTACCAAATGAACAACTTGTAATTATAAGAAGTTCGTTTTTAACTCAAGTTCCGAACATCGACAAAATGTCCGATATGAACTCAAATAATTAACTAATTGTTATAGCAAGGTAATAATTGATATAAAAGGAATAATAAACTTGAAAAATGCTCTTAATCAAGTAGAAATTAACTTTAGTTTATTATTCTGGAGATTAAAGAACGATCGAGTCAAGTCGGACATGTGGTAAGGGACTTCGTCTCAATCTCCTTTCATTGAGGCATATTTTGTTTTATACACAACATTCTTTTATACGGTGTATAAACAACTTTGAATTTTCATTTCATTCAAATGGAATATTTTTCTATGATGTGTTTTACTAAACGATAAAAAATAATGTTTCTTTTTAATGTAAGCGGTGACAGTGACCTTTCCGCCGCTGTGAGTATTATTTGATCTTTGGCTTCCTTAACAAGCCGTAATGTTTTTAAAAGGAAAATAAATACCATATACTCTTTTACATATTTTGGTATTGAAAATGGATTTTATAATGGATTTTTTATTTCAATATATTTAAATGATATATTTTAATTGAAATGTGGAAATTTTATCTTTCCATTATGTTTGTTTTATGTGTTATAATTATGTTATGGTTCTTGGGCATTGTTTACATATACGGGTGGTTCCATGATAAACCTAGGGCGGGTGAGCCTGAGATATCTCTCCAATGCATTGGGTAACATGATGGAGGTAAACATGAATGTTTCTCCTAAGAGATTTAGGCAATATACTGTGATGGGTATTCAAAATATAACTCCTTACGTAGCTGTGATAGCTACAATATAAGTATGATATGGATGCCACAAGTTAACTTTATGATTTATGATTTCTATATGTTATTCATAAATCTTATGATTTCATGAGGCATGTTAAAGAGCTTATGTTATGTATTTATTTATGAACTAATGTTTTCTTTCTTTGTTTTATAACCCTTACTGAGATTTTTATGCTCATCCCAAGTTTTGAAATGTTTTTCACAGGACTTAAAGATGAATAGGGTCAAGGATGGTATCAAGGAAAACTCATACTATCTAAAACATGGAACTAGACATGACTCTTTTTTTCAAGAGTTTTTATTTTGTGAAAAAAATGGAAACTGAGTAGAAGTGTCTACTTTGTAATTTTTTTGAGATGTAATGTAATGGTTATGGCCTAATTATCTAAAACTCTAAACCTGAAAAGATCCTCAATGTGAATTATTCATTTAATTCAAGATTATGTAATGTTTAATGTTGGGTCCTTATAATCAGAGGTAGCCCTTGTTATTTGGGGATATCCAATAGTTAGAATCTAGGATTTTTAGAACTCTGGGTTTAATCATGAGTGGGTGCCTAATCACCACCCTCGCGTGATGACACTTGAGTTACCAAGGTGGTCCAATATAAGTATGTCTCTAATTTGAGAATTGATTCTCAATTGTTTTGATGTATTGAGTCTTTATTTGAGTATTTTGAGTTTCCTTTTTGAGGTTTCATGTGTTATTATTGATAAACACCATGGTTGGAGTAGTATTATAAGAAAACTAAATGGTATTTGGTTATTGTTAATGGTCTAGAAAACTATGCATAGACCATGCAACCATGTCTCAGGATTTCCAGTAGGACCTTCATGGTTACCTCACAACCTTCCAAGTTGTGCGACCAAACTATAAATGGCTATAAATTTTTCATATTTTTGAATTTTAAAGTTCTATGGTAATTTATATCTTCCTTATTCTTTTTATAATTGATTTAGGACGTTTTAAAATATTTTATATGATATTTTGATGATGCTCTAAGTTATTTTGGTTTAGAATTTTGAAACAAAGTCTTCAAAAATTGTTTTGAAATATGTGTTGGTTTCTCAAACAATTGGAGTGTTTATAAGTAATTTTTGGATTTTATAAATAAAAAATTTGTTTTAGTAAAACTTTATTTTCTGTTGGAAGGGAATTGATGATTTAGAATGAAATTTTTAGATTTATAAATTCATAACTTTGTGAGGAATGGGTTGAAAATATTCTTAAATAGGCAGATTTTGGAAATATTTAAATTTAGTGAATTGTTTTACTCCAAATAGTGATTTTTTTTAATAATAAATTGGATAATAAATGATATCTTGAAAAGAAATTTATGTTAGGTCTTTTAATTAAATGGTGTCTTTATTTGGGATATCGAAATTGGATTTATGGTTGTGATTGATTTTATGACATTTTGGGGTTTGATAATTGTTTGATGGTTTTTTGAGATAGATATATATATTTTTTATAGAGATTTCAGAATTTATATTTAAATTATGTCTTAATTGTGTTATATGATTATTATTTTTAGAGTATGCCCCATTTAATTTTATGGAATCTTGTAAGGGATATGCAGGTGGATCTCCTATAGTTTTCCCTTTGGTTGATCAAGTCGTATCCTAATCTATCGATTTATCCGCTCTGGATATGAAGCATATTGTTACTTGTCCTCTAGTTCAATATTAGGATTTCATATAGAAGTCTTGATAGTTAAACCCTCCACATTTATTTAGATAGCAGTAGCCTGGAAAAGTCGAGGAATGGTTGTGAAGTGTTGGGGGGATCTTTACTAAACTTGAGATTTCTGAGCCTCTTAAGTTTAAGTTTTTTACCTTTATGTTATAAGTATTGATTTGGAAGTGGTATAATTCTATTATTTGGACCAAAACACAAAATTACCACTCATGGGAAGGATTAAAGTCTTTGTTTATTTAGTGGTACTTCCCAAAAGTAATGAGGATACCAAAGGCGATGGAATTGTATAGTCTCTATCAAGGTGATTCAATAGTGTTGGGGTATTCTAAGTGTTTCACTGAGTTGGTAACATATCTTATAGATCAATTTGGTGATAAATAATTTAAGGATCAATACTTTGGAAAATGTATTCAACTAGGTATTCTTTTAGAAATGTCTTTTCTCAACCTCAACACTTATGATGACATGGTGAGGCAGGTTGTTCGGGATAAAGATGACTTAGCTAGAGATCTGGAGGTAGTTAATGTATCACTTAACCCTAGGAGTTTTGGTGGTAGTTCTAGTAAATATAAAGGGGTAAGGATGGATCTTTCCTTTTGGGAGGTGGTATAGAAAGATTGTTGTGCTTTTTCTCTCCAGATTCATCAGGGAGAAAATATTTAATGTGCCATCATTATGCAAAGATAGGGCATAAGAAGTATTTATTCCAAGAAGCACTGAATACCTTCCATACATATAGTCATTTGGGGAACCTTTAAATATTATTTAAGGGTGTTTCTAGAAAGATATTTGGATCTAGATTTACTCGCTCAAAGGGTCTTCTAGTTTAATTTAGTGATCACGGTGATGATATGAATTCCATTTAAAGTTTCTCTTATTATAAATGTTTTATGTTGTGGATGATTTGCTTGGTGGTGTTATCTTTTTTTTTTGATTCACGGATACTGTTATATATCTTTATTTTTTGTGGTTTCGTGTTGGTGATATCATTTTTCGGTCTTGTAGATTTTTTTTCCCATGCATTTTTTTTAGTTTTCAACCTTTGAGTGAGCCTTAGAGCCATGTTGTTCTAGGAGTTTAAGTATAATAGTGATTTTAAAATGGATTGGATACCACCATAGGTTAGACTTCATATATGATGAGTGTTTTTTAGTGAGTCTCATGGAGATTTAAGTCTCCCTTTTGGTGTGTTTCCCTATTTTTTGAAATAGTAATATTGATAAATGTTTGATTTCCAACCCATCCATTCACTACTACAAATATGTCCTTTATCAGTACTAGAAAAGGGCATTAACAGTGCTAGAAAAGCACTGTTAATAGAGGCGAAGATAAAGGGGGGTCCCTTTTATCAGCTCTTAGAAAAGCACTGATAAAGGTACCTTTTATCAGTGCTAAAAAAACACTGATAAAAGGTGACTTTTATCAGTGCTAAAAAAACGCTGATAAATGACCTTTTTATCAGCACTTTTTTTAGCACTGATAAAAGTCACATTTTATCGGTGATTTTTTTAGCGCTGATAAAAGTCAAAAAAATTTTAAAAAAAGTTAAAAATAAAATACAATGCTCGGGGAGCTTTTAACAGTGCTTGACCCCCCTTTTATTAGTGCTAGGCAGACCCCCTCCCACTCTCCTGCACGCTGTAATTGCCCGTGCATCCCCCACTTGCCCACACACCCCTACCTGCTTCCACCAGAACTCAAACCCGTGACCTCCCCCCTTGCGTGCCTACAGCTTTAGCACTAATCCATTTAGTTTTTTTCTCCATTTAATGATATATCTATTTATTTATATATATATATATATAGTTATATTTATTCGTATATTAATATATATTCATATTAATATAAATATATTTATTTATATTAACACATATATATTTATTCATATATTAATATATATATATATTAATATATTAATATATATTAATATTTATATATATATAGTTATATTTATTCGTATATTAATATAGATTCATATTAATATAAATATATTTAGTTATATTAGTACATATATTTTTTTTCATATATTAATATATATTTATTTATTCGTATATTAATATAGATTCATATTAATATAAATATATTTAGTTATATTAATACATATATATTTATTCATATATTAGTATATATATATATTTATTCATATATTAGTATATATATATATATTTATTCATGTATTAATTTATATTTATATTTATTTACATATATATATTTGGTTATAATTTTTTATCTGTATATTTATTTGTATATTAATATATATTTATAATATTAGTTTTAAATACATTTATAAAATATGTTTTTTTATGTGTGTTTATAAATAAATAAATACATACATATATACATATATACAACACACATACACGCACATAGACACACACAGACACACACACACATATATATATATTTACGAATAAATACATATATATATGTGCGTGTGTGTGTATTTGAAAATCCATAGAATGTTAAAATGGCCATAACTTATAATCCAGAAGTCTGTTTCAACTCCACAACCAGTCAAATCAAATAAAATGAAACAATCTTCAATATGATATGTGGTATAGGCCAATCAGACATCTGGATCAAAAGTTATATCTGTTTGAATGTTAAAAAATCAGAGTATCCCGACTAAAAGTGCTTTTTTTAGCGCTGATAAAGCCCCCCCCCCCCTTATCATCACTTTTTTTTAGCATTGTTAAAGGGTGGCGCTGCAAAAACCCAGTTTTGTGGTAGTGATTCCCATGAGTTGAATCATGTAATTTTATATTTAGAAGTTTTTTTTGTGGTATTCATTCTAGTTTTTTGTTTCATCCCATGGACAATAATCATTGGTTTAGGATGTTCCTTGGTTTTTGGATCATGTTCTTAGAGTTTGTATCCTTTCTATTATTTCCATGAAATTTTTTATTGGGTTTAGTGTTGAATTTTATATTTTTATTTTAGGATCCTCTATAGTTGACTCAACCTTTAAGTATTTTTATGATATTAGCATGATCGGGATTCTAATTTCATCCTTAGTGACTTTTCTTTCAAAGTTTTAATTCTCATCATAGTTTTTGGGTTTGTTTGGTTGGGTTCTTTTGTTAACCTGTATATTTAGACTTCCTAGTGGTATAAATTTTCATGGTGGGAAAAATTGTTACACCCATACCCAAAACTACTCTATTATTTTTCTTATTTTGAGTTATATGTGTTTTTATCTCTTTTTTGGGTGTTCTTCCAAAAAAAATGGGGTTTCGAGTGTGCAATGAAAGTCGCATTATTTAGAAGCATAATTAGTTTAATAGTGTGATGGTCCTGAATTGTATCTATATTTTTTATAGAGCTAAATCACACGGTTTTTGCACATTTTTTTTTCAAAACATACAAACTTCTCCATAAGAGTGTGTAGCCTAGTGTTGTGCAAGGGGGTTCCTTCACATAGTTTGGCCAACCATCTTGTCAAAACTTGAAACTTATCTAGATCATTAAAAATGAAAAAATTATCATTATTCCCATGATAAATTTTAACCCCAAATTGTGCCCTTATCCCACCATTAATCTCTCACAACTCTAGGGAGCTCTTCCCCTTGTTCCTTCTTCATCCCGTGGTGAATCTTCAAGGTTTCTTTAATATTTGAGGCTGAATATCTTAGGTAATCTCCTTCTAACCTCTTACTTTATGTCCTTACTTAATTTATCCTCTTTTTCTTTCCCTAACTAGGTCTCGGTGACCTAGGTTTCATGTTCCTTCAATTTTAATTTGGGGGTTTTTCTTTGTTAGGGTTTCTTTTGGCCTTTCTTACTTATTTGGACCTTCTTGAAGTGGATTTAATTCATCCTTTGTGAATATGATAAATTTTGAGGTAGGTTACCCCATGACTGAGCCTTTAAATTAAGAACTATGATTTCTTTATTGTTTTAATGTTTGTTTTTATTATATTATAAAGTAAATATATTATATAGAATGGTTATGATGAACAAAATTGGACTCTTTCTTGTTTTCCATACATTTTATATGTTTGCACCATGAGTTTCCTCTATTAAAACATGTTTTAAAACATGATTTGATAATTCAATCACAATAAGAGCTTTAATAATCATTTAAATGGTTTTAATCATGTAAGCTTGAAATTCCCAAGGATGATTTTGTCTTCTGACCAGTTTTTCAAACAAGTTCTAATGGTATGTTTGGTTTCTTAAAGAGATCCAAAGTGGTTTCTCATTTTTATAACTTCAGAATATGACTTATACACACACATATATAAAAATATATATAAAGATCAACCTTTTTGTATATTCGTACAAGGTTGTGTGAATATGAACTCTAGTTCAAGAGGTATTTATATATATATTAAGGTGCATATGTGTGTAAGTGTAAATAATGGATTTGAAACTTGAAATCTTGAGAATAAAAGTGGTTTTTTTAAATTATTGATATTTCTTTCCAAATATTGAGGCATGGTTGGAACTTTGGAATGTTTTATTTGAAAATTAAAACCCCTCTTAAGTAATTCCCCTTAAATTATGGAACTTATTTGTGTTCTAAATGTGTGATATGTGGTTAATTATTAGTAAGGGTATTTTGTATTGTTTATGTTTCATGATAAAGAAAATGGGGTTTCACTTAAAAGGTAACTCGGAGGTAAGAAATTGAAATGTTTGTTTAATAAAGAAATGTAAGATATGTATGTATATGATAGATTAATAAACTCGCCTCCATTTATATTTTATGGGAAGTCATGGGTATCTAGGAGAAAATTCTAGGTACACATGTTGTACTAGCTTAGTATTACACTCTGACTAGTGGCCCTGGGTTGAATAGGTTTGGATTATGGTATTTTCTCCTCAGTTAGGCCAGGTAGGGAAACATTGAGTGATTGGGAATATTTTTTTGGTATCCAATGTTGATAATTTCTTATAGTGGTATTGTTTATCTATGTCCTATAATATCTCAAATAGATCTTAAGTTCTCAGGATGAATGTTTTATATGTATTCTATTTTCCCATTATTTTGTGACACTATTTTGAAATGGTTTCTAGTTGTATGTTTTCTCACTGGTATGTTTTCACCGCCGTGTTCCATTTTTCTCTTAAATGGTTTCCCTGAAAATCTCTTATTATTTAGTGTTGGTTTTGAAAAATGTAAAAGGGGAAATGGTTTTTAGAATCATCAACTTGTTACTTGTTTTTTATAAGGAATAAAAACTCTATTTTGTATTTATATTTTTCAAACTAGTAAGAAATTTTTTTCTATTTAAAGTTAAGGAATTGGGTGTGTTTTATTTTGGGGATACCTATATTTATCATTTTAGTTTCAGGCTTGGTTTTGGATTTGGATCACTCATGAAGTGAACATGTTCTGAGGATGGTGGTGACCCTTGAGGTCACATAGAGGTATGTTTAGTTGTTTGTTTTACTTTCATTTCCAGTGTTTACTTTATATATATTTTTCTTATTCATTTATTATTTTTTATTATGGTTTAAATAATTCCTAGGAGTGTTAATCTTGATTACCAACACTAGTTTCCAACCCACATTGATTAAGAACACCCCTTGGGCCATGTCACAGGTCGTCTCGGGTGTCTGGTAGAGGGATGACCTGGTTTGGTTAGTGAAACTTTGGGTTTTTCCAAGTTCTTAGGCACCCAAAGTTATAATGATTTAAGAATAAAATGAAATTATGAACATGTCAGTTGAATAACTCATTGTATATATCAAGAACTATGATATTACCATGAAATGAAAAGTAAAAAAAAATAAGCTAAAGAAGTCATGGAAAAGAATACTATTTCCTTTAAGGTAATCAATGGTGATTCTTCTGATTGTGATGATAATATTATGAACCTATCCAAAAAAATGAAAAAAAATCATGAGAAAGAAGAAATATTTTCATCATACCAAAAATGATAATGAAAGTGAAGAAGTGGTGGTAACTTTCTTCAAATGAAAAAAATAAGGGACACATCAAACTAGAGTGCCCCATATTCAAAAAGATTATGAAAGAGAATTAGGAAAGTAAGAAAGACTTCAAGATTTCCATATAGAGGGTTCTCAAGACACATGTATGGTGACTACTCTGAGTTCAATAATCTTGAAAAATATTAATGGAGGCTATGTCACTTTTAGTGATAACTCAAGGAATAAGATCATCAGTATAGGTACTATTGGTTTATCAAATTTCACCATTATAAAATATGTTTTATTTATTAATGGTTTAAAATACAATTTTTTAATTATTAGTTAATTATGAGATAATGGTTTTAAATTATCTTTTGAAAATTATTTTTGTAAAGTTTTTTTATTTTGAAGGAAATATTTTATTTTCAACTTATCATTTTAAAAATGTTTATGTTATTGATTTAAATTCTATTTCAAGTCAAAATGTTAAATTTTTTAGTGAAAAAGATAGTGAGTCATGGCTTTAGCATAGGTACCTTGGCCATTATAGCACACACACACTTGTAAAACTCAACTAAAATCATCTTGTATGGGATTTACTTAAATTACATTTCAAAAATAACATTATCTGTGAGCCTTTTCATCTTGGTAAGAAACACACAAATTCCTTTAAATCTAAAAATAAAGTATGCATATCTAAGGCCCTTGAGAATATTTATCTTGATCTTTTTGGACCAAATCAAGTTTCAAGTATAGAAGTAAAATCGCACACTTGTAATTATTGATGATTATACAAGATTTACATGGGTTTATTTCCTAACACATAAAAATGAGAATTTTAAAGTCTTTATTGAATATACTAAGAATGTCAAAAATAAAAATGTCTATAAAATCATATTTGTTATGAATAATCATGGGGGAGAGTTTGAAAACAAATATTTTTATGAACTTTTTACTTCACATGGTTACAATAATCTTTTTCTACTCTAAGGACTCCACAATAAAATGAAGTTTTTGAAATGTGGAATCAAAATCTACAAGATATTATAAGAACTCTCTTGAATGAATTTAAACTCCCTCAATATTTTTGGGTCAAGGTGGTCAATACTTCTTGTTATACCTTGAACCGTGTTCTCATAAGACCCATCCGTAAAAATACTCCCTATGATCTTTGGAAAGGTAAAATTCCCAAATTTGGCTATTTTAAGGTGTTTGGGAGAAAATTATATATTCTTAACACCAAAAAAACCTAGGAAAATTTGACCCTAAATCTGATGAAGGTGTTTTTCTTAGGTATGCTTACTCAAGTAAAGCATGTTAGGTATTTAATAAAATGACTAAGATTATGGAAGAATCAATTCACATTAAATTTGATGAGAATTTTTCTAAACATGATCCCCAAATTGATGATGTTGAGCTTGACCAAGAAAATTTGAACTTGAATGATCCACCTCCTTATAAAGAAATTAAAGTTGATAAAGAATCGTTATCCAACCCTTTACCTAATGCATGGGTAAAATCTAAAGACCATCCCTACTTAAATGTTATCAGTGATTTTAAGGTTGGTAATCATACTATAAGGTTAGTTTTAAATGAGGTTGAACGTCATTATTTGGTTTCACACCTAAAACCCCTAAATTTTAATGATTTAATTAATGGTGAAAATTGGGTACTTTTAATGCAGGAATAATTAAACCAGTTTACAAGGAATAATGTTTGAACTCTTTTGAAAGATCTAATGATCATCCCTTTATTAGTACCAAATGGATTTTTAGGAACAAATTAGAAGAGAAAGGAAACGTTACTCATAATAAAGCTCGACTAGTAGCTAAAGGATATAATCAATAATAATGCATTGATTATGGTGAGACCTTTACTCCAATTTATAGGCTAGAATCCATTAGAATCTTATTGGAATTATCCACTCATTTAAATTTTTAAGCTTTTTCAAATGGATGTTAAAAGTTTTTTTTAATGGTTCTATTTTTGAAAAGGTTTTTTTTGAAAAACCTCCTTATTTTAAAGATTAAAAATTTCCAAATCATGTTTTAAAGTTAAACAAGGATATTTATAGTTTGAAACTATCCCCTCAGGATTGGTATGAATAGTTTACTAGATTTCTTTTAGAAAATGATTTTAAAATAGGAAAATTCAATTTGAATTTCTTTTTAAAATCTATTTCAAATGATTTATGAATTATTTAAATTTTATCAATGATGTTATTTTTGGTTTTTTGAAAGAATCTCTTTATGATGAATTTTTATATTTAATGAGAAAAGAATTTGAAATGAGTTTTGTGGGTGATTTAAATTTTTTTCTTGGTTTTCAAATTTCTAAAAATATGGATGGTATTTTTCTAAACCAAATCAAATACACAAATAAACTTTTAATGAACTTTGGCATAGGTCAATTAAAGGAAATAGGTATTCCTATGGGTAATTCTTATAATATAATGTTGGATGAAGATGGTAAACTGGTTGACAATAAGATTTATAGATGTATTATAGGTCACTATATTTACCTTACTACAACCTGGTCGGACATCATGTTTAGTGTTTGTATTTGTGATCATTTTCAAGACAATCTTAAAGAATCGCATTCAAAATCTCTTAAAATAACTTTAAAATATTTAAAAGGTTCTAAAAATATAGGGTTTTTTTATCCAAAAGATACTTATTTCAAACTTACAAGTTTTCGAATACTGATTTTGGTGGATGTCAATTAGATAGAAAAATTGCAAGTGGAACTTGATTCATGTATAGAAAATCCTTATTCTCTTAGAGTAGTAAGAAGAAAAACTTCCTAAATATTTCTATAGACAAAGTGAAATATATAGTTGTGGGAGTTGTTGTGATCAATTTTTTTGGATAAAAAAAACTATATTAGATTATGGTATAAATTACAATCATGTTCTTATTTAGTGTGAAAACATTAGCTCCATTAGTATTTTTAAAAATCTCATTTGACACTTACGCGCTGAGAATATTTATCTTAGGCGCCACTTTTTGAGAGACTGCTTTTAAAAAGGTGATATCATGTTAGAGTTTATTAGCCTGAGATTTAAATTAGCTAATATTTTCACAACCCCTCGCTCTAGAATATTTCTATTTTATTAAGGGTGTTAGGAATGGTTCAGCTATTACACTTACATTAATCTTAGCCAATCTAAAGGATTTTATTTTCCTTTGTTTTATTTTCTTTACAAATAATTTTATTTCAATTTTTTTGGATTATTCTTATCCTTTAAATTAAATTAAATTTTTTGAAATTATCGATATTTTTTAAGAGGAATCTATTTACCTTGTTTTAAATAACTTTCATGTTTACGGGTTGTTTTTTGATAATCAAAAGTGGGGGAAATAATGTATCATAATTTTTTAATATTTATTTTAAAAAAAATTAATATCAATTTTAATATCAAGGGGGATAAATGTATCATTATATAATGGTAAAGTAAAGTGAATGTGACTTTCCTAGAAAATAAATCCTTGTTTGGATATAGATAAGTAGATGTGGTTTTGGTGGAGATTCTCCTAGAGGTATTAACCTCAAAAGGGTTTGGTTGGGTATTAACCCAATATTCACCCTAGGCATGAGTAATGGGCCTTTACTACATAGATAGTTTGACACTTCTGGGGGATATTATTTGGATAATTCATATCACCTTTACAAGACATCATAAAGGATTAAAATATATGGGTTTAAATTTTATTTTTTGAAAGTATCTTAAAAATATATTTTTTAATTTCATTATGAAATATTGGAATTATTTTCAAAATTACTTTGGAAATATTTTATTAAAACTTTTTATATGCCTTTATCTCCCTAGCTTTTATTTTTATTCTAAGTTTTTGTGATCATTAAAAGGGGGAAATTGGTGCACCTCACATTGTATTAATGATCAAAAAACCAAATTAATTTATAACAATTTCATTTTATTGATTTTTAGTATTTATGTTTGGATATAAATATATGAAGTTATAAGATCAAACAAAGGTGTTAAAAGAAGTTTAGAGGGTTGTTCGAAGGACCCTCACTTGGAAGTGGAATCGGATAGCTGGTAGGACACCACCAGCCAATTAGTGGAACAAGGCAGAAGCACTCACTTCTACCAAGATCACTAGCCAATCGGTGAGCCCTCACCAGGTAGTCGGTAGACTAGGAAGAAGCACCTTCTCCTACCATGCCGCATCGGCCAGCCAATGGCCACCCAACAACTATCTAGTGGTCCCAGTAGCTAGCTGGTATTGTCACGACCCGCCTTCACCAAAAGGAGGGAAGGGTCAGCAGGTTGCCAGGACCTTCCTTATTTAAGTTGAAGGAGAGATAATGACCCCCGAAACCCGCCTTCAATAGGTCCCGGAGTGGCGACTAGCACCAAGGGTATAAGAAAATCTCGCAAATGGAAGGCATTACCCTTTTTATTTTATAGGATCTAAAGATAAGGAGGAGAAAACCCAACAACACCAAGGTAGAAGGAAAAGTAAAGCCAAAAAAAAATAAACCATTTCCACATGCATGTTTCAAAAGTGAAAGCCACAAAGTGCAAGAAGGTGACTACAAGGTAAGTACCCAAAAAGAAAAAAAAGAGAAACAACTGCAACTGCTCCAAAAGTCCGAGCTAGTAAGGTCCTGCGTGATCCCCGAAGTCCTCCTGGAAACCTGAAAGCAGTTTTATATACGTAGGGTGAGCATACAAGTACACTCAGTAGGGAAAACCAAGACTCTCGTGCACAAGTGGGGGAACGTACTAAAGTCCCGTGAGAAAAGAGTAAACCAAACAACTAACAAGGCAAACTATCCATCCCAGGCCTCACCAAGGCTTGCTCCCCAAATAACGCAAGTCAAGTAATATATATATAAGAGCACATCGATGTTTGGGTACCCCGCGCCACTTTCCCACTGGTTATTGAGACATCCTACGCATCGGACCAATCCCGCCATTCTCACCGCAGTCCCACTGCCGCACCCGCCCGCACACACCTGGGCCACAACCACACGCAGTCCCACTGCCGAATCCCGCCCGCACACACCTGGGCCACAACCACACGCAGTCCCACTGCCGAATCCCGCTCGCACACACCTGGGCCACAACCACACGCAGTCCCACTGCCGAATCCCGCCCGCACACACCTGGGCCACAACTGTCACGTGTAACCATGCCTGCAAACACCTAGGCCAGAACAACCACCGCTACACCCGAAGACACCTGGGCTAAAGGATCCACTGCCATGCCCGAAGACACCTGGGCCTCATCCCGAAGACACTTGGGAAACCACCTGCCGCACACACCTGGCCAACCACCACAACACCCTGCCCGATGGTTCTTGGGCTAATAATGGACTTCAGGCCATCACAGCCTGCCCGAAGATACTTGGGCTATCCGGGAAAGGGAGCAGAAAAGGAGCTAATAACCAGCCACTAAGGATAGTGTTGGGAAAAACACCCTTCCCCCATCAATGGGGGTGTTCGGCACTAAGTGCTCAACTTAGGTGGGGCGCGAATAAGAAACACAAAGCTACAAGTATAGATATAGGTAACAAACACTCACCCAAAACTTAGGTTTTCCTAGCCAACCTACAGAACACGACATCACTGCGTCCGAGTCACAGTTCACGACCCTTGCCCACAAAACCATTTGTCCCAATTCTTGTTTCACGTTCAGTTAAAATGTTCAAATGATTTCAAGCACTACTGGGCAACTACCATAAGCATAACCAAGGAAAACGTCAAAAGCAAGGATCAACCAAAGCACTCACACCCGGTTCTGTTAACAGAGGATCTCTCCCCAATTTGTGATAAAAAAACTCTCAACCACTGAAACCATACCAACAGGAGATCCCATCCCCCAAACTCACACAGCCACCGAGAGTATAAAAAGAACGGGGGATCCCATCCCCTCCCACATTTCCAGCAAACGGCCCGAAGGGAAAACAACCAACAACCACTACCAACACAAGTCAGGGATTTTCAGATTTAAAAGATTTAACACACTCCATGTTTTCAAAATTCCATGTGCTCTATCCGTTAGTTATCACATAAGGGTTGATCCTGGTGCTTTCAATTATTCAGCCGGATATACGTGATTAACCAATTTCACAGTAGGAGTTCACAATTTCAACAACCCATTTAAAACATCACGAAGGGATTCATCAGCGCACATACAACGACCACCAACGGTCTCAATTTCTAGAAGAATATCGACCAGCACAAATCAAAAGGATAAGCACAAGATAAAGCATAAGCAACGATCACAACCCCTTCCCATTATTTCTTTAGAACTCCGTTTATTATCTTTATCAAGGTTTGGTTCAACCAATTCCATAGGAACAAAAGAATAACGCCCACCCCGCATGATACACAAAAGTGAGAGACGAGAGAAATTCCCTACTTGTTGATGGATGATCGACGCTTAGGCCGGGGGCGCGGAACTTTACGGATAACGATGTGGCAGTCCCGATGCACCAGAAGAGCCACGATCGAAGAAGGGGGAAAACCACGGCTTAACCCTTAATTTATAAGAGTCGGGGACGGTTGAGATAAAAAAAACTGAACCGCGTAAGACGTGGAAGTCGTGGGTTGACCACGCGGCTTGACTCACCATTAATGGTGCTGAGTGGTTTAAACCGACCCATGAATTAATGAAGCATTTAATTAAAACCTTTGTGCGCGTTTCGGATTTCCAAGATATTTTTAACAAGGCAGAATAGGGTTTAAAACCCTATTTGCGAAAAAGGAACGTTACTGGAACAACTTGGCAAGGTCGGGCGACGTTGGCCGGTCTCACCGATCGGTCCCACCGATCGGTCTCACCGATCGGTGTCACCGATCGGTACCCCTCAAGGATCCGGATTTTTGGCAAAGGAAGGGACCAAGGGGGGTCTGGGTCATCACAGGTATGATCATTTGGCTAGCCAATGATCCCAGACAAACTAGCCATTTTTAGTGGACCCCACCACTTTGACTCTCTGTTTAGTGCTCTATTTGACTCGAGACTTCATTCTTAGGTGTCTTGGTTACCGCTAAAGCTAAGGGTATTTTTTCTTGGGTATCTTGGATACCACTAAAGTAAAGGCTTTTATTCCAAAACCTCCCAAGCTATTGAGGGGGTGACATAAATTCTTATCTTGAGTTTTAGTTAAACTTATTTATCAAATTATGTTATGTTTTATTTTTAATTTCCACTGCACTTACTCTTTTAAATTATATATATTTTGGTTACTCTTTTAAATCGTATATATTACACTTACTCTTTTAATTATTACATATTTTTTTCTTGTTTAATTATAATTTATTGCTTAATTTCATAGTTGTATCACTTTATTTATTTTTTATTTTTAAAAGGAAATTCACCCCCCCCCCCTCTTTCCATCCTTATCTAGACCAATAATTTTTCTCTTGAATTCTTATGAGGATTTAATGGATAATTTCCAAAAAATCCAAAGGGGATGTTATCACCTCTTAGAAAATGTTTAAACCACATTATGTATTGATGAAAAGTGTTATTAATGTTGAAAACTTGTGTGAAAAGTTCATGTACATGGTTTTTAAGAATTTTAGAGTTTATTATGCGAGTAAACAAAGTTGATGACTAAAATAGACTCAAACTACATGGTGGAAGATGATTTTGTTTGATGAATTGGTTGTTATAAATATTGAATTTTAGAAATCTAACTCATTTTTTATAAGCATTTTGATCATTTAGGAATACTTGATTAAATAAGTAAAAAACATACTCATTTTATTAATAATAAATTGTGGTGATGTGTATGTTGTAAATGTTTCTCTATAGATGGATGAAAAAAATACTATAAGAGGAGGATTAATTGTATATTAAAAACAATATACAATTTTAGCCCTCCTTAAGCATTAAAAACATTGTAAATGTGAATTTTCTATATACCCATAATATATCAAATTAATAATTGTTCACTTAGCGGAAATAAAATAATTGGTATTTCAAAAACTACCAATAATAGTGTAAATGCAACATAATTTGAACTATAAATATTTTATAAACAACCTATAAAAGTCTTAACATGGTGTAAATTCAAAAAAAAATAAAGCATAAGTTTAAAACAAAACTCGAAGTAATGGATAAAAAACAAAATACTCCTTTAAAGGATATAATAAAACCACACTTTTAAACTAAAGTGTAAGGTGTATTTTTATATCGGATCTAAGGTATCACTATATTCTTATCCCTGGAATCCCTTAACTTAAACCTGTTAGTATGTGTTCAGTCTTCCTATCCCTAGAATCCCTTGACTTAACTTTTCAGTAAGTATAGTGTTCTAGACCCTAACACTTCATATTACTATCCCTAGAAATACTTGATCAATAAACAATTGAAATTTAAATACCAAGAGATTTACAAAAAACCTTTCCAAATACATATCTTAATAAAAACAATTAGAATTAAAATAATTACACTACTCAAAAGCACTCTTGGAAATAAGAAATATTTCAACTTCACCATATACTTTCAAAATTCTTGATCACTATTCTTCTTATAACTCTCAATTTTTTTGGATTTATTTATATATAGCTTTGTAAAAAAGTTTAAAGATCAAATTTCCTCAATCTTCAAAGTCAGATATAATTGCATTGACAATAAATACATCGTCTTGCAATGAACTTTTCATCTAGATACATCTATCAATGAAGTTATAAACACCACTATAGTGTATGTTAATTTGATGAATGTAATCTATCATGAATGTTCATATCACTGGATTTTCACAAACTCTCTTTAAGTTCTCCATAATTTTAGTTACCAGAAATTTATTTTTCACACAAAAAATAACTAAAACAATTCTCAAGTTAAATAATATTCTTATGAAGTGTATTGTGGTTTTGAAAAAAAAGGAAGAAATTGATTCATTGACTCAACAATACCCCCCCCCCCTTGTAAAACACAAAACATGCATGAAAATTTGAAAAATTGAACATAACCTAAAAGAAAACTCCATATAAGTTCTAATAGTATGAATTTATTTTCTTTGACTTAAAATTTTCAAAAAAAACTCATTAGATACAAATAATAAAATTAGATAGAAAAAACCTCCCCCTTTTTCAAATAATATGAACAAAGAAAAAATTTCAAAAATTTCTCTCTCAAAACTTTTAATTTTCTCCCCCTTTTTTTAAAAATAAACTTTTACAAATTCAATGTGAATTCAAATTTTTCTTAATTATATCCCCCTTTTTTATTTTCAAAAAGAATAAAAATAGATAGGAAAAAACATTTCTATGAACAAGTAAACATTATACAAGTTAAATCAACTTGTGAACTCCCTCAATAATATATTTATCTCTCCTTTTATTAAAAAATAAGAGAATAAAAAAAAGAAAAACTTTAAAAATAATTTTTAAAGGATTTAAAAGAAGTTAAACCTCCTGTAAATTATCTTCTCATACAACAAATGATCTTACTATTTTGAGGATGTTTCCAATAAACTGTTCATTTTGAATATTCCTTTCATCATAAGTTTTATCAAATATAAAATTGTTAATGATATAAATCCGATAAAATAAAAAAATAAAAAATTATGAAATAACAATGGAAAACCAAAGAATTTCCCTCCCCCTTTCTTGAGTAGTTTTTAAATTTGGGGATAGGATAAACATGAATTTCATTGAAGATCACTTTAGTTTAATCATTCCCAAGTTCTATTTAATGTATTTAAATCTATTAGAATTTAATTTTTTTGTAAAAATACTAGTAAGATGGTTTTTAATTCTAATAAAGTCAATAAAAATATTTTATTTTTGTGTGTGATACCTAAGGAAATAATGTCTAGCATATATTTTCTTTGATTTTGAGTGATGTGATGGATTTATAGATAATTAAATAACACTATTATTATCATAAAGAATTGAAGTTTGAGTAAAACAAAAACTAAAATCCTTAAGTGTTTGTTGCATTCACAACACTTGAGCACAACAACTTCCAGGTGCCACATATTCAGCTTCAATTGTGGAAAGTGTTACTAAATATTATTTATTGTTGGACCATGAAACCAAAGCTTCTCTTGAGAAATGAAATGTTATATAAATACTTTTTTGTATCTAATATATATCCTCTAAAGTTAACATCTGAGTAACTCTTAAGAATAAAATTATTTATGAGTGAATAAAATAAACCAAATTCTAAAGTTCCATTAAGGTATTTAAAAATGTGTTTTACCACTTTTAAATGTGATTTATTCAGATTTTCTTGAAATATAACACATAAACATACTAAAAACATAATATTGAGTCAAATTAATGTAATATATAGTAAACTTCTGATCATATATCTATTAAGTTTTTGATAAAACTATTTTTTGAATTCATCATGATCAAGTTTGATAAAAGTTGCTATAAAAGTACTTATACTCAATGAATTTTAAAAACAAAAATGTTTTAGAAAGTCTCTAATATATTTATATTAATTTAAGATATTTACTTATGATTTTTGAGATATTTTAAAACCAAGTAAAAAAGTTAAGTTCACCCATCATGATCATTTCAAACTCATTTTTCATCAGTTTTGAAAACTATCAGGAATATATTTTTGATTTGAAAAAAAAATAATTTTATCAATATAAATTTGAATAATGATAGTGTAATTAAAAAAAATTCTTTATAAAAATAGTTAGATAATCACTTCCTTTTACAAAGTTATTTTGAAAAAATATATCTAATAAGTATATCATACTAAGATCTGGGAGCATGTTTAAGTCTATAGAGTTCTTTGGTAAGTTTTAAAACATTTTTTAAATTTAGTATCTTTAAAACTGAGAGTTTCATTCAACATAAACTTCCTTCTAAACATATCCATTAAAAATCACTTTTAACATCCGTTTTAAATAAAGTAAAATCTATATTTTCTATAAAGGATAGTGAGATCCAGATATATTCAAGCCTAGGTACTGATGAAAAAGTCTCACCATAATCTACATCTTCTTCTTGAAAATAAACCTTAATAATAAGTCTTTATTTATTTCTAATAATAGTTCCATTTACACCACACTTATTTAAAAAAAACCCATTTTACTCCAATTGCCATAAGAATTTATGTTGCTCAACTAAAGTCTAAACTTTGTTCTATTCAAATTGATTGAGATCCTCTTTCATGGTTCTTATCTAACTTTCATAACCTATGGCATGATTTTTCATTTTAGGTTCAAATTAAGATAGTAATGCATGATTCTCACATTTATTTCTTAATGAACTTATAGTTTTAAATGGTTGAATTACATCACTAATAATATTATCAGTGGGATGAATCCTTAAGATCAAATTGTTGTTGGGTGAAGTGGTAAGTTGAGTCTCAACTGATAGTTTCACATCGTCTGTTATAGTGACTTATGGATACTAAAAATCAATTGATCTTACTTTTGTAGGATTTACTACCGGTGGTTTAAAATAAAATTCTAGAATATAAATAGGATAATTTTCAAAAGCATCATTTGGGGAATAAATTATTGGAGGTTTTGCAAAAAAAAGGATCATTTTCATCAAATTTTACATGTAAAATTTCTTCAACAATATTTTTTTTCTTATTGAAAACTCTATAAATATTACTAATTATAGAATATCCAAAAAAATACTTCATCAATCTTATAATAAAATTTATGAAGTTGATATTTAGTATTAAAAATTAATACTTTATATCCAAAGATAGTGAAGTAAGAAAGTTTTTTCTTTCTTCCAATCCACAATTCATAAGGAGTTTTATTAAGAAAAGGCATGAGTAAAACTTGATTTATAGTATAAAAATTAGTATGCACGGCCTCATCCCAAAAAATTTTAGCAATATTATACTCAATTAGTAAAGTCCAGGTAATTTCTTGAAGAATTTTATTTATTCATTCCACTACACTATTTTGTTATGGTGTTCTATGTGCTAAAAAATTATGATTAATAATTTTCTTACTATAAAAAAGTTTCAAAATCATAATTTAAAAACTCACCCCTGTGATCACTATAGATTGTAATTAAAGGTAGGTTTTTATCAATTTTAATGGAAGCACAAAAAACCTTAAAATTAGTAAGTGCTTTATATTTTAATGAGAGAAAATAAACCTAAGTAAATATAGTGTAATAATCAACCAATACATAGACATAATATTTTTCCCCAATACTTATAGTTTTTATAGGACCAAATAAATCCATATTCTCTAACTATAAAGCTTCAAAAGTTGAGACTTAACTTTTAGATTTAAATCTAGACTTATTTTTCTTACAAAATTGTCAAGTATCATGAACTCTGGTTGAGTTAAACTTAAGTTCTTGTAGTTCTCTAACATGTCATTTCCTATAAATATTAGTTAAAGTATGAAAGTTAAAATAACCTAATATTTTATTCCAAAACCAAGATAAATATTTAATTTCACTTAAAAAAGGTAATTTTTTATATCATAAATCTTTTTAAGTCAATTGTGTAAACATTATCATGTCTATTAAAATATATAATGAAAGTATATTCTAAACATTGAACAATGCATTTATCATTCCTCAATTTCAAAAGGTAACTCTCATTGCATAGTTGGCCAATGCTAATAAGGTTGTGCTTAATCCCTAAAACAAGTAAAACATTTGAAATTAAAGTTTTTCTAAGTAAAGAAACATCACTATTTCTAATGATTTCACCCTATGAGTTCTCTATAAAAGTGACTCATCCTCCATACATATTTATAAAATTATAGAAGTTGGAATTTTCACCAGTCATGTGTCGAGAAAAACCATTATTTACCATTTGTTTTGGTTGCTAATACTTAGCTTATTTTACTAAAAATAAAAAATAAACAATTTCTTGGTACCCAAACTTTCTTAGGTCTAGTTATGCTAACAAATAATATTTTAAGAACCCACATTTTTCAAAATCTATAATGTTGAACAACAACTGGTTATTTAGAAATAAATGATTTATAAAAACTAAAAATTAAACCTAGTTTAAGGAATGAGATTTACTCTAATGACTTCCCCTTTGACGTCAAGTGAAAAAGGGTGTACTTTTGGGCATAAAATAATTTGATTGAAAATTTAGTTTATTGAAAGTAAATCCTATTCCATTATAAGTTCTATAAGATTTTATTTTTTTGTACATTCTATCAAATTTTTCATTACCGGAAGTAAATATTGATAAGATTTTTTAAAAACTACACACTTCAAATTTGAGTTTAACAATCAAATTCCAATCACTAAATTTCATATTATCCAAATTTAATCTTGAACTAGATTTAGAATATAGTTATATTTAAAGTTTATAAACTTAAGTAGATAATTTTGAAATTATCTTATTAGCATTAATATTTATTTTCTATGCACAATCATAGTTACATTTCAATTTATTATTCTCCTTTTCCAAAGGCTTACTTATCTATCCATTTCTTCAAAAGTATTCATATCATCTTCAACATTCGATGAATTTACTTTCATCATATGATGAAGTTGAATAATCATCCTTAGAGGTATAAGTAAATTTATAATCTAGATTCAAGTTATTTAATGATTTATTGGTTACCTTAGCCATGTAGTGTCATGGACCAACCTCCCTGAGCCATGAACCTGGTCATATTACCCCATTGATCTCCTATAATACCTTGGTTATATTACCAACACACTACAATCTATTACCCACTATGTTCACTTATTAGACTAATGATTTTCCCTATAGGATAATACAATTTCTTTCATTATGTTTTTTCCTTACTCATGCACACATTGGGAAACTTCCCAAGAGGCCACTCATCCTGCTAACACTACTCGAGTAAAAACATGATTAACTGTGAAGTTTTAATCAGACAATATCCTAAAAATAAAGGAACACCTTGTTGACATGAGTAATACAATTTAGTCTTTTAAGTATCACTTTTCTAGGGGTGTTACACTCTCCCCCACCCCTTAAAACACAACGCCCTCATTGTGGACCCCACACCTTAAACTTAAGTAGTGTCATCGCACTTCCGATTGCGCATTGTCTCTGATACCATTTATATGACCTGATCTCATAGGGCCATGAACCTGTTCATCAGACCCCTTGGGTCTCCTATAATACCTTGGTTGTCTTACCAATACACCACACATTATTACCCACCAGGGTCACTTATTAGACTAATGAATGTCCCCACATGCCAACAAATGTTCACACCCTGAGAAATTTATTAGGAGGTCACTCATCCTAACACTACTTTAGGCCAAGCATACTTAATTGTGGTGTTTTAATCAAATTGGATATGGAAAAGAAAGATGCAACTTGTTAACATGGGTATTACCATTTAGTCTTTTAAGTCTCACTTTTACAAGGGTGTTATATGTAGAATTTTTCATCAGTATGGATATCTATATAAAATCCAATAATTTTTTTGTTTTTATTTCCACTTTTATCTAGTGAACTACCAGAAGATGTGTCATCTTAACTGACACTCTAGGCGTCTAAATATTTTAAACTCTTTTTCACTTTACTCTTAGAATATCTCTTTGAATTTTTATCTTTCCTCTTTAATTTAGGATAATCTGGCCTAATATGACCTATTTTCTAACATTCAAAACATATAAATACTGAATACTCCTTCTTATCATGTATTTATTTTCTATCTTTCTGATGATTATATCAAAAGTTCTTATTCCTATAAATCTTATTCATTATTCTTGTAATTTTTGAAATATCATACTCTCTATAATCTGAAAAACTTTAATCAAAATGCTTACTTTTCTTCTTAGAAACATGATATCTAGAAACATTAGTACAAGAATTAAAAGTACCAAAAATATGATTAGAAGAAGTATATGCAAACACCACTCTATTCTTCCTCTTATCTTTCTTAGAATCTATTTTTAGTCTGCTTTCATATTGCATTAAATTACCAATTAAGTCATCCAGGCTTAGCTTAGTCAAATGTTTAATATCATCAATAGTTAGATTCACATACTTTAGTATAATATCAATCATCTTTTCAATAAGTTGGTGTTTTTATAATTATTTATCATCCAAATATTATAAGCTATTCACAATGGTTATAAAATGTTGATTCATTTATTCTACCATTTCACTAAGTAGAAAATCAAAAGTTTTATAATATGCTCTTAACATTTCTCTATGAGTTTCCAAGACCTTTAATGTTCCAAAATGAGTAATATCTAGCTTAAATACCATTCACCATTTCAAAATAAGATATTTTACTATAAATGTTTTTGTTCATATATCACAACAGAGTATTATAAACTTTATGATTTACCTGATATTCCACCTTTTCCTCATGAGAGAAATGGACAATTTATTTCTTTGGAACTTTATAATTTTTGATCAGCATGAGAAAAATTTCAACTCTATTATTAATTATAAAAGACTTCAAATGATCATGCCAATATTCATAATATTCTCCATAAAAAAATTTCATCTATAATTGGATTCAAAATTTCAAGAGTTCCAACCAAAAGTCCCACCATCACGATAAAATATTTTCTCTATCAACATAGTTATTATAAGGAAACTAAGATAAAATTCTAACCAACTAAAGGAAAAATTTTCAAAACAAGTAGAGACTTGCTTTGATACCAAATGTTTCTCAAGATATGGATGAAAAAATGACTATAAGAGGGGTGAATTGAAGATTAAAAATAACTTATAGTTTTAGTACTCTTAGAGCATTAAAAATATCACAGATATGAATTTATGATATACCCATAATATATAAAAGTAAAAATTGTATGTTCAGGGGAAATAAAATAATCACTATTTTAATAACTACCTATAAGAGTGTTAACACGGTGAAATTTAAAATATTTTTATTTTATTAACAACCAATAAAAGTATTAACACAATGGAAATTCAAAAATGAATAAATCAAGGGTTTAAAATAAAACTCAAAGTAATAGTTAACAAATAAAATACTCCTTAAAAAGATATAATAAAACTACACTTTTAAACCAAAGTGTAAGGTGAATCTTTAGATTATATCCATGGTATCATTGTCTTTCTATACTTGAAATACCTCGACTTAAACCCATTGGTAGGTACTCTATGTTCCTATCCTAGGAAACCCTAAACTTTATCTGTTGGTAGGTATAGTGTTCTATCCTTGAACACTCAGTCTTCCTATCCTTGGAAGTTCTCAATCACACAACATCATTAAAAGAAAAATTACAATGGAAATGTAAAAATATTTACAACAAACCTTTTCAAAAATAGATCTTAGTAAAAACAATCAAAAATAAAATAATTACACTGATCAGAAGTGATCTTAGCAATAAATAATTTCTCACATAAAAAAAAGACTATAGACTTTCAGAATACTCGATCATTATTGTTATCTCGATTCTTGAATTTGTGGCTCTATTTATAGAAAAAAATTATAGAGACCCTATTTTTTCTTATAAGACTTTACAATAATTTTATATATATTTCCAGAGATAGGTATTGAGACGAAATGCGATTCTGAGGCCCGGTTTTCCCAAAATTAATTTTATAAAAATATTTTATATATTTTATATTCCAGGTGCTTTATTTATTAAAGAAAATGGGATAACTCTTAAAAGGAAGCTCAGATCATAAATATGAGACCATGGTTGAGTCTAAAATGCATTTTTTACCCAAGGAGCGACCTAAAATAGGTTGTCGTGGGGAGTTCAGACATCTTAACCATTGGCAGTACATTCATTGGATTAAGTAATTTATTAAATTCATTCATTCATTCATTTGACCAAAACAATTCCTATAAATACATCATTATGGAGAATTGTCCAGGGTTAGCCTCCTAATCCTGGAATTTTCAACGACGCTCTTCCTCTCCTTTTGTCATCAGATCACATCAGACGATGACAAAACATCGAATCAGAGCAGATTGGGATGCAATGAATGCAACTACTTCCTTCGATCATTGACGAGTACATTCTTCGAAGAAGAATGATCCAATCTCCAGGTAATACTCATCAGTTTGTGGTTCACACCCTTTTTGATTAAATTGTTTGATTATATCAATCATTTTCTTAGATATGTTCCAATTTCATCCTTTTCATGCATCCATGTATCGAATAAATTGGTTATTTAATTTTTATCTAACCTCGGTATAACCATTCTTGATCATTGGCCAAAAATGTTTGGACAATGATGGTTAAAAAAATTAGTGCCTTTCTCCCTATTTTTCTTCACATTCATCACTGATAGGACTCTGCGGTCCCATTTCGGCATTATCGGACAGTACCAAGCTCAATTGGACCCTTGTAATCATGACAGTTTCATGAATGAGGGACGGATAGACAAAACAAGGTTAGATATAGGATGTTTATAGGTTATGTATGATTGTTCCAATGATCAGAGGTCGAATATTTAATGGCGTAAGGTTTAGGACGTATGACAGTGTACAGGATCACATAGAATTAAACTGGATTCGAGTTTCTAGCCACCAGAGGGACGGAATCCATTAGTTGAAGCTAGATCTGAAAATCATGGGAAAATTTGAGTCCAAAATCAAAGTCGGAGATTAGATTTGGCATGCAGATCATGGATATCAAATTCTATGAAAAACCCAACTACACGTTGTGTTATGGATGAACACATGGTGTGTAGTCACTTGGTTGCGATGGATAGGGTTATGGGATTTTATAATGATGGAATGTCATGTAGGATCCCTACACGTCATGCAACCCCTTCCCCGTGTGGCAAAGCCATGTGATAGAGCACATGACCAGGCACACACCATGTGTCGAGTACATGGGCATAGCCATAGCACATGAGTGACACCTAGTGTGAAGCAACACGTCGTGTACCCAAGTACATGAACATGACCATAAGTACATAGACCAGCCCCAGATAGCTTGGACACGTCATGTAATCTACCTACATTTCATGTACTGCTACATGGGTTTGGAGCTATGTACCTCTAGGGACACAGTCAGATGATGGAGCGGGACCACACATCATGTGGGTCCCCTCACATGTTGTGTATTACTTGGTTTCTTTTGAGAAAACTTCAATGATTTGTATCTCCTTCATTTGAACTCTAATTTTGGCCCGTAAGTAACCTATATTAAGTGTTTTCCATATAGAATGTGATGGATTCCTCTATTTTATATTTAGAGATATAATTTGGAATGTTTCGTACACAATGCTTAGATAGGCGACACTCAATGATGGCATTAATCACACAATATCACCAAGGACTTTCTAAGTGGTACACTCTAGTAGAGCTGGGTAGTGGGTTCTCAAAGAATTTCCAAGTGGTGCTCTCTAATAGAGTTGGGTAGTGGTTACTCGATGACTTTCTGAGTGGTCACCTTTAGCAGAGCTAGGCAATGGGTCCTCAACAACTTTATGAGTGGTACCCTCCGATAGAGCTAGGAAATGGGTCCTCGATGACTTTCCAAGTGGTACCCTCTAGTTCTGATGGGTAGTGGGTCCTTAATGAATTCTGGAGTGAAATCCTTCTGTTGGGAAGGGCATGGGTCCTCCATCATCTATCATAGTGGAACCATCCTATTGTACCATAGAATGGGTCCTATACCTGGAGAGTGTATCCCCTTAATTTTGTGGCATAGTTACAAGGTGTGTCTTGACTTGGATGGTTACTTCTGGGCAGACGCATGAGATTTTGGTCATTGTTGATAGAATTTTGGAACTATTGGTGACTCTTCTTCTTAAGATAAGCTATGATATGGAGATCTACTTTCTCTCTCGTTTGGGTTTCTTTTGACTAATAATATATATATATATATATATATATATATATATATACATATGTATCCATACTTTTAGATTTGGTTACTCTCTTTCCATGAGATGCTAAGACATGCAGGGTATGTCACGTGCTTTTTGTGTTTTGATTTTCATGATTGGATGAGTCTACTATCATAATATAGGTGGAAAATACTCTATGTTTAGTTCATCTACTCACCGTGTTGAGTCCCTTGTTCTTGGATGAGGTTACTCTCTCTTGGTTTGTGTTGAGTTGTTCTCTTTCACTATATATTACATCATGTGTATTAGCTGATATCTTTTTATTCATATTGTATCTCTTACTACTCCCCCTTAAACTTTTGGTGTGTCCTACTAGGTATGTATATACTCACCCTTGCATGGGATTTTCCTGTATGTGTCATGTCTTATTCAAATTACGGATAGGTCAGTGGTGACTTCAAAGGAGCTTAGAGATACCTAGTACTTTGGACCACATACGGTGGTTATAGCATGGAGACCAGGAGTTGAGATCTCTTAGCATTTTACTTTCTAGTTTTTTTAGGTTAGGATATATTTCTAGTTGGACATGTATTTTTTCCTATTACTTTTTAGTTAACACTGTCATACTCTTATACCATCTAGAGGTTTTCATGCATGGTTTTTTCCCTAGTGTTTTTCTTCTTTTACTTTCACTCCCTCTGCACTTTTTCATCGATATGGTTGTATGTGTGCATACAGGTACTTAGGAAAAGGTATCCTCATGTTAGTTATGCCTTCGGTGCTTATCGTCACCCCATGACCTATGGATGTGGGCTTAGGGTAGTTGTGTCTCAATCCTCAACTTGGGTTGGGTCATGAAAGATTAGTATTAGATTAGTACATTCCTTGGGATATTGTTTGGAGTGGTCCCCTTATAATGATTTGGTTGGGATTAATGAAACAGTGTCATAGTGTCCCGAGTGCGGCTCTTGGGCCAGGGAGTCTAGTAATAGTACGGGTGGCCAATGTATCCATTCACCAGGACCTTGATTGTATGCCGGTTGAATAGGTATATGAAGACATTGTTTGTAGGGATCAATGGTTCATTCATCATATAGGATTGAGTATTTAATTTTCCTTCTTGATTCAGCTCCTCGTTGTTATGTATATATGATCATATGACCATAGTACATCTTAATAACTTTCAAGATGTCTCCACTATGACATCTATCCAGGATACTAGTTTTAGATCGTGATAATGATTCAGTGAGAAATTAGGATGCATGCAGGCTTAGTGCACTCCATGAGTTCCAATGCTAGAGGTCGCTGAGGTTATGCGATGAACCAGATGCTCATGTAGTAGAGGATTATCTAGATTAGATGGTCTATATCTTCAGTCTTGTTCGAACCTCAACGGATTAGATGGTTTTGCTGGAAGCTAGCCTTTTACATGAAGTAGTTGGGTGATGATAGAGCCTTGTTACACAGATGCATGATGAGACGACACTCTCATAGACCGACTTCCGGTATTTGTTTCATGAGGAGTTTTACCCCCCCCCCCCTATTTTCACTCAGTTCGGATCCAAGAACTTATGGAGATAAAATAGGGAGGGATAACAGTGGATGAGTATGCAGTGAAGTTTATAGACCTTACTCATTACTCTCTTAACATGATATGCGGTGGCTACTTCCGAGCATGGAAGTTTGAGTAGGATATTTGCAGAGAGGTTCATACCAGTGTGGTTCCCTTATAAATCCCCACCTATGTTAGGGTGTTGGAGGAGACACTAATGACAAAGATATTTCTGTCACAGGGACACCTAACAGTTGGAGCTAGTAGTGGTTGTCATAGAGATGAGTCGTCTGCAGCAGCTAGCAAGATCCAGTCGGTGGGATCTCGGTGCAGGAGGCCCTTTCACGATTAGACTCAGGTTCATAGTTGTGTGGTATAGGGATATCATAGAGAACCAAGGAAACCTTGAGAGGTTTTGTGTTATGTTTGTGATGAGAAAGGTCGCATAGTGCATGATTTCCTAACCAGATGTGCTGAGGAGCACAGACAGATAGCTGATGGACCGCCATGGTGTAGGCAGCGCCATGATCAGGGATCTCCTGGGTGAGGGAAGGGTGGTCTCTAGGGAGGTGGATATGGAAGAGGATTATGATTAGATATTATTGGTGTATGGTTCCATGATATCCTTCCACCACCACCACCAAACAACCAACATCAAGCTCAAAGAGCTAACGGTTGGGATCACGGGTAGTTGTAGGCTTTGGAGGCTTATGACCCCACAATGCACGATATGATTAAAGGTGCGATTTGTATTTATTATACTCTTGATTTAGTATTATTATACACGTGTGTCAATAATTTTTTCATATCTATACTCTTTTTTTAAGAGATAAATCTCCTAGTTGAGGCACTAACCCAACAGCTTCGTCTTGGGGTCACTACGAGGAACACATATTTTGTATATTTTATCTGCCGATAGTGTGAGATAACGCTTGGTGGAGAGAGGTTCGCATGGGACATTTTGGTCATCATGATGGAACCCTATGAATTTATCTTGGGTAAGGATTGGTTTTCTATGGTTTGAGCCTATATTGACTATCAATGCAGACAATTCATATGTATATGCACTGATTAAATGAGATTCTTCTTTTCTGGTGAGAGAGATATCATGGAAGGGCAAGCAGATTTTGTGAGTAGGAGGATGCATCCCATCACCCATCAATTAGTAATTTCATCCCTTGGTGTAGTAGTATCTTTAGGCATTTGGATTCCTTTAGTCATGGTGGATTATATGAATGTATTCCCCCAAGGACTTTTTGGGACAACCTTTGAGGTGGGAGATGGATTTTTTCATCGTATTACATCCCAAGACCACTCTGATATCTTCTGCGGCATATATTATGGCCCATACCAAACTCTAGGAGCTACGGTTGTAGTTGTAGGACCTTCGGGTGAAAGGTTTCATCAGACCCAGTGTGTCCCCCTGGGAAGCTCCAATGTTGTTCGTGAAAAAGGCAGATGGGATTTTGCGGCTTTGCGTGGATTATCATCACCTGAACCAGGTCATGATAAAGAAAAGGTACACATTATCGAGGATAGATGGCATCTTTGACTAATTTTGAGGCACTATGTGGTTCTCAAAGATCGATATACAGTCTGGATACCACCAGTTGAGGTTTTCCAAGGCTGATATTCCAAATATGGCACTCTAATGTAGCTACGAACACTATGAGTTCTTAGTGATTCCCTTTGGTGTGAAAAATGACCCCTCCATATTTATATCTTTGATGAGCCTGGTATTTTAACCGTACTTGGACCAATTTTTGGTTGTCTTCATCGATGACATACTCATCTACTCTACATTGGAGGAGGAACATGCAGAGCACTTAAGGATGGTCCTAGATTTTCTTTGAGAGCACTAGCTTTATGGAAAGCTCTTGAAGTACCAGTTTTGGATTCATGAGGTTCACTTTATGAGGCATGTAATTTCTAATAATGGTTTAGTCATGGACCCAGTGAAGATCAATGCATTACTTGCTTGGGATCCACCCAAGAGTGTGTCAGAGGTACAGGGATTTCTTGGCTTAGTGGGGTACTATAAGAGGTTTGTGGAAAACTTCTCCAGAATTTCATCCCCTTTGGATGCCCAAACATGAAAAGGGAAGATATTTACCTAGTCTAAGTAGTTAAATAGGTTCTTTGAGAAGTTGATACTAAGGCTGACAAGTGCTCTAGTGTTGAGACTATTAGAGGAGGGTATGTGGTACATGGTGTATTGTGATGCCTCATGAGCTAGTCTTGGTTGCGTGTTGATGTAGTGACTAGTAGTTATCACATATAGGTCAAGATAATTGAGTCCCCATGAGTATAACTACATGAATCATGACCTAGAGCTGGCATTGGTAGTATTCACCTTGATTATGTTGAGGCACTAACTTTTGGGAGAGTGCTTTGTGGTTTACTCGGACCATCGGAGTCTTAGGTACGTCTTCATGTAGAGGGACTTGAACCTGAGACAATGGCACTAGTTGGAGTTCCTATAGGACTATTAATTTGATATAATCTATACTTTTTGGAAGGTAAACATAGTAGTATATTCCCTAGCAAGAAGTCTCAGGCTCGTTTGGTGCAATAGGCTTCAGAGCAGTTGGCCTCCCTATAGCTAACCCTCGTGGAAGAGAAGGGTACATCTTTTCTGCAGTTGATGGTGTTGAATCCTCTACTTCTCGAGCATGTGAGAGAGTCCCAATTGATATAAATTTAATGTGAGGTCTTACATGACCATATATTCATAGGGGACTCACCAGATGGATATCCTAAAGGAGGGAATTGCAACATCTTTTTTCAGGCACGGACGGTGGCCCCGGTCATGATGTTGGAGTAGGTGATGTGAGAGTTCCACACTTCTCCCCTAGATGTACATCTTAGTGTGGGGAAGATGTAAAGAGACCTTTAGTGGTAGTTTTGGTGGTCCGGCATGAGACGAATCATAGATTAGTTCATAACTCAGTGCCTTACTTTTCAACGGGTGAAGGATGAGCACCAAGTTTTGACATGTTTGTTTCATCCCCTTGTGATATCATAGTGGAAGTGGGATGACATATCCATGAAATTTGTGATATGGCTTCTTCACACAATGAAGGGTCATGATTCCATTTGGGTGATAGGTGACCAACTCACAAAATCGGCACACTTCCTTACTATCAGAGAGCAGAGTTAGGTGGACAGTTTGGGGCAGTTTTACATACGAGAAATTGTTTTCCTTTATATGGTTCCCTTGATGATTATCTCTGATCGTGACACATGGTTTATGTCACAATTATGGAGAGGCATGTAGGAGTCATTCATGGCCCTAATGAGGATGAGTACAGCCTTTCACCCCTAGATCGATGGGAAGACTGGGTGCACTATCCAGGTGCTGAAATATATTTTGAGGGCTTACATGTTGGACTTCGGCCAAAATTGGTAGGATCACTTTCCCTTAGTAGAGTTTTTGTACAACAACAGCTACCACTCTACCATAGGCATGGTGCCTTTTGAGGCCCTGTATGGGAGACCCTTCAGGTTACCTTTATGATAGACAGAGATTGGTGAGACATCTCTTGTGGGTCCATAGATGGTGTAGGTGATGAAAGAGAAGTTCTAGGTCATCCTTGAGTGGATGAGGATGGCCCAGAACAGGCATAAATCTTACATAGATCATTGTCGTAGTCCCTTGGAGTTCAAACAAGGATACCATGTTTTCCTGAGAGTCTCCCCATGATGAGGATTTCAGAGGTTTGTCCAAGAAGTAAAGCTATCTTCAAGGTTCATTAGGCTATTTGAGATCATGTATAGGGTTAGCAAGGTTGTTTACCACCTCTATCTATGCCCACCATAGGAGAAGGTGCACAATGTCTTCCATGTGTCGTAACTAAGGATATATGTGCATGACCCAATGCATGTCATCGACTGGGGTGAGATAGACATCAAGGATATAGGCACATTTGTAGAGAATCCAGTGGAGATCGAGGATCAATAGGAGAGGACCCTGTGTGGACGGACCATCCACTTGGTTCATGTGATGTGGCAACATGGGAACATGCAGGAGAGTTCCTGGGTGCAGGAGAACCAAATGTGGACCTTGTATCCCGAGTTTGTTTATTTTTTGTTTCTCAGGGATAAAAATATTAAAGGAGGGAATGATTTAGAGACCTATTTTTTGACTTATAAGACTTTAAAATGTTTCTATATATATTTCCAGAGCTAGGTGATGAGACAACATGTGATTCTGAGGCCCGGTGTTCTTGAAATTAATTTTATAAAAATATTAAATATATTTTATATTGCGCGTGCATGGTTTCTTGAATAAAATGGGATAACTCTTAGACTGAAGCTCATATCAGAAATCTGAGACTACATTTGAGTCTCAAACACGTTGTTTACCCTAGGCGCGACCTAAAATAGGTTGTCACAAGGCGTTCATACATCTCGCTCATTGGCGGTAAGTTCAGTGGATTAATTAATTTATTAAATTAATTAATTAATTAATTTGGCCTAAAATTTTTTCCTACAAATAAATCATTATGGTTAATTTCTTAGGGTTATCCTCATAATCATGGAATCTCCAACGATTCTCCTCCTCTCCTTCCATCGATAGATCACATCGGACAACAATGAAACTCTAGATCAGAGCAGATCGGGACGCAGCGAACGCAATGACTTCCTTTGATTGTTGGTGAGAACATTATTTGATGATGAATGATCTAATATAAAAGTAAGACACGTAAATTTATGGTTCACACCCTTTTTGATTAAATTGTTTGAGCAGATCGATCGTTTTTTTATATGCGCCAATGACAACCTTTGCATGTGCCCATGTACCAAATAAATTGTTTATTGAATTTTTATCTAACCTCAATATCACTATTACTGGTCGTTGGCCAAGAAATTTTTTCCAATTATGTTTAAACCTTTTTTTAGTGCCTTTATCCCTATTTTTATTCATGTTAGTCACTGGTAGGACCCCGCAGTCCCAGTTCGACATTGTTAGGAGGTACTGAGCCCGATCAGACCCCTTGGAATCATGACGGTTTCACGAATTAGGGACGAATTGAAAAAAAGGGTTAGATCTAAGATTTTTATGGGTTGTGGATGATAGTTCCAATTATTAGAGGATGTATCATAAATGGAAGAAGGTTTGTTATGTACGAAGGCATATGGGATCACACAAAATCAAACCGAATTCGAGTTTCCAACCACCGAAGGGCCAGAATCCATCTGTCGATGCTAGATCCAAAAATCACAGGCAGAATTAAGGCTAAAATAAAAGGTAAAGATCATATTTGGAACATTTATTTTGAATTTGAGATTTTGTTAAAAAACCTACTACACACCTTGTATAGGGATGAACACACGGCATGTAGCCCCTTGGTTGTGGTGGCTAGGGTTTTGGGATTTTATAAGGATGGAATGTCGTGTAGTCTCCCTAAACACTATGTACCCCATTCCCCATGTGTCCAAGACATGTGATGAAGCACATTATCAGGCACACTCTCTGTTTTGAGTACAAGGACATGGCCAGAGCAAACAGGAAACCCCCCGTGTGAAACAACACGCCATGTACCCAAGTACACAGACACGACCAGAACAACATGGCCTAATCTCGGATAGCTTGGACATGACGTGTAGTCCACCTACATGATGAGTACTTATACATGGGTTGGGATCCATGTTCCTCCAAGGACACAGCCAGGCAGTGGATCGAGACCACACGCCATGTGGGTCCCTTCACACGTCGTGTACTACTTGGTTCCTTTTTAGGAAACTTTAAGGCTTCGTACCTCCTTCATTTGAACTTGGATTTTGGATCGCGAGTAACCTATCCTAAGTGTTTTTCTACATAGAATGTGATAGTACCCTCTGTTGTGACTTTTGAGATATGATGTGTAATGTTCTATGCATGATGATTTTCTAGGTGACACTCAATGATGGTAGTGATCGTATAGGATCACTAGAGACTTTCTGAGTGGCACCCTCTGGTGGAGTTGGGCAGTGGGTCCTCGATGACTTTCTGAGTGGTACACTCCAGTAGAGCTGGGTAGTGGGTCTTTGGGGAATTTCTGAGTGGTACCCTCTGATAGAGTTGGGCAATGATTCCTCGACAACTTTCTGAGTGATACCCTCTAGTAGAGCTTGGTAGTGGGTCTTTGATGACATTCTGAGTGGTACCCTCCAGTAGATCTAGGTAGTGGGTCCTCGATGACTTTCAGAGTGGAACCCTCCTACTGGGTAGGGCATGGGTCCTCCATCGAATATTAGAGTGGAACCCTCCTATTGTACCAGGGTATGAGTCCTCTACCTAGAGAGTGTGGCCCCTCGACTATGCATCACAGTTATGAGGTGTGTCTTGACTTGGACGGTTACTTCTGGGAAAACACATGAGATGTTGGGAATTATTGATGGACTTTTGGAAATGTTGATGACTCTTCCTCTTAGGTTGAGTTGTGAGATAGAGATCCCTTTTCTCTCTCATTTGGGTTTCTTTTTACTGGGCATATATATATACATTTGTATCCATACTTTGGGATTTGTTTACTCTCTTTCCATGAGATTCAAAGATATGTGGGGTATGCCACATTTTTTTCATGTTTATCTTCTCGTAGTTGGATGAGTCTACTCTCCTACTATAGGTGTAAAAGATTCAACATGTATTTCATATACTCACCGTGTTGAGCCCCTTGTTCTTTGATGAGGTTACTCTCTCATGGTTTGGGTTGGGTTGTTCTCTTTCATTGTATCTTGCATCTTGTGTACTATATATTGTCTTTATATTCATTTTATATCTCTTACTACATCCCCTTTATCTTTTGTGGTGTCCTACTTGGTATGTATATACTCACTCCTGTATGAGATTTTTCCGCACATGTCATGTCTTATACAGACGATGGAGAGGTCAGCGGTGACTTTAGAGGAACTTAGGAATACCTGGTACTTTGTACTGCGTACGGTGGTCGCAGCTTGGAGATTAGGAGTTGGGCTCTCTCAGTGTTTTACTTTCCAGTGTTGTCAGGTTGGAACATATTTCTAGTTGGGCGTGTATTTTTCACCTTTAATTTTCATTTTACACTACTATACTCTTGTACCGTCTAGAGGTTTGCATGCATGGTTGTTTCCCTAGTGTTTTTCTTCTTTTACTTCCACTCTCTCTACACTTTTGCATCGAGATTATTGTGTGTGTGCGTATAGGTACTTAGGAAAAGGTCTCCTTATGTTATTTATTCCATCGGTGCTTGTCGCCACCCTCTGACCTATAGAGGTGGGCTTGGGGTAGTTACGACTCGAGCCGCGGCATGGGTCGGGTTGGGAGAATTTTAACAAACTCAAACAATCAAATTTGTGTAATCTTAAGAGTCAATTGTAACTGCATCAGCAACAACTTCATCATCTTATGATGAAATCAACATCTATTGATGAAGTTATAAATGTCGCTACAATGCTTATTAATTTGATGAATATAATATGTCACAAAAGTTCATATCACTGAATTTTCACAAACCCTCTTTAAGTTATCCAGAATTTCAGTTATCGGTAATTCATTCTGCACACAAACAACAACTAAAATGATTCACAAGTTAAATCACATTTTTATGAAGTGTATTGTGAATTTCAAAATAAAGGAAGCAGAGATTCGTCGACTCAACAACAAAGTTTTAGGTTTTTTCCATTTAAAACAATTAGAATAAAAATAAAAATGATGCAACCATTGATATTTATTAGGAGACTAATGACATTTTCATTATGCGTCCTAAGATGGAGAAGGAAACCACATTATTTTACCATTGAGTTCCAAGATTAAAGTGAAATGTTGATGAAATTTGAAAGTATTTTATTAGAAGTTTAATCAAAGTGAAGAAATAAAGTCACACTATTACATAATCGGCCTTTAACAGTGCTAAAAACAGGCTTTATCAATGCTTGCAAAGTGCTGAAAACCTAAGTGCTATTAAAGGTCATCCTTTATTAGTGCTTAGAAAAAGCACTGATAAAGGGCGCCTTTATCAGTGCTAGGGAAAAGCGATGATAAATGCCCACTTTATCAATACTTTTTGTTAGCGTTCATAAAAGGTTCCTTTATCGGTGATTTTTAAAGTTCTCATAAAAGTCTCCTTTATCAGTGTGTTTCTTAGCGGTGATAAAGGGGCCCTTTATTGATGTTTTTTTAGTGTTGATAAAGGAGTCTTTAAAAAAATATTTTTTTCACCTTTCTCAACACCCCATGCACCCTTCCTCAGTGATAGGCCCCCCTTTCTCAAAGATTGTGACCCCCTTCAACACTAATAGACCCCCACCCCTCCCTCAACATCAGTTAGTGCCCCAGAAAGCCTTGCTCACTTGGATTTGATCCATGGACCTCCCACCGATCAAGGAAGTGCTTTACCACTGCCCTAAGTTTATTTCTCCCCCATTTTAAGTGATTTCTATTTATTTATATATATTTACATACATTTTTTATTTCATATATTTATTTATAAATATATGTTTATTTATTTATAAATATATATATTTACATACGCGACTACAAATATGGTCTTTATCAGCGCTAGAAAAGTCGATTAACGGTGCTAAAAAAAGCGTTGTTAATCGAGGCGAGGATAAAGGGGGGTCCCTTTTATCAGCGCTCCGGAAAGCACTCATAAAGACCCCTTTTATCAGCACTAAAAAAAGTGCTGATAAAAGTCAAAAAAAATTAAAAAAATAAAAAGAATTATATAATGTGGGGGGGGGGGGCTTTTAACGGCGCTTGACCCCCCCCCCCCTTATCAGCGCTAGGCGGACCCCCCCTCACACTCTCTCGCGCACTGCCCTTCCCGTGCATCCCCACATGCGCGCACCCCTTTGCTTCCACCCGAACTCAAACCTACGACCTCCCCCCTTTCGCAGCTGCACCTTTACCACTACACCGTTTCATTTTTTTTCTCTATTTAATGATATATCTATTTATATATATATAGTTATATTTATTCGTATATTAATATAGATTTATATTAATATAAATATATTTATTCATATATTAGTATATATATATATTTATTAGTATATTAATATATATTCATATTTATTTATATATATATTTAGTTATAATTTTTTATCCGTATATTTATTTGTATATTAATATATATTTATAAGAATAGTTTTAAATATATTTATGAAATATGTTTTTTATGTGTGTTTATAAATAAATAAATAAATACATACATACATATATACAACACAGACATACACACACATACACACACACACACACACACATATATATTTACGAATAAATACATATATGTGTGTATTTGAAAAGCCATAGAATGTTAAAACGAGCATAACTTATAATCCAGAAGCCCGTTTCAACTCCACAACTAGTCAAATCAAATAAAATGAAACAATCTTTGATATAATATGTGGTACAGGCCTAACGGACATCCGGATCAGAAGTTATACGTGTTTGAATGTTAACAAATCGGGGTATCCTGACTAAAAACTCAGTTTGGGAGGCCCTTTGGGCCTTTTTAGGCCTCGAAAAATGTGATAAAAGCTTTTCTTAGGTCATTAACGCGTAGAGCTCGTCGCAGGCTTCGATTTGATATGTTGTAGAGCTGAAACGGACACCCAGATCAAAAGTTATGGTCGTTTGAAGTTTGAGTTACATTTTCAACTTATTTTAGATCTTTTATTAATTTTTTTGATTTTTTGTGTCTTCAAATTGTTATTAAATGATTTTTCATCAATAATAATTAGCAAATTATTAATTAATAATGTTTTTTAAAATATTTTAAAGTCATTTTCACTAAATTTCTTATATATTAAATGTAATAGTCTATTTATACTTATCAAAAAACATATTTAAAAAATATATATTATATTTATATCAATATAAACATACTTATATAACAATATTTTATTTTTCATGATTTTTTTTAAACATAAAATTTATCAGCGATAGGAAAAAGCGTTGATAAATCCCCCCTTTATCAGCGTTACTAAAAGAAGCGCTGATAAAGGGGTAGTGCTTCCCTTGCACATTTTTATAGTAGTGATACATTTTTTTATTCATGTATTTATTTATGTATGTTTAAATGTGTAATTATAAAATTGATTTATTGTAAGTAAATATAAGAAAATATGCAAAATATTTAATTATAAATAAAACTACATTATGAAAAATGATAAAATTTCAAAACCATGATATCTATATGAATGTAATCCTTGAGAATAAATTCAGTCCCCTCTGAAAACATACAAGAATACTCTCTTAAATGAAACTGAAATACTATCGAATATTAAAAAAAAATTGGATATCTCAACTAAAATCTCAATTTTGGAAGCCTTATGGGACTTTTTTGGTCTTGAAAAAAGTGATCGGGGTTCTCTAGGGTCACCAAGGCATATATCTCTTCACAGGCTTCAATTTGATATGTGGTAGAGCTCAAACGGACACCTGGATCAAAAGTTACGGTCGTTTGAAGTTTAAGTCATGTTTCCAACTTATCTTTAATCGTTCATTAATTCATTTTATTTTTCTATCATCCAATTGTTATTAAATGACTATTACTCGATAATAATTCACAAATTATTAATTAATAATATTTTTTAAATTGTTTTATAAGTCATTTTTACTAAATATCTTATATATTAAGTGCAAAATACGTATTTAGTCTTATCTAAATCATATTTTAAAAAAATATTATATTTCTATCAATATAAATATATTTATATATTAATATATTTTTTTTAATGAAATATATTTTATTTTATGAAATATACCATGTATTAGTGTTAGAAAAAAACGCAGATAAAGGGGGGGCCTTTATCAAAGCTGGTAAAAACCATTGATAAATGTCCCTCCTTTATCGGTGTTTTTTTACTAAAGCTGATAAAGTGACCCATTTATCATCATTTTTTTAGTAGCGCTGATAAAGAGTCTCCTTTATCAACATTTTTTTACGAGTGTTGATAAAGAGTCTCCTTTATTAGTGTTGATAAAGGGACCTTTTTATCAGTGCTGATAAAAAGACCCATTTATCAACGATTTTTTATTAACGCTGATAAAAGGGACATTTGTCAATGTTTTTAGATAAAGTATGGCGCTGGATAAACCTAGATTTGTAGTGTTGTCACTAAAATGCTAAAAACATTGTTTTGGGCAAACCAAGATATGGAAAAACTGATACTTACAGAATGACAGTTGTGATCTGAACCATGGATTTCAGAGATATGCTTTGATCAAATACTCTACATTGCGGTGAAGACTAACGCCCCATGGTTTTGTTGATAAAAGTATGAATGTGATATTTATATCTAAGTTGATTTTTGAATTTATTGAGATATTTATGGTGGATCCAATTTGTCATGGTTGGATGATTTTGATCATACTTTAACAGGCAAGACATGTGGAGAAAATTCAAAAGATCTATATGCAAAAAGAGAACCTATCCATTGATATTAGGTTTTGAAAGATTAAGTGAAAACTTTATATGACTTGATTGAAAGAAAAGAATGAGGAGAGGTTGCTTTGTGGGAATTTACAGATGTGTGTTGAACCTAAAATTTTGAAAAATAAGAAACGGGGAGAGTTTATTATTGCATGACATTCAATCGAAAATCCAACAATTTGAAAAAGGTGAACACGTTGTTCGTGATGATGTGAGTGGAGGAGGCAAACCATTACTGGTTTGTTGTGAGTTAGGCTTTGATATATCATTGCATGGTTTGCGAGTTAATCATCTTGTAAACCCTTTATCGCACTACTGCAAAATAGAGTTTTATCAATGCTGAAAAAATGACGATAATCTAGGCACTATTAAAAGGGGTCCCTTTTATCAGTGCTAAAAAAACACTGCTAAAGACTCATTTTATCAGTGCTAAAAAAACGCTGATAAAAGGGTCATTTATCACCGTTTTTTTAGCGATGATAAAAGTAAATACATATATTAAAAAAACTGCAAATCGAAGGGTAGACCCACCACCCTTTCAATAACGCTCGACCCCCTCTTTCAATAACGCTCGATACCCCCTTTCAACAACGCTAAGACCCCCCCAACCCACCCCTTTAACAGTGCTAGGAACCTACATGCTTTAACACCGCTAGGGCCTGTTTCACCCCCCCCCTCCCCGCGCCCTTGCCGTTGTTGGGTTTCGAACCTTAAACCCCCCCTCATGCACATGCGTCTCTTCCACTTGCCTGCATTGTTTTGTTTTGCATTTTATGATATATCTATATATTTATATACATTTCTTTACATTATATATATATATATATTTATTTATTTAAATACATATTTAAAATATGTTTTGTGTGTGTGTGTTTATAAATACATACATATACATATTTATATATATGTGTGTATCTATAAATATAATTATACATATTTATATTTATTTATATATATTATATATTGATATTTATATACATGTATTATAATATGTAGATAAACATATATATGTTTGTCAATACACGCACAAATATATATATATATATATATATAAACATTATATATACATTAATTGTATATGTATATGCATATAAATATTCATACATCTGTATTTTAAATAAAATGAATATTATTATTTTTATTTAGATGAGGTTTATATATTGATAAATATATTTTATATGTAAATATGTTTAATTATTTATTTATAAAATTAATTTTTTATGGGTGAATATATAAAAAATATGTATATATTGTTATATATTTGATTATAAATAACAGTATATTGTGAAAAATGATAAAATTTCAAAACCATAATATCAATGTGAATGTAAACCCTGGGAATAAATTCAGTCCCAATGAAAACGGGCAAAAATATCTTCTTAAAAGAGGTTGAAATTCCATCGAATATTAAAAAATTGGGATACCTGACTAAAAACTCAATTTTGGATTCTTCTGAGTCTTTTATGACCTCAAAAAACATGACAGGGGGTTTTCTTCTATCACCAATGCGTAGAGGTCATCGCAGGTTTTGATTTGATATGTGATAGAGCATAAACAGACACTTGTATCAAAAGTTATGGTCGTTTGAAGTTTGAGTTACGTTTTCAACTTATTTTCGATATTTTATTAATTTATTAATTTTTTTATATTCAAATTGTTATTAAATGACTATTACTTGATAATAATTAGCAAATTATTAATTAAGTTTTTTTTAATTATTTTAGAATTCATTTTCACTGTTATATTATATATTAAATGTAAATGTCTATTTAACTTTATCTAAAACATATTTAAAAAATATATATTATATTTATATCAATGTAAATATATTTATATATTAATATATTATTTTCAATGAAATATATATATATATATTTAAAATATATCTTTTATTAGTGTTAATAAAAAAGCAATGATAAATGAGGGTCTTTATCAGCGTTTATAAAAAAACGTTGATAAAAAGGGTTTATTTGAAAAAAACACTAATAAATGGGTACTTTTAACAGTACTTTTTAGCGTTGATAAAGATATCCTTTATCTTCATTTTTTTAGCGCTGTTAAATGGTGACACTATGAAAACCCGTTTTTGTGGTAGCGTTGAAACAAATCCTAAATCTTTGTAATCATTGTGAGTGACATCGGTGATTCAAGCACACCAATGACTTGTGTGCACTATGTGGATAATGAGTGTCTTTTTGTTTTACATTCATTATATGACTATTGCACTTGCTTGAATATGTTTAGAGACTTATGTGCTCTAACACATAGGGCCAAGAAAAGGGTGTTCTTGGAAAGATTTTGTACACCATGATTCATGCCCTTCTAAAGGTGTTTACATAAAAATTCATTTTATATTTAAGATTTTTTTGAATTTATTGGTTGGGTGGGTTTCATGGTTTTACTATCAAATAATTAAATGAATATATATTTTTAAATATTTTTAAAATTTTGGTAAATGTTTTACCGAAGACAGCTTTAACACCCCATCGGTGACCCATCTTCACACGGAACGGGCAGGTTCTGCCGCCCGCCGCCGTCCCTTCCACCGGCGGGATATAAATCCGTAAAAATGATAATGATAAGCAACCAAGTTCCACCTCCTCTCCCCGAATTTTCGATCCACCGCCCTCCTTCTATCTCCGTTGACTAATGCCATAAGTGTTTACTTATGATGCTTTTGTGTGGTCAATCACTGCCATCGTCGACCCCTCTCCCCCTCAAAGGGGTTCCGATCCCCTTTCAATCGTCACAAGGGTAGTGGAAGGACCCTCCTTGTTCTTTTCTGCGTCGCTCCTTACGAGAGTCTCAGCGTCTCTTCCATCGCTAGTATATCTTCGTTCCCAAAATCTTAACCTAAAAAGCTGCCATCTGGCCGGGATTACGTTTCTATTTGTTTTGTTCTGATTATTTGCTCCCGTCCCTGTTCGTTGTCCACATACCCCCTGTTGCGTGTCCGGTACTTGTTTTTTTGGCTGATCTATAAATTGCAATTTTGCTGTTTAGTTTGTGGGTTTGTACGTATGGAGAGATCTGACGGCAGTAAAGATCCCAGGGTCTTAACCGAGAGCTCCTCAGGTCAGTGCACCATTTATGTCTTCGATTCACCTCGGACTTGTTCTTAGTGATTTTCTCCGGGTCTTGAATTTTTCTGTTTGGGTCTGAGTTTGATGCAATCCGCCGATTTTGAATTAAAATTTCTCTGCTTTATGTGTTTAATGATTCAAAGCTTTTTCTTGCCGACATCCTGAAGTTACCATTTAGTATTTGTTGCTGTTGACTTTTGTTGGTTCACCATGTTTTTTTTTCAAATCGCGGAACTATAATTTGGGAAATTTCTACCGTTGGCCTGGTTACCAAGCAGGGTTAGGAAACAAAAAGAAAAGAATTTAAAGCTTATGAATTCTTGATTTCTGGCTTGTTTGATAAGAAAATTCATTACATCACACGTGTTTCAGCTACAATAACACAAAATCTTTAATTTTTCATATTGCCTCGTATATTTAGATCTTGTGTACTGATGAATCTATCGAGAAGGCTCAATCATTTCGGTTGTTTTCCAGATTACACACTCTTTGATGCATCACAGTACGCATTTTTTGGCAAAGATGTGGTGCAGGAGGTGGATTTGGGAGGGGTGGAAGAAGATGGGGATGACATGCCTGTTTCTGGGCATATTGATAATGAATACCAGTTGTTTGAAAAGGACGAGGTAAACCGTTTTTACTATCTGGTAGCATCACTTATTCTAGTAAAAAACCAAGCTTAGTCTTCTACTTTTAAGCACAAGCTTCCTGTTGCCTTGGTGCTCCATGGAGTGCTTCCAATATGCTGGATTGGATCTTTTCATTGGTGGATGCAGTTAGTAAATTATTAAGAGAATCTGAAATTTGATTTCTACTGTGAATGTACCACACTTGCTGTGCCATAGTTAGTAATTGTGTGCTGCAAATTTTAATGCTGCATGTTTTGGTTTTTGATCCCGGTAAACATTTAATGCAGTTTTTTTGCTACTGTGAAGTTCCTGTGACTGCAAAAGCTCACCTAAGTATTGTATTGCCACGTGTTTCTTTAAAATGAAAAAAAGGAATTAACAGCAGGTCATGCATTTTTTTATTAAAAAGCAACTTTTAACCCTGGGAGACTATACAATTGTGATTTCTAACACTGCCTCTTATAGATTTTCTTTTAAAATTGTTCGTACTTTTTGCCAGAATGGAGGCCTTGAATCACTATCTGATATCGATGATCTTGCTACAACATTTGCAAAGGTTAGTTTTTTAATGTTACGATTCTGCCCGCAGCTAAAAGTATAATTTTTTCTAAAAAATAACTGGTTGATTCCTGATGTTTATTTTACTTTTATTAATATTGTTGCTTCCTTATTTTATAAAGTTTCAGTTATGGGCCAAGTGCTTACTGGTTGCCCTTTTGGCGGGGGCTAACTCGGGAATTATATGTTGAACAGTGCATTTAATAAAATAATGTTTTCCCTTTAAATATCAACTGATGCACCCTGGCTGTTATGCACTTTAAGAATGGTGGAACACAAAATGAGGAAATTTATATACTGTGAACCAGAGTGCTTCTGCATGTGTCTATATGGTTTCCCCTTAGTTGCAATAGAAATGCAATGAAATCTGTTAGTTGGCAAGTCTCTGAAATAAAGTTTTTATGCAAAATGAATCATTGAAAAGCACACATGCAAATGCATGGGCAGAAACAAGCACAGATTAATGGCCGATTGGCCACTATCATTGTTGCATCCTTCTATGACTGTCATCTTATTTTAGTTGTTTTTATGTTCCATGATTAGCTGCGGGGTTATTAATTTCATTCTCATTCACAGCTGGACAAGGCTGTCACTGGACCAAAAAATCTTGGGGTTATTGGCGACAGAGCCTCTGGATCCTTTTCAAGGGAAAGTGAGTACCATTTGCTTGTTTTCACGCCACTCTGGGGTGTTGGGCATAATTTATCCTTTCATGGAATTTTGGCTTGGGGCATGGATTTATGTCAGTTTTTGTTTCCTATTCCTATTGGTCTCTTTAATCTCTAGAATCTTAGGGTGCGTTTGTTTATGGAAAACATTTCTTGTTTTCATTTCCCAAAAATGTATCAAAAATGTGTTAGAAAATATGTTGTATATTAAGAAAAACCAATAGTGTGTGATTTATCTTTTACTGCATTTTCATTTTTCAGAAAACATGTTTTTTTTATAATTCTATAAATCTTCTATTCCTATTTTCATTTTCTAAAAAATGTTTTCCATTTACATAATCTAATACATTTTCTAATATATTTTTAAAAAATGAAAAAGAAAATGTTTTATATAACCAAATGCAGCCTAAAGTGATCATTGTACTTGACACTTATAATTATAAGTGCTTCTGTACAAGTGTTTCTAGATTGCTTATTGAAAAAGTGATTTCTTGCCATTTATTTAAATGATTTTCATGTGGAATTTAAGCGCAAGTGTTTTTTCAGAAACAAGTCACCAAATATTTTATCAAATTGCTTATTGAAAAAGTGATTTTTTTTCTATTTATTTAAATGACCTTCTTGTAGAATTTAAGTGCAAATGTTTTTTCAGAAATAGAGTAGCCAACACTCATTTTCTCTTATCATGATGGTAAGTGTCATAAGTGCCAGAGGTGACGATTTAGATTCATGGTCTGGGTTCGTGTTGGGTTGGCCATTTTGTGAATCCATTTATGCTCAACCCTAACCCGACCCATTTAATTAAACAGGTTGACTCGATCCAACCCATTTATGAAGGGGTCAACACTAACTCACCAGCCTGTTTAACTTTAAATATGTAACATAGACTGCATCATGACATGTCCAATTAGCTATTATCATATAAACTCAATGACCTAACCAAATTAAATTATCCCCATTTAAACTAAAAATATCCCAATTAATTCGAAACATATGTTATCTAGGTTTCATCTTGACCTTCTTAAACCATTTAAAATAATGTTTTATAAACATGTAAAATTATTTCAAATTAAGTTGATTGTAGGAATAAAATGTTTTATAAAATTAATTATTATTATATTTTTAATATTTTATATTATCATTATATTTTTAATCGGGTTACATGGGTTAGATGGGTTAGGAATGATCAACATGAACTTGACCCCAATATTATTCGTGTCAAATAACTCAACCCGATTACCACCCAAATTCATTTATGCCTGACCTAAATCCGCTTAACTCATGCTGGGTTCAAAATTGTCACCTCTATTTGCTATCAATACAAAAGTTGATTTTAGTTCATTATTAGTGATAGCATCTGGTAATATATAAATTATCTTGAACTTTCACTTTGAGCTTCTTGTCTTCCCTATTATTAACTGTCAAGTCTTGTAGGTTCATCCACTAGCGAATGGGCACATGAGGCAGATCACTATGATTGGCTTGATCTGCATACTTGTGCAACGGATAGTGCATTGGATTTCAAAAGACGCCCCCCTCATCCTTGTTTTTCTCCCAGTAGTCTTGCAGTATCTAAACCTTTGCACCGTGCGTTAACTTACCCCGAGCAGCCACAGCAGCAGCAGCAGCAACATCACTTCTCCAGGGATCCAATTGTATTGCCCAAAGCATCTTTCCCTTCCTACCCTCCTCCTGGCAGCAGATCTCATCTGCATCACCATTCACACCAGCAGTTGAACATATCATCATCACCAAATCTCTCTCATTTATCGAACCCTAACCTTAACTTGGTTGGCATGCCTCATGGCTTACATTTTGGAGGAAATAGGCCCCAGTTTGCTCCTGCACAAGGCAACTGGATTAACCAGCCCAATCTGTTTCTCGGCGATCTCTCTAACAATATTTTTCATCAAAATGCACAGATGTACCATCCTCTGTTGTCACCACATCAGCAACTACAATTGCAACGATGGCATCATTCCATGCAGCCATCTCTAGCTCATTTCAAGGCTTTCCAGACCCAGCTTCATAATTCATGTCCATTGCCCATGCATAAAGCTACTGATGTGAAAGATCATCGACACAGATCGAGTCAAAAGGGTTGTAGACCGAATCTGCGCTTCTCTTCACAGGGCTCAGATACCAGCAGCCAGAAGATCGATAGTGGAGTGTCCCAGTTCAGATCCAAGTACATGACTGGTGATGAAATTGAAAGTATTCTTAGAATGCAGCATGCCACGGCGCACAGCCAGGACCCGTATGTGAATGATTATTACCACCAAGCTCGTCTTGCTAAAAGTTCTGGTTCGAGGTTGAAGCATCCATTCTGCCCTAGTCACTTGAAGGATCTTCCTCCAAGAGGTCGTAATAACAGCGACTCGCAGTATGATGCTACTGGGAGGTCTCCTCTGTTGTCCATAAGATGTCCTCAGCCCCTCCTTGGTGCTGACTTCATTAATGGAAGCACCGAACAGAAGCTTTCTTACCGGCCCCTGGAGCAGGAGCCATTGCTTGCAGCACGGATTGCCATCGAGGACTGCCTTTGTCTTCTTCTAGATGTGGATGACATTGATAGGCTTCTAAAAAGTGGCCAGCAGCCTCAAGATGGTGGGTCCCAGCTCAGGCGAAGGCGGCAAACCCTGCTTGAAGGGCTGGCAGCGTCCCTTCAACTCGTTGATCCCCTCGGCAAGGGCAGTGGCCACATGGTTCAGCTGGGTCCGAAAGATGACCTTGTGTTCCTAAGAATAGTCTGTCTGCCGAAGGGCCGGAAGTTTGTTTCGAGGTTCCTTCAGCTCCTACCCCCTAGCAGCGAGCTAGCTCGGATCGTTTCCATGGCTATTTTTCGTCACCTGAGGTACTTGTTTGGGGGCCTTTCTTCTGACTCAACAGTGGCAAAGACAACCACCGATCTCGGAAAGATGGTTCATGGATGCATTAGTGGGATGGACCTTCGTGCACTCAGTGCCTGTCTTGTAGCAGTGGTTTGTTCTTCTGAACAGCCGCCGCTGCGTCCGATTGGCAGCCCATCCGGTGACGACGCCACGGTTCTCATAAAGTCGGTTCTTGAAAGGGCTGCTGTGCTATTAGCTGATTTCCACACTGCCGGGAACTGCACTTTCTCGAACCGAGCGCTTTGGCAAGCGTCATTTGATGCCTTTTTTGGTCTTCTTACCAAGTATTGTCTTGGCAAGTATGAGAGCATCGTGCAGTCAATGTATCAGCCGGGCGCAGAGATGATCGGTTCAGACACGGCTCGAGCTATAAACCGGGAAATGCCGGTTGAGCTTTTGCGTGCGAGCCTGCCTCACACGGATGAGCATCAACGCAAGCTGTTACTGGATTTTGTTCAGCGATCAATGCCGGTTGGTGGGTTTAGCAGCCATGGCGGCACGGGCAGCCAGTTTGCTTCGGAATCGGTGAAAGGCTGATGATGCACTGATGAACAAATGGGTAATATTCAAAACTCTTTCTTTGATGTTGTGCCTTCTTTTTACTGGTTCAAGGGATGCATCAAAGATTATGTGTTTCTATGTTAATAGTTGGGTGGGTCGGGTGGGTCGGGTGGGTCGCAACATTTTCTGTATTTGGGTAGCGTGTAATAATGCAGAAGAATGGTTTTTGTGGTCTTCCTCTGTATACATTGGGCTAGTGGGTGTGTGTATGTTCCATTTTTAACACAAGTGTGATGTGCATTAGTTGCAGAAGCAAAGCTTGCTGTTTATTCGTTTTATTTGCTGTGCAAGGAGAAGATCAATTCCTGAGACTAGTATGATTTCAAGAAAATACCCCTCCTACTTTATTATTCTTACTGGGGATGTTGTTATTTAAAAGATTAGATTATACAACTCATATACCCCCCCTTTTTTCCATGATTAGTCTTGCTGGGGATGATTGTTGTTTATAAGATAATATCATACAACCCATGTCAACAATGTTTTTTTCTTTTTTTCTTTTTTTCTTCAGTTTAGTCTGTTTGGTTCAGAGTAATTAGGTTACTAGAATTCATGTAATCATAAAACACATTAAAAAGAACAGAACATGTGTTGATATTCATCGGTTTGATAGTTGACTGGAGAAGTTAACCTGGCTATTACAAGGCATTCAAAGACATGATCCAACACTGTTTTAATTTTGTGGATTTTTCATTGTATTTCCCCTATTGTAATATCTTGTCACAATAAAAACAATAATACAATAAAATAGAAAAATATATTGTTATATGCGTATTTACTACAAAAAATTGCGACAAACTTGTTGCCACATGCAAAAAAGTGCTCGTTCGAGATAGTTTTATTTTCTTTGGGTTTTATTTATGTTAATATTAACGTTGTTTTATAATAATATGTTCAGTATTAAACTTTGGTGTGCACATGTGCATATGGTTGTCCATTGGTGCCTGACAGGCCTGCTTGCTGGGGCGGGTTTGTGTGTCCTGTAAGGCCCCTTGGATCTGCCCGCAGCAAGTATAAATGCATGACTGTGTGTTGCAATGTGTATAAGGGAGTTCGAAGTTTTTCTCGACAGAGTTCACAATGAGGGAATGATGCACCCCTCGAAGTGAAAGACTTCATAGATTATATTGCACAATTGATGCGAGCACGATGCACAATAATTAGGTGTGAGTTTGGAAAACGTACTAAAAAAACGTGTGTTGATATGTAAGATGGTCAACAATATGCCAAGTGAGTTCAAAAGGTAATAGTTTGTAGTGGGGTGAGGAAGGTAGCCAAGTCATTACTTAGGGGCTTGATCTTAACATGATTATTGAAGGTTCTGGGTTACGCTAGTCAAATTCTTTGGATATTATTCATTAAAACCGACGAAAATCAATGTCGGGTCTCCAAAGAATTTGACGAGCGTAAGAATGACCTCAAACATAGCTATTCTTGATTGATATCGATGTTGCTCTTGTCGTGTCATCGTTACGGTGGAGATAGGTGGTGTCATCGTTACGGTGAAGATAGGTGGCTTACGACCATGGTCTTTGTTTGATCATGGTTGCAGGCTACCGTACAACCACAATTTTGCCGACTGTGAGCTGTCCACAATGGATAGTAGTGTGGAACATGTGTTATCCGACTCTCATTCTTTCTCTAAGAGACACATCAAAGATTTTGGGCTGCCTGGGCTAAGGAGTCTCCCTTGTCAATAAACACCACATGTGGAGCTTAAATAATTTCTCATTTGAAATATTCATTTTTAGGTGAAAATTCTACACTGCTTATAAACATTTCCGCTAAACTTTAAGAAAGTCGAGAGAAAAGGCTGTTGAGTGTGCTGAAAAAGTTCAAATTTGCTATGGGCTAGACCATTTTTGATATCAAAGGGATTATCCATTCATATTGCATGCATAAAATCTCTATGGAGTCTGATCATAAACCAAGGAGTTTCAAAGGAGGCTCAATCCTAACATGAAAGAGTTAAGAGAGAAAGTTATTAAATTGTTAATACTGGAATCGTATTTCCTATCTCAAACAGTGTCTGGGTCAGCTCAGTCCAAGTTGTCACTAATAAGGGAAACTTAACCCAGCTATCAGAAATGATCATTTTCAAATTCCATTCTTAGTTCAAATGCTTTAGAGGCTTATCGAAAATGAGTGTCTATTTTCTTGATAGCTATTCGGGTTACAACTAGACTGCAATAGCCCCTGAAGACCAGGAAAAAACCACATTCACTTGTTTATTTGGGACATTTGCTTACTGGCGAATGCCCTTTGGTTTTTGTGGTGCTCCGAACACCTTTCAAAGGTGCATGCTGACTATTTTCCCCGACATGCTTGAGAGGATTATAGAGGTTTTCATGGATGATTTCTTCATTGTTGGAAACACATTTAAAAACTATTTACACAGCCTGGAATTAGTTTTGGGAATATGTCTAGAGATCAACCCTGTGCTTAATTGGAAAAATTTCAGTTTATGCTCACTGAAGGGATAATGCTTGGTTATAAGGTCTCTAAGATTAGAATTGAGGTTGATAATGTTAAATTGAAGACATTCAAAAAACCACCCTTCCAGAAAATGTGAAACGTGTTAGAAGTTTCTTAGGGTGTGCCAATTTCTACTAGAGGTTCATAAAGGATTTTTAAAAAATCACAAAGCTCCTTTGTTCACTGTTGGTTAAAGATACTCCATTTGTTTTAGAAGTCAAGTGCTTAGAATCTTTCAATCTTCTTAAAGAGAAGCATGTTTCTTCACCCATAATCATTGCCCCTGATTGGAAGGTTCCATTTGAAATAACGTGCGATGCAAGTGATGTGGCTATGAGGGAAGTCTTAGGGAAAAGAAAAGAAGAGAGGTTGCATGTGGTCTTTTATGCTAGCCGATTGATAGATGATTCTCAATTAAATTACGCCATTACTGAAAAGGAATTATTAGCTGTTGTTTTTGTTCTAGAAAAGTTTAGGCAGTATTTGATTGGTTCAAAAGTGATTTTCTTTACTGATCATTCACCCCTGAAGTATCTACTGGCCATAGAGGAGGCTGAGCTAAGACTGATTAGTTGGATACTCCTTTTGTAAGAATTTGATTTAGAAATTAGGGATAAATTTTGTGTTGAAAATATAGTGGATGGCCATTTGTCTAGGGTTTCCAACACTCAACATAGTGACCCTAGACAAATCAACTAATCATTCCTAGATGAAAAACTGATGGGTGTGACATCTGTTTAGGCTGCCTGGTTTGTTGATTTTTCCAATTTCCTAGTTGTAGGATTCATTCCCAATGATCTATCACAAAACCAAAGAAAGAAATTTATTTCAGAGATGAAATACTACTTCTGGGATGATCCTTTACTGTTTAAAAGGTGTGCATATGGTATTTTGAGGAGATATGTGATTGATGAAGAAATGTTACCCATTCTTGAGAGTTGTCACTCTTCACAATGGGGTGGACACCATGGGGGAGAGAGGATTGCCCAAAAAGTCTTACGGGCTGGTTTATATTAGCCTACTTTTTTCAAGGATGCTATGAGTCTTGAGGCAGGTTTTGATAAGTTCAACAGGTTAGACAATGTAGGTAGGAAGCAAGAGCTGTCACAAAAAGGTATTTTAGAGGTTGCAATTTTTGATGTTTGTGGTTTAGATTTTATGAGACAATTTTCATCTTATCATGGGATTGAGTACATTGTGGATGTGGATTATGTTTCTAAGTGGGTTAAGGCAGTGACACATCCAAACAACTTAGCCATTAGTGTTGTTAAATTCATCAAGAAGAACATCTTTTCTAGGTTTGGAGTGCCCAGAGCATTTATAACTGATAATGGAACCCATTTCAAGAACTTTAAAGTCAAAGTCTTAATAAAAAAATATGATTGTGTTCATAAAATTGGAACTGCTTATCACCAACAGTCAAGTGGATAAGCCGAGGTCTTGAATAGGGAGCTTAAACAAAATCTTGATAAAAATGTTTATAGCTCTAGGAAAGATTGGTTTTTAAAGCTAGATGAGGCTTTGTGGACCTATAGAACTACATTCAAAACTCATATAGGAATGTCTCCTTATAGACTTCTTTTTGGGAAAACATGTTATGATATGCCTGTAGAGTTGCATCATAAATCTTTTTGGGCGGTCAAGGCATTGGATTTTGATGTAAATACTATTGTGAAGTGGAGACTGCTTGAGTTAAGTGAACTTGATGAGATAAAAGGGAGCCTTTTAAAAATTCTATAATCTATAAAGAGAGAACTAAGGCTTTCCATGATTCCATTATTAGGAATAGGAGCTTTAATGCCGGACAAGGAGTGCTACTTTTCAATTCAAGGATTAAACTCTTCCCTGAGACGCTGAAATCTAAGTGGCTAAGACCTTTTACCATCTTCTGGGTATTGTTTAATAGAGTTGTCGAGTTGGTAGGTGGTGAGAATAAACCTTTTATGGTTAATGGATAAAGGATCAAACATTACTTAGTGGGGGGTAGCCAAAGGTCTTGGATGCTGTTTTTGTCCTTGATTATTGACCTTTTATAGAGTCTAACCTGTAAGGACCCGCGTTTTGAACTGGGTTAAAAAGTGAAGGTTTTTGAACTTTTCATTTACTGAACCGGTTGGATTTAAGATCGGGCTTCAAAATGAGATTTTGAAGGTTTGGATCCTTCTTTTTAATGTTTTTGGACATGGGCGAATGCCCGTTAAGTGTCCCGAGTGGCTTGAGGTGTTTCGGGTGCGTCGTACCCGAAGGAGGCTGGTTTTTTAAAGAGCAGCAGAAGGCGCACGGTTGGCGCACAGTTTCCCAAACCGTGCAGCCTAAACCATGCAGCCTAAATCAGGGAGACAAGGGAGTCCTCATGGCCTGCGCACGGTTTCCCCAAACTGTGCGGCCAGCCGTGCGGGGTGTCTGGGATGTCTAGTGGGGGATGCACGGTTGGCGCACGGTTTTCCAAACCGTGCAGACCAAGCCGTGCGCCGTGTCCAGTTTTGGGTTTTTAAGATATTTTAAAATAAAATTAAAATAAAAACCTAAAATCTAAATGATCTCTCCCCGTTCCTCTTAGCCAGACCCGCGCGAACCCCCTCCCATGGCGCCTCGGCCTCGCACAAGCCCTCCCTCGGCCGGACCTCCTCTCCTTCATTTTTCTTGGCGATTCCTCCTTCAAATCTCCATGGTAAGCTCATCCCTCCCTCCTCCTCCCTACTTGGCCGATTCTAGGGCTTCACCTTGCCCTATTTTTCGTTTGGCCGAACCCTAGGGTTAGGATGGGTTTTTGATTTTGCGTTCTTCTTTGTTTCTCTTGTTATAGGTCAATGCGAAGGGTCCGTTGGGACTCCTTTGGGTGAGATTCGGTGTCCGCCGCTAAAGGCGAGGTGGTTTGTGGTGATTTCGATCCGCTGGGTTGATTCCGAGGTAAGGGTTTTACCCGTGGCTTGTTTTCGAAGCTTCTAAATAAGTGCTTTAGTAGTTCTAAAGGGTTCCTGGTGTGTTTGGTTTAGTGCTTTGGAGTTTTGGTCGGGTTTCGCTTTGCCGGAGCTTAGGCGGCTCTTAGTTAGAAAGCGCCAAGAGCCGGAGTGGACGGATGGATCCACCTTGAGGTAGAGTCCCTCTCCTTTCCCTTTAATTGAAAGTAAAGTAGTAAAGAGTTATTTCTGCACAGCCTTAGCATTTTAATTCTGCAAGTTAGTCTTGAATGAATGATTCTGTGAAAACAGTGTGAATTGCAGGGACAAGATTAAAATGGTTGCTTGGTCACTGAACTCATGATTTAATAATAAAACCCCTCAATTAGAGGTGCGCTGTCTTCAAGATAAAAAGTAGCGATAGACTCTTTATGCTTGCCTGTTGGATTGTTGTGGTGGCTCTTGGAGGCTTTGTATGTGATTTTGCCTTGTTGAGGTAAATATAATAATATGGCTATGATACTTGTGTTTGGATCAATTTTCCATGTTAGGAAAATTGAGTGAGATGATAACCATAGTGGGATGACTTAAGACTAAATGACATGTTACCTCTAGAAGGTATCAAAGGGTTAAAGAGTGATAAATGTATCCTTCAATATGGAATGGTTAAACTTGAATGAAATGGGTTAGGGTGGTAAGACCATGCCTTAGGATAATGGAATAAGCACGACTTATGTTAATGAAGAATGGGTTGTGGGTTATCCAACACCGCACATGAGTGGGTTGCCTCATGTACCTTATATAAATGTGATGAATATGTTAATGTCTTGTTTTGGATACTTAAGAGGAGTTTCCTTAAGTATAAATGTGATGAGATGATAATGATACTTGAGATGGTTTGCCTTAAGTATGTTTGTATGAACACGATTATAACCTTTTACGTGGTTATGGGCTATATGATTGATTGTGATGGTGATAATGATTATGAATGGAAATTGAATATGAATGGTATTTGAGTGGTTTCGGGTATGGGATGGAGTTTTTCCCCTTGACCCTTGTATGCTAATTCTTGAATTGCTAGCCCACGTGAGTTGAATGCTTTTGATCTGCTTAAAATGTGAACAAAGTCATGAGTGAATCATGGATCCCATGTGAGATGCCATGGACGGACTCATACAAGACTTGTTACCGAGATGCTGAGTGAATCATGGATCCCATGTGAGATTCCATGGACGGACTCGAACGAGACTTGTTACTGGAATGCTGAGTGAATCATGGATCCCATGTGAGATGCCATGGACGGACTCAACATGGCATGGTATGTCATGGGCGATACCCGGATCTTATTTATAGGATTCCGGGAACGGGCTCAGATGACGGACTATACCGCACCTAGAGCGAGGCTGGGTACCTAGGAGGTTCCCCGGAATGGGCTTGTAGGGTGTTGGTGGATTTTATCCCTGAACGATGCCTGGTCTCCGATTTGAGTATTCCAGGAACGAGTTCAGGGAATGGGTTTAACACTTGAATGAAGTGATTAAGGTATGGAATGGGTACTTAAAGCGAAGCCAAGCCAAAGAACAAGCTTGGGTCAGTCTTGCTAGTTTCTTGGTTTACTGCTTTACCTGTTTACTGTTAATTAAATACACACTGTCTGGATTGGGTTAGACACCGGTGGTGCCGACCTACTGAGATTATTATCTCACACCCTACTCGGGCTGCCTTTGCACTGGGGTACCCGAGTAGACCATCTTTCTTGCAGGACCTAGGTTTTATGATGTGCTGTTTGTACCTGAGGAGTTAGGAGCAGAGGACCAAGCGGGAGCTTGGGATGCTCAGGAGATCGCCCGTTGGGCTTTGCTGTCTTTTCTCTTTTCATTTGTATTGTATTGATATCATGCTGTATTGTTTGCTACTTTCGATATCTGTATCATCATCCCTGTATTGTGACAACTGGATTTGGCCACCTTTTTATAAAATGATTACTAGTTATCTTCCGCTGCTTTTTTTCTTGCTTTACACTGCTTTTGCTACATATATATTGTGTTTACCTCTGATGTTACCGCTGTGCAACTCTGATAAGAGGGTATAGTCTCCCCACTATCACCTCCTGAGACCCTCGCTGCTAGTCGGAAGTCTCTGGCGTACGGAGAGATGCGCTTGAGGACATGTGACCCACCAGTCTGGCCACTGGGTCGATGGTGAGTCCGACCGGGATGTTACAAAGTGGTATCAGAGGAGTTTCCTTCTTTTCTGGTTTACCTTACTGTTTGGCGACATTAGAAATGGATATGAAGGAAATGAAATTTGGTAATAAGCTGTGCTCGGGTGTAGCTAACCCGTGTACAGGGAAAATCCAAATTGCCTCGAATGAAATTATTATTCAAATGATTTTGATTATTACGGTTGATTTGATTTCACCGTTGAGTGACACACATGGTTTCTGTTGATATTGTTGATGCAAATTGTGGGTTCCATTTCTGTTGCAACCCGATGAGACGAGGGTGTGCCATCTCATGCATCATATAGGCACCATGTTAGAAATCACATGTCATGCATTGTTCCATGCCATCTAGGATACATAAGTTGATGCCTGCTGTTGTGATAGGTGCTGTGATAGCTATTTTATGCTGCTTGTTGCTTTAGCATGCCTGCTCTATTATGTACCATGATTTTGTGATATAGCATGTTATGTGTTATTACTTACGATAACATGCTGTTTTGATTAAAATGAAATTGGTTTCTTTTGCTAGATTAAGTGATTGCGATTATGATATGATCCAATTTTTAGTTATAAGGTCTATGGGCGCCTTATGGCTAGGAAAGGGTAGCCTGTGTAATTGAATCACTATAAAAAGGGCTGCTAAAGTTTAAATTGTAGAATGAATTGAAATTGGTTTTGAATGAAAGGAGCCAAATGCCAAATTGTAAAGTGTATGGGCACTTTACAGATTGGTAGGTGGCCACCCTTATGACTGGATGATTGTTTTGAGCATGTTAAATTCTGAAATGTGTTAGGTTTTGTCTGTTGGGAGCCAATTTTCAGCCCATGGAGTGTATGGGCGCTTCATGAGTTGGGAACTGGCAACCCATAATGGATGTGTTGGCATGATGCTATGTGAAATGCTTATATATGTAAAAGATGTTTGATTTTGATATGGAATGTTTTGGCTTGCTGGGACCCTCGTAGGTCGCCTGTTTTGTTTAAAAGGAATTTATTATGATAAATTTCCTGGAAAGAGACGGGATGTCTGATAAATGTGTAGTGGTTAAAAGGAAGTTTGTTGAAACTTGCTTGTTTTTCTTTGAGCTGTTTGTTAAAAAAAAAGATCAAGTGCCCAGTGACTTTTGGTTTTGAAAGGTTACTTGAAGTTTTGAACTGAATCTTTTAAAGTAATTAAAAGAATAAATTTGGTTAGATATAAAGGGCTTGGAAAAGGAACCTGTAGTGCTGTCCTCTGTTTGAACCCCGCGTGAGGGCAGGTTAAGTCTCTCTTGTGTGGCCTGGGAACGGTAGTTCGAGCGTTTCCCTTAGGCGTGTTTTCTTTAGTAATGACTTAAATGTTAGGCTTTTGAGCCGGATGACTTTTGTTTGGTGTGAACAAATGCTTGGGTCGACTCTTGTTCTTTGTGAGGGGCTAGCCCGTGGTAGGTAGCACCCTTAGAGCTTTTGTACCTTGCTTGTACAGTGAGTTTCCTGACGTTGGGTACCGTTCGGGTGCCGTTGTCCCTCGTAGGAATTTTGGTTTTCAGTGACACCCTTGTTCGGATGGGTGGTCATGTTTCTTTTGACCTCGTTGTGGACTTGAGCATCAGGTAATGCTCTGTATCAGCTGGTTAGACATGCCTCGGGCATGGTCGGTTGTTTTTTTTGATCGTTTGACCTTTTCTTTTCTTTGTAATGGATGACTTGACACGTCTTTGTCCTAGTGAATGGTTGTATGAGGTGATACGACGTTCAGATGAATCTCTGGTGCTGCTGTGTACGGTCTTGGGTCATCTCCGTGGTAAAGTGACATGAGATTTTGAGAATCAAGTTGTCCCAATGCTCAGGATGGTTTTCGGAAGACTTGGGTGGTTGACACGCTGGTCTTGTTGCCTTGGTTTTCCTTGCACGTTTCAGCGTGGTGATCGTGGCTCGGAGGAGCGACACACATCTGTTTAAGTGGTTATGAACCAGTTCGCTTAGGAGAAACTTGCCTTTTCTTCTTTTGATGACATTGACACTTCTAAGGTGGGAAGCCTTGTGTCAGTTTAGTGAAGCGTGTCCTTCCGAGTAGAAGGAACATGCCAAGACAGGACCATTTTGGAGATGGTCGTGCGTACATGAAGGCCTTCGAGGCCTGTTGATGTTGTTGTATGTCGCTAATTTCTCAACAACATGACTTTAATATGGTTCGCTATATATGCAACCCCCCCTTGAAAAACACCGTTGGTCGTGGAGGACTTCGGTGGTGTATCGTGATTGGTCATGGAATGCCTTAGGTGGAAAAGGCATTGTGACCAGTTTAGAAATCTTGAGGTGTCGGCACAAGAAGCCGAGTTTTGTCTTTAGAGTCGACCAGTGGTGGTTCGACCCTCCTTCCTTCCAGTAGTCTGGTATGACTGACTGGAATCCATTTTAACCCTCTTAGTGTACTCTGCTACGCGACGAGCTTGTCCCCTATCTTGCTTTCGTCTTGGATGCGCTAAGAGAGCGTTAGTCTTACGCCGTGCTACAGTTTTAAAGCTGTTGAGCTTATTTGGTTGTTCTCTTTCAGCATTGCCTTCGGGATGCGTGGTTTCTCTCATGGTTTGATCTTAGAGATGTCACCGGGAGTCAGGTATGAGCTTTGGTGAACGTTCTCGTGGTAAGTGCAGGATGCCTTAGGAGAAGGCATCATTGTTCAACTTGTAAAGTGCCGACCGCCCAAGCCGAGCATCTTCTTGAATAGTCATCCAGAGTTGCTTGGCTCTTTTTATCTTGGGTTTGGGGTTGATGGGGAATCGACCGTTTGATCGTTTCAAAATCAAGCTAGGTGCGTCGTCGGAACGCTTAGAGCGTGCTTTTGAAAGACAGTTCCAAAGGTGGTGGAGTCATGGTTTGAGTTTTGGCCATTTAGCGTTGAAAATCTAAGGTGGGTAGTACCTTTGTTTGTTGCTTGACGAGATGATGATGCATTTGTGTCTTGGGTATGAAGGGCTCGAGTAAGAGTCGTCTAGGTGTTTTGGTTGGAAAACGAGCGTTGGCTCAGGTGTTGACGACTTAAGTGCCGTGTGCTTAAGTGGATGTTCGTTGGTGTGTGGGACGTTTGGGAACGTAACACGATCGTTTGAACGAAGCTTCATGACCCTTGTAGGTCGGGTGAGGTGTGTGTTGTTCCTGATGGCTTCTCAGGGACTAGAAGTTCTAAGGTGGGAAGGTTGTAAGGACCCGCGTTTTGAACCGGGTTAAAAAGCGAAGGTTTTTGAACTTTTCATTTACTGAACCGGTTGGATTTAAGACCGGGCTTCGGAATGAGATTTTGAAGGTTTGGATCCTTCTTTTTAATGTTTTTAGACATGGGCGAATGCCCGTTAAGTGTCCCGAGTGGCTCGAGGTGTTTCGGGTGCGTCGTACCCGAAGGAGGCTAGTTTTTTAAAGAGCAGCAGAAGGTGAACAATTTCCCAAATCGTGCGGCCTAAACCGTGTGGCCTAAATAAGGGAGACAGAGGAGTCTGCAAAGTTTGTGCATGGTTTCCCTGAACCGTGCGGCCAACCGTGTGGGGTGTCTGGGATGTCCAGTGGGGGACGCACGGTTGGCGCACGGTTTGCCAAACCGTGCGGCCCAAGCCGTGCACCGTGCCCAATTTTGGGTTTTAAAGATATTTTAAAATAAAATTAAAATAAAAACCTAAAATCTAAATGATCACTCCCCTCTCCTCTCGGCCAGACCCGCACGAACCCCCTCCCATGGCGCCTCGGCCTCGCACGAGCCCTCCCTCGGCCGAACCTCCTCTCCTTCATTTTTCTTGGCAATTCCTCCTTCGAATCTCCATGGTAAGCTCCTCCCTCCTTCCTCCTACCTACTTGGCCAATTATAGGGCTTCACCTTTCCCTATTTTTCGTTTGGTCGAACCCTAGGGTTAGGATGGGTTTTTGATTTTGCGTTCTTCTTTGTTTCTCTTATTCTAGGTCAATGCGAAGGGTCCGTTGGGACTCCTTTGGGTGAGATTCAGTGTCCGCCGCCAAAGGAGAGGCGGTTTGTGGTGATTTCGATTCGCCAGGTTGATTCTGAGGTAAGGGTTTTACCCGTGGCTTGTTTTTGAAGCTTCTAAATAAGTGCTTTAGTAGTTCTAAAGGGTTCCTGGTGTGTTTGGTTTAGTGATTTGGAGTTTTGGTCAGGTTTCGCTTTGACGGAGCTTAGGCGGCTCTTAGTTAGAAAGCGCCAAGAGCCGGAGTGGACGGATGGATCCACCTTGAATGAATGCTTCTGTGAAAACAGTGTGAATTGCAGGGACAAGATTAAAATGGTTGCTTGGTCACTGAACTCATGATTTAATAATAAAACCCCTCAATCAGAGGTGCGCTGTCTTCAAGATAAAAAGTAGCGATAAACTCTTTATGCTTGCCTATTGGATTGTTGTGGGGCCTCTTGGAGGCTTTGTATGTGATTTTGCCTTGTCGAAGTAAATATAATAATATGGATATAATACTTGTGTTTGGATCAATTTTCCATGTTAGGCAAATTGAGTGAGATGATAACAATAGTGGAATGACTTAAGACTAAATGACATGTTACCTCTAAAAGGTATCAAAGGGTTAAACAGTAATAAACGTATCCTTCAATATGGAATGGTTAAACTTGAATGAAATGGGTTAGGGTGGTAAGACCATGCCTTAGGATAATGGAATAAGCACGACTTATGTTAATGAAGAATGGGTTGGGGGTTAGCCAACACCGCACATGAGTGGGTTGCCTCATGCACCTTATATAAATGTGATGAACATGTTAATGTCTTGTTTTGGATACTTAAGAGGAGTTTCCTTAAGTATAAATGTGATGAGATGATAATGATACTTGAGATGGTTTTCCTTAAGTATGTTTTTATGAACGTGATTATAACCTTTTACGTGGTTATGGGCTATATGATTGATTGTGATGGTGATAATGATTATGAATGGAAATTGAATATGAATGGTATTTGAGTGGTTTCGGGTATGGGATGGAGTTTTTCCCCTTGACCCTTGTATGCTAATTCTTGAATTGCTAGCCCATGTGAGTTGAATGATTTTGAACTGCTTAAAATGTGAACAAAGTCATGAGTGAATCATGGATCCCATGTGAGATACCATGGAAAAACTCATACGAGACTTGTTATCGAGATGCTGATTGAATCATGGATCCCATGTGAGATTCCATGGACGGACTCGAACGAGACTTGTTACTGGAATGCCGAGTGAATCATGGATCCCATGTGAGATGCCATGGACGGACTCAACAGGGCATGGTATGTCATGGGCGATACCCGAATCTTATTTATAGGATTCCAGGGACGGGCTCAGATGACGGACTATACCGCACCTAGAGCGAGACTGGGTACCTAGGAGGTTCCTCGGAACGGGCTTGTAGGGTGTTGGTGGATTTTATCCCTGAATGATGCCTGTTCTCTGATTTGAGTATTCTAGGAACGGGTTCGGGGAATGGGTTTAACACTTGAATGAAGTGATTAAGGTATGGAATGGGTACTTAAAGCGAAGCCAAGCCAAAGAACAAGCTTGGGTCGGTCTTGCTAGTTTCTTGGTTTACTGCTTTACCTGTTTACTGTTAATTAAATACACACTGTCTGGATTGGGTTAGACACCGGTGGTTTCGGACTAATGAGATTATTATCTCACACCCTACTCGGGCCACCATTGCACTGGGGTACCCGAGTAGACCTTCTTACTTGCAGGACCTAGGCTGTATGCTGTGCTGTTTGTACCTGAGGAGTTAGGAGCAGAGGACCAAGCGGGAGCTTGGGATGCTCAGGAGATCGCCCGTTGGGATTTTCTGTCTTTTCTCTTTTCATTTGTATTGTATTGAAAGCATGTTTTATTGTTTACTGCTTTCAATATCTGTATCATCATCCCTGTATTGTGACAACTGGATTTGGCCACCTTTTTATAAAATGATTACTAGTTATCTTCCGCTACTTTTGTTCTTACTTTACACTGCTTTCGCTATATATATATTGTGTTTACCTCTGATGTTACTGCTGTGAAACTCTGATAAGAGGGTATAGTCTCCCCACTATCATCTCTCGAGACCCTCGTTGCTAGTCGGCAGCCTCTGGCGTACGGGGAGACGCGCTTGAGGCCATGTGACCCACCGGTTCGGCCACCGGGTCGATGGTGAGTCATGCTGGGATGTTACATAACCAAAGAATATAAACTCAGTGCTTCATGAGAGCTAACTCATGGTTCTTTGTTTTTATTTTCTTTTGTTTCCCTTTGTTTAATAAGAGTTTTTCTTGCTACTATTCTTTGGCTTCTTGCGGTCACTCACTGTCTAGCATAATAGGCCTCACACTGTTTCTTGTTTGTCGCATGGTCGGTTGAAGTCTTGGTTGAATTTTCAACGTGTGAAAAATTGTATTTATGTAGTCACTTGTCTCCTTATGGTAATTTTCCTTTGCGATTGATTGGTTGTTATTACTATCACTCAAATCCTTCTGGTTAGTTGCTTGTTGCATTCGGTCTAGGACTTGTAGGTATTTCAATTGTTTCTCACAGTTGATTAACCTACAGTAAGGTTTCACGGTTGATTAGTTTTTCTTCATGCAGTTGATCATCTACATGGTCGGTCCAATACTTGGTTGAATTTTTAATGTACGGTCAATTGACTATGAAAAGATCCTCATGGTCAGTGTCTTAGTGCAGTCAGTTATTCTCGTGCAGTCACTTGACACAATCACTTGGTGTGGTCAATCAAGTTTCTCTTCTTACGACCTCTTATAACGGTCGAATGGGGATTAATGCTTATGATCGATTGACCTCCCACACGACCCTCATAGTCAATTGTCCGCACAATCAGTTAAGGGTTTGCACTGATCACCAGGGTTAGAGTTTTGAATGTTTTCAGGGGCTAGAAGGAGTTGCATTGTTGGAGAAACCTTAAATCACTTCCCTCTCAACCTAACCTCTACCCCCATCTTTCTCTTGATCTCACATTTATGGAATCTTATGTTTTTATGCTTATTCTTGTAGGTGCAATGGAGTAGTGTTTTCCAATGGAACAAAAAGGAAGTATGACTACTACTTTCAAATGATAAAATATCCATGTTCATGAAAGTTCCTATCTTTTTTCTTTCTAAGATATGCTTTAAATTTGTAATCTATTTTGAAAACTACTTTAAAAGTGTGGCAGGTGTACTATTTTAAATTTTCTTATGACCTTTTCAAATAATCTTTGAACTTATGAATTGGAAATTCTTTTGAACCAAACTATTTTAAATGTTTCCCCCACTTAGGATTCAACACTGAGGACAATGTTGAGTTTTAAGTGTGGGGGATGATTCTTTCAATGTGTTAGATTATGATTCAATGTTTCACACATAAAAATGCATCAATTTTTTCAAAATTGATTGTCTTTGAGCTTCAATTTTCACTTTTAGTGGGTGATAATTTTTCTGAAGTTGAAGGCTATTTTTCCACTTCGAGGATGTTAAATTTCTATTACTCCATAGATTTAATTGGGGACATCATTTTATTCCCCTCTTGAAACAAACTTATTTTGGTAAAAAATTAGGAGTATGTCTTACAATTATCACTGAATTTGAACTTTTTGATTTGAATTAGACTCATGAGATATGCATCTAAATGGGCTATGAAACGAACTCAGAATCCTGGTTGAACTTTTTATTCTTTATTCTTTTACTGTTGTATGAGTTATATATTCCACTAATTATCAAATCCTGCCCATCCAATGGTGTGTCTAAATTATTCCAAGATGCTAAATTATGTGTGTCTATTCACTTGTATAGAAAGAGAAGTTTTTAAGATTCAGTTGGATGTAAATTGAAGTGTGTTTAATTCTTTTCAGAAAATTTAATTTCAATATTTTTTGTAAATCAAGAAACTAACTTTTCATTAAAACCATTTAATTTTAAGAGGTAAATCACATTGACTACTTGAGAGGGTCCACATAGGAAAATATATTTGAAAACCAATTCTTTGTGGAATTTCAGTTTTTCAATCTTGAAATTGATTTTCTTCCATTGAACTTGATAAATGGATTTCTTGAGGATAACAAAATTGCTAAGTGTGAGGAAATTTGATGTGGCCTGTTTTTAATACATTTCACCACATCCTTTTGAGGAACTAATTGAAGTTTTTATATCAAAATGTGCTGATAATGGTGAATTATTTATGATTGGTTAATCTGCTGTTGGATATGTAATTCATTGAATATTTTAATGGAATTGTGTGATTTTTGTGTTTAATAGAACAATTTTTCTCCACTTTTATTTTCTATATATTTTAAGAACAACATCTCTATGATTTTTGAGTAAAAATTCACTAAAAATATAATTTTTTGGCCTTTGGATTTATTTTTTTCATCATTCCATAACTTTATTTTTAATATAAAATTCTTGTAATATACTTTAATATGGAGTTTTATTGTTTTATTAATATCTAGAATTGATAATTTTTACTTTATTTTGAATTATGTCCATTTTACGTACCTAAATAAATGTAAAACGCCTTTTGGATATCTACATAAGAGTAATTGCCCATGACCTCAATGCTACATAAGGGTCAAATGGCAGTTCACAGAAGGGTAGTTCGAGACCTATAAAAAAGTACCCCCACATTTTTAAAGGCTACTGAAAGATAACACTCCATGGTTGTACCTATTTAAAGGTCACTAATGACCTAAGAAAGGGTGGTGCATGCTTTATAAGTCTCATGTAAGGGTCAACATCACATTCCACATTTGCAGAAGGGTACTACCATGAGTTAAATAGGTTATAAAAGGGTAGTCTGGTGTCAGCCGCTTGCATCAAGGTATCATCAAGGCATCATACTTGTGAAAGGGTGAACTTCATGGTGTAAATGTTAAAGTGAAAGAACTGCATATAGGTGGAGACAAGTGCAAACTCAAACACATGAGACCTAAATTATAATCTAGAAAATCAAAGCTCGTAAAGATTGAAGGAAAAGTAGGAGCATAACTCGTGGAAGACAATGGGATGCAAGGGAAGCTTCCAGAGTTAGCTAGAAGAGTTGAGGATATTGAACTGAGGTGTATAGAGGTGAAGCCTAACCACACGCAGGAGGAGCACATTTAGTTAGGAGTTCTGCTTGAGTCACATGAGGAGGATTATGAATAGTGATTGGTACACCGCTTGGAAAATCAGGAGATGAGCTTGGGGAAGCTGACTGTGATCTTGAGGCTAGAGTTTTCACACAAATTGTTTTTAATTGAAGTTGAAGGGTGGATTCAAAATAAGAGCTTGGACCATGGTGAATATAAGGGAGGAGGCAACATGAACCCGACATGCTACAACCGTGGTGAGGAATCTTGGAGAGGATCACAATCTAATCGATGAAGGATATTTGTTTTCTATCCTAGAATTTCTTCTTATAATTATTTCCTATTTTCTACTTATTCTTTTGTTTGAATGAATTCATTGTTGCAAATTGTTATTTCTAAAATGTCTATTTGTTAAACTATTCACGGGGAATGAGATTGTTCTGATGCTTTAATATCTATTCGATAATGTCATATTTTCTTACCAGATCACTTTCCTTCACATCTTCCTCTTTGGTAGTAACTTTTTCAAAGTTATAAGATTTAATGATAGTTGATCTTGTTCACATTTTTTGCAAAACTATTAAGATCATTTTCATTTTAAAATCTTATGAAGGAGAGTAAACCAAGGCTGTATGACAGTTTAGTCTAGGTGATTCCATCCACTCATCCTTTGTGATAGTGTTGAGTTTCACAATTGAAAAGTTGTGGCGTTTAACCTTCACCCGCATGCCGCTTGAAAAATTCATTAGGATTTTTTTTCAATAGAAGTTAGTTCAGTACATTTTCACATGAACGGGGAAATATAAGAGTTACTAGTCAATTGAAATCTCCCTTTATCTCCCACTATTTGATCACTACTCACTTTCCTCGTCTACTTCCTTGTTGAACTATTTCTTCCTATTTACTTCATCATTTCTCTCTCACCTATTTCTTGTTTGATTTTTAATTCAACACTAACTTTCTTGAACTTTTTCCGGTTTTTTTCCTATTCTTGAGTTCTTTCTCTTGGCCAATCAAACATTTTTTCAATCCTTCCCTATGGATCAACCCTACCTAACACTATACATGTTTTAAGTAGGTGAATAAATAAATAAATTCATAGGTTCAATGAAAAGTATAACAACCATTATCATGGATTTAATTAGATAGTTTTATTTTAATCAGAGGTCCATATATATCTTCTTCTATTGACTAAGAAGGAAAAAACACTTTCTTGAATTATTCAATCAATTCCATATCACTTATGATGCACCCAACATATACTACCTATCTGTGATTATTTTTCGTCACATTTTTCATCGATACATCAAAGTATGTGATTCATGATATACATTAATAGTAATATTAAGTCTAAAGATCAATACACATGTCCATAGATAGGAATATCCAATGACACATAAAACATGTGGAATTCCTATTAGTGGCTATGTCCTTATAATATCCCTTATTAGAGATTAGCAAGTGAAAACCTCATGAGAAGAAGTTTCAATGTCTTATAACCCTCAAACACCTGCTAGTTAAACATCATCTATGTCCTTTTAGATAGATGTTATCTATGTTGGTATCAGTTATGCAGTGGAAGTGTGGGAAAATCAAAATTTTTACGCTCCATTTGATGACATTACATTGTTTCCAACATAACTGCATCCAATCAACAACCCAAGGATCCCATGTGATTTAATTAAGCATAAAATATAAATCAAAATAGCACCTCATTTGATTTTGATCAAAAATTCCTTTCACTCATAATCGGTGACCGTTTCTTGAAGGAACCGAAGTCGAAACCATCTAGATCATCCACAAACACTCAAGAAGATTGTGGATGTGTTGATCGCCAATTTCTAAGTGTTATCATGGAGAATAAACAATGCCTTTGACAATAAAACAATCATGGGAGCACCGTTGCTTCGATTCAGGATGACATTCATGTAATGAGTGCTCCCAAAACTCTCTCTCTCTCTAGAATATGTTAGAGGAGAGAGATCCTCTCAAAATCATGGGAGGGATAGTCAGCTTGAATAGTTCCATAATATTCCTTAAATATGTGAGTTTCATTTATGAAAATTACACTTTGGAACTTCTATAAAAAAACCCTTTAAATTAAACCCTATTAACCACGTATGACGTAGTGAACGTGTCACAAACATCATAAATATTTTATCAATTACTTATAATATCTAAAATGTATTATGTGATAAAATAAAAACCATTAAATCGACTCATTACTCCTAAAAAAATATTTAACAACCTTGAATAAAATATTCATTAATAAAATATTATTCCTCATATTCACTTAACACTTATGAATACACTGGTCAAATAAATTCCCATCCTATTATTCTAAACTCGAATAATAGTGACTTTATTTATTTCTTATGATCATTCATGTCACGACCCCCTCCCTCCAAAGATACTGCAATGAGGGGAGAGAGATAATGACCTCTGAGTCCCACCTCCAGTAGGCCCCGGGTTGGCAACTAGCACCAAGGGTGTACAAATTTCATGATATGGGAGGCATTAACCTTTATAAGAAAACAATACCAAGAGATAGAATGAATCATCCACAAAAACACCAAGACATAATATAAAAGATAAACCCCGACCATCCCATATGCATGTATAAATAGAACTGATATAGATAAAATTCTCCAAAGTAAATACACAAAGTAAAGCTAAAGAAGCGACACAACAACTGTCAAGGATCCGAGATAGTAAGGTCCAACATATTCCATGAAATCCTCCTAGAAACCTGAAAACAGTTGTATATATGTAAGGTGAGTATACAAGTATACTCAGTAGGAAAACCAAAGTCTCTCATTCACATATGAAAGAAGCATACTAATTCACCCATGAGAAAACAATAGAACCAAATAACACCTAAAAAGACATACTAACCATCCCAACCTCACCAAAGAACTCTCACTAAGTAATGAATGTTAAGTAATATAATATAAAGTAAAGCACATCGATGATAGGGTACCCCACACTACTTTCCCATTGATTAAATGCTCTCACAACCCAACAAAAAACATCATGGAGCTCCCACCTCTTCCAAATATACCACATCACATCCCGACCACACACACCTAGGCCTCAAAACACATCCCACCTGAACACACCTAGGCCTCACAACACATCCCATACACACCCACCTGGGCCTCAAAACACATCCCATATCATCCTGAAGACACCTAGGAAAACACATCACAACTCACCATGAAGACACATGGTACACCACATCACAACTCATCTCGAAGACACTTGGGATACCACATCTCATCACATCCTACCCGAAGAAGCTTGAGCCGTCATCACCTGGAAGAGGGAGCAGGGAAGAGCGGGTGACCATCCATCCATCCTCCCACTGAGATGTTGGAAAAGACACCCCCTGTATGACTATATGAGTGTTCAACACATAGTACTCAACATGGGTGGGGTGCGTGTAGAAATCATAAGAAAAAATACAAGTATATATATATATATATAACATCAAACACTCAAGCCCAACCTATGAGTTCTCAAACAAACTAACCAACTCACAACACCATCACCTTTACTGCCACCTATAAATGCATTTATTAGTATCCACAACAATCATTTTAGAAGGTGAAGAGCCCTGATAATCTAACGCGACTTCACATTTCCTCCACATTTAACACCCATTCATTTTATTATTTAGCGTCAACCACATTTAACCACACAACCCATCATTTAATTTTCCATTAAAAAATTTCCATCAAATTAACCAAAGAAACCCATGTCATTTCAAAAATTATTAAACATTCATTTATTCCATCACCACTCGAGAATCTAACACAAAATAACCACATATTAAAAGCAACCTGTCATCCCTAAAAACCCCACCTTACCGCCCCAAAAGAAATACCCACAAACTATCACCTCGTCGCCCCAAAAGCACAACCCACAAACCATCACCTCACCGCCCTAAAAGTACGACCCATAAACTGTCATCCCCGCATGCCCCAACCACATATCACAACACATCAACATTCTTGTATAGATTTACAAAGGGGATTTTATCACATTCCACTATATTTTAGGGACATTATCACACAATCCAAAATCTTGGGGCAACCATTTCATTACCCAAATATAAGTGGTTAATCAATTTCCATTTTAGGGTGATATCACAACAATCACAACCAAAGAAGAAATCACAACACATAAATCCAGCATAAACAAAGCCTCCAATGACCATAATTTTTAGCAGGGAATCAAGCCCATACAATCCACAATAGCACAATATAACATCAATGTTGTAAAATCATGCAAAAAAACCCCTTTACCCTTCAATTTCAAATCAACCAATTCTTTATCTTTATTTAAGCTAGCACAAACATAACCCATAGGTAAACAAAAGAAAACCCCTTCTGCATGATACACAATAAATAGAAACGAGGTAAATCCTACCTCAAAGAATATTTTCAACTTGTTGCACACTATAGGGTGAAGAAGAATGCCCATAAACCACAACCACACCATGAGGAACCACATATCAACCTATACCACACCAAGGTACCATCAAGATGTATCCCAAACACACAACCCAAACCAAACCATACCACCATAGCGAAACCCCAAAGAAAAACTAAAGGAAACTGATGAGAATGATATGATAACTCACCACGGATTGAAGACGAGAGACCAAGTATCGATCCCCTTCAAAAGGAATCTCCAAATGCTAAAGGAGAAGGTCATCAGATTCCTAGGAAGAGAGAAGATCCACTGGCTGTAGGGTTTGGGAAAAACCCAAGTGGTTGAAACCTTTAAAACTGGACAACATTGGGTAATTACACGACGTGTAATCCCCTTTCACGTCATGTAATCCCCTTTCACGTCGTGTAATCCTGAGATTCCAGGTTCCACCGAAAACATGTCACCTTTTTATTATTTAACCCTAAAAATCTATACGTCGTTACCAGTCCTAGGAAATCCGTTAAACCAAATTTCACGTCATGTAATACAATTACACGATGTGTATTTCCTATAGCAGTTCTACTGCACCTCTAACTTCCACAAAAAACTCCTGGAACCTTCCCCGAACACCTCTAACAACCAAAACTGGAAAAGTAACGGACCAGGAGGGGACATGCCATTACATCAGATACCTATAAAATGATTCTTTCCCTCAAGAATCCAAAAACCAAGCCCATAAGAAAGAGGGGTCTAAACAACCACCCCATGAGATACCTCTCAAGAGCCTCATCACACCTCAAATTCTACCACTGTCTAAACACGCCAACCCAAATGGACACAAAACACACTGCACAATCATAAGCCGACTCCTCTCACGCAACCTTACTGCCACAAAACCACTGTATAATAATCTCAACCTCCATGCATACCAAACCAACAACCACTACAACCAATGAACTGCACTGTCTTGAACACACAAATCAGGGAATTCTGTCTTCCATGTCAAGATACTATCCACTATGGGCAGCACTGACTTTCCCACATGGGTTCAATCACATCGCAGTTAACGCATCTCAATCAGGAATTAGGTCTTCCACTTTTCATATGTTAGGAATTTATCACACATCATACCACACACAACACAAACCAAGGAAAAAAAATCATATGATAAACAAAGTTCAAACATCACATCACAAAGCAAAACAGAGCAAAGAAAAACTCAAAACAACTCCGGGTACTGGGAACACATCCACATTTATCACTCCCAATACCTCAAAGGGCCTAAAAAACCTAGGATAAATCTTACTCCCTCTACCAAACCTATTCTTCCCATGCTGAGTGGAAACCTTCAAGAACATGTGGTATCCAATCACAAACTCTAGGGGCCTTCTCCTAAGATTGGAAAAAGTATTCTGCCGGTTTTTCACTACCTTCATCCTCTCACGAATGAGCTAAACTTTCTCTATTGAGCTCTACACAACATCAGGACCAAGAATGGAAGTCTCCCCAACCTTCTTCCAGCACAATAGAGAACAAAATAGTCTTCCATACAAAGCTTCAAACAGAGTCATGCTAATGGAAGAGTACTGTAGCAGTATTGTAGCAAGCACTGTAGCAGGCAATGAAGCAGCATTGTAGCAGGTACTATTTGGCACTGTAGTAGCAAGAACTATTCACCCGATTTGGGTCTTCGGGCCACCATTTTGGGCCTACGGGTCTTAGGGCCTTTGGGTTATCAAAGGCCTTTAGGCCTCAGGGCCTCTGGGCCACAGAGACCATGGAGTAGCCCAGTTCACACAGAGCATGCCCCAAAAGATGATCAGAACAAAGAGTAGTAGTCACCAGAAGCAGAGCTAACCAGATTGGAAGAATAAGAGGGTATGGAAACCGCCATCTAGACCAGACACCGTGCAAATTTGTACAGGGCAATGCTAGCCAATCAACAATGCAAAGTGGGGAGCTAGGTTATCAATGATGCAAAAGCTGGGGAGGGTGATAAAACACTATTTTATTGAATATTTTATTGATAATAAATGATATAATTTCCTCAAATTGTGTTAAAAATGTTTAATTAGAAATTATTTGGGATTAGATCATTCATTTGAATATTTGATGAAAATTCCAGTTTTACCCTTTATAGTTCACTGTAGTATTTCAAAGATACATATTTTTATATTTATTATTTGAATTTGAAATTTTTTAACAGTGTTCCTAAATTAATTATCTACAACTTTTATTCAGGACACTAGAGATAAAGAGTGCATTTGGTTGTTAAAAATGGGACATGAAGTCAAAGTTGGGCTGGACTCGCCAGAATGGAGAAGCTTCTGTATTTAAGACATAACTCCTTTATATGGGCCTGGATTAAGCCCAAATTTTTATAGAAGATATAAGACCCATATCCGCACATATTATCCTTCTGGAAGTCCGGCCAATTCACGCGTTTTTGTGGTCAAATGGGCGGTGCAATTTGGAATAAAATATTTGGCCGAATTTCCACATTCACACTTGAAACCACTTGTAACCTCTCCTCCCCTCCCATCTATAAATTGGAGTTTTTCTTATTTGGAGGGTTTGGGACATGAATTGGGAAGTTTAGGGAAGAGGAGAAGTGGATCCAATCCAATTCTCCAACCATTTCAATAAAAGTAGATCTTGAAGCAAGGATCCCTTCGACGAAGCCTTCTTCTTCTCCTTCATGTTCTAATGATTTTGTTTGTGTAATAAACTTCTTTGTTATTCTTTTATTTCTTCTCTTTTATTATGTTTTGTTTAAATTTATTCTTCTATTAATCTTCCTATTTGGTCTTTAATTCTTGAGTAGAAGTGTTATTGGGTTATACCCATTATAAACCTTTGCACATGCAAAATGCTTCTACGATGATTACGCCACTCATGGAAGAGTAGTTATTTTTAGTAATCGATCGACCTCTATCCTTGTTCATTCATTTATTTTGAATCAATGAGCTAATTTAATTCACATAATATGATCCATGAATTGTGTTTTTTAAATTACAAGAAACTAAGCAAGTAATTGAACAATTAATACAAAACACGCGAGGTCGAGATTTTGTGTAAATTGTGAGAGCGCGATCTTAATCGGTAATACAAGACCACACGGGATAAATTTGTAGAGTTCAAATATAATCCCTAAACACAATTCATCCTCATTTCCAGAATGTATATGTTCTCTAATTAACCACTGACCATAAGCTATCCTTAGAACAACAATCAAAGCAGGGTGTTGCGATTGCGTGTTCCGAAGCTAGCCTAGGGTTTAAGTAATTTCATCTTTTTGGTTAAGTTAACTCTCGTAGGGTTTGAGGGATAAAAAATTAGGGGATCATAATTAAGTGGATATTTATTTAAATTATAATGATTAATAAGTGAATTAAGATGTAGAGTTAGATCGATTGCACCTTTTAAAATAGATTTCTAAAAAACATCTTCTTGTTGTGTCATTTTAATCAAAATTCATTTCAAAACTAAAAACAAAAAAATATACAATCTTCTTCCAGAAAACTTCTTCTAGATTCATAAACTATAACAAACCCAAATCCTTTAAATTAGTGTTTTTATTATATTATATTCTTTATAATACCATTAATAAGTTGTTAAATTCACTTCCTCCTTTGAGAGACGACCTTGGTCAGCCACTCTGCTGCACCTAAGTACCCCAAAATCACACTAATTATTTGAGGGTGCCCACGACAGTGCTCTTTAAAATTGGCGCTATTTCCGGGGAGGCAAGTAATTTATTCAACAATTTAGAGGTATTTATTTTATTTTTCATTTTATTATTTTCTTCACCTCTCTCTTTCATCTTTACCCTTTCTCAAGTTTTCATTTTTTTTTCATCCTCTTGTTTTCTTTTTGGACCATCAACTCAAACTTCTCATTTTATTTTACTATGGTCCACTTTCCTTATTTTAATTTTTATTTGATTTATTACATGAACTAATCCCAAAGATCTCTTAGATCTTGACCCTGAGATTGAACGTAGCCTTTGGGCTCGAATCTGACATTCTCAGTCTACGGGAAGTTTCAATATTCAACTAGTTGGTGAATTCCTCTCTTTTGGAAACATTGAAATTGGAAGCTATTAAAATTCAAACATAAAATAGGAAACAATGGATGTAAATAATGGAAATGAACTAAATAGAACCATTCTAGAATTGGCCGCACCTGATATTAACTATCAACCAAATTGTATTGCATACCCAAATCTCGAATCGAACTTTGAATTGAAATCTGGATTAATTCACCTTCTTCCAAAGTTTCATGGCTTATCTGGTGAGGATCCCAACAAACACCTTAAGGAATTTAATGTGGTTTTCTCAACCTTAAAACCAAGAAATGTTTCTTAAGATCAAATTAAATTAAGATCATTCCCATTCTCACTTGATGGAGCTGCGAAAGATTGGATGTATTATTTACAACCCGAGGATGTAACATGTTGGAATGATTTGAAATGTCTTTTATTGCAAAGATTTTTTCTAGCATCAAGGACCACTTCCATTCGTAAGGAGATCTCTGGGATCAAGAAAGCACAAGGGGAGTCAATGTATGAGTACTGGGAACGATTCAAGAAGTTGTGTGCAAGCTGTCCACATCACCAAATCAGTGAGTAACTCCTTATTAAATACTTCTATGAAGGACTCACACCTATGGAGAGGAGCATGGTGGATGACGCAGCAGGAGGGGAATTAGTGGAAAAGACACCAGTAGCTGCACGCGCATTGATCGACAAGATGGCCCAAAACTCCCAACAATTTAGCGATAGAGGTACACCACATGTTAGGGGAGTACATCAGGTAAGTCCTTCTTCTCTTGAAAGTCATTTGATTGATACAAAGTTGGAAGAATTGACCACTATGGTGAGGCAGATTGATTTGGTTCAAAAGAAATCCCAACCCACTCCTTCAAGGCCTTGTGGCATTTGTACTGAGACAAGCCATCTGACTAACTGTTGCCCACAACTACAAGAGACAGAGGATTGTGCAGCAGTATTCCCTGGGAGACCATTTCAGCAGCAACAAAAACCATATCCCCAAAAGAAGTTTGATTCATTTTCTCCAACATATAACCAAGGGTGGATGGATCAATCAGACATGAGGTATGGATCTGAACAACAACAAAGGCCCCCTTTTCAACAAAAATTCCAGTAGCCTCTTCCTTACCAACAGGGGTTCCAACAACCCCAAAGGAGATTTGAAGCTCAAACATCAACAAGACAACAACAAGGGAATCCCCCACCCAAGGTAGATTCTAACACTGATGATCTTTTGAAGCAAATTGTTCTTAATCAACAGAATGAACTGAAGAGTCAAGGTTCGGAGTTGAGGGAGTTGAAGACTCAAATGAGCCAGATTTCCACCGCCCTCCATGAACTTGTGAGTAAAAATTCTGGAAATCTACCTTCCCAACCCACTCCAAATCCAAAGGGGAATGTCAGTGCTATCACATTGAGAAGTGGGAAGCAAATGAACGATACATCTATACCTACCATTCCACCGGGAGTCACCTCAACTCCGGAGCAGCCTCATTCTAAACTAACTGATGAGCAATCCAAGGAGAAAGATAAAGGTAAGAAAAAGATTGATGATGTTCCACCTAAACCCCTTCCTTTTCCCAACAGGGTTGTTCAAACCAAGAAGATGGCTGAAGAAGCAATGAAAAAGGAGGTTTTGGACACATTCAAGCATGTGGAGATCAACATTACTATACTTGAAGACATTAAGCAAATACCAAGGTATGCCAAATTCTTAAAAGAACTCTGCACCAATCAAAGAGGGCTCAAGGGAAATGAGAGGATCAACCTTGTAAGGAATGTCTTAGCACTCATTACACCAACTCTAGCAATGCCAACAAAGTGTAAGGATACCGGGACATTCACCATCCCATGTACCATAGGGGAGTTGCACTTCTCTAATGCTCTTTTTGATTTAGGAGTTTCAATAAATGTGATGCATCACTCTGTATTATCTTCCTTGTAGGTTGGTGAGTTGAAGCCAACAAGAGTAGTGGTGCAGTTGGCAAATAGAGCTACAACATATCCAGCGGGAGTTCTTGAGGATGTACTTGTCCGGGTAAGAGACATGATCTTCCCAACAGATTTCTACGTGCTTAACATGGAGGACGATCAGGTAAGTTCTCATGCTCCCATTATCTTAGGTAGGACCTTCCTCAAAACTACAAAAACTATCATAAATTTCAATGAGGGTACACTTTCCATGGAATTTGGGGATGAAGTTGTGATATTTAATGTTATGTATTCCATGAAGTACCCCTCAGAGGATCATTCTGCATTTGTTATCTCCCATTTTGAACCACCAAGTAAGAAAACCATGGAATTGGATTGTCCTATGCTTAGGGAGATTATGAGTATTGGTTCTAGTTTGATGTCTAAGAGTACTTCCACACCCGTTTCTAAGGAACAAGACTCTCTAAGATTTGATTTTGAAATGGAATCATATTCTGATTTTGATCATGTGAACTCTGATTATGACATGGCTATAGAGTATGCTGATGGATTTGATGCTTTATTCTCTGATTTTGATGATGTATATTCTGATACCGATGCTCTTTGTGCACATATTTCAGTTCCTTCAATGTCTCCATCCATACTACACCCTCCTTCATTAGAACTCAAGCCATTGCCACCAAATATGAAATACTCATACTTGTTGAGTGATGAGATATTACCTGTTATCATTGCTAACAATCTCCCTTTTGAACATGAAGAAAAGATTTTGAATATTTTGAGGGAGAACATCAGGGAGATTGGGTGGACCTTGGATGACATATCAGGTATTAGCCCCTCCATTTGCATGCATAGGATTCTCTTGGAGGATGGGGATAAACCGGTGAGACAACCACAAAGGAGACTCAATCCCACCCTCTTGGAAGTTGTTAAAAAAGAAGTTGAGAAATTGCTCGAGGCTGGTATAATCTTTCCCATTTCAGATTCTCAGTGGGTAAGTCCTATTCAGGTTGTGCCTAAGAAGAGCGGTGTTACTGTTGTTAAAAATGAGAAAGATGAGTTAGTTCCAATGAGGGTACAAAACATTTGGCGTGTGTGTATTGATTATATGAAACTAAATCATTCCACCCGCAAAGACCATTTCCCCCTCCCATTTATTGATCAGATGCTTGAGAGACTAGTTGGGAAAACACACTATTGTTTCTTGGATGGATTTTCTGGATATTTTCAGGTTCCTATAGCTCCGGAGGATCAGGAGAAGACTACATTCACCTGTCCCTTTGGAACATTTTCCTACCAGAGGATTCCATTTGGACTTTGCAACGCCCCAGGTACCTTCCAGAGATGCATGGTGAGTATTTTTTCTGATTTTATTGAGACCTTAATGGAGGTATTTATGGATGATTTTACAGTGTATAGATCCTCATTTGATGAATGTCTAAATATTTTGGGAAAGGTATTGAATCGTTGTATTGAAAAGAATCTGGTCCTAAACTTTTAAAAGTGTCATTTAATGGTAGAGCATGGCATTGTCTTAGGGCATGTAGTGTCAAAACATGGGATAGAGGTTGATAGATCAAAGGTAGATATTATTTCATACTTACCATATCCTTCATGTGTGCGTGATGTTAGATATTTCCTAGGGCATGCAGGATTTTATCGGCGCTTCATCAAATATTTTAGCAAGATTGCTCTTCCTATGTTAAGATTACTTCAAAAGGATTCTGATTTTGTGTTTGATGTTTCTTGCAGGAATTCATTCGATGATCTAAAACAACATCTGACCACTCCACCTATCATACAGCCCCCACGATGGGAGATTCCTTTTGAGCTTATGTGTGACGCCTCCAACTTCACGGTTGGAGCTGTATTATCTCAGAGGGTGGAAGGACATTCACATGTGATTGCTTATGAATCAAGGACATTGGATTCAGCCCAATCAAACTACACTACCACAGAAAAGGAGTTTCTTGCTGTCATATTTGCTTTAGATAAATTATGTTCATATTTATTGGGCTCTAAAGTAGTTGTTTTTTCTGACCATGCATCTCTGAGGTACCTCTTGAAGAAGCCAGATGCAAAGCCACGACTTATCTGTTGGATGCTCCTTCTTCAAGAGTTTGACATTGAGATAAAGGAAAAAAAGGGGTCAGAAAACTTGGTGGCGGACCACATGAGTAGGCTTACTCACACAAAAGAGGGTGACAGCTTGGACCAGGTACCACTTCGGGACACTTTCGCTGATGAGCATCTCTATACCATCTCAGGTACGCATCCTTGGTATGCTGATTTAGTTAATTACATTGTTTCCTCTGAAATCCAAGCAAATTTGAAGAAGAATCAAGTCCAAAAATTAAAAAGTGAGTCTAGGTTTTATGTGTGGGACGATCCTTACCTCTGGCGCATGTGTAGTGACCAAGTTATTAGGAGGTGTGTTCCTGATCATGAGTTTGAGTCTGTTTTTCAATTCTGTCATGCAATTGCATGTGGTGGATACTTTGGACCCCAAAAGACAACTAGGAAAGTTTTAGACTCTGTATTATATTTTCCTAGCTTATTCCATGATTCCCATATGTTTTGTAAGTCATGCTCTCATTGCCAACACACTGGAAATATTTCAAGGAGGCATGAGATGCCCCAACAACCCATTTTATTCTATGAGATTTTTGATGTTTGGGGAATTGATTTTATGGGCCCTTTTCCTAGTTCCTTTGGTTTTTTGTACATTTTGGTTTCTGTTGATTATGTGAGTAAATGGGTGGAGTCTATGGCCACTAGGACTGATGATTCTCATGTTGTTGTGGACTTTATCAAAGCACATATTTTTTGTAGGTTTGGAGTACCAAAGGCCATCATCAGTGACCAAGGGACACACTTTTTCAATAGGAATTTTTCTTCCCTCCTTCGAAAGTATGGGGTGACACACAAAACATCAACACCATACCACCCCCAAACAAATGGCCAGGCTGAGGTTTCAAATCGTGAGTTGAAACAAATTTTGGAGAAAACTGTGCAGCCAAATAGGAAGGATTGGAGCAAGTGCTTGGATGATGCATTGTGGGCTTATAGGACAACATACAAGACACCCATTGGTATGTCCCCATTTAGGATTGTTTTTGGGAAAGCATGTCATCTCCCAGTGGAAGTCGAGCATCGGGCATATTGGGCTATAAAGAAACGCAACATGGATTTGGCCCAAGCTGGAATTCAAAGGAAGTTGAAAATTCGAGATCTTGAGGAGATTCGACTATCATCATATGAGAACTCAAGGATCTAAAAGGAAAGATCAAAAGCAGCTCATGAAAAAATGATCCAGAATAGGGAGTTTCATATTGGAGAGAAAGTCCTTCTCTACAGTTCATGACTGAAGCTGATGCCTGGTAAGTTGCGTTCCAGATGGTTAGGTCCTTATATTGTATCTAATGTTTTTCTTTATGGTGGTGGAGATCACACAAGAGGACACTAGAAGGAGCTTTACAGTCAATGGGAAACATTTAAAGAGATACATTGAGGGACTTCCTACTGATGCATTGGATTTTATCACACTGCATGACCCCATCATCACTTGAGCACATCAGGCTGTTCCTAACCCTTTCACTTTTATATTATTTGTCCTATTTAAAAATTATGCATTTCATGTGCATATATCATATCATGGGTTCATATTGAGGACAATGCAATATTTTAAGTGTGGGGGAGGGAACCTTTTAGTTTAGTAATTTCAATTGTTTTCCTGTTTAAAAAAAAACCAAAAACAAATTGTGTGTTTTTCAAATTTTGTGTGTTTATTTTACAATTTTCTGTGTTTTTTTTGAAACTTTTGAGCTGAAATGATTCTCATCACCATTTTTAAATCCATATCAATAAGTGAAACAATTTACCCCTTGAAACTAAGCTTAAATTAATGATGAAATGACTTTGTTTCAAGTTAAAATATTTAGTAATTTCATGAAAAGTACACTGAATTTTGAATCCCATGTCACATCTCACTGTCTTTATATTTGAAATCACTTTCCTGTGAGGATTCTAAACAATTATTTTTCATATTCTTTACATTCACATCACTTCTTGAGAGAACCAAACCATGCTTGATTTAACCAGAATTTGATCTATTACTGTCAAAACTTGGGGGTTTGAGGTACTTATGTTTAAATGATTGAGGCATTTGTTTGGTATTAAAGCCCCTATTTCAAAGAATCCTTTTTTATAATGGCCTACCTTTAATATTTAATCCTTATATCCCTTATAATCCATGCACATCCTATTAGGTTAGCCACATTACAAGCCAATTTTCCCTATCCAACCAACTCTTGAAGTGAAATTACATAATCTAGTTGAGCTTAAGTGTGGGGGAATCTATCTTGTGTTGTGCCACCACATTCTGTAATACTTTGGGTGGAAAATTAAATTCTAAATAGATGTGTTTTCTACTGAAGAAATTCATTATATTTAAAGCTGTGCCTTTTCCGGAGCTTTCATGACAAGTGAAGCTGTGCCTTTTCTGGAGCTTCTAATTGAGGTGGAAAGCTATGCCCATCTGGAGCTTTCAAGAAAATCATGTTTGAGAAGATTGAAATTTTTGATGCTGAAATGATGAATGGTGTAAACCTTTCATGAATTTTCATGATTATGGAGCTGAATTGATACTATGGGGATTGAGGAGAAGACCATATTTAAGTGAAAATTAGATTAATGCAATTTTTCTTCAAAAAGAGTCAAGCCCTCCTCATTCAGCCTCAGAATTTTTCACATCTAAATCCTACCAACCGAAAGCCACAGAACAACCCTGAAAAGTCCTCATGATAAACATATGTCCTTGAATCACATCGGGTAGCGATGTAGGAATCTATCAAGCCTATGGAGACCCTTGTATGAGTTTGGATGAGAAAGACATTGCAAAAGAAATTGATATTTGTGTGATAAGAGAAAATTCAAGTGAGGTAAGTGTTTTGTGCATGGAAGGATAAATAAAGTGGAAATATATTGAATGATATAAATAAAGAACTTGGAATAATGGTTTTTTATGAGGCATGATATATTTTGTTTCTTGGTGTGTAATTTTTTGATCTCAAGGATATGTATTTTAAAATTGGTTTTGATTTGATATTGATGTTTACTTGATATGAGGTTTTGCTCAGGAGTGCAAAAGGGTAAGTGTGGGGGAGTTGATAAAACACTATTTTATTGAATATTTTATTGATAATAAATGATATAATTTCCTCACATTGTGTTAAATATGTTTAATTAGAAATTATTTGGGATTAGATCATTCATTTGAATATTTGATGAAAATTCCAGTTTTACCCTTTATAGTTCACTGTAGTATTTCAAAGATATTTGAAATTGAAATTTTGTAACCGTGTTCCTAACTTAATTATCTACAACTTTTATTCAGGACACTAGAGATAAAGAGTGCATTTGATTGTTAAAAATGGGACATGAAGTCAAAGTTGGGCTGGACTCGCCAGAATGGAGAAGCTTATGTATTTCGGCCATAACTCCTTCATATGGGCTTGGATTAAGCCCAAATTTTTAGAGGCGATAGAAGACCCATATACGCACATATTATCCTTCTGATAGTCAGGCCAATTCACACGTTTTTGTGGTCAAATGGGCGGTGCAATTTGGAATAAAATATTTGGCCGAATTTCCACATTCATACTTGAAACCACTTGTAACCTCTCCTCCCCTCCCCTCTATAAATTGGAGTTTTTCTTATTTGGAGGGTTTGGGACGTGAATTGGGAAGTTTATGGAAGAGGAGAAGTGTATCCAATCCAATTCTCCAACCATTTCAATAAGGGTAGCTCTTGAAGCAAGGATCCCTTCGACGAAGCCTTCTTCTTCTCCTTCATGTTGTAATGATTTTGTTTGTGTAATAAACTTCTTTATTCTTCTTTTATTTATTCTATTTTATTCTGTTTTGTTTAAATTTATTCTTCTCTTAATCTTCCTATTTGGTCTGGAATTCTTGGGTAGAAGTGTTATTGGGTTATACCCATTATAAACCTTTGCACATGCAAAACGCTTCTACGATGATTACGCCACCCATGGAAGAGTAGTTATTTTTAGTAATCGATCGACCTCTATCCTTGTTCATTCATTTATTTTGAATCAACGAGCTACTTTAATTCACATAATATGATCCATGAATTGTGTTTTTTAAATTACAAGAAACTAAGAAAGTAATTGAACAATTAATACAAAACACGCGAGGTCGAGATTTTGTGTAAATTGTGAGAGCGCGATCTTAATCGGTAATACAAGACCACATGGGATAAATTTGTAGAGTTCAAATATAATCCCTAAACACAATTCATCCTCATTTCCAGAATGTATATGTGCTCTAATTAACCACTGACCATAAGCTATCCTTAGAACAACAATTAAAGCAGGGTGCTGCGATTGCGTGTTCCGAAGCTAGCCTAGGGTTTAAGTAATTTCATCTTTGTGGTTAAGTTAACTCTCGTAGGGTTTGAGGGATAAAAAATTAGGGGATCATAATTAAGTGAATATTTATTTAAATTATAATGATTAATAAGTGAATTAAGAGGTAGAGTTAGATCGATTGCACCTTTTAAAATAGATTTCTAAAAAAACATCTTCTTGTTGTGTCATTTTAATCGAAATTCATTTCAAAACTAAAAACAAAAAAATATACAATCTTCTTCCAGAAAACTTCTTCTAGATTCATAAACTATAACAAAACCAAATACTTTAAATTAGTGTTTTTATTCTATTCTATTCTTTAGAATACCTTTAATAAGTTGTTAAATTCACTTCCTCCTTTGAGAGACGACCTTGGTCAGCCACTCTGCTGCACCTAAGTACCCCAAAATCACACTAATTATTTGAGGGTGCCCACGAAAGTGCTCTTTAAAATTGGCGCTATTTCCGGGGAGGCAAGTAATTTATTAAACCATTTAGAGGTATTTATTTTATTTTTCATTTTATTATTTTCTTCACCTCTCTCTTTCATCTTTACCCTTTCTCAAGTTTTCATTTTTTTTTCATCCTCTTGTTTTCTTTTTGGACCATCAACTCAAACTTCTCATTTTATTTTACTATGGTCCACTTTCCTTATTTTAATTTTTATTTGATTTATTACATGAACTAATCCCAAAGATCTCTTATATCTTGACCCTGAGATTGAATGTAGCCCTTGGGCTCGAATCTGACATTCTCAGTCTACGGGAAGTTTCAATATTCAACCAGTTGGTGAATTCATCTCTTTTGGAAACATTGAAATTGGAAGCTATTCAAATTAAAACATAAAATAGGAAACAATGGATGTAAATAATGGAAATGAACTAAATAGAACCATTCTAGAATTGGCTGCACCTGATATTAACTATCAACCAAATTGTATTGCATACCCAAATCTCGAATCGAACTTTGAATTGAAATCTGGATTAATTCACCTTCTTCCAAAGTTTCATGGCTTATCTGGTGAGGATCCCAACAAACACCTTAAGGAATTTAATGTGGTTTTCTCAACCTTAAAACCAAGAAATGTTTCTTAAGATCAAATTAAATTAAGAGCATTCCCATTCTCACTTGATGGAGCTGCGAAAGATTGGATGTATTATTTACAACCCGAGGATGTAACATGTTGGAATGATTTGAAATGTATTTTATTGCAAAGATTTTTTCTAGCATCAAGGACCACTTCCATTCGTAAGGAGATCTCTGGGATCAAGCAAGCACAAGGGGAGTCAATGTATGAGTACTGGGAACGATTCAAGAAGTTGTGTGCAAGCTGTCCACATCACCAAATCAGTGAGTAACTCCTTATTCAATACTTCTATAAAGGACTCACACCTATGGAGAGGAGCATAGTGGATGACGCAGAAGGAGGGGAATTGGTGGAAAAGACACCAGTAGCTGCACGCGCATTGATCGACAAGATGTCCCAAAACACCCAACAATTTAGCGATAGAGGTACACCACATGTTAGGGGAGTACATCAGGTAAGTCCTTCTTCTCTTGAAAGTCATTTGATTGATAAAAAGTTGGAAGAATTGACCACTATGGAGAGGCAGATTGATTTGGTTCAAAAGACATCCCAACCCACTCCTTCAAGGCCTTGTGGCATTTGTACTGAGACAAGCCATCCAACTAACTGTTGCCCACAACTACAAGAGACAGAGGATTGTGCAGCAGTATTCCCTGGGAGACCATTTCAGCAGCAACAAAAACCATATCCCCAAAAGAAGTTTGATTCATTTTCTCCAACATATAACCAAGGGTGGATGGATCAATCAGACATGAGGTATGGATCTGAACAACAACAAAGGCCCCCTTTTCAACAAAACTTCCAGTAGCCTCTTCCTTACCAACAGGGGTTCCAACAACCCCAAAGGAGATTTGAAGCTCAAACATCAACAAGACAACAACAAGGGAATCCCCCACCCAAGGTAGATTCTAACACTGATGATCTTTTGAAGCAAATTGTTCTTAATCAACAGAATGAACTGAAGAGTCAAGGTTCGGAGTTGAGGGAGTTGAAGACTCAAATGAGCCAGATTTCCACCGCCCTCCATGAACTTGTGAGTAAAAATTCTGGAAATCTACCTTCCCAACCCACTCCAAATACAAAGGGGAATGTCAGTGATATCACATTGAGAAGTGGGAAGCAAATGAACGATACATCTATACCTACCATTCCACCGAGAGTCACCTCAACTCCGGTGCAGCCTCATTCTAAACCAACTGATGAGCAATCCAAGGAGAAAGATAAAGGTAAGAAAAAGATTGATGATGTTCCTCCTAAACCCCTTCCTTTTCCCAACAGGGTTGTTCAAACCAAGAAGATGGCTGAAGAAGCAATGAAAAAGGAGGTTTTGGACACATTCAAGCATGTGGAGATCAACATTACTATACTTTAAGCCATTAAGCAAATCCCAAGGTATGCCAAATTCTTAAAATAACTTTGTACCAATAAAAGAGGGCTCAAGGGAAATGAGAGGATCAACCTTGTAAGGAATGTCTTAGCACTCATTACACCAACTCTAGCAATGCCAACAAAGTGTAAGGATCCCAGGACATTCACCATCCCATGTACCATAGGGGAGTTTCACTTCTCTAATGCTCTTTGTGATTTAGGAGCTTCAATAAATGTGATGCATCACTCTGTATTCTCTTCCTTGTAGGTTGGTGAGTTGAATCCAACAAGAGTAGTGGTGCAGTTGGAAAATAGAGCTACAACATATCCAGCGGGAGTTCTTGAGGATGTACTTGTCCAGGTAAGAGACATGATCTTCCCAACAGATTTCTACGTGCTTAACATGGAGGATGATCAGGTAAGTTCTCATGCTCGCATTATCTTAGGTAGGACCTTCCTCAAAACTACAAAAACTATCATAAATGTCAATGAGGGTACACTTTCCATGGAATTTGGGGATGAAGTTGTGATATTTAATGTTATGTATTCCATGAAGTACCCCTCAGAGGATCATTCTGCATTTGTTATCTCCCATTTTGAACCACCAAGTAAGAAAACCATGGAATTGGATTGTCCTATGCTTAGGGAGATTATGAGTATTGGTTCTAGTTTGATGTCTAAGAGTACTTCCACACCTGTTTCTAAGGAACAAGACTCTCTAAGATTTGATTTTGAAATGGAATCATATTCTGATTTTGATCATGTGAACTCTGATTATGACATGGCTATAGAGTATGCTGATGGATTTGATGCTTTATTCTCTGATTTTGATGATGTATATTCTGATACCAATGCTCTTTGTGCACATATTTCAGTTCCTTCAATGTCTCCATCCATACTACACCCTCCTTCATTAGAACTCAAGCCATTGCCACCAAATATGAAATACTCATACTTGTTGAGTGATGAGATATTACCTGTTATCATTGCTAACAATCTCCCTTTTGAACATGAAGAAAAGATTTTGAATATTTTGAGGGAGAACATCAGGGCGATTGGGTGGACCTTGGATGACATATCAGGTATTAGCCCCTCCATTTGCATGCATAGGATTCTCTTGGAGGATGGGGCTAAACCGGTGAGACAGCCACAAAGGAGACTCAATCCCACCCTCTTGGAAGTTGTTAAAAAAGAAGTTGAGAAATTGCTCGAGGCTGGTATAATCTTTCCCATTTCAGATTCTCAGTGGGTAAGTCCTATTCAGGTTGTGCCTAAGAAGAGCGGTGTTACTGTTGTTAAAAATGAGAAAGATGAGTTAGTTCCAATGAGGGTACAAAACATTTGGCGTGTGTGTATTGATTATAGGAAACTAAATCATTCCACCTGCAAAGACCATTTCCCCCTCCCATTTATTGATCAGATGCTTGAGAGACTAGTTGGGAAAACACACTATTGTTTCTTGGATGGATTTTCTGGATATTTTCAGGTTCCTACAGCTCTGGAGGATCAGGAGAAGACTATATTCACCTGCCCTTTTGGAACATTTTCCTACCAGAGGATTCCATTTGGACTTTGCAACGCCCCAGGTACCTTCCCGAGATGCATGGTGAGTATTTTTTCTGATTTTATTGAGACCTTAATGGAGGTATTTATGGATGATTTTACAGTGTATAGATCCTCATTTGATGAATGTCTAAATATTTTGGGAAAGGTATTGAATCGTTGTATTGAAAAGAATCTGGTCCTAAACTTTTAAAAGTGTCATTTCATGGTAGAGCATGGCATTGTCTTAGGGCATGTAGTGTCAAAACATGGGATAGAGGTTGATAGATCAAAGGTAGATATTATTTCATACTTACCATATCCTTCATGTGTGCGTGATGTTAGATCTTTCCTAGGGCATGCAAGATTTTATCGGCGCTTCATCAAAGATTTTAGCAAGATTGCTCTTCCTATGTTAAGATTACTTAAAAAGGATTCTGATTTTGTGTTTGATGTTTCTTGCAGGAATTCATTCGATGATCTAAAACAACATCTGACCACTCCACCTATCATACATCCCCCATGATGGGAGATTCCTTTTGAGATTATGTGTGACGCCTCCAACTTCATGGTTGGAGCTGTATTATCTCAGAGGGTGGAAGGACATTCACATGTGATTGCTTATGCATCAAGGACATTGGATTCAGCCCAATCAAACTACACTAGCACAGAAAAGGAGTTTCTTGCTGTCATATTTGCTTTAGATAAATTATGTTCATATTTATTGGGCTCTAAAGTAGTTGTTTTTTCTGACCATGCAACTCTGAGGTACCTCTTGAAGAAGCCAGATGCAAAGCCACGACTTATCCGTTGGATGCTCCTTCTTCAAGAGTTTGACATTGAGATAAAGGAAAAAAAGGGGTCAGAAAACTTGGTGGCGGACCACATGAGTAGGCTTACTCACACAAAAGAGGGTGACAGCTTGGACCAGGTACCACTTCGGGACACTTTCGCCGATGAGCATCTCTATACCATCTCAGGTACGCATCCTTGGTATGCTGATTTAGTTAATTACATTGTTTCCTATGAAATCCCAGCAAATTTGAAGAAGAATCAAGTCCAAAAATTAAAAAGTGAGTCTAGGTTTTATGTGTGGGATGATCCTTACCTTTGGTGCATGTGTAGTGACCAAGTTATTAGGAGGTGTGTTCCTGATCATGAGTTTGAGTCTGTTTTTCAATTCTGTCATACAATTGCATGTGGTGGACACTTTGGACCCCAACAGACAACTAGGAAAGTTTTAGACTCTGTATTATATTGGCCTAGATTATTCCATGATTCCCATATGTTTTGTAAGTCATGCTCTCATTGCCAACACACTGGAAATATTTCAAGGAGACATGAGATGCCCCAACAACCCATTTTATTTTGTGAGATTTTTGATGTTTGGGGAATTGATTTTATGGGCCCTTTTCCTAGTTCCTTTGGTTTTTTGTACATTTTGGTTTCTGTTGATTATGTGAGTAAATGGGTGGAGGCTAAGGCCACTAGGACTGATGATTCTCATGCTGTTGTGGACTTTATCAAAGCACATATTTTTTGTAGGTTTGGAGTACCAAAGGCCATCATCAGTGACCAAGGGACACACTTTTTCAATAGGAATTTTTCTTCCCTCCTTCGAAAGTATGGGGTGACACACAAAACATCAACACCATACCACCCCCAAACAAATGGCCAGGCTGAGGTTTCAAATCGTGAGTTGAAACAAATTTTGGAGAAAACTGTGCAGCCAAATAGGAAGGATTGGAGCAAGTGCTTGGATGATGCATTGTGGGCTTATAGGACAACATACAATACACCCATTGGTATGTCCCCATTTAGGATTGTTTTTGGGAAAGCATGTCATCTCCCAGTGGAAGTCGAGCATCGGGCATATTGGGCTATAAAGAAATGCAACATGGATTTGGCCCAAGCTGGAATTCAAAGGAAGTTGAAAATTCAAGATCTTGAGGATATTCGACTATCATCATATGAGAACTCAAGGATCTAAAAGGAAAGATCAAAAGCAGCTCATGACAAAATGATCCAGAAAAGGGAGTTTCATATTGGAGAGAAAGTCCTTCTCTACAGTTCACGACTGAAGCTGATGCCTGGTAAGTTGCGTTCCAGATGGTTAGGTCCTTATATTGTATCTAATGTTTTTCTTTATGGTGTAGTGGAGATCACACAAGAGGACACTAGAAGGAGCTTTACAGTCAATGGGAAACGTTTAAAGAGATACATTGAGGGACTTCCTACTGATGCATTGGATTTTATCACACTGCATGGCCCCATCATCACTTGAGCACATCAGGCTGTTCCTAACCCTTTCACTTTTATATTATTTGTCCTATTTAAAAATTATGCATTTCATGTGCATATATCATCTCATGGGTTCATATTGAGGACAATGCAATATTTTAAGTGTGGGAGAGGGAACCTTTTAGTTTAGTAATTTCAATTGTTTTCCTGTTTAAAAAAAACCAAAAACAAATTGTGTGTTTTTCAAATTTTGTGTGTTTATTTTACAATTTTCTGTGTTTTTTTTGAAACTTTTGAGCTGAAATGATTCTCATCACCATTTTTAAATCCATATCAATAAGTGAAACAATTTACCCCTTGAAACTAAGCTTAAATTAATGATGAAATGACTTTGTTTCAAGTTAAAATATTTAGTAATTTCATGAAAAGTACACTGAATTTTGAATCCCATGTCACATCTCACTGTCTTTATATTTTAAATCACTTTCCTGTGAGGCTTATAAACCATTATTTTCATATTCTTTACATTCACATCACTTCTTGAGATAACCAAACCATGCTTGATTTAACCATAATTTGATCTATTACTTTCAAAACTTGGGGGTTTGAGGTACTTATGTTTAAATGATTGAGGAATTTGTTTGGTATTAAATCCCCTATTTCAAAGAATCCTTTTTTATAATGGCCTACCTTTAATATTTAATCCTTATAGCCCTTAGAATCCATGCACATCCTATTAGGTTAGCCACATTACAAGCCAATTTTCCCTATCCAACCAACTCTTGAAGTGAAATTACATAATCTAGTTGAGCTTAAGTGTGGGGGAATCTATCTTGTGTTGTGCCACCACATTCTGTAATACTTTGGGTGGAAAATTAAATTCTAAATAGATGTGTTTTCTACTGAATAAATTAATTATATTTAAAGCTGTGCCTTTTCCGGAGCTTTCATGACAAGTGAAGCTGTGCCTTTTCTGGAGCTTCTAATTGAGGTGGAAAGCTATGCCCATCTGGAGCTTTCAAGAAAATAATGTTTGAGAAGATTGAAATTTTTGATGCTGAAATGATGAATGGTGTAAACCTTTCATGAATTTTCATGATTATGGAGCTTAATTGATACTATGGGGATTGAGGAGAAGACCATATTTAAGTGAAAATTAGATTAATGCAATTTTTCTTCAAAAAGAGTCAAGCCCTCCTCATTCAGCCTCAGAATTTTTCACATCTAAATCCTACCAACCGAAAGCCACAGAACAACCCTGAAAAGTCCTCATGATAAACATATGTCCTTGAATCACATCGGGTAGCGATGTAGGAATCTATCAAGCCTATGGAGACCCTTGTATGAGTTTGGATGAGAAAGACATTGCAAAAGAAATTGATATTTGTGTGATAAGAGAAAATTCAAGTGAGGTAAGTGTTTTGTGCATGGAAGGATAAATAAAGTGGAAATATATTGAATGATATAAATAAAGAACTTGTAATAATGGTTTTTTATGAGGCATGATATATTTTGTTTCTTGGTGTGTAATTTTTTGATCTCAAGGATATGTATTTTAAAATTGGTTTTGATTTGATATTGATGTTTACTTGATATGAGGTTTTGCTCAGGAGTGCAAAAGGGTAAGTGTGGGGGAGTTGATAAAACACTATTTTATTGAATATTTTATTGATAATAAATGATATAATTTCCTCACATTGTGTTAAATATGTTTAATTAGAAATTATTTGGGATTAGATCATTCATTTGAATATTTGATGAAAATTCCAGTTTTACCCTTTATAGTTCACTGTAGTATTTCAAAGATACATATTTTTATATTTATTATTTGAAATTTAAATTTTGTAACCGTGTTCCTAACTTAATTATCTACAACTTTTATTCAGGACACTAGAGATAAAGAGTGCATTTGGTTGTTAAAAATGGGACATGAAGTTAAAGTTGGGCTGGACTCTCCAGAATGGAGAAGCTTATGAAGTTCGGCCATAACTCCTTCATATGGGCTTTTATTAATCCAAAATTTTTATAGGAGATAGAAGACCCATATACGCACATATTATCCTTCTGGAAGTCCGGCCAATTCACACGTTTTTGTGGTCAAATGGGCGTTTCAATTTAGAATAAAATATTTGGCCGAATTTCCACATTCATACTTGAAACCACTTGTAACCTCTCCTCCCCTACCCTCTATAAATTGGAGTTTTTCTTATTTGGAGGGTTTGGGACGTGAATTGGGAAGTTTAGGGAAGAGGAGAAGTGGATACAATCCAATTCTCCAACCATTTAAATAAGGGTATCTCTTGAAGCAAGGATCCCTTCGACGAAGCCTTCTTCTTCTCCTTCATGTTGTAATGATTTTGTTTGTGTAATAAACTTCTTTATTCTTCTTTTATTTCTTCTATTTTCTTATGTTTTGTTTAAATTTATTCTTCTCTTAATCTTCCTATTTGGTCTGGAATTCTTGAGTATAAGTGTTATTGGGTTATACCCATTATAAACCTTTGCACATGCAAAACGCTTCTACGATGATTACACCACCCATGAAAGAGTAGTTATTTTTAGTAATCGATCGACCTCTATCCTTGTTCATTCATTTATTTTGAATCAATGAGCTACTTTAATTCACATAATATGATCCATGAATTGTGTTTTTTAAGTTACAAGAAACTAAGCAAGTAATTGAACAATTAATACAAAACACGCGAGGTCGAGATTTTGTGTAAATTGTGAGAGCGCGATCTTAATCGGTAATACAAGACCACACGGGATAAATTTGTAGAGTTCAAATATAATACCTAAACACAATTCATCCTCATTTCCAGAATGTATATGTGCTCTAATTAACCACTAACCATAATCTATCCTTAGAACAACAATCAAAGCAGGGTGCTGCGATTGCGTGTTCCGAAGCTAGCCTAGGGTTTAAGTAATTTCATCTTTGTGGTTAAGTTAACTCTCGTAGGGTTCTAGGGATAAAAAATTAGGGGATCATAATTAAGTGGATATTTATTTAAATTATAATGATTAATAAGTGAATTAAGAGGTAGAGTTAGATCGATTGCACCTTTTAAAATATATTTCTAAAAAAACATCTTCTTGTTGTGTCATTTTAATCGAAATTCATTTCAAAACTAAAAACAAAAAAATATACAATCTTATTCCAGAAAACTTCTTCTAGATTCATAAACTATAACAAACCCCAATCCTTTAAATTAGTGTTTTTATTCTATTCTATTCTATTTTTTAGAATACCTTTAATAAGTTGTTAAATTCACTTCCTCCTTTGAGAGATGACCTTGGTTAGCCACTCTGCTGCACCTAAGTACCCCAAAATCACACTAATCATTTGAGGGCACCCATGACAGTGCTCTTTCAGAGGGGCAGTTATAGTGGGTTGGACATATAGGTCATGTAATGAGAATAGTATACCTCTAGGACTTCAGGTCATGTACTGTCCTCCGGGTTGTGTTGGGCCATGTGCCTTGGGCCTACAGGTCATGTAAGGGTTCCCCTTCAACCCTTAAAAGGGGGATTATCCATAATAAAATAAAAAGAAGGCCTTCGGGCCATTCTGTCCAATGGATGAGTGATAAATATTATTATAATAAAACTCTACCAAAGGTAGGTGTTGTGCCCAAGATCCACCAAAGTCTAAGATACATGATTATAGCATATTCTACAACATCTGGATAGTCTATTCTGTCTGCCCATCTGTCTGTGGGTGGAAAGCAGTGCTGAGGCATAACTGAGATCCAAAAGTAGGCTGCCATCCTCTCTAGGATCATGAGGTAAACCGAGCATCCCGATTTGAGAAAATGGACCTCATAACTCCATACAACTACACCACCCCATCCACATACCTCTTATCCAAAGCATCCATAGCACTCGACTACTTGATCACTAATAAGTGGGTTGATTTCATCAAATAATACACTATCACCCAGATAACATCACAACCTCCCTGAGCTTTAGGTAACCCTGGGATGAAATCCATCGATATGTCATCCCATTTACAATCGATAACATCCAAGGGATGCAACAAACCACCAAGAACATGATGCTTGACCTTTAACTGCTGGAAAACTGGACATCGAGCCACAAACTCAACCACTTCCTATTTCATCCCGGGGCACCTATGAGAAAACAACAGAACCAAACAGAACCAAAATAGGCATACTAACCATCCCAACCTTACCAAGGCATGATCACCAAGTAACTCATGTTAAGTAATATTATATAAAGTAAAGTACATCAATGATAAGGTACCCCACACCACTTTCCCACTAATTAACTGATCTCACACCCCAATGAAAAACATCCTGGAACTCCCACCTCTTCCGAATACACCACATCACATCCCAACCACACACACCTAGGCCTCACAACACATACCACATGCACACACCTGGTCCTCACAACACATCCCATCCGCACACACCTGGACCTCACAACACATCCCATATCATTCTGAAGACACCTAAGAAAGCACATCACAACTCATCCCGAAGACACCTAGGACACCACATAACAACTCATCCTGAAGACACTTGGGATACCACATGTAATCACATCCTTCCCAAAGAAGCTTGGTCTTTCATCACTTGGAACAAACATCCATTCTCCCATCGAGATGTTGGGAAATAAACCCCCTGCATGACTATATGGGTGTTCAACACATAGTTCTCAACATGAGTAGGGTGTGTATAGAAATCAAAAGGAAAAATACAAGTATATATATAGAATAAAATAATTAATCCCAACCCATGAGTTCTCAGAAAAACTAACCAACTCACAACACCATCACCTTTAATTCCACCACTAAATTCATTTATTAGTATATGAAACAATCATTTTAGAAGGTGAATAGCACTGATAATCTAACATGGCTTTAAATTTCCTCCACATTTAACACCCATTCATTTTATTATTTAGCATCAACCACATTTAACCACACAACCCATAATTTAATTTCCATAAACAAATTTCCATCCCATTAACCAAAGAAACCCATGCCATTTCAAACATTATTAAACATTCATTTATTCCATCACCACTCAGGAATATAGCACAACATAACCACATATCACAAGCAACCTTTCATCCCTAACAACTCCACCTTACTTCCCCAAAATAAAGACCCACAAACTATCACCTCACCACCCAAAAAGCATGACCCACAAACTATCACCTCACCTACCCAAAAGAACAACCCACAAACTATCATCCCCACATGCCCCAACCAAACATCACAACACATCAATATTATTTTATAGATTTACAAAGGGGATTTTATCACATTCTACTATATTTTAGGGACATTATCACATAAGTCAAAATCTTGGGGCAACCATTCCATTAGCCAAATATAAGTGGATAATCAATTTCCATTTTAGGGTGATATCACAAAAATCACAACCAAAGAAGCAATCACAACACATATATCCAGCATAAAAAAAATCCTCCAATGACCATAATTTTTAGTAGGTCATCAAGCCCATACAATCCACAATAGCACAGTATAACATTGATGTTGTAAAAGAATGAGAAACAAACCCCTTTACCCTTAAATTTAAAATCAACCAATTCTTTATCTTTATTTAAGCTAGAAAAAACATAACCCATAGGTAAACAAAATCAAACCCCTCCCACATGATACACAATAAATATAAATGAGGTAAATCCTACCTCAAAGAAGATTTTAAACTTTTTGCACACTGTAGGATGAAGAAGAATGCTCTCAAACCACAAACACACCACGATGAACCATGATTCAACCTATACCACACCAAGGGACCATTAAGATGCAACCCAAACACACAACCCAAACCAGACTGTTCCACCACAACGAAACCCCAAAGAAGAACGAAAGGAATCTGACAAGAATGAGAGGATAAATCAACATGGATCGAAGATAGGAGCCCAATGATTGATCCACATTGAAAGGAATCTCCAAAAGCTGAAGGAGAAGGTCATAAGACGCTTGGGACAAGAGAATATCCACTGTCCATAGGGTTTAAGAAAAACCTGAGCGGCTTAAACCTTTAAAACTGTACAACATTGGGGAATTATATAACATGTAATCCCCTTTTATGTTGTGTAATCCCAGGATTCCAAGTTCCACTGAAGAACACATTGCATTTTTATTATTTAACCCTAAAAAACTACACATCGTGACCAGCCCTAGAAAATTCATGAAACCAACTTTCACATCATGTAATACACTTATACGATGTGTATTTCCTTCAATAGTTCTGCTGCACCTCTAGCTTCCACCAAAAACTCCCAGAACCTTCCTCGAACACCTCCAACAAAAAAATGGAAAAGTAATGGACCGAGATGGAATGAACCATTTCAATTCAAACTCAGAAATATCCTAGTCTTAAATGCGGGGACCACCATATCCTAAAATTCAATTCAATAGAATTGGAAGAGCATTTAAATATGTTTTTTGTGTGACCCTCTAGGCCCTTATCTCAATAGTAGTGAGTGATACTCACATACCAAGAGTGGTATCTAGTAACACATATTGACCATAAAAAGATAATGTTTAGTCAAAGAAGTGAAAACCTAATACGAACACACGTTGTGTAATATAATCTCTTTATTTCATGATATCTCATAAAACATGATACACAATTTATGTCATCATCCTCTCTTTATTTATTATTTTTTTGACCTTATTGAATGAAATTACCTCTTTCTAACATGATCATGGATTTATTAAATGTAATAACATCCTTGTTATATGGGCATGAGATGTATCTTTCTTTCTAGAAGTGAAAAATCCTATCTTTATCATCTAATCAATGCTATAGCATTAATAATGAACTCAATACAAGTTACCTGACCACAACATAAATATCATGATTTTCATCTTGCATCAAATCATGCAATCAAATGGTACACAATGATAATGATCTCACTCTGAGAGATAAATACATGTGCTCGTAAATAGGAACAACCACTGACACCTGTAAAATGTGGTGTTTCTATTGGTGAGTCAGAACTCACGATCTCCTCTACTTGAGATCACCAGGTACAAAATTCATGAGAAGAATTATTAATATTTATGAGGTCTCATCACATGATATTCATACATCATATGTGTCCCATAAATATTATGTATGTACACTGTAGGACATATTTAATATTACTCTTATAATATATTGAGTTTCTCATTATAGTTGAGAATAACTATAACCTATTTATACATGTAATCCAAGGACATTACCATGTAAATAGTGGATACAAAAGTATCAACACTATAATGGTAATAATACATCATGCATAAATTACTGTATACATGATATGATAATCTAAAAGTACTATTCAAGTTGGGTCTAGGGAACCCACTTTCACAACACTCCAACTTTCACTATATCCAAATTACTAACCAACAAATTGTTAGCTCTTGTATGATAAGATCATGGTTTTGTTGAGTAATGGATTTAGTCATTAGGCCTACCTTGTTTTTCTATATATAAACTTTGTTATCTACGACTTCACCTCCTTGAGTAAAAAATACTCAAGAGATGATAACCCTGGGTACATCCCTATTGTTCTTTATCACAATCTTGACATCTTGGATAGTACCTTTGGTACGATTCCAAGAACTAGAAAAAATTGTTACATATTTTGTACTAATTCTTTAGCTACATAAAAAGCCACAACATACTCATTATTTGTAGATATGACTATTGATAGCTTCAATGAACTACTATTTCTCATTACCTTAGCCCTATTTCAATATTAAATTAAATTTATCCATTGTAATATTAGTTTTATCTCTTATAAAAACTAATATAACTTCCTCTCCATATACTAGGATTATATCCATTATACTTTCACACAAACTATTGGATAGATTTAACTGTTTCATGTGCATTTCTCTTAGATTTATCTATTACAAAACATGGAATATATGATAGATACATTGAAAAATCATATGGAGTTTTAATCACCATTACAATATCCTCATATTTCCTATACATATCTTCTTGGATAGATTTATTCCATGTGACATTAGAAACAATTATCTCTTTAATTGTTCTGACTTATATTTTTTAATACGTCATCAATATATATAATTTGACTTGGTCCAAAAAATCATTAGATTTACCTCAATAGACCTTGTTCCCTAGAACTTAGGTTGTTATGTTAAGTCAAGCTTTGGAGATATTCTTTCAATCCAATCCTAATATACTATAAGACTAACAATTATTTTCCATATGTTCTCAAAATATTTTACTTAGAAAACCATGATGATCCCACTAACCTATTGTAGACACCTAAAATACTTTTATTCTAAATGAATATTCTTTGATTATGATTATTTCATTCCTTAATGTCATTCAACAGTGTCACCAACCCTTTCTAGTTTCTTCATATAGACAAATTCCAAGAATGGTGGTATTGATATCCAATGCACAATATTATGATCATAGAAAGTTTCTATTACAAGTATAATTCTAAGGGATTTAAGCATGATGATTTGGTATGACCAATAAATCCTTATTGGAACCAAACTTGTACCACCCATGTATAGTTTCTATTGAATACCCACCATTTACTTTACATCAATTAGACAAACCACCAAAATACAGATTTTATTTTGGTATAGGGAATCTATTTTTGAATTCTTATCCACTTATCATTTTAGCTTATTTTCATTTACTGATTCCTTATAGGATAATGATTCATTATTCTCAATGAATAATATACCACCTTAACTTTGTGATCATAAAACCATCTCTATGATTTTAACTTTCCTATGCATTATGTGTCTATGTAATATTTTCTTTCCATGATCTCTTATTGAACTTGTTTCCATGCTAACTATTTGTGTATCTATAGGTTCGACTTTATTAAATTTAGTCTTTCTCCCACTATCTTAAATAGATATGTGGATATTATTATAGGAATACAGTCTTACACTTGAATATAAATTTTATATATTATGGATTTATGTAGTATCCTTAAAAGCCTTTAGGATAAACTTCTAAGATGTGCTTTGTATTTTTCTTGATGTGAGATTGTTTATTGACTTATCCTTAACAAACTCTCTACATTTGAACATGTATTTTTATGTAAAAATGGATTTATTTCATACTATAACTCATATGATATTCATTTTTCATTATAGTTAGCATATGATTATGGTTAAACACCTCTATTTGCAAAGCATGTAATGAAAGATAATGGAAGACTTTGCAAGTATTAAAAGATTCATCACTAATTCTCCTTTTAATAACATCATGGTTATGATGTGTATAATAAAATATAAAATTATTAATTACTCAAATATACATTTTAATGATCAATGAATGCTTGTAAGACTCATCATTGACCCTCCTTTTACTAACATCATGGATATGCTGTGTAAAAGGAAATGCGAGTTTAGGAATAAATCCACTATATATTTTTAATGATAAATGAATGATTGTAAGACTCATCATCTATCCTCCTTTTACTAACATCACATATTTGATGTGTAAAATAAAATCTGAGTTTAGGAATAAATACAATCTACATTTTAATGATTTATGAATTCATGGTTAAGATATTCTTTGACTCACATGACCAAAGTAACTCATATCTTCTAACCATGCATGTTCCTTACTTCACTATTATATTCCTTAAATCTATTAAATAAATATCATATAGAACATGACTTAAGAACTATATTCTACCTAAAATAGTTCACACATATCTTGTTAAACTAGTTCTAGAATCTTTGTTCCTTTATCACCTTTAATCATGAAGAGTATAAAAAACCTTATCGGTATTACCTTGAAATTTTCTTCTAGATTAACTTGATAAAGAATCAAATTTCCACAACTGATTATTATTGAGTCTTATATTTTATATTCATCATTTACTATCAATTATTCAAGTATTTTTGAACTATTAGTTGAGTATAATACACCAAAACAATATTCATTCTGTAATAAAATAATGTATCATTGTGTCCAATAAACACATGATATAATTGTTTTAGTAATACTAAACACTAAATAATAGTTCAACACAAATCAATCAACTTGGAAAAATGAAAGTTGCGTTCTTCTCCCTACTAATAGAGGAATCACCATTCCCCATCTACTTTGAGAATTCACCTCATTTCTTATAATGTTTTAGAAATTACATGAAATTTATTTGGATAAAAATGTCTGACACACATATAGTATCTAATACCCAATAAGTAAGACAAAAATATCACATGAAATGATGAATATGCATGAAGTTTAATCCTCTACTTACTTCTACTTAAATATATTACAGTTAATTTATCATTGAATTATCATGCCACATGTGAAGAATATATCCACATGTTTGATTATCTACCTCTTTACCATTGGTTTATTTGAAGTATGTTGTGAAGGTTCCATTGATATTTTACTTACTATTGTCCTTTTCACCTTGTATTTATTCTTGTTCACAATATGAACTAAATATTTATATTTCTTTAAGTTTTTATCTTCTTATAGAACCTTACCCAAAATATATTAAAGCGTTTTCTTCATACTGTACATTATATAATTCTTAATGAATATGAATAAACTGGGTGATAAGGATGAGAAAATGATATGTAATGAAAGATCATGACTTATCTATCAATTTACACTTGTTTAGTGTAATCCTCATCCCATTAATTTCTCTATTCTATTTCTACTCCAAAAATTCTCAAATATGATACAATATGGTACAACCATCCATGTCCTGATGTTTCTTTCATAATTTACTAAACATTGATGATAAAATTATGATATAAAAATCTAATGCATCATCCACGAGTCTCTAGTTTTCTTCCTTTTTACCCTCACTTTCTTTTTGAGATGGTTTAATAGGTAGTGGGGATTTTAGAACACATAATTTCCTTTCATATCATAGTACTATGCACAAGTTCCTATTACACTCTTAGAAAATATTTGTGTGGGTTAGGAAGTATTCTCTATCCAGTATTGATTATTAGATCCACTGTATTAATGAATACATTGAGAGGGGAGGGGTGAATCAGTGTACTCTTTTCTTTTTATAGTTTCTTCTTTTTCATGAAATAAACCTCTTCATATGGTTAGATCATAATTCTATAACAATAAAATAATGCTCCCATCCTTTCACAATAATGTAGAAAATAAATATAACAGGGAACACAATGATTTTTACAAGGTTCAACCACATTGTGTAAGCCTACTCCTTACTATAGCCTGTTTTATTTTGGATATATATTCTCCACTATAATTCAATCATCAACCTATAATAGGTAGGGAGGAATAACCATTCACCTATTGATTCACAACATCCCAACACACAACATCCCAACACACAACATCCCACTGGTCATACACAATATCTTACTAGTTATAATGAGTCACAAAAAATTAGATATATCACTTGAAGATTCAGGTTTCTTTGGAAATAGATGTTTATATTCTCCATGATCCTTTAGAATATTTAGGAAAACATGCTCACTTGTTGAAGTATCTAATGTATATATGCTTCTCAAATCTCAATCTCAAAACTCATTCACTGGATGCACATACTCAAACATATATATATTATCAGATATGAGCTTCATGCACCGGTAACTCTTCTTCTTCTCCTCAATCAATTTTTATTTTTTCAACACCTCATTTTTTAACATCACACCTTTTCTTATTCCACCATATCATGACCTTCTCAACCTCGATATTCTTAAAAATCATTCCATTTGATAACATCAAATTGACCCCATAGAACCCGGTAACCATAAAAGGAAAACATGAAATACTTTAAGGTTTCAATCATAGAGAACCATCATAGAATCCCCATTTTTGGTTTCTTATTACTTTCTTTTCATTTCCCAATAAAACAAACCATGTAAAGTCACATTTCATGTTTATTTGACTAAGTTGATTAAAATTACTTTTCATTAAGATATACAATCAATATCCTATTATTCTCGCTCGAGATACAATAAAACTAGATGAAAAAATCATCTCCTTCACTTTTTTCTTCTTAAATCAATTGGTTCAGTCTCAATATTACACTTTCTTTTAAAAAAATAATGATGTAAAAAATATTACTCAGTTTTTCTTATTAAACTCATCTCAAAAACTCATCTTGTATAACTTCTCGATCAATAGGTGATTTAGGATCTTAATACCAACACAACATCATTACAAAAACATTTTGGATTTAAAATCTTAAGCTTCTTCTAAAAAAAATTCAATTTTGAGCATAAAAAAGTTTTTAGATATTCCAGCTCAGAACATCAAACAGATAAGAATAATAAACAAATTTTTTGAAATTTCATTTGTTTAATCTTGAATCAAATTTTAGATGTGATGTTTTTCCATTAAAAAATGGTTCTTGTATCATTGTGTTTAATTTAATTATAAAATTCAATTTTTAGAAACTCAATTTTACACCCATAAAAAATTTAGGAATTTTTAAAGTCTTGAATCTTTACATTGGGTCCTTAAAGTATTATTCCCAATAAAGTCTTATGATGAAGTAAATATGTTGGCTAAAAGACTTACATTCAGCACTTCAAAGGTTTATACTCAGAGAATTAAAGCCTTATGATCAATTCCAAATAATTATTCACAGAGGTTTAAATTATTATGATCAATGCCAAAGTCTTTTAATAAATGATAAAGATTTATTCTCATCTATAAAAGACTTAAGCTCATCACTTAATCCTTATTCTTGTAACTCTTTCAATTTTCTATGTTTTTTCAGATTTCTAGAATGACTTCAAAAATCTTACAATCCACCTCTATCACTTTCCAACCATCTAAAATAAATCTCAAACACTTACACTGATACTCAACCAAGGTTGAAAATTAATTCAAACATCTAGAAAACATCATCAATGGGTCCAAGGGAACTTCAATATCCCTATTTTTGATTTTTTTTCAACTCTATTTAACTATTTCTTAAGAAACTCATATTGATCTCCTAACACATCAACTCTTATGAGAACCATAAAATCACAACCTTTATCAAATGATAAGTTTCTCGCACCACACTATCGAATAAGGTAATGTTTTTGAGATAATTCCATCTCTTGGTGACAATAAAGTGTGTCTAAGTTACTAAAATAAACCCCCTCAATTCATGCATCCATTTCTCAATTTTAAAAATCTCCCCATATTTCAATATCCATAGCTTTATATTCTAAGGTAGTGAAAACTCCCAAAAACAATTTTCATCCCCTTTAGAATTTTTTTTTTCACCATTTCCCCACTTTGTCAGTACAATCCAAATCACAATGGGGGTGTAGGTTATGAAAAAGACCTTGAAGTGTGTAGGGAAGACTAAACATGAAGTTTTAAACTCAATTCATGAAATATTTCCTTTAGTAATGTTTTAATAAAAATATATAAAACTTGATTCTTTGTAATAATAAATGCAAGTTTAACATCACCACCCAACACATTTTCTTTGATGAAATGATACCTGAGATCAATGTGTTTATATCTCAATAATTGAACCAAATTCTTAGAAAGATCTATATCACTTTGTTTTATAATAAGAAACACATAGTGGTATGTTAACTTCAATTATATAGTCATCCAAATGAACCCATATCCAAATCATTAGTGTACAAGAATATAGTAAAACAATGTACTCATCTTTAACCATGATTAAGGTCAATGATCTCTACTTATTGTTATGATTTTCCACACAACTCTCAACAAGGAAAAATGTTCTACCAGAGGTGTATTTTTTTATCAGTACTATACCAATTATCATTAGTAAATACTTTCAAGGTAAAGACCGAACTAGATCTATATAGTAAGATAAAACTCAATGTATTACTGATGTGTATAAGTATTTTATTTACTATTAGTAGGTGGGATTATTTTTGATCAATCTAAAATCAGGCACATAATTCCACAATGAATACAATGTCAGGTTTGGATGCTGTAAGGTAGATAAGGATACCTATCAGTTTTCTAAAGTATCTTTGATTAACACTTGTTCCAAAACCATCCTTCATTAATTTGGTCCCAACATCCATAAAAGTAGAGATCCCTTTATAATATTACATTCTAAACCACTTCAATAGTTTCCTAAAGTAATTTTCTTGAGATAGAAAAATATACCCAACTCCTTGTAATAATCATAACCCCAAGAAGTAAGAAATCTCATGCAACATGTACATTTCAAAATGTCTTTTTATATCTTTAGAAAATTACTCATAGAGAGACTCTATGTCACCTACAAAGATGATACCATTGACATATACTATGATAGTAAGAGTACCTTTGGATCCCTCTTTCACATAAATATTACTATCAATATTTCATTTTGAAAAATTCATGCTCCTCAAACATCCATCAAGCTTGGCATACCAAGCTTGTGGATCCTATTTCAACCCATATAAAGACTTGTTGAGATTTTATACCATAATTCTATCTCTATTAAGGAAAAATAATTCAATTTATTCAACAAACAGATCCTCTTATAACTCACTATTATGAAAGGATTATTTCACATCCATTTGATAGATCTTGTATCTTTTGTGTAATTACACATCCAAAAAAATCCCGATGGTTTTAAGTATCTCTTATCATGAAAAATTTTCTTCAAATTCAACTTATTTTATCTGTGAATGAACTTTACTAACAATCCATGCTTTATTTATTGAAACTTCACCTTTCTCAGTCATTTTATTTCATAAGACCCACTTGTTTCCAATGGAATTCTTGTTATCAGGTCTTGGTACAATCTCCTAAGTGGATTTTTTCTCTATTTTATCAATATATTCATTAATTTCAGTAATATACTCATCATAATAAACTACCTCAACTACTAAATGGGGATCAATATGTGAAATAAGTGCAGTTTGGTTCTCTAATATAATCCCTCTTTGGGTCTGGATAGGTGTATCCCACTAGTAAATAATATTCTTGGGGTCAACATATTTTCTTAGCCTCTGATGCTTCTACCCCTAATTTTCAGTCCATACTTCCTCACTGGTAACACTGGATTCAATATCAACCACAACATGCTTTGTTAGAGTTTCTTTACAAATATGTTTTTCAAAATTCTATAATTTTTCATCCCTAGTAGATTCATCATCCATATCAATAAGAAAATATTTTTCATGATAATTTTCAATTATTTTAATATTTGAACATTCCATCACCTTATGTTGGTTTTTTTCTGTACCACTTTTAACCATATCCATTTGAAAGATGACCTAGAAATCTGCCTTCTTCATCATTTTCTTCAAACTTCCACATATTTTTTTTGATCTTCATGTAATAGTGGATCCTAAATAATTTTAACTATTTTATGGTGGTTTTTTTATTATGAAACATCTCATATGTATTGTAATGTTTTGTTCCTTCCCATTATGTTACTTTTTTAGGTTTAGATATTGGAGGTGTTTCATAGGAGTCTAAAAAGGTTTTGTGGTGGTTAGAGGTGCAACAGAGCTGTTGTAGGATATTCACATTGTGAATGGTTTATACAACACAAATTAGTGATTCACAACTTGTGAAGCTGGTTAATTATTGGTTTGTATTTGGATGATGTGTTTAGGGTGAAATATATTCATGTTGTGAAAGGTGAATTCACAACATGTAATTAATTCAAGCTGAGGAGGCATGAATTTTGGTGGAAGTTGGAAAAATATGAATTCACACCATGAATGCGTTGCACAAAACAAAAGTGTCGGGTTCCTAGTTATTTTATAACCCTTTTGACTGTTTTTTTCATTAAACCATACCTCTCTCTCTCATTCCAGATGAACCCTAGGAACCATAAGGATATCTTTTTAGCCATCTTATCCCTTGCTTTGATCCTTAGGTTTTGGTGGATTCCCTTTGGTGATCTGTGTTGAGTTCTCCTCTCTTTCCTATGGGTTTACTTATGTTCTTTTTCATAGATCCATTGTGGTGGTGTAGTTTTGGTTTTGGATGTGTATGGATCGCTTTTTTGAAAACCCTTTGGTGTGGTATAGGATGTTTGTGAGTTTCTTGTGCAGCGGTGGGTTCTGGGTACTTTATTTTTCTCCCTGTGGTACACAATGAGATCAAAAATCTTCCTTGAGGCAGGGGATCCTCATTCTTACCTATCTATGTGCCATGTGTGAGATATTCATGCTCTTGATTATCTTTGGGTGAATAGTAAGGGTAGGCATAATGAGATAATTAATTGGAATGTCTAAAAAATGATGGGTATGGGGAGTTATCACATACTTTACTGATTTGATATATATTACTAATGTTATTATGCATTCTTATTTCCAATTTTGAAAATAACTTCTGCTTGGGTCCTTGTTTGTGCTGTAGTTATTTTGCTGTAATGACCCTTTCTATGTTTTTGTGTGATCGCACCCTGAATAAAAGGTTAAATAATGTATATTTGTATAATAAATGGTTTCCCCTGGACATATGGTTTGTGTGATAATACCCATGCTAAATAAAAAAGATATGTGATGATTCCCCTGAATAATTGTGGAAGCTATTTTGTGTTACTGTTGTGTGTTTGTTCTTATGGTGTTTTCCCTACATGGTTTGGGATGTTTTACAATGATGTTAATGGTTGGATGGGTTGTGTAGTATGCAAGGCAGTGACGTGGTGGTTGGTTAACATGGATACGATGTGGGAAGTTGTGAAATGTGGTGTGATGAGGTTGTGGTGTAGAGGTTGTGGTGCAGTGGTTGTGGCATAGAGGTTGTGGAATAGTGGTTGTGGTGTATAGGTTGTGGCACAATGGTTGTAGTATAGAGGTTGTGTAATAGTGGTTTTAGTGAAGTGGTTGTGGTGTAGTAGTTTGGTAAAATGGTTGTGGTGTAGTGGTTGTGGTGTAGATGTTGTGGAATAGTGGTTATGGTGTAGTGGTTATGGCCTAGTGGTTGTGGCGCAGTGGTTGTGGTCTAGTGGTTGTGGCGCAGTGGATTTATTGTGGTGCATGGGGATAGAATTTCATGATGAATATTATGAATTCTTGATATGGTGAGATGGCTTGGGAGATGTGATGTGATGACGATGGTGGATGTGTGGTATTGTGGCAGTGGTTGTGTGAGTTGGGCCTGTTTTAGCATGACATGGTTGACACAGTTTCTTGGTTATCCATGGGATGAAGTGTGATGATAAATGAAAAAAATATGATGGTAGATAAATGAAATAGACTTCAAATGTATGTGTGGTAATTGGTTAACTTAATTTAATAAATGAATGAGTAGTGTAATGTGAAATGAAATGTCTAACGAACAAATGTGGTGAAACCTGTAACTGAAAGTGGTAAATGTTATGTGTCTTGTATAGTGGTTGTGTGGTGTTGCATATAGTGGCAGAAACGATTGAGATGGTTGATGTGTGGTATGTAGTGGTGATGTGGTACGTGGTAGTGTTGTTGATGTAAACCCATAAGTTGGGTATTGTGTGCTATATATATATCATATACATTTATATTATTTTATACGTGATCTACCCAAGTTGGATAACCTTACCAATTCTCAAAGGTGATGAGTTTCGGGTGTTTTACCCAACATTCAGGATGGTAGTGATACAAATGGCTGGATACCCATCTCCCCAGATCTTCCTTCATCAGTTGTGATATGGGTTGGTGTTGGAGATTACCCAATGGTGATGTGTGAACCAGGTGTCTGTGAGTGGGATGTGATGTGATGTAATGTGTGGCCTAGGTGTCTACAGGTGGGATGTGATGTGATGTGTAGCCCAGGTTTCTATGGGTGGTATGTGATATGATGTGTAGCCCAGGTGTCTGTGGGTATGATGTGATGTGATATGTGTGGAAGGAATGGGAGTACAAGATGTTCGATGTTGGGGTGTGAGAGTAGAAAATCAGCGGGGAAGAGGCAACGGGGAACCTTGAGTTATTATGATATAGTTGATTTATTATTATATTGTATGAGTGATTTTGCAAATGATCCATGGTTAGGATGAGTTGGTTATAATACCTATATAGGTTCTTTTTGGTTCTACTATTTGTTCACTGGCGCATTAGCATGCCCTTTTCACATGTGCACTTGAGGCCTTGGCTATGTCCCTACCGAGTATACCTGTTATGTTCAACCTATTTATATAAACTATTTTTAGGTTTCTAGAGGATTTTGGGGAATGATATAGACATTAATAGATGGTTTGGAGCTGTTGTTGAGTTTCTTACATAGACTTATCTTTTTGATATTTACTTTGGATACTTTTTTCTTTGTATCAGTTTTACTTCATTCATGAATTGTGGGATAGTTTTTGGTTTACCTTTATAATGTCTACTAGTGTTGTTTGGTGATTATTTATCCTATCTACCGATTCTATTTCATTTATAGAGGGTAATTCCTCCCATAATATGATATTTTTATACCCTCGATGCTAGAATTCAACCTGGGGCCTAATGGAGGTAGGACTCAGGGCTCATCATCTCTCTCTCCTCATTGTGGTGTCTTTGGCAGGAGGGGTCTGTGACATGGATTCTTATGAGTTTCAAGTCTTAAAAAGCACTTATTTTGAACATGCATAGTGATATAAAAAAAATTCTCTCTAAAATAACATTGGAATCTTATACTCAACTAGAATGGTTATGCCCATTTCCACAATAATTATATTCTTCCTTTAAGCCACACCATTTTATTGGGGAGTGTATGGTGTTTTATATTTATGTTTAATCACATGTTTCACTAAATAACTCTAGAAAATCATGGATTGCATATTATTTGTCATTTTATGGCCTAATAATTTTTATGTAAACACAAAACTCCTTCTCAACCCATATTTTGAATATTTTTAACATTTAGAGAGCTTCAAACTTGTATCAAATGAATAAAAAATTTCACATTCATGTGAAATAATTTATGAATGTAATTAAATAAATATCACCCTAGGTTGATTGGTTTCTCATGGGACCACATACATTTGAGTGTATTAGTTCCAATGGTTTGGTGGATTGTATATCCCTCTTATTGTGTGTTTTTTGAGTCAAATCCCCCTTTTAAAATGCCTTACAAACAACTTATCTTTCTCTATTGAGTTTGGGAAGGTCTCTCACAACTTCATGTTTGGAGATCTTTCTTATGTTTCCTTAGTAGAGGTGACCAAGTATCCTATGAAATAGTTCATTTTCATCTTTTTTTAATCATGTAGCATGAGTTGGATGGGTCACCAATCTGAAACAAGTTTCCACTTGTTCTTTCAACTCTTATAATAATTATTATATCCTTGGAATTTCTAAAAACACATGAGTTCTTTTGAAAGACAACTTCATTTCCATCATCACACAGTTGGCCGACATTAAGAAAATTATATCCCATCCCTTCTACAACATTACATCTTTTCAATTGATTCCTTTAGACTCAATATCAATGGTTCCAATACCTTTGATCTTCAGTGAGCAATCATTTTCAAAAATAACTGCTCCTCCTTTATATTTCTCAATACTTTTCAATATTTTAGTGTAACGTATTGGACTAAATCACTATGAACAGTAAAAACTAGTGGTTCCATGTGACCTTAGGCGTGCCTCCTCATACACCAAAGAATGTCGGCTAATAGTGAGGTATAGGGTGGTACTACAAGGATATTATACCCCTTATATTAGTGTTCATAATAACATATAAATTCACCAAACATCATCCATACACACTCATTGGAGAATGGGAAGAAATAAAAAAATATCAATAATAATAAATGAAATGCTACACAGAAACTCGACCTCCACCCCCTTTACTCTTATAAAATAATAATAATAAATAAAGAATGAAGATATCCCACCGGGCTGATCATATATACAATAAAAATAAAGGGAAAAAATAATAACCGAAATAAAAATACAGGAGGATCCACTACAATCCTCGAGTGTCACCTCATCCTAATCTTTAAATCCCATCTGAGTAGATCTAGCTTGATCAAGCAATACCAAGCCTCAACCTAACCTAGACTTGAAATAAGTAAGAGTTTTCTCTGGTACCCAAGTGAAATGATGGACCATAAAAGGTGTGAGTATATAACTCAGTAGGGAACCACCAACGTGGTCTCATAAACTACTATTAAATGTAGTGATATGTAAACCTAACATGCTCCAAATAAATAAATAACCACTGAAAATAAAACAAATAAACCACCATTGATCCTTAGGTCTATGATCCTGATCAACCATACCCACTTTAACTAGTGCCAGAGTGTATATGAGCACGTAACAATGATTTTTACAACCATAATAACAATTTAGGGTCTAATTCAACTTGATATATAGTAAAATTACCTAGGGAATACTCCATCCTGGTATCACAACCCAATGAATTATCTATCCCAGTATACAATGGTTCCCAATAGGTGAGCCCCATTAGTGCAGGTGAATTGACCGCGACCATCAAATATTACACATACTGTTGGATAGAAATTTATATATTGATGGTTAAATATAGGGGGGGTGAATTATAAGTTTAAAAAATTTCATTTTTAACCTTAATAGAAACTTTGTTTAATAGAATTAAACAAATCACATTCACAAAACCTCTTCGATATTCAAACTATAATCAGACTGGGCCTAAGGTTCCGATAAGTAGAATATCATAATGAATATGATTATAATATAAATTCCACAGGTTTTATTCTATTGAATAGAATCATATTAATTTAATGATTTTATAATCATATACAAAAAAGGAAATGATATATCAGAGTATAAAAGTATCACAATCATAGTGGTTATGATTAATTAGAGTAATACAAAATAATGATTCTATATTAAAGTGTATAGAATAATATTCAGAGTAAAATTGTTTTCTCAACATAATAAGGATTAAATCAAATGAATCATAATTAAAGCTATTATGATAATTGAAATACAAATAAAAATGTGAATATAAATTAATTCAATTTTTTAATATAATTACAGTGGAAATTAATGACTTGTAAGAAAAAAGTAGACAAATGAATAGAATTCTTTTAAACCAAAGAGAAGGGTATCTAATAAACTTGGATAAAGGTCTATTGATTTAAACTTTCAATAAAGTCTGACTTACCCATACCAAGGTAAGCCCTAGATACAATGATCAAATTTAATCTTGCTATCCCCGCAAGTCCTGAATCAAGAAGGTGATCAGCTCTTCTGTCTTTCTCTCTTGGAATTCCTCAATCCAATGGACCAGATTCCATCTTTCTATCCCCACAAGCCCTCGATCAAGAAGGTGATCAGATCCTATGTATTTCTCTCTTGAATGTCCTTGATCTGATGGATCAGATTCTATCTTTCTATCCCCACAATCCCTCGATCAATATAGTGATCAACTCCTCTGTCTTCCTCTATTGGAAGTCCTCGATCCAATGGATCAGATTCTGTCTTGCTATCCTCACAAGACCTCGATCAGGAAGGCGATCAACTCCTCTATCTTTCTTGATTGGAAGTCCTCAATTCAATGGATTAGATTCTATCTTGATATCCCCACAAGCCCTCGATCAAGCTGATCAAATTTTGTCTTCCTAGACTCGAAATTCCTCGATCATAATCACAACAATTAGAGTCACACAAATCAAAATGAACTCTAAGATTACAAGGAAAATGCATAAGTAGTTATCTTGTGTAAACATCATAGCTATCACATAGTAGCAAAATATCTAGGGATTTCTCAAAATTTCGTTCGTCACATCACTTCTTGAAATGATCAAATGACCTGGTATTTATATTCATTCCTCCCAATGGTCATCTTGATCTCCAATGGTCAAATTTTCTCTGAGATTTTAGGGGGGACTTGTACACCCAGAACCCCAAATGTCATTTTATAACTGAAACCAAGACATCATTTTTGATTAATTCATATAATAGAATACATGAAATTGTTTTGAAAATACAGTGTTAAGAGTTATATTTTTCAATATGATAAAATAGTTTTCTGTATTCAGGATTAAAACAGAATTTAATCCGATGGATGTCATTATGATAAACTGTCTGTTTATGAATCTGATTGTTATTGGTTCTGGTCAATCTGATTATTCTTTATTATAAACTTATTATGATAATCATAATAAAAAAATTATTATAAAATAATATTTTTTATAGAAACATTGGAAAAAATACTTTGGACATAAAATTATTAGATATTGTGTATTTAAGAATGATTTTGTGATTTTAAAAAAAAGTAATGGAAAAGTAAAAAAGAAAATTTTGACTAAAATATCTTCCCCATTTTGGAAAGAACAAACCACAAAGCTTTAAAAAGAAAATAAATTTGAAAAAAATCTTTTTATGAACTATTGTATTTAGAAATAAACAATTATACTTATCTCCTCTTGATTTTTTTAAAACTATATTAAAAATGATAGTGAATACGACTAACTCCCCCTTAGGATCAGAATACCCTAAGGATTATATTCTCTTATTTTTAAATCATTATACACCTTAATAAATCATTACCCCCTTACTAAAGCATTAAACACCCTTTTAATTTTCAAAAAGGAATGAGAATAGTCTTTAAGGTATCTGAAAAGGGTTAGATAAACAATCTATACAAAACAATAGAATACTTAATCATCTTAAAAGTAAATGAAAGAACATTCAACCAAAAGAATTTTAATACATTAAATAAAAAATAATATAGATGAAAAAATGTTTTCATTGAATTTATAAAGGTAAAAAAAATACAAAAAGAGGTTTTTTAGGAAATTGGATATTTCTTTGGAGTCATCAATGATCTAAAAATTGTTTTCAGTTTCTTGAACTCCTTATATATCCTCTTACACATTTTATAAAATATCCTCTTGAGACTTGTTTTTCCTTTATAGTTCTTGGATCCTTTCTTCTTGAATCCAAGATATTTCATTTTTTTCTTTCTTTTATTGTTATTTTTCCTAAACTTTTTCTTCTAAAAGATTGATGTGATTTTCTTAGGTTTTGAATCTTTCTGAGAAATTATCAAAACATTTTTTTAAAGCAAGGATCTCATTGAGAAAACACTTTAAGGTTTTTAAAAATTTGAAACTTCTTTACTTTTCTTATCAGATTCACTTTTGAATGTTTCAAGAAAATTTACTTTGTTTACTACATCCCTGGTGAGACTATTGAAGGAAAACACTATTTAATTAAAATATTTATTGAAAGTTACAAGGTTTTCATTATGAATATTCATGTCATCATCAACACTTTATGACCACTTTATAATTTTATTGCAACCATTTCTATGGGTTTTAGCCTTTTCTTTGTGCACTTTGAATTATGATTCCAAATGAATTATCTTGTCTATCAAATATTTTATTGAATTCAAATCCTTACATTAGTTCTCCATAAACATATAAACTTTTATTTCCATCCTTGGAAAAAATGGAATTGTATTCATAAAATTTATTAACAAATGATAGATGTAATAAATTCCTTGATCTGAGATCATATTATGAGAGTCTAACTCTAATTGATTTCTTTTACTTATTCTTATTTCTTCTTTCACTAAATTAATTTTCTTCAAAACTAGATTCTGATTCTTATCATAAATTTCAATTTTATTTTCAAGTACTTTCTTACCTTTATCATAATTTTTAATTTTATTATATTCATCCATTTTTGATGAAGATTTGGCTTCTTGATCTGATTTATTTATTTTTATTTATTGACTGATTGTCTTGTCAATACAATTTCCCATGGAAGATACCTTTGTTGATGAAGTCTCAAAAGTCTTTAAAGAAAGTTTGTCTGAAGAATTATATTTTTCCTTTTCTTCAGAGTTTTTTTTCTATTGGCTTTTGATTATCTTGTTCTTCATATTTTTTTCTTATTCTTCCTCATTACTTTATTCTTCTTATCCTTGATCACATTATTCTTCTTATGCTTGTTTCCCTTCATATTATTCTATTTGTTTAAATATTCTTTCTTCTTCAGCAGGTTTCTCTATTATTTCATGTATTTGAAACCCTATTCTCAAATCATATTTTCCTACTCAAGTTTTTTATTGAGCAACAACAATTTCTTTTCCTTTACATTTGAAAGAGGAAGCATCTACATGATCAAAAATAGTTTCTTTCAACACTATACCAACATCTATTTTAGGTAATTTTTTTGGATGAGACCAATTCTACACCCTTCAACAACTTTTCACAAATTTGTGCTTCTAAAAGATTATTCTTTTGTTTTTTATCTTTCACTTGTTTTTCAAGAACTTCCTCACTATGAAGTCTTATTGAGAATATTTCAGCTGGGTCAAGGATGAATTGAGTCTCTTCCTCTTTTCTTTCAGCTTTTATTTTTCTCAAAGCATCAACTACTTCTTTTGGGTATTTATTTTCTTTATTTTCTTTCTTAGTTGGAAGATATTTTTTTTTGCTTTCTTCTTGACATATTTCTCATATTTCTTTGATTAAGATAGTCATGCCTCTGATGTAGATATTTGAGTGCTCTTCAAAAACTATTTTGATTAAGGATCAAAAACAAATATCATTCTTCTAATCGTATATTCACTGATAATGGAAAACTTTTTTCTAAAAGGATTCGATTTGATTGAATTTTAAAATTACTAAGAATATTTTCAATCATCTTGCTGATAAGACTAGGAAAAATGATAATCTGGGATTTGATAGACTTTGAATTGATATTTTTCACATTTAAAAGAATGAATTCATCAAGATTGATATTTCTCATGTTTACTAGATAGTCCATAATGAATAAATCAGATACTTTTAGAGTATCTATATCCCCTCTTATTGGAATAAGAAAACCTTGCATCTAAGTGGTTAAAACTATATGATCTGGGATCAAATGGGTTACTTTCCTTGGGCCTTTATTGGTTTTAAATAATTATTTTTCTACTCTTTATTTCAAAAAGGTACCCTTAGTCTTTGGAAATTTGTGATATGAGAAATACATATCTCCTTTATCCAATACTCCAAGAAAACTGGCAACACCTTTTAGAGTCATCTCATAGGTTTTATCATAGATTAGAAAGGAAAACAAGTATTTTTCTATATTGTTTATAAAACATTAAATATTCATAAAAATCATAAATAATATCCAAATAAAACAAATCATAATTTAGATCTTTATATTCTACACAAAGTGATTCCCATCCTTGAAATTGTATTATTCTTTTCAATGACTAATCATACTTTTCATAAAATGATCTGAATAATAACCTTTATCATAAGACAAAATAATTTTTTGTAATCCTTGGTTAGTGCCATCATATTAGGGCTAGAAATAGAGGAAGTATACATGAAGAAAATAAGAATTATATTTTTAAACTTGGTAGTGCTTGACAGGGAAATTTCGAGACTAGCAATGTGGGACAAGGGGTAGTCCCCTATTTATAGGAAAATTCGAGTGAACTTTGATCTTACAAACTTAATATGATAACTGAAATTAAATCTTTATAATCTGATAGTTGATATTATATCCGACAAAATATTTTTCTTAAAATATAAACTCTTGAGGTTTAATTTTTTTATCATATTGGGTGAATATAATTGCAAAAGTAAAACAATTTTGAAAGACAAAAATTTAGAATAACAAAAATCAAGAGTTAAACTAATGAAATAGTGTTAAAGAATAAAATAAAGAAGAATACCTTTCAGAGTATAAGTTTTGATATGTTATTTAAAAAAAAAATTTAAATATGATATTTTTGGAAAACTTAAGAAAAAATTTAAAATCTGATTTCAATTACAAATACAAAAAATTTTCAATTGCGATTGAAAAACTCCAATTTGATTATTTTTATGAATCCAATTGAATTTTCAAATCTGATTGAATTTTCAAATTTGATTGAATTTTCAAATTTGATTGATTTTTTTATTCTAATTAGAAATTCAAATCCGATTGAATTTTTTGATCTCGATTCAAATCTGATTGTTTTTAAGAATCTAATTGAAAAGATGAATATAATAAATTATAAATATGAAAAAAATTTAAGTCTAATTTTTAAATATACTAAAGTTAGGAGGACTAATGATGAAAATTTTGAAATACTTAAAAACTTTTAAGGACTAATAATTTTGTAAAAGGAAAAAATATGCACTCTTCTTATAACAATAAGTATCTTAATGTAAGGAGATGGTTTAAACATGAATCAGATATGAATGATTACTTTACATTGATCATTCCCAGCTTCTGTTTGATGTATTCAAATCTATCAGAAGGTAATAGTTTGGTAAATATATCAACTAGTTGTTCTTGCATTTTGATGAATTGTAAAATGATATATTCTTTTAGTGTGTGATCCCTAAGAAAGTGATACCTAATATTTATGTGTTTTTCATGAGGGTGATGTACAAGGTTTTTACTAAGAGAAATGAAACTTGTGTTATCAAAAAGTATTTGAATTTTTGTAAAACTCATGCCATAGTCAATGAGTATGTATTCCATCCATAACACCTGATCACAACAACTTCCAGCTACCACATATTTGGTTTCAGTAGTGGAAGCGCTACTGAGTTTTTTTCTTACAAGATCAAGAAACTAATGAATCTCCTAATAAATGATAGGTTTCAAATGTACTTTTTATATCCATTCTATGACCACCAAAGTTAGCATCTGAAAAATGTTTTAATTCAAGATCATTTTTAGAAGAATAGAAAATTCCTAAATCCATGGTTCCCTTTAAATAACAAAAAAATATTTTAACAAATTTTAAATGGTATTCCTTTGGATTTGATTGATACCTTGCACATAAGAATACTAAAAACATTAAGTCTGGACAACTAGTAGTTAAGTAGAGTAAAATTCATATCATACATATAAATGTTTTTTGATCAAATGGTTGCCTATCTTCATCAATATCAAGTGTATTTGAGGTACCGATTGGAGTACTAATACTTTTAGTATTGTCATATCCATAAATTTTCAGAAGATATTTTATATACTTATGTTGAGATATATAGGTTCATTCTAATTTTTGAGAGATTTGAAAACCAAGAAAAAATGTCACCTCAACCATCATACTCATTTCGAACTTAGATTTCATGATATTTTCAAAGGAATCTATTAAATATTGTTAAGATTATCTGAATATAATGTCATCAAAATAAATTTGAACAATCAAGACATTTTTTATCATTATTTATAAACAGATTTGGATTAGTAGTTCCCTTAACATAATTTTTTTGTAACAAAAATCCTATTAATCTATCATACCAGGATTTAGGGGCTTTTTTAAGTCCATATAAATATTTGGTAAGTTTTTAAACATGTTCAGGATGTTTTTTATCTTCAAAACTAGGAGTTTGTTCAATAATAACATCATCTTGAACATATCCATTAATGAAAGCACAATTCACATCCATTTAAAAAAGTTTGAAATTAAATAATTCCACAAAGGATAATAAAATATGAATAGATTCAAGTCTAGTTACCAGAGTATATTTTTCTTTATAATATATTCTCTCTTGTTTATTATAACCTTTAGCAACAAGTCTTTCTTTATTTATAATAATTATTCCATTTTCATCACATTTATTTCCAAAAACCCATTTTACTCCAATGACTGAAGTTTCTTTATGTATTTCAACTAAGGTACAGACTTTGTTCATTTCAAATCAATTTAGTTTATCTTTCACTTCCTTAATCCAATCTTCATCACCTAAATCCTCATCAAGATTTTTAGGTTCAAATTAAGAAAGGAAAACAAGATGTTCTACTTCATTTCTCAAAGAACTTCTAGTCTTTACTGGTTTATTCACAACACCAATGATATTATTACTAGGATGCTTCTTAAGAAACAAATGACTTGAGTTTTTTAAAACCTGTTCATCAACATAAGATAAGAATTCTTCTAGAGTAAATACTTTAGAAAAAATTTCTTGAGTATTTTCCTTATTAGAAGAGTCTTTTGTCAAGGGTTGATGATCAGTTTTGGAAAACACATTCGAGGATGTTGGTTGGGTTTGTCTAAAAATAAAAGAATTTGTTTCATCAAATTTGACATGTATTGTTTCTTCAATAGTACAAGATTTTTTGTTAAAAACTTTATATGCCTTAGAATTAATGGAATAGCCTATGAATATTCCTTCATCGGATTTGGGTGTGAATTTGTGTAAATTGTCTTTTATATTCAAGATGAATACTTTTCATCCAAATACTATGAAGTATGAAACTTTTAGTTTTCAAACTATCTATAATTAATAAGGTTTTTTATTAATAAAGGGTCAAATTAAAACTCGATTTATAGTATAGAAAACAATACTAATAGCTTCAACCCAAAAGTGTTTAGCAATTGAGTATTTATTCAACATGGTTCTTATTATTTCCTGAATAATTTAATTTATTATTTCAATAACATCATTTTACTAAGGAGTTCTAGGAGATGAAAAGTTATGATTAATGCCTTTATTACTACAAAAAGTTTCAAAATCAGAGTTTACAAATTCTCCAACATGATCACTATGAAATGTTATCAAGGAAAAGTTTTTCTCATTTTTAACTTTGGATATAAAAGTTTTAAAAAGAAAAAATGCTTCATATTTTTTTCTAGAAAATATACCCATGTATATCTAGTATATTCATTAACTAAAAAAAATAAATATTACTTGCCTCCAGTACTTTTATTTTGTGTAGGACCAAAAAGATCCATGTGCACTAACTATAAAGCATCAATAGTTGAGACTTAACTAATGGATTTAAAGATTGAATTATGTCGGTTTATATATTGAAAAGGATCATGAAAGGCACTATCATGGGTTCCCTCAAATGATTAGTGTGATTTTTGGGTACTTAGGTGCAACAGAGTGGCTGACCAAGGTCATCTCTCAAAGGAGGAAGTAAATTTGACAACTTATTAAAGGTATTTTGAAAATAACATAAAAGGGAATAAGAACACTACTTTAAAGGATGAGGGGGGGGGGGGGTTGTTTACCATTCATAAATCTAAAAAAAGTTTTATGTAAGAATATTGTATATTTTTTTTTGTATTTTTAAATGAAGTTCGATTAAAAAGACACAACAAGAAGATGTTTTTTAGAAAATATTTTAAAAGGGAGAATCGATCTAACTATACCTCTTCACTCAATTTTTTATCATTATCATCTAAATTAACATCCACTTAATTATTATCCCCTAAATTTTTAACCCCCAAACCCTATGAGAATTAACTTTACCACAAATATGAAGTGAATTAAACCTTAAGCTATCTTCGAAACATGCAATCGCAACACCCTACTTTGATTGATGTTCTAAGGATAAATTATGGTCAGTGGTAAATTAGGGAAACTATCCATTCTGGAAAATGATAATGAATTGTGTTTAGGGATTATATTTTAACTCTACAAATTTATCCAGTGTGGCCTTGTATTACCGATTAAGATCGCGATCTCACAATTCACACAATACTCGACCTCGCTTGTTTTTGTGTTAATTGTTTAATTTCTTGCTTAGTTTATTATAATTTAAAAACTCAATCCATGGATCATATTAAGTAAATTAAAGTACCTCAATTATTTAAAATAATTAAATGAATAGGTTATAAGATAGTTTGATCACTAAGAAAACTACTCTTCCATGGGCGGTGTGGTCATCGTAGAGACATTTTTCATGAGAAAAGGATTGAAAGAGTAGAACCCAATCTCGTCTCCAATATTGATTCCATCACAATTAGGAAGATCAATATAAAAATAAATTTAAACAAATAGAATAAAATATAATAAATAAAATAAGAACAAAGAAGTTTATTACACAAACAAAAGTATTATAACACGAAGAAGAAGAAGAAGGAGAAGAAGAAGGCTTCGTCGAAGGGATCCCAGCTTCAAGAGCTACCCTTATTTAAATGGTTGGTTAATTGGAGTGGATTAACTTATCCTCTTCCCTAAAATTCCCAATTAATTTCCCAATCCCTCCAAATGATAAAAAAAATAATTTATATAGTGGTAGAGAGGCTAAGTTTAAAGAGGTTTCAAGTGTGAATGAGGAATCTCAGCCAAATATTTTAATCCAACTTGAACTGCCCATTTGATATCCAAAACGTGTGAACCAGATGTTCTTACAGAATAATTATTTGTTAAAAATTGTGTTGGTGAGTTCCTATCAAAATTTGGGCCCAATCCAAGCTTTAATAAAGAACTTATGGCTCAAATACATAACTAATATCCAATCTGGCAGGCCCATCCCACCTTTGACTTCATGGTCTATTTAGTCCAACAAAATGCATGATTTAGATCCACTATCCTGAACAAAAGTTGTATACCATTAAGTCATAAACACATTCAAAAAATTTTAAGTTTAAATAATAAATATTAAAATATTTATCTTTGAAATACTACAGTGCACTATAAAGGGTAAAACTGGAATTTCCATCAAATTTTCAAACGAATTATCTATTCCCAAATATTTTATAAATAAACATATTTAACATAATTTCAGGAAATTTTATCATTTATTATCAATAAAATATTCAATAAAAATGTGTTTTATCAACTCTCCCACACTTACCCTTTTGCACTCCTAGGTAAAACCTCATATCATGTATTCGAAAAAAATTGTGACAGGATGTGCATATTCAAATTTCTCAATCCACAGTTAAAATATAGGAAAAGTAAGAATCCAATAAAGATTCAATATTAATAAATTTTAAATTAATTTTCTTATAAATTGTGGCAAAACAAAATCCAGTGAGATTCATAACACCAATCATAGTGAAACAAGTCATGGGTCTACCATGTTACTAATTCTCCACGTGTGTGTGCACTAACCATTCAAAGCTTGTATATCCACCCTTTATCTAGTATATTCAGGTCAAAAAAAAACTTTTATTCTTACCCTATTCTATTCCACCAAACTTGTTCAACATCCTTTGCAATCAAATTCCAAAACCCACTCATTTAAGTATTCCCAAAATTCAAACCACGAGCTTCTGACCTAAATATCCCCACATGTTGTACATTTCTTCACTCCCCTATTTATTGACTATTTTTTTTTTGATTTTTTTAGAGAGCATACAATAGTTAGATATTAGGTGCACAGGCATAGGTAAATCTGGTACAGTGATGGAAACGATTAGAATAGAAACAAATGTATGGAAATACCATGTTATAAGATGAAAAGGATTACTTAACATAAATATACATTCAACTGGGTTAGAGAAACTCACAAGTCATAATTGTATGAAAAAATTTGTGGATAAATCAATGACACATTTTACCATGAACAAATATCACAAATAATGATGTCAAAATATTAAAGGTTTTATAATGACACAACCATTCATATCATCGACGACTTCAATTTTTATAAAAGTCAAACCTTGATGATGAAATCTTACCCATGCTTATATTTCTACCAATGAATTTTGAAAAAAATTAATTTTACATATGTTACACATGAGAATATTACATGATATATTTGTTTCTTTTTTATTGAGTTTTTTTGAAAATTTTAACCAAAAACTTAATAGAAAATACACACAAAACACACAAATGAAAATCCTAAATATCTACCCCAAAATGTTGTCCCCTCCCCCACACTTAAAATATTACATTGTCCTCAATGTGAACCCATTAGATGATATGTTCACATGAAATGAAAAATTTTAAATAGGAAAAATAATATAAAAGTGAAAGGGTTAGAAATAGTCTGATATGATCAAGTGATGATGGGGTCATATAGTGTGATAAAATCCATTGCATCAGCTGGAAGTCCTTCAATGTATTTCTTTAAACATTGTCTGTTGACTGTAAATCTCCTTCCAGTGTCCTCTTGTGCGATCTCCACTTCACCATAAGGAAAAACATTAGATATAATATAAGGACCTAACCATCTGGAACGCAAATTACCAGGCATCAGCTTCAGTCATAAACTATAGAGAAGGAATTTATCTCCAACATGAAATTACCTTTACTGGATAATTTTTTCATGAGATGCTTTGGATCTTTCCTTGTATAGCCTTGAGTTCTCATATGAAGATAATCAAATCTCCTCAAGCTCTTGAATTTGTAGCTTCTGTTGAATTCTATCTTAGGTCAAATCCATGTTGCATTTCTTTATAGCCTAATAAGCCCGATGATCAATCTATATGGGGAGATGACATGCTTTCCAAAAAACAATCCAAAATGGGGACATACCAATGGGTGTCTTGTATGCTGTCCTATAAGACCATAGCACATCATCCAATCACTTGGTCCAATCTTTCCTATTCGGTTACACGGTTTTCTACAAAATTTGTTTCAACTCATGATTTGAAACCTTAGCCTAACCATTTGTTTGGGGGTGGTATGGTGTTGATGTTTTGTGTGTCACCCCGTAATTTTGAAGGAGGGAAGAAAAATTCCAATTGCAAGAGTGTTTACCTTGGCCAATGATGATGACCTTCGATACTCCAAACCTTCAAAAAATCTATGCTTTGACAAAGTCCACAAAAACATGAGAATCATTAGTCCTGGTGGCCTTAGCATCCACCCATTTCCTCAAAAAATCAAAAACAACCAAAATACACAGGAAACCAAATGAACTAGGAAAATGACCCATAAAATCAATTCCACATACATAAAAAATCTCACAGAATAATATGGGTTGTTGGGGAATCTCATGTCTCCTAGAAATATTACAAGTGTGTTGGCAACGTGAGCATGACTTACAAAACACATGATCATCATGGAATAAACTAGGCCAATACAATCCAGAGTCCAAAACTTTCCTAGCTGTCCATTGGGGTCCAAAGTATCCACCACAAGAAAGTGTATGACATAATTGTAGAACAGACTCAAACTCATAATCAGGAACACACCTCCTAATAACTTGGTCACTACACATGTGCCATAAGTAGGGATCATACCACACATAAAATCTAGACTCACTCTTTAACTTTTTGACTTGATGTTTCTTTAAATTTGTAGGAATTTCATAGGAAACAAGGTAGTTAACTAAATTTTCATACCAAGGATGCGTACCTAATATGGAATAAAGATGGTCATCGGGGAAAGTGTCTCGAAGTGGTACCTGGTCCAAGGTTTCATCCTCAAGTGTGTGAGTAAGCCTACTCATGTGGTCTGCTACCAAGTTTTCTGACCCCTTCTTGTCCTTTATCTCAATTTCAAATTACTGAAGAAGAAGCATCAATCGGATTAGCCTGGGATTTTCATCTGGCTTCTTCAATAGGTACCTCAGAGCTACATGGTCACAAAAAATAACTACTTTAGAGCCCAATAAATATGAATAGAATTTATCTAAATAAAATATAATAGAAAGAAACTCCTTTTCTGTGGTTGTGTAGTTTTATTTGTTCGAATCCAATTTCCTTGATGCATATGCAATCACATGTGAACATCTCTCCACCCTCTGAGATAAGACAGCTCCGACCGAAAAGTTGGAGGCATCACACATAAGCTCAAAAGGAATCTCCCACTGTGGGGGATGTATGATCGGTGAAGTGGTCAGAAACCTATTTAGCTCATCAAAGGAAGTCCTAAAAGAATCATCAAACACAAAATCCGAATTCTTTTGAAGTAATCGTGACATAGAAAGAGAAATATTACTAAAATCTTTGATGAAGCACCGATAAAATCCTGCATTCCCTAGAAAATATCTCACATCACACACACATGAAGGATAGGGTAGGGATGAAATAATATCTACCTTAGATCTATAAACCTCTATCCCATATTTTGACACTACATGCCCTAATAAAATTCCATGCTCTACCATAAAATGACACTTTTTAAATTTCAAGACCAGATTCTTCTCAATACAACGATTCAAAACCTTTCCCAAACTTGTGATACAATCATTAAATGAAGACCCATACACTATAAAATCATCCATAAATACCTCCATGTAAGTCTCAATAAAATCAGAAAAAATACTCACCATGCATCTCTGGAAGGTACTTGGGGCATTGCAAAGTCCAAATGGAATCCTTTGGTAGGAAAACACACTGAATGTACAAGTGAATGTAGTATTCTCCTGATCCTCCAAAGTAATAGGAACCTGAAAATATCCAGAAATCTATTCAAGAAACAATAATGTGTCTTCCTAGATAGTATCTCAAGTATTTGATCAATAAATGGGAGGGGGAAATGGTCCATGTGAGTGGATTGTTTTAGTTTCCTATAATCAATACACACATGCAAATTGTTTTGTACCCTCATTGGAATTAACTCATCTCTCTCATTTTTAGAAACTATAACACCACTTTTCGTAGGCACAACCTGAATAGGACTCACCCACTGAGAATCTGAAATGGGATAAATTATACCTGCCTCGAGCAAATTTTCAACCTCTTTTTTAACAAATTCTAAAAGTGTTGGATTCAGTCTCCATTATGGATGCCTAACCGGTTCAGCCCCATCCTCTAAAAGAATCCTATGCATGCAAATAGAGGGGATAATTCCTGATATGTCAGCCAAGGTCCACCTAATTTCCCTGATGTTCTCCCTCAAAATATTCAAAAGTTTTTTTATGTTCAAAAGGGATATTGTTAGCAATGATAATAGGTAATCTCTCCCCACTTAACAAGTATGAGTATTTGAGATTTGGTGGAAATGGCTTGAGTTCCAGTGTAGGGGGGTGATGTATGGATGGAGACGTTGAAGGAACTGAAATATGTGCACAAATAACATCAGTATCAGAATAGAAATCATCACAATTAGAGAATAAAACATCAAACCCATCAGCATACTCAACAGTAATGTCATAATCAGAGTGAACATGATCAAAATCAGAATATGAATCCATTTCAAAATCAAATCTAATAGAGTCTTGTACATTATAAATAGGTGTTTAAGTAATCTTAAACATCAAACTAGAACCAATAATCATAATCTCTCTAAAAATAGGACAATAAAATTCCATGGGGTTTTTATTTGGTGGTTTAAAACGGGAGATAACAAAAGTTGAATGGTATTATGAGGGGTACTTCATGGAGTCCATAACATCAAATATCACAACTTCATCCCCAAATTCCATGGAAAGTGTACCCTCATTGACATTTATGATATTTTTTTGTAGTTTTGAGGAAGGGTCTACCTAAGATAATGGGAGCACGTGAACTTACCTGATCATCCTCCATTTTAAGCACGTAAAAATCTACTGGAAAGATCATGTATCTTACCCGGACAAGTACATCCTCAAGGACTCCCACTGGATATTCCATAGCTCTATTCGCCAACTATACCACCACTCTTTTCATCTTCAACTCACCAACCTGTAAAGAAGAGAATACAGAGTGAGACATCACATTTATGGAAGCTTCTAAATCTTATAAAGCATCAGAAAAGTGTAACTCCCCTATGGTTCATGGTATGGTGAATGTCTTGGGATCCTTGCACTTTGTTGGAATTGCTAGAGTTGGTGTAATAAGTTCTTACACATTCCTTCCAAGATTTATCCTCTCATTTCCCTTGATCCCCCTTCGATTGGTACAAAGTTCTTTTAAAAATTTTGCACACCATGGGATTTTCTTGATGGCTTAAAGTAGAGATATGTTGATCTCCACACGCTTGAATATATCCAAAACCACTTTTTTCATCGCCTATTTAGCCATATTTTTGGTTTGGACAAATATATTTGGAAAAGGTAGGGGTTTAGGATGGATATCATCAATCTTTTGTGTACCTTTATCTTTCTCCTTGGGTTGCTCATCAGCTAGTTTTGAATGGGTCTTCTCCGGAGTTGAGGTGAATCCTAGTGGAACGATAGGTGCAGATGTATCAGTTGTTTTCTTCCAACTTCTAAATGTCATGGAATTGACATTCCCTTTGGGATTTGGAGTAGGTTGGGAAGGTAGATTCCCAAATTCTTACTTTACAATTCATGGAGGGTGGTGGCAATCTGGCTCATTTGAGTCTTCACCTTCCTCAGCTTTGAACCTTGACTCTTCAGCTCATTCTGTTGATTAAGAACAATTTGATTCAAAAGGTCATTAGTGTTAGAATATACCTTTGGTTGAGAGTTCCCTTGTTGTTGACTTGTTGATACTTGAGCTTCAAATCGCCTTTGGGGTTGTTGGAAACCCTGTTGGTAGGGTGGAGGCTGCTGGAAATTTTGTTGAAAAGGGGACCTTTGTTGTTGTACATATACATACCTCATGTCTGATTGAGGAAACACTATTGGATCAAATGAATCAATATTCTTTTGGGGATATGGTTATTGTTGCTGTTGATATGGTCTCCTAGGAAACACTGCTGCACAATCTTCTATTTTTTGTAGCTGGGGGCAATAGTCAGTTGGGTGGCTTGTCTCAGTGAAAATGCCACAAGGACTTGAAGGAGTGGGTTGAGATGTATTTTGAGCCAAAGAAATTTTCCTCACCATAGTGGTCAATTCTTATAACTTGGTATCAATCAAATGAATCTCAAGAGAAGAAGGACTTACCTGATGTACTCTCTTGACATGTGGTGTACCACGATCGTTAAATTGTTGGGAGTTTTGGTCCATCTTGTTAATTAATGCACGTGCAACCACTGGTGTCTTATACACCAATGCTCCTCCAGCCATGAAATCCAACATTCTTGTCTCTATAGGTGCGAGTCCTTCATAGAAGTATTTTATGAAGAGTTTCTCATTTATTTGGTGATGTGGGAAGCTTGCACACAACTTCTTGAATCGTTCCCAGTACACATACATTGACTCCCCTTAGGATTGCTTGATCCCCAAGATCTCATTTTGAATATATGTGGTCCTTGAATCTAGAAAAAATCTCTACAAGAAAATACATTTCAAATCATTCCAACAAGTTACATCTTCAGGTTATAAATAATACATCCAATCTTTTGCAGCTCTATCAAGTGAAAATGGGAATGCTCTTAGTTTGATTTTATCTTCAAGAACATTTATTGGTTTTAAGGTTGATAAAACCACATTAAATTCTTTTAAATGTTTATTTGGATCCTCACTAGATAATCCATGAAAATTTGGAAGAATATTAATTAACCGAGATTTCAGTTCAAAGTTCGATTTGAGATTTGGGCATGCAATGCAATTTGGTTGATAGTTAATATCAGGTGCATCCAATCCTAGAATGGTTATATTAAGTTAATTTCCATTATTTTCAGACATTGGTTCTTGTTTTAATTTGGACTTAGAAGTTTTTCCAATTTCAATGTTCTTGGAGTGGAGGAATTCTCCAACTGGTTGAATGTTGAAACTTCCCATAGACTGAGAATGTTTGATTCGATCTTGAAGGCTACGTTCAATCTTAGAGTCAAGATATAAAATATCCTCAAGATTAGTTCGTGTCATAAATGAAATAAAAATTTAAAGAAGGAAATTAGACCATAGTAAAACAAAAATGAGAAGTTTGAGTTGATGGTCTAAAAAGAAGAAGATGAAAATAAAAGAAGAAGAAGAAAAAATTCAGATTGGGTAAAGAAGGAAGAAAGAAGAGAAGAAGAGAATAAAATGTAAAATAAAATAAATACCTCTAATTGGTTGAAATAATTACTTGCCTCCATAGAAATGTCACCAATTTGAAAGGTGCTATCGTGGGTGACCTCAAATTATTAGTGTGATTTTTGGGTACTTAGGAACAATAGAGTGAATGACCAAGGTCGTCTCTCAAAGGAGGAAGTAAATTTGACAACTTATTAAAGTTATTTTGAAAATAACATAAAAAGGAATAAGAACACTAATTTAAAGGATGGGGGGGGGGCTTTTTTACCATTCATAAATATAGAAGAAGTTTTCTGGAAGAATATTGTATAATTTTTTTTGTTTTTATTTTTTTTGAAATGAAGTTCGATTAAAAAAAACATAACAAGAAGATGTTTTTTAGATAATATTTTAAAAGTAACAATCGATATAACTCTAAATATTAACTCAATTATTTATCATTATCATCTAAATTAACATCCAATTAGTTATTATCCCCTAAATTGTTAACCCCCTAACCCTACAAGAACTAACTTTACTACAAAGATGAAGTGAATTAAACCCTAGGCTATCTTCGAAACATTCAATCGCAACACCTTTATTTGATTGATGTTTTAAGGATATATTATGGTCAGTGGTAAATTAGGGAACATATCCATTATGGAAAATAAGGATTAATTGTGTTTAGGGATTATATTTTAACTCTACAAATTTATCCCGTGTGGCCTTGTATTACCAATTAAGATTGCGCTCTCACAATTCACAAAATACTCGACCTGGCATGTTTTCGTGTTAATTGTTTAATTACTTGATTAGTTTATTCTAATTTAAAAACTCAATTCATGGATCATATTAAGTGAATTAAAGTATATCAATGATTCAAAATAATTAAATTAATAGGTTAGAATATAGGTCGATCACTAAGAAAACTACTCTTCCATGGGCGGTGTGGTCATTGTGGAGACGTTTTGCATGAGCAAATGATTGAAAGGATAGAACCCAATCTCGTCTCCAGTCTTGATTCCAGGAAAATTAGAAATATTAAGAGATGAATAAATTTAAAAAAAACAGAAGAAAATATAATAAATAAAATAAGAACAAATAAGTTTATTACACAAACAAAAGTATTACAACACGAAGAAGAAGAAGGAGAAGAATAAGGCTTCGTCGAAGGGATCCTTGCTTCAAGAGACACCCTTATTGAAATGGTTGGATAATTGGAGTGGATCCACTTCTCATATTCCCTCAACTTCACAATTCACATACCAACCCAACCAAATGATAAAAACACTAATTTATAGAGTGGAGGGGAGTCTAGGTTTAAATAGGTTTCAAGTGTGAATGGGGAATCTTGGGAAAATATTTTAAGCCAAGTTGCACCGCCCATTTGACCTCCAAAATGCATGAAACAGATGTTCTTCCAGAATAATGATTTGTGAACAATTGGGTTGGAGAGTTCCTATAAAAATTTGGGCCCAATCCAAACTTTTATTAAGAAGTTATTATCCAAATACAAAACCAATGTCCAATCTTGAGGGCCCATCCCACCTTTGACTTCATGGTCTATTTAGTCTAACCAAATGCATGATTTAGATCCAATGTCCTGAACAAAAGTTGTATCCTATTAAATTAGGAACACAATTACAAAATTTAAAGTTCAAATAATAAATATTAAAATATTTTTCTTTGAAATTCTACAGTGCATTATAAAGGATAAAACTAGAATTTCCATCAAATTTTCAAATGAATGATCTAATCCAAAATATTTTATAAATAAACATATTTAACACAATTTGAGGAAATTTTATCATTTATTATCAATAAAATATTCAATAAAAATGTGTTTTATCAGATCACATAATTTTGAAGACTCAAATCTAAGTTCTGATAGATCCCTAACCAGTCTTTTATTATTCAATTTACATAATTTTCTAAGGTTATAATGTCACAATCTTCTATTCCATAACCAAGATTTATATTCCATTGAACTAAGACAAGGTAAGTCTTAGATCCTAAGTTATTCTAAGTTAAGTGTGTAAACATTTTCATACCAATGAGCAGAAAGAATGAATTTATAATTGGAATTGTATACTACATATTTATCATTACTAAAATTTACAAGGCAACCTTCATCACATAATTTAATTATGCTTATGAGGTTTTTCTTAAGACCATTTACAAATAAAATGTTTTAACTTAAAGCTTTTCCAAGAAGAACAATTTTACCTATACTAACAATCTTTCCTTGAGCATTGTCTATGAAGGTAAATCTTCCACATATAATTTTGATAATGTTTTCAAAGAAGTCTTTGTTTCCATTCATATGCTGAGAATAACCACTATACATGTACCATTTATTCTTATTGTTGGTACTTTCCTTTGTTTTCCTGAAAACAAAACAATTATATTTTTTGAACCCAAACCTTCTTGGGTCTGGAAATGTTAGAAAAAAAATATTAGGAATCCACATTTTTTTTGAAAAGTGTGCTTTGTGAAATCATATGGATTTTTTTAAAGAATAATTTTTATTCAAGTTTCCTCTACTTTTACATTTTGTACAAAATGGGGCATTTTCAGGAATAAAATAATTGTTACTAAAAAATGGTTTTGAATGAGTATATCCCATTCCTGAACTATTACCTTGTGGATGGAGTTTTGTATACATTTTATCAAATACTTTCTTACCAGTGGTAAATTTTGATAATAGTTTCTTTAAAGAAAAAATTTCATACTTTAGTTTTGTAACAAAATTCTTATCCACATTTTTATTATCTTCAAAAGTGAGTTTTGTTTCTAAAACATTTTTCTTAAAAATAACCTTTTCAAAATATTTAGAAAGATTATCCCTCAAAAATTTATCTTTTTTCAAGGTTTTTAGAAATAGAATTAATTTCAAAATCTTTCTTATCAAGATATTTTGAGATATTTGATACTTATTTTTTCAAAAAAATTATTCTAGAATTTTCTTTCTCAAGTTTCTTATTGAATTTACAATTTTCATTTTCAAGTAATTTAAGAAATTTAGATATTTCATCATAAGAAGTTAAATTATTATCTTCTAATGAAGAATTTTATTCATTAGAAGAAATTTAAACTTTCTCATCAGTATAGTTTGAATTTAAGGATATATTTGTTAAAGAATTAGAAGTGTGTACCTTGTCCATAAAAAATTGGTTTTAAAAAGGTATTCTGGAATAGAGACCAATATTCCTCTATCCATAATTTTCATTGTCTGAATCATATATATAAGAATATTCTCCATTAGAAATACACGAGTCATTAGATTTCAAGACTTTATTTCCTTATGACTTATAATAATTTTTCTGATTTATATCAGAATTCCTTTCCTTTCTATCTTTCCTTTTGAGTTTTGGACAATCAGGTCTTATGTGTCCATCTCTTTTACATTCATAACAGGTAAATTTATAATCTTTATTATTATTTATTTCCTTGTTACTTTTCTTGAAATGATACTAAAAATCCTTTTTAACAACAATCTTGTTCATTCTTTAAGAAATATCAGCCAACTAATTTTCAGAATGTTTATTATCACTTGAATCTAATTGATCAAAAACCTTTTTCTTTACTAATTTAACAAACTTCTCAAGAGTCTTAGATTTAATTGGATTTGAAGTAGAAGTAAAAGAAACTCCACCATTATTTTTCTTTACTTACTCAGCATCTCTTTTCATCCTACCCTCATACTATAAAAGAGTTCCAAATAAATCATCAATTTTATGGTTTTTAATCTTCCTGGACTCATCAATTTCTATTCTGTTTGATTCCAATTCATTAGGACTAACATCAATGATCTTTTCAATAATAATTTCATCCTATAATCCTTTTTAACCAATATCTTGTAAACTATTTACAATTTTCATTAACCTTTGTTGTACCTTAACAACAGGTTCACTATAAGGAAATTCAAAATCTTGATAGTTGACTCTTAACAAATCTATTCTAGTCTTAAAAACTTCATAAGTTATAAAATGAGTGATTTCTAACTTCTTATAAATATTATTATCTACTTCACAAGAGGAAATTTGGATATATATATTTATTTTCATAGAACATAATAAAGTATTCATTACCTTTTAATTTAGCTGATATTCTATATTTTCTTGTTTGGTAAAATTTATGATTTTTTGTTAGGAATTTTATATTCACCAGTTAGTATAAAAAAATTATCCACTCCTATGTTGATCACAAAATTCTTCATTCCATCCCTACAGTATTCATAATCATTACCATCAAAAATTGGTGGTCTGGTAGGATTGAGATTGTCTATAAAACCAACATTTAGTCCTTCCATATTTTAAAATAGATATAAAAAAAATAATTTCCACAATACACATTAGTGTAACCAATATTTATAATTTTTGATTATAATAATAAATAAATCTAACTTACAAAAGTAAAATAATCAGAAATAATTTTAGTAGTGGAAACCCGCTAATTGTTGGATTGAAATGTATATATATATATGGATAAATAAAAGAGGTCTGTGTGTGTGTGGGGGGGGGGTGAATTGTAAGTTTAAAAACTTTCATTTTTAACCTTGAGATAAACTTTTTTTAATAGAATTAAACAAATCGTATTCAAAAAACCTCTTCGGTATTCAAACTATAATCGAACTGGGCCCAAGGTTCCAATAATTAGAATATCATAATCGAGATGATTCCAATATGAAATCCAAATGTTTGATTCTATTTAATAGAATCATATTCAGTTAATTATGGTATAATCATATTCATAGAAGGAAACAATATATCAAAGTATAAAAGTATCGTGATCATAGTGGTTATGATTAATTAAAGTAATATAAAATAATGATTCTATCTTAAATCATATAAAATCATATTCATATTAAAATTGTATTCTCATAATAATAATGAGTAAATAAAATGAATCTTAAGCTATTAAAATAATTGAAATACAAATAAAAAGGTGAATATAAATGAATTCACTCTTCTAATATAATTTTAGTGAAAATAAAGGACTTATTAGAAATAAGTAAACAAATGAATAGAATCATTTTTACCCAAAGATAAGGTTATCAAATAAACTTGGATAAATGTCTCTTGATTTATACTTTCAAGAAAGTATGTATTACCCACACTAGGGTAATCCCTCGATATGATGACTAGATTCTGTCTTGCTATCCCCACAAGTCCTCAACCAAGAAGGTGATCGAATCCTCTATCTTCCTCTCTTGGAAGTCCTAAATCTAAGGGATTAGATTCTATATTTCTATCATCACAAGCCCTCAATCAAGAAGGTTACCGGATTATATTTCTCTCTCTCTTATAATTCCTCTATCTTTAAGATCGAATTATATCTTTCTATCCCTACAATCCCTCGATCAAGAAGGTGATTGGCTCCTCTATCTTCCTCTCTTGGAAGTCCCCAATCTGATGGATCAGATTCTATCTTGATATCCCTAAAAGACTTCGATCAAGTTGGCTAGATTCTATCTTCCTATCCTTGGAAGTTATCAATCTTAATTACAACAATTGGAGTCACACAAAGAAAAAGAAACTCTAATATTATAAGAAAAAGGAACAAGTAGTTCTCTTGTGTAAACTTCATAGTTCTCACACTGTAGAAAACTCACCAGGGATTTCGCACAATATCATCTATCACATAACTTCTTGAAATGATCAAATGACCTGGTATTTATAGGCATTCCTCCCAATGGTCATCTTTATATCCAACAGTCATATTTTCTTCGAGATTTTAGGGAGGACCTGTACACTTGGCACTCCAACTGTCATTTTATGACTGAAATCATGACATCATTTTTGATTAATGCATATAGAAAAAATACACAATGTTGTTTTGAAAATATAGTGTAAAGAGTTATATTTTTTAATATTATAAAACAATTTTCTATATTTAGGATTAAAATAGAATCTAATCCAATAGATGTCATTATGATAAACTACCTGTATATGAATCCGATTGTTATTGGTTCTAGTAAATAAAATTATTCTTGATTCTAAGATTATTATGATAACCATAATAAATAAAGTATTATAAAATTATATTTTTTATAAAAATATTATAAAAACTAATTTTTACATAAAATTATTAGATATTGTTTATTTAAGAATGAGTTTGTGATTTTCAAAACAAAAGGAATAGAAAAGTCAAAAAGAAACTTTTGACTCAACACATGCCCTGATAGCTCACACATGGAAGGACCTATCCTTTTATTAGAACCAATATAATATCAGCTCTAAATCCATGGAAAACCCACCAGTAGTATCATAGACCACCCCATAAGGGGTGTTTTCTATTCATAATCAAAGACTGCCCTATGGGTTTTTTATAGACCACTCATGAGTGTATACTATTTCATAAAAAGACTTCCCTGATAGTGTATACCATATCCATCACACACACACACACAAATATATATGTATATGTATTCCATTAACATGGGTGTCCATATACTTAATCCTTCATGCAAACCATGGTCATCTCCTAGGAGCCCAGACCAACTCATTGTAGCCGTAACAGGCTCAAATCATTGATTCAGGTTCTGAGGTGTAACCCATGATCATCACTACCCATTCATGTATCCATATTCTCACTAATTTATCATATCTATGGGGCACTGACTAGGGTCCCCTAGGTCTCATTGTTCCTAGAAAACTCCATAAGGGTCCCTTAATCCCTAACCCAACACTCAAGTCAACACCCCTCACTCAGAGGGATTAACATTGCTCGACATCTTCAAGGTCTCATCAAGGCCTCACTGGCCTCATAAATAGATCTCATTAGGGAGATGACCTCAAGTAATCCCCCTCCAAGTCACTCTAGGATGGTCTAAATACCCAACCTATCCCTTAGTCTCTCTAGGGTATACCCACCCAAGTCACCATGTCTCAGTGGGGAAAGAACACGCCCTGATAATCTCACTTGACTGAAGGATTAATGGAATATTTTAGGTCTCACATAGCCAACCCCTAGGCCATTCATCCCAACTCATATCTAACCTATACCCATAGGTCTCTATAGTCTCCATCTACTAGGTCAACTATGTCAGTTCATTATGTAACATCTAGTGTATGCCCCTCAGGGTCTGTACATCACAAGGAATATCATAAAGATCAAGGCCTTTCTGATTGGTAGTTGAGGAAAAATAGACAATGCCCAAGTTCCATTGGGACCTTAAAACTCTGTGTATCCTAGTTGAGGGTTTTTTGGTTAAGTGTAAAATTCATTTTAATTTAAAATTTCAGTTAATTTAATTAATCAATTATTTTAACTTAATAGGACAACATCCCAGTGGTGCGGAAACATACCGAAAGTACCATAACAACTACAAGAATACCATGGGGATGGTATACAAGACCACCTGCCTATTTTATGAATATTTACCATTTAATTTTTTAAGCTGATAGCCTTTTTAAGGCCTGTAAAAACCCATCCAAGATTGATCATACCCATCAGGTCATCCCAAGTACCCATCTTATCCCAAGAATCCAAAATCAATCAATTAGAATCAAGTTCACAATTAATTAAATAGTTTATAATTAAATTACCATTTAATTAAAATTTTCATAATCACTAAATAACTCACCAAGACAAGTTATTTATTTGGAACCATGACCAATCATATGTGGAAGCTTTATAATGGACCCCCAACACCAACCCGGGCTAAGGCCCTAACATGTGGAACTATTACATAATTAATTTATTTCAATTTAAGTAAAAAACCAATAAAATTATGAATGATGGCATAAATTTTTCAAATCATTGAGAAACGGATCATAGAAATCATTAGGGGTTATCCCCTTGCTAGGAGAATAAAATCCCCATGATAATCAGATGATTTCACCATTCTCCTATGAAATCATTATCAAATATCTAGACGTAAAAAATAAGAATTAGAAAAAGTGGAGGAAAGGAGATAAGATCACTAGAGTAAGATAATTACCCCAAAACACCATAAAACACATCAAGAAAGGCTAAAATTGAAGTAAAAACAAGGGGGGAAGGAGACCTTGTCCGGTGTTGGGGCACCAATAGGCCAGTGATCCCAAAAAAGGTACAAGGCCACTGTCTAGGCCACCAATGAGCTGGTGGCTATGGAAAACTATAGCTTAATATCCCACCTTCCCATCCTTTTTCCATTTCTCTTATAATTACTCCTGACACCAATAAAACCCCATTTCATGTCCAAAAGAACATGTTGATAGGTTCCATCCTTAATAAATCCATTCCGAACACCAGTTTAAAATCTAGGCCACCCACTAACTCAAAAATTTAAATTCCTTTTTAATTTTAAACACATGTATGGACACGAGGCCTTACAAACTCCCCACTATAATACTTCTAATATCCAAGAAGTATTAGTGGTAATAAAACTGTATCACCCAACCTATGTTGGTCATCAATTCAAATACAAATGGCCTCATTCCATCCTTAACCTCCAAATATGATCCCATAGTGAAACTCTAAACATAAGGTACTCAAACCATCCAAACATGATCCAATTATAAAATTCATCTTCAAAACACTAATACAACATTTCCTGACACCCATCTACCTAAATAAACTCAAGTAATATTCATCAAATTGATCATCTATCTCATGGTGCTTCCCACCACATGGCCTAGCTAAAAGAGGGAAATTTTTAACTACAATACCCTCAATTGTTTGAATTTCCTATCAAAGTATAATACCAACATTCAAATGATTATCCTGATGAGGTTTCCAATAATCACACCCAAAATAATAAAAACCACTAATCTAACACCGACACAAATCCTCATTCTTAAATCTGAACTGAATCGACAAGTCTCTACCATCCACGTATAATCCACAATATTACATTCTTTATCAAAGGCCTTGAATGGCCCTCGAACACCACATTAGAATATTGAATGATGCTCCTAGAATGTTTTTCATCAAACCATGTTCAACTATATGATAAACTACCTATTGTACCTCCTCTTATCAACTTTCCTTGAAAATGGTTGGCTACCCCCATCGACACGTCACCAAACTCACATGACCAAAATGATTTAAATATCGAAGGCATCCATTTATAATATAAGAATGATTAATGAATCCCATACCTTAGTATTGATGAAATTCCATGGTTGAAACACTAATCAGACAAAATCACCATTATGATCCCACTTGAGAACTGATTCATTCCCGATCCAACACATTTGGATCATCTTAAGCCATACCGGGCTCAAGGCCCCTGATCAGACTCCATCCTCTATCAAATCCAAACTCATAAATTTCATTTACTAAAAATTCCATATTGATTTGGATCCATTTATGCACAAAATTTAAATTCCAAAACAACCATCCAATGGTCAATTTCATGCACTCCTGCCCCTCTCGTGTGAGGGTCATATCACCACAATTAATAACTCACTCCCCACCATAGGAGTATCCTTTTCATCTCATAAATAGATAATATTCATGATCATCATTGACCATGAACCATTCACCACCAAACATAATGATTGGTGTGGCCAAGATAACTCAATTTCAAGCATTAAAATGAAACATCAATTCACCACTCATCCCTAACTCATAGGAGAATCACTCTTGGGAGTAGAAGAAACCCCATTAAAAACACAGACCGCACCTTCAATCAGAAAATGGTTCAATTCCCACTATATGGAATTACTTATACTACCCCTCGAGAACAACCTCAATAGGTTCCATCATCACATGCATGCCTCTCTTCCCAAACCACACTCATCTTATCCTAGTAAACCCCTATCTAGGACCAACTATTGGATTAATCATTCCACTACACCCAATATTTTTTTGATGTCTTCTCTAAAAATATGGGAAATTCTCATTTCATAATAACTATAGGGAAACCAATCCTATAAGAAAACCATAAAATTCATTGATCCTCATCTCAAACCCAACAACCCACTAATTCACAATTTAAATGGGAACCATATGTAACCAACACTTACCATATTGATTTCAACAAAAAATGGGAATATGCTCTAGTATTTCCCAAACATAGAGTTTGAATCATGATCACATGAGTTTTAAATCATCAAACTAGGATCACAAGCCTAAATCACTGACCATGCTACTCATGCATGTCAGTACAACCTAATTAGAGAATCCTTGTCTCCCCCCCTTTAAAATTGGGCACAACTCTTATGTTGAACTCAAACATATGATTATCCATTATCCGGTGTCATAAAAAAACCAAAATTGTCAAACCATGCTCTTACCACACTCAGAAGAACATCCTAAATCAACATATCCAAACACTTGATAGATGATTCCCTAGAAAATAGCTTCTTTATCAAAATCACAAGCACTTGAGGTGTTTTCCTCACTATAAAGTCTATGGTATCCAATATAAATTCTCATCAAAACTATTTAAGGGTATTTTTATCCTTAGGGAAGCCTGTGATTGATCCAAACACATCTCCCAGGATTACCCCACCTGTACCAACATTCTCAAGGAATCCCTATGTCTGAACCACATACCCAATAGGGCCCTCATGCACTGATCTCAACCTAAATAATCTAACCATACTTCCATTTCTAAATGATTAATAATCCTTTTATAACCCATCACTCGGGTTTCCATTGTAAAAAACTAAGAACCGAATCACCTAAACACTAAGTTACATTCCAAGATCACTTGGTCCTCCCACCTAGCCCATAAAATGAAACACAGAAAAGGTCAAAACTCATGGGATGTCCTGCACACTCCCATATTAACCATCCCACAACATCTCACGTGCTTAACTACCCAATCTAGGGCCTCACATACATCAATAATCACATGATAAAATCACCACCCACTCCAAGGGAACCCATCCTATCTGAGAATATGTACATTAAACTACTCCTTTAATGATTAGATCTCACATAATGGCATAATCATAAACAACCTAAATCTCCCTATGATGATCTATATCTAGAAAATCATATATATATGGTTCAATTAAGTATAATTTCATTTCAAGATATATGGGAAGTCACCATATAGGTTGTTACCGACACTTTAAATAACCAAATATGAATAGTAAACACCCCAATGGGTTTATCACTAAGACGTAACATGCCTGCATCAACTTATTAGGGTCACCGAATCTCCAGTGAACATGGAAAAACATCTTCTTTATCATCAATGAGTATCTCACTATATATATACATGAACTTATATCATAAAAAATATATAAATTTGACCCATTAAGTAGAATAACACTATGAAATTATATGGGAAAACACTGTATGATCTATTATTGACACTTTAAATAGCTAAAAATATATCATTAGTGATAAATATCACACTAGAAGACCTACATGTCATGTGAATACTACATGCCTAATCATGATGTATGAAACATCTCATGCCTTTATGGGCCACAAATAAAAATCCTGGTGAAATCAGATATCCAACACCATGTACATCGCATGAGGTGAAAATAATATAACTATAACAATGAACACCAAGGAAATAAATCCAAAGACCCTAGTAACCTGTAATTCCTACTAGAATAGGTGTTCATGATGCACCAAACTGATATTCATCATAGGCTTTGACACATTCCTATATCTCTTGGCTACCATATCCTAAATAGTAAGAAAAATAAAAAACACTTTTGATATCACTTTGTAACATCCTGAACTGGACCAATATGAATAATAATTGGATTAGTGGCACTATGTGATCTCAGGCATGCCTCCTCATTCGTTAGAGGCTATTGATTAGAAGTGGGGTCTAGGGTTATACTACGAGGAGATATACCCCCTATATTAGAGTGCATGATAAAATATAAAATAACCAAAAATCATTCATGCACATCCATTAGAGCACAAAGATGCAATAAACAAGGATCAATAATAATAAATGAAATGATACATATAGACCTGAGAAATCATGAAATATACAAGACAGATCACCCACTGAGATGATCACATATACAAATAAAAATAAATAAATAAATAATGGATGAAATAAAAATGCAGGATTATCCACTATAATCTCTAAGACCCACCTCATCCTGATCTCCAAATCCCATACTATCTTCTCTAACTTGATTAAGAAATACTATGTCTCATCCCAACCTGGACCTGCAACAAGTGAGAGTCTTCCTGGGTACCAAAGTGAAATGGATGCCTAAGTAGGGTGTGAGTAAAAAACTCAGTAGGTAACCACCAACATGGTCCCATAAATAACTATTAAATGTAGTGATAGGTGCATGTGACATTCTCTGAATAAATAAATAAATACTTAAAATAAAACAAATAAACTTCCATTGATCCTCAGGTTCATGACCCCAATCGATCATACCTTCTTTTTCCAGTGTTGGAGTGTGTCTGAGTACGTCACAATGACCATGAAAACCATAATAATTACCCATAGGTATTTCAACCTAGTATACAGTGATAAAAAACTAGGGGATAAAAAAACCCTAATATAAAATATAAAAACCTAGGGAATTCTCCTTCCTGGTATCACAACCCGAGGAATGCTCCGTTATAGAATACAATAGTTCCCAACCACTAATCCCTAAAAGTGTGGGATACTTGACCATACTCACCAAAGACCCCAAAATTCTTGGTATATTTCACATGGTATAACCTATCCTCTACCTAGAAATAATATAATCCTAGCTCAAAATATATGGCATCCTCACCAATAGTATCATATACCACCCTATAAGGGGTGTTTTCTTTACTATCATCAACCACCCTAGAAGGGTTTTTTTCCATTAATAATCAAAGACTACCCCATGGTCATTTTTCAGACTAATCATGATCATATACCATTTCATAATAAGATAACCCTGAGGGAATATACCATATCCAACATCCACGTGTATATGTATGTTATAAACACATGTGGATTTCTAGATAACCTATCATAAAAATCACGATCATCTCCCAGAAGTCTAACCCAAATTATTATAGTCATAATTGGATCAAATCATCAATTTGGGTTCTGAGGTGACACCTGTGATCATCACTACCCATTATCATATCCACCCTATCACTAGGATCTCATATCTCTGGGGTACTCACCAGCCCCCTAGGTCTCATTGAAGCTAGTATACCTCATAAGGGTCCCTTAATACCTAACTTGAGACTTGGGTAAACACCCCTCCCTCAAAGGGCTTAGCATTACTCAACATATTCGAGGTCTCATCGAGGCCTAACTAGCCTCCTAGGATAATCTCATGAGGGAGAAGACCTCAAGTTAATCCCCCTCTAATTCACTATAGGTTGGCCAAAATACTGAACCTATCCCTTAGTCTCTCTAGGGTATACCCACCCAAGTCACCGTGTATCAGTGGAAAAAAATACCCCATGGTCATATCACTTTCCCAAAGGATTAAAGGAATCTCATAGGTATCACATGGAAAACCCCTCATCCATTCATCCCAACTCATCACTAACCTCTACCTGAAAGTCTCTAAGGTATCTTGCTACTAGGTCTGTTATATCACATTCATTAAGTATGATCTAGTAAAATCTCTCAAGGAACATACGTTATAAGGCACTTCATAAAGATAAATTCCTTGAGAATCATTATCCAAGGAAAACCAAATAGTTCCCAAGGTCTATCACGGCCTTGGAAAATTATGCATCTTAGTTGAGGGAATTTTAGTTAAGAGGAAAATTCATTTTAATTTAAAATTTTAGTTAATTTAATTAGTTAATTTTTTAAATTACCAGGTTAATGCTATAGTGGAATTACCACACAACACAACTACCATAAAAACTATAAGAATATAATAGGGAAGGTATGAAATACCACCTACCTATTTTAAGAAGATTTCCCATTTACTTTTTCAATACAAAAACTTTGTTAAGGCCTATCCAAAACTGTCCAAGATCGAATATACATGTCTGGTCATCCTGAGTACCTATCTTAGGAAAAGAATCCAAAATTAATAAATTAGAATCAATTTAATAATTAATTAAATAGTTTATAATTAAATTACCAGTTAATTCAATTCGGAATAATCATCAAATAACTCAATAAGACAATTCGTTGTACTGGGACCATGTCCAATCATCTGTGGAAGCTCTATAGCAGACCCCCAACACCAAATTGGGCCAAATAATTATTATGAAGAACCATTGAATAATCAATTTAATTTAGTTTAATTAAAAAACCCAATAAAGGTTCAAAAAAATGTACCTTTATTTCATTTTCGATAAATAACTTGTAGACATTGTTACAGGATGTCCCCTTTCTAAGAAGAACAAAATACCCATGATAATCTGATGATTTCACCATTATTTGGTGAAATCATCATCAAATACCTAGATTATGAAAATGAAAATTAAAATTAGAGGATAAAAAATGTTCATAGATCATAAGAGGGAGATAATTACCTCAAAACACCAAAAAACGCCTAAAGAAAGACTAAAATCGAAGAAAAACCAAGGGGGGAAGGAGACTCTAACTGAATGGGATCGCTTGAACAAATAAGGAAGAGGATGGGGGAGGGGGTAGAATGGTAATTGTTCCCCCCAAAAGTCCCACTAGATGGATGATGATCCTAACAGTGGAATAATGCCACTACCTAGGCCATCAGATAGCTGGTGGTTGCAAGCTACTGTATCCGAGTAACCTAGCCACAAAGCCTTCCACCATTTCTCTTTTGAGAACTCTTGATGCCAACCATACCCCATTTTGTGTCTAAAATAACACATTGAGAGGTTTAAACCTTTTAAAATCTATATCAAGCACTATTTTAAAATATATCCCACCCACTAACTCAAAAATTTAAATTTCACTTGAATTTAAAACAACCATATGGATGCGTGGGTTTACATTTAGTGTATCCAGTCATATATAAGCGGCACCCACTATGATGTATCTAATATACACCATTATTGATAGCCTTAAAGGGAACATATAAAAATAATGACTTCTAATATTTATTTTTTTAACTCCCTTGGACTTTTCTTTATATCAAATTTGTCCAGGAATATTTCCATGCATTTTTCAGCACCATGTCCCAGATTCTCACATCTACCATACATTTATTTCAAACTATAATGAACACAAACATATCATACATATATATTTCATATTAATATATTAATATTAATTACATAAAATAATGATCCATTACATAATTTTTTAGGTCTATTTTTTTTTCAAACTTGGATACATAAATAGCTAGTTCATAGGTGAACTACATCATCTCCCACTAAGTTCTTCATAACTAGCACCCTTCTTAGACATATCATACATAATAACTTTCTTCATAACTTGGAAAAAATAAACATAATAAAAGGTGATCTTAGATATATAGTAAGGGTAAATAAGGGATATATCAACATAACTTGAGAAAAAGGGTATGAGAATAAGAGAATAACATTTGAAAACCATACCCTGCATATCATAGATCATAAACATGAGTCATGGAATAAATATTCTCACTTCATAAGACATGAATAATAACGAGATAAAAGAACATGATCCATGAGAGTATAATATTATCATAATAAATAGTTTTTTGGAATATATATAAGTATATATAATCATTTCCTTTGTATTTAAGGATCATTTACAAAAATATCATAGTGGAATGGGTTCACTCCCTAAACCATCATAGTAGTCAGGGTTCTCTCATAAGACTATCATCGTTGACTAAGTCCCTTACTAAAATAGATTAACCCCCATTATAGTCCTATTTATCTCATTAGGTATCAATATTTACCTAATTCATTCACTATTAGAAAACAAGGTGATAGCCACAGTTTAAAATCGTGGTTATAGGCCCAAAACCCATGGCTATAGGTTATAGCCACGGTTTGAAACTGTGGTAGAATCCTAAGTCATGAAATACCTATAGCCACAGTTAAAAACCATGGCTATAGGGATACTTTAATGGTTCCAAACTGTGTCTATATCCCTTTTTTCCATTGGTTAGAACCATGGCAATAACCTATTCATTCCAGAAAAAATAGGTCCCTTGCATATTCAAATCCTCCCCTACCATAAAAAAAAAGTTCCTAGAGAAATGAGTGGAAGTCTTAGGGTGGAACAACCAACTCATCACCTGCACAAGTTGGGTCCTAGTGGTTTGGGTTATGTTATAATGGTATCAATGTATTCTGAGTCATAGGTATGTAGTTTATAGTTTATATTTATATTAGGATTGGTTTGGGAAACTGAAGGCAATGGTGTTAAGGGGTTAATTGTTGGTTTTTCAGACCATAGGACCCAATAATGGTTTTATGGAAAATGTATCCATTCACACCCCTTCCCCTACCCCCATAACAACCCCTACCCATACCCCCTACCCCCAACACCCCCTACCCCTACCCCATGCCCCCAACACACCCACCTACCCTCTACCCCCACCTGCACACCCCCCTCCCCCTGCCCCCAACACACCCCTACCCCCACCCTCACCTGCACACCCCCTTCCCTGCCCCCAACACACACCCCTTAACCATGCCCCCATCACCTATACCCCCTACCCCTTCCCACCCCATGCACCCCTTGCACACCCCCCTGCACACCCCATGCACCCCCTACACACCCCCTTTACCCTCCCCCACCCATTGTAAAAGAACCTAACACACCACTCTTCCCCCTGGACACCCCATGCACCCCCTCCACACCCCTTCACCCCTACACACCCCCTACACACCCCATTCACCCATGAAAACCCCCTACCCTTGAAAAATAACCAGTACACTAGTGAAGGACTTAAAACCTTAGTGGAAGGTTCTATGAAAGTTTTTTCAATCTAGGATAGACAAAAGAGTATGAGATATGTATAAAGTAATTTTTAGGATATTTATGTGTTATATATTCTGATTAATAATATGAAGTTCAACCTTCCAAGGTAAATGATTTGTTTCATGGATCACTGCTGCAAAGGGAAAGCTAATATGAAATACTATCCTTATGGTAGGCTGATATCACTAGTTTTAAAGAAGATGGAAGTTGATTTGAATGAGGGATAGGCAGTGAGATTCCATAAGAGTAATAACCTATTTGAAATTCTTTTGAAAGAAATTGGGTACTTATAGGATACCAAATTAGATTCCTTGAAGCTAGTTAGTTGGGAAGGAGTGTCTCAGGAGGAGCCATCTCAAACCTCACCACCTAGAGCTGAAACACCTACTGAGATTGTGTTTTATAGGGAGGTATAAGAGTATCAAGATACTAGAGTAGAGCCACAGTTTCTAGTTGTTAGTCCAGAAGTGGTTGAAACCATTGAGAACCAAGGATAAAGAGTGGTTGAAGTTACTGAAGGATTTCAGCATGAAGAAAAAATTATTGAGACAACTATTATTATTCTTGAAGAAAGGCCAATTGGGACTATGCCTAGTGTTTAAATTGCAGAAGGAAGAGCTAAAACGGATATGGAGCATCAGTCAATGGATCCAATTATCCTTGTATCACTTAATGATGGATATCTAACTGATTATGTGGTTATGGAAACTGTTGAACATTCTCATACACCACCTATACCATCACCACCTCCTATTGTGCATAAGGAATCACCCTATATTAGTAAGATCTCATAAATTTATAAAATGTAATATTTTGCCTTATATATTCTAAATGAGTTTGATAATATTTTAGGAGATTATAATGAGCTAAAATAGGAGTTAAAATATACGAATTTTGAGATTAGAGAACTTAATAAGTCCTCTATTCCCAAGTTTGATTTTGACAAGTTGGTTGGGTTAATGACTACCCAAAAAAAGTTGATTAGGAATCTATAATCATTCCCTCCTATTCAAAAATTTGTTTCTGATGCAAGTTTCAAAGATCTTAAGGATGTGAATAGTCTAGTTAGATATTTGAAGGATGTTTATACAACCAAGTATGAGTTCAATGATCTTGGTGTTATGGTTGTCTCTAAAAGGTACATGTTCCAAAATACTCTAATGGTGCAATTATACATGTATCAATATGTTCTTGATGAGGTTAAGTATTTTAGGACCAAAATTAAAGGAATCCTACACACTTTATAAAGTGTTTTATTAAGCTAGTTTGAGTTCATAAAAAGGTTTCAACCCTATATAACTTCCACCTCAGAACCTTTAGTTGTTATAGTTTTTTAGAGTAGAGTTGATCAATTTATCTCAAAATTCAATTATGTATCCTTAAATATTCAGTCCCTATAGTGTGATATGTTCACACTATTCCTTATGCAAGATTTCAAGAGGAATATTATGGGTGAGTTCCATGATACCAGATAATATGTCAGGAAGCTTGGTATTGGAACTAATAGATCCTTAAATTAAGTAGTGATATTTTATGATGAATTTAATGGGAAGTTGAATGAGATCATGTGTAAGAACCCAAATCTTCTTTTTCAGGTATGTCTTCCTTTTTCTGGTGTTTTTAAGAAAAATAGAAATTTCTAGAAATTTTTTAAGTACACGCCGTGTACTTTATCAGTACATGCCGTGTACTCAGTTACCGCGGGTATCCATGTGCTGGACGTGTAGCAGACTTGCACATGGCTGTTTGTGGTGACCTAGAGACCACCTAATACGGGGGCCAGTAAGGGAAAGTACACACCGTGTACTTTTTTTTCATTAAATGGACCGGGGTCACGTCTTTTCAACAGAACCGTATTCTTCTTCGCTGAACTCGACCAAGAGCGTCCGTACGGTGTAGATCTTCCCTGAGCCCCCCGAGCGAGCATCCCTTCTCCAAATCAAACTTCGTCAGTTGCATTGGAATCGAATTGGTGAGTTATATATTCTTCTTGAACACCATATTTTGATTTCTCCTCTTTATTTAGATATCGTGGGTTGAACTTTTTAGACATTTTTTTAGATATACCACATTCTAGGTCGATCCAAGGCCGACACCAGAGTATAAAAATCCTAAAATGCCGAGGTAGGTGGTTTGTGCCTTTTAGTTGAAAGTATTTGAGTTATATGTGCAATTTCATCCAATACCCTTGAATGGGGTATTGCGTGTTTACCATTTTAATCCTGATGATGGCCTGCTATGCTTTTATGCTTGAGTAGAGGATAATGAAATGTGAATAGGGTTAATTTCTATGCTTTGAAAGTGTTTTCCCATGCATGTTTTTATGACTGTTTGGTCCTGCTTAGCTTGTTAGGTTGCTTTGTCTGTTTCCATGACTTGTATTGTAGGATGGAGTGTGATTGTTTATTATGACATGCTTGATATGTTATATACTGGTTAACAAAGTAGTTCTTGAGGTTTACTTTAGCTATATTTCATTGCTATGCTCGTTTGACTTACACAGGGCTGTGAGAACTTGGTGTAGTAGACTATAAGGGGAATTGACCATGTGAGATTCCTCAGAGAGTCTTTAAATCATTTTTGACTCATAGGGGGAATTGACTGTGTGATATTACTTAGAGAGTCTTTAAATCACTTTTGAATATAAGGGGGAATTGACCATGTGAGATTCCATAGAGGGTCGTTAATCACTTTTGACTATAAGGGGAATTGAGCGTGAGTGATTCCTCAGAGAGTCTTTGTTATATCCTGATAACTGAACCAGAGGGGATAGGCTGTGTGAACTTCCTAGAGGGTTACCTTCTTGATTAGCTGCTTACTCAATATATGGAATTGAATGCTTTGAAACTATGGAATCATTACTGTTGAGTACTTCCTTGTTTACTGCTATTTTACTTATTGCCTGCCATATATATTCACTGACTGTTAGGCACAGATCTTTTGGTGGTTACATACTAGGATTAGTCTCACACCCTGTTTGGACTATACTTTTGGGCCCAAACAGATTATATTGCTACAGGTATAGATAAGGGAAAGCACCCTTCTACTTCAGGTACTTGATTGCTTTGGAGCTGAAGATCATGAGACCAAGCTGTGGCTTGCGATGATGATGAGTTATTTACTTGTTTTTATTTGGAGCCTATAGCCAGGGATATGATAGAATATGTACTTGGTAATAAGATGTGCCTGGGCGTAGCTAACCTGTGTACAGGGAAAAGCCAATCTACCTCATTTATTGTGATTTTTTTCTAGTTTTGAAATTTTACATTTGATTTGATTTCACCTTTGGGTGATTCACATGATTTGTGTTGTTATCATTGATGTGATTGAGGTTCTATTTCTGTTGCAACCTGAGGAGATGAGGGTATGCCATCTCATGAATCATATATTCACTTGCTAGAAATCACATGTCATGCATTCTTTCCATGCCATTTAGGGTACATTAGTTATTTCATGTTGTTGTGAAAGATGTTGTGCTAGATATTTATGCTGTTGTGATAGATGATTGATAGAATACCTACTGTTTGATAGGGTATTGCTTGTGTAAGGTTTTGTTTGAATGAACACCAAACTTTGGTTCTTGAGGTGTTATGGGCCCTCATGAATCAGAATTTGGTGGATCATTGACTTTTTTTCCTTGCATATGACATGTATAAAATTACAATATTTGATTCACGGGGAGTATGACCCCTCACAGATCGAAATTTGGAACCTTCAATGTTCATTTCAGTGTTTTTTGGGTTCCAGAGTAGTTTCTAAGGATTACTATTAGGAAAAACCCAGAATACATGGTGTGTAATGTTGAATACATGCCATGTGTTCTTCTGTTTGGGAAGAAACTATTTTTCATAAGTACACACCATGTACTGTATGTACATGTTGTGTAGTCCCTAACCGTGTCTCAAATTGTGTGGGCAGAGACACGGGGTTGGAAATCCTTGGTAAAACACGCCGTGTATCAGATGTACACACCGTGTTGTTGAACCGTGTAACTGGCTGTGTCACTAAAAACACGGGTCAGTTGAGTCTCCTCTAATACACGCCGTGTCTGATGGGAACATGCCGTGTAGTGTAACCAATCTATCCAGCCATGTAGCTAACAACACGGGTCGGTACAATCTTCCCAGTACACGCCGTGTCCAGATGGAATACACTGTGTAGTCTGAGCTGTGTATCTAGCCGTGTCAATAACAACACGGGTTGGAGAAACTCATCTAGTACACGTTGTGTCTGGAACGAACACGCTATGTAGTCTTCTTCTAGGATAACCATGTGGCTTAGCCGTGTAAGAGAACTCAGGTAGGTAAAAAGTATTCAAGTACATGTTGTGTGTTATGACAACACACTATTTGTTTGGGGTGCTACACGACCAGTTGTGGCAGGAGTACATTCCCATGTGAATGGATTAAAGGAACATGCCATGTAGGGGACATACACACCATGTATTAATGACTTGAAAAAATTGAATGTTTTATTTCTTCTATTTCCTTCTTATACGTTCAGTTTTCAGTCCTTGATAATTTTGATCTAAGGTGTGCGCTCAGCCTTACAGAGTCATTCCACCAGGACGTCTTCCGGTTGTATGCTAGTTACAGGGCGGTGATCAAACGCCGGATATGGATGATCAGGGACTTCCTGTAGATCCTCCAGTTGTTCCAGTATTGACATCGATAGTTATACTAGATATAGGTGCTGATGCACAGTTCAAGGAGGGATTTTTGAGGATGATGCAGAACTTTTAGGGAGCACCGCCTCCTGCCCCGTCGATGGTAGAACTGACACGGGTCTTTCAGCACCAGCATCCTCCCACTTTATCAGGGGATGGAGGAGCCCAGGATGCAGAGTCATGGATAGAAGCCACGTTGATGATCTTTGAGCATCTGGAGACACCTCTAGAGAGGAGGGTCAAGCTCGCTACCTACATGCTTCGAGACTCTGCTAATAGGTGGTGGTATTTGATCTCACAGGTAAGACGCCAATAGAATATGGCTTGGGATGAGTTTCAGCGCACTTTCTATGATTACTTCTATATGGAGACCTTGAGGGCCGATCGAGCCTGAGAGTTCATGAGTCTGGAGAAGGGTACTCTTTCTGTTATGGAGTATTCTTCTTGTTTCACCGAGCTGCAACGCTTTACACCCTTTTTAGGGGGAGATGAGTTGTTCCTTGCATGGAAGTTTGAGGATGGTCTCAGGAAGGACATTTGGGCTCAGGTGAACATCTTCAGGTTGACTTCGATATCCTCTATAGTTAACCAGGCGCTGATCAGAGAGCGTAATTTGAGGGATTCTGGAGCTGTGGGCCAGAGCGGTTCAACATCTAGAGTTAGTGCTTCTCCAGCTGATAGTAGGAAGGGCCATAGGAAGACTGCATGAGAAGATCAGAGTAGGCAGGATGCATCTTCTGGTATCCAGGTGGTGTGCTACCAGTGCGGGAAGAGCGGGCATATGGGGCCACATTGCCCGAGAGACCCAGTTGAGTGCCGATCTTGCAGCAAGATGGGACATATTCAACACTTCTGTCAGATCTTATCACTAGTAGAAGGTGACAAGGGTTCTTATATGACTCCGTGTATAGGATAAGCACCACTAGTTACTCCTCAGTAAGGGAACTAGAGTTCTTCCTACCGTTTAGGCCGAGGTGAAGGTCGGGGCTATGGTAGTCAGTTACCAGGCTTTCAGCGATAGCATGGTGGATTAGATCAGAGTGGTCAGGTAGGGTCATAGGGCCATAGTGTAGGACAAGATTTTCCAGTGGAGAAGACCTAGTAGAAGTAGGATCCCATACCCTCTACAGTTCGAGGTACTATTTTAGTTGCCTCATTTTTATCTTCTGCTCTTTTCGATATAGGGGCTTCCTATAGCTTTCTATCTGTTGCTTTTGTGGAGAGCCTTGGGCTCTGTGTCTTTTCTTCTACTGATATCTTAACGTTAGACACTTCTTTGGGGACTAGAACGACTAGTGTACGTTAGTGCAAGGAGTTCCCTCTTGAGGTTAGTGGGTGTCACTTCTTATGGGACCTCTATGTCCTAGAGATGGAAGGTTATGATGTCATTCTCAGAATGGACTGGTTAGTTCCCTTCCAGGATATTGTTGATTCCTATCGCCATAGGGTGAGTTTCACATCGCCAGAGGGTGGATCATTTCTTCATAAGGGCGAATGGGATGTCTAGGCAAGTAGAGCATGACTTGAGCATCATGGGTTGAGAGGAGTTATAACCCAGATCGCTAGTCTATATCTGGATGACCAAGGGACTTCACAGTTAGACTTTCCTCCAGTGGTGGATCATTTTAGGGAATTATTTCCAGAGTACTTTTCTGGTTTACCTCCAAATAGATAGGTTAACTTTTCTATTTATCTTGTGCTAGGAGTGGCACCGATGTCCATTCCTCCTTATAGGATGGATACACCAGAGTTACAGGAGCTCAAGAAGCAGTTGGAGGAGTTGCAGGCAAAGGGTTTCATCTGAACTAGTACTTCTCCTTGGGGTTCGCCTATCCTTTTTTCGAAGAAGAAGGACAATACCCTCATAATTTTCATGGATTATTAGAAGTTGAACCATTTGACGATCAATAACTAATATCCCTTACCAAGGATTGATGATCTCTTTGATCAGCTTCGAGGAGCCTGGGTTTTCTCAAAGATTGACTTGAGATCCGGTTATCATCAGTTGTGCATTAGACCATCATATATACCTCTTACAACCTTCCAGAGTAGGTATGATCTATATGAGTATATGGGTATGCCGTTTGGTCTCATGAACGCGCCTTCAGTCTTCATGGAACTGATGAACCGAGTGTTCCATCCATACTTGGATTCTTTTGTGGTAGTCTTCATGGACGATATCTTGGTGTACTCCCACACTCAACACGACCATGCTACCCATATTGAGATCATTATGAGTACACTGAGAGAGCATTAGTTATATTCTAATCTCTCAAAATGCCACTTTTGGATGGACCAGATTCACTTCTTGGGTTATGTTATCGTAGAGACAGGAGTATCAGTAGACCCAGAGAAAGTGAGATCAGTAGTTTACTGGGAGAAGCCAAAGAACTTCTTTGTGGTACAAAGTTTCTTAGGGATAGCTGGATACTACAAAAATTTCATATAGGACTTTTCACGCTTAGAAGCACCACTGATGGGTCTGACTAAGAAGGGTGAAAATTTCGTATGGTCAGATTCTTGTGAGTCAGCCTTTCAAGAGCTGAAGGGGAGGTTGAATTCAGCACCAATACTAGTATTGATAGAGCCAAGAAAGATATATACTGTGTACTATGATGCCTTAGTTATTGGGTTGGGAGCTATGATTATGTAGGGGGAAGGATTCGTTGCGTATAGGTCTCGGCAGCTGAGGCCACATGAGAGAAATTACCCGACGCACGATCTCGAGTTGGATGCTGTTGTTCATGATTTATGCTGTTGGAGACATTATCTTCTGGGAGAGCACTTTGTGGTTTTCACCAACCACAAAAGTCTCAAGTACATATTCACTCAGCATGACCTAAATTTGAGACAGTGAAGGTGGGTTGAGTACCTTCAATCCTTTGACTTTGAGCTTGCTTATATGCATGGGAAAGGCAATGCAGTGGCTGATGTGTTGAGCAGGAGGAATCAGATACATACAGTTCAGGAGGCCAGTAGTGAGTGGTATCTTATGGTTCTGTTCTTTGATATGAATTTGGAGGTGCATGATAGACAGGGGAAAACTTTTCTTTCTTCTGTAGCTGTTACCTCTACTCTTCTTGATCGAGTGCGAATGAGGCAACTATCAGATTATGAAGGCCTAGTCCTAAGGAAGAGTGTGTCAGGAGAGGACCCTATTCCTGGATGAACCATAGGCGAGGATGAGATATTGTATTTCTAGGAGTGAATATGGGTGCTTAAAGACATATGCGAGGAGATGATACATGACTTTCATTCCTCAGTTTGGGTAGTTCATCCTGGTTTCACCAAGATGTATCGTGATCTACACTGTCAGTATTGGTGGCCAGGTATGAAGAGAGATGTTGCTAGTTTTGTCATGAGGTGTTCTACCTATCAGTAGGTGAAGGCAGAGCATCAAAGACCAACAGGTATTTTTCAGCAGTTACCCATTCTCGAGTAGAAGTGGAATGATGTCGTGATGGAATTCGTGATAGGTTTTACAAGGTCGCCTCGAGGAAATGATGCAGTATGGGTTATCATTGACAGACTCACGAAGGTTGCTCAATTCTTTCCGATCAAGTAGACCTTCAGTGTTGATGAGCTATAAAGGTTGTACATCTGAGAGATTGTACGTCTACATGGAGTTCCACACTCCATTGTTTCAGACAAGGATGCATGTTTTACTTCTCGGGTCTGGCAGGGGCTATAGAAGGCTTTGGGTACACAAGTACTTTTGAGTACAACATACCACCCTCAGACAGATGACCAGTCCGAGCATACGATTCAGGTGCTTAAGGACATGTTTCAAGCATGTATTATGGATTTTGGAGGTTCTTGGGAGAAGCACATACCTCTTGTGGAGTTTTCCTATAACAATAGTTTTCAAGAAACTATTCAGATGGCACCTTATGAGGCTTTGTATGGTAGGCCATGCCGATCAACCTTATATTAGCTGGAGGTAGGAGAGGTGGCTTTGCTGGGACCTCATCTTGTCCAGGAGACTACAGAGCAGATAGAGTTGATTCGGAAGAGGATGGATACTTCACAGTCGCGACAAAAGTCTTATGCTGATTGATAGAGACGACCTCTGGAGTTCGAGGTCGGAGACCAAGTTTTCCTACATGTCACACCAAGGTTGGGACATAGGAGGATTAGGAGACATGTTAAGATTTAACTGAGGTATGTCAGACCATTTGAGGTTTTGGAGAGAGTTGGGATGGTGGGATATCGGTTGTAGTTACCTCAGAGGTATCGGGCTATGCATGACGTCTTCCACGTTTCTCAGCTTCGACGTTACTTCTAAGACCCGTCTCATGTTTTCCAACCTGAGAAAGTCGAGTTGGAGGGGGATGCATCATTCGAGGAGCATCCTATCTGGATTGTTGATCGAAGTACAAAGGTTCTCTATGGCCGGTTTGTTCCTCTACTATAGGTGCTATGGTATCACAGGCGAGTATAGGATGAGACTTGGGAGAGGGGGGCCGATGTACGATTGCGGTGGCCAGAGCTGTTCGAAGTTTCTTCTTCTATGCCACCTTGATAGGGAAATTCAGGGATGAATTTCTTTAAGGGGGGAAGTTTTTAAGAACCTGGATCTTCTTTTTCAGGTATTTCTTCCTTTTTATGGTATTTTTAAGAAAAATAGGAATTTATGGAAATTTTTGAAGTACACACCGTGTACTTTATGAGTACACGTTGTGTACTCGATTACCGCAGGTAGCCGTGTGCTGGCCGTGTAGCGGCCTTACACATGGCCATGTGTGGTGACCTGGAGACCGCCTAATGTGGGGGCCGGTAAGGGAAAGTACATTCCATGTACTTTAAAAGTACATGCAGTGTACTTTTTTTTCATTAAATAGACCGGGGTCATGTATTTTCGACATAACCATCTTCTTCTCTGCCGAACTCGACCGAGAGTGTCTGTACGGTGCAGATCTTCTCTGAGCCCCCGAGCAAGCGTCCATTCTATGAATCGAACTCCGTTGATTGCGTTGGAATCGTATCGGTGAGTTATATCTTCTTCTTGAACACCATATTCAAATTTCTCCTCTTTCATGAGATATCATGGGTTGAAAGTTTTAGAATTTTTTTTTGATCTACCACATTCTAGGAAGATCCAAGGGCCGACACCGGATTATAACGATCCTACAATGCCAAGGTGGGTGGTTTGTGACTTTTCATTGAAAATATTTGAGTTATATGTGAAATTTCATCCAATACCCTTGAATGGGTTATTTCATGTTTATCGTTTTAACCCTGATGATGGCCTTCTATGCTTGTATGCTTGAGTAGAGGATAATGGAATGTGAATAGGGTTAATTTCTATGCTTTGGAAGTATTTTCCCATGCATGTTTGTTATGACCATTTGTTCCTTCTTATCTTGTTAGGCTACTTTTCCTGTTTCCATGCCTAGTATTATAGGATGGAGTGTGATTGTTTATTCTGACATGCTTGATATGTTTTATACTAGTTATCCAAGTAGTTCTTGAGGTTTACTTTGGCCGTATTTCATTGCTATTCTTGTTTGACTTACACAGGGCCGTGAGAACCTGGTGTAGTAGACTATAAGAGGAATTGACCATGTGAGCTTTCTCAGATAGTCTTTAAATCATTTTTGACTCATAGGGGGAATTGACCATGTGAGCTTCCTTAGAGAGTATTTAAATCACTTTTAACTATAAGGGGGAATTGACCGTGTGATATTCCTCAGAGGGTCATTAATCACTTTTGACTATAAGGGGAATTGAATGTGAGTGCTTCCTCAAAGAGTCTTTGTTATATCATGATAACTAAACAGGAGGGGATAGGCTGTGTATACTTCCTAGAGGGTTACCTACTTGATTAGCTGCTTACTCAATATGTGAAATTGAATGCTTTGAAACTGTGGAATTGTTACTGCTGAGTACTCCCTTGTTTACTGCTATTTTACTTATTACCTGCCATATATATTCACTGACTATTAGGCACATATCTTTTGGTGTTTTCCTACTGGGATTAGTCTCACACCCTATTTGGGTCATGCTTTTGGGCCCAAACAGATTATATTGTTGTAGGTATGGATAAGGGAAAGTGCCCTTCTACTTCAGGTACTTGACTGCTTTAGAGCTGGAGAGCATGGGACCAAGATTTGGCTTGTGATGTTGAGGAGTTATTTACTTGTTTTTTCTTTTGTACTTGGTTTAGTACTGTATTCCAGTGTTGTGACTTGTTTGGCTATTTTCCTAGACATATTTATCATGCATCATTTTATATATGTTCTCTAGTTGTTATTACTTCTAGTCTTACGCTGTTTATTATTGTATGCTATTGTTACTGCTTCCGCTTTTGTATATCTATTTTGTTTCCACTGTGTTACTCTGCAAATGAGGGAATAGTTTCCCCACTAACACACCCAAGACGCTCACTACTAGTCGGAAGCCTCTGGCGGTTGGGGAAATGCGCTTGAGGCCATGTGATCGACCGGGTATGGGGCACCTCTAGGTGGCTTCCGTAACCGGGACGTTACATCATGAATTTATCTAAGGATGATCAATGTATAGTTTTTAGATCTCGTGTTATAGTATTTAGAAACTACTAGCATTTTTTAACCTCTTCGAACAAGTTATATAAATAAGTTCAAGGGATATATTCATATTATTCCTTGACAAAGCTAGCGGTTATTAGAAAACCATTTTTTAAAACAATAAAGCAATTATGGAAATAATATTTTAAAAACAATCATGCAATTATAGAATTAAAATTAAAGGTTTAGGCATAGGAAACCTACCTCAACCTCAAGGTGCATTGCTTTTTATGATGACAACTCGAATCTTTCTTTTTTACGCTTGTGAACATACGCAACTTCACATATATATAGGGACACATAGCCCCTATGTACATATTTTCAT